>OX458964.1:14056905-15379285 GCA_949774945.1 Hoplodrina ambigua
TGACGGGAAAAAGAATGGCGTAGGAATAGTGTTAGACAGTAATCTGAAAGAAAGCGTGATGGAGGTAAAAAGGATTAATGATAGATTGATAGTTGTGAAAGTTATAATAGAAAATGTGATGTGGAATGTAGTCAGTGTGTATGCACCGCAGGTAGGATGCGACGAAAGGGTGAAAGAGAAGTTTTGGGAAGATTTTGATGCAGTTTTGATGACCATCCCGGTGCATGAGGAATTGATAGTTGGGGGGGATTTTAATGGACATGTGGGAAGAATGAGAGGGGCTTACGAAAGAGTACATGGTGGATGGGGGTTTGGAAATCCTAACAATGAGGGAGAGACACTGCTGCAATCAGCTACTGCATTTGACCTGGCAGTGGCAAACACTTGGTTCCAAAAGAACGACAGCCACCTAATTACATATAAAAGTGGCAACCACAGGACACAAATTGATTACTTCTTAGTTAGACGCCAGAGCATAAAGCACATCAAGGACTGTAAAGTGCTACCAGGAGAAGACTTAGTCTCACAACACAAACTTCTGGTTATGGTAGTAAATATGATAACTCAGTGTCCCAAAGGCAAAGAGCGATCTCCCCCTAAAGTGAAATGGCATTTTTTAGAGAAGAATGATTGTGCGAAGAAATTCAGGGAGCGAGTGGTTGATAAAATGATAGAGATGGGAGACATGAATGATCGGAGTGTGAATGAATGCTGGAAGGAAATGGCTGGGTGTATTCGGTGTGCAGCGAAGGACATTTTGGGAGAGACGAAAGGGAGGGGCACGATAGATAAGGATACATGGTGGTGGTCGACAGAAATACAGAACGTGTTGAGGGAAAAGAAGAGGAAATTTAAAGAATGGCAGAGTGTGGAAGAGGAGAATGTTACTTTGAAAGTTGAAAAAAAGAGTGAGTATGATGCTCTTAAGAAAAAAGCTAAGAAAGCTGTGGCTATAGCGAGAGCGAAAGCTCAAGATGAGCTGTACAGCACACTGGACAGCCCAGCCGGCCAAAAACACCTGTACCGGCTGGCTAGAGCTAGAGAAAGAAAGGCGAGGGATATTTGTCAGATTAAATGTATAAGAGATGAAGCTGGAATGGTTCTTGCGAATGATGAGGAAATTAGGGATAGATGGAAGGGCTATTTTGAAAAACTGATGAATGAGGAGAATAACTGGAATGGGGTGCTTGAGAATAAACCAGTGAATGAAGGGTTAGTGAGAATGGTAAGTATGGATGAAGTGAGAATAGCAGTAAATGGAATGAAGAATGGTAAGGCGTTAGGCCCAGATGGAATACCAGTTGAAGTATGGAAGTTATTGCGGGTTGATGGATGGTCGTGGTTAGCTTTATTCTTCAATAAGTTGCTGCGGGATGAAGCCATACCTGAGGAATGGTGCAACAGCTCGCTAGTGCCCATCTTTAAAAACAAAGGTGATGTGCTGGAGTGCAACAACTATAGAGGAATAAAGCTAATGTCACATAGTATGAAAGTTTGGGAGAAAGTTATAGAAAGACGTCTGAGAGAAGAGAGTGAAATTTCACAAAACCAATTCGGTTTCATGCCTGGTCGGGGTACCACAGATGCCATTTTTGCGCCGCATTTATCCGCCAGCTTTGCGAAAAATATAAAAGTGCGCATAAAAACTTGCACATGGTATTTGTCGACCTCGAAAAGGCATACGACCGAGTGCCTCGTGAGGTTTTGTGGTGGGCCCTTAAGGAGAAAGGTGTGCCTGGGAAGTATGTGCAGTTGATTCGGGCAATGTACAGTCAATGCAGTACTCAAGTCCGGTCTACAGTGGGCTCTACTGGCAGCTTCAATGTGTCTGTCGGCTTGCACCAAGGGTCGGCCCTCAGCCCTTACCTCTTCCTGTTGATAATGGACGCTTTGACGTCGGACATCCAGGAAGAGGCTCCCTGGTGTATGCTGTTTGCGGATGACATAGTGCTGGTTGCCGAGAGTGGCCTTGAGGTCCAGAGCAGATTGGAGGTGTGGTGGCAAAGACTGGAGAGTGTTGGCCTGAGATTGAGCAGAACCAAAACAGAGTATTTGTTTTGCGATTTCGGCGGTCTCTCTAGTTCTGTCCCAGTATCTCTTGCTGGAACGCCCATACCGATCTGCTCCGACTTCCGGTATCTCGGGTCGCTTGTCCAAGGAGACGGTGAGATAGACCGAGACGTAACGCACCGGATCAACTCAGGATGGATGAAATGGCGACAGGTCACTGGAACAACTTGCGACCCACGGATGCCCCTCAAGTTAAAGGGGAAAATCTACAAGTCCGTGATAAGACCTGTCGTATTGTATGGATCGGAATGTTGGGCTGCGAAGAAGACGGATGAAAAAAGATTGCATGTAGCGGAGATGAGAATGTTGAGATGGATGTGTGGAGTGACCAGAATGGATAAGGTCAGGAATGAGTACATAAGAGGAAGTCTGAGAGTAGCGCCAGTGACAGAAAAGTTGAAAGGGAATCGTTTGTCTTGGTATGGGCATGTGAAGCGGAGGGATGAAACGCATGTGACCAGGAGAGTTATGAATATGAATGTGGATGGATGGAGAGCACGAGGAAGACCAAAGAAAAGATGGATGGATTGTGTGAAGAAGGACATGAATGAAAGAGGAGTCAGTGATTGCATGACGGCTGACAGGACGGAATGGAAGAAGAAAACGTGTTGCGCCGACCCCAAATAACTTGGGACAAGGGCAGGAAGATGATGATGTTCGTTCCTCAAACAAAAGGTCGAGTACCTAGGTTTCGAGGTTAGCTGTGGTGAAATTAGACCTAACCCTAAAAAGATAGAAGCCCTAGTTGCTCTCCCTCCCCCAAAGACTGTAACTCAGTTACGACAATTTATTGGTCTGGCGACGTACTTTCGTCAATTTATCCCAAAGTTCTCGCAGATCATGGCACCTCTTTATGCACTGACAAGTGTCTTTAGAGGTAACATTAAATGGGAACTTTCTCATGAGACTGTTAGGCAAACTATAATCTCTGCCTTAACCAACCACCCGGTTCTGACCATATTTGACCCAAATTGTCCCATTGAATTGCACACAGATGCAAGTTCGTTAGGGTACGGTGCAATTTTGATCCAGAAAAAGGATGCCAAACGTTGCGTGGTTGCCTACTATAGCAAACGCACCACAGCTGTGGAGTCTAAATACCACTCATATGAGTTGGAGACTCTCGCAGTTGTGAATGCGGTTAGACATTTTAGGCACTACTTATACGGCAACCATTTTACAGTCATGACCGATTGTCACGCTCTGGAATCCACTCGCAAAAAGCTGGATCTCACACCTAGGGTTCATAGGTGGTGGGCATTTTTGCAGTCGTTTGACTTCAACATTATTCATGTTGATGGCAGGCGGATGCAACATGCCGACTTTTTCTCTCGAAATCCCATACCTGACAAGATTCCATTCACAAAGTTAGAGCAGAAGCATGTCGATATCACAAATCTCTCTGCCAATTGGTTGCTGGCTGAGCAACAGCGTGATAGTGAGATTTCTAAGCTTATGGCTAAACTTAAAGATGGGAATCTTGGCAATGATATCGCAAAAACATACGAGATCAGATCTGGTGTTTTGCATCGTAAGATACAGCGGAAAAATAGGAGTCTATGTCTACCTATAGTACCTAGAGCTTTGAGATGGTCTATCGTTAGCACCACTCACGAGTCCCTTATGCACCTAGGATGGGAGAAAACCCTTGAAAAAATGTACGATTTGTATTGGTTTGAACATATGGCTAGATTTGTTAGAAAATGTGTTGAGAATTGTGTTGTTTGCAAAGTTTCCAAATCGCACTCAGGCAAAGTTTCTGCGGAATTACATCCTATTCCTAAAATCGCAATACCTTGGCATACCCTTCATATTGATGCTACAGGCAAGTTAAGTGGCAAAAATGATAAGAAAGAGTATGTCTTCGTTCTCATTGACGCCTTCACAAAATATGTGCTGCTACATCACACCCTGAACATAAATAGTGCTAGTGCTATTCGTGCTTTAAAAAATTGTGTGACCTTGTTCGGAGCGCCGACGCGAGTAATTGCAGATCAGGGACGTTGTTTTGCAAGTACCGACTTCCGCGAGTTTTGTTCCTCTCATAATATTAGTTTGCACTTAATTGCTACTGGTAGTTCCCGCGCAAATGGCCAGGTAGAGAGGGTCATGAGCACTCTAAAAAATATGCTCACGGCTGTAGAGACTAGCAAGGATCGTTCGTGGCAAGACTCTCTCCCGGATGTGCAGTTAGCTCTTAATTGCACTATAAACAGAGTAACTAAACACAGTCCTCTAGAACTTCTCATAGGTAAAATCGCACGTCCTCTAGATTTAATGTTTTCCGATGAGCCCGAAATTAGTATCTACGAAGTAAGGTCTGACGCTATCGTTAACATGGATAAGAGTGCACAGTATGAGAAAGCAAAATTTGATTCAAAGCTAAGTTTGATCGATTTGTCGTAGGTGATTTTGTTCTCTTGAAAAATGAAGAGAGAAATCAGACAAAACTTGATCCTAAGTATAAAGGTCCATTTAAGGTTGTTGAAGTGTTAGACGGTGACAGATACAACTTGAAATCACTAACAAGTAATCGCCATTATAAGTATGCTCACGATCGTCTCAGGAAAATGCCTGATTCTAATGTTCCAATGGAAATTAATGATGATGTAGAGACTAAATGAATGAAACTGTTTAATGTTTGAAATTGATTTTTTTTTATTTCTGTCATTTCTCATTCCCAATACGTTATCGCTGGTTAAGCGAGTTGGTTATGTTGGCTTTCGCTGGTTAAGCGAGTTATGTTGACTGTCGCTGGTTAAGCGTTAGTAGTGTAATCGCTGGTTAAGCGGATTATGTTGGCTTCCACTGGTTAAGCGTTAGCTGTTGAATCGCTGGTTAAGCGTGTTATGATGTGCTTTCGCTGGTTAAGCGTTAGTGGGTTAATATCGCTGGTTAAGCGTTATTATTATCACTGGTTAAGTGATAGGATTTGTAACGCTGGTTAAGCGCTACAATGTTAAGTACTGGTTAAGTACTTCAGTGATATACACTACTGGGTAAGTAGCGATGCATGGTGCTGGTTAAGTGCTGTGGATTTGTTTGGTAGAGTCACAATACTTTCTTAATGTTGTGTCTTTATTATTCTTTCATTTTGTTTTGTTTTGTTTGGTTCACAATCAATTAAGCATTAAACGCAATATTTACGTGGTTTAATTTGACCCAATTATTTTTGTGATAATTTCCTGACGCGAGTCAGGATAGCCGAGTGAACTTGTTACTTTTCTGGATTATTTATCTTTTCAGGTACCTCATCCCACGAGGTCGTGTGAAGGTCAGAAATGGCCGTGTCGCAGATCCCTTAATGGAATGTCAAGCTTTTATCATAATTTTAATTCAGTTTAATTTAATTTGATTTTTGGTATGGCAATGCTTGAGTGTGTTTAGTCGAATAAAGTTATCGTTGGTCATTTTTGATGTGAATAAAAGGCGGTAGACTTGTACAGTTGACACATTCAAATTGAAATCGTGGTGACGAACGTTTAACTTGGCTAACCTCACTACATTCCATTTTATTTAATTCAATCTGAAAATAGTGCTTCAATCTTTTGTTATTTTTTTTATTGTAAAGTGTTGTAAACAGTAAAGTCTTGTGTACCGAACAGTGCTTGTGTATTATTCCACGTCGGACTCCACGTTTCATCATGACCGACCAGGAAATCAACGAAGACATGTCCCATCTGTCGTCATATAATTGTTTGTTGACTATTTATAATCATTTCTATGAACTCTTAAGATTAAATGTAGTGGTATTGACTTCATGTGATTGGTCGAGAGTTCTCGACCAATCATAAGCAAGTAAAATGGCGGGAAGTCGGCGGACATTTTTAGTGGCGTATTCGGCATACTCGGGCATTCATGTCGGGACAGCAGCGCCAGTCACTTGTATTGTATCGTTATATCAAACCGTGTGTATAATTATACTGCTGTAACTATAATAATAAAGGTGATCTTCAAAAGTTTATAAAGAGTGTTTTTATATTCAAAATCCCTGCTTCTGAGTATTGAACCAATAAGGTTCACATCTCAGAAGTGGGATTAGCAACCTAGTGCCCACAAAAGGATCAAAGATACGATTAAGTATTTGGCGTACCTAGAAAACGTAAGTGTCCTTTATTCATTTGATTTTACTTGTACTACCTACCCTCTTTAATCATATTATTGTAATTTCCAATACCAAAGTGGAAGAAAATAGGCTACAGGTTTATCCCTGTAACGTATTTTTTTTCCTTTCCCTCTCGTCTTATTTTAATTACTTCAGGAACTGAACTGTACTTACCGTAACGGAGAGATTCCGGAGGTTTATATGGTTAATCATGCATGTTAATCTTGCCAGGGTACTCCCTGGAGATGAACATATTTGATATTTTCGTTTGTAATTTGAGAGACTGAACTGTATTTACCGTAACGGAGACATTCCGGAGGTTTATATAGTTAATCATGCATGTTAATCTTGCCAGGGTACTCCCTGGAGATGAACATGTTTGATATTTTCGTTTGTAATTTGAGAGACTGAACTGTATTTACCGTAACGGAGACATTCCGGAGGTTTATATGGTTAGTCATGCATGTTTATCGTGCCAGGGTACTCCCTGGGGATGAACATGTTTGATGGTCTATAATAGAGTAAAGTATGTGCAAATCTTGCTTACAAGCTTAGTATAGTTAGGGTTTATTAACTCAGGTGTTTTTTTTTTTTTTTTTTTGTTTTGTTTTATATGTTGAGGCCGCGAGAACATGGATAAACGTGGGTTTAGTTCTCGAAGAGAATATGATGGACCTAGGCGGACTCCTCGTGAGACGCTGACGCCGCCACTTCGATGTCGTGATGCAACTCGAAGCCGCAGCCGAGGTCGAGGGCATACGTGTTCACCTGAAGAAAATTGTGGCAGCCGAAATCGTCTGTCACGGTCCAGGCGGTCGAAAGGAAGACGATCACGACTGACGATTAGTCGGTCTCCCTCACGATCACACTATCCAAAAAGGACAAGTCGTCGTCCTGGGCGCTCCAGGACCCGGTCGCACGCTTCAGGGCGACACGAGGCGTGCCACGCAGAAGTCAGGCATTTACCTAGGAGCAGAACTTCTCGCCTTCATACACCGTCACGCGAAGAAACACATCGTGAGCGTGAGTTGAATAATAATCTGTTTATTGAGAACTTTATTTCTACGCTTAAGGGTATGAATAATACAAACGATCGCGATAGGTTTCCTGTTTTAAATAATGTAATTCCTGATTTTGATCCATTGTGTAAAGAACAAACGGTTGATACGTGGCTTCACAAGGTTGACGAATGTGCACAGATTTATGGTTGGAACGATAAACAAGTAGCCCACTATGCCTTACCTAAATTAACAGGGGTAGCTAAATCCTGGTATCAGGGTCTACCCTCACTACTATTTTCTTGGCCAGAGTGGAAGTTAAAGCTGAAGGAATCCTTTCCAACTAGGGATAATTATGCAGACTTACTAACGGAAATGCTGAATAAAAAGGTACGCTATGGAGTGTCATTGGAAATATATTACTATGCTAAAATGAATCTTCTGAATCGTTGCGAAATATCAGGAAAACGTGCAGTTAACTGTATTATAGCAGGTATAGAAGATCGTGGTGTTAGGTTGGGAGCACAAGGAGCTGAATTTCAGGAACCGGAATTGCTACTTAAATTGTTAAAGACCGTAAAAGTAGGTCAAGATAGGTCCACAAACGAGCAGCAGAAGGTTAAGGACACATAGAGATAGGCGTTTACAAAATAACACATTTACCGGTAATAAACTAGACCACAGTTTCCAAAAGTCAACCAGATCTAGTATGATCTGCTATAATTGTAAAGAACCCGGACACCCATTCTTTCGTTGCCCAAAACCGAGAATTCAATGCTCTAAATGTAATTTATTAGAACATAAGGACACTGGGTGCCCTGGGACAAATCAAAATACCAACGATAAACCAAAAGCAATATTAAAAGTAGAAAACACAGGCAATTCAAGTGCCAAGTATAAAATGTCTATTAAAATAAATGGGTTGTTATCAGAGTGCCTCGTAGATTTGGGAAGCGAGGGTACTTTGGTCCGTCTCAGCGAAGTTCAGCGTTTAGGACTACACTGGAAGGTAGGAGAAGCGCCACTATTAAGAGGAATAGGCAACGTGCCATATAACCCTCTTGGCAAGGCTAACGTCACCATCGAAGTGCAGGGTGTAGTAGAAAATCACGTAGAGATATTGGTAGTCGGTGATTACTTAATAAATTGCTCTGTACTACTAGGCCACACTTTCACCGAAAGACCCTCAGTCAAAATAGTAAAGACAGAATCTGATGTCATTTTTCAGCGGACTAGTGAGGAATCTGTTTTGATATGTCCACTTCTATGTATGGAGGAGACGCGCATAGAGCGTGGCGAATTAAAGGCGATCCCAGTTAGCTCACGTAATTCTTTCTCGGGAAAAATATACGTGAATGGAACCGTGCGCAATATTGAAGGTTATGAACATTACTTGTTGCCCGGCGAGTACCAATTAACACAAGGCGCGGGTAGGATTCTCATTCAGAATGTTAATGACAACCATCTAATTATAGAGAAGGGTAATCTTATAACTAGAAGCCACACTTTAACAGAGGGTCTAAAAGTTCAAAAACTAGATTTTAGTGATCAGTCACCCCTAGATAAATCACCAATCACCAATCAGCTGCGGAGAAAATTTAACAAAGGATCAAAAAGATTCATTAAAGGTCTTGTTAGATAAATATAAATGTTGCTTTTCCAGAAGTTTAAAAGATCTTGGGTTTACAATGGCGACTGAAATGGTAATTCAACTAAATGACCCCGAACCCGTCGTTTCCGCCCATACCGGTTGTCCTTTACTGAACGCCAACTAGTTCAAAATATGATCAAGGAAATAGAAAGTGGCATTATAAGGGAGTCTAACAGTCCATACGCGAGCCCTATAGTGCTAGTTAACAAAAAGTCTGGGGAAAAGAGGTTATGTGTTGACTACCGTGCCCTAAATAGTAAGACAAAGAAAGAGCATTACCCTCTCCCTCGTATCGAGGAACAGTTAGACTTATTATCAGGTAGTTCACTATTTGTTACCCTCGACTTAGCGTCTGGGTACTATCAAATCCCAATAGCTGAAGGTTCTCGAGAGAAGACAGCTTTTGTAACCCCTCAGGGTCAAAACGAGTACAACAGAATGCCCTTTGGGTTAGTAAACGCACCATCAGTCTTCCAGCGTACAATGAATAAGATCATCCACAACTCACCTGCTTCATCGTATGCATTGGTATACAGATGGTACGTTTGGAGGAAGTGTTGCGTTTACTGGCCCAAAATGGTCTAACACTCAAATTAAAAAAATGTAATTTCTTTTATGACCAAATAGAGTACCTGGGGTACGAAGTCAGTTCAGAGGGTGTTAGACCAGGGTCACTTAAAACAGACGCCATATCCAAGTTCCCTACGCCAACAAATGTTAACGAAGTTAGAAGGTTCTTAGGTCTTGCTAGCTACTTCAGGAGGTTTGTCGCGGGATTCGCCTTAATAGCACGTCCTCTGACTAGTCTGTTGAAGAAAGACTCTTCTTGGAGTTGGGGTAGTAAAGAACTAGAATCGTTTCAGAAATTAAAAGAGATAACATAACATAACATCACGCCTGTAATCCCCGAAGGGTTAGGCAGAGGTGTACCCATTATAGTACACCCACATTTCGCCAGTTATGTTTTTAGTCCCATGTAATAGGGGGCGAGCCTATTGCCATCAACCGGGCACAAATTCAAAGTCAAAGTCAAAGTCAAAATTATTTATTTGCATTAAATGTGGTATGTACAAAGATGGAAAATAAATAAAAGTTCAGACACATTTCGCCATAAAAATGGCATGCAAACATAAATAGTACCTTAGTAACGACCAATTCGTTAAAATAGTTATAATGCATTACGGTAGTGATAAGATTTACAATTTGATTTTTTGAGAAATTCAGCTACGGAATAAAAACTGTGTGAAATAAGCCATTTTTTTAAAACTATGCAAATTTTTTTATAAGGAAGTTCAGTAATATTCTTTGGTAAAGAGTTTAAGATAAGAGGAGCCATATAAATACAATTACGTCTGTATAGTTCAATCCTAGGTACCGGCATTTTTAATAGAAACTGTGCAACTGTGCGTTTATTTTTATTTTTATTGGGTTCAAAAAGTGAAAAATTAGTTTTGACAAATTTAGCGATTTCATATATATACATACAAGGAACTGTAAGAAGGTTGTTTGACTTAAATACTGGTCTGCAAGAATCAGTCCAGTCCATATTAAAAAATGAGCGTATGCATTTTTTTTGTGCTAACAGAACTCTTGCTACCTCAGAAGAGTTCCCCCATAGAATGATGCCATACCTGATGATGGAGCAAACATAGGCATGGTATACCATCAAAGCAGTCTGTCTGGTGGTCTCATCTTTGACTTTTTTAAGGGCGAAAACGAATCTATTTATTTTTGTACTGAGTTCATCGATGTGATCCTTCCAGGTGAAATGTTCATCGATTGTAATACCTAGGAATTTTGTTTTATTAATTTGCTGAACTGCTTGATCTTTGTGGGCTATGTTAAGTTGGACATATTTACTTTTCTGCGTTTTAAAGTTTAATATTTTGGTTTTCTCTACATTAATTTTTAAAGCGTTTGTATCTAACCATGTAATTATTTTATTTAAGGTTTTATTTATTGTAGATTCATGTGATTCGTTATTTTTACAATCTAAGATAACTGTTGTGTCATCAGCAGTTAGGACACAGTCTTGGTCTATAGCTTGCGGGAGGTCATTGACATATACAAGGAATAACAGTGGCCCCAAAATGCTTCCCTGTGGAACACCAAAGTAATTGTATCGAGGAACAGAATCAAAGTTCGTAATGCAATTGACTTTGTCATCGAATTTAGTGATTCTTGTTATCTGCGATCTGTTAGAAAGATAAGTTTTAAACCACTCTAAAGCCGGGCCCCGTATACCAATTATACTTAATTTATTAATTAGAATGGAATGTTTTACAAAATCGAAAGCTTTGCTCAGATCTAAGAACAAAGCTGAAGTTGTAATTTTGGAGTTAATATTATTTAAAACTGATTTGACTAAATGAAAAGCTGCTAATGACGTAGATTTATTTTTTCTAAAACCGTATTGCTCTTTTGCCAGCATATTATATTTTTCCAAGAAAGAGATAATTCTTTTATACATAACCCTTTCAAAGACCTTTGATAGAATCGGAATCAGAGCGATAGGACGGTAATTGTTTTTGTCAGTTTTTAAGCCTTTTTTTATGCAATGGTTTTATGACAGACATTTTTAATTTATCCGGAAAGCAGCCTTGTTCTAAAGATAAATTGATAATATATGACAGAGGTTCAGCGATAAAAGGAGATATTTGTTTAAGAAGGTCTGTAGTTATATCATCATAACCAGCTGACTTAGTGTTATTTAATGTTTTTAATATGCTGAAAATTTCAGAGGGATTACAAGGATTGAGAAAAATGCTATTATTAATATCGGGGTTAGTAAAAATAGGGGTGTTTTGCGAGGTAGCGCTATTTTCAACAATATCAATAAAGAAATTATTAAATTTATTTGCCGATGTTACTGTAACATCGTTGTCAATAATATCATTAATATATTCATGAGATCTTTCGTTACCTGTACAACGTTTGACAATATCCCATGAAGCTTTACCTTTATTTTTTGAATAGGCAATGTGCTTTAGGTTACATAAAGATTGTAAGTTATGAATACATTTCCTTAATATATTGGAGTAAACCTTAAATTTAGTTTTATTTTCACTTGTTTTGCTTTGATAGTATTTATATCTTAATGTACGTTTGGTGTGACTCATTTTAACTCCTTTTGTAATCCATTTTAATGTACCATATTTAAACTGTTTTTTTATCTTTATGACGGGGAAACATAATTTATAAAACAAAGTTAAAGTGTCATGAAAGTTATTAAAAGCACTATTTGTGTCGGAAATATTATAGACTTCGGAAAAAGATAGGTTGCTGATATGTTCGGTGAATTTGTTGACGTTATCTTTACTCAGGTCGTTTATGGTCATAAAGTAATAGCTTGATATAGGTTTTTGATCGTATTCGAATTTCACAACCTGTGCTGTGTTATGATCAGATAGATAAACATTATGTGTGGAACCTGATATATTTGGAATATTGCTGATAATGTTGTCAATACATGTGTTTAACCTGGTGGGCTCTTGGATGTGACACCGCATACCATAATTAGAGATAAGATCTTTGAATTTTGTACCATTACTATCATTACATAAAAGGTTTATATTAAAATCACCGGCTATTATTATTTTACTTTTTTTGTATTGCAGTTTTCGTAGGGTTTTGTTCAAGTTTTCAAAAAAAATATCCACGTTGGATGAAGGTGTTCTATAAATACATAATATGATCACCTGTACTGATTTGATCTCCAATCCACAGATCTCGAAATGCTTTTCGATACAGAATTCATTAATTTCTTTTAATTCGGTACTTTGGATATAGTTTTTACACAGTATGCATGTACCACCTCGCCGTTGATCAGGCCGCGAGTATATAGCACCAACATAGAAATTATTTACTGTAAGGTACTTTTCATCCCCTCTTAAAACAAAGTGTTCGCTAAGACTAAAGCCCCTATATCTAGATCAGACTCACGCATCTCATTAATAGTAATATCGATGTATTGCAGCTTATTTAAGGCTCCTGCAATGTTTTGATGGAGTACTGAAAATATATTTCTGCCGAATTTATTATTTCGAGAAACCTGCTTACAATTGTTACATGGTGTGGCCTCGAAAAAATGTTTTGTTTGGGGTCATATTAAAGTCAATTTTAGGAAAATAATAAGGAATTGTACCTTTAATTGGAATAGCTCTTTGGATATTATTTGGAGTAGTGTCTGTAAAAGTTTTACTAATTTTGTTTTCAGGGTTTAAATTAGTTGGCTCTTTACATGTTAAAAAGCTATGTTTATGAAAGATTGTGTCTACTAGCAAATTAATGGTTTTGCAAGTTTCTAATAAGAAATGTTTCCTGCTATAATAGTGTCTGTCAATTTCTAGAAAGGTACAATTTACAAAGTTTTGCGACATAAACATGTCGCAAAACTATTAGACTATTTAATAATATACTAGTAGACTATTTAATAATAGTTCATTCAAATGCCTTTTGTGCAACACGTTTAAAATAATAACATTTGTGTTTTTGATACATTTCAATAAGGACGCTAGTTCTATTATTATTTTGTTCGGATTACTGTCATTTTCACCAACACACAAAACTAAAAAGTTGTTTTTACAGTCATCTAACTCGTACTTTTGTGACAAGATATCCTCAGTAGTCGCATAAGGCTTTAACGTCGATGATATGCAGTATTTTTGGTAAACAGTATCGCTTCTAGAGTGAATTAGTGCCGATGCTAAATGGAGCATTGTTGTCCACCTAATATTTGGATCTAATGGAATATTTCGATCCGAAATGGTAGAACACATACTAACATCTACTGAGCTATTCAGTGAGATCGATTTCTTATTACAATATACACTAGCGCCATCTAGGTGATCACCGCGTCTTGAAATTTGTTTTGTAGCAGCGGCGGCGGAGATTGTAGCTTGCGAGTGGGTGATAGTAATATTCTGCGTTACATCAGCGCCATCTAGTTCTTCTTGGCGTATTGAATTCAGCTTGGCAGCTCTGTTGGCCGAGTTTGTGATAGGAATTCCTACCAAATTATCTTGCTTGGATATATTTATGAGGGTTTTATTGTGAGGTGAATCCTGTAAACATTTTTTTCTAGGAGTGATTGATGTTCGTTCATATTGCTCGGCATTTTTTGGTGTCGAAGTTATTTGAGTTGCTTTGTATTGTGCAATTATATTTTGCTGTTCTATTGTTTGTGATTGTAATACACTATTTTCGAGTTTCAAAATGTTGATTTTGTCCTGGGCTTGTTGTAACTTCTCTTTCAGGTCTCGAATTTCATCTTTTAGTGTCTCAGTGGGTTCATATCTTGTTGATAGATCTGGTAGACTCTTTGTTAAATAGTCGTCTTCGGACATGGTTGATTGGAACGACTCATTTATTGAATCATTTATAACAGATTTCTTTTTCCGTATTGTTATATTTCCAAAGTCCATTTTGTTTGTAATGAAGAAATAAAGAGAAATAAGAAAAGTTTAAAACACAAAAAGTGAAATTTCTCCCCACTGAGATTCGAACTCAAGCTTTTTAATGCAAGAGCGTTTCATGTAGTATGAGTACCGAATGTGCTATTTATGCATGTTGTTTGACATTGAAATAGCTATTGACGTACAGGTAAAATAAATCGTTTAAAGACGCTATGTGTAGCGCGTCGTTTAAATTTGAATTTCTTGAGAAATGGTTAAATAAAGTAGTTTTCACTTAGGGGTTACAGTTCACTGTCTTTTGAAAATTAAAGAGTGTTTATGTGTTTTAGGGCGTACTTGATATAAAGTTTATAATGATTATCACTAAATGCACTTGTTTATAAACAAACTTTTTAGCAAATTTTTTTTTGAGTCTATTAAACACTATCATTCACATACGTTGTTGTAAACGTTTTCCAGCAACTATTGTTCATTTATGCACAAGTTAACATACATTTGCTCGACCTGGGAATCGAACCCAAGACCTCATGCACAGCAGTCGCGCTTGCGACCACTAGACCAACGAGGCAGTCAAATAAATTAAAAGAGATTTTAGTACAAAGACCGGTCCTGGGACTTTATGATCCTAGTACACTAACTCAACTCCACACCGACGCTAGCAAGTACGGCGTAGCCGGCATTTTAATGCAACTGGACAAATCTGGGGTGTTTAAACCTATTGCTTATTATAGTAGGCAGACCAGTTCGGATGAGCAAAAGCTGCACTCTTTCGAGTTAGAGACCCTCGCTATTACTGCCTCATTAAATAGGTTCAGGCATTACTTACTTGGTATTAGCCATAGTTCACCATAATTACAGACTGCAACGCTTTGCGTACCACCTTGAGTAAACGCGACTTAATCCCACGAATTGCTCGCTGGTGGCTGCAGTTCTTAGAATACGACTGCTCAATAGAATACCGCCCTGGTGACAAAATGGCACATGTAGATGCGCTCAGCAGCGGTGCCATAGGCGGTATTCCAGATGTTGATCACGTGTTAGATGTACTTTCAGTAGGCACTGACGATTGGCTTGCAACGGTGCAACAGACGGACGAAGACATTAAAAATATCGCGAATGTTTTGGGTGACTCCAAATGCAAAGATGCCATTGACATATTCAAAAATTACAAACTTGTAAATGGACGGGTAGGTATATCGCATAATTGACGAAAATACCATCCGTTCGGTTGTTCCATGTGGCACCAGATGGCAACTACTGAAAGCCAATCATGATGATGTGGGACACTTTGGGTTGGACAAGACTTTGGCACGCTTACAAACTACTTATTGGTTTCCAAAGATGAGACGGTTCGTAAAAAAGTACGTATCGGCTTGCCTTCAGTGCGCACATCACAAGCTGCCAAGTGGTGCCAAACCTGGTGAACTACACCCCATCCCTAAAGCTATTATACCGTTCCATACCATACATGCGGATCATCTCGGCCCTTTTATCCGCACCAAGCGTGGCAATACATTCATTCTTGTTATCATAGCGTTTACTAAATTTGTTGACATCACCGCTGTACGAAACACCAAATCGTCCACAAGCATTAGGGTATTCAGAGAGCATTTTAGTTACTTTGGCGTGCCGACCCGTCTCATAACGGACCAAGGGACAAGTTTCACTAGTAGGCAGTTTAAAACGTTTATTCAGTCATGTGGTATAAAGCATGTGCTCAATGCTGTCGCCACACCCCGAGCGAATGGCCAAGTGGAACGGTACAACCGTAACATTTTGGCAGCGCTCGGGACAATGAACCACGATAAACCAAATGGTTTATGGGATGAACATTTACCTGACATACAGTTGGGTATCAATACCACTGTACATGCCACCACCAAAAAGACGCCAGCGGAGCTTCTTTTCGGGCGAAATCTAACTAACCCAGCTGAAGGTTTGTTAAACGATGTAATAAACGAAGTTACATCTGAGGTCGGGGAGAGTCTGGACGATATTAGGGCTACAGCCGGTGAGCTTATTAGGACACAACAGGACAAGGACAAGGAACGGTATGATAGGTACAGGAAAATAGGAACGCGTTTCAAAGAAGGTGATTTGCTTAGAGTAGTAAGAGCTATGCCGGGAATAGAGGGGCAATCTAAGAAGCTCGAACCTAAATGTAAAGGCCCTTACAGAATTAAGAAGGTGCTCCCCAATGATAGGTTTGTGATTGAGGACACACCCCTTACAAGGACTAGTAAAAGGTACGAGGCTGTGGTAGCCATTGATAAGATATTCCCATGGATCTGTTTTAACGAACCCTTATCAACCGATTGTGAATCCAAGCGTAACGATTGTGAATCTGAATGTGAAGAGTCGTAATTAAATGTATGGTAAATTAATTGGCGTTAATAAAGATGAATATTGTAAGTACATAGAATTAAATAAGCTAGGCGTGTCAGGTAACAGACACCCTTAAAAACTACAAGAATTTTATTAATCAAGGTCATGGATTAATAAATAAATTTATTGTTTTATTTTTAAAGATAATGCTAATGTGGTTTTAAGTTTCGTTGATTAGTGTCATGTATAATCTAAATTATTCCATGAATAAATGGCTGAAATATTTGCTGGTCAACGTCATGGACTAGTAAATACCGATTCATTGGTTAGAGTCACGTACTGATGAATTGGTGAGGGGACAAGGTAATGGATACCTCTCATTTTAGCAATTGGTGCATTCATTTAACTACTGGTCAAGGTCATGGACCAGTACATATACCTACTGCCGATATAAGACATAGATTAAGCTAGGCGTGTCAGGTAACCGACACCCTTAAAAGCTACAAGCATTTTATTAATCAAGGTCATGGATTAATGAATAAATTTATTGTTTTATTTTTAAAGAAAGTTTACATTAACATAAGTGTAAATCTTTTGTAAAGAAATTGAATTTAAGATTTATTTAATTACTAAACAGTGTTACTATAATGACATACAGCGAAAATGATTAATTAAGGACGAATGAGATAATTTAAGTTCATGTTACAATTAATATGATGTATGAATTTTTTTTTTTTCTTCTCTTTTTCTTTTTCTTTCTTATTGTAATACATTACAACGAGGGACTCGTTGAAAGCCGGATGGCCGAGTTGTTATAAATCTTTAAATTATGCCTATAATTATATAATTGTTTGTTGACTATTTATAATCATTTCTATGAACTTTTAAGATTAAATGTAGTGGTATTGACTTCATGTGATTGGTCGAGACTTTAAGTTGCTTATGATTGGTCGAGAGTTCTCGACCAATAGTAAGACCCTGAAAAATCCAAAAAGAGCATTGAAAACCAAGCTTTTCAAGGAGGTCCAAAAAAGCTCATGCCACAACTCATCATAATCATATTATTATTACCAGCTTTTTATTTAGTTTCACTTGTATTTGTCATCACAATTTGAAACCTAAATTGATGATCCCCTTCCTGAGTACTGATTGAGCTGAAATTTTGCATGCATGTCGTCATCGGGGCACATTATAATATTATTATGACAAGGTGCTGATCAGATAATAAAACGACACTACCCCATCGAGTTTGTCTAGAGTCTAGACGAGTACTTTGGTCCTAGATGATATAAGAGTCTGATGATGGAGCTGGAAGGTGGTCATAGGAAATATTGTAAATTATATTATTTAAGATTGAGGATAGATTTAATAGTAAGAAAATTAAAGTTTGAATAGTAAAGAAATAAAATGTTTTATTAAATTAAAATTATTAAATTAATTATTATTAACAAGCGATTGCCGAATTTTCCTTGCTTCGGCAAAGAAATTAGTGCTGGTAATTATAATTGGTGCTCCCTGCTCACTGTCCTCGGTGACATTAATATCTTCTTCATCTGCAAAAATACATTTATTTAAATTGCTTCTTATTTTGCAAACTGAAATGAAGCAGAAGTAGAATTACATAATAATACTCTGCCCCCAACTTCGTCCCTCATTTTTTTTTGCCTTGTGCAACTAGCAGTATGAAATACACTTTATGACCTATTATATAGGGATAGGCAGAGTTGTACACTCACAATTCACCAGATAGGTCTAAGTTCCATGTAATAGGGGGCAAGCCTTTTGACGGGTTTGAGTGAAAACCCGCAAGAGCTAATGTGCCCAGGAAAAGGAAGGTGTTAGGAGAAGGGAATCTTGACCATACTTCTGGGTCATATTTTCCTGATAGCTGTGGAATAATTTTCGCTAATCAAGCACCTCAAAATATGTTGTCACATTGTGACTATGTGCAAGCAACTGCTTAAGGGGGCCAATCCAATGAGTGTGCAAGTCACCTCTTGCCATTTTATCCGTGTTTACAAACATTGTTCAGGCAGGGGTTATAGTCACTCCGTAGTTTCATGTAACCATGTCACTAGCATCCCATACCCATAGTCTAGTATTTTTAGTTTCCATATCGTGTAATAGCACTGCACCAACTAGGGATTGTTCTTTGGATACACTTGCATAGTGCATACAGGGGTATTTAAGCAGTTGGTATCCCATTACATTTGAAGTTGCCTAAGGCGCCTCTGCGAGTTGCCTTCGGCCCCTCATACGCCTTGGAAGGGCCCAGGAACCCAGGGTCCCGCGATATATACAGTCACAATAATAATACCAGCCCAATACTGCCCCATGGCAGGGTAATGAAACTACAAATGCTCGCCACAGACTAACAATTTATGAAATGTCAATCAAACCATAAACCATAGTATTATATACATCATACTAGATGTAACCAATAGACACAAGATACTATTATTTTCATACATATCTAACACACTCCCTTATTAAAATAATTGTCATACAGACAGAAGAAAAAAAAAAAAAAAAAAACAACAAACTATTTGAAATACAGCAAACAAATTTCAAATTACAAAGGAGTGACACCTAACTGTTCAACAAAATTATAATGTTTTTGGCGACATAAACTTTTTGTCAATATGTCCGCAGGCATATCATTAGTATTTAGGTACTGTAATACAATAAAATTATCTTCAACAGCTGTTCTAACAAAATGAAACCGTACATCTATATGCTTGCTCCTTTTATGGAATACACTGTGCTTAGTTAACAATTGTGCACTCTGGTTGTCATTATATAACAGTATAGGTGATTCATTTCTACATTTTAATTCTAATAACAAATTTCTTAAATAAATAGCCTCTTTACTTGCCTCACATATAGCCATATACTCAGCTTCTGTACTAGACAAAGCTATTGTTACTTGTTTTTTAGATTCAAATGAGATCACACTACCAGACATTTTAAACATAAAACCTGTATAAGACTTACGGTCCACACAATCTGATGCCCAATCAGCATCGGCGTAACCTATTAGATCTAAATTATCTTTTACATATTTTAAACCAAAATGTTTTGTTTTTTCTAAATATCTTAAAATACGTTTTAAATGGTTCCAATGTGTTTCATTATAATTATTATTAAACTGACTCAGGTAACAAACAGAATAAAATATATCAGGACGGGTTAACATTGATAAATAAAGTAAACTCCCTATTAATTGCTGATAAGGATACTCAGTACAACATGTATCTTCCTTTTTAAGCTTTAAATTTACCTCCATAGGTGTACTGACTAGTTTACAATTTTTCATATTGAACTTATTTAACAAATGATCAACAAATTGTTCCTGGTCTACAAAAATTACATCTTTTTGTCTTCTGACCCTCATACCCAAGCATTGCCTAATATCTCCTAAGTCTTTTAATTTAAATTGAGATTTTAATTCAGTCTTAAGACATTCAGTTTCTTTTATACAATCTGAAAAAATAAAAAAATCATCTACAAACAAAGCTATATATGTTCTGGCAGTATTAGTTTGTTTAATAAATAAACAAGGCTCATAAACTGACTTCTTATATCCAAAAGATTGTAAACAATCATCTACACGCTTATACCAGGCCCTGGTTGATTGTTTCAATCCATATATTGCCCTCTTTAGTTTCAACACTTTGTTTTCCCTATCATTACATTCAAAATTCTTAGGTAAGCACATGTACACATCTTCATTTAGATGTCCATTTAAAAATGCTGTGGTAACATCAAGATGGGTTATATTTAGGTCATATTTAACACTCAATGCAAACAATAGTCTTATTGTTGAATGACGAACCACTGGAGAAAAAGTTTCTGTGTAGTCAATTCCTGCTTTTTGTGTAAAACCTTTAGCGACTAACCTTGCACGATATCTTATGTTATCATCACTATCCACCTTTTTCTTAAACACCCACTTGCACCCAACCACTGTAGCTTGCTTTGGTTTGTCCACCACTTCCCAAGCTTCATTTTCTCTGAACGATTTTAACTCTTCCTGCATAGCTATACACCATTCCTTTGATTCTTGCCCATTTAAAGCCTCCTCATATGTTATCAACTGGTCACCGCATGGATACATATCTGTTCCAACACACACATTGCTGTAACCATACCTGTCAGGCTTTTTTCTTTCTCTTTTCTCTTTATCTAGTTTTACATTCTGTAAATTTTTTAACTCCCTTTCTGGTATACTGTCAAAAAATTCATCTGAAAAACTATTATTTGTGTTGGATTCTTCTTCTATGTAGGTACTGTCATTGTTTATACTCTTCACTGTACTAGTTGACAGTTCCGAGTCCGAGCATTCAGAATCTTTAAGCTTGTCAACATTGTCAGATGATGACTCTTTGTTTTCGTTTATAACAGCCTGCATCATTTCTGAATTATCCTGCTCAATGATAGTGACATACCTGCATATTATAACCTTATTAGTTTTGGGGTTATACAGCCGGTACCCTTTCACATTTTCACTATACTCAACTAAGTAATGCTTTTCTGCTTTTCTATCCCACTTAAGCCTTTTTTCTTTAGGGATATGAGCCATAACTGTGCTTCCAAACACTCGTATGTGACTGACATTTGGTTTACAGCCAGTCCAAAGTTCATAGGGGGTTTTTTGGTTCAGCCCTGAAGCTACTGTTCTATTTTTTAGATACACTGCTGTGTGAACTGCTTCAGCCCAAAACTTCTTCTCGAACTTAGCATCATAGAGTAAGCATCTGGCTCGTTCCACAATCGTGCGATTAAATCTCTCACACATCCCATTCTGTTCCGGAGTATACGGGTTGGTTCGCTGATGAATTATGCCACATTGTTTCAAATAATTTCCCATTTCATTTGAACAAAATTCTGTGCCGTTATCTGTTCGTAACACTTTGATACTGCAATTCATCTGTTTCTGAACCATGGCTTTGAACTCTTTAAAATAGGAATAGACTTCACTTTTTTGCTGCAAAAAATAGACAAATGACATCCTACTGAAATCATCAACGAAAAGTAAAAAGTACCTGGATGAACCGATTGATTTGGTCTCCATTGGTCCACACACATCTGCATGTATCTTCTCTAGGACATGCTCACTCCTGTGATTGCCTTGTGGAAATGGTAATCAAGTTTGTTTTCCTTCACAGCACACTGCACAATTGAACTTGCTAATCTGTGATTTTTATCAAACTCCAAACCTTCAACAGCACCGTTTCTCATGTCATTCATGTCTTTGCTATTAATATGGCCAAGTCTTCTGTGTCATATCATATCAGAGGTCATTGTTGCTGAAGCTGCAAACAAATATGCTGACCTTGTGTTCAACTTGTAGACTCCATTCACCAACTGTGCTATACCAATCAGTTCATTCTGCTGATTCCTGATGTAACAACTTTCTTGCTGAAAATTGACTCTGTTACCATTCTTTATATTAGCAGAGTGGCGCAGTGGAAGCGTGCTGGGCCCATAACCTAATGAAACTACAAATGCTCGCCACAGACTAACAATTTATTAAATGTCAATCAAACCATAAACCATAGTATTATATACATCATACTAGATGTAACCAATAGACACAAGATACTATTATTTTCATACATATCTAACACAGGGCAAAAGCATTTCGTATTGTATTATAATAACAATCATATTATATTTACCTTTCTGCCGAATTGACAAAAGCTGCAACCACCTAAGCTTCCATAATAAATCAATTTCCAAACTCACAAGCATCTAAACTTTCAAGAACTTTATGAAAAACTAGCGACCCGCCCCGGCTTCGCACGGGCAAACCGACATAGCCGGCGGATTTAAAAAAAAAATGTTCCATAAGAACCTTCTCCTGACAAAAATAAACACAACAAAAAAAGAATCAGCCAAATCGGTCCAGCCGTTCGTTGCCGTTCGGCAAAAAATGAAAAATGAATCGCTAAATGTGTTTAGCGATTCATTTTTATTATATACTAGCTGACCCGAGCCCACTTCGTTGGGCGGTAACCATTTTCTTGTGATGAAATGATGAGTGTGGTTCGGTTAGTGCTGAGTGCTATGATTTATTTCCTGCCTAAAGACGCTGCGCACGTTCAGCGCTAGATTCCCGAGCACGGGCCTGCGATGTTCTCCAGCTTTGGTTAGCAAGCCGCTGTGAACGCTCGGAGCTAGATTCCCGTGCTTGCGAAATATTTTTTTTATTCCTCAAGAGGCGCTTATGATTTTCAAGAGCAGACTCTTCCGTACGGCGTTCTCGAGCTGCTCTGGGATGTCTGACGGGAAAGTTGTGATTTCCTTTTAGGCATAATAAACAATCGCTGAAACTGTCCGATATACAAAAAACAGAAATACCATGGGTAAATGGATAAAACGTCCGTACAAAGCATGTTCTAATGTGGTTCGTGAATGGACGGTGGCATTTTGCGATTTAGTAATTTTATATTATCTTCGAAACGATTTAACCAATTGAAATACTGTTTCGGGCAAATCGTATCTCCATGATGTTCTTGATGATAATAATATTTTTTTCGATAAGGTTTAATATTTTGTTGTTTAAAAAATCGTTCAAAGGTAAGTACGTCGAAAAACACTTTTTTTAACACATAAAAGCTACTATATCTGCTTAAATATACAAAAAAATATGACCGCCTTCAAAAACTACAAAATAAATAAAAAACAACTTTAGCTTGAAAGTCGGCGGCTTTGGTTTAGTTTCTTGTTATGTAGGTATTGCCACCGACTTCCAAGCTAAAGTTGTTTTTTATTTATTTTGTAGTTTTTGAAGGCGGTCATATTTTTTTGTAAAAAAGCTTTTTATTTTTCACTTTTTAGTGCTTGTGTGTTAATGTTTGAATTCCTTACATAAAGCCCTTTCAAACAATACCTCACACGATATATTTAATTTTGGAAAGTGGAAGGAGGGGGGTTGACGTACCCCCTCCCCACTTCCTTCAGTCAGTCATCGACTACTCGTATAAACAAAGCAATTTTTCTTGTTACGGCGGTTCTGCTGTGATTTTATAAGGAGTTCCGTTCCATATCTCCAAAGTTCATCATCAGATCATGACAATATTCCTATGGGACCTATTCGGGACTATACTCTTTCAAACAAAAAAAGAATCATCCAAATCGATTCATAATTGGCGGAGTAATCGTAGAACAAATATACAAAAAAAAAAAAAAAAAAAACATACGCGTCGAATTGAGAACCTCCTCCTTTTTGAAGTCGGTTGAAAAGATAGAAATATGGTGTCGCGGAATTTTTTGTAGAACTATTAAAGGCGGACCAGGTTGCCATACATTGTTTTCAATTATATACAACTGTTAAGGCAGCGCATGCAAATAACTTTGTTGTAAGAGCAATTTTTTTCCGCCTGGCTATACAAAAATTAAGATAGTTCTGCTAATATGCATGATATCTTTATAATTTATAGCCCCTACAAACAAACTTACAAACATACAAACTTACAAACAAATTTTACCTCTTTATAATATTAAGTATAGATTTCCTTGATTTATTGCGGCAAATACGTACGTTCGCGAATACTTCAATAATGCCTTTTACGTATTCCAATCGAGAATACTTGGATATGATAGTGTGTTACATTACGACTGGTGAAAGTTTAGCTGCGGCTCGTAACCGTTAAAAACCCGTATTATTAGTGCATTTGACTCAATTAAAAGTGACAGAGACACATTAATCGAAGTGCAAGGAAACGATATGCGTCGTGCTAACTTGTGCATTAGACAAAACGGCGAACATTTCCAGCACCTTTTGTAAATAAGATTTAAATTAAGACTTCTTGTAAGTAGTTTCTAAATTATTGTAAATAGGTTAATTCAAATTTTTTAAACATACTAACTTATCGAGCTACTCGTAACTTAATTTAAACAGTCATTTAGTAGTTCGATGATTTGCCAGTCCAAAGTCTGAGAAATGTGATGGGAAAATTAGAATCAGCTGTTTCAAATTTGCGCCGTCGCGTGTCGTACTGCAGGGGTGAACGACCGGGCACGCCGCAATCGCGGCGGTAAGACCCCTCTTTGAGGAGTGGCTGGACAGGCGCTACGGCGTCCTCACCTACCGCCTGACGCAGGTCCTCACCGGACACGGTAGTTTCGGGAGGTTCCTGTGTCGGATAGGGCGGGAGGAAACGCCCGGGTGTCACCACTGTGTGGATCGCCCGGAGGACACGGTGGAGCATACGGTGCAGGACTGCCCCGCTTGGGCAGAGCACCGCCGTGTCCTCACGGAGGCGATAGGCAGCGGCGACCTCTCGCGTCCGGACCTGGTTCAGGCCATGCTCCGGGGCGAGAGGGAATGGGATGCAGTCACGTTCTTCTGCGAAGCAGTAATGCTAGCGAAGGAGGAGGCGGGCCGCGTGAGGGAGAGAACCACCTCACGCCCCAGCCGCCGCGGGTGACGCCTAGGGCGTCGGACGTCGCGAGGCGACATCCGGCCACCGTAGGCGCGGGCTTGCGGACGGCGAGTAATGGGTAGCTCGCCGTCCGATCAAGGACCAAGCCCGGGTCGACGGCGCGTTTTGTTCGCGCGCGCCTCAAAGAGCTGTCAGCACAGAGGGACGGGGCCCCCAACGGGGCCAACGCCTGCCGGGGTTGCGGGACGTCTTAACAGGATACCGTGGCCCCGGAACGTAAAGGGCAACAGAAGGAACAGGGTGGTTTTTTAGTCAGTAAAAGTCTGACAGTCCCTTCCGCCCCACCCAGGGCGGAAGGAGTCATTTGATGATTTTTACCACCTCAAAAAAAAAAAAAAAAAAAAAGGGGTGAACGACCCACGCGTGCAGAGCGGCGCGCGCGGCGGCCGGTCGCGGAGGCTTAGGCCGCCGTCGCCGGCGCGCGTGCGGTGCACAGTGCGCATATTCAATAATTTTGTGCGAAGTGAAAATATTGCTTAACTCTGAAACGGGTTGTTATTTTGAAATCTTTTTTTCGCAATTCTTTTTATTTATAATTCTAAACAAGTACTTAATTTTCTTGAAGGTAATTTTTTTACACCTTATATACATAGATATGTTTTGTAAATTTTATTTCATGATGACTAATTTTATTCCACACCTTTTTAATCGCGATTATAAATAATCTGATTTAGTTTGACAATCAAAATTTTAAGTGATAAACGTCAAAATCAGGATAGCAAAATTACCATTTCACCTAATTGAGTAGACTAAACGATCTTAGAGATGTCAAACTATAGTATAGTTTAGTTGTATCACTTTGGTCAATTTCAGAATGACTTTCGTCGTTTGACAGGACTAAACTAAATTTTAGTGATTTTTAGTCTAGTTTAGAGAATTTTGTGACAAGAGGATCGGCACCACCCGTACTTCTTCTTATATATTTTGACGATGAGCAACACGGTTTCCTCAGAAAACGGTCCACTGCCTCCAACCTGATACTATCCAATGAATTTATAAGCACTGGGATGGAGGAACGATGCCAGGTCGATGCGATTTTTACGGACTACAGTAAATGTTTTGACCGCATAGATCATAAAGTACTTCTTCAGAAGCTACTGTCTGCAGGTATTCACGGCAACCTATTCCGGTGGTTTTTGTCTTATATAGATAATCGGACGCAGGCTGTAGTCCTACGTGGATACATATCGGGATGGAAGTCTGTCCCATCAGGAGTGCCTCAGGGCTCAATTTTAGGACCTTTATTATTCACAATATTTATCATGGACATAAAAAAATGCTTTATAAACTCACGTATCTTACTGTTTGCTGATGACATGAAGGTCCTAAAATTTATACGCACACTATCTGACACTGAGCTACTTCAGTCAGACCTTGACAGATTCGTACAATATTGCAAAACCAATAAATTACAACTAAATGTTACTAAATGTTTCCATGTAACATTCACTCGCCAGAAATCTGTCATTGGTTCAAAGTATAGACTAGACGGTACTTACATACGCAAAGAAACCAGTGTCAGAGATCTTGGTGTAGTACATGATAGCAAGCTACTTTTTGATGAACACATAGAGACGGTCGTCAACAAGGCGTTCAAAACTTTGGGTTTCATCATTAAAGCTTGCTTCTGGCTTTCGTTCCTTAAAACCACTCAAAGTCCCTTGTGCGTAGTCACCTGGAGTATGCTTCCCAGATATGGAATCCTCAATATGAGATTTACAAATCTCGTATTGAGTCTGTCCAGAGAAAATTTTTGCGGTACTTGGACTTCAAGGCTAGGCAATTCTCAGTTGACTATGAACACCGCTGCAAGCGATACCATTTCTTACCACTGGAATTAAGACGCAACGTCAATGACATCTGTTTCTTAGCAAATATCGCTAACGGCTCAGTGGATTGTCCCGAACTACTAGGCAAGATACTTCTTCGCACAAACCTAAACCTAAGAAAACGGCCACTACTCCATATACCATACACGTCGACAAATTACAGGCGTAACGCCTTCTGTATACGTAGTGCTATAGCCTTTAATAGTTTACCACCACACTTGGAAATTGACTTATTCTGCTCCAGCGCACATAAAATTAGAAAAATTTTGAGCAATGAATATTTTGATAGTCGCAAATAGCTTTTCAATTCTATTTTTGATGTTGCACGACTTGATATAGAAAGTAGTTAATTTTTGTAACCATTTAATTAATTAGAGTCACCAACGACCAACGCAAATGGTTTGTTACTAAATGGACATTTATATGTGGAAGCTTGTCATTAGCAATTGTCCTTATTTATAAAAGATATTTATAATTGTTATTAGTCTGTAAGCTTTCCTTAAAAATAAATAAATATATGTAACGGCAGAATTTTTTATGGATCTTTTCTATCAAAAGTTTATATTTGGTCTCGTACGGGTCCCAAATGAGAGCATTATATTCTAACCGGTTGCGAACGTACGCGTTGTATAGCATGATTGATGATTAAACGAACTAACCTGTACGTGAAGTTCGATCATAATTACTCGAAGAGCTTCGTTCGAAGATATTAGCAATAATACACATGTAGTTTCACTTACAGACTCGCCATTTCGCACTGAATTTAGGAGAAAATAAATAAAAAGTAACTATAAAATATAAATCTAATGTAAGGTAGATTCTAAACTGTTGTTCTTGTTTATGACGTTTGAATTTAGCCACCTCATTTAGTTTGGAGATTTGCTGAGCTGGTTAGGTAATATTTCAGGACTCGGGGTTCAGTATGACCGGGAGGGAGGGATGCTAATACCTTCGAACGAAGCTCTTCGAGTAATTATGATCGAACTTCACGTACAGCCTACAGGTAAGTTCGTTTAATCATCAATTACTCTCAAGCTTCGTTCTCGATATTAGTAATAATACACATGTAGATGTTAAGAGACAGAAGTTGTGAAATATAATCAATTAAATTACATCTTATCCTAACTATCCTATCCTAACTTATATTATAAATGCGAAAGTAAGTTTGTTTGTTTGTTACCATTTTACGTCTAAGCCACTGAACCGATCATCCTGAAATTTTGCATATACGTTGCCAGGTGTACAGGAACGAACATAGGATACCTTTAATCTCGCAAAAAAGTACTGTTTCTGAGGGAAATCACAATAACGTTCATAAGATCATAGATGGCGCCACGTGTCGTTTCGAATCATGATTTTAACGAAATAATTGAAATGACAGGACCTGGGTAATTTTTTCCGCGACTTCGTCTGTGTCCGCGATAGCCGAAATTTACGCGGACGAAGTCGCGGGCAAAAGCTAGTATTTGTATAAATGAAATAAGAAAATATCGACTATAATTTAGCTTTAGCTTTAGCGCTTAGCTTTTATATAAAGTTAATCACACGTACGTTTTAAATTCATAATATGATTACTTGTTTAACCGCCCGACTTCAAAACAGTTAGCGTGCCCCCAGCGCCCGGCACAGTGAACCGAAAATTAAATACCTACAAAAAAGAGGGATGTGCAATATTTAACTATGCGATGTCGATATTTCGTTTTAATAACGACATTTGCATTTGCGAGCGTGGTTAACTAACAACTACATCTCACCAAGCTTAGTTTGCACCTCGCGTCATTTACGTCACACTGACGGTTAGGTACGGGCTGCAAAAAAGGATTCGCTATGACTTTAAAAAAGTAAACAAATGTTTGTTAGATTTTACTTTGCATTTTTTGTTTTTAACATTATATTATACGTTGGTACACGGGTACACGCCGCATTCCAGCGAAGGGTAAACTTAGCTTGGTGGAGATATAGGTACTATCGGCAAAACTTAAGCATGCTCAGTTAAGAAAATAGTCCTGCGGAAGCGCAGATAGTGACAGACCACGCCCCTTCCTTGCTCCACCCAATTAGAGACAATACATATTTGTGTGAGTGCAGTAAGTGCGTGCGGCAAAAAATGTCAACAAACATTAGCCAGTGCCGATTTGCATCTCGCTAATTGTTCACGCTTCTCGTTTTCATCCCAATTTTATTTTACGACCTGTTTATTTCTATCGGACTTATTGCCTGCCCAACTGTGACCTTTGCTTTGTATACCGGACTGTGATCGTGGAACTCTTTTTGACCCTTGCTCGTATCCTGGACTGTGTATCGTGACTACCTGAGGGCTGTGTTTTGTCATTAACGATGACAACCCGAAACCTCAATCAGGAAGAAAGAAATGAAATCATTGTCTTGCATAGACAAGGATTGAATATATCCCAAATTGCGCTGGAGTTAAATCTACAAGTAAGTTATTTTTTTTATCTAGAGATAGAAATAAATTAAGTGCATGTTGGTTTCCTGTACTGAGCTATATATTTATTGTTTGCATTATTATATAGATCTCATTTTTTTTCTTCTGTTACCGTTAAAAGTTATTGTTTCGCGAGCCGACGCCGACGTCGCGGTCGGCCCGACAACAGAGTTTTATAGATTACAAATTTTATTTTAACAATTTTTTAATAATTCATATTATATTTGAATGCCTAAAAGAAACCTTCATGCATTTTTTATATTTCGTATATTAATTTGTTGTAGTTATTAGAAATTTTATTCTAAGGAAATCGTGTGTTATGCGTTTCTGTGTAAAAGAAATAATGTAGTATAAGCAAAGTCGCTGTTTCTGTCTGTCTGTCTGTCTGATTCTCCGCTATTTTTTTCTAAACAATGCAACGGATTTTGATATGGGTTCTCACTCTCATTTAGAGATTTTTTTTGGAAGATTTTTATGCGCATGAAAATTATAAAAGAGCAAAGCCGAGCATGTTAGTGATTTGTAAGACCCGTGCGAAGTCGAGGTAGATCGCTTATTTGCGATAAATATTAATAAAATACATAACTTAGAATTTTGCAAAAATAAAATAAGAAATTACGTTTACAAAATATTTAAAATAGTAATTTAAAAAGAGGTTTGTTTTTTTCTTTCTTTTTTTAATATCGGCGCGTTCAAAGACATTGTTTGGACATTTTATGACCCGATAACAAATCTTTCAACACCTGCTTATTAAACAATGGCCCTTCATTTTAAGTCATCAATGTATTTTGAAATTGAGTTACCGCACTTAAGTCGTTAACAATAATGCACAAATTTGCTTGGGAGAGTTTTACACAATGTTGGAATTTACTACAATGCCATTGTTAAATATCTATTTGTGGTCTACTATCCGTATAAAATACAGATAACAATGTTAATAACTAAAATAGATATTTAAAAAGTTAGGGTTTATTTGTTAATAACTTAATCCTTTTGCATACTGCTAGTAATGTATTGTTTAATTCCAATATTATGTGACAATTCGATGCTAACAGGGAATTTGAAAAAAAATATATTGGTATTTAATACATAGTATTTAATTTATTATTAATAATGTTGCTATTTAATACAACAAACGTTAAGAAAATTATTTCAATTAATTACGAACAATTAAAAATAGTCAAAATTTTAAAAAATATCACATGACTATAGTTGTGACTTCATAATTTTTACTTACTTCATCTGGCAGCTAAACGTATGACGTCACACGCGCTCATGTTTATTCGGGGGTTTTCGGTACTGGATTCAAAAGTAAATTTTTATTTTAAAATAACTTTTGACTATAACGAAAATAAAAAATTAAAAAATAGTTTTGCAATAAAATTTATATTGTATATCTTTTTATTTATCACAAAAAAAAAATTGATCAAAAACCTAATTGTTACTTTTTTTTACAGAGAACCACAGTGCGCCGTTGGGTGCGCAGATATGAAGAAGAAGATCTAACTCAGCGTGTTCGTGCTCCTCGACCTCGGGCTATCAACGAAGGGCAATTGGCCAATATGATAGATACATTTCAAGAAAGCCCATTTACACCTACTAGCAATTTCGCACAAGAATTTGATGTTTAAATGCAAACTATTCGTAACGAGTTACATAGAGCTGGAGTGCAGCACAGACGGCCCGCAAAAAAAATATTTTGACTCTACAACCAAAAAGCTGCTCGCGTACGATTCGCTCGGGACTACAGAGACTTCGACTCTAGCCAACAAGGTCGTCGGAATTTATGGCGTATAAATAACACTAGATACGAACCTCGAAATGTTATCCCAAATGCAGAATCAGGACGAGTTGTCGTGAATATGTGGGGCTGGATGAGTGCTGCTGGACCAGGCGAACTGGCTTTCATACCGGGGAGGGCAAATGGCCACACATATAAAGATGTGCTTGAACATATTATGTTACCGACTATGCGCACGGTGTTTCCAGAAATGGAGGTGCCAGAGTTTTATTTTTTCCAAGATAATTGCCCGATACACCGTGCGCTAGTTGTTCGAGAATGGTTGCGAGAGCAACCACAAATTAAAACAGTGCCATGGCCCTCCCGATCGCCAGACTTAAACCCCATTAAAAATTTATGGGGTTTTATGGTTTAGAAATGGGTTAATAGGACAGAAAGAACCAAGGAAGCACCTGTCACCCATTGCGAAGAAGCTTGGGATACATTAAGGGTCCAAACTTGTGCGAAGTCAGTAACGAGTAGTGCGAAACAGTTATAGACGCGGGAGGAGCAGCGACAAAGTATTAGTTTTTTAATAATGTATAATTTAATTTTAACATTCAGGTGGCCCAAATAGTGACGTTAAAAATATTGATTTGCGATCCTTGACAGGTTTATTGTTATATTTATTTTAAATTTCTTGAAATTGATATGAGATCCTCTTTGAAAAACTTTACTTTCTATTTTTTTTTTTACGTACTTAATATATTTTTGCAATTTCGACGCCCCCCGCGAATAATCCGGTAATCGTAAAAGTGTAAATGTTCAGGAAAAATAAAAAAACATTTTTCCTTAATAACTCTATTAAACAACAAGTATCAGAGACTTTTTATATCGCATTTGGAAGCTAATTTTTTCGGCTATCTGGTTATTTCAACAAAATTTAAACAGTCCCAAGGGCTTCGTTATAATTTAGCTGGATGCATTTTACTATATTAGTGTAGGTCAAGCTCTGGTCAGTAATGTCACTTACGATATTGTTCGTGTAAATTTATATTTTTGACGGCAACATTAAAATCTTGTTGCGATATTATTCGTGTAAATTTATATTTTCAACGGAAACGGTAAAATCGTGTTGCGCTGTTATTCGTGTAACTTGTTTTGTGTACTGAACATTTGTAAAAAGCAATTATTAGGTTATTCGATTGTTTAACAGTAACGTACATTTTATTGTTATGACTATTACTGTTTATTCGAATAGTTTACTTAAGTATTAATATATTAGTAGTAATAATTATATATTAATTATACTGCCTGCATCGTAATCCAATTCCATATAATCCTGGTCAAAATCATATTTGAAAAGAAAACAGTTAGGTTTACTGTATGACACACTAACCTCCATCACATCGGACCATCGTACTTTTTCTTCTGTCTTATCTTGAAGCCATCTTTTGGGTTCAAGAAGTTCTTTTATATTGAGGATTTCAGACTGTTGCCACAGATTACTGAATAGTTACTACGCTGTTGCATTTCTTTTAGGATATATTTGTCTCCGGAGACTTTAGCGTTCATGATGATACTACACTCGCGAGCAAAAGTATGGAATCACTTACTTGGAATTGATTTCTCGCGATCTTTAGTACTTAATAACTAGTTAAGAATAGAGAGCAGGATTTCTGGAACGAACCCTTCTGTTCAGTTCATCTCACACGTGCTCAATGGGATTTAAGTCCGGGCTGAGCGCTGGCCAGTCCAATGTGGCGATACCGACTTCTTCGAGGTATTCAGTAGTGGCACGGAAAGTGAAGACAACGAGCGCTATCGTGCGAAAGGAGGAAGTCATCACCGATATATCCCGCATAAGGAACGACATGTTCCAGTAGTATATATCCGAAATGTAGCGGTCTGAAGTTAGACCGCCTCCTCGTCCCCCACCAGGCACGAAAACAAGCTCCGTTTTACCGTCGAAGGAAATGCCGGCCCACATCATACAAGAACCGACTGCTGTTCTCAGCGAAATAGCACTGCGTAAATGGCTGCCATGCAAACACATTCTGCATTCGTCGGAGAACAGAACTCGCCTCCATTGCTCAACCTCCCAATCAAGATGCGAGCGAGCAAATTGAAGGCGTGCTTGTCGGTGACCTGCCGTAAGTTTCGGGCTTATGGCAGGCCTTTTTGGAGTCAAATTAGCTTGCTAAGTCTTCGACGAACTGTCCATTCGCTGGCAGCTACCCCACGAACATTTTGGAGCTCCTCTTGAACGTCGACATCAGTCAAATAACGGTTTCGGAGAGAGGTTGACACGATAAAACGGTTGTCCCTCTCCGATGTGCACCGGCGCCGTCCAGATCTTGGTCTCGGGATAAAGCCACCAGTCTCCCGAAAGCGTTTATAAACTTTCGAAACACAGGACTGGCTTATGTGAAGCTGACGTGCGACAGCCCGCTGGCTGAGCCCTTCTGGCAATAGGGCGACGATTTGTGCTGCTTCTGTAGGTGTAGTATCCATTGCCTTTCAAGTTCAAGGGTCAAAAGTAGCGGAGATGTGTACCGGTCAACGTGTGAAAGCAGACTATTAAAGAAAATCTGCAATTCACACATATCTTTTTCTTTATTTTTTCACGTTATCCGGGATAGCTTCTAAAATAATGGCGTGATTTGAATGAGTTTGGTATTAATTTAAAGTTAACAGTTAAACCTTTAAAATGGTAGCATTTTTATTATTCTTAACTAGCTATTAAGTACTCAAGATGGCGAGGAATCAATTCCAAGTTTGATATTTTTTATCGTAAAGATCTAAAACCATATTATTCGTTTAAAATACATTTTAATTAATTTTTATGGAATATACGCGTAGTTTTTAATATCTTCGTAAATAAACATAGAAAAATTCTAAAAAAAAATTACATGGTGTATTTTAACTTCTAGATGCCGAAAAACGCATAACATGAAAAACCCCGTAATAGGTCATTACCGGATTATTCGCGGGGGACGTCGATTTGTATTCTTTTAAAGAATCCTTAAAAATGTAATTGTTTTCAAAAATAATAAAAAATATTAATTTTAATACCTATTAATTGTTTCGAAATAGATCAGTTTTGAGATTTTTTTATCACATTTTTTTTTATGGTGTTTACTACCACGATAAATCATTTCATTGCAGGAAAAAATCATTTAAATTTCACGGTGGTGTCAGTTTGATGTGTTTTCTTACAACCTTTATTTTGGTATATTATTTCAATCATTCTAACAGTTATTATTCTAATTCTTTAATAATATTATTTTAATGTTATTTTTAACAATGATTGTGCCAGTTATTTTAAAGTCGTCCTGTTTAATCAATGTAAATAAATGTGTACTAATAATATAGGTAGTAAATCTGAATATTTGTTTGTTAACATAACATAACTTCATGCCTGTTATCCCCGAAGGGTTAGGCAGAGGTGTACCCATTAGTACACCCACATTTCGCCAGTTATGTTTTTAGTCCCATGTAATAGGGGGCGAGCCTATTGCCATCAACCGGGCACAAATCCAGACTCCGATTTGTTTGTTTAATCGCGCTAATGTCTGAAACTACCAGTGTTATTGTATATGATATTATCATCTAGTAATTATTTTTGTATGATAGCCAGATTTAGGAAAAATATTATAAACAACGTGTTCCATGAATGCCTGCTCATATTTAACACATACACACACGTCTATACACATATATAACAAAATAAACTAAGTAGATAAAAACTAAATAACAAAAAAAAAATAACAAAAAAGATGGATGAGGCAAAGAAACACCAAGACTCAGTATAGTATGATATGGGAATAAGCCACGCGTTTCTGGAACACGTAAATATCACGCTCATCACGGAGCAATAACTATTTAAAGACGCGTGGAAACCGCGCGAGACAGCTAGTATTTGATAAATAATGTAATAAAGTAAGTGTAATGTATAATATTATGTGGTATGCTAAAATAACGTGTGTAATAATTATTATAAGATATGTATACCTAGTTTAAAAAAATATATATTTCTTATGTTAATAATTAGGTAATAATATTATTGTATTATTTATTTTTACCTATAAATATGAACAACCTGCTAGGCTGATTGCCTGACAAGACAATTATGCTATTAATGCTATTTTGCGCGGTAGTGGCGCATAGGTATTTCTTATTTGTTTTTTTTTTTGCCTTTAGTTTTTTAGACTTAATACTAACTAAACTTGTTTTTATTTTGCTTTTTCTTACATGTTTTCTTATGTAATGTGCGTCATTATTGTGTAAATAAACAGTTATTCTTTCTTTCTATGTAATTTTTTCAAGAAAAGATGCATAAAAATAAATTATAATTTAAATTGTTGTTTTATTTTTCTGAAAAAATTGGCAAATTATAAGTGAATTATAAAGAACCCAGTGCATATTTCACACTAAGAATTACTTTAAAGCAAAAATCTCTTACCTACTATACATGAGATGAAAATATTTAATAACTACCTAAAATTAACAATAATTAAAAAAAAAAAATAAGCACTTTACTACCCATAGAGGTAGGATTTCCAATATTTTATAATAGAGTTAGTTACAGATGAAACTAATGAGCGTGCTAATAAAAAAAATCTTAACAGTTTTTTATTGAATTAATATAAACTAAAAATGTGCATTTTATTAGTCAATATCTGTTTTCAATTCTCCAGTATTAAATGCTCTGTAAGAATAGAATTTTCAAGCGGATAAAATTCTTATCCTTATATATAATAAAAAAGTCTCAAATACTGCAGTACTGATTTTCGTAGGATTTTACCAATATACAGAATTCATAGAAATTTAGGTGCATAAATTATATTAGAGAAAAACTTAACGTTTCAGTGATTTGTAACACCCGTGCAAAGCTGGGGCGAGTCACTAGTAGTTGTTTACATGTTATCTTAATACGAAATATAATTTATTGTGGAAGGTTGATACTTATTAAATAATACCAATAACACATATTCTAAATCAAACATAATTTATTATAATGAGTACGGAATAACTTCTTGTCAACAATGATTTATAAAAGAGCTCACGCGGGCCATAATATCATAGTTTGAAACCGAAACGACAATTAGAATTTGTGAACATTGAAAAAACATTTCACAAAACGAGGGAAACAGGTTACTAATGTGCCGCTTCTACACGTCATCGTATTCTGACGAACACAACTAAAATTCGCTTCCTATTGGTCAAAACGCATGCATACGGTGACCGAGTCGACAGCGGTGCTATGCGATAATCGCCTTAAAGGTGAGCATGCGGAACTTTTGCCGATAGTACCTACCTACTTGAATACTACTTACCTTACGAAATTATTCGGCATTTTTCACAAGCAAGTAAAACAAAACGTGTTTAAAAATTTGAACGATTTATTAATTAGTACTAATAAGTAGTAGGCTACTCACAATAGGGCACGCCTCTATCGAGGCGGTAAGTCCCCTCTTTGAGGAGTGGCTTGAGCGGCGCCACGGCGCCCTCACCTTCCGCCTGACGCAGGTCCTCACCGGACACGGATGTTTCGGGAGGTTCCTGCACATCATCGGGCGGGAGGAAACGCCCGGGTGTCACCACTGTGAGGATCGCCCCGAGGACACGGTGGAGCATACCGTGGCGGTGTGCCCCGCTTGGGCGGAGCACCGCGACGTCCTCGTGGCGGCTATCGGCGGCGGCGAACTCTCGCGTTCGGCCCTGGTGCAAGGCATGGTCCGGAGCGAGAGGGAATGGGATGCAGTCGCCTCTTTCTGCGAAGCAGTAATGCTAGCGAAGGAGGAGGCAGGCCGCGTGAGGGAAAGAACCACCTCACGCCCCAGCCGCCGCGGGAGACGCTCCGGGCGTCGGGAGCCGCGAGACGACTCCCGGCCACCGTAGACGCGGGTCTGTGGGCGGTGAGCAATGGGTAGCTCACCGTCCGTTCGTTGAATAACGACTGACCGTGTCGACGGCGCGTTCGTGTTCCACGCGCGCCTCAAAGAGATGTCAGCAAACAATTGGAGGGGCCACTAAGGGCCGATGCCTGCCGGGGCTGCGGGTTGTTCGAAAGAGATACCGCGCCCCCGGAACGCAAAGGGCACAAGAAGGAACATGGATGGGTTTTAGTCAGTAAAAGTCTGACACTCCCTCCCGCCCCGCCCAGGGCGGGGGAAGTCATTCGATGATTTCCCATCGGTAAAAAAAAAAAAAAAAAAAAGGCTACTCACAATAAAATCAGTCCAGAGAAGAGTTTGGCGAGATATAGGAACATAAATGTAGGGAACAGCTGATTCAAGGTTAAAAATAAAAATTCTTCATTTTTGTTGTAGTCTATGATTATAAAAATATGTCATTGTCTATGGAAGGACGAGGTCCTCCGCTCTCTTCCATCGTCAACCTGAATCATGTCGTGTACAGTGCTAAATAAATAATATCTTTATAAAAAGCTTTTTGACAAAAAAAGATCACCGCCTTCAAAAACCACAAAATAAAAAATAACTTTAGCTTGGAAGTCGGCGGCTTTGGTTTTGTTTCTTGTTATGTAGGTATTGCCACCGACTTCCAAGCTAAAGTTATTTTTTATTTTGTGGTTTTTGAACATACGCGTCGAATTGAGAACCTCCTCCTTTTTGAAGTCGGTTGAAAAGAGTCCAATGCAGTTTCCTTGATAATTCACGCCATCCTGACCAAAACCCAAACAATTTTCATCGCCTTCTAGAATTCTTATTAACTCTTCAGTAGTCACGAACGTAAAACTTCATGCACAAGCACAACACTGATGGAAAATTCCAGAAGTCGGCACTCGTCTATGACGTAAGAAGCGGTCGATTATCCGATTTATCCGACTGAGGCGCAGGGCGTCCTAACAAAGTAAGTTACGGAACATGTAGGCTAGGGATGGGAACCATCAATTCAATCGCTGACATTTTATAAGTGAATTTACTTAATTTTAAAGGAATTAAATGAAATACTCACAAATATTTGTAAAAAATGGTTTATTAACAATTGCTGTATTTGTTTTAAAGTAAATTAGTCAGTATAACGAGAAATATTTTGATTTATATTTATTTTTGTATCTAAAAAAGGTAAATATAGGTAAAAAAGGTAAAAAAGGTAAATCTTGGCATATGTCCCGTCCCTCATGTCGGATTTTGTCGTCAGGGGCGTTGCACACCAATTGTACGATTTACGTACATTTGCCCTAGTTTTAATTAAGCTTACTTTTCAATACGCCGACCACAATGTTGGAATTGAATATTTTATATTCAGTGTGCATTTAGGCGACCACGCCAACTAACGTGTGAGAATTGCCAACAAGAACCTAACTGTGACTTACGGGAATAAACTTAAATATTTTCTGTGAGACTTTATCTTTAACACACTCAATCCACTACAACTACAACTTCTGTCAATGTACAATCCCACTAAGACCGTACATTTTATGGTCCTTCGAGCCGGATCCAGGGTGTTTACTGTGTCTTTCAACTGCGATAGCAAATCGGTTTGACTGGCCTCCCAGAAGCGGGTCTCACCAGATCAAATTGAGAAGTCAAGTGTCACAGCGGATACAGGAACTCCTTGGGTCTAATAACAATAGTTCAAAGGATACCGAAGAACACTTGAAGCTAGAAACTACAAGAGTGCTGTCGACGTCTTCGTGTCCTGAGCTGAACCATTTCCTTAAGAATAACCTGCAACTTATCTAAGGTACGCAATCAACTACTATCTTCTCCGCTACCACCATGGAACTACTGAACAAACAAGTCGCCACCTTTGAGGAAATAAAAACCCTCTGCAGCAACTGTAAAAAAGACAGTGTAACAAGAAAAAAATTACTTGGAAAAGCGTCTAAAGAACCTAGAAAAACTATGGGTAGTCTTTGACGAACAACATAACATACTTTTGGAAACGATCGAAAGCAAAAATATTCCATACTTTACCAACGACATTTACGAAAAAACTAAGCAAATGTACGAGTCTACTATGAGGAATATGATGGAATTGAGGAGTTTTCAACAAGAACAGCAACATATAGACTTTGATCTAACTGGGATGTTGGTTGAAGAAGCCGACGACAAACTAAAACAACTCATGATTATACAAGAACGCAACTTTAAGGCACTGAGTAGAGCTATGTCTAAAATAAACATTTCGTTAATAACTGAGAAATGGGAGTTTGAAGAACATCTTTCAAACCTGAAGGCGAAATGGGATCCCATAGACAAGATACATTGGGAACTAGACACTGAACTAAAAGGGGCTAGCATTAAAGAAGACTACGATAACAAGTTCGAAGAGTTTGAAGAGAAATACGAGAGTTTGAAAAGAAAACTCAACAGTAACATTTTTTCAAACATTCAGTACCAAAATTCTGCACCAAGAATTGATTTTCCGGAATTCGCAGGCAACTATACAGTGGATTTCGTTCAAGGATATCTTCCTTGAAACCATTCATAAAAACCCCAACATCCCGAAAACGCAGAAAATGAAACATCTGAAATCGAAACTTAAAAGTGAAGCCGAGCGCCTGGTGCAGCATCTGTCAATCAGCGCAGAGAACTACGAATCATGTTGGGACATACTGTCGCATCGCTACGACAACCGCCGGCTACAATTTACTTCTTTCATGAATACCTACTATGCAACAGTTATCCATTATACAACAACCCAATGCAAACAACTTGAAACGAATGCATGACGTCATAACAGAAAGCATGAATGGACTCACCAATATGGGTGTTGAAGTATCCAGTTGGGGGCCGAGCATTGTTTACTATATGTCACAGAAATTGGATACAGCAACATTCAACGAGTATTCAAAGGAAATACAGAACAACAGAGAGTTACCAAACCTACAAGAATTCCTGTCATTTTTGGAAAGGACGTTCCTTGCTTATGAAACTGCAAAAACCTGGGTAAAGGACTCTTCAACTTCTCAAAAACAAGGAGCTGGTAAACCTTTCCAAAGACCAAATAACAAGAGCTGGCTGAATAACAAACATTACTCCAATAAGTCGCAAAATTACGGAAAGAATTCAACATTTGCTGAACATAACAAAGAGTCATCGAAAACGTTTCATGCGTCATACGAACAATGTCCACTTTGCGACAGCGATCACGTGCTGATGCAATGTGATAAATTTATTAAAATGGATATTCAGCAAAGAAACAAAACTGTTACAAAACTTAAACTTTGCAAAAATTGTCTATACAGCCATGGCAACGCTAATTGCACTTCTTGGAAAACGTGCAGAGAATGAAATTTAAAACATCATACGTTATTGCACATGAAAAAGGTCAACGACTCGGACTCCAAACATAATATCAAGAAATGTACAAAGACAGGAATTTGAAACAGAATACGACTTGCTTTCAAAAAATCAGCCTTTGACCAACAAAAGTAGCATATGCAAATTGCATCCCTTCATAGACGAAGAAGGGATTATGCGGGTTGGCGGCAGCTTGAACAAAACGAATTTACCACTTGGAATGAAAAATCCTGTTATTCTATCAAGAAATGGTAGATTAACACAATTATTCATAGAACAAGCTCATTCTGCAACTTTACATGGGGGTCCACGACTCACGCTCGCCTACATTCGCCAACAATACTGGATTGTAGGAGGAAATAGAGCAGTGAAGACATATCTACGTCGCTGTGTGCGCTGCCACCGATTTAAACAAACTGAAAACTACCAACTTATGGCCGACCTCCCATCACAACGTGTAACACCATCCCGGCCCTTCACTCATACAGGAGTTGATTACACGGGTCATGTGGATGTCAAAGTGAACAAAGGGAGAGGAGTCAAAACCTCAAAAGGTTATATTGCAATCTTTGTTTGCTTGGCAACAAAAGCGATTCACATTGAACTAGTCTCAGATTTGACTACTGAAACCTTCTTAGGCGCTTTCCAAAGAATGTGCGCAAGACGAGGAACGCCAACCCACATTTATTCTGATTGCGGAACCAACTTTATAGGGGCCTCGAAAATGCTGAATAGCGAGTATGAAGCATTCAGTAAAGAACTGCCCTCCGATTTCTTTAACAAGATGAGTCAAATGAGAGTAGAGTGGCACTTTAATTGCTCCGGCTTGGCCCACCGCTGGAGGATTATGGGAAGCCGCGGTTCGTTCAATGAAACATCATCTCAACAACAAAAACTCACCTACGAAGAGTTTCACGAAAATAGAGGCATGCATGAATTCACGACCACTATGTCTTATGACCGAAGATCCAGACGAATTCTTCAACTACTTAACTCCTGGACACTTTCTGACCGGTAGTTCGACAATGACACTACCACTATCTAGCTACGAAGATGATCGCAACTTAGACCTACGTCGAAGATGGCAGTTAACGGAAAATATGTTCCACTAATTCTGGAAGCATTGGTCCAGTGACTATTTAACATCACTACAAGCCCAAAGCAAGTGGTTGAAACCTTCACCTAATATAAAAAATGATGACATTGTCCTGGTGAAAGAAAACAATCTGCCTCCAGGAAAGTGGGCACTAGGTCGTGTGATCGAAGTTCATGCTGGCCGCGATGGGCTAGTTCGTGTCACAACTATAAAAACACAAGCTGGCATATTGAAAAGACCCATTACAAAACTATTGCTGTTACCGATCGAAACTTGCAACACAGAAATAAACAATTCAAATAAATATCAAGACATTTCGTCATCGAAACGAGCAACGTACAGAAAAGAAAACATTTATCACAATCTTAACCACATTGCTACTTTTATGTGCCCTTCCTGCTGGAACAAATGGCAACGTGAGAGAAGAATCGTCGTTAAGCGTTCGGATTACAAGTCTAAGAAGTGATCGACCTATCTACTACGACACGATCGGGAAGGTAATTAACAACTAATATAACAACTAATACATGATGAGTGGCGATTACTTATGTATTATAATCTTTCTACATACTGGAGTAGCGTTCGACATTGAAAACAACTTACAAGGGATTCAAGATTTGTGCAAGAATCTGGAGCCTCGATATTGCGAAACGACAAGTCAGCAGCTAGCTCATGAAATGGATCTTTTGAAGTACTACAACAATATACTTCTGACACCAAACAAAGATCTATCAAGGCGCAACAAACGAGGATTAATCGACGGCGTGGGCTACTAAGCAAACAACCTGTTCGGAATACTCGATCAGGGTTTTGCTGAAAAATATCACTCGGACATCCAAGCTGTGCAAGAGAATGAAGATTACCTCCTAAAACTCATACGTAACCAAACTTCTATTGTCGAGATCGAAAACGATATCTTGAAGAAGAGTGAAGCGAACATGAATCGGCAATTTGCACTTCTAAACAACTACATGAATCGAACTGAATTAAGATTAGCAGAAATCGAATCTGGAATTGAGATAGCCATGGCCACTAGCTACTTCAGCTCCGCGTCGCTCACTGCGCATTTACTGCTGACCAATTTGAAAACCATACAAGAAACTCTCTTCAATACTTTAGTCGACACATACAAAGGTCGGATGGATGTTCACTTGCTTAGTCCAGCACATTTAATACGACAAATAACTTTAATCTCTGGAAGACTGCCGAAAACATTAACCTTGCCAGTAGACAACATTCAAGATGATATAAAGGACATCTACAAATTACTCTTCGTGAAGGCTAGAGTAACTGATAGTTATTTTATGTACGAAATTCATATTCCACTGGCAAGTGACGAAAATTTCATCGTATACCACGTCCTACCTCTGCCCTTAAGAATAAAGAATGAAACAACCGCAACTGTCCATGTATCATCAAAATACATAGCAGTGAATCTCGAGAAAAATACTTACGTGAAACTAACTGAAAAGCAATTGACTAATTGTATTCAACGCAGTCCGAATAACTTCGCTTGTATAGCAAACTTGCCTGTTTACAATCTACAAAACGCTGACGCGCCATGTGAAGCTAAGTTACTAGGTCATCAGACGTCCTTGCCGTGCACTATAAAGAAAACGGAATGTGAGACAGCCTGGATAGAATTACATACAACAAACACATGGCTGGCGGTGTGCTGTGGCACGTGCGCTATTCGAAGCGTCTGCGACGGTGACGTCACATCACGAGTCATCAACACCTCGGCTATACTAACGCTGAAACAGGGATGCTTTCTTCAAACCAACGAACTCAAAATTCATTCTCGTAACAAGTACGATAGTAACGCGAGAATGGACTACGACCTACAAGTACCTTTTCTCAAAAAAACTATCAACAGCATAATAAGCACAAATTCGGCACCGCAACTGAAGATAAGTCTGGACGAAGATATCACTATGGTAGAACATCAGCTATGTCAACTGAAAAATAAAGAAGTGCTGTCAACGCAAATAACCACTCACGACATTCACCAGTTTGCTATTTGCTACGTTCTTTTGGCAGTGATTGTAATAGTAGCAGTTGTGTGGATAACGAAGAAACGAAAGTTATTATGCACCAGGGAAGATTCACAAAGGTCTAGAGAACGGCATAAACTGGGAGACATTGAATTGCAGTGCCGCAAACCTGATAAATGGTTCCGTTCTCTTCCGCTGAGAAGACATCAACGTTCGAAGGATGAGTCACGATCCGAGGCAGCCGAATCATCAACGATGGGACAACGGGACGACATTCGATCAAAGCCTGGGCGGGATTCTGCAGTCACCTCTCGAGAAGTTGAATTTAATTTTAATACTTAATTTTGTTTACTTTACTATTGTTTACTTTACTTTTACTCTTATTTTCAACTTACGTCACTCCTACTTTACTTTGTTTACATTTATACAATACATTTTATACTTATTTAAAGTACCACTGCTATGTACTGGGAATTCTCACTTAATTTTTGTGTTATACTTTCGGGTTGGGAATATGTACGATTTACGTACATTTGCCCTAGTTTTAATTTAGCTTACTTGTCAATACGCCGACCACAATGTTGGAATTGAATATTTTTTATTCAGTGTGCATTTAGGCGACCACGCCAACTAACGTGTGAGAATTGCCAACAAGAACCTAACTGTGAGTTACGGGAATAAACTTAAATATTTTCTGTGAGACTTTATCTTTAACACACTCAATCCACTACAACTACAACTTCTGTCAATGTACAATCCCACTAAGACTGTACACCAATACTATTTTCTAAAAATAATGTTAGTATTTCATCTAACTTTGGACATTATTTTTAGGACTTCTAATTAAGAGACTAAAGTGTATTAAACTGTAAATGATTACTTAGTTAACTATATTTACCTAATATTAACATATTTTTGATAGAATATAGCGTAATTAAATAAAAAAGCTGATTAAACGAGCAGTGATATTTTGGTCGTAAAAATCCGACTCTGGCGAAGTGGGCCCGAAAATATTTGTCGGATTAATCCGACGTAGGCGGTTAAAGAAACAATATAAAATGAACTTAAGGAAAAATTAACCATTTAACACGCTTTTGACAAAATCAACCTGGTTAGACGTATTGTCTAATATAGGGTGAACTCATCTAATTCTGTGACTCGCCTAATTCGGTGATATTTGGTTTGAGCGCTATCATAGGGCTATACGAGTGAAATCAATGGTTTCAAATACAACCTTAAACCTCTGTGATAAAGTTCAAATTCGTCTGTAAAGTTTGGGGATGCTCGAGTGAGCGAAATAGAAACAGCTAACGGTTTTGTCAGTTCGCGCGCGGTTTCGGCTTTGGTTCCGGTTTCGGCAGTGTTTGTGAATTGGTGGCAAACTTTGCTGTATTTATGTAAGTATTTAACCGATTTTTTAGCTTTTTTCTAATAAAATGAATTGTAATTGATATTTCCTTGATGTGGCAGTAAAAAAATCGTCATAGTTCTGCGTCTTTTTCGTGTTAGAGCTTATTCAAAAATATTAGCGTTTTAGCGGTTGAGTGGTTTCTGTGCTATCACAGAATTATAGTAGTTATGTACAAATATTTGTGGTTTTAACTGAAATTATTGACTTATTTTGAGTGTAGTAGACAAGATTGATGTCATTTTATTACTTTTTATTTTTTAATTAAAATGACGACGTTGAGCCAATATTATATTTTGCTATCACGGAATTGGGTGACACTTTTTTTGGACTTGTCACGTAATTGCGTGAGTAATTTACCAAATTTCGCAGCTTTTTTTTTATTAATATGAGCTCAAATTTGGGCAGACGCTAAAATCTAAGCAGGTAGGTACGTATTTATTATTTTAATTTGCTTGTTTACTTTCAGATATATCATGGATGAACCCAACAAGAAGAACAGAAAATACTCGGAGACCGATCTCAAAACCGCTGTTGAAAATGTTTTGAGTTCAACAATGACAGTTTACAGAGCTTCGAAGGAGTTTAAGATTCCATGGTCGAAATTAAAAGAGAATGTGACGAAGTACAAAACTCTACGAGAGGGTAATCAAGATGCACAGATCATAATGTCCAAGATAGGAAGGCCGTTTGCGTTACCTGTTGAAATAGAACAAAAGTTACTGGCCTATATTATTGAGATGCAAGATTGTGGTTTTGGTCTTACAGTTACCAAAATAAAGCAAATAGCATTATCTTTAGCAAAAGCTGCGAACATTTGCTGCACATTCAATGACAAAAAGGGATCTGCAGGTTGGAATTGGTGGGTGAAGTATAAAGAACGCTACGGGTTGTATTTGCGAACACCGGAAAATCTTTCAGCAGGTAGAGCGATTTGTTCAAACCCGGTTATTTTAGAAGATTTTTATGAAAAATTAGAAAAAACAGTTAAATGAACATGACATTCCACCCGAAAGAATATGGAACTGCGATGAAACTGGTCTGATGTTTGTCAACAAAACCCAACAAAATTGTGACAAGCATTGGAAAAAAATATGTTTACAACAGAACATACGCAGAAAAGGGTACGACAACCACAGTATTGGCGTGCATAGATGCGACAGGATGTTACATCTCCCCCTATTTATTATATTCAAAGGTGTAAGAATCATACCACAACTGACAAAAGGATTTATGCCAAACACCCAAGTACGATTTTCTCGAAAGGGATGGATCACGGGTGAACTATTCCTAGATTGGTTAAAATTCTTTGTTCGATGTATCCCTCCAGCAAGACCCGTTCTATTTATAATGGACTCACATGCCAATTACGTTACGCCACCTGGGCGCCTACCGCCATCTCTTATAACAATATTATTTTAATATTACTTTGTAATTTTTGTTGTTGCATTTTCAACTTTCTGCGCTGATCCGAGCGTTGAAAATGCAACAGTGTGGAAGGCAAAGTAATATTAGAATAATATTGTTTTAAGAGCTTGTGGTTGACCCCCTGTACTGGATTACGCTCGATCACAACAAATAATATTGTTTACAATACCTTCTCACACGAGTGCGATTCTTTAACCACTTGATGTCAGTTTTCATCGACCTCTGAAAGTAGCCTGGAGGACAATAATCGAAACCCACAAAATGGAAAATCCTTGCCACATCCCAAACCGCTATGATTTTCATAATTTTTTTAAAATAAAATAAAATAAAATAAAAATGTGCTTTATTTCAGACAATCTTTACACCGTCTATATTATGCGTACAATTAAAAGGAAAAACATTATCAAATAACCCTCTTAACCAACGATCTCCATAAGGGGGATGATATCCTATTCGCTACCGTCTTCAGGATTTCATTGCGGCTGCCACGCACCCTGTTGATTAGGGATACGGTTTTCTTGCGCATAATGGCATGGAAGTCATCAGTATGGTAAATTGCGAACATCCCAGACGCACTACAAAAACGTGGCAGCCCCAACATCATCCTGAAGACGTTGTTATACTGGATGCGCAATTATCCAGCGATCTTTTGGTGTGACTGGTCCACAGAGTCCCAGTGTATACGCTCTGACAATATGCTTTAAAAAGAGTTATCTTAACTTCGTCAGAGCACCTGTAGAACCTATTTATTTATTTATGTTACCTCTGACCGCTAGTGACCTACGCTCCCTCTCTATGTCTACATTGTCTTCAAGGCCTTCAGTAATATAATGCCCCAGGTACTTAAAGCTTGTAACACGATTTACGTTTAAACCATTCAAGGTTATATTGTGTGAATGGTTGGGACATTTACCACCGGCCTTGAAGACCATGTATTCACTTTTTTGTACATTATATAGTAGGCCATGTGCTTTTGCATACTCTTCGCATACTCTCAACATCTCTCCGAGTCCCCCCACCGACGGGCTCAGCAGCACCATATCATCTGCGTAGCTTATGTTGTTGACCTTAACTCCATCTATTGAGCAGCCTACACGCATGCTGCTGAGCCCGACGATGAGCTCGTTTACATACAAGTTGAAGAGCTTGGGAGATGTCAACCCCCCTTGTCTCACCCCGCTCTCCAACCTATATGCTTCAGAGAGTGTATTGGCCCATCTCACATAATTGGTTTGCTTACTATACCAATATTTAAATATATTGAGCACCACCACCGGTATACCCCCGTTCCCCAACTTTCTCCAGAGCACATTGTACGATACAAGATCAAAAGCCTTGGAGAGGTCAAGAAAACAAGCATATACCGGGGTTCTGCGATTGGCATAGTATTGGACAGCATGCTTGAGGCTTAAAATTGCGCTTTCAGTGGATAGTCCGGGCCGAAATGCGAACTGAGCGTCATGTAGGTTAATAAATTTATCTAAATAAAAGTCAAGCACGCCGTCCATCACCTTTGCTACCACAGTCGTTAGCGATATGGGCCGGTAGTTCGACTTATCTGAGATGTCACCGGTCTTGTTCTTCACAATAGGCACTACGATGGTTTTCATTAAGTCGCTAGGCAAGTATGAATGAGTAATGCACAATGTGAAGAACATGGCCAGAACCCTTGGTAGGTGGACCCCTGCATGCCTCAAGTGCTCAGCACTTAGGCCATCATAACCAGGAGACTTACCACCCGTCATTTTCTTCAGGATATGTCTTACCTGGCTAGCGGTAACACATACAATTGAGTCTCTCCCCCCCCCATGTTCGGCCTCAGAGCTAATGGCCGACTCTGAAGGGCCCAGAGGGGAGCGCACCTTAAAATGTGACAATTGACAACATGATCATTGTATTAAATGTGTTCAAAAATGAGTATCTGGATGTTGATAGACTTAATTATCGTATCAAAAATGTATGTATAAATCATAAAAAATGTAAATTTCTCGAATGCAAATCTAACAAGATTTCAGAATTGTGTACTAAAATTAATTACCTAATTGACTATAATGATTATTATGAGAATTATTTAAACCCTAGAAACCTTGTGAAACGAATACTGAGTAACAAATCAAGTGTTAAAGAAAACAGCAAACTTAATAAACCCAAAAAGGGAACAATTCCGTTCTATTTTGATCGCATAAGCCTAAATCCACAACAATCAGAAAACTTAATAAATCCCAATGAGAAACCAGAAAGAGGAACTATCCCGTACTATTTTCCGGTAATAAAAAATAATTTAAAATTTTTCGATCCCGAAATTGTAATGTCCCAAACCCTAAATTCCGACATCTCGAAAACATCATAGTTTTAAAATACTACACCAAAATATTGCCAGTATCTTGTCCAAAAGAGAACTCCTTGAACTAACACTACAGGAACTCCAGGAGATGAATAACAGCCCAGACGCAATATGCCTATCCGAGACTTTCATAAAAAAAGGTAGTGAATCTCACATTAAAATCCATGGCTACAATATGACGGCTAGCTTTTGCAGAGAAAAGCAAAGGGGCGGTACCTGTATTCTGCTTAAAAAAAACCTCGCCTATAAAGATATACCTTTTATAAATACATATGCAACACAAAATACTTTCGAAGTATGTGGCATAGAACTTACATATCATAAGCTAATAATAATTTGTGTATATAGGACACCTCAGTCCGACCCCACGCAATTTTTGATAAAGTTAAATAGTCTTTTGGATCACGTATTTAAAAAATATAATTCCAAAACAACCGTGGTTTTGGCAGGTGACTTTAACATTAATACTCTCCAAAAAAGTAATATTACTCATCAATTACAAGAACTATCATATAATTATAATTTAAAATTACATATTAATAGTCCAGCTCGTAAGTCTTCTTGTATCGATCACATTCTCAGTAACATTCCTAATGCTACTGCTACAATAATGCCACTTCATCTATCCGACCACGACACAGCACAAATGTTGAGTTTTCCCTTAAAACATAAGATACATAACCAGACAGTATATAATTTTTACAAAAGAGACTACAGCTTGTGTAATATCCAGAAATTTAAGGAATATATAGGTAGTCTGTCATGGTCCGATGCCTACGCAGAGAACGACTTAAATATAGCATTCAACTCGTTTCACGAATCATTATGCTTGTTCCATAATTTGTGTTTCCCAAAAATAAAGATAAAAGTAAATATTAATAATAAAAAGAAACAAAACTGGATAACCAAAGGTCTAAAACAAAGTTGCAAAACAAAACGGTCGTTGCGCTATCAATATTATAAAAATAAAAATGTAAGAAACAAAACTAAATACACCACATACTCAGAGATTTTACAAAAATGTGTCTACACATCAAAAAAGAACGCAAACATCAAATTTATAAATAATAGTGAAAACAAATGTAAAGCTGTATGGAGAGTAATAAAAGTTGAAATCGTAGATAACACCCATTTTTTTTTTTTTTTTTTTTTTACCGATGGGAAATCATCAAATGACTTCCCCCGCCCTGGGCGGGGCGGGAGGGAGTGTCAGACTTTTACTGACTAAAACCCATCCATGTTCCTTCTTGTGCCCTTTGCGTTCCGGGGGCGCGGTGTCTCTTTCGAACAACCCGCAGCCCCGGCAGGCATCGGCCCTTAGTGGCCCCTTCAATTATTGCTGACATCTCTTTGAGGCGCGCGTGGAACACGAACGCGCCGTCGACACGGTCTGTCGTTATCAACGAACGGACGGTGAGCTACCCATTGCTCACCGCCCACAGACCCGCGTCTACGGTGGCCGGGAGTCGTCTCGCGGCTCCCGACGCCCGGAGCGTCTCCCGCGGCGGCTGGGGCGTGAGGTGGTTCTTTCCCTCACGCGGCCCGCCTCCTCCTTCGCTAGCATTACTGCTTCGCAGAAGGAGGCGACTGCATCCCATTCCCTCTCGCTCCGGACCATGGCTTGCACCAGGGCCGAACGCGAGAGTTCGCCGCCGCCGATAGCCGCCACGAGGACGTCGCGGTGCTCCGCCCAAGCGGGGCACACCGCCACGGTATGCTCCACCGTGTCCTCGGGGCGATCCTCACAGTGGTGACACCCGGGCGTTTCCTCCCGCCCGATGATGTGCAGAGATAACACCCATAGGGATAACATTGAAAATATTAAATTAATAGCACGATACTTTCAGATCCTAAAGAAATAACAACAGCTTTCAATAACCACTATATTACTAAAGCACATTCTTTAAGTAGATGTGTAAAATTTAACTATAACGAATGTTCAACAGTTCACTCGATGTTCCTTAAACCAGTGTCCGAAAATGAAATTAGAGAAGTTATTGTCGTTAAATAATACAAATTCCGAAGGTTACGACGAGATTAATACTAAAATTATTAAAACATGCACCAATGAACTAATTGAGATATTATCATATTTAATTAATTTATCATTCTCAACTGGCACTTTTCCCGAAGCACTGAAGATGTTAATTGTTAAGCCCCTTTATAAAACCGGTGAAAAATCAGACGTTAATAACTACCGCCCAATTACCTTAATACCTATTATATCGAAAAGTGCATGTTCAAAAGGTTAATTGACTTCTGTAATAAATTTAATATTATAAAGAAGGAACAATTTGGCTTCCAAAAAAATAAATCCACAACGTTAGCTATCTACAGTCTTATTAAAACGGTATTAACGAATATTAATCATAATCATTATACTACGGGGTTGTTCTTTGATTTATCTAAGGCCTTTGATCTAGTTTCTCATGACTTATTACTACAAAAATTGGAGGCAATTGGCATTAGAGGCATCACACTCCAATGGATATCGTCTTACAACGCGTTACCATTACAAGAATGGATAGTCGTAATAATAAATCGTAATAGATATATCGAGTAATAACGATATGACATCGCACTTTTCAGAAATCAAATTGAACAAATATGGCGTTCCACAAGGAAGTATACTAGGCCCTATTTTATTCCTATTGTACATTAATTCTATTATTAATATAACTAATCATAAATGGATATTATTCGCTGATGACATATCAATTATTGTGACATCTGAAAAAAAAACTAATACAATTAATGACCACGAGACTGAAATTAATAACGTGATTGATAGACTGATTGAATGGCTAAATCAAAATAACTTATGTATAAATTTAAAAAAGTCCGTTTATATGCAATTTAATAAATCAAATGCAAAATACAATATTAAAATGAATATACATAAAATTCACGAAGTAACACAAACCAAATTTCTAGGCGTAACTTTGGATCAAGACATCAACTGGAAAGCACATGTTGATACAGTTTTCAAACGAATTAATAAGTTTGTATATGCACTTAAACAGATCAGAAACAAAACAAACATCAAAACGGCAATAACAACATATCATGCATATGTTGAATCAGTGCTACGTTATGGCTTGATTATGTGGGGTAATAGCACTGATCAAAATAGAGCATTTGTCGCACAAAAAAAATGCATTAGAGCAATATATGGGCTTAAACCCGACGTATCTTGTAGGCCGATATTCAAAAAACTTGATTTGTTACCGTTGCCGTCTCTCTATACACCGTGAAATGTAAACCGTTGCAAAGCTGCAGCGAAATGACTTTGTTTTGGTAGTACAATCGATTAGTAAATATCTTAACTATGAAAATATAAAAATGGCAGATTCACAATTGTGAAAAACGAAACTCGAAAATGAACGCAATCCAATAGTAGTACCTACCTAGTCAAACGCAGCGGCCGAGACCCGAGCGGCTGACGGCGCGGGCGCCAGAACAAAGGGTCGTTAACCCTTGCGCTTATCAACAGCTGATTTTCTGATCTTTAGTTAATTTAATGTAACACAACACCCAAAAAGTTATTCCAATTCTCCCTTCATACTTTTACAGGCTTAAGACTGTCAAAAATACTTTTTATTACCTACAACTTTACTTACTGAACACGAAAACAAAAAAACAAGTTAAACAAAGACAATAAAGTAAGTATTTTAGGCGTATTTAAAAAATTGGAATCAACTTATTTACAATGATTTTAATCACCTAACCTATTTCTGAATTTTCACTATTCACAAAGTACTTACCTACTACTTACTAGTGTTCGAAGTGTAAGCCACTACATTCCACACACAAACGAGCACTTTTAAATAAATTCTTTTAGTTTTAATAATGGGTCTCACTCAAAATTAGAAAAATCGTAATTTCAATCCATTTTTCACTTATTCAACCTACAAGTACAACGTCCGCAAGACAACTGAGCGACGAGTGCGCGACACTGCGCGGCACGGCGCGGCATTTTTTGATCTGTGGCGGCGAATGAAGAGAGTGTAAGCTACGCGCTCTAGTTTATACCGTATCACAAGGCACGAGAGCTTATTTTTCTCTGAACATTTATGATTTATTGCTTTTTACTTTGTCGGTAGCGCATGAGTTTTGAATGATACCTACGTTAGGACGTAGGTATCATTTCGTTGGCTACGTTGCGTTTGTGTGCGTGACAGTGTAACTATTGTTACTCACGCTTTCGAGTTTATGAATATTTTTTTTAATATTTTAAAATAAAAATATTTTTATTTTTTAAGTTTAACTCTACGTTCCATTAGTACTACTGAGGGCGAATCGTTCTGCCGCGTTTTTGCAACGGTTTACATTTCAGGGTGTATATTAGAAATTTGCATGTTTGTGCGGAGGCACATGGAGCTGTTCACTAAAACAAGTGATGTTAGTTCTCGAAGCCGTCGCGACCCCTATAGGCTAGCGTTAGATGTTCTGCCCAGGCTTGCAAAATATAACAAAAACTGCATGTCCATGTGTGTCCGAGTATATAACAAGATACCAGATGAATTAAAAGCATTGAATACAAGATTATTTAAAATAAAATTACACAAATGGCTGTCTGCTAATAGCTTTTACAGTGTCAGGGAGTTCCTAGAGCATAAAATCCGATGATGATAGTAGCTGTATTGAATTGTTATGTATGTAAAATTTGCACGCTTATATTTATGAAGCAAAACATGTATGTTTTACAATTGCATTTACCTTACCATCCTGTATACCATGTTTTATGCAAATAAATGATATTATTATTATTATTATTATAAATGTTCAGCGAACATATTCGCTATTTGGACTGGTTCACCTATCCCATCCACACTCAAAGGCAGGCCAGGCCCAACATCAAGCTTCCTAGTAACCTTCAAAAATTTTCTAAATTCTTTAGCCGATCTATGTCTGGCCAAAAAGTCCAATCTAAGCTTTTCCTGATTATTTTGGCACCACTTCAAGCGACTTTTAAAAATTCTACGCGTCGCACACATTTGGTCATAAATAATGCCTGTAGATGGTCGGTTACAATCTACCCATAGCCGAAAATTACGCCTGGCCTCCCGGTGAGCTACACAAACATGTTTATTCCAACCACATAGATGTTTACTTTTGATTCGTTTATTTTCGCGCTTCACACTGGACTTCACAGCAGCATCACTCAGGATTCTTACAATGTTATTATATATGTACTATAACTTATCCAGAACAATTTTGTGTTCTTCTAAACTACATAATCCTTGACCGCAATCCGTGAAATCAGTGGGAAAGTTTATGTCACGTAGTCCAATGTTACATAATTTTTGGTACTTATGTATTTGACTAACATCTATTGCGGGACGGTTAAGTTCAGCAGCGTATGCTGTTAGAAAGATAAGACAGTTGACAGATGTAGAGACTGCGCGATTAGTCTATTTCAGCTACTTTCATAGCATTATGTCTTATGGCATTTTATTGTGGGGTCGGGCTGCTGACATTGAAACCATTTTTATTTTACAGAAGAGAGCTGTCAGATCCATTTACAATTTACCTCGTCGTGAATCTCTTAGGGAAGTATTTAAGAAGATTAATATTATGACAGTGCCATGCCAATTTTATTTATGAAAATATTATATACGTGAGAAAAAAACTAAAACTTTTTAAGAAAATATGTGATAGACATAATATTAATACCAGAAATAAAGATAAAATAGCTCAACCTTATTTTAGATTGTCTAAAGTAAATACATCTTTTATGGGGTACTGTGTTAAATGTTACAACAAAATACCTTCTGATATATTAAAATTAAATGAAAGAAAATTTAAGACACATATTAAAAGTACACTTTGCAACCAAGCATATTATAAATTAGAGGATTATATTCAAGATAAGACTGCTTGGAAACATGCTGGTCCTGCTCCATAGGACAATTACTATTCATTCTAGACAAAATCAAGCTGGTTAATATTAATTTTAATATATATATATATATATATATATATATATATATGTGTATATATATTTCCTTTTTTCTTTTGACATTTTTATTATATTTTTATTTTTTAAATGATTTTTACTATGGGATTGCGCAGGCACACACGCTGTTTCATTGTTGGCTGAGATGTTGAGAGTGGTTGTCTACAGTTCCAATATTTGTTAACATGTGAACATGATGTAACTTTAAATATATTTTTACCATGAATTCCTAATTTGTAATATAAATTATTTTTGTGTGTTATTATACAGTAGTTTTTTTATAGAAGGTACATTGTATTCACATGTAATTACGTATGACTATGTATACAAATAATAACATTGTAAAACATTGATTTTAAAAGAGTACGTATGGAGTTTCTTGCCCATTCTTCTCCATACAAAACTACCTTTTGGAAGGGGCAACTAGATTCAATTCTATTTTTTTTCATGTAATGACGTTCAAAAGTGCCTTATAGTGGCCTAATTGAAATAAATGATTTGACTTTGACTTTGACTTTGACTCTCGTCTCTCTCACTCCACACAACTGAGCTACGCCTGCAATCGTTTTTCATCAGCTTAGGCCTAATAACATCAATATTACATTTAACAAATAACGGCAAATGGTCCGACACGTAAACATCCTCAATGACTTGAACCTCGATTATAGTTTGCCAGGCGGATAATGACACTACACAATGATCTAGCCATCGCCTACAACCATGGGCCTCACTAATAAATGTATAAGTATCACCCTGCCGCCCTAACTTTTCAACGTCCGCACAAGTCCAAGCCTGCAGGCCTAGCCATATTACAAACGCTTCGTATCTAATCTCTTTCTACGATCGATAACGCTTCGGCGTAAGCGATTGTAGAAAGCGCTAAGTCGGTAGCCAAGATGAAATGATTGAGTCAATCGCTCGTTCTACGACGTTGTACGAAAAAACTTATACTTTAGTCTATGGTGAGCGATCCTACAGACGTCAAACCGACGTCAAAATCACAGTTGTGTTTATATTGCGCGGGCGGAACTTTGTTTTTGAATTTTTTAACTTAGATAAAACTATAAAGTGTCAAAAAGTGAAATAACATAATGTATGTTTCTTTTAATAATTAGTTTATTATATTAAAACAGTGCGAAATGTCATTTTTAATACCTGTGACTCGAAATGATAAAGATCTTGCTTATCAATGAAGAATACCTTTTGTGAAGTGAATATTTTTAATAGGATGGAATCTAGATCTTGAGCAAGCCCGAAACAGTTCGCAGCTTTAAAAGAATTCATTTAAAGGTGCGTAAATTACAAATTATTTCGTAAATATGTTCCTTTACTAGTTGAATTTCTATCACACTCAGAGCACGTCTTGAAATTGAGACTAGTTTAAACATAAACAATGACGTGGACCCGTCGTGAACGTAAACACGTACTTATGAAACAAAGAAATCAATTGTGTGGCTTAATCACTTGACCCTTTGGATATCTAAAATATTTGTGTCACCAATATTGGTGACACCAACAATGCGCTGATTATTTGTAATAAAAGTCCAAAATTATTTTTTAAAAACAAATCACTTCTCGTTATCGCCACAGCTGACTAAAGAGACGCCATTTTTAGCGTTTTCTCTTGGGTCTTCGTGATCGCTCGGCTAGCGTTCAAAAACTACGAAAACGTTTCGTTAGCGCTTGTCAAAAGTGTAACTTGGCTAGCATTGTACGGGATGTAGCGAATAACGTCGTAGAAAGGATCAAATTTCAATCTATCATTACGAACGCTAAGTTAAATTGTAAACTTGTCTACGAATTATCTATTCGCTTGTTCTGACCACGTGATTTAGCGTTGAGGTAGTTTCATTCCCATACATTATCATTGTTTTCTACAAGCGTTAACGATTGTAGATTGTCAACTTGGCTAGGCCTGCTGGTCCGCGCAAAAAATCATGAGTTCATTAAAAAATAATTAATGAGGATGAGCATTAAAATCACCCAAAATAAATAAATTCTCAACATCCTCGCCATCTATAATGGCACTTATTTCTCCAAGTACCTCAGCCAGAATAGGTAAATTTTCCGATGAGTCTGTCGGCATATATACAGAAAATACAATAATGGAGCGGCTATCAACAACCGCCCTTATAGCTGTTAGTCGGGGGCTGGTACAATGTAACACCGTAACATTTTCAAATATACCCTTTCGCCAGAGTATGGCTACTCCCCCATAAAGTCTTCCCTTCAAAAAACCAACAGATGTATCTACTGCTGACTTACCCGTACATTCAAAATCATTGCAAATATTCCCTAATAACGGTATATCATGGGGGAGCAACCACGTCTCTTGGAGTGCGACTAAATCAGACATTTCACATAGGTCTCATATACTATTAAAAGCCCGCTTAGACTTACAATTAGAGATGGGCAGTGGGTTTAAACCCAACTGGGCAAAAAGGGCATAAATTGGGCAAATAGGGCAAAAACGAATTGACGTCCTTTTAAATGCCCAAAAACAGGGCGGAAACTATAATTAGTTAAATTTCATAGTTATTAAGACTTTTTCATTAAGTATTGGTAAGATTAATAAAAGATAAATATTATATTATCTATACTATAATAATTAATATTATAAAGAGGTAACATTTGTTTGTAAGTTTGTTTGTAGGGGGTAATGTCCGGAAGTAATGAACCGATTTTAAAAATTGTTTCACTGGTATAAAGCTACATTATTCGTGAGTGCTATAGGCTATAAATTATAAAGATATCATGCAAAATAGCCGAACTATCTCAATTTTTGTCTAGCCAGGTGGAAAAAAATAGCTCTTACAACAAAGTTTTTTGCATGCGCTGCCTTAACGGTTGTATATAATTGAAAACAATGTATGGCAACCTGGTCCGTCTTTAATAGTTCTACAAAAAAGTCCGCATCACCATATTTCTATCTTTTATATTTTAGCAGTTAAAGTAGCTTTTATGTGTTAAAAAATGTATTTTTCGATGTACTTACCTTTGGACGATTTTTTAAACAACAAAATATTAAACCTTATCGAAAACAATATTATTATCATCACAAGAACATCACAGAGATACGATTTGCCCAAAACAGTATATGAATTGGTTAAATAGTTTCGAAGATAATATAAAATAACTAAATCGCAAAATGCCGAACCACATTAGAACATGCTTTGTAAGGACGTTTTATCCATTTACCCATGGTATTTCTGTTTTTGGGATATCGGACAGTTTCAGCGATTGTTTATCATGCCTAAAAGGAAATCACAGCTTTCCCGTCAGACATCCCAGAGCAGCTCGAGTACGCCGTACGGAAGAGTCAGCTCTTGAAAAGCATCAGCGCCTCTTGAGGAATAGAGAAAATATTTCGCAAGCACGCTCTGAGGAATCTAGCTCCGAGCGTTCACAGCGGCTTACTAACCAAAGAGAACATCGCAGGCCCGTGCTCGGGAATCTAGCGCTGAACATGCGCAGCGTCTCAGTGATTTAAGGCAGCATGTCTCTGCAACAAGGAATAGGGAGTCTAGCGCTGAGCGCTCGCAGAGGCTCGCTAGCCAGAGCGCGAGAACATCGCAGGCCCGTGCTCGGGAATCTGGCGCTGAACGTGCGCAGCGTCTTTAGGCAGGAAATAAATCATTGCACTCAGTACTAACCGAACCACACTCATAATTTCATCACAAGTTAAAATGATTACCGACCAACGAAGTGGGCACGGGTTTGCTAGTTAAGTATAATATTAAAAACAATTGTATTGACCAAAGAGGTTCTACTTAATACTCTTATACTCGATGATTCAGCGGTCAACGATAACGATTACCACCAGCAGATCAGAGTGTGGGCTGCTGTGCCTCCTGAATCACCAGCGTCAGATTTACCATCCACTGACGTGTTCATAAATGTTATCAAGAGACTACCACTTGACAAATCATCGGGTGAATGATAATTTCAAATTGAATGATTATAGAAGAGTGTAAAACAGCGGGCGACGCGATCTTATCTTTTTATTTTTAGGTGGTAAAAATCATCAAATGACTACTTCCGCCTGGGTGGGGCGGAAGGGACTGTCAGGCTTTTACTGACTAAAAACCACCCTGTTCCTTCTGTTGCCCTTTACGTTCCGGGTCCATGATATCCTGTTAAGACGTCCCGCAACCCCGGCAGGCGCTGGCCCCGTTGGGGGCCCCGTCCCTGTGCTTACAGCTCTTTAAGGCGCGCGCGAACAGAACGCGCCGTCGACCCGGGCTTGGTCCTTAATCGGACGGCGAGCTACCCATTACTCGCCGTCCGCAAGCCCGCGCCTACGGTGGCCGGATGTCGCCTCGCGACGTCCGACGCCCTGGGCGTCTCCCGCGGCGGCTGGAGTGGCGGCGTGAGGTGGTTCTCTCCCTCACGCGGCCCGCCTCCTCCTTCGCTAGCATTACTGCTTCGCAGAAGGAGGTGACTGCACCCCATTCCCTCTCGCTCCGGAGCACGGCCTGAACCAGGTCCGGACGCGAGAGGTCGTCGCCGCCTATCGCCTCCGTGAGGACACGGCGATGATGCTCTGCCCAAACGGGGCAGTCCTTCACCGTGCTCCACCGTGTTCTCCGGGCGATCCACACAGTGGTGACACCCGGGCGTTTCCTCCCGCCCTATCCGACACAGGAACCTCCCGAAACAACCGTGTCCGATGAGCACCTGCGTCAGGCGGTAGGTGAGAACGCCGTAGCGCCTCTCCAGCCACTCCTCAAAGAGGGGTCTGCCGCGATTGCGGCGTGCCCGAACTTGGGTTGCGACAGTCGCATCTCCCATTCCGCCATGAGATCGCACCGGAGCACGGTGCACCTGTTTGGGCCGATAGGGCCACCATAGGGGCGGTACGACGTAAATTGCTTCAAAGTCAACGGTTAGCTTTAATATTTTTAAGTAAATAAAGCGTATAGGACCGTCAGTACTGAAGCCCTACCAGTACTTGCAGGTGTACTTCCAGTCGATCTCAAGGTGCAGCGACGTGCTGCAATGTACTATTCCACGCGAGAGACCATGGACGCAAACTTTCTAACACAACTGGACCGAGCTAAGATCTCCAGATTATTTAAATCGCAGGCTGACGTCTGGGAAGAACTTTTAATCAATGTAGGTCTGTGGGATAATTCTATCAAGGGCCTTCCTCAGTTCTTTTCATCAGTTTGTGAGCGGCTGGCCAGAACATGGCTGGAGGTGGACCACTGTGTTGCCCAATTTCTCACAGGTCATGGCAACTTTAAGATTAAATTATTTTCTTTCAAGCTTGTTGCTTCTCCTTTGTGTCAATGTTCTACATCCGACTGTGAATATGAACAATCTGCTCATCACATCTTATGGGAGTGTATTCTTTGGCAGAACGAACGCAATATTATGCTAGATAGTGTACAGGTTACATTCGGTGTTGATTATTATACGGACCTTGTAGAAACTAGAACTAATTTCTGTGCGTTCAAGCGTTTATGCCATACCTACCTATTACTGGAATCAAAAGTGACAGCTCACATTAGGACCCATTAATTTAATAATAATTCGTCTAATAGTAATGCTTCTCCTAGTTACAACCCCTTGTGCACATCCCTTTGTGCCTACTGGCCTCGTTCTGTTCTGTCTCCTGTCTTGTTTGGAGAGAAATTTGGAAATTATATTTTTTTCACTACACGTGTCCACGTCTAAGTGTGTTTAGGTACTATGTAAACTTAATTACATATTTACCTTCTAAAGCTGGTGGTGCAAGCTGGTGGTAATCAAAATATTTTTATTTTTTTAATTGGAACACAAAATAGGTATCCACATCTAGGTGAGTATAAGAAATAGGTATGTGTCTACAAAACTAGGTATTTAAATTTGGAATTAAGTATAGTTTTATTTTACAAAAACACTTTAAAGTTATTTGAACTTATTATGATGTAATAATTTATGATATTTTACAATTAAAATAAATGCCCTGTTTTTGGACATTTATTGGGCGTAAATGGACGCTTATTGGGCATTTACTCAATACGTCCGTAAATGCCCAGGCAAAAACCCATCTCTACTTACAATTAAAACTAATTAAATTGAGATGTTGTTTACAATTTGAAACCATATATACGAATCTATACTATAATACTATACTATTATACTATTATAATACTATTATATACTATTATACATATCGGGTGTAAGGGACATCCCTCCGAAAACTTACAGGGTGCATTCAGCTCCTTATTTTGAATCGTATTCCACGGGAATTTTCCTCAGGAAAATTTCCATATTTTTTCCCGTTTTTTCAGTTAGTTTTCCTTTATTTCAATGTAAAATTACATTATCTGTACGCAACACTCCATTTATGTAAAAAATAAGGCTAAAATCAAAAAACCAGCAATGGATGTTGAAATACTCGAAACAAACGACGCGCGAAATCAGCTGTTTACGTTCTGCTTAGCCACAGAGTTCATTGAATTCACCGCAAACTACCTACCCTTCCCAACCAGTAACAGACGCTCCTGTTAGAGTATTGCTTCGTTCCTATTGGTCGAATGGTCGGCGTTTGCACAAAATGCCTAATCGCAACAGTGTTGCCAACTTATTAGACCACAATTTGTGAACAAAAATGTTAGAACTATCTTGATGCATCCCATAATGCACCAGCCGGATTTTCGTAGCCCTGACAAAGCGCACGTTTATCAATAAAGGAGTTCATAAGTTTAAACCGTAAACTACAGCATAAAACTTTAAATCGGCCGCCGATGGCCGGGACAACATCGTCCCCGAGTGGCCACTCTGCTGTAGTTTACGGTTTAAACTTATGAACTCCTTTATTGATAAACGTGAATCTTTTTGTGCACTTAAATTATAAAGGAAAATCATTTCTCCCAAAAAAAATAACAAATGAGATTTAGTAAAGATTAAAATTTTTCTTATTTTGCACAACTTTTTGCACGAAATCACAATTTCGTGCAAATAATTGGTAACACATTCCCGTAAAATCGTGCAAAATCGTGCAAAGCGCTGGCGCCGGGCGGTCTCTTTGTGTCGCTTTGAGTTGTGCCGCGAGCGCATGTCGGTAGTTCGGTACTCGCGCAGTCTCAGTGTGATATTACGCCGTGTCTTCATTACGAACCTACCTACGCTATTCGACTTATTTTTTTTGTTGTGGTGTTGTTTTTTATTAAGAAATGGCTACATTTAGTGCTCGTGAGTATGGAGAAATGATTATGTGCTACAGAGAAGCTCGGGGAAATGCTAGCGAAGTGATCAGAATTTACGTTTCAAGGTAGGTATCCTGACCGTCGGCGTCTATCAGACTCCCGGATGTTTACCAATGCCTAGCACCGCGTGTTAGATAACCTACTACTCTTGCCTATTGTTCCCCACCGGGAAGGTGCTCACGCTGATGACTCGCTTGCACGCAGAGACCCTGTGCCGTGCCTATGTGTATGAACGCCTCGGTGGAGGTCACTTCGTGCCGTATCTCATTCGACCGGAGCGATTTTAAGGCATCTAGGATTTATTAACATTTTTTTTATTTGACCACATAATGCAACTTGACGTGTTACGTGTAGGTACGTCACGCCGGTATCTGCTTTATGGCTCGCTCTTATTCTCTTCAACATGACGTACCTACGTACCTAACAAATAACGTGGCGCGACCGGCGCGAGAGCGCTTGGCGGGGAGGGCGGCCGAAGGCGCGCTGCGCTTGTCGTTCGCTCCGTGCGTTTTGCCACGAAAACGATACATTGCTTATAAGGTATTTAAACAAATCAGGTGTAGTGGATTTCCGTAACGTTCCTGAAATAATTTCATGTACCGGTCATCTTAATATGGTTTACTGAATTCACCCTGTAAGTTTTCGAAAAGGGATGTCCCTTACACCCTGTATATTATATAAGGTGTAAAAAAATTACCTGCAAGAAAATTAAGTACTTGTTTAGAATTATAAATAAAAAAGAATTGCGAAAAAAAGATTTCAAAATAACAACCCGTTTCAGAGTTAAGCAATATTTTCACTTCGCACAAAATTATTGAATATGCGCACTGCACACCGCACGCGCGCCGGCGACGGCGGCCTAAGCCTCCGCGACCGGCCGCCGCGCGCGCCGCTCTGCACGCGTGGGTCGTTCACCCCTGCAGTACGACACGCGACGGCGCAAATTTGAAACAGCTGATTCTAATTTTCCCATCGCATTTCTCAGACTTTGGACTGGCAAATCATCGAACTACTAAATTACTGTTTAAATTAAGTTACGAGTAGCTCGATAAGTTGGTATGTTTCAAAAATTTGAATCAACCTATTTACAATAATTTAGAAACTACTTACAAGAAGTCTTAATTTAAATCTTATTTACAAAAGGTGCTGGAAATGTTCGCCGTTTTGTCTAATGCACAAATTAGCACGATGCATATCGTTTCCTTGCACTTCGATTAATGTGTCTCTGTCACTTTTAATTGAGTCAAATGCACTAATAATACGGGTTTTTAACGGTTACGAGCCGCAGCTAAACTTTCACCAGTCAAAATGAAACACACTATCATATCCAAGTATTCTCGATTGGAATACGTAAAAGGCATTATTGAAGTATGCGCGAACGTACGTATTTGCCGTAATAAATCAGGGAAATACACCCTAGTCGCGCGACGGATATCGGACGACTGAACGGGGCGCAAAGGGTATGAAGCGGGCTGCGGGAGGGAATAGTAGCGAGCGGCGTGGATACGACGCTCGCGCGCGGTATTGGAGCGAGCCGCTAGCGCAGCCCTGCGTACAGTGCACAAAAAATATGATACTAAATTGTTTTATTGAGAGCACATTAAGGCGGTGCGTTCGCGCGCCGCTTTCGATCTCGGTAGGCTTCACCCCATGCTGAATGCACGCAGCAAGTTGTCACTCAAGTGCAAATTGCGCATCTTTACGGCGTGCATTCGTCCCATCATGACCTACGCCTGTGCCGTATTTGCACACGCAAAGGCATACCGTCTCCATAGGATGCAAACCCTCCAGAACCGTTTCTTGCGTAAGGCCACGGGAGCCCCGTACTACCTTCGCAACGAGAATCTCCATCTCGATCTGAGAATCCCCACCATCCAGCCGTTCATAAAACGCACTGCCAAGCGTTTCTTTGACACTGCTGAAAAACACCCCAATCCCCTGATCGCGTCGGCCGCCCGATACACTCCCTCCCGTATTAGTAAGACTCGCCGACCGAGACATACTTTGAACATCCCCGACGATGCCATTACTCTCCTCCAGAAGAGTAACAAAGAAACCAGTACGTTACGTAAGTACAGACACAGACCGCCGTCATTCCGCCCTCGCCGCCGAGGTCCGTCGCGACGTCCTTGTTCATCTCCGCCCCGTCCCTTGCTCGTGCCAGCCCGCGTCGCTGAGCCTGTAGCTTTAAATTCGTCCCTAAATAATACTGACCAGATCCAGCCTGTCCCTTTGCTGCCCTCCCCCAGCGACGCCCTAAGCCGAGGCCCGCACCCCACAGGGGGTGCCCTTAGCGTGTAGTCGCTTAATTTGTAAGTTTGTATTAAGCCCTGGCTGGAGGCCTTAAATTCATTTAAGGCACCACAGGAAAGCCCGGTTAAGCAGCCGACAACCTCATTAAGGTTGACCTGCGAGGTGCCATACCGAAAAAAAAAAAAAAAAAAAAAAAAAAAAACAGAGCGGCTCAGTTGCGCACGAGCCGTCGGACGGAACACATCTCTGTGAGTCATATTTATACTGTCGTTGTTATACTGATTGTTACGTCACTAAATAAAAGTTATTCGAAGTGTAGAAAGTGTTTTATTTGAAGAAGATGGAAAATAACCAGCAATGCTGACGTCATTCTTTTTAAAAACAACCATGGCGCCGACCATCCGTCATCAGAAGTGGGATTTGAAGAAGTCCCTGCTTCTACTTCATCAGCAAATCCGCCACCGCCACCACCAACAGTGGTGAATACGCAACAACAGATGCAGACGCTGATGAATTTACCCATGCCCAACGCATCCATGGGGGGTATGCCTCCAGAATTTCTTATGCAAATGATGCAGATGATGCAGCAAATGTCGGAGCGCCTTTGCAAACCCACTGAAGCAAGAGTTAAGATAAACGATATCTATTTACCATCGTTTGACCATGATACCAATGTTGGGGTAAGAGAGTGGTGCCAACACCTGGACAAAGCCATTGAGACATACAAGCTCAGTGACTTCGATGTACGCATGAAGGTGGGTGGTCTCTTAAAGGGACGAGCCAAAATGTGGGTGGATGATTGGATGGTGACCACATCTTCCTGGGAAGAATTACGCCATAAGCTTATAACTACATTTGAACCGGAAAACAGGTATTCTCGAGACGTCCTTCGCTTCCGCGAACACGTCTACGACTCGTCTAAAGATATAGCAGAATATTTATCACGCGCCTGGGTGTTGTGGAAGAGACTCACCAAGGATAAGCTTGGCAATGATGACGCCGTGGAAGCCGTGATTGGATGTATTAATGATGAGTACCTAAGAATAGAACTGTTAAATGCAAGGGCAACTACAGTTCCTGAGCTCATTTCAGTCGCCTCTTCGATACGAACAAAACGTCCACATCCAAGTTCAAGTTCTACGGTGCCAAATAAACGTGCACGAATTTCAGAAGGCTATCAATCATCTTCCTCCTGCCGTTACTGCAAAAGAAACAACCATAACTCGAATGATTGTAGATTCAAGCCCAAAATTTCAGACACCAATACCAATGCTGAACCATCAAACAAGGATACGAAGCAAGCAAACATACCGACCTGTTCATTCTGCAAGAAAGTGGGCCACGCTTATGAAGTGTGCTTTAAGCGTGAACGTTCACTGACATCGAACGTAAACTGTATAGGAAAACTCACGCTAGCACCTATCAACATAAAAATAGGCTTGCAGTCTATACAAGCAGTGTTCGACAGTGGAGCAGAATGTTCGATAATGAAAGAGACCATTGCTGAAGCATTGGCACCTGGACAAAGAAATCAAACTTAAACTATTTGAGAGGAATTGGACGATTTCCAGTACTGTCTCATACGATTATTCGTGCGCTACTGGACCATAAGATTATTCGTGAAAGCAAGTCGCCATTTTCAAGCCCTATCCTTTTGGTTAAGAAGAAGAACGGCGATGATCGTCTGTGCGTGGATTTTAGAGAACTGAACTCCAACACATTGCGTGATCATTACCCGCTACCACTGATTGCAGACCAAATTGATCAATTGGCCAATGGCAACTATTACACCAGCTTGGACATGGCTGCTGGTTTTCACCAGATCCCGATATCTGAATCCTCGATTGAGAAGACCGCTTTCGTGACTCCCGACGGTTTATATAAATATATGACCATGCCGTTTGGACTGAGCAATGCCTGTGCAGTTTACCAGAGATGCATTAATAAGGCGCTATTTTCACTGCTGGGTACCGATGCTCAAGTTTATGTGGATGACGTACTAAGCAAATGTGTGGATTTCAATGAAGAAATAACGAAGATTGAGCGCATCCTCATGGCCTTACAGGAAGCTGGATTCTGAATTAACGCTGACAAATGCAGTTTCTTTAAGCGTTCAATAGAATATTTGGGCAATGTCATCTCGAATGGGCAGGTACTATCGGCAAAACTTAAGCATGCTCAGTTAAGAAAATAGTCCTGCGGAAGCGCAGATAGTGACAGACCACGCCCCTTCCTTGCTTCACCCAATTAGAGACAATACATATTTGTGTGAGTGCAGTAAGTGCGTGCGGCAAAAAATGTCAACAAACATTAGCCAGTGCCGATTTGCATCTCGCTAATTGTTCACGCTTCCCGTTTTCATCCCAATTTTATTTTACGACCTGTTTATTTCTATCGGACTTATTGCCTGCCCAACTGTGACCTTTGCTTTGTATACCGGACTGTGATCGTGGAACTCTTTTTGACCCTTGCTCGTATCCTGGACTGTGTATCGTGACTACCTGAGGGCTGTGTTTTGTCATTAACGATGACAACCCGAAACCTCAATCAGGAAGAAAGAAATGAAATCATTGTCTTGCATAGACAAGGATTGAATATATCCCAAATTGCGCTGGAGTTAAATCTACAAGTAAGTTATTTTTTTTATCTAGAGATAGAAATAAATTAAGTGCATGTTGGTTTCCTGTACTGAGCTATATAATTATTGTTTGCATTATTATGTAGATCTAATTTTTTTTCTTCTGTTACCGTTAAAAGTTATTGTTTCGCGAGCCGACGCCGACGTCGCCGTCGGCCCGACAACAGAGTTTTATAGATTAAATCGTATGTTACAAACAAATTTTAAATAATTCATATTATATTTGAATGCCTAAAAGAAACCTACATGCATTTTTTATATTTCGTATATTTGTTGTAGTTATTAGAAATTTTATTCTAAGGAAATCGTGTGTTATGCGTTTCTGTGTAAAAGAAATAATTTAGTATAAGCAAAGTCGCTGTTTCTGTCTGTCTGTCTGTCTAATTCTCCGCTATTTTTTTCTAAACAATGCAACGGATTTTGATATGGGTTCTCACTCTCATTTAGAGATTTTTTTTGGAAGGTTTTTATGCGCACGCAAATTATTAAGGAGCAAAGCCGAGCATGTCAGTGATTTGTAAGACCCGTGCGAAGTCGAGGTAGATCGCTTAGTTGCGATAAATATTAATAAAATACATAACTTAGAATTTTGCAAAAATAAAATAAGAAATTACGTTTACATAATATTTAAAATAGTAATTTAAAAAGAGGTTTGTTTTTTCCTTTCTTTTTTTAATATCGGCGCGTTCAAAGACATTGTTTGGACATTTTATGACCCGATAACAAATCTTTCAACACCTGCTTATTAAACAATGGCCCTTCATTTTAAGTCATCAATGTATTTTGAAATTGAGTTACCGCACTTAAGTCGTTAACAATAATGCACAAATTTGCTTGGGAGAATTTTACACAATGTTGGAATTTACTACAATGCCATTGTTAAATATCTATTTGTGGTCTATTCCAGTACAGGCGTGCCTTTGCGCGGATGAACATTGAAAAGCTTGTACAAGATGCTGCTAACATCGACTGGACTCCGTTGGAGGATGCCACTGCAGTTGATGACAAAGTGCGTCTCTTTAATTCAGCCGTAGTAAAACTGTATGATGCTCATGCTCCCATCAGAAAAATCAAGCTGAAGCGTCCGCCGGCGCCATGGATGAATCGGGGAGTTCGGATGGCAATGCGACGCAGGGACCGCGCGTTCCGGAAATATAAGAAGGATCGTTCGGAGGATAACTGGACCCTCTTCAAAACTGCTCGCAACCGTTGTAACCAGATGATACGCAACGCTAAACGCCGTCACATTCTTGATAATGTTACTTCCTCTTCTCCTGCCGATATTTGGAAGTTCCTTCGAACACTAGGTATCGGTAGATCGCAGCATTCAGACCCTTCTTTTACATTTGGTTTGGACGATCTAAATCGCCATTTCGCCACTGTTTCCACTCTTGATAGTCTAACCAAATGCCACACCATTAACTATCTTGATGGTCTGACGCGACCCAATATTGCCCCCTTTGCCTTCATGCCAGTCGATCCGGGTGAGATCAAAAAGATTATCCTCTCCATTAAATCAAAAGCCGTGGGCTGTGATAACATAAGTCGCCACATGATCGTGACGGCTCTTGACCAGCTCCTCCCTGCAATCTCCCACATCGTTAACTTCTCCCTCTTCTCCGGTGATTTCCCTTCGCTGTGGCGGAAAGCCCATGTTCGACCACTACCTAAAATTCCTAATCCCACCCTTCCCAGTCACTTTCGACCAATTACTATCCTTCCCTTTTTGTTCAAAGTCCTTGAGGACTGTGTCCATGAGCAATTCTCCCACTTCATTCACCGTAACTCCCTCATTAGTCCATTCCAATCTGGTTTCAGGCCTGGGCACAGTACCGTCACAGCTCTCCTCAAAGTGACTGACGATATAAGGCGGGGAATGGAAGACAGTAAAGTTTCCGTTCTAGTATTGATTGATTTCTCCAATGCTTTCAACACCGTCAGTCATGAAGTCCTTTTATCCATCCTCTCCTATCTAATGGTCTCTCCTGAGGTTTTGAATTGGTTTTCTTCCTATCTTCGGGGGCGTCAGCAGTCAGTTCTGGCGGGAAACTCTTTTTCCAGCTGGCGTGATCTTAATGTTGGCGTCCCTCAAGGCGGTATTTTATCTCCACTTCTTTTCTCTATTTTTATAGATCTTATTACTACCGAGCTTCAGTGTGCGTATCAGTAGTGTTAAATTGGGCTATCTGGATCACAGGAGATCCAGATACCCCAATTTTAACTTCTCGAGAAGTGATTTTGAGTTTTTGAGAACTGATTGTCGTTCTTTCAATAACTTGATCTATTCAGACCGCTTTTCTTAGCAACATCTACAGAACTGATTTCGTTTTCTCTAGAACTGAATCATTCAAACATTTTTGTCTCGATCATTCAAATACGAAGATTCAGATACACACAACTTTAACTACTCGAGAAGCGATTTTTAGTTTTTGAGAACTGATTGCTGTTCTTTTAATAACTTGATCTATTCAAGCCGTTTTTTAGCAACATCTACAGAACTGAATCATTCATCCTTTTTGTCTCGATCATTCAAATACTTACTAAAAAAATATCCTCTAAAATCTGTTTGAGAACTGCGGAACGGACATGTTCATAAATCTTCCATAATACTCAATGATAAATAATTAATCAATTTTTATTATAACTTAACAATACTAGAAACAGTTTACTTCTCGAAAACTGGTGTCTGTTTCTGATTGATACTAATTTAAACATACGGTATACTGAATCAGTTGCTCTCGCTCAGCACGCAGCAACTCTATAAAGTATGTATGATGAGAACTTATCATATCGAGAATTGAAATATATTTATTTATTTATGGGTAATATAATAATATTTGGTACGATAGCCTAAATAGATTCTGATCTGCATTACATTCCAAATGGATAATGATTCAAGTATAAAACTGTGTGATTGGTGTTAGGGGTCTCACAAGTCTTTTATTAAATAAAACTAAAAATGTTAATTTAACAATTTATTTGCGTTCTACATTACTACTATTGTACAATTTATATGAAACAAATTTCATTTCCCGGCAGTATCTCGTAGCAATCAAAATCAGATTTCACTGACTGAGACATTATAGATTAATATCAATAAATATAGTTATTTATTTATGAGATAAATTTAAAAATTGAACCTTTACACTGTAGTGAAATGGCTGCGATGCACGACATCTCTATAATATGTACACAAATTTAACTCATTTTAAGTGCAATATACATACATAATATATTCTAATAGGGTAAATATAATCCGACTCGGAGCACAATGCAATAGCGCATATTCTAATAGAGTAATTGTTTCAGACAGTTATTAATATAATATATTCCTTTCACGGCATTCAAATAAAAACATTGAGGAAAATGTATAGCATGTTGCATCCAGGGATCATCGTAAATCTCCCAATCTTCTATAACACCTCCACATGAGAAACACGCTGCTTTATCATTTACACTATTTCCATAATAAAAAAATCCGGCTTCAGCCATTTCCATCACCAACCTTCTCCTTGAATTAGCCGTTGCCCAATAATGTCTAAATGAAATCTCACGCATTTTATACGCATTATACATGTCATAACGAGGGCTACATTTATTTTGAGACATTTTCTCACTCGCTATATAGTTCTTCATACAGATAATTATAAAGGTGAAATGATATCGTACTGCTGTAGCCAGCAATTTATAATGATTAACATTTGAGGGAATTGGTAGGGATAGAGAATTTTAAAATTAAAGAAGCGAATATTTATTTCAAAAATTTATTATCTATACACCATTTATTTAAACATGTTACATTTTTTAAAGCACATATTTTATCATGATAAATACAACTATACACATCATGAGAATGTTCATATTTATTGTACAAGCTTAATAAATTAGGACAACCTTCATCTTCTAAATTATTTATATTCTTATTATTATTATTCAAAATATTTTTTAGCCACAACACTTTTTCTAAACCTTTGGTGTAAACACTTTTATCTCTTAAAATATCTACAATCAAATTCTGATGATTTGAGTAGGGCACAAATCCGTCTCTCCAGTATATCCTTCTATTACGTTCAATCCAACTGACTTGTCGTTTTTCAGGTTTCGTTAAATCGTAAAATGGAAATGGTGGCTTAATTAAGAACACCTGAATTTTTTTATTTAACAATACAGCAAATTCTTTAATTATAAATTCATTTGTTTCTGTTTTAAAACCTTGAACATCTACAATGGCTGTCATGATAATCTGCGCACTATGTTACTTAAAGGTTTATATTCCACAAGTCGATCGTTAATAATTAAACAATATCCAGTTGTGTTATCTGGTATTGGTGCTGAACAATCAATCTCCAACCGTACATCTACGGGGCCTGTTTTCAAACTATCGTTTTGTCTTGAACAGTCTATAATAAAGAGAGGGGCTTTCTCCTTGAAATCAACCAAATTAAGCAAGGGGTCTGCAGGACAATTGTAATACGACTGACGAAATTTCACGTACATTTCATATAATATATTGTATTTGTTCTCAGAAAAATTTAAGCTTAGAGGCTCGTAAGGATAATACTGTGAATTCAAAAATAGTGTTACGTTAGTAACCCCACAATGATCAAACAGAGAACTGTCTTTGGTTTTATTATTTTTTCTGTTGGTTTGCAAGCAAAAAATTACATATCGAGGTTTCTCTAATTGCGATGCAGTCTTAACTGACCAAGAATGTTTTGTAGTTTTAGGGAGCAAAGGATACTCATATAAATCCCAATTTCGAAACGCTATTTGAATAGGTTTATCTCTCTCCAAGTGTTTTAGTAGTGTCAGTCGTTCACGGTCTGACACTTTTATATGTGGTACACGCCATTGCAATCTTTGTATGTCTATTTGAAAATTCGCAATATCATCAGTTGCTATGATACTGTTTAAGTTAGAGTTACTTCTGTTCAAAATAAGTTCATGTTTACAATTTATCACAATTTTATTGTAATCCTCCGCAAATCCTAAAATCTTATTAAGAGGTACAATAGCACTAAAATGACCATCACTTTTGAATCCATCTAGGTTCCAACCCCACAGAGCAGCAACTTTATTTTCTCCATCATTCATTGAAACGTATGACTTTATTGTCGACGTTATTCCAGAATTTTTAATGCGATCTATTTCAATGCCATTTATTTCGTATCGGATATCTTGAAACAAAAACATAACAGGGTTGTTACTGAACGTAATATTTTTCTTAATCGGTTTTCCATCTTTGTCGAAGAACTTTGCTTGACCCTCGACGTAAATTGAACTGGCTGATGGTAACACGTATATGTCTTGTTGGTGTATGGGAATTCTGATTTCATCGTTTTCTCTAAAGCTGTTAGTGTAGGGATTGTATGTGTGGACTTCATAGCTTTCAATCGAACTATCGAAGTGAGGTAATTCAGTAATTTGTAGTATATTCATACTTTAAAACCTAGAGCTTTAAGAAAAGCTTTATTTGCTTCACTCAATTTCTTGACTTTTTTCTTACGTCTATGCACCTTAATGGTCGTAGATGGAATAAGACGTCTGATTTTCACAGGAGTGTTTTTATAATAAACTATCATTTTGTTTTTCTTAAATGAAGGCGCAATTGAATATGTTCTTCACCAAAGTTAATACAGTTATCAAGTTGATCAACAATCCTAATAGATATAGATGAAATTATATTTTTGTTCACTGGGAAGTAAATAACGTTCTGGGGTATTTCTGTGTACTGACTCGAAGCAGTATTAGATATGAATTCATGAATAAAATGAGTCGGTAATCCGTTGTAATATGAACCGCACACAAGATCACATTCAATTCTGATTACAGCTGGTAAACTGCTGTTATTAACGGGCACATTCGGCCTTGTTTTTAATACTGAAAAGTATAGTAAACCGCACTCGTATTTATCAGTTAAATGAAGAGGTGGTTGAAAATACGAGACCAGTTCTGATTTATTTCCAGAGATGGTAACCGTAGTAGACATGCTTGCATACTGAGCTCTTTTAAATGAGCCTGTTTATTTTATTTCTTGATTATACCAAAAATTCTTTAGGAAATTTAAACATAGATGTCCACAGTTGAAGGGGTGATCACGTTGTATATTTTCATAATTATATTGAATGTTAGAACCTACATATTTTATAAATTCCTTTGGAGGTTTAAGATTTCCATAACTATCGAAATACTCAACATAATCATTATATTTTGCATAGGCTACCCAATGAGAACCAGTATTTTTAGAACTATCTAAATTAATAACTCCACATTCTTTTTTATATGGATATTTAGGGAGCTCATCTCTCATAAAGACACCTCTAAAATAAGGAATTCTATTTCCATACTTTAAAATGTCAAAGTTAGTTAAGGCCCGTTTGGGTAGCCGATATCTTAGTTTTTTTCTTTTGATACGAAAATTCCAAGGCCGCTTTTATGTGGTTTAAGGTGTAGTCCTTTCCCGATACATAGAGCTTCCATTTTTTCATTGTGTCTCCTCGATTCCTCATACAGCTTTTTAGCCATTTTGAATTCATTTATGGTTTTGGCAATACCAGCTGCACCGCCTGCTAAAGCTCCCACCGCTGATAATCCCGCAAAAATAGGAATCAGAGGTAGTACTCCCCCAGTTTTTGGAATAGGAATAACACGAGGGAGCTTAATCGATGAATCATCAGCTAATTCTCTGGTAGCAGCAATAGCTAATTCTATAGCCATTTTCTTGCTCTTAGGTTTTAATTTTTTTATGTGTCTTTTTGCTTTTGTAATAACAGTTTTTAATTTACTTTTTAATCCTTTTCCAGATGTAACTTTTGGAAAACGCTTTTTGCTCAAACCAGAACCAGTTTTAATTTTTGCTGACATAGCCTTCCTTACTAACCATGCCGCGAGTCTTTCGCCTATACTAGCATCGGAAGCAAACGCTCGCTCTTTCGCCATTTTTAACAAAATTAAATCAGCCTTATGTCGATCTTTCAAGTTTGATGACTTGTGATATGCAATATCGTGATCTTTGCAATATTCGTCCAATTTATTTACGCCGTTATCTCCTTGTGCAAGCCTTTTTATTAATTTAGTGCCAGGACCATAGTAATTATATCCTGGTAAGTGTAATTCAAATGGTAAATTATTAATAAGCCAATTGAGTAGACTACTCTCTCCAAAACACATTATAAGACTGATGATTCCGGTTTGAATACTTTAATAAATAGTTATCGATTCAAGTTTGTTGCTAATATTATTTATAATATTACATTCGATTTATCAATCCAACTGCTTTCAGCCGAAGACAAACCTAACCATTTTACTAAAACTCTGTTACCTTTTCTTCTAAGAACTTTCTCAACTAAATATACATTAGGATGTTTTGTTTTTTGAAGTTCTTGCGTATAAAATGCGCCTAAAATAGGGTGACCTCTGATAGTATCTTCAATTAAATAAGTTATGGGAGTTGTTTTTTGTATTTTACGAATTTTAAATATTTCTGTTGACCAGTTGGGAGTGTAACCTTTTTCAAATGTTCCTTTGTATTTACTGATACGCACATAATCACCTACTTTGTACTTGCTTTTTAAATTATATTTTTTATGCAACTTTAAATACCTTTCTAATATCATTTTTTTATTAATATTGTCCACATTAGCAGGGATTTCATTAATAGTGCGATGGTGAGTGTGATTGTATTTGTAAATGACGTCATTTAGGGTATTATTTATCCAATTGTAATTGCCTTTTAAACTAAATTCCTTATAAACTTTAGATTTCAATGTCCTGATGAATCGTTCAACTATTGAAGCCTTTTTTGTTGAGAAGGTTGAATAATGGTTAATATTATATGATTTCATAAGCTTCTGAAATTTGTTATTATAAAATTCAGCTCCATTATCCGTTTGCAGATTTTTAGGAACACGTCCTTTATCCAACAAAGTTTTGAAAGAGTTACACACATCATCTTTGGTTTTACTTCTCATAGGAAAGGCCCAAGCATATTTCGAAAATGTATCAATAACGGCAAGAATATATCTGTAATTCTTATTTTCTTTTGAAATTGATTGCATATCAATTAAGTCTGCTTGCCACAAGTCATCTATATCTTTCATGATAACATGTCTTCGTGGATAGTTCACCCTCGCATTTTTATGAATTTCGTTTACCACGTCAGCTTTGCTCATGTTCACAATTCAGTATACTTGTCTTGAACTCAGCTATTATACTGAATAAAAAGCATATTATTATGAGTATTTATTATTTAATTATATCAGCTTCTTTTAATTCTTCGATTATTGATAAAATTTCATTATCATGGTTAGTATTACCAGCATCTCGGGAAGCAATTAATAGTTTCAATCTCTCAACCAGTTCGTTAGGATCATCCCAATATACCAAGTCAGTGTTATTTTTGTATTTCTTTAGCGTTGGTAAGCTTCCTCCAAATTTAGTGATAATATTATTGTTTAACGATTCAGAAAACAATGGTCTAATTATTTCACGATATTTTATACCTTTATCACCTCTAATTTGTCCATTAGGATTGAAATCTCTCTTATGTGCATTTGTATAATGCAACATATCTTTATAGACAAGTTTATCTTTGCTCGATATTAGTTTCAAATCAGGTTTTCTTCGAAGTAAGAGTTCTTTTAAACCAGGGGTTAAATTGTAGCTTTTGTCACCAACTTTAATTAAAATGACATTATCATCATTCACACTATCTATTTTAGAAAATGAAACTATTGAATTACCCATTAGTAATTTTTTGTTTGCACTCCTTATTCCAAATGGTATATTTACCCCATCATAAATATCATGGATATCACAGCCCTCTAATGATATTTCTAAATCTTCCAGTAGTTCTGTCTGGGGAGACTTTTTAACGAACTGTATAGAATTCAGTTCTGGATCGCAGCATTCTTCAAACTTTGTAGATGAGCTAGTATTATTAATGTCATCCGATTCCATGTCTTCAAAATTAGAGTGTGTATTTTCTACATTTTGTATTTTTTCCATTGTTTTGCTCGAATCAACTAGGGTTTTAAGGGGATCTGTGACAGGTTTTAACATTTTGTCAAGTGACAAGTTCATTAAGTGTTCCTGGTTTTTCATTTGTTTTATTTTCTTCTTTATGGAATCTACAGACTTCATTAATTCTATTTTAATATTTTTCTCCATGTTGTGCCTATTATAACACCTGTATTAAGCTAAAGATCAAATTATACTGAATTTAATTTTGCATGTTTTTACTTATATGTACATATAAACAGTCAGTCAAATTTAAAAAACATATCAAAATTCTGTCTATACCTACCGTTATTTAATGATGATTCTTTATTAATAAGTAGAAAATTGTAAGGTTTACTCCAAACGGTATGACAAAGATTTCTGAACTCTTTCCATTGTAAATCAGAACTAACGTTCTCTTCATAAATATGCTTTAAATTTACATCATCTTGTTTGAATATAATAAGAAAATTAACATTGTCTCGTAACAGTTGCTTCGGAATTTTTGAATAAGTTTGAGATAAATAGAAACAATCTATTTGTTTATGTCTACCCATACAGAAATAATTGCGGATATTTATTTGATTTTCGCAAGCAACATCATCGAAAATAAATACAGAATTTGTTAAAGCTTCACTCGGAGAAATGACATCTTTATCATCATTGAACTCGTAGAAATTAACCTGCGGTACTCGTCTCAATACTTCAGTCAAGAAACGGTATTTAGGTTGAAAAGAAGTTTTCGAGTAAAGATACAGATTTCTAAATTTGAGCCCATTTTCATGCAGCAGTAAACTAATCATAGCATTCGTTTTACCACAGTTCGACGGACCACATATTATACAGCGAATGGTATTCGGCAATAAAGTGCTATGTCTGATGTAGTGGGTAGAGTCACTTAATCTTATATTATTAACATTTAGGGATATGGGTTGCTTGATCAACTTCATCTTGTCGATTAAATCAAATACTGTTTAGCATTCACATATATACATAATATGCAAAATATTAGGACGAATTAAAAATAAATTTAATTCAAGTATGCCACCTTTGCAAGAATGATGTTATTCTTATCACAGATTAATATATTCTTTTTTTAATTTTATTTTTAAAGGTAACATAAATAAAAACAGGTTTGTAGGTAAAAAGTATTTTATTTAAGTATGATAAAACATGTTATATGCTAAATATGTACTTATATCTATGTTTGAACTATAACCATATTTATGTAATCCAATTATAATTACAATATAGTAAACAAAATATAAGGTTGTATATGAATAATATATTTTTTCTCATTCTTAATGATTAAAATACATTTAAATATAGATTAAATTAAATGTAGCGCAGTTATACATACAACATAATCTTAAATTCATTTGATAGATTTGTAGTGCCCCCAAGGTAAAGTATATATTTGGTTTGGTAAAATTTGCCTTTTGTCATCATTTCTATTTAATGCTACTTTATTAATTTCTTGGGTATACAGAACATGTTTCATCGATTTTATAATCATCATTTTATGTTTATATGTCTTGTCATTCAACAAGGCTGTCTTGTAGTTAGCTGATGATAATTTTCTTGTTACATTCTTCGTAATGCCTTTTGCTTTCTTTATATGTGTTTTAACACTGCTTATACAATATAATTTAGCTCTAAGCCCAACAAATTCAGAAATTACATCACCTCCTAGTTCGTCTTTAAATAAACCAGGAACCTTTGCATTCATTTTTAAAATTCCATAAGGGTTATCTTCAGAAAAATTACTAGTATCAAATTGTGAAATATTTTGACTAATATCAGCATAAAAATCATTAGTATGTATATAATAAAGTAGACTATCGGTATCTGTGTAGCAAAGCATTGTTTGATTTTTATACTTATTTTTAATAAAATCATAGTGAAACTGATACAAATGTTGTTTTGCATATTCTAAAACAGTAAAACCAATATATATTGGCCTATCTAAGGTTACTTTTTCCTGATTCAATTGAATAACTACAAAATTTTCATTTAATATATAGATGTTTTTTAAATTTGGTTTTGAAATTAACTTTTCAGCACCTACATTTTTATTCGTTAAATTTTTCGTGTCTGCCCATTGTGATATTAACCTCACGTCTTTTTGTTTTCGTCTATTTTCAATTGTTTTACCAAAAATAGCATTATTTAGTAATTTAAAAAAGTCTTTTTCGAATGTTGAATTACATGTTTGACGTAACTGAGTATTCAAATCAATGTATTTTTTCAGAAAACAGTCTTGACGAAAAGCTAATATACGATGGATCTTTTTTAAAATCAATCCATGTTTTATGCATTGTTTTAAGTTTGTATAGTGAATAACATATTTGGTTTTATCATATAAATTTGCTATTAGTTTATAAGTTTTTCCGCCTGGAGGTATTATTTTTTCGGGCGCAAAAGGTAAATCACTGTGAGAATCGTGCAAGTGATGTGGATAACATAAATCTACTTCTAAAATATAACCATAATCTGCATCATCTGCGGCGTTAAACAGATCAAATTTTGATATTTCATTTTCATTTAATAAATAAAAGTTTGATATCGGCATCTTTTTGGTCATGGCATGCCCGTACAAATTATTAGCATCAAGATATATTAAAAAAGAAGAAGGTTCAGTTACGTCATAATCTGGTAGGTATTTGTTATTAGATTTGGCATATCGAAGTGAACATTGAGCCAAACCGCCACGTATTCCATTTTCTAATAATTCGTATATTTCCAAATCAGAAATCAAATCTAATTGAACTCCTGTGTATAAAAGCATAGCATCCCAACTTAAGCCAGGTGAAGATACATAATGAGCTGGGTCTAATTTGTAATATTTCAAGCACATTTGTCTAAATTTTTCAAATATATCACAAAGTAATAATACATCACTCTTTAAATATAAGTCATTATATCTACCAAGAGTATCAATCTTAAAAACATTCCAAATTTTTTGTGCACGTTGGTATTCAGCATCTGTTATATGCTCTGATGTTAAACTATTAAAAAATGTATATTTAGCTGGAAGCTCCTTTTCATCATATTTAGCCCACGAATCAATGTACTCGTAAGGAAAAACACCCTTTTCTTTCAGTAACACGAATTGATCATAATTTCTGAATTCACTGGCAAGATGTACATTTTCTTCTTTTGTTAAAGATTTTGATAATGTATCTAAACTACAACTTAAAAATTGAAATGAATCTATAAATTTTATTTGTATGTGGCGAGACAACTTTTCATAATAGATGTTTTTCGTTATCGACATATATTTTTCTTTCGATTTAGGTATTACCTTGATGTCGCCCTCATAGTTAGTTAATTCTTTTATAAAAAGATGACTATCATATCCAGATAAATTGTGAAAAACTACTGGAATGAATGGACATACTTTGTAAGTTAAATTACAATGAGTATGCGCTGCGCCGCGATACTCACCAGTAATATGATCGTGATCAAGAACTTTATCTCCTAATAAAGGCTGTTCGCAGATATGACATACATTGGCCATATCATAGTTGTCTCTTTGCTCTTCAGATAATGAAGACAAAGACTTTTTATTTGATAATATTCTATAGATTCGTTTCACATCTCTAATTAAGTTTTTTATAAATATTTCAATACAGTCTGGACCTCTATGCCAAACATATTTATTCAAGCTACAATCATGAGAACAGCAAATATAATAACCAAAAGATGACGGTTGATGCAATTTTATGTTAGTTGTATTATTAACACTTGATTTTGTATCACAATCTAACAATATGCTTTCGAAATCTGCGTATACTATAAAATTAATTTTTAATTTTCTTTCATAGTGCTGAAACTTTAATTTACTATTTTCACCTGGTAATATTGCTAAAATTTCAGAACATTTATGGGAATTATATCGAGACTTACTTGCAAAAAACTGTAAACATGAATCACAAAACTCTAGTTTTCCATTATGTTTAGTAATTTGACGTCTTACTAGTCGGGGGAGATCTTTAATAAGACAGTAATGACCCTTTTCTTCTTTTTCTATATATAATAAATTTATATGATTAACTTTCTTTAAACTACTCAAATAAAGAGGCCCAGTAACATTACATTTTTTATCTAGTCCGTAAACATTGATACTTAAATCAGGATTTTGTTTCTCTAAAAGTTTCAAATCATTAATAGTAGGCGGAAATGTGATCCCTTCAATATTGAGAACTTCTGAAAAATGAGGATAGGATGTAGTTCTACATACGTTACTTCTAGCAGGATACAGCGAAGCTACGATGCTCCATAACAAACAGTATTTATCATCGTTTTTAATGTTTATGCAACTTTTAGTATTTTTTATAACTGAAGGTAATTCTAAATAACTACCTCCTTTCATAGGTGAATATTTATTTATATTAATTTCTAAATGATTTACTTTAAAAAATGACCAACCGGACTCGCAGTGTTCAAATGCAATCATTTTTTCTACCAAAATATTTATTATTTTAATAATCATACAATTTATATCTGTACTACAGCATACAATTTCAAATTTTGTATTAAATGATTTAAGCTGTTGTTCATCTGACTTGGGTAAAATAAAATAAGCAAATAGCTCAAAATTAACTTTGATACACTTATGTTTTGCTAATGATAGTTCAATAATTCTATTTATATCATTCTTATAATAGCACAGGAACGCCTCTGGTGTGAGGTGCTCGTCTTCCTGTAGTGGACTTAGTCTGTATGTAACTATTCTATTCTTAAATGCAGTAGCAATTATTTTAATACTTTCAAATTCGGTACTCAATAGACAGTTCGACTTATGTAAATTAGATCTGGTATGATTTTTGAATTTTCGTTTTAATATTCTTAAATTGCATTTCTCACATAACATAAAATTAATTTTATCGGGTTCATCCTCATGATGTAGGGTAACTGTAAACAATTAAAAATTTATAAGAATATTTTATTATTTAATAAGTAACAAGAAGAATAATATATTATTATGTATATATTTATACAATAATATTTCACTATTTATCTAAATGTTATGGGTTCAAAAAGAAACCTTAAACCCACTATATCTCTTACACCTAACGAATACATAGTTTTATTTTATAAATCATAAAACTGTTTTACTAGAAATGTTATATAGTATAATAGTTATATAATGTGTGTAGTTATGCATAGTTAAACTACACAGCTATTAATGTATGCTATTATGTTTTATTTAATTAATTATAAGAATTAATAATCATAGAGGGGTAGTTTTTAAATTCTTTACGAATGGCACTCAAATAAGCAGATAAGTGACGCCAACTTTCGGTATCAATATCTGTTCTATTCTTTACGGTAACAATTGCATGACGCCACCTATTCATAGGGGACACATTTTCTATTTCCTCACATTTGTATATTTTTAACTCAATGAAATGTGTCCCCGGTTTTAATGCATTAGATTGGCGCGAATATCCATTCGTAACGCGTCTCATTACATAAGAAGTTAAAGGGGGTACTTTTTTACCGATTTCGTTATCAAGAGAAGTGTGATCATCTTCACTATCAGAGCCAAACAGAGCCGCCGCGCTGCTCCTTTTCTCGGCTTTAGCCCGCTTAATGTCCCGGTCGGAGCGAGCGCTGGCACCGCCGCCGGTGCGTACACCACTGCTCGACGGCTCTGAGCGATGAGATCTCTTCTTCGTGCTCTTTTTTTCGACCCGCTTCTTTTCCGGCTCTTCAGCGGATGACACCTCGTCCGTTGGGTAAATGTCGTCTACAAGTTTCGACCTGTAAAGAAAAAAATACATGATAATTTATTTGACACTGTATTTAGATGTAAATACGCATATGATAGTGGAACCTATTCAAATTTAGATTTTATCTAAAACTATTTTTTAGCATTTTAAGTTGATAGAAGTTTTTGATCTATGTTTAAACATTACAAAAAACTACGACAATTGATTTATAAAATACAATTATAAATACCTATTATTAAAAATATATTAATAAAAATTATAAATATTATTATAATTTTCGGTTATTATATTCATTGTTATATTTATTAATTAAGATATTTAAACTATAATTCTAAAACTGAAATACCAAAGATGTTGTTATTGGGAATGAAGTCGATAGTTCGAAGGCTAGTAATAAACCTATATGATAAATTTATATGATAAGACACATCACATTTAAATTAATAGTAGTGAGAAACGTATTACAAAAATATTCAGACCAGACAAATATCAACTAGTCTGTGTGGGAATCGAACCCACAATCACTCGGTTTAAATGGTTGAAAAACATGTTATATTGTGTTCAATATTGATTGAGGCTTTTAACAAGTAAATAACATTAAAATAATACTTACATAATGAACTGATGAATTTATCGAATAGTTGTTTCGAAAACTGATACTTCTTGATGATGAAGTTATTGAATAGTTATTTCACTAGAAAAACTAATACTTCTTGATGAGTATATGCACTGTCACAAACACGTACGTAACTTGAAGTGTTTACTAGCAGCTCTAAGCAGAAAGTATTGAACCATAGAATTTAACATCTCTATTAATAGGCACCAATACTTCATTAGTGTGAACGCATTAGTATTTCATCCCTATACGTGTGTGTAAAAAAATGATGACCAGAAGGAAAATTATGTCAAGTTTGACTACTTATACGAATGAGGGTTCTGTCCACATTAATTCCTTATGATTTATATTAATCAATGTTCGAATAACTTGAGATTAGTCATTGCTCAACGAGGATGATACCTCCCCGACGGAATTCTAAAAATATTGCTAAGGTAGCAATAATACGCAATGAATATACGACTAGTTTCACGTGGTTTTGCTTTGCATTTAATTTATGAAAAAAGTCGTTCATTACAATACATTACTATGGGTGTACATTCGTACGACACTTATTAATTTATTACTAGAGAAATTTGTAAACACAGGCAGGCTCAGATTGCATCCGACGCCTCTCTGGCGCTACTAAGTCTACACAAAGTCTAAATAAGGAGTGAGTCTATTTTCAAATCCTAAATCAATGCACACACAACGACACAACAAGCTGAACTTTCCAGTATAAACTGAACCATTATTACACGGGAAGCATATACAATGTGAGACCATGTTTTATTGGAAATGTGTAGCTATGTGTCGGTGTACTGTACAAAGGTGAGTAACAAAGACAAAAAATGTTCCAAAATGAAGCTTTAAACTACAGACTAGAGTATGTTATTCTTTAGTTGTTATTCTTTAATAATATTTGGTACGTGTAAGCCGTGTGTGACAGAAATTGTTAAATTATGAATTCGGTAAGTATTTTATTGTACTTTTTACACATACATACATTTATTGTATTTTTTGTATTTTGTGTATGTTATATATGTAATACACAATTTTATCTACGTACTTATAAATATTCCACTTTTTTTCTAATGTATATAAGTCACCTCGTACCGTGATTGCTATATTTGTTTCGCAATACTTATTATAAAATTATGAACACTGTTTTCTTCTCTCTCGATTCAACTTTGGAACTGTCGCGATGCATATCTCATTGTTTAAATTTTATTTTTTCAGGATTCAGAAGAACCATTATTCAACTTTGTTCCCATGGAAGCAGTACATTCAGAAAGAAACAAGGGGGATCGATTGCATCTTAAAAGACCAAATGGTGAAGATAACAACGTGACTTCGTATACATTTATAAAAAAACCTGCCCTGGGATTCAAGGTTGTACGCATTGAAATATATGATGCCAAAGATTTCATGGACCGGGAAGACACCCTCTGCAAATGTAAAGCGGAGTTGTGTGCGCAGCATGTCGTAAAACATGTATTATTTGATGATATTTACAAATCCGCAAATGAATTAATTCAAAAAATTCAAAATAATTTAGAGAATTAAAGAAATAAATGCTTAGATATAAATTTTGTTTTATTTGTTAAAAGATTCACTACAATACCTTGATATGTAAGAATATAATTATTCTTATTATATTACCCATAAATAAATAAATATATTTCAATTCTCGATATGATAAGTTCTCATCATACATACTTTATAGAGTTGCTGCGTGCTGAGCGAGAGCAACTGATTCAGTATACCGTATGTTTAAATTAGTATCAATCAGAAACAGACACCAGTTTTCGAGAAGTAAACTGTTTCTAGTATTGTTAAGTTATAATAAAAATTGATTAATTATTTATCATTGAGTATTATGGAAGACTAGCTTCTGCCCGCGACTTCGTCCGCGTCACAGTTGATGTGTTATCCTACGGGTACCGTACATTTTCCCGGGATAAAAAGTAGCCTATGTGTTATTCCAGACTATAATCTATCTTTGTGCCAAATTTCATCCAGATCCATTCAGCCGTTTAAGCGTGAAAGAGTAACAAACATCCATACATCCATACATCCATACTTACAAACTTTCGCCTTTATAATAGTAGTAGGATTTATGAACATGTCCGTTCCGCAGTTCTCAAACAGATTTTTAGAGGATATTTTTTAGTAAGTATTTGAATGATCGAGACAAAAAGGATGAATGATTCAGTTCTAGAGAAAACGAAATCAGTTCTGTATATGTTGCTAAAAAACGGCTTGAATAGATCAAGTTATTAAAAGAACAGCAATCAGTTCTCAAAAACTAAAAATCGCTTCTCGAGTAGTTAAAGTTGTGTGTATCTGAATCTTCGTATTTGAATGATCGAGACAAAAATGTTTGAATGATTCAGTTCTAGAGAAAACGAAATCAGTTCTGTAGATGTTGCTAAGAAAAGCGGTCTGAATAGATCAAGTTATTGAAAGAACGACAATCAGTTCTCAAAAACTCAAAATCACTTCTCGAGAAGTTAAAATTGGGGTATCTGGATCTCCTGTGATCCAGATAGCCCAATTTAACACTACTCGTATCATCTGTACGCTGATGATTTGCAGCTCTACAGTCAGGCAGGTGTTGACAATTTAACCGACGCAATTGAGGAGCTAAACCGGAATTTAGCAACGGTAAAAGATTGGTCTGATCGTTTCGGGGTAGCGGTCAACCCGGCCAAGTGTCAGGCTATCATTATAGGGAGCGCCACTAGCTTGAGAAGGCTTAATGGTTTAGTGTTGCCGCCGGTTACCTTTGATGGCACAATCATTCCGTTTAGCTCCGACGTCAAAAATCTGGGTTTGCATGTTGACACTTGCCTGAGCTGGCGTAAGCAGGTCGCCAATGTGAGCAAAAGAGTCACCTGGACGTTGCGGTCGCTTTATAGATTGAAAAATGTTCTTCCATCACACATAAAGGCAATGCTAGTACAGTCCCTGATCTTTCCCCTACTCGATTATGGTGATGTGTGTTACTATGACCTGAATGCAGATCTCCTCAATAAATTAGACCGACTTCTTAACAACTGCATTCGATTCGTTTTTAATCTCCGTAAGTATGACCATGTGTCCGCACATCGGTCACTCTTAAAATGGTTACCCATCAGACAGCGCAGAGCGTTAAGGGCTTTAACAACCTTATTTTCTCTCCTAGACAAACCTAGTTTTCCTTCTTATCTGACTTCTCACTTTCAATATTTATGCTCTGCGCACAGCAAGAACCTTCGTTCCTCTAATAATCGTCTTCTGCGATGTCCTTCCCACCGCTCTGGTTTTCTCAAATCTTCTTTTCCTGTCCAGGCGGTTTTCTTATGGAATGCACTCCCTCTGAATATCAGGATGGCCACCAGTCGGTTCATGTTCAAGGTTAAAGCTCGCGAACACTTACATAATAAGTTGGCAGACTCGTCCCACAATTAATTTGTTGTACTTCATCTATGTATTTTATCTCTCACCCCACTATTTATATATTTATATATATATATTGTATGTATGTATGTATGTATTTATTATTATAATATATTCTCTTAATTTTCTGTATCTGTGCACCTACTTTGTTTTTGTCTCTGCATCACCCTAAGGTAGACTGGTAGAAAATGCCTAAGGCATTAAGTCCGCCTTTGTACAATGTATTTTTGTACATGTGCATAAAGTTTTAATAAATAAATAAATAAATAAATAAATAAATTCAAGATTTTTCTAAATAGTCTATCCTTCTCAGATGTGTACGAAAAGGACGATCCTAATGCAGCATACAACTGTTTTATTGAAACATTTCAATTATTCTACGATCTATGTTTCCCCATCAAACTGATTACCATTAAGACTACTAAAAAACCTACTTGGGTATCACGTGGCATAAAGTTGTGTAGTAAAAACAAGCGAAAGCTTTTATGGGAATATAGGTTAAATCCAACTCATGTTAATAAAGATAAATTCAAAAGATATTCAAAATTACTCAAAAAGATTATGAATCTAACTCAGAAAGCTCAAAACAATTACAATATTAAAACTTCTAATAACAAGTCTAAGACTACGTGGCAAATAATTAATAAGAGTAAATACAACGCCCCAAAAAACTCAATTTCTTGCATCAAAATTGAAAGTAAAGACATCACAGACCCAAAGGACATTGCCAATGCGTTTAATAACCACTTCATAGATAAAATACAACCAACGATTAACGCGGGAACAAACTCAACATCATTAATTCTTAGCACAGCACAGTCTATGTTTATGGCTCCATCTACTCCCTATGACATATTATGTAAACATTATTATGAAGCTAAAAAACACAAACAGCGTTGGTTACGATGGTATTGCTACAAAAATAGTGAAATCAGTTGCATTTGAAGTATGTACTCATTTGAGTTTTATTATTAATCTTTGCATAAGTGCATATTTCCTGATGCGTTAAAGATGTCTATAGTGATACCGCTGTATAAGAAAGACAATCACGAATCAATGATAAATTACAGACCGATCGCGCTTATACCAATTTTATCTAAAGTGTTCGAAAAATATATATATAGTGAAATGAGTACTTCTCTAGATAAATATAACATACTTAGTGACTGCCTCGTTGGTCTCGTGGTCGCAAGCGCGACTGCTGTGCATGAGGTCTTGGGTTCGATTCCCAGGTCGGGCAAAGTGTTATTGGGTTTTTCCATCAGGAATTTCTCAGTAGAAGTCTCGAAGTCTGGATTTGTGCCCGGTTGATGGCAATAGGCTCGCCCCCTATTACATGGGACTAAAAACATAACTGGCGAAATGTGGGTGTACTACTTAATGGGTACACCTCTGCTTAACCCTTCGGGGATTACAGGCGTGATGTTATTTTATGTTATGTTAGTGACGAACAAAAGGGATTTCGAAAAAATAAAAGCATAAATTTGGCAATTTATGACTTTTTACATAATGTCATGCTAAATGTAGATAAGAAAACACCAGTCTGTGCCATATTTTGCGATATGACACAGGCTTTTGACTGTGTCCATTATGATTCCCTGGCAGAGAAACTTGAAGCCTATGGTTTTAGAGGCAACGTTTTAGAATTAATTAAGTCTTATCTTCATAACCGTAAACAAGTTACAGAAATCTGTAAAATAAATAAAAAAAGTAATTGTGAAGAAATTTCAAGATCAAAGGAACGCGACGTTATATACGGAGTTCCACAAGGCAGTGTATTGGGGCCTCCATTGTTCACGCTGTTTATAAATGACTTGCCGAAAGTAACTGAACAACCGTTGACACTTTTTGCTGACGATTGCACTATAACAATAGCTTGTAATGACATAAATACATATGAACTTGACATTAATAATTCACTAATATCTATCATAAATTGGTTAAATGATAATAATTTAATAATTAATTTAAAAAAAGACTAACGCTATATACTTTAGACAACGTATGCAAACAATCAATAATCTTAATTTCAATTTAATAATATATAAATATCAATGAAACTGACACAACAACATTTCTAGGGCTAATAATTGATTTTAAATTAAATTGGAAACCTCAAATAGAGGCGCTTAGTAAAAAATTGAGCAGTGCAGCCTACGCTCTGCATCAGCTTGCTACGGTTCTCAGCACAGATGCACTAATTACTGCTTACTATGGATTAGCCGAATCAGTTCTTAGATATGGAGTAATCTTTTGGGGGAACATCACGGACAATGACATAGCGTTTCGGGCTCAAAAAAGGTGCATTAGATCTATGTTTAGACTGCAAATAACGGACAGCTGTAAATCTTATTTTATACAACGTAAGATATTGACATTGCCCTCATTATACATCCTGAAAACAGTGATGTTCATTAAATGTAATTCTCATTTATTCCAGCACTTGTCTAATGCTTTCCCTAGGAATAGACGTGATAATTTTAAACTCTGTGTTCGGGCTGCTAAAACAGCTCTTGTGCGAAAACATAAATCATGGAAAACATTAAATATATCTGCTCTTAAAAGCAAATTGAAGAACTTTCTTACTGGAAGAGCATATTACAGTATAGCAGAGTTTATGAAAGAAGACAATTTTCTTCGTTTTTGAGATGACAGTGTTACATTTTTGACATGGTATTGTATTTTTAAGTTTTGTAAATGTATAAATGTATTAATTGTTATTTTTTTTTTCTAATTCTGATGATAATAATTCGTAATTTTATTGACTACTTTGACATTTTATTTGAAACTATGCTGTTGACATGTATTGTATTTTTTTATTTTGTAAATTGTAATTTTAATGACAGTAATTAATGATTTTATTGACTACTTGAAGTATTATAATGACTACTTAGATAAATAGATAAATTGAATTTTATCTAAAACTGTGCAATTGAAATGTAATTATACCTAACATTAGGAAAAAAAAAATTATACGCCACGTTAAGCGGCTGAACATGCCAGAACATATATATTTCTTTCTTATCTTGCATGCAATGTTTAAACAAATAAAATTATACTTACTTACTTACTTAATATTATAATAAAATTAACATAAACATAAAAAAAATCAAGATAACCATTTTAGTAACATCTTCTAGAATTATTCTTCGGCGCAACACATATCACACTTAAAAATCGTCTCAATAGCCTCAAATTCTTGACTTTGGCAATGTACGTGGTACGTTTTAGAGCAGAAGGAACAAGAAATCCAGTCTGCTCCATTTTTAGAAGCTGCGTCTTCTGAGTACCATCTCTTAGATATTTCACATAGCCAATCGTCGTCTTCAGTTCTATTTTTCTTCTTCGCAGGTGCAGTATTATTTTTATTTGCTCTCTTACTTCGTTTCACTTTTGATTCAGATTTTGACGTGCTAGGAACAGCAGCGTCGTATAGGTCCTTGTCAGCCATAGGAGTTAAACATCGTGCATGAGGGACGGTCCTTCTCTTTTTTTTATTTTGATTCTGCTCTAACTTGGGCACTTTTAAAATCTTATCTAAATGAACTGTGAAGTTTTGTTAAGGTACCGGAGCTGGAATTATAACTTCATTTAAAATTCGAATTTTAAATGTTTTATTTAATTTAAGTGGTTCAACTTTTTCAAATGAAACTTCTTGAATTTGAGGACAGTGTTCGGAAGAGTCTGAAATTCCCAATTCAGTTGCAGTTGAGATCGTGTCATTACAATGAGGACATTTTGAGGGAATTCTCACTTTTCTGAGCCTGCTGGGTTCTTTTTCTGCAGAATTGTCGTTCTCAAATATATCTGTACTATCGGTTATTTTAATTTTTTGTTGATAAATGATAGGCGAATTCTGACCCGGAGCATCATCCATAATTACGTCTTCTTCAAGCTGGACAGGTAGCTTGGCACATTCAAATTGAGAATCCGCTGGATGAGGAGGATAACTGGCGAAATGTGGGTGTACTAATGGATACACTTCTGCCTAACCCTTCGGGGATTACAGGCGTGATGTTATGTATGTTATGTTTATGAGGAGGATAACACACAGGATCATCTATCTTCAAAGACCCATTTTCTTCACATTCAAATTGAAAACCCGCTGAATAAAGAGGATCACATAGAGAGTCACCTGTTCTTAGACATCCATTTTCTTCACATTCTAATGGAGAACACGCTGAATGAAGATCTACAAGGTAATCTGTCTCCAGGGACCCATTTTCTTGGTCAATGTTGCAACATACGATTTCCTCTAGAATTTGAGTTTGTTCATCTTTATGAAGTGTGACCTCTTCTGCCGATTCTGGAAATGGTTTGTCTGTCAACTTTGATGGAGCAAGTGCCAGTGGATTCACAGCTGTTCTGTTTAACGGATAGATACCCGCTTTTTTGAACCCAGCTCGTATGTTTGATGGCGTGAAGCTTTTTTCAAATGCAGGGGTAAAAATCTCACGCGCGGCGCCGATGTTAGCGAACGTGTAAATCGTTATTTGGTGACTCATGTGTTAGAAAAAATGTCGTCTAATATTGTGCAAACTGTAATGTCGTTATTAACGAACTCTTGGCGTTTTTACGCAATGTTATAGACTTTATGGACGAGGAAAGTATCCATCAATTGTGTACTACCTCTTTTTCTGATGAAGAAATTGTAAAAGCAAAGAGATTACTCGTGGACTCGATGCCTAATGCAAAACATATGCCTGTACGTCGAAAACAGGGAAAAAAGAAGATGTCGATGATCTTGAAGATCTTGAAGATCTTGATGATATTATTTGTGTGCTAAAAAGTGCTAGTCCAGAGATCTTCCCAGTTTTTGTTGCAAAGGATCCACACAAACTCCCGCCGGTCACTTTTGACCACGTTGACGTGATTCGGTTGTTGAGAGATATCCTGTGCCTTAAAAATCAGCTGTGTGCATTGGAGGACAGAGTAGTAACGTGTGATGAATTTAATCAACTAAAATCTGAGGTTGAGCACATGAAGTATGCTTCGATTATTGATGATGCTGGGATACATGCAAAAATAAATAAAAAACGAGGTGCCTGTCTACAAAGCAGCTTTGAACTAAATAGTGGACCTATTGGACTTAATTACTTACCACAGTATGTACCCATACAATCAGCTGTTTCAATCAATAACGGTCAGAATCTACCTGCGAGTCGACCTAAAGTGCAATGTGAAGGAAGCGAGGATACATCTATCTCTATTACTTGCATGCAAAATAATGAGACAAAAACGCCCGGGCGCATGGAGACCCCTACGAAGGACGTGGTTTCGAACGGTGTGAAGGAGAACGATCGCCAGGCGAGCGGTATATGCGTAGTCAGTGCAGGAGTAAGCGGGACGGAGCAACATGAAGAACGCGTGGAGGCGACTACTAGTACCTTGGTTTCGCCAACAGCTGATATATTGGCTGACCGTAGCTGAGTCGACGCATCAAACCGGTTTGCTATTTGTGATAATTTGCCTTCGTGCACAGATGCGCTACCGCGTATAAGTGAGCAATGTAAACAAAAGGTGAGTGATTGCGAATCTGAATGGAAAGTAGTGATAAACAAATCATCAAAGCGTCATTATAAACTTATCGGGCAGAGAGGATGTGCTTCTAGAGCGCCCGATGATAAATTTAGAGCGTCCGATGTTAAAGTTCCACTATTTATTTCGAATGTTAATAAGGACACGAGTGAGAATGACATTGTTAGTTACATTAGAGATAAAACGAGTGAGACGGTAACACTAAAAAAGATAAATATGAAAGTATAAAAAATATGATGCTTATAAAAGATAGGTATGTATCGAAGTGTTAGAGTTATTTTTAAATGATAATTTCTGGCCTAACGGCATAACGTTCAGGCGTTTTGTACGTTTTGTGAATAATAATAAACGTGATAACGAAGCTGGTGAATTGTGATTTTATTTATTACTAGCTGACCCGTGCCCACTTCGTTGGACGGTAACCATTTTAACTTGTGATGAAATTATGAGTGTGGTTCGGTTAGTACTGAGTGCTATGATTTATTTCCAGCCTAAAGACGCTGCGCACGTTCAGCGCTAGACTCCCGAGCACGGGCCTGCGATGTTCTCGCGCTCTGGCTAGCGATCCTCTGCGAGCGCTCAGCGCTAGACTCCCTGTCCCATGTTGCAGATACATGCTGCCTTAAATCACTGAGACGCTGCGCACGTTCAGCGCTAGACTCCCGAGCACGGGCCTGCGATGTTCTCGCGCTCTGGCTAGCGATCTTCTGCGAGCGCTCAGCGCTAGATTCCCTGTCCCTTGTTGCAGATACATGCTGCCTTAAATCACTGAGACGCTGCGCACGTTGAGCGCTAGATTCCCGGGCACGGGCCTGCGATGTTCTCTTTGGTTAGTAAGCCACTGTGAACGCTCGGAGCTAGATTCCCCAGCGCGTGCTTGCGAAATATTTTCTCTATTCCTTAAGTGGCGATGATGCTTTTCAAGAGCAGACTCTTCCGTACGGCGTACTCGAGCTGCTATGGGATGTCTGACGGAAAAGTATGATTTCCTTTTAGGCATGTTAAACAATTGCTGAAACTGTCCGATATCCCAAAAACAGAAATACCATGGGTAAATGGATAAAACGTCCGTGCAAAGCATGTTCTAATGTGGTTCGTGAATGGACGGCGGCGTTTTGCGATTTAGTAATTTTATATTATCTTCGAAACTATTTAACCAATTGACATACTGTTTTGGGCAAATCGTATCTCTATGATGTTCTTGTGATGATAATAATATTTTTTTCGATAAGGTTTAATATTTTGTTGTTTAAAAAATCGTTTAGTAAGTACGTCGAAAAATACTTTTTTAACACATAAAAGCTACTATATATGCTAAAATATAAAAGATAGAAATATGGTGTCGCGGACTTTTTTGTAGAACTATTATAGGCAAACCAGGTTGCCATACATTGTTTTCAATTGTCAACTGTTAAGGCAGCGCATGCAAAAAACTTTGTTGTAAGAGCTATTTTTAGCACTCACGAATAATGTAGCTTTCTACCAGTGAAAGATTTTTTAAAATCGGTTCATTACTTCCGGAGATTACCCCCTACAAACAAACTTACAAACAAATTTTACCTCTTTATAATATAAGTATAGATATAATTATATAAGGTGTAAAAAAAAATAACTGCAAGAACTTCGTCCACATACTCGACATCGAAAAATTGACGCGGAAAAAAATAGCTCTTACAACAAAGTTTTTTGCATAGGGAGTAGATGGAGCCATAAACATAGACTGTGCTGTGCTAAGAATTAATGATGTTGAGTTTGTTCCCGCGTTAATCGTTGGTTGTATTTTATCTATGAAGTGGTTATTAAACGCATTGGCAATGTCCTTTGGGTCTGTGATGTCTTTACTTTCAATTTTGATGCAAGAAATTGAGTTTTTTGGGGCGTTGTATTTACTCTTATTAATTATTTGCCACGTAGTCTTAGACTTGTTATTAGAAGTTTTAATATTGTAATTGTTTTGAGCTTTCTGAGTTAGATTCATAATCTTTTTGAGTAATTTTGAATATCTTTTGAATTTATCTTTATTAACATGAGTTGGATTTAACCTATATTCCCATAAAAGCTTTCGCTTGTTTTTACTACACAACTTTATGCCACGTGATACCCAAGTAGGTTTTTTAGTAGTCTTAATGGTAATCAGTTTGATGGGGAAACATAGATCGTAGAATAATTGAAATGTTTCAATAAAACAGTTGTATGCTGCATTAGGATCGTCCTTTTCGTACACATCTGAGAAGGATAGACTATTTAGAAAAATCTTGAATTTATTTATTTATTTATTTATTTATTTATTAAAACTTTATGCACATGTACAAAAATACATTGTACAAAGGCGGACTTAATGCCTTAGGCATTTTCTACCAGTCTACCTTAGGGTGATGCAGAGACAAAAACAAAGTAGGTGCACAGATACAGAAAATTAAGAGAATATATTATAATAATAAATACATACATACATACATACAATATATATATATAAATATATAAATAGTGGGGTGAGAGATAAAATACATAGATGAAGTACAACAAATTAATTGTGGGACGAGTCTGCCAACTTATTATGTAAGTGTTCGCGAGCTTTAACCTTGAACATGAACCGACTGGTGGCCATCCTGATATTCAGAGGGAGTGCATTCCATAAGAAAACCGCCTGGACAGGAAAAGAAGATTTGAGAAAACCAGAGCGGTGGGAAGGACATCGCAGAAGACGATTATTAGAGGAACGAAGGTTCTTGCTGTGCGCAGAGCATAAATATTGAAAGTGAGAAGTCAGATAAGAAGGAAAACTAGGTTTGTCTAGGAGAGAAAATAAGGTTGTTAAAGCCCTTAACGCTCTGCGCTGTCTGATGGGTAACCATTTTAAGAGTGACCGATGTGCGGACACATGGTCATACTTACGGAGATTAAAAACGAATCGAATGCAGTTGTTAAGAAGTCGGTCTAATTTATTGAGGAGATCTGCATTCAGGTCATAGTAACACACATCACCATAATCGAGTAGGGGAAAGATCAGGGACTGTACTAGCATTGCCTTTATGTGTGATGGAAGAACATTTTTCAATCTATAAAGCGACCGCAACGTCCAGGTGACTCTTTTGCTCACATTGGCGACCTGCTTACGCCAGCTCAGGCAAGTGTCAACATGCAAACCCAGATTTTTGACGTCGGAGCTAAACGGAATGATTGTGCCATCAAAGGTAACCGGCGGCAACACTAAACCATTAAGCCTTCTCAAGCTAGTGGCGCTCCCTATAATGATAGCCTGACACTTGGCCGGGTTGACCGCTACCCCGAAACGATCAGACCAATCTTTTACCGTTGCTAAATTCCGGTTTAGCTCCTCAATTGCGTCGGTTAAATTGTCAACACCTGCCTGACTGTAGAGCTGCAAATCATCAGCGTACAGATGATACGCACACTGAAGCTCGGTAGTAATAAGATCTATAAAAATAGAGAAAAGAAGTGGAGATAAAATACCGCCTTGAGGGACGCCAACATTAAGATCACGCCAGCTGGAAAAAGAGTTTCCCGCCAGAACTGACTGCTGACGCCCCCGAAGATAGGAAGAAAACCAATTCAAAACCTCAGGAGAGACCATTAGATAGGAGAGGATGGATAAAAGGACTTCATGACTGACGGTGTTGAAAGCATTGGAGAAATCAATCAATACTAGAACGGAAACTTTACTGTCTTCCATTCCCCGCCTTATATCGTCAGTCACTTTGAGGAGAGCTGTGACGGTACTGTGCCCAGGCCTGAAACCAGATTGGAATGGACTAATGAGGGAGTTACGGTGAATGAAGTGGGAGAATTGCTTATGGACACAGGCCTCAAGGACTTTGGACAAAAAGGGAAGGATAGTAATTGGTCGAAAGTGACTGGGAAGGGTGGAATTAGGAATTTTAGGTAGTGGTCGAACATGGGCTTTCCGCCACAGCGAAGGGAAATCACCGGAGAAGAGGGAGAAGTTAACGATGTGGGAGATTGCAGGGAGGAGCTGGTCAAGAGCCGTCACGATCATGTGGCGACTTATGTTATCACAGCCCACGGCTTTTGATTTAATGGAGAGGATAATCTTTTTGATCTCACCCGGATCGACTGGCATGAAGGCAAAGGGGGCAATATTGGGTCGCGTCAGACCATCAAGATAGTTAATGGTGTGGCATTTGGTTAGACTATCAAGAGTGGAAACAGTGGCGAAATGGCGATTTAGATCGTCCAAACCAAATGTAAAAGAAGGGTCTGAATGCTGCGATCTACCGATACCTAGTGTTCGAAGGAACTTCCAAATATCGGCAGGAGAAGAGGAAGTAACATTATCAAGAATGTGACGGCGTTTAGCGTTGCGTATCATCTGGTTACAACGGTTGCGAGCAGTTTTGAAGAGGGTCCAGTTATCCTCCGAACGATCCTTCTTATATTTCCGGAACGCGCGGTCCCTGCGTCGCATTGCCATCCGAACTCCCCGATTCATCCATGGCGCCGGCGGACGCTTCAGCTTGATTTTTCTGATGGGAGCATGAGCATCATACAGTTTTACTACGGCTGAATTAAAGAGACGCACTTTGTCATCAACTGCAGTGGCATCCTCCAACGGAGTCCAGTCGATGTTAGCAGCATCTTGTACAAGCTTTTCAATGTTCATCCGCGCAAAGGCACGCCTGTACTGGAATATAGGTTTGGGTTTAGGAGGTTTAAGGTTATAGGATAGGAAAATTAGGTCATGTTGGGAAAAGCCAGGAGCAATGTGTTGACCATGTTAGGAGACAAGGGAAGGATTAGAGACGAGGATTAAGTCGGGCCAGGTATCATCACCGATAGTGTTGTGGTGAGTTGGTTGAAGAGGCAACACGTGCAAACTGGCTGACTCGACCAGATGTAGGAGTTTACAGGACCGAGGGGAATTGTGGGCAAGGAGGTTGGTGTTGAAATCCCCCATGACAATGTGATGTGCATACTCCGAACCCAAAGACTCTAGGACCGATTCGAATTCGATGAAGTAATCAACGGAAGGGGGACAATACACAACTCCAATAACGGCTTTAGCACCTTTAACACAAACCTCAAGAAAAAGAAACTCTGCCGAACTATTAGAGGAAGAAGCGAGGATTTTAAAAGGAAAATCAGCACGAAGATAGATTGCTACACCCCCCCCTCTCTTACCGATTCGATCATTCCGGAGAAGAACGAACCCTGGGAGAGAGTAGGTAGTGGATGGGAGTTCAGGCTTAAGCCAGGTCTCTGAGATCAGGATGGCATGGACGTTGTTGTTCGTAAATGTATCATACAATTCGTTGAAGTGGCTTGGAACACTTTGGGCATTAATGTGGCAAACGTTAAACAGCCGGTCAAGGTTTTGATTAAAATTTTGACGCAAAAGATCGCCAAGGGTGTCTGTGATGGAACAAAAACTATCATCATCAGAAGTGGCAGCAGATTCGTTGGCAGAGAAAAAAGACTCATTATCAAAAATATTTGTCATAAATACGAGTATAAAAAAATATAATAAATACCACAAAATATAATAATTTAAAAAAAATAAAAATAATAAAGTAAACTGATCTAAATTAAAAACACTGATATTATAAAATAACTGCACGAAACTCCAGTACGGCGCTTGCATCTCTGCACCACCCGCCAGCTAACATCATCTTAATAAAATAACACCGTAACATAAGGTAAATTAAAAAATTTATTACAATTTATTTAAATTTATCAATATTTTCCTGGTTATAGTCTCGTGTACTTTTGCGATAGTACTTAAAAACATCCTTTTCTGTAACGGGGCACTTTAACAGTTGTGCTGTGTGATCGGATAGCGCAAACTCTAACACTTCTGACCTACAACGACGCTTATTAAAATTGTGCGCAAAATTATCTTTGCATGTTTGGCTCGCAGCCCGAGTAGACTGTCGTGTAAAGCAAGTTGTAAATTAAAATTTAAAAGAATAGACTCGAATTCGGCTGACTGTTTACTTCTCTTTAAAATGTCAATGTTGTAATCACCAGCTAAAACTATTTTCCTACATCGCTGTTTGGATAAATATTTTAAAAAATATATTAATATTGGTGCCGATTCTGTTGTACACCGAACTAAACTAAATTATCTCTAAAATTGGTGCCGATCCTCTTGTCACAAAATTCTCTAAACTAGACTAAAAATCACTAAAATTTAGTTTAGTCCTCTCTAACGACGAAACTTATTCTAATAATAATAATAATAAATTTATTCGCAAAAAACATGTGTATACATACACACACGCGTAGGTGCATGTATGTAGGATGACAAAATATAAACAAAGTGTTTGTGCTTAATACATGTTTGCCGAACATTATGGCATGCAAATCTTTAAAAAAAAATGAATTTTAAATTAAACAATTTCCAATTACTGAACAGAATAAAATCTTTATATAAAAAATTGTATGTAGGTAGAATAAACATGTCACAATTATAAAAAAGAAGTAAAAATAATAGTCAGAAAAGATAAACATGTCACAATTATAAAAAAGAAGTACAAATAATAGTCAAAAAAGAACATAATAACAAGTCACTATGATTATTAATAAATTGAGAATGAGTTCAATTTGGAAACTTATCTGCTATAAAGTCAGCTAATGAATAATAACATTTATCCGCAAGTAATTTTGAGAGGTATTTTTTAAATTTATGTAACGGTAGCTCTCTTATACTTTGGGGTATTTTATTATAAACAGTGGGTGCCATACAAATCACACTCTTTTTTAACAGTGCTGTATTATATGCACCCGTGTACAGTAGACTCTTATACTGGGATCTCATAACGTTATTTCTTTTCCTGACATCATTTAAAGATGAAAATAAATGCTTATTTGTTTTGACAAATATAGCTAATTCTAAAATATACAGGCATGGAAACGTTAACAGTTTATTTAGTTTAAAGACAGGGACACAACTATCGGTTACTTTTAGACCAAACATGGCTCTAATGCAACGCTTTTGAGATTTAAAAATGCTTTCCCTTTCGCTGCAATTGCCCCAAAATATTATGCCAAACCTTAAGACCGACACAACCAGACCATGATAAGCCACTAGTAGTGATTTAGAGTCAAATTTTTTTGACATATTATGTAAAGCATAAGCGGAGGAGCTTATTTTTTTGCAAATTTCATCAGCGTGAGCTTTCCATGTTAATTTGTTGTCAATTAAGATTCCCAAGAACTTCGCCATATTTACTCTGTCTACCATCTGTCCATTGTAGTTTATAATCATGTCTTCAGAATTAGTTCTCTGGTAGAAATGCATAATTTTTGTTTTTTGTACATTTATGATTAGGTTATTGTTATTAAGCCAATTTACAACTGTGGCAAGCGCTTTGTTGATGTCACTTTCATATGTCTCTCTGTTACGGCATTCTATTAGAAGTGTGCTGTCGTCAGCAAATAGTACCATGGGCTGGGCGATTTGACGTGGGAGGTCATTGATGTATAATAAAAATAACAATGGTCCGAGCACACTACCTTGCGGCACACCATATTTTATTTCTCTAGTAGTAGATTTATATTTTAATTCATATTTAGTTTTTGGGCAAATTTTCGATATCTCTGTATATTGTCTCCTGCCGCTAATATAAGTTTTTATTAAATTAAGTGCATTTCCCCGTATTCCGTATGCATAGAGTTTTCCGAGAAGAGTCACGTGATCCACATAATCAAAAGCTTTCGACAAATCAGTGTAAATAGCACATACTGGTCTTTTAGCATCTACATTTGGCATTATTTTACTTAAGAAGTCGAATATTGCTATGTTTATATTTTTGTTTTTTCTTAAACCATATTGCTCCTCACATAATATATTATATTTAGATAAAAAGTTATAAATATATTCATAAATAATTTTTTCTATTACTTTTGAAAACACCGGTATCAAAGCAATAGGTCGATAATTTGTCATTTCTTCTTTACAGTTTTTTTTGTAAATTGGTTTGATAACAGTTATTTTAAGGCGTTCAGGAAATGTTCCGGTGTAAATAATTAGGTTTGTAATATGGCTTAAAGGGCCGGCTATGCTGCTAGAAGCAAATTTTATTACCTTAGTAGAGAGATCGACATAACCAACGCTTTTCTTATTCTTCAAAGATTCTATTTTGCGCATGACATCCTCGGGAGTAGTCGGGGACATAAATATTGAGTGGGGGTAATTGGTTAAACTGACGATATTTTCCGTCTCAGGTATTGGTGTATTTGCAATTTGGTCTACAAAAAAATTATTAAATGATTCTGCTATTTCAGAAGGATCTGTTAATATTATTCCGCGGTTCTTTATTTGAGAAATAGGTTCACAGATAGTTTTAGTCTTATTTATAATTTGCCAGGTTGTTTTAGATTTATTTTTTGAACTATTGATTAAGTGGTTGTTTTGTGCTTTCTGAGTCAGTTTTACTATGGTTTTTAATCTTTTTGAGTAAGTTATAAAAGTATTTTTATTTTCTGTGGTCGGTCGGAGTCTATGTTTCCAGAGTAGCTGTCGCTTTCTTTTACTGCAAATTCGTATGCCTCGTGATACCCAGTTAATATTTTTTTCGGATTTCATTGTTACTATTTTGCACGGAAAGCATAAGTCGTAAAGGAGGGTAAATGTTTCAAGAAAGTTATCATAAGCTTTATCAGGGTCTTCTGAGCTATATACGTCAGAGAATGTTAAACTTTGTAGGTGTTCTTTGAATTTGACGAGATTTTCTGAGGACATATCTCGTAATTTTGTTTTCCATGTTTTTATTTTACAAAACCCTGGGTCCTGGGCAAGGGCCCAGGAACCCAGGGTCAAGGCGTATGAGGGGCCGAAGGTAACTCGCAGAGGCTCCTTAGGCAACTTCAAATGTAATGAGATACCAACTGCTAAAATACCCCTGTATGCACTATGCAAGTGTATCTAAAGTACAATCCCTAGTTGGTGCAGTGCTATTACACGATATGGAAACTAAAAATACTAGACTATGGGTATGGGATGCTAGTGACATGGCTACATGAAACTACGAAGTGACTATGACCCCTGCCTGAACAATGTTTGTGAACACGGATAAAATGGCAGGTGGTGACTTGCACACTCATTGAATTGGCCCCCTTAAGCAGTTGCTTGCACATAGTCACAATGTGACAACATATTTTGAGGTGCTCGATTAGCGAAAATTATTCCACAGCTATCAGGAAAATCCCAGAAGTACAGTCAAGATTCCCTCTCCTAACACCTTCCTTTTCCTGGGCACATTAGCTCTTGCGGGTTTTCACTCAAACCCGCCAAAAGGCTTGCCCCCTATTACATGGGACTTAGACCTATCTGGTGAATGGTCATAAAGTGTATTTCATACTGCTAGGTGCACAAGGCAAAAAAACATGAGGGACGAAGTTGGGGGCAGAGTATTATTATGTAATTCTACTTCTGCTTCATTTACGTTTGCAAAATAAAAAGAAGAAATCTAAATAAATGTATTTTTGCAGATGAAGAAGATATTAATGTCACCGAGGACAGTGAGCAGGGAGCACCAATTTCTTTGCCGAAGCAAAGGAAATTCGGCAATCGCTTGTTAATAATTTTAATTAAATAAAACATTTTATTTCTTTACTATTTAAACTTTAATTTTCTTACTATTAAATCTATCCTCAATCTTAAATAATATAATTTACAATAGTTCCTATGACCACCTTCCAACTCCATCATCAGACTCTTGTACCATCTAGGACCAAAGTACTCGTCTAGACAAATCAAACGAGCCGAAACTCGATGGGGTAGTGTCCTTTTATTACCGCGTTCCTATCACCACCTTCCAGCTCCACCATCTGATCAGCACCTTGTCATAATAATATTATAATGTGCCCCGATGACGACATGCATGCAAAATTTCAGCTCAATCAGTACTCAGGAAGGGGATCATCAATTTAGCTTTCAAATTGTGATGACAAATACAAGTGAAACTAAATAAAAAGCTTGTAATAACACTCCGGGAGTGCCGGCAGAAGTGAAAACTTGATTATTAACGTTGAGCATGTTTGATATTTTGGAATGGTTAGGGAATAATTTTGCACCAATTGCTTTATCAGTATAAAAGTACTATCATTTATGTGGTAGAATACAATATTCATTTATTGCGCTATGGTACACAAACATGACAATTTATATTACATTAAAAATTTAACACTTTAAAACTATTACAATTATTTTACATTAAAAAGTTATACACGAACGTAACACAGTCTATTATTATCCAATTGATAAGTTACAATTTTTCGTATCAAATCAAATATTTTAAGAAATAAAAGATGTTGCATTTTATTACATCATAATTTAATTTTATAGAAAATATTGATTAAATTTGCCAATCTTTGGTTATTAAAGAATCTTTATTTTCAAAAGAAATTTTACAAAAAAGTACGCATAAACAGTAATTTCGATAACCGCTCCGGATCTAGACGATTCAGACCTTTGTTTAAGGTACGATTGGCCAACGAGAAAAGACGTTCGGAAAGCACAGACATTCCTACCACTGATAAATAACGTAAGGCTATGTCACCCCAAACGATTCCTCTCGCTGACCAATATTTTTTTGAATCTGACTTTCCGTTTAACAAAGGTTCAGACAAATATTGCTTGAAAAATATATAGAAGCCTTCTTGTGGTCTACTACTTGTATTTAAGAAATGCGGTATTAGTATTACTTATAAAATTATAAATATTTAGGCCTACTATTCCGTAATTCTATCTTTAAAACAAGAATCTAATACGATGTTTGATGTGTTCCTCAGTGCATGTGTATCGATTCGCGATTACTGATCGAATACTATTGTATCAATACAAAAATCGAGCAAACATCCCTAGATCAATGACAACTTAATTTTATTTATTTACTCTTTACGAATTTATTATTCTAACTATTCATAACAATTATTTACGTACATTACGAATTCTTTTAGAATGAAAATTGTGACTGGAGATGAGTCGTAGATGACCGATTATACGCCTGAATCAAAAAGACAAGTCACCACAGTGGAAAAAAAACAAACAAAAAGCAATAAAATTCCCTAACTGACAAAACATGTAGAACCACAATTTTGGAAGAAAATCACGGCCTCAGTGGTTAGGGATCGACAAAGTATCATTATGGTCGAATTTCTGTATTAGGAGGAGACTATCAGTGCACAAAGCCACTGAAAGACCCTGCAAAACCCAAAAAGAGCATTGAAAACCAAAGGTATGCTTGTTGAAGGACAAAACCTGATTTCGCATAGCTTTAGTCACCAAGACGCTCTTGGACTAATTTGTTTATAATGTTTTAAACTATCTCCCGTTTTCGCCTGACAGATATTTATCTTTGCAGCTCCCTGAAGACACGCATGTGTGGAATAAAATTTTCAACCAAAGAGCAGTAGCAAAAAGGTCCTCTTAAGTAGTAGCTGGCTGAAGAGCTTTTCAAGGAGGTCTAAAAAAGCTCATGCCACAACTCATCATAATCATATTATTATTACCAGCTTTTTATTTAGTTTCACTTGTATTTGTCATCACAATTTGAAACCTAAATTGATGATCCCCTTCCTGAGTACTGATTGAGCAGAAATTTTGCATGCATGTCGTCATCGGGGCACATTATAATATTATTATGACAAGGTGCTGATCAGATGGTGGAGCTGGAAGGTGGTCATAGGAACGCGGCAATAAAAGGACACTACCCCATCGAGTTTGGGCTCGTTTGATTCGTCAAGACGAGTACTTTGGTCCTGGATGGTACAAGAGTCTGATGATGGAGTTGGAAGGTGGTCATAGGAACTATTGTAAATTATATTATTTAAGATTGAGGATAGATTTAATAGTAAGAAAATTAAAGTTTGAATAGTAAAGAAATAAAATGTTTTATTTAATTAAAATTATTAACAAGCGATTGCCGAATTTCCTTTGCTTCGGCAAAGAAATTGGTGCTCCCTGCTCACTGTCCTCGGTGACATTAATATCTTCTTCATCTGCAAAAATACATTTATTTAGATTTCTTCTTTTTATTTTGCAAACGTAAATGAAGCAGAAGTAGAATTACATAATAATACTCTGCCCCCAACTTCGTCCCTCATTTTTTTTTTGCCTTGTGCACCTAGCAGTATGAAATACACTTTATGACCTATTATATAAGGTGTAAAAAAAATATCTGCAAGAAAATTAAGTACTTGTTTAGAATTATAAATAAAAAAGAATTGCGAAAAAAAGATTTCAAAATAACAACCCGTTTCAGAGTTAAGCAATATTTTCACTTCGCACAAAATTATTGAATATGCGCACTGTACACCGCACGCGCGCGGCGACGGCGGCCTAGGCCTCCGCGACCGGACGCCGCGCGCGCCGCTCTGCACGCGTGGGTCGTTCACCCCTGCAGTACGACACGCGACGGCGCAAATTTGAAACAGCTGATTCTAATTTTCCCATCACATTTCTCAGACTTTGGACTGGCAAATCATCGAACTACTAAATGACTGTTTAAATTAAGTTACGAGTAGCTCGATAAGTTGGTATGTTTAAAAAATTTGAATCAACCTATTTACAATAATTTTGAAACTAGGTACTTACAATAAGTCTTAATTTAAATCTTATTTACAAAAGGTGCTGGAAATGTTCGCCGTTTTGTCTAATGCACAAGTTAGCACGACGCATAACGTTTCCTTGCACTTCGATTAATGTGTCTCTGTCACTTTTAATTGAGTCAAATGCACTAATAATACGGGTTTTTAATTCGTCCACGTTTCGAATGTTGTTGCCACTATGCCACTAATAACCGCTGGTAGACTCCTAGGATTGCTTGGACAGCAGGCACTCGTCGTTGCTCACCAAACAGTTCACGGTAACGGTTACGAGCCGCAGCTAAACTTTCACCAGTCGTAATGTAACACACTATCATATCCAAGTACTCTCGATTGGAATACGTAAAAGGCATTATTGAAGTATTCGCGAACGTACGTATTTGCCGTAATAAATCAGGGAAATACACCCTAATCGCGCGACGGATATCGGACGACTGAGGCTGCGGGAGGGAATAGTAGCGGGCGGCGGGGGTACGACGCTCGCGCGCGCTATTGGAGCGAGCCGCTAGCGCAGCCCTGCGTACAGTGCACAAAAAATATGATACTAAATTGTTTTATTAATGTGAAAATATAGAGTGCTAAAAAAAATTTTTTTTTTTTTTGTAATGTGTTTGTTTTTCGATGTCGAGTATGTGGACGAAGTTCTTGCAGTTAATTTTTTTACACCTTATATAGGGATAGGCAGAGTTGTATACTCACAATTCACCAGATAGGTCTAAGTCCCATGTAATAGGGGGCAAGCCTTTTGGCTGGTTTGAGTGAAAACCCGCAAGAGCTAATGTGCCCAGGAAAAGGAAGGTGTTAGGAGAGGAAATCTTGACCGTACTTCTGGGATTTTCCTGATAGCTGAACTGACCAGAACGAGTGTGACCTTTGCATGACGGTCATTGATATGCCAAAAAGAAGCAGCGGTGATATCCGCAGCAATCATATATTGGACCCAGAAGTTCGAAAAATTATTGAGGACATGGAGTCCGACGAACCCTCTAGGGGGAGACCGTGGTCAGACCGCGGGTACACTATTTCCGATGGCATACTTTACAGGTACAGTTTAGAGTCCGACGATGGAGAGGAATGCTGCTTAGTCGTACCGGAGCATGAACGCAGGCAGGTCATGGCTGACCTCCACGACGCGCCGACGGCCGGCCATTTCGGCGTGGAGCGCACCTTAAGCCGCGTTCGTGCAAGGTATTATTGGCCTGGCATGCGCACGTTCATCGCGAACTACATAAAGGAGTGCGTACCTTGCCAGAGGTATAAAGCTGACAACCGCAAACCAGCAGGACTGCTGCAAACCCCTGCTGTCTCAAGACGATTCGAGGTTGTCTCCGTGGATCTGTTTGGTCCGCTCGTAGAGACGCCCAGGAAGAACAGGTGGGTACTGATCGTAGAAGACGTTTGCTCGCGCTGGGTGGAATTGTTTCCGTTAGAGAATGCCACCAGTGTAGAATGCGCTCAGACGCTCGCGAACGAGGTATTCCTCAGGTATGGAGTACCACGCCGCCTCATTAGTGACAACGGCGTGCAATTCGTGAGCGAGGTAATGCAACAGGTCTGCCATGTTCTAGGGATCAGCCAGTCTCTTACGCCTTATTATCATCCTGAGGCCAACCCTATAGAAAGGAAGAACCGGGACCTCAAACCTCAGTTGGCCATGCTCGTTGGTCACGACCATACCACGTGGGATGTACACCTCGCTGCAATCAGGTTTGCTATGAACTCCGCGATTACCAGTAGTACAGGGTTTTCGCCGGCACATCTCACGTTCGGAAGAGAGTTACGAGCTCCTTCCGACTCTGCTATCGACATGCGGGCTATCGTAGAAAACGATAACTTCGTGCCCAGCATTACGCCTTACCTGAAGAAGATGGCTGCAACTCTGGACGAGGCCAGGGACACTCACGAGAAAGCACAGGCCGTCCAGAAGGAAAACGCTGACCAAAAGAGAAGGCCGTCACCTGAATACAAGGTAGGTGACTTAGTTTTGTTAAAAACCCAAGGACCGAATGACGCAAGCCGCGGGCAGACCGCGAAGTTTATCCCACGTCGTGACGGTCCATACCGAATCGGGAAAGTCATCAGCCCGACCACATATGCGCTAGACAATGTACAAACCGGTAGAAACTTAGGCAAGTACCACGTTTCGCACCTCACGCCCTTCGCCGGCCAAGTAGAGCCTCCTGTCCGCGCTAAACGCAAAACGCGGCAGGCCGCGTAAGTATTTAGACTAGCCCAACTGTGGGGACATATAGTTAGGCTAGTAGGGGAGGATGTAGCGCGGGATTTTTTAATGTAGGCAACTTTAGGCCGCCATGTTGTTGCTACGCGCGCCCCCTCCTTCACCGCCCGCGCACCTCACGCGCTAGCGCAGGCGAGACGCCGGAAGCGGCAAAGAGAGTGCGCCCCGACCGTAGCCGAGTACGGTCAGACATTTAATCCTCCGCGACTCTAAGTCGCGACGCCATTTTTTATGTTTCTGGAAGTTTTCTGTATTTGTTGTTAAAGTTATTATTTTACGTGTGTTTAGAGTATTAAACGATTATACGCATAAACTAGTGACTTTAAACTTTTTATTTTACATACTGCGTTATCTATGGCATTAAGCCACCAGTCAAATACAGGGGACAACTCAATTGGCAAAGTCATAATCTTCGTCCACGTGTAAGCGTGTTTAGGTACTACGTAAACTTAATTACATATTTACCTTCTCAAGCTGGTGGTGCAAGCTGGTGGTAATCAAAATATGTTTAAATTGGAACACAAAATAGGTATCCGCATCTCGGTGAGCATAAGAAATAGGTATGATTCTACAAAACTAGGTATTTAAAGTTGGAATTATAGTTTTATTTTACAAAAACAAAACACTTTAAAGTTATTTGAACTTATTAAGATGTAATAATTTGTGATATTTTACAATTAAAATAAATGCCCTGCAGGCCTAGCCAAGTTGACAATCTACAATCGTTAACGCTTGTAGAAAACAATGATAATGTATGGGAATGAAACTACCTCAACGCTAAATCACGTGGTCAGAACAAGCGAATAGATAATTCGTAGACAAGTTTACAATTTAACTTAGCGTTCGTAATGATAGATTGAAATTTGATCCTTTCTACGACGTTATTCGCTACATCCCGTACAATGCTAGCCAAGTTACACTTTTGACAAGCGCTAACGAAACGTTTTCGTAGTTTTTGAACGCTAGCCGAGCGATCACGAAGACCCAAGAGAAAACGCTAAAAATGGCGTCTCTTTAGTCAGCTGTGGCGATAACGAGAAGTGATTTGTTTTTAAAAAATAATTTTGGACTTTTATTACAAATAATCAGCGCATTGTTGGTGTCACCAATATTGGTGACACAAATATTTTAGATATCCAAAGGGTCAAGTGATTAAGCCACACAATTGATTTCTTTGTTTCATAAGTACGTGTTTACGTTCACGACGGGTCCACGTCATTGTTTATGTTTAAACTAGTCTCAATTTCAAGACGTGCTCTGAGTGTGATAGAAATTCAACTAGTAAAGGAACATATTTACGAAATAATTTGTAATTTACGCACCTTTAAATGAATTCTTTTAAAGCTGCGAACTGTTTCGGGCTTGCTCAAGATCTAGATTCCATCCTATTAAAAATATTCACTTCACAAAAGGTATTCTTCATTGATAAGCAAGATCTTTATCATTTCGAGTCACAGGTATTAAAAATGACATTTCGCACTGTTTTAATATAATAAACTAATTATTAAAAGAAACATACATTATGTTATTTCACTTTTTGACACTTTATAGTTTTATCTAAGTTAAAAAATTCAAAAACAAAGTTCCGCCCGCGCAATATAAACACAACTGTGATTTTGACGTCGGTTTGACGTCTGTAGGATCGCTCACCATAGACTAAAGTATAAGTTTTTTCGTACAACGTCGTAGAACGAGCGATTGACTCAATCATTTCATCTTGGCTACCGACTTAGCGCTTTCTACAATCGCTTACGCCGAAGCGTTATCGATCGTAGAAAGAGATTAGATACGAAGCGTTTGTAATATGGCTAGGCCTGCAGGCTTGGACTTGTGCGGACGTTGAAAAGTTAGGGCGGCAGGGTGATACTTATACATTTATTAGTGAGGCCCATGGTTGTAGGCGATGGCTAGATCATTGTGTAGTGTCATTATCCGCCTGGCAAACTATAATCGAGGTTCAAGTCATTGAGGATGTTTACGTGTCGGACCATTTGCCGTTATTTGTTAAATGTAATATTGATGTTATTAGGCCTAAGCTGATGAAAAACGATTGCAGGCGTAGCTCAGTTGTGTGGAGTGAGAGAGACGAGAGTCAAAGTCAAAGTCAAAGTCAAATCATTTATTTCAATTAGGCCACTATAAGGCACTTTTGAACGTCATTACATGAAAAAAAATAGAATTGAATCTAGTTGCCCCTTCCAAAAGGTAGTTTTGTATGGAGAAGAATGGGCAAGAAACTCCATACGTACTCTTTTAAAATCAATGTTTTACAATGTTATTATTTGTATACATAGTCATACGTAATTACATGTGAATACAATGTACCTTCTATAAAAAAACTACTGTATAATAACACACAAAAATAATTTATATTACAAATTAGGAATTCATGGTAAAAATATATTTAAAGTTACATCATGTTCACATGTTAACAAATATTGGAACTGTAGACAACCACTCTCAACATCTCAGCCAACAATGAAACAGCGTGTGTGCCTGCGCAATCCCATAGTAAAAATCATTTAAAAAATAAAAATATAATAAAAATGTCAAAAGAAAAAAGGAAATATATATACACATATATATATATATATATATATATATATATATATATATATTAAAATTAATATTAACCAGCTTGATTTTGTCTAGAATGAATAGTAATTGTCCTATGGAGCAGGACCAGCATGTTTCCAAGCAGTCTTATCTTGAATATAATCCTCTAATTTATAATATGCTTGGTTGCAAAGTGTACTTTTAATATGTGTCTTAAATTTTCTTTCATTTAATTTTAATATATCAGAAGGTATTTTGTTGTAACATTTAACACAGTACCCCATAAAAGATGTATTTACTTTAGACAATCTAAAATAAGGTTGAGCTATTTTATCTTTATTTCTGGTATTAATATTATGTCTATCACATATTTTCTTAAAAAGTTTTAGTTTTTTTCTCACGTATATAATATTTTCATAAATAAAATTGGCATGGCACTGTCATAATATTAATCTTCTTAAATACTTCCCTAAGAGATTCACGACGAGGTAAATTGTAAATGGATCTGACAGCTCTCTTCTGTAAAATAAAAATGGTTTCAATGTCAGCAGCCCGACCCCACAATAAAATGCCATAAGACATAATGCTATGAAAGTAGCTGAAATAGACTAATCGCGCAGTCTCTACATCTGTCAACTGTCTTATCTTTCTAACAGCATACGCTGCTGAACTTAACCGTCCCGCAATAGATGTTAGTCAAATACATAAGTACCAAAAATTATGTAACATTGGACTACGTGACATAAACTTTCCCACTGATTTCACGGATTGCGGTCAAGGATTATGTAGTTTAGAAGAACACAAAATTGTTCTGGATAAGTTATAGTACATATATAATAACATTGTAAGAATCCTGAGTGATGCTGCTGTGAAGTCCAGTGTGAAGCGCGAAAATAAACGAATCAAAAGTAAACATCTATGTGGTTGGAATAAACATGTTTGTGTAGCTCACCGGGAGGCCAGGCGTAATTTTCGGCTATGGGTAGATTGTAACCGACCATCTACAGGCATTATTTATGACCAAATGTGTGCGACGCGTAGAATTTTTAAAAGTCGCTTGAAGTGGTGCCAAAATAATCAGGAAAAGCTTAGATTGGACTTTTTGGCCAGACATAGATCGGCTAAAGAATTTAGAAAATTTTTGAAGGTTACTAGGAAGCTTGATGTTGGGCCTGGCCTGCCTTTGAGTGTGGATGGGATAGGTGAACCAGTCCAAATAGCGAATATGTTCGCTGAACATTTATAATAATAATAATAATAATATCATTTATTTGCATAAAACATGGTATACAGGATGGTAAGGTAAATGCAATTGTAAAACATACATGTTTTGCTTCATAAATATAAGCGTGCAAATTTTACATACATAACAATTCAATACAGCTACTATCATCATCGGATTTTATGCTCTAGGAACTCCCTGACACTGTAAAAGCTATTAGCAGACAGCCATTTGTGTAATTTTATTTTAAATAATCTTGTATTCAATGCTTTTAATTCATCTGGTATCTTGTTATATACTCGGACACACATGTACAGTCGGTGATAGCTATTATCTAACCCACCCTAAAAACAAACGAATTTGAACCCTTTGTCAATAACGTTAAGGTTTATTCAATTTGTATGAGTTCAGCACACTAGCGCTTCTTAATGAACGAATACAATAATATTATGGATACGCAAATTTAAACTTTAAATCGTTTGCATTAAGATACTTATAACTTGTTATTCAATTTTGATTTTTATGCAACAAGACTTAAAGTTTATTAGAGTATTGTGATATAATCTTAATGTCATTACTACTAATTGCTTATTTTAAATAACACATTCAAGTAGCTTTGGTCTCGTGGTCACTGTAAAAGGCTGAGGCGAACGGGAAGCGAGTTCAAATCCTGCATTGAGGAATATTGTTTTGCTTTCAATTTAGAATTTATTAAGTAAATATTTCTTGCATTATTGCAAAGAACGACGGCCACATACTTCAAATATAAAATTTCTAAATTGGTAATATATTCGCCTAACTTGTAATAAGTGGGTAGTTGAAAGACAAATATGAGTATTTGTTATACAAAACTGGTATTCATATGTTACAATATGGGTAGAAAAATAAAAATGAATCGTAACCATAAAACTTAAGCCAGTCTACGCACAATTGCAGTGACTACGCGCGAACATTTGTTAACTCGTCTTAGTAAATTGCTAAAAACAACGTCTCTTTTCCATGTCATGTCTCAATTGAGTGATTATTTAAGATATAAAATAATCTATTTGCACGAGGACAAATTTGGCATTAGAGAGATTGCTAGGAGGCTTAATATAACAGTAAGTATATTTTTCTAATTTTATACTTCGTTTTTATACCAAGCTATTACATGCCGTGACGTAAGCAAACATATTTTGCTACACTTAAAAGAGAAGTGACACCTGTTTCATTTATTTGTTTCAGAGAAATACAGTCCGATTGTGGTTAAGGCGTTTTGGAGAAACAGGAAAAGTTCAAAAGGATCGTTCTGGACCCAAACCTGTAATGTTCACTCCCGCATCAGAACGGCACCGAGCGATTGTTAGAAGACATATAGAACATCCGTTTATATCTACTTCGTCAACTGCAGTGCAGTATAATTCTTTGGCGCAACTGGTGACTTCAACGTGGGAACTCATGAGAGGAAGTGATGCTTGTTGGAACATGGTGCGCGGTATGCGAAGCCGCTTGCAACAAATTATCGAAAGAGAAGGTGCTCCACTTCGCTATTAGGCAGCAACGCAGGCAACAATACTTACGTGTCAGTGTGTTTTAAATAAACTATTGTTATCATAAATTCTAAGGAAGTGTTTCATACATTGAATAAGCAGGTCCTTTTTACGATCGTAATCATAATAAAAATCAAAAAATACTTATAAAAAATGTATAAAGTAGGTAAACACCAAAGTATAGTATAGTGCTATTTTCACTTTTATTTGAAAAGTAGGTATGACAGTTAATGTGGTGATGTTATTGTTATGAAATAGAAATATTATATTTCTAAACATATAACATGTTGATTCACTACATAATTTATTACTTACTTTAAAAATCTTCACTTTTTTATCCAGTTCTAGCTCAAGTAGTTTATTTTATATTTATTCTAACTTGTTTTATATGTTTTAGCTTTATAATATGACAAGTAATTATTTTTGTCAGTAATGATTTTACTTTTAACCATATTGAATAAAATCGTAATCGAAATTATTGCTGTTTTTCATTTCTGTTGTGATTTTTGTATTTAAATAGTTAATTTTAATTAACTATGTATTTTAATTTAATAGATATAAATAATATTTAGAAAGTAAAAAAATATAAATGAATATTGTAAACAAAAAGTGTCAAAAATGCAAACTTGGGTTTGATCTCACTACCATGTTGCTACCATTTGGTCAAATCGTCGTTACAAATGAAGTTGAAATTAGCAAGTCCATTACGTGTCATAACTGTATTCAAAAGATTATCTACCCTAACTTAAAGTTTTAAAGATCAAATTGGCATAACAGTGTTCTATAATATTTGCGTCCTTGAACAAGTCGTTCGAGCTCATTAAGCTAGTACGTATCGAATTCATATATTATCCACCGCTAATTGCACAAGGTTCAAATTCGCCTAACTTTATTCAGCCAGTTAGGTGGGTTAGATAACTGCTATAACCGACTGTACATGCAGTTTTTGTTATATTTTGCAAGCCTGGGCAGAACATCTAACGCTAGCCTATAGGGGTCGCGACGGCTTCGAGAACTAACATCACTTGTTTTAGTGAACAGCTCCATGCCTCCGCACAAACATGCAAATTTCTAATATATAGAGAGACGGCAACGGTAACAAATCAAGTTTTTTGAATATCGGCCTACAAGATACGTCGGGTTTAAGCCCATATATTGCTCTAATGCATTTTTTTTGTGCGACAAATGCTCTATTTTGATCAGTGCTATTACCCCACATAATCAAGCCATAACGTAGCACTGATTCAACATATGCATGATATGTTGTTATTGCCGTTTTGATGTTTGTTTTGTTTCTGATCTGTTTAAGTGCATATACAAACTTATTAATTCGTTTGAAAACTGTATCAACATGTGCTTTCCAGTTGATGTCTTGATCCAAAGTTACGCCTAGAAATTTGGTTTGTGTTACTTCGTGAATTTTATGTATATTCATTTTAATATTGTATTTTGCATTTGATTTATTAAATTGCATATAAACGGACTTTTTTAAATTTATACATAAGTTATTTTGATTTAGCCATTCAATCAGTCTATCAATCACGTTATTAATTTCAGTCTCGTGGTCATTAATTGTATTAGTTATCGCACGGCGCATAGTATCCATGAATTTACGGACGGTGTCGGACAGAAACTTTTTTTAACTTTTGAAAGAAATATTCGTTTATTTATTTTTAAATTCAAATTAACATTTTTATAATAAATGAAGTACCTGTGGTTTTAGTGATAACGGTGTTTACACTAACAGTCTGTATTTATTCTTGTCGGAATAAAGTAGGTACAAGCTTTAGATAAAACCCCACTGTAGTTCTGATTAGCGAGTACTTAGTTTTGGAAGTGGAAGGTCCCCAAAGGACAATCCGATTTTCCAATTGTATCGTTTTATGAATCCGTTATGAATTCATAAACAAAAATATACGACCGTTAATTTAAATTTATGTAGCCGATCACATTCTCTAATCACCTTGTTGCAATCTCAAAAGTAACTTAGTAATATGTAAACAAAGAATAAAATAAAGTTAATGACTCACCCTGTTGGTTATATAAGGCGTAGGAATATCACCATCCGACGACGACGTACTTACTGTCATAACGATTACAACGACCACGTCTTATTTCACGTTCTATTTTTTTAAGTTTTTTACTTATGTAACTATATTTATCGCGCTTATCACTTTTTCTTTTAGGCATTCTAAAGATAAAAAAATATTAAAAAATACTTATTAATTAATTAATTAATTTATTTATTAATTAGACTTACTTAGACAAAATGGCGAACATTTCATTTAAGTAGTTTCTAAATTATTGTAAATAGGTTGATTCAGTTTTTTTAAACATACCAACTTATCGAGCTACTCGTAACTTAATTTAAACAGTAATTTAGTAGTTCGATGATTTGCCAGTCCAAAGTCTGAGAAATGTGATGGGAAAATTAGAATCAGCTGTTTCAAATTTGCGCCGTCGCGTGTCGTACTGCAGGGGTGAACGACCCACGCGTGCAGAGCGGCGCGCGCAGCGGCCGGTCGCGGAGGCTTAGGCCGCCGTCGCCGGCGCGCGTGCGGTGTACAGTGCGCATATTCAATAATTTTGTGCGAAGTGAAAATATTGCTTAACTCTGAAACGGGTTGTTATTTTGAAATCTTTTTTTCGCAATTCTTTTTATTTATAATTCTAAACAAGTACTTAATTTTCTTGCAGGTAATTTTTTTAGACCTTATATATGGAGCAGAGGTATTTCTAACACTGATGCACAATCTTTCACTAAGAATGGTGGGATGTAGAGATGGGTTTTTGCCTGGGCATTTAGGGACGTATTGAGTAAATGCCCAATAAACGTCTATTTACGCCTAATAAACGTCCAAAAACAGGGCATTTATTTTAATTGTAAAATATCACAAATTATTACATCTTAATAAGTTCAAATAACTTTAAAGTGTTTTGTTTTTGTAAAATAAAACTATAATTCCAACTTTAAATACCTAGTTTTGTAGAATCATACCTATTTCTTATGCTCACCGAGATGCGGATACCTATTTTGTGTTCCAATTTAAACATATTTTGATTACCACCAGCTTGCACCACCAGCTTGAGAAGGTAAATATGTAATTAAGTTTACATAGTACCTAAACACGCTTACACGTGGACACGTGTAGTGAAAAAAAAAAAATTCCAAATTTCCCTCCAAACAAGACAGGAGACAGAACAGAACGAGGCCAGTAGGCACAAAGGCATGTTTGTAACTAGGAGAAGCCCAGATTGTCAAGCACCACGGATTGCAATTATTATTAAATTAATGGGTCCTAATGTGAGCTGTTACTTTGGATTCCAGTAATAGGTAGGTGTGGCATAAACGCTTGAACGCACGGAAATTAGTTCGAGTTTCTACAAGGTCCGCATAATAATCAACACCGGATGTAACCTGTACACTATCTAGCATAATAATAATATCTTAGGATAACCAACACATCGCCATCTGATCCCAAACCTGGGCAGAGACTGTACTATGGTAACCAGACAACTGATAAATATACTTAAATATTTCTTAATACATATATATCATAGATAAATTACACCCAGACACAGAACGAATCATCGTGCTCATCACACAAAGATTTGTCTTGGGTGGGAATCGAACCCAAAACCTCCATCCTAGCAGTCAGGGTCACTAACTACTAGACCAACAGGCCAGTCAAAATAATATTGCGTTCGTTCTGCCAAAGAATAGGTACACTCCCATAAGATGTGATGAGCAGATTGTTCATATTCACAGTCGGATGTAGAACATTGACACAAAGGAGAAGCAACAAGCTTGAAAGAAAATAATTTACTCTTAAAGTTGCCATGACCTGTGAGAAATTGGGCAACACAGTGGTCCACCTCCAGCCATGTTCTGGCCAGCCGCTCACGAACTGATGGAAAGAACTGAGGCAGGCCCTTGATAGAATTATCCTACCTACATTAATTAAAAGTTCTTCCCAGACGTCAGCCTTTTTTTTTTTTTTTACCGATGGGAAATCATCAAATGACTTCCCCCGCCCTGGGCGGGGCGGGAGGGAGTGTCAGTCTTTTACTGACTAAAACCCATCCATGTTCCATCTTGTGCCCTTTGCGTTCCGGGGGCGCGGTATCTCTTTCGAACAACCCGCAGCCCCGGCAGGCATCGGCCCTTAGTGGCCCCTTCAATTGTTTGCTGACATCTCTTTGAGGCGCGCGTGGAACACGAACGCGCCGTCGACACGGTCTGTCGTTATCAACGAACGGACGGTGAGCTACCCATTGCTCACCGCCCACAGACCCGCGTCTACGGTGGCCGGGAGTCGTCTCGCGGCTCCCGACGCCCGGAGCGTCTCCCGCGGCGGCTGGGGCGTGAGGTGGTTCTTTCCCTCACGCGGCCCGCCTCCTCCTTCGCTAGCATTACTGCTTCGCAGAAGGAGGCGACTGCATCCCATTCCCTCTCGCTCCGGACCATGGCTTGCACCAGGGCCGAACGCGAGAGTTCGCCGCCGCCGATAGCCGCCACGAGGACGTCGCGGTGCTCCGCCCAAGCGGGGCACACCGCCACGGTATGCTCCACCGTGTCCTCGGGGCGATCCTCACAGTGGTGACACCCGGGCGTTTCCTCCCGCCCGATGATGTGCAGGAACCTCCCGAAACATCCGTGCCCGGTTAGGACCTGCGTCAGGCGGAAGGTGAGGGCGCCGTGGCGCCGCTCAAGCCACTCCTCAAAGAGGGGACTTACCGCCTCGATAGAGGCGTGCCCTAGACGTCAGCCTGCGATTTAAATAATCTGGAGATCGGATCGGATCGGATCGGAGGTCGGTCACGTTGTGTTAGAAAGTTTGCGTCCATGGTCTCTCGCGTGGAATAGTACATTGCAGCACGTCGCTACACCTCGAGATCGACTGGAAGTACACCTGCAAATACTGTTAGGGCTTCCGTACTTACGGTCCTATACGCTTTACTTAAAAATATTAAAGGTAACCGTTGATTTTGAAGCAATTTACGTCGTACCGCCCCTGCCCCATTTTTTTTTTCTTTTTAGGTGGTAAAAATCATCAAATGACTCCTTCCGTCCTGGGTGGGGTGAAAGGGACTGTCAGACTTTTACTGACGTAAAAAACCACCCTGTTCCTTCTGTTGCCCTTTACGTTCCGGGGCCACGGTATCCTGTTAAGACGTCCCGCAACCTCGGCATGCGTTGGCCCCGTTGGGGGCCCCGTCCCTGTGCTGAAAGCTCTTTGAGGCGCGCGCGAACAGAACGCGCCGTCGACCCGGGCTCGGTCCTTGATCGGACGGCAAGCTACCCATTACTCGCCGTCCGCAAGCCCGCGCCTACGGTGACCTCGCGACGTCCGACGCCCTGGGCGTCTCCCTCGGCGGCTGGGCGTGAGGTGGTTCTCTCCCTCACGCGGCCCGCCTCCTCCTTCGTTAGCATTACTGCTTCGCAGAAGGAGGTGACTGTATCCCATTTAGGACTTGCAAATATTCGTCAATTTTGCAATTCGAATATTCGATATTTTTTTGGGGTATATTCGAATAATTCGAATATCGTTCGAATATTAAATAAAAAAATTAAGATTTATAGAAATCATGTCCTTTAATAGTCTTTATTCTCTGAATCAAAATAATACTATTTAAAGCTAACGCAGTGTTACAAAAACAATTAAAAAAACATTTTTTTCTGTTAGAAGAACACGAAGGATTAGTAAAGCTAACATTAACTGCAAATAATCAACTTGTTTCTTAAAATAACATAGCCAACACAATAGTCAACGTATTTTTTTGTACGAATTTTAATGGTCAACTTAATATTGTACTGATGATATTAACACACCACAATGTTACTCTAATATAATATTCGCAAAAATTTCAAACAAATGCTTAAAATGTTTAAATAAACAATAGTTATCAAAATAAACTAATCTTGTTTGGTTTTACAACCTTGGACACAAACACAACACAGCAAACAAACAACATAAAATCGGCTACTATAATAATATAATAAAATCAAACAAAACAATAACAAGTAAGTAACGTAATTAAACCTTCGATGCTAAATCGTTTTCTTAATGTTAAATTGTCAATGGTGCCGATTCCCTTGTTCACAAACTAGACTAAATTTAGAGAATTGACATCTCTTACTAACATACAGCGAAAGGAAAGGACGGTGACATTCCGTGACATTAAAGAACTAAGTTAGAGATGTCAAATTAGTTTTGCCTTGAACTTCTCCGTATTTTTAATCCACACGTTTTAAGATGTCAACTATAACTGAATGGATGTGTCAGATTGACTTAATTTGACAGCTCTTATTTACATTAGTCTCTTTCTTATTTTATTGGACAGAAAAAGATGGAAATAGTCTAATTTTAGTTTAGTTTGTGACCAAGGGAATCGGCACCAGTATCACACTAACTATGTGTGATATTGATAATTTAACATTAAATCTTTGTGATAACAAAAATAATCAATCACTAGATCAGATCGGATCTAAAAAGCACGCTTCATTTAGTACAGAAAATAACAGTACGTTTTTAATCCTATTATATACATTTGTCGTATCCTTCAACGTTTTCCCTGGAAGTGGGACCTAAGGAAACTTAGAGCATCCATTGAATCATCGTTTAAGGCACATCTTAAATGGTTGCAAATATATTTGCTGGAAGAAAACACCCTTTCACACTCTACACTTGTAGGTGGTATACACTGCAGAAAGTCGTACGCTTGGCTCAAATTTACTTGTCTAGGACCTCCTCTATCAAATAGCGCCATTTGCAGTAGGATTAACGTTTCCAACTCTTCTCTGCATGATAAATTTGCGGTAGATGTACTAGAAGTTGCTAAAACGGTCTCATCAATCTTTTTTTGTAGTTCTTCCTTGAAGCTTATTGCAGTTTCCTGAATTACTTCATTTTGTCGCTGTCGCTGCTGCTGGTGATCAACTAAGGATCTATCTTCATTGTCATCAAAGTCTTGTATTTGACTAAAGTATCTGTCGTTAATCTCAGTTATAACTTTAGCAATCGTGTCGTTTCCTGGAGATGGAAAAATATCCGAAGGTGTCTCTGCGTAATATGTTCTGGGATTGTGTAGATATTTTAACGTACACACTAAATCTAGTAGGCGTCTCTCAGTTATTCTTTTCTTCAAAGCCTGGAGTAGCTGATCACTTGTAAAACTGTTTGTCGCTTTAAGTTTCGCAACCATGAATTGTAGAGCTGTCTCTGCAGTAAGCAGATTTGCATTTTCTTGGCACAACGCCTCGACTGTTACCTTTACAATATTGAGAGAAGTGGACAATTCTTGGAGTAAAGCTAGCTCAGCGGAACTAAATGTGATTTCGTTCTTTAAATCAATAAGAGTCTTCATGATAGGCTCTTTTAGTAACAAAAACCTTGTGATCATATCAGCCAAGCTACTCCACCTGGTTTTACAGTCTAGGATCAAGCCCATTTTTTCTGTTCTTCTGGAAGGTAGTTATAGAAACACTCAATCTTGGTGGGTGATTTTCTAAAAAATTTAACAATTTTTCTCACTTTATCTATAACATTTTTTAGATTTACATCCACGTATACATATCGGTTCCTGTTCAGTTGTCTTCCAGTCCCAACAACAAATCCACCTTCTTCTTCATCACTGTCAGAGTCATCATCCTGTCCTGTCGCCCCTGTGTCTTCTGTAGATTCTTCCCATTCTTCTTCTTGGGCATTTTGTGTCTTTTTGTAAATTACATCCAACACTGCACATTGGATGCCGTGTGCAAAACATAATTGATGGTACGAAGGCAATTGTCGACCCATAGCACACATCACACTTGCTCCGTCAGTCACCACACATGCTATGTCCATTTCTATAGAAAGATTATAGTATGCTAGTTTATCCTTCAAAATATTGGCACAACGTTCTGCTGTTCCCCGGCCAGTTATTCTTGCTAGTCCCAGATTCATGAAGCTCTTGCCTGCAAAGTTTGGACAATGAATGTTGACGTTCATGTACCGTCGGTTACGGGCTGAAGTCCATTCATCTAAAGAGACGGAAAACTTCTGTCCTTTGGCTTTCAATTTCTGCAGTGTTTCCTTAAGTTCGCCTTTTACTTGCTCACTCTTTTCTACCACGATCTTTTTAATTGTATTTGGTGACTTCGGTAAGTCTTCATAGCCACTTTTTTTAAAAAGATTTCGCAAGGAATTAGATGTACAAAACAAACTAAATGGAAGACCATCACAAGCAGTCATTTTTGCAACTATATTTTCCACACTATCAGATTTTTTAAAGAAGTCGTCAATCAATTTAACTTTCTTCTTCTTTGGCTCATTTTCCTGTAGGTTCGTGTGTGTGCCCGATGTCCCTGGCGCCGCAAGTTCATCAACAGTAACCCTAATACTCTCAACAGGGTGAAGTTTCATATGGTTATGCAGACATGTAGTTGTGTTTCGGCATTTAATCACTTTCTTGCACTTTTTACATTGCGCGTGAACTCCATCTGAAGTTCTCAAAAAAAAGTTCCATACTGATGACTTATCTCGCGTACCTTTGGTGTACTCTTTAAATTCTATTTGTTTTGTAGTTGCTCCATGTTTTAATGTTTAATCTAATACCTGAAATGTCGAAAAATTAACCGTCAACACACATTTCATAGTGTTTTAAAAAGCTTAAAAGAACACAAATAAGAAGTAACCGAGTTCACAAAATAAAAGCTTTAGCTAATTTAACTAGTAAAAAAGCTGCATTTTTGAGGTTACATTAGAATAATTACTTAGTATTATAATAAAATAATTATCACAAATCAGAAATGAAATTATAGTAACTACTTAGACTACTTACGTCAAAGCACGTAACTGATTCACTGGATTGTCGTTGGGTATACAACTATACGTACATTAAATAAAACAACGGGCACACTAAACAAAATAAAAACGTCAAACACAAAATAATAACAATCAAACACGCGTGCAAATGGTGGACAAATGCACAATGGCGAACCACCCCCACCCGCCAGAACGCACGCCGGCCGTATCTTCCGAATGTTCCCGATCATTGCCGAATCCTGTAGTAACACTCGTAATGCCCGCGCGTCGAACGACGTAACCTTGTTTGGACGGCGTGCATAACGTTGAATTTTGTGCGCATATCGTCGGGGATAGTGCAAAGCTGCGGAACTAGCATTGGATAATTCCGCGTATTTGACAAATGTAGCCAATTCAAGTTTTCGCGGGCAAATCTCGCAAAATCTTGATAGGCTGCCGCCGCCTTGATACGAGTTTATTTCGACCAATCGGAAGCCAGGAATCGCCCAGTAACAACACTGCGTATCTTTCGCGAGCAAGTGTCAACACCGCGTAAGTGATTTGGTGACACCGGCAACAAGTTTATGGTTTAATTTTGCAATAAAACTGTGTATTTACTTAAAAATTATCAGTGCCAACATCAGGTAAGTGTAAATGTAATGTTTGTTACGTATATTTTAAATTACAATCGGTATTGAACAAAAGTTTAGTTCTTTTTACCATTCTAACCTCTTAATATCTAACTTTTTTTTTCAAAATACACTAAATTATTTAAATTGTGCAAGTGTATGTTACCCCGTTATTATAAATCCCATAAATAATATAAAATACCGCTATTTTAAATAAATTACTTTATTGTTTTGTTTATATTTACTTTGGTAATGCATTTACGCGGTTTTGCTGTTTGTATAAGTATGGGTTACGTGTTTATTAAAACCACATTAAAAAATATTCTTATTTACTTTTAGGATCAAAATGGAAAGTGAAACTGATTCCTGTAGCGAAAACGAAACGGTTCATGTTACTACCTTACTCAGTTTAAAGAAAAGGCGCGAACGTTTATTGGAAATGAAAAAACAAATGTTGCTTAAGCAGACTACATCTCGTGAAAATACCACACAGCTGGTTGAAAATGTTCCAACTACTAGTTTTGCTAAAGCTGAAAATCACAATGAGAATCCTGATGACGGCGATTTATCTAACTTTGACACAATTAATTTCAATACTACTAATTCAACAGAGCTGCTGAACTTTTGTGATCCAGATAATGTTTCTGAGCCTGCTATAACTGCTACTAACAACGTTGTATCCATTTCTCCTGAGAATAATGCCTGTATTGACGCACTATGTGAATCTTCAATCCTTGATTTTTCATCAGATGACTCTGTGGCTGATCCAAATTATGCTCCATTGTCTGAAATAACAAATGTTGCACCGATAGTTTCATCATCGACGGACAATAATAATGATCTTATTCCTGAAAGTAACTTAGAACGTGAAATTGCAGCTGAGTCTAGGATAAGGAAACGAAAAGCAGATAAAATGTCTTCAAAAAGATTTAGGAATAAGAGGTTAAGAATGCTAGGTCAGGAATACATAGGTTTCAGTAAGACGGATCATGAGAAATACATACAAAACTCTATTAAACCTGCGCGAAAACTTGGAGAGGCTTGTAAGTCAAGCAATTGTATTAGTAGCAAGGTGATTAACTGTGAAAAGTTTACTGAAACTGTACGATTAAATATTTTTAAAGAATTTTGGGAGATGAGCTGGATTGAGAAAAAAATATTTGCTTCATCCTTAGTAGATAAAAAACCGACTAACAGAAAAACCACTGGAAGGGCTGATTCAAGACGAAGTAGTACAAAGGTGTATTATTTGAAATTAAATGACCAAAAATATAGAGTATGTTTAAAGACATTATTAGGGACATTAGGCATTAAGGAGTGGACTGTAAGGTACTGGTTAGGAGAGACACCGAGAAACGAAACCACAATGAACAGGAGGGAGGATAATGCGTTGCCTACGAGTACGTTAAAAGAATTCGTGCAAGCATTTTTAAGGGATATGCCCAAAATGCCTTTTCACTACTGCAGAAAATAAAGTACGAAATTATATTTAGAGCCAATAATACAGTCTAAACGTGAACTATATCGTATCTCTGTTGAAGAGGCAACAAAAAAGGCACAGAGAGTGGCTTCAAGAAAACTATTTGAAGATGTTCTGAAAGATGAAAATATAGCATTGTTTCAACCAAAAAAAGATCAATGTGATCTATGTTGTTCGTATAGAGTAGGTAATATTAGTGAAGAAGAATATCAGCAACACTTGTCACGAAAAGATTTAGCTAGACAAGACTTTAGACAAAGAAAGAGCGAAAAATGGAACACTTCATGTTATCACTGCTGACTTACAAGCTGTGAAATTGTGTCCATTTTTGAAAGCTAGTGCACTGTATTTTAAAACAAAGCTTATGGTTCATAATTTCACAATTTACAATCTGGGCACTAATAATGTAAAGTGTTATTGGTTTGATGAGACCACTACTGATTTAAAAGCATCAACTTACGCTTCTTTTTATATTGATTATTTAAAGAAAATTATAGAAGACTGCCCAAAAGATGTCGTTATTTTTAGTGATGGATGCACATCACAAAATAGAAATGTTGTGGTTTCTAACGCTCTCCTGGTACTGGCGATGGAAAAAAGATTATAATTACACAAAAATTTCTAGAAAAGGGTCACACTCAGATGGAGGTTGATTCTGTTCACTCTATAATTGAACGAAAATTAAAAATCGTGAAATATATTTGCCTAGTCAATACTCTTCGATTACCAAAGAAGCTAGACTAAATCCATCTCCATATGAGGTAGCAACAGTGGACCACACATTTTTCAAAGATTACAGTATTAAAAATAACTTTATTTATGATACAATTCGCCCTGGGAGAGGGATTGGTACAAAATGTGTGGTTGATATCAGAGTACTAAAATACAATCCCAATGGTACAATTGAATACAAACTTAACTACAATGACGAGTTTCAACTATTACCACAAAGGCCAAAAAGAATTGAGCCATTTATTCCACCACAGCTCTTTACTGATAGATTACCAATATCCAAATCAAAGTATGAACATTTACAACAATTAAAAAGTGTTGTTCCTTCAGATTGCCATGAATTCTATGACAACCTGCCATTCAGAAATACCTAATTCGTACCTACCTCTTATTAATAGTAATCTATAACTGTTCACATCTTATAAATGAACAATTTGGTTATTTTTTTTGTTAGAAATGATTTCTTTTTGTTTAGTTCCTTTGTTGATTTTTTATAATTTGATTTTAATTATTACCTACAAGTGCCTAATATTATTTTTAAGTACGTAATTCAAAGCACTAAGACTTGATTTTGGTATATTTTATTAATAAGTTTAACATTTGTGATATTCCGAAGTTATCCAATTGAAATTACTTAAAAGGCTGATTATCGCCTGAATAAATATAAGATTTAATTAAACTAGTGTTGACACCTTAGTACTATCAATGTTTATAAGAGTAATTCAAAGAGATGTTTATAAGAGTAATTTAGTTTATAAGTAGTTTATAATAAGAGATTTTAGAGAAAAAGTTTATGTTGGTTTTGTTACATTCATTTTATCTAACTTTTGTAAGAGGCAATAGTTTTATTTTCAACATTAAATAATATTGTTGTTAAAATAATAATATTTGTTTAATTTCAAAACCGCGTACCTTCCTCTAAAGTTCCAATGTTATAAGTTTATGGTCAAAGCAAATCCGCGTAATTGTCGTAGGGCTTTAATTATTTACATAAATTGATATATTTTTCTAACAAGAGATAGAACACATTAATAATTACTTTCTATGTAAAAATGAGCTTAAAATTCATTGAATTAATAAAGTTATTAAGTTTTAACCTTCCTATGTAAAACTGGATCTATTGCAGATACGCGGCCTTTACGTATGGTAGATTCGCGGATTTACACTATCCCCGACGATATCAGATTGTTGAATTTTGTTTTCTAGGAATCGGTCGAATTTTCGAATATCGTAAAATTTTTATTCGAATATTTGAAACAGTTGGTTATTCGAATAATTCGAATATTCGAATGCAAGCCCTAATCCCATTCCCTCTCGCCCCGGAGCATGGCCTGAACCAGGTCCGGACGCGAGAGGCCGCCGCCATCTATCGCCTCCGTGAGGACACGGCGGTCGAAAGAGGGGTCTTACCGCCGCGATTGCGGCGTGCCCGAACTTGGGTTGCGAAAGTCGTATCTCCCATTCGCCCCTGCCCCCGATGGTGGCCCTATCGGCCCAAACAGGTGCACCGTAGCACATGCAACATCCGGGGTTGAGGGACGTCTTAACAGGATACCGTAGCACATACAACCTCCGGGGTTGCGGGACGTCTTAACAGGATACCGTGGCCCCGGAACGCAAAGGGCTACAGAAGGAACAGGGTGGTTTTTTAGTCAGTAAAAGTCTGACAGTCCCTTCTGCCCCACCCAGGGCGGAAGGAGTCATTTGATGATTTTTACCACCTAAAAAAAAGCACATACAAATTTAATACGATGTTTGATGTGTTCCTCAGTGCATGTGTATCGATTCGCGATTACTGCTCGAATACTATTGTATCAATACAAAAATCGAGCGAACATCCCTAGATCAATGACAACTTAATTTTATTTATTTACTCTTTACGAATTTATTATTCTAACAATTCATAACAATTATTTACGTACTATCGACCAAAGTTCCGCATGCTCACCGTTAAGGCGATTATCGCATAGCACCGCTCTCGACTCGATCACCGTCATGCATGCGTTTTGACCAATAGGAAGCAAATTTTAGTTGTGTTCGTCGTAATACAATGACGTGGAGAAGCGGACACTCACACTAGTGTGCGGGCGCACATTAGTAACCTGTTTCGGGTGGATTTTCATTTTATATTTTTTTTTAACAGTTTTTGTGTGATTTCTTTATTTTACTCAAAAACTAAGAAATAACACCTAAATTACGATGTTATTTAAAAAACTAGCCGTGTAATATATTTGCACTATGATTTAGATGGCAAAATCATGAGAAAAACTAAAAAATAGAAATATCTCGTTGAAGTGATATTTCTATCTCATTTTAATTGGCAACACTGCCCGAGTGACATGTAAAAATTGTAATCCGTATTTTAAAATTAGTTTTAATTAATATTTAAGTAAAATTAAGGTGTAATTTTATATCAATTAGGAATATAACTGCATAAATAAGCGGGATTAGTGTTTTCCTGTGTATAAACAAAGTATAATATCAGTGTTTGGTTATCCACCGTGACCGGTAACCTATTTCGAACAGCTGATGTCAACCTGCGGATTTAATTGGGGAGTATTGTTGTTTACTTTTATTCTGTAGCCATAAATTAGCACACAATTATTATTCATACTTAGTAACACGCTCTTATTGAGTCCCTACATAATTTATTTTGATAGACTTAGTACTGCACTGATTCTTTATCACTTGATTCTCATACAGAGAACGAATCTAAGTGCGGTTTATTAAAATAGCGGTAATTTTCTTTAGGATAATTCATAACAACAATAACGTAGGTAACTCATCACTTATTTGTATTGTGATATTGTTGTAATACTTTAACTATTATCTTAGCATAGGTACTACCCACAAAGAAAAAAGTAAAATCAATTTAATTTGAATTATTGTAACTTTACATTTAATTTAATCACTAAATCTATTTATTATCGGCAGCCATCCTCATTTGTCACTCATTCTCCACAAACAAACACTTACTTTCTCATTTTTTCTTTCATTTAACACACCTTCCCTACTTCTGTCTATTTACCTAGTTCTCACCGTCTCTTCAATTCTCATTCCAGCATCTATCCTTGGAACCATGTCTGTGATGACCCGTAAGGCAACTGCTCAGGTTATGGAAGTAAAATTGAGAACGGCCCTCGAAGAACTTAAGGCTTCTAACATCCAATGCCAACAACTACTACAGGAGAGGGACGAAAGTGAAGAGGAAGTAACATCCATAGTTGCCAAAAACACAAGCCTGAAGCGGGAGCTCGTAGACCTTCATCAACAATTCATGGATGTTGTCGATGAACGGGACAAACTGCGGGTGGTCACCGACGGGTTCAACAACTGTAGTAATTTGTATGAGGAGGCTTTATGTAAGGTTAGGGACTTAGAGGAAGAATTAATTCATGCAAATATGCAAATTACTAGGTTGCAAAAAGAAAAAGAATGTTCTCAGGTTAAGGAAACTGATCATTTATATAATGAATTGATTAATAGTAATTGCAATCCAAATTCCCTAATAACAATAGACCTCACTGAAGATTCATTAGTTAAATATAATAATAGTAGCTACACAGTGAGTCATAATAAAATAAAAAAATATGCAAAGTTCAATAAAATTATTAATAAATGTAATAAATTCAGGAAACAGCAGAAACACTATTCCAATAATATTAAATTAAGGAAGGAACGTGTTTTTCTTATTAAAAAACTTAATAATTTTCAATTTAAATTAGAAGATAGTACTAACATTTATGAGGTAGACGCTCAACACCTACAATCACAAATTGAGGTGCTTGAAAAGTCACTACATTCTCTTGCTATAAAATATGAAACATCTCAAAAGCAAATAAAAGAACATATCCTTGCTACAAATGAATTAGTGGATATGTGTAATTCAAACACAGACAGAGTGGACCTTCTGCCTCTCAGCTCCACTTTTTGTACCTTGGAGATGGAATCTCATCTTCCGGCTGTCCAGCCTGGGGTCATGAGAGACCTGTCTCAGTCTGGAAGTGTCATGGAGTGCCTCCCGGATAAAATAGTAACACCAGATATTATACATGGTTCATCTCTTGATTTGCAGAAGATCAGTAGTTCTCTGCCTTGTAATGATGTTTGTTACTGTCCCATTATGTTTTCTGATAGTTTTGGGAAAGGTATAGGAAAGTTATTAAACAACCACCTGACACATTCTGTTTTAAATTATTGTATGCCTGGTACTTCCTACAAGGACATTATGTCTGCAGTAATAAACAGGGAATATGATCCTAATTCAATTATAACAATATTAGTAGGAAATAGCATAAATGTAACAAAAGAAGATATAACTGACTATGTCACTGAAATGTTGAAAATTAATTGTCAAAAAATAATACTGTGTGCTTTCCCTTATTTTGAGAACCTATCAAACAGGAAAAATAATTACATACATAGGTTAAATAATCATATTCATTTCCTTGTAAGTCACTATAGTGACAAGCTTTTGTTTTTGGACCAACAGTTTTGTTGAAAAGTTAAGATCGACTAGGGATACAGTGTATCTGCCCATTAGTTTTAGACGTCAGATAGCTTGGCTATTAGCTTTTAATATTAACTCAGACATAATTAGTATGTCGAAGTCACCTATAATTAGCACCTCATTTAGTAATAATACTAATGTAAAGGTGGTAAGCAGAAATATTTTTTTAAACTAGTAAGTAAGACAACAGAAGGTACCAATAACAGTATAGATAAACTTATCAACAACAAAGTATCTTCTAGCTATCACTTACCAAATTGTAAAAAAGGGGCCAAGCAACATTCCTTGAAATTATTTCATCAGAATATTCAAGGTTTTTCTTCCAAGCATTTAGAAATTGAACTGTTTTTAGAAAAGACAAGGTTCGATATTATTTGTATAACTGAACATTGGTTAAAAGATTATGAAACGTTAATTAGCTATGATAATTATACTGTGGGCAGTTGTTTCAACCGCAAATCCATGCTTCGTGGTGGCTCGCTAATTTTAATTAAAAATAGTGTAAAATGTAAGCCCCGTAAAGATATAGTGGAACTATCAATTGAACATGTCATTGAATTGTCCAGTGTTGAGCTGGATAAGCATGTTATAGTGTGCGTTTACAGACCCCCAAATTATCAGAATTACTCACTATTTGAGGCTGTAATGGAAGACGTTTTGACTAATCTTGCAACTGGTAACAAATCAGTAATAATCTGTGGTGACTTTAATATTAATATTTTAGAAAACAATTCAAATAGCAGTAGGTTATTAAATCTTTTTAAATCATTTAATCTGTCAAATGTGTTTTTAGAACCAACACAAATAACCTCGACTACTGCTACATGTATTGATAATGTTTTTTGCTGCTGCAACTACTTAGATAAAGCCATAGTAAATTATCTTCCCTCTGATCACAGCGGACAAACCGTTACGTTTGAGTACAGCACACCAACACAAAAAATGCAAATACAGTCAAGACCAATAACATCTGGTAATTTAAATAAATTTAATAGCACTTTAATTAATAAGTTAGGTGTTCAGGACTATAACATGAACAACGGTAGTATTCTGTATGAAGAATTTTTTTCAGTTGTGCATACAGAGTTTAATAATATCTTTAAGAAAAAAACTAAGTCTGTTTGCCCTAAGTTTTTATTCAGTGACTGGGCGACTAAAGGTATCAGGAGAAGTAGAGAAAGACTTTTTGAACTGTATGGCCTTAAACCTTATAAAAACACTGAAACATTTAATAAGTATGTTGCTTCTTACTCAAAAATTTTTAAAAATACGTGTAAGGCAGCAAAGGCCTTATACATTAGTAACAAGGTTAAATCAGCAGAAAATAAAATAAAAACGGTTTGGAAAATTATCAATAATGAAACAAATAGAAACAAAAGGTATAATACTGATTACACTCTGGAGACTTCTCAAGGTCTCATAAGCAGTAATATCGATGTGGCTCAGGAGTTTGCAACATTCTTTACCAATATTCCAATGAAAACCACTGAAACTTTAGATTCCTCACCCTCACTTGCGATTGACTTACTAAGAGCGAATGTTTCAGCCTGCCCTAAGGAATTTAAATTTAAACATATAAACCCGGTGGTCGTTATGAAGGCTTTTAAAGAACTTAAGATCAAGGTTACCGAAGATCTGTGGGGCATGTCTACTAATGTTTGTAAATCTATTATTGAGACATCAGCACCCTATTTAGCTTTAATATTTAATTTGTGTATAGACCAAGGGATTTTCCCGACTTTAATGAAGAACAGTAAAGTCATACCGCTCTTCAAATCCGGGGGTAGCAAGGACACTAATAATTATAGACCTGTTTCGGTTCTGCCGGTTTTTAGCAAGGTGTTTGAAAAAGTAATGCTAAATCAAATGCTCAATTATTTTAACTGTAACAACATCTTACACGATCAACAGTATGGTTTCACCAGAGGGCGTTGTACTACTGACGCTGGTGTTACTTTAATTAAGCACATCTTTAATGCATGGGAGGACTCACAGGATGCCATTGGCATTTTTTGCGACCTCTCTAAAGCTTTTGATTGCGTAAATCACGAAACACTGTTGCTGAAGCTTGAGCATTACGGACTTGGTGAACTAGCACTTAGCTTAGTAAAATCGTATTTGAATGATAGACAACAACAAGTTCAAGTAAACGGTGTTACTTCATCAGGATTAAAAGTAAAGATGGGGGTTCCACAGGGATCAATACTGGGCCCATTCCTCTTTCTGGTATACATTAATGATTTACCTCATTTACTAGAAAACCAACCACAAATGGTGTTATTTGCTGATGATACCTCACTAATTTTTAGAGTAGATAGACGAGCACAACACCTTGACGACGTAAATAACGCCATGCTTAAGGTTCACAATTGGTTTACTATTAATAATTTAGTGTTAAATGAGAAAAAAACGAAATGCATAAGATTTACTTTACCGAATGTTAGAAGTACTGAACGTAACGTTATATTGAATAAGGATATACTTGAATTCGTCGAAAAGACAGTTTTCCTGGGGATTACGCTCGATTCTAAGCTGCAGTGGGGTCCCCACTTAACATCTCTTGCAGGGCGGTTAAGTTCAGCCGCTTACGCTGTCAGAAAAATCCGTCAATTAACAGACGTGGATACCGCGAGACTAGTCTATTTTAGTTACTTTCATAGCATCATGTCTTACGGTATTTTGCTTTGGGGACGGGCTGCAGATATAAATTCTATCTTTATCCTGCAAAAGAGGGCCGTCAGAGCCATCTATAATCTTGGCAGTCGAGATACTCTAAGGGAATTGTTTAAAAAAATTAACATCATGACGGTACCTTGTCAATATATATATGAAAACATCATGCACGTTCGGAAAAACCTTCAACTTTTTAAGAAAATTAGTGATAGACATAATTTTAATACTAGAAATAGGAACAAATTAGATCAATCAAGTTTCAGATTGTCAAAAGTAAGCACTTCTTTTATGGGGTACTGTGTTAAATGCTATAATAAAATACCTCTGGATATTCTCCAACTAAATGAGAGAAAGTTTAAAACATGCATTAAACGCACACTATGTAGTCGAGCATACTATAAGTTAGAAGATTATATGACAGATAAAAATGCTTGGCTTAATGCTAGTCCTGCTCCACTCGGGCTCACTAATTAGTTTTTTTTTTTTTAAGATGATGATGTTTCTTACCCCCTTTTTATTGACCTGAATAACTTGTTTCGTTATCAATACTATTACTTTTTCTTTTTTACATACCACAGTTCATCTAACGATGAAGTACACTGAAGTGTTAGTGTTGTACAATTTAATATCATTTATTTCAATTCTGTAAATTTGAGTACCTTGGAGCTTTTTGTTTATTAAGTTACTATGTGCTTTGGCTTAATGAGCATGGCAGTTGAGAGCTTGTCATGCTCACTCAAATGTCTCGCTGATGGTGGCGCGTGTATTGGATCATTTGGCTCCCTCCATAATGGTTGAGCTAGGTGGTGCTGATCCATGCGTCATGCTCGTGAACGGGTGCTGTCAGTTGGGATTGGTCATCTCTTAACTGCTATAGCTTACATCTTTAATTTATATTTAACTTCAGTTTTATATTCACCTTCATTGTGTTCACATGTAGAATCAACAAGAATAATGTAACCAGGATTTTGTAAAAACCTAATTTAAAAGAGTGCCGTGGAGTTTCTTGCTCGTTCTTCTCCATAGAGGCCTACCTCCGTTTTGGAACGAGCAACTAGCTTCAATTTTCGGACTAACTGACAGACTCCTTGACAATTCAAAAGTGCCTGTAATCGGTCTAATTGAAATAAATGTTTTTGACTTTGACTTTGACTTTGTGAATGATATTGTGTAGAGGAAAATGATAATACCTGTTCCGGTAAATGACAAGACGTTGAAGGTAATGAGGCAAATAAAAATATCAATGTGTAATCAGCTTTTTTAATAAGAAAACAATAACAATTTATCTCCATTCTTTCTTCTTCTTCTAAATGAAATAAAATCAAACAAAACTAAAAATAAGTATATACCTCAATATCACAAAAATTCTTTGATTCAACATCTTAAGGCGATTAGTGCCGCTAAAAATCAGATCTATGATTATTTACTCATGAATACGATTAAAAAAATATTTAGTGTATGTTACCTTAGAAATATAAATCCTCAAAATATTTTTATTTGTAAATAATAAAAACAACTTAATTATAAATAATCAGCTTTGATCTCTCTCTTTGGCAATGTTTCCAATTCTTTTTTTTTATATTATCACAAAAACAAGATACTTATTTATTTTTGTTGTCGAGTAAAACAAAAAATCAACTTATTCTTAATTTTGACAAACATAATTAACTTTACAGCTTGTATCTCAACATAATCAGTATTTTTTAAGTAAAGCGTTATTGTGGTTTTAATGCTTTACTTAAAAAAATCAGTTGATTTAGATGTAGATGGTTGATTCATATAATGCAACAAATTCTCATTATTTTTGAATGTCAATACTATTACTCGAATTACTACTACTACTCTACTATTACTATTACTATTACTCTTATCTGATAGAATTTTATTTTTTTTATTGTTTACTCTTGTTTTGGGGGCAGTTGCTGATAACATCGTTACATTTTCTGATTCATTGTCAGTCAAACTTTTTGTATTATATTTCGGTGTAATGTCATAGAACCCAAGGTGTTTGCCGTGTATGCAACGCTCATCGATGTCACATAAGAAACCACTTACGGTTCTTAGAGTAAGCTTTTTAGATAGCATATCCCAAAGAACCTGGTGGACTGATAAAGTGCCTTTAAAAGGCTTAAGATTTCTTGGAAGGAGAATTTCTTTTTCTTTTACAGTATCTTCCTTTACTATCTTAATAATTATATTTTCCACATTCTCTTTTAATACCTCACAAAATGAATTAAAATCTCCCACATCTCGTCCGAAACGAACCATTCTATCGGCAGTTCTTTTCAGAACGGCACCTACACCGTCTGGGGCACCCTTTCCATGCCCTGCCTCTGTGTAATTCCAAGTTATTCTCGAAATTTGTTCAAAATCATTCTGAATTTGTGCAATTATATAAAACATAAATTTATTTCGGTACTGTGATATGGGTGAGTCTGACAGAAAATGTAATATTGTAATAAAAGGATTGATTTCCAAAGCCTGTTTTATCAGCGGAATTAAATAGGCCCAAATGGCTGCCGCATCATGACGAACACAACTACTAATAGTACAAACAGATGTTGGTCGAATGCTCCCTATAGAAAAATCATGAGTATAAATAACTGATGTATGCAAACTAACTTGCTGCCTGCTGCCTCCAAAATGAAATGACTGGATTTCTTCCGCATACTTTAACAAGTAATTTTCTGAGAAGTCTACGTGGATAATGGCTTCAGAAACAAGCAGATTTTCTTTTAAGTGTTTCATGGTGGTATATTGGGCTTCAATATTATGAACATGTAAGAGAAACGGATTCACCAGTGTTTCCAACTCTTTTATTGCTGTCAACGGTTGTGTAGTTATTTTGTCCTTTACTGTTAATACTTGTTTCTTTTTTAGCGCCTTTTTGGTTACTACCTCTTTTGTTATTTTCCTCCATTTAAAATATGTCAAACTCAAGTCATTTGAAAACTCTTTATAGTTTAACGCCTTATCTTTGCAAGAAGTGCACTGCCTCAGTAAACATTCAGTGTTTCTGGGTTCACAACATAAATGCGAAACTACTTCATTTGAGTTTTTTTCACCTATAATAGATGCGTTGTATAGAGCTCTTATTAATAGTTCTATATTGGTATGTTGAGAGCACAAACATGTTTCCCTGTTTGTAGGTTTAGGATGAAGCACCCAAAACGGACGATGTTTAGTGAAAAATGAATAACTTACTTTTACTTCCGTTTCTGATAGTATTTTTTTATGTAAAACCTTTAATGGAGCAGTAAGATATCTTTTCTGCATTCTTCTCTTATTTCGGGTGATAAATTATTTCTTGCCAGCGGCAATAGTACTAACTGCATCATCGTTGTAAAATGTAATAATTGCTTCTATCATTTCTTAATCTCAAATTGCTTATTGCACTAGACTGAATTACCCTTTTTTAGTTTGATTTTGTAAATTATCGGAAACTGTAGTATCTAGTTGTTCCCTGTTATCTTCGATCTGGTTATTAGTGATATTATTATTGTTACCAATTGATTTTAGTCTCATTATTGTGCTTTTCTGATTTTTATTAATTTTCTGCAGATTTTTAATAATACTTGTCAATCTTATTCTCTTTTTCAATTCTCGATACCGTATCTTTCTTACTTCTTTTTGTAAATCTTGTTTTGAAAATAAACCGATGGGATCTTCACTAGGATTGTTAGTTTCTTCGCAAAATCCGTCAGCTTGAACATGTTCTACATTCGGAAAAACTGCTGATGTTTCTTCTTTCTTACGCTGTCTATATTTTTTTGAATTTCTCTTCCACTGCTTACGTAATTGTCTTTGTTCACGTGGACTTCTTTCTGTGATAGATTTCTGTTTCTTTCTTCTTTACGTTTCTTATATTTTGCTCGTTGTTTATCTTTTTCTAACGCATACAATTCCGGGTCATTTTTTATTTCTGCATACTTACGTCTTTTGCATAGCCTTTGTTGAGCTAGACGCTCTGCTTTTGTTTTTGCCATAACCTCCTAAAACACAATGAAATAAAGTACCTATTATTTTAAATCCAGTTAAAAAAAAATCGAAGACTTTAACTTACTTCAAAATCGTACGTATGTAAACGTAGGTACTAGATGTATTTGTCTAATTATCCTACCCATTTATTATAACTGCATCATTTAACGCTACCATGCTTCATCAAACACAACAGAAATGTCATTTTCCTCAAAAGGAATCATTCACCTCATCCAGAATTATACGGTGAATGATGTTACGATAAATGACAAAACGATATGATTCATGTCGCAACTTGTTCAAATTTGGACAAAGAGGAATTCAATTAACTTCTACATTTAATACATATTAGGTAATCTACAAGCTTTCTTTTCATTTGAATAAAGAAAATTTACTTACCACAAATATGTTCAGTCGTTTAATGATGCGATTTGTTGACAAATTTATTATTGCAAACACTTTTAACGTACTTTTACCACAATCACGTACGAACTCGTTGATATTTCGATGACGACTGAGAGGCCGCGCGGCGGGGGGCCCTTTGGATGCGTTCAGATGTAAAAACTAGCAATTACATTGAACAATTTTTTAAAAATCATATTCGTGGATGGTAATGATGAAAAACTTGTGACAAATTTTTAAATTGTAAAATAATAATAACAGAGGCAACTTATGGGTTAAAAGAAACAATAATTACTAAGTGAAGACATTCATTGGTACGTTTGGAAAATAATCAGACAAAATTTAGGAATGGATTTTGAGAAATTTAAAAATTCCCTTAAAAATTCCCTTAAGCTACTAACCCCTAAAAAATTACACTGCATCAAACCGTGGATCACCCCTGGCCTAGTTCGTTGCATAAGAAATCGTGATCGCATGCATTTAAAATCTAGAAATGAACCCAAAAATATTATCCTTTCTATAACATATTGTAGATACAAGAACTTTTGCAATGACCTGTTAAAACGTCTAAAACGGAATTTTCTTAAAAATGAGCTAAATAAAAATGCTAAAAACCCAAAAAATAAGTGGAAAATAATAAACAACATCACTAACAGAGATACCGCAAAAATACCTCCATTAGACCTCCTTAAAATTAGAAATACTCCAGAGTTATCATTGGAGGAAACAAACCGCTATTTCACTAGCATAGCAAAAGAGATGGCAAGCAAAATCATTCCATTTACTACTCAAATAGAAGAATTCCATACATCACCAGTAAATTCAATGGTCATATTAGAAGCAGCCGAACAAGAGGTGGATTCAATAATTGTGAACTTAAAAACCGACAGCGCAGTAGGATGGGATGGAATCTCTACAAAGTTAATCAAAAAGTTGAAGGACATTATTGTACCACCTATAACGCATATTATAAACCTATCTATTCAAACCGGTGTCTTCCCTAATGCATTTAAAATATCACTCGTTCACCCTATTTACAAGGCGGGAAGCAGGGACTGCATCAACAATTATCGTCCTATTTCAGTACTGCCTGTGCTGTCTAAGATCCTTGAAAAAATTATAAATAAAAGATTACTTTTGTATTTAGATAAACAACAAATATTAGCTCATAATCAGTTCGGATTTAGAGTCAACAGGTCGACAGCACAGGCAGTGACGGAACTTACAAACCTTGTAGCTACTCATGTTGATAACAAGTACAAATGTATCGGGGTTTTCTTAGATCTCGCAAAGGCTTTCGATACGGTCTCTGTTCCTATTTTAATTAACAAAATGGAAAAAATTGGTATTAGGGGAAGGGTACTGGATTTGTTTAAAGACTATTTGAATAATAGATCACAGCGAGTAACAATAAATGGTATTTCTAGTTCTGACGCACAAGTAACATTTGGTGTACCCCAAGGAAGTGTTCTTGGTCCAACGCTTTTTCTTATTTATATTAATAGCCTGTGTAACTTACAAATACAAAACTGCAAAATATTTACTTTTGCTGACGACACAGCCCTAATCTTCCATGGTACTTCTTGGGATGAAGTAAAGAATTACGCCGAATTAGGTCTTCATAGAGCAGCTAGTTGGCTTAGTCAAAATATGCTTACTCTAAATGTAAACAAAACCAAATTTATCACGTTTGCTAATACAGAACATTCATTAAAAACATCCCTAAAAATTCAAATTAAAATTCATTCTTGTCAAAACACGGATTATAGTAGTGCATGTGAATGTAATTTTCTGGACAGGGTAAAAACAATAAAATATCTCGGAATTCTCCTTGATGAAAAATTGACGTGGTGTCCATATATTGATCTTTTGGCGGGGAGAACAAGAAAGTTAATCTATGTGTTCAAGATACTGAGGCACGTGGCTGATGCTGCCCTCCTCAAAACTGTTTATTATGCTTTAGCACAATCAATCATAACATACGGCATTACGGCTTGGGGCGGAGCACGAAAAACTCATCTTATTAAACTAGAACGTGCACAACGAGCTTTGCTAAAAGTATTAAATTTCAAACCTTTTAGGTATCCTACTGTCGATCTGTACCCTGAGTGTGATGTTTTGACTGTTAGACAGCTGTTCGTTAAAGAAACAATAATGTCCCAACACCATAAACTCAAACATAACAAAATAGCATTGCCTGCCATAGGATATGTCCAACCATTAACTTTAAAACAGTATTTATAGAAAAATTTCAGTGCTACCTTGGGCCAATGCTTTATAACAGGCTTAATAAAATTATTAAAATGTACCTACTTAACCACCACTTATGTAAAATGGCTGTAGTGTCCTGGCTCAAATCACAAAGCTATGATGATGTCGAAAAATTATTAAAAACTTTAAAATAATGTTTTACTTGCATGCACACTAAATTAAATTATTTTCAAACTTCAAGATTAACACCGAAAAGTCTATTAATTATAAAAAGAAACACAATCAAACATACAAAAATAATGATTATTTATAAGTATACTATTATTGCTCAAGTTCACAGTTTTTGAGGTGTCAGTTACGATTTAGTTAAAAGGACGGTACAAGGAAAAAAATAAAAAATAAATTGTTATGTTTACTTACGCTCAAATGTAACTTACCTATATACCCACACTAAGTTTAAGTTAAGAATATTTTTATTGTTAGAATGATAGTTTTTAATCATGTCACGTCTGTTTTATTACCACGGGAACAAACTAACGTCTAAGATACAGGCCCGGCCTAGTTTAGACGTTAGTACTCATTTAGAAATGTAAACACAATACTCACAGTTATTATAAATTGTAACTTCCTAGTTTCTTTAAAGAAGATTTATTTACCTTAAGATTTTTGTTAAATGTGTTTTTCTGTGTCAATAAACATTTTATTATTATTATTATTATTATTAGTTTCTCGTGATCTTAATAATCGTGTTGTAAAAAAACGCGGCGGGAAATGATTTTCAGGGCATTATTTTTTAATTTATTATATTTTAAGATCGTGATTTTTATATTGTTTTACATTCAAGTTATAAATAAATATATAAAGATATTTTTGAACTATGTTTTTATTAATATTTGTTTTATTTCGAGACGCAAAGTTCAATAACACTCATAATTAGTTATTTTGAAAATCCACCCTTTCCCTCGTTTTGTTAAATGTTTTTTCAATGGTCACAAATTCTAATTGTCGTTTCGGTTTTAAACTATGATATTATGGCCCGCGTGAGCTCTTTTATAATTCATTGTTGACAAGAAGTTATTTCGTATTCATTATAATATATTATGTTTGATTTTGAAAATGTGTTATTGGTATTATTTAATAAGTGTATACCTTCCACAAAAAAAATATATTTCGTACTAAGATAACATGTAAACAACTACTTGTGACTCGCCCCAGCTTTGCACGGGTGTTACAAATCACTGAAACGTTCAGTTTTTCTCTAATATAATATATATACCTATACACCTAAATTTCTATGAACTCTGTATATTGGTAAAATCCACATAAATCAGTACTGCAGTTTTTGAGACGCGGCGCGGCGGGCCGCGGGGGACTGTTTTATTATAATATGTAATGATTGGAATTTTATCTGCTTGAACATTCTATTCTTACAGAGCATTTAATACTGGAGAATTGAAAGTAAAATCCACATTTTTAGTTTATATTGACTCAATAAAAAACTGTGTAGATTTTTTTTTATTAGCACGCTTCTATCAGTTTCATCTGTAACTAACTCTATTATAACATAATTATTGGAAATCCTACCTCTATGGGTAGTTAAGTGCTTATTTAGTTTTTTAGGTAGGTAGTTATTAAATATTTTCATCTCATGTATAGTAGGTAAGAGATTTTTGTTTTAAAGTTACTCTTAGTGTGATATATGCACTGGTTGCTTGTAGGTTCTTTATAATTCACTAGGATTTGCCAATTTTTGCAGGAAAAAAAAACAACAATTAAAATTATAATTTATTTTATTTTTATGCATCTTTTCAAGATTGTCCAAAAAAACATTACAGATTTATATTGAAAAAATTACATAGAAAGAAAGAAAAACTGTTTATTTACACAAAAATGACGCACATTACGTAAGAAAAAGCAAAATAAAAACAAGTTGGTATTAAGTCTAAAAAACAAAAAGCAAAAAAAAAAACAAATAAGAAATATGCGCCACTACCGCGCGAAATAGCATTAGTAGCATAGCATTTAACATAATTATCTTGTCAGGCAATCAGCCTAGCAGATTGATATTTATAGGTTATAATAAATAATACAACAAATACCTAATTATTAACATAAGAAATATATATTTTTTGAAACTAGGTATACATATCTTTTATTAATTATTACACACTTACACACACGTTATTTTAACATCATTATCTGCCTAGCCTTTTCCGGGGTTGGGGTCGGCTTCCAGTCTAACCGGATGCAGCTGAATACCAGTATTTTACATGGAGCACACGCGTTATTTTAACATACCACATAATATTATACTTTACACTTACTTTATTACATTATTTATCAAATACTAGCTGCCTCGCGCGGTTTCCACGCGTCTTTAGTTATTGCTCCGTGATGAGCGTGATATTTACGTGTTCCAGAAATGCGTGGCTTAATCCCATAACCAGTGTTGGGTCAATCAACTAATTTTTTCAATCAATTGATTATTCATGACTAATTTAGTGATGACTAATTTAGTGATGATTGATTTAATCATGAATAATAAAAATAATCATAATCACGAATAAATAAATTAGTCATCAGTCATTCAATCATTATTTTTGTTTGATGATTAAACTAAAAAATCTAAGTTAGGTGACTCTATTTTAGTTCAATTGAACACATCTATAAAACTATAACTGATCACTACCTTAAGTTGACTGATAGAGAATAAGTCCATTATTTATAAAATCTGTGTTCGGAAGAGAGTACACATATAAATCTTTTACACTGGTGACTATTAATAAAGAAAATATTTTTGAAGTATAACCAATGCCATCTTCTGGTCCTGTAGAAAGGATGTTTTCACATGCAATAATGACCAGCCTACCTAAATCACATAGATTGTCTGATGAACAATTTGAAAACTGCCTGGTTTTGAAAAGCAATTTAAATTATTTTAAACTTAATGAGCCCAAACTTAATAATTGAAAATGTGTACCTATTCACTTTCTACCAGCATGTAAATTAAAAGTTAAACTGATTCTGTTGTAAAACTTGTCTTTCATTTTTTTATGACCGCTTTAATTAAAACCTGTGATTAACAAATCAACATTCATGGAGTGTTGGCTAGAAAAGCGTAATTTTATTTATTATTTTTAGTTAGTCATTGAAATTTTAGTGATGATTAAATAACTAACACTAACACTAATTAATCTTCAATCACGACACATGATTGAATTTTTTTAGTCATTATTCATTAGTCATGAATAAATAATTTAATCTTAATCATCAATCAAACTAATTTTGCCCAACACTGCCCATAACAAACTATACTGAGTCTTGGTGTTTCTTTGCCTCATCCATTTTTTTTTGTTAGTTATTTAGTTTTTATTTTTTAGTTTATTTTGTTATATAGGTGTATAGACGTGAGTGTATGTGTTAAAAATGAGCAGGCATTCATGGAACACGGTGTTTATAATATTTTTCCTAAATCTGGCTATCATACAAAAATAATTACTATATTTTAACATCATATACAACATCTACAATTTTAATTTTATATACAATACACTGGTAGTTTCAGACATTAGCGCGATTAAACAAACAAATATCCAGATTTACTATATTATTAGTACACATTTATTTACATTGATTATACAGGACTACTTTAAAATAACTGGCACAATCATTGGACAAAAAAACATTAAAATAATATTATTAAAGAATTAGAATAATAACTGTTAGAAATATTGAAATAATATACCAAAATAAAGGTTGTAAAAAAGCACATCGAACTGACACCACCGTGAAATTTAAATGTTTTTTTCCTGCAATGAAATGATAGTAAAATCCAATATCTTGGTAGAAAAATACAAAAAAAAAATTGAAATGTTTAAAAAAAAACTCAAAACTGATCTCTTTCCAACCAATTAATATTAAAATGAAGATTTTTTATTATTTCTGAAAACAAAAACATCTTTAGTTCTATTTAACTGAGGGCAAATCACTTTGCCGCGGAGAAACAACCATTAAAATTTCAGTGTTTAACATATTTTTTTTTTATATCTAGGCTGGTCCGAATAGTGACGTCATAAATTCATAAATTACGTTTCTTATGCCCAAGCGTAGTCAAATATACTCTACGGATTCTTGATTGTTACGACTTTTATTATTTTGAAAAGATATAAGGGTACCGCTTCAAAAAAATCTATATGTTTTTACACGCCTTTTTACATTCAGGTTGCTATGCAAATTTCTACTTTATTGAACGGTTATATTAAAAAAAAGTTTGAAGTAAAAGTTTGTTTGTGTATCACTCGAACGTAAATTCTTCCTTATCGATCAAAATTTTTGCCTCTTTTGAGATTCCTTCCTAAGGAATCGTTAGCAAAATGACCATTTTATATGTCAAGGATTCTTTAAAACAATAATAATTGCAAAAATATATTACGTAAAAATATTCGCATATTAGAAAGTAAAGTTTTTTAAAGTGAATCTCATATCAATTTCAAGGAATTTTAAAAAATTATAACCATAAAACTTCAATGATCGCAAATCAATATTTTTAACGTCACTATTTTGGGCCACCTGAATGTTAAAATTAAATTATAAATTATTAAAAAAATAATACTTTGTCGCTGCTCCTCCGGCGTCTATAACTGCATCGCACCGGTTACGCATGGACCTAACCAAGACTTCACACAAGTTTGAACCCCTTAATGTATCCCAAGCTTGTTCGCAATGGGTGACAAGTGCTTCCTTGGTTCTTTCTGCCCTATTATCCCATTTCTGGACCATAAAACCCCATAAATTTTCAATGGGGTTTAAGTCCGGCGATCGGGAGGGCCATGGCACAGTTTTAATTTGTGGTTGCTCTCGCAACCACTCTCGAACAACTAGCGCACGGTGTATCGGACAATTATCTTGGAAAAAATAAAACTCTGGCACCTCCATTTCTGGATACACCGTGCGCACAGTCGGTAACATAGTATGTTCAAGCACATCTTTATATGTGTGGCCATTTGCCCTCCCCGGTATGAAAGCAAGCTCGCCTGGTCCAGCAGCACTCATCCAGCCCCACATATTCACGACAACTCGTCCTGATTCTGCATTTGGGATAACATTTCGAGGTTCGTATCTTGTGTTATCTATACGCCATAAATTCCGACGACCTTGTTGGCTAGACGTAAAGCACTTTTCATCGGAAAATATGGCGTAAGAAAAGTCGAAGTCTCTGTAGTCCCGAGCGAATCGTACGCGAACAGCTTTTTGGTCCTCAGTCAAAATGTTTTTTTTTTGTGATGGACTCCAGCTCTATGTAACTCGTTCCGAATAGTTTGCATTGAAACATCAAATTCTTGTGCGAAATTGCGAGTAGGTGTAAATGGGCTTTCTTGAAATGTGGCTATCATGTTGGCCAATTGCCCTTCGTTGATAGCCCGAGGTCGAGGTGCACGAACGCGCTGAGTTAGATCTTCTCCTTCTTCATATCTACGCACCCAACGGCGTACTGTGGTTCTCTGTAAAAAAAAGTAACAATTAGGTTTTTGATCAATTTTTTTTGTGATAAATGGAAAGATTATTTATAAACTTTATAGCAAAACTATTTTTTATTTTCGAAATAGTTCTAAAGTTATTTCAAAATATAAATTTGCTTTTGAATCCAGTACCGAAAACCCCCGAATAAACACGAGCGCGTGTGACGTCATCAAGTTTGTTTAGCTGCCAGATGAAGTAAGTAAACATTATGAAGTCGCAACTATGGTCACGTGAATTTCTTTTTAAATTTTTTTAATTGTTTATAATTAATTGAAATATTTTATTTTTAAAGTTTTGTTGCATTAGATAGGTATCAATATTATTAATAATATATTAAATACTTAAAAAATATCATTTTTTTTTTTCAAATTCCCAGTTAGCATCGAATTGTCACATAAAATAGGAATTAAACAATACATTACTAGCAGTATGCAAAAGGATTAAGTTATTAACAAATAAACCCTAACTTTTTAAATATCTATTTTAGTTATTAACATTGTTATCTGTATTTTATATGGGTAGTAGACCACAAACAGATAATTATTTAACAATGGCATTGTAGTAAATTCCAACATTGTGTAAAACTCTCCCAAGCAAATTTGTGCCTTATTGTTAACGACTTAAGTGCGGTAACTCAATTTCAAAATACAGTGATGACTTAAAATGAAGGGCCATTGTTTAAGTAGGTGTTGAAATATTCGTTATCGGGTCATAAAATGTCCAAACAATGTCTTTGAACGCGCCGATATTAAAAAAAGAAAGGAAAAAACAAACCTCTTTTTAAATTAATATTTTGAATACGTAAACGTAATTTCTTATTTTATTTTTGCAAAATTCTAAGTTATGTATTAAATTAATATTTATCGTAAATGAGCGACCTACCTCGACTTCGCACGGGTCTTACAAATCTCTAAAATACTCGGCTTTGCTTTATCATAATTTGCATGCGCATAAATACCTTCCAAAAAAAATCTCTAAATGAGAGTGAGAACCCATATCATAATACGTTGCATTATTTTGAAAAAAATAGAAAAAAAAGAATCAGACAGACAGACAGAAACAGCGACTTTGTTTATACTACGAGGATTAAGAGACTCGAGGTAGAGATTTAACATGAAATATGTTCGCAGTCAGCAATCATTAATATATTATATTTGTGTATTTTTTTTACGCAGAAACGCATAATACACGATTTCGTTAGAATAAAATTTCTAATAACAACAACAGATATATGAAATATAAAAAATGCATGTAGGTTTCTTTTAGGCATTCAAATATAATATGAATTATTAAAAATTTGTTTGTAACCTACCATTCAATCTATAAAAATTTTTTGTCGAGCCGACGGCGACGTTGGTGTCGGCTCGCGAAACAATAATTTTTAATTGGGTCTGTGAATTACGGTAACAGAAGAAAAAAATTGAGATCTATATAATAGTGCAAACAATAAATATATAGGTCAGTAAAGGAAACCTACATGCACTTAATTAATTTCTATCTCTAGATAAAAAAAATAACTTGTAGATTTAACTCCAGCGCAATTTGGGATATATTCAATCCTTGTCTATGCAAGACAATGATTTCATTTCTTTCTTCCTGATTTAGGTTTCGGGTTGTCATCGTAAATGACAAATCACAGCCCACAGGTAGTCACGATACACAGTCCAGGATACGAGCAAGGATCAAAAAGAGTTCCAAATTGGCACTGGCTAATGTTTGTTGATATTTTTTGCCGCACGCACTTACTGCACTCACACAAATATGTATTGTCTCTAATTGGGTGGAGCAAGGAAGGGGCGTGGTCTGTCGCTATCTGCGCTTCCGCAAGACTATTTTCTTAACTGAGCATGCTTAAGTTTGGCCGATAGTACATTACGAATTCTTTTCGAATGAAAATTGTGACTGGAGATGAGTCGTAGATGACCGATTATACGCCTGAATCAACAAAAAGCAATAAAATTCCCTAACTGACAAAACATGTAGAACCACAATTTTGGAAGAAAATCACGGCCTCAGTGGTTTGGGATCCACAAAGTATCATTATGGTCGAATTTCTGTATTAGGAGGAGACTATCAGTGCACAAAGCCACTGTAAGACCCTGAAAAACCCAAAAAGAGCATTGAAAACCAAAGGTATGCTTGTTGAAGGACAAAACCTGATTTCGCATAGCTTTAGTCACCAAGACGCTCTTGGACTAATTTGTTTAAAATGTTTTAAACTATCTCCCGTATTCGCCTGACAGATTTTTATCTTTGCAGCTCTCTGAAGACACCCATGTGTGGAATAAATTTTTCAACCAAAGAGCAGTAGCAAAAAGGTCCTCTTAAGTAATAGCTGGCTAAAGAGCTTTTCAAGGAGGTCTAAAAAAGCTCATGCCACAACTCATCATAATCATAGTATTATTACAAGCTTTTTATTTAGTTTCACTTGTATTTGTCATCACAATTTGAAAGATAAATTGATGATCCCCTTCCCGAGTACTGATTGAGCTGAAATTTTGCATGCATGTCGTCATCGGGGCACATTATAATATTATTATGACAAGGTGCTGATCAGATGGTGGAGCTGGAAGGTGGTCATAGGAACGCGGTAATAAAAGGACACTACCCCATCGAGTTTGGGCTCGTTTGATTCGTCTAGACGAGTACTTTGGTCCTAGATGGTACAAGAGTCTGATGATGGAGCTGGAAGGTGGTCATAGGAACTATTGTAAATTATATTATTTAAGATTGAGGATAGATTTAATAGTAAGAAAATTAAAGTTTGAATAGTAAATAAAAAAAAAATGTTTTATTTAATTAAAATTATTAACAAGCGATTGCCGAATTTCCCTTGCTTCGGCAAAGAAATTGGTGCTGGTAAGTATAATTGGTGCTCCCTGCTCACTGTCCTCGGTGACATTAATATCTTCTTCATCTGCAAAAATACATTTATTTACATTTCTTCTTCTTATTTTGCAAACGTAAATGAAGCAGAAGTAGAATTACATAATAATACTCTGCCCCCAACTTCGTCCCTCATTTTTTTTTGTCTTGTGCACCTAGCAGTATGAAATACACTTTATGACCTATTATATAGGGATAGGCAGAGTTGTATACTCACAATTCACCAGATAGGTCAAGTCCCATGTAATAGGGGGCAAGCCTTTTGGCGGGTTTGAGTGAAAACCCGCAAGAGCTAATGTGCCCAGGAAAAAGAAGGTGTTAGGAGAAGGTAATCTTAACCGTACTTCTGGGATTTTCCTGATAGCTGTGGAATAATTTTCGCTAATCAAGCACCTCAAAATGTGTTGTCACATTGTGACTATGTGCAAGCAACTGCTTAAGGGGGCCAATTCAATAAGTGTGCAAGTCACCCCCTGCCATTTTATCCGTGTTTACAAACATTGTTCAGGCAGGGGTCATAGTCACTTCGTAGTTTCATGTAAACATGTCACTAGCATCCCATACCCATAGTCTAGTATTTTTAGTTTCCATATCGTGTAATAGCACTGCACCAACTAGGGATTGTTCTTTGGATACACTTGCATAGTGCATAGTGCATACAGGGGTATTTAAGCAGTTGGTATCTCATTACATTTGAAGTTGCCTAAGGAGCCTCTGCGAGTTGCCTTCGGCCCCTCATACGCCTTGGAAGGGCCCAGGAACCCAGGGTCCCGCGGTATATAGAGTCACAATAATAATACCAGCCCAATACTGCCCCATGGCAGGGCAAAAGCATTTCGTATTGTATTATAATAACAATCATATTATATTTACCTTTCTTCCGAATTCACAACAGCTACACCACCTTAGCTTCCATAATAAATCAATTTCCAAACTCACAAGCATCTAAACTTTCAAGAACTTTATGAGAAATATGTTTTGTAAATTTTATTTCATGATGACTAATTTTATTCCACACCTTTTTAATCGCGATTATAAATAATCTGATTTAGTTTGACAATCAAAATTTTAAGTGTTAAACGTCAAAATCAGAATAGCAAAATTACCATTTCACCTAATTGAGTAGACTAAACGATCTTAGAGATGTCAAACTATAGTATAGTTTAGTTGTATCACTTTAGTCAATTTCAGAATGAGTTTCGTCGTTTGACAGGACTAAACTAAATTTTAGTGATTTTTAGTCTAGTTTAGAGAATTTTGAGACAAGAGAATCGGCACAACTATTAAATTTAACTAATTATAGTTTCCGCCCTGTTTTTAGGCATTTAAAAGGACGTTAATTCGTTTTTGCCCTGTTTGTCCAGTTTATGCCCTTTTTGCCCAGTTGGGTTAAAACCTACTGCCCATCTCTAGTGGGATGTCATCTGGACCTGATGAAGAAAAAGGTTTTATTCGCTTTAGGATGCGTCTGAAATCAGGAGGATTTATGGTATGACTCGGAATGAATCTGGAGCTGGACCCGTATCTATATTAATACCTTTCGGGTCTAATGCAGGAATGTCTTTAAGGAAGACTGACGAGAAGTACTCCGCGAAAGCGTCTGCAGCACAGTAGAAGAATTATTTTATACCAACAAATATACTATTAACTTGCCAAGTAAACTTTTAATAAAAGGAAAGTAGATATCAGCGACTAAATTTTTTTTTTATCAGTGTTAACCACAGTGAACGAAATCGAATTAAGGCCTTCGAGTTTCTAATTAACGAGAGTCGACTGTAGCTAAAGTAAAATAGGGACATTGCAAACTCATAGTGCTCCCAGGTTTTACAATTTAATTAGATTTGCAACAAAATGTTTATCGTATCACAGAAAGTTGGTCGGAAAAGCTGAAAATGAGTAGATAGTCAAATGAAGGCTTGACAAGGTTATTGCTTAGACAAGTAGATCCGTATTCTCACTCAATCATTTAAACACCTACCACATACTAGTCATGCTACTTCTACATGTGTATAAAAAAGGAGCCTATCTGAATTTCAGACATAACAAGCAAGAGAAAGTCAGGAGTACAATAGTATACGGTTGTCACGCATGAATAATGTAAGAAATCGCAGATACATAATACAAATGTGTTGTATAATACACCATGCTTTATTAATTACATCTTCGTGGTATGGCGTTACTTCATGGTCTGCGGCTCCTGATAATATCAATTTGTATGTCACAATCTAAATACAATTAGGCCTGCAAACTTTGATTGCGTGATGTAGGATCGCACATTGTCGGCATGACTGCCGCAATGCCTGAGCAATTGGTTGTAGCGCTGCGTGTCGCAGGTTCAATACCGGCACGGAACAAATAGTGAATGGTTGAGGCTATTTTCGTGTTTTATAATAAATATTTTTTAAAATTTAATCAGTAAATAAATAATAAATAAATAAATAACAACAAAAACTGCTTAATGAAGTTAATTTCTTTAATACATTTCCGTACATCACAGATAATATAATACTACCACAGATACCCAATCCCATACAAAGAAATGAGACCTCCCTAAGTCTGGATATTCTACTGGCTATTTTCCTTCCTTCATCCAAAGTCAAAGTGGCAGCATCAGCAACGCACTAATTGCCAGCTCAGACTTTATTTTTAAACGCCATCTATGAGACGAACTTGATACGTACTACGTGGCATCGATACTACTAGATGGCGTTAAGATAGGTACTTCCTTCACACCGCGCGTTCAAGGACACAAGACTACAGTCATAGCAATAGGTACAACAAGTGTTATCTCGTGTTGGCGCTCAGCGTGATAGTTTTTTAAGTGAAAACTTCTTTATCTGCGTTTAGAGACTTTTGCAGGGGAAATACTTATAAGAGGCGGCGGAACGGGAGAGGGAGGCTTCCTCCTCCCATCCCACCCGCATTAGACGCACCAGGCGCCGGAGGGCGCAAAACGATCTCCGGCCACCATGACATGGGGCCTGCGGGCAGCGGACTTGGGGTCAGGCAGGCAGGCAGGTAAGGCGCACAGAGTACATTATTATATACGGGTATAGAGTATTCAGCTGACCTCTATGTCATGCGCCATCTGGTGGCTAACGACAAAACAACCTGCAATGTGCGTCTATAGATACACCTGTTTATACGGCATAGTTTAAAGAATATAGCGATAGGCTCGAGCATTATAAAATGAAGTCTTTGCATTGGCGCAGAGACTATTTAGGATTAATATTCTTATATAAAATATTTAACCGTAGTATAGATTGTCCATCTATGTTGTGTCAAATTAACTTAAAAGGTTCCGAGATCCTCAGGCTAGTAAATTATACTCCGTTCGCCCCTTAATTTATTTGAAATAAGTATGGCAGTGGTGCACCCCTCACCTATGTTCTTAGAAAATGTAACGACATTTATAAAAAGCATGACATAGATATCTTTTCAAATAAACTTAAATACACACATATTTAAAAGAGCCATTTATAGCATGTCAAGTTTTTTCAGTTAAAGCTTTTGTTTGTGGTTTTTATCTTTTTTTTTATTTTTTTCGTTGTTTGCATTTCTAACTTCATAAATTGCATACTATGCAATATATGAGGTTAGACATGCATTAAATTAAATTAAATTGGTATGGGATATTGCGTTATTACTTACTAGTAATGGCGCGGCATTTTATACTATTTTTTCTATAGTTCGTAGTTAGTGATTATTATATTTGCTTGAACAGTGTCAAAAAATAATGTTGTGCCTACCTGTAATTTAAGAGCATACATTAACAGTTGCTTGTTATATTGTTAAGATTGTCTGTATGTGTCTTAGTTGGTAAGCCTTTATAAATAAATAAAATATATACATATATATTTATACAGCGTACCCAGCTAGCTATAGCTATACATAATGACAGTTACTTTTTGTTTCTTCACTTCTATTGTTTATTTGGTTAAAATGAAACACAAAATTAAATATTACAGAGTTTTATTAAATGTATAAACAATACAAACACTAGTCTTATTTTGAGTACCACAAAACAGAAAACTATTATTCCTATAAATAAACCATGTTTTTTAAAAAAAAATTGGAGGATATTATTGAAATATTTAAGGCAACAGTCAAATGTGGATATGAAAAACTTATTTGAAAACAAAAAAAAAAAATAAAAGGAAAAAAAGGAATTTATATTAATTTGTGTATTTTCCTTCTCTTGCTGTAATATATTAAAGCCTGATTCTGAATTTCGTCAGCTGAATCAACATCTTTGTCTGTGCTGGTACCATTCAATAATTTATTGGTCCACTTACACCAATTGTGGGCAAAGAACCTGCTTGAAAAATCAAATATAAAATCTATTAAGTCCTTTCTGTGGCAGCTGCACTGAATAAATTGTATATTTACATGAACATACAATATGATTTTCACGTAGTTCTTTAAATTTTCTATTTGACTTTTAGTTCTGTGTATATGGTGCAGAATATCCTGGATCTCCGAAAAACATTTTGTTAAATTTTCGCTTGGGTAGCATAGGTATTTTTTACCTTTTATAAATTCCCTGTGTTGCAAGTACCTGTTTTTGGTTGAGTCATCTGTATACAAAGATACTTTGCAGTCATTGCAATTTCTGTATTTTTTTTTTTGCTTTACGCAATATGTAACCAGTTACTTACATATTCGAGCTGGCCAATTATTCTAGGGTCCTTTTTTTTATTCATAATTAATAATTACATTATCATTTAAATCATTAAAATCAACTTCGCATTGTGCTTCTACTTTCTTATTTAGCGAAAAAAATAAATTATCAAAAGATTCAAATCTGGAACAAAAATCTTCTTCACAATTAGACCCTGGAGAATAATTGCTGCTCATATACTAACAAAGAATCAAATGCAGATTCAAACCCAGCACAGGTCGGCGAGTTATTTCTCACCCCATGACTGCGTATACCCCCAAAAAAGTTTTCAAGAGGATTTTGGTTAAAATGTCTGCACCAAAATGATTTAATATTATATTCATTAAATAGCTTTTCTCTTAAAATGACCATATTTTCTATGGTTTTTATCCAATTAGTTATTGATGGTACAGTATTAGCACTCCCTTTTGATGTAATAAATGTCATCGATTTTAAAATAACTGGCTTGCACCCAAATCTCTTTGTGTTTGGAATTAGGTGTTACATTTATTAACAAATCTTTCCCAGACTGGACACCTGAGTTTTTCATACTTCCATTTAGGGAGTCAAATAAATTATCAATAAAGATAATAAAATCAGCAGTATCCATTGTTTACTCTGGTAGAATGTCATTCTCTGTAAAGTGACAACAAAAATATTAGTTAGATACACACTTTGTAGTTTTGAAAATAAAAAAAACTTTATTTCATCAAAGTTATCCCAAACAGATGATGATCATTAAATGCATCGCGAGATTTGTTAGGTCTTAGTTAAAAAGATTTGCCTCCAGCACACCATAATGGCAACCAACTACTACTAAGGCAACCAACATGATGTGATGTTTGTAATAAAAAGGCAAATAATTTTGAAGTTACATTATTGACTTACCTGCTAAATATCCCATGGTTTTCCCAACAGTTTGGCTAAACAGTTGTGCAGCATATTTAACCTTCATTTTAGGCATTTTAACCTTATTACAATGATTTTCTGTAAGGTTTTTTGTTATTTTTAATCCTTTATACGTTGGATTATTTTGATAGAGTTGAAGAATATGCTCCCATTTCGCCACTTTATTAACACCATCTATAGAATATCGCAGATTTTTTGTAAGCAAATTATTTCTCATCCCTTTTAGGAGATGAGGGACATCATACACAGGAATAATTTGCTTTCCTTCAATTTCAAATACAGAATTACTAATAAAATTAATATTTCTTCTAGCATAATTTCTTCTTGTTTCCTCAATTAGATAATTTATGGCACTAGTATTCGATGTGCCTTGATCACACACTGTGGCTAAAACAATAAAGCCAATGGAGTGGAGCTTCTTTATTATTTCTTTGATCTATACTACCAAAGTCTCTTTTGGCGTACTCCCTGAGCAAAACGAGTAATAGATTGGCTGTTTATCATTTTTAATTACACCCCTAATCATAAAAACTAGCACGTCATTTGCTATTTTTCGTGATGATTGACCAGTGTGGTTTACAAAACCTGATACTCTGATCTTTTTTAGGGTTGTAGTTAAAATGTGGAGCAAGTGCCATCTCATCGAAAATTAAGGTACACAACCTATGGTCATGCTTCATTTTCTCCACTTTTCTTTTCAATTTATCAAAAATATTTTCATTTATCTCTGGTTTCAGAGAAGCACTTGAAATCATTCTGCTTAATGTTACAGGAGATGGCAATGCAAATATTTTGCTTAACCATCTATATGCTTTTGGTCCCATTTTATACATACTGAGGGCCATAATTTTCTCCTCTTTTGTGAATCGTCATGTCATTTTAGGTTTACTTATTTGTCGAAACAGCATAACTGTAAAAATTGCAGCCAATGTTTTAAATTTCTTCAATGCCCTTTGAAATGAGGTATTTGTGGAAAGTTTCAGAGCTTTCTTCAATCTCCTCTGGTATGAATTATTTCTGGCTTTCAACTTTTTAATTTGTTTTGCCAAGTTTTGTACATTGCTGACCATTTTCTTAGTAGTATCTGAAAACAAATGAATGAAATATTAACAAAAAAAAAAAAAAAAATTCTATAAAACATAAAGCAATATTTTATTGAATGAATTCAATAAAATATTGCTTTATGTTTTATAGAATTTTCACTGCTATAAAGTGGATAGAATACAGCCCCTTTGTGGAAATCAAGAATGTCTCTTCTTATGCTGAAGCTTGATTAAACTGAATGGTACTCAAACCGATTTTTATTATAACAACACAATTTATTTATTTATTTAAACTTTATGCAACAAAAAAGTACAAAGGCGGACTTATTGCCTTAGGCATTCTCTACCAGTCAACCAAAGGTGGTGAAGAGATAACAAAGCAGGTGCAATAAAATTTTTAGATTCGGCGGTAGGTGCAAAAAAAAGACAGACATGACTAAAGTACTGATTTAATATTTAAAATTGAAATTTACAGTAGTTTCGCCTTATTTTCTTAAATTATAAGCCTATAAACCCTTCACAAAGGGTACTCATGTTTGCAGCACGTTTATGTGGCTCAAGCCATAATTTTCACACCACCTGCCAGCTCATCATCACACAACACTGTTTCACTGCCACTGGACACAAGTGAATTACGGACTACTTAGCACTACAATGTCTCAGCTCAACGACATATTATCTGCACAGAAGAGCCTGGAAGATAGCTTCATCCGAAAGATGAATGAGCTAGAAGCGCAAATTCAGAGTGCCGGACCTGCCTAGGACACCGTGGCGAGGGTAGCTGAAGAGTTTCGCACCTTCAGGGAGCTCATCCTCAGCATGCTGAGTCTACTCAGAAAGCAGATCAGCGAGTGCGCTGCGCAGGTTGACGGGTTGGAGACCAGGCATCAGAGAAAGGCGCTGATCTTTCAGGGTATAGCGGAGGTTGATGGAGAGGTCAGCAGCGCAGTCATCCTGGAGGTGTTAAATAAGAAGCTGGCACTCAAAACTGTCACTGCATCCTCCATAAAGGTCTGCCACAGACTCGGTGTAGCCAACAAGAATCACCATAGGCCCATCCTTGTCAAGTTCTCGAGCTACGATGACAGGTCTGCTGTTTGGAGGGCGAAGACTGGGCTGAAGGGTTCTTCTATCTCTGTCAAGGAGTTCTTGACAAAGACCCGACAATCCATCTTCGGGAAGGCGCGGCTTCACTTTAGTATGCGGCCGTGTTGGACTCAGGATGGCGTCATTGTTATTAAAGCTCCCGATGGAAGTAAGCATAAGGTCACATCATTTGAAGAACTGAATCTGCTGCTGGTAAGGTACCCCAAGGTTCAAACTTCTGGAGATGTCCTAGAAAATAGGATGCGTTAATTGTAGTATGAATTCGCTATTACTATTTAACAGCATACCGATTCCATCGATTAATAGGATTTGCTTACCGTTATTTTAAAATTATAGTTAACTATTAGAAATTGTCATCTTTCACTGCATTTAAATAATTATGATTATAGTTTCAGTTTCATAAGTGTTGTTTATTCATCACACGTCTCTGTTTAACATTTTACAACTTTCGCATAAAATAATTAGTTTACCCTCAATAATTATCTTTTTTTTTTGTCTCATTTCGATATTTTGCTCACGCCTAATTGTTATGAATGTCAAATTTGACATCGTTATAGTTGAATGACTTTTTTAAGATTGAATACGTTTGTCATGATTGTCAAATTTGACATCGTATTATTTTAACGACGTTTATGATCGGATACTTTCATAAAATTTTATATTGTTTAAAAGTCTTGTGAGGTGCGTTCTGAATACCTGACTTGACTACCTTTATATTGTTGAGGCGATAGTTACTTTATTTCATAGTGTCTTTAATCTTGAGTTGTTACGCTGTTATTCTATTTTTATTGATGTTAGCTTGCGGGTGGTGCAGAAATGCAAACGCCGTACTAGATTTTTGTGTAGTTATATTATTAGTGTTCTTGTTTTAGATCAGTATTTTTCCTTTTTTTAATTTGTTGTAATTATTATGTTTGTGTTATTTATATTATTTTATATTTATGACAAATTTCGATAATGAGTCTTTTCTCTGCCAACGAATCTGCTGCCACTTCTGATGATGATAGTTTTTGTTCCATTACAGACACCCTTGGCGATCTTTTGCGTCAAAGTTTTAACCAAAATCCTGACCGGCTGTTTAACGTTTGTCACATCAATGCCCAGAGTGTTCCAAGCCACTTCAATGAAATATATGATACTTTTTCGAACAACAACGTCCATGCCATCCTGATTTCTGAGACCTGGCTAAAGCCTGAACTTCTATCCACCACCTACTCCCTCCCAGGGTTCGTTCTTCTTCGGAATGATCGGATCGGTAAGAAAGGGGGTGGTGTAGCAATTTACCTTCGTGCCGATTTTCCTTTTAAAATTCTCGCTTCTTCTCCTAATAGCTCGGCCGAGTTCCTTTTTCTTGAGGTTTGTGTTAAAGGAGCTAAAGCCGTTATTGGAGTTGTGTATTGTCCCCCTTCCCTTGATTACTTCATCGAATTCGAATCGGTCCTGGAATCTTTGGGTTCGGAGTATGCACATCACATTGTCATGGGGGATTTCAACACCAACCTCCTTGCCCACAACTCCTCCCGATCCTGTAAACTCCTACACCTGGTTGAGTCAGCCAGTTTGCATGTTTTGCCACTTCAACCTACTCATTATAACACAATCGGTGATGATACCTGGCTCGACCTAATCCTCATCTCTAATCCTTCCCTAGTCTCCTCTCATGGTCAACATGTCGCTCCTGGCTTCTCCCATCATGACCTTATTTTCCTGTCTTACATCCTTAAACCTCCTAAATCCAAGCCTACATTCCAGTACAGGCGTGCCTTTGCGCGTATGAACATTGATAAGCTTACACAGGACGCATCTAACATCGACTGGACACCGCTGGAGGAGGCCACTTCAGTTGATGACAAAGTTAGCCTTTTTAATTCAGCTGTAGTCAAGTTGTATGATGCCCATGCTCCCATCAGGAAAATTAAGATGAAGTGCCCGCCTGCGCCTTGGATGAATCGGGGAGTTCGGATGGCAATGCGACGAAGGGACCGCGCGTTTCGGAAGTTTAAGAAGGATCGTTCGGAGGATAACTGGACCCTCTTCAAAACTGCTCGCAATCGTTGTAACCAGATGATACGCAACGCTAAAAGCCGTCACATTCTAGATAATATCACTTCCTCTTCTCCTGCCGATATTTGGAAATTCCTTCGAACTCTAGGTATCGGCAGATCGCGGCATTCAGACCCTCCTACTGCATTTGGTTTAGACGATCTAAATCGCCATTTCGCCACAGTTCCCACTCTTGATAGTCTAACCAAATGTCAAACCACTGACTACCTTGATGGTCTGACGCGACCCAATATTGCTCCCTTTGCCTTCATGCCAGTCGATCCGGGTGAGATCAAAAAGATTATCCTCTCCATTAAATCGAAAGCCGTGGGCTGTGATAACGTTAGTCGCCACATGATCGTGGTGATTCTTGACCAGCTCCTTCCTGCAATCTTCCATATCGTCAACTTTTCCCTTTTCTCCGGTGATTTCCCTTCGCTGTGGCGGAAAGCCCATGTTCGACCACTACCTAAAATTTCTAATCCCACCCTTCCCAGTCACTTTCGACCAATCACCATCCTACCCTTTTTATCCAAAGTCCTCGAGGCCTGTGTCCATAAACAATTTTCCCACTTCATTCACCGTAACTCCCTCATTAGTCCATTCCAATCCGGTTTCAGGCCTGGCCACAGTACCGTCACAGCTCTCCTCAAAGTGACTGACGATTTAAGGCGGGGAATGGAAGACAGTAAAGTTTCCGTTTTAGTACTGATTGATTTTTCCAATGCCTTCAACACCGTCAGTCATGAAGTCCTTTTATCCATCCTCTCCTATCGAATGGTCTCTCCAGAGGTTTTGGATTGGTTTTCTTCCTATCTTCGGGGGCGTCAGCAGTCAGTTCTTGTGGGAAACTCCACTTCCTGCTGGTGTGTTCTTGATGCTGGCGTCCCTCAAGGCGGTATCTTATCTCCACTTCTATTCTCTATTTTTATAGATCTTATCACTACCGAACTTCAGTGTGCGTATCATCTTTACGCTGATGACTTGCAGCTTTACAGTCAGGCGAGTGTTGACAACTTGTCCGATGCGATTGAGGAGCTAAACCGGAATTTAACAACGGTGAAAAATTGGTCAGATCGTTTCGGGATAGCGGTTAACCCAACCAAGTGCCAGGCTATTATTGTAGGGAGCGCCCATAGCCTGCGAAGGCTTAATAGCTTAGCGGTGCCACCGGTTACCTTTGATGGCACAGTCATCCCGTTAAGCTCCGACGTCAAGGATTTGGGCTTGTATGTTGACACTTGCCTGAGCTGGCGTAAGCAGGTCGCGACTGCGAGCAAAAAGTCACCGGGACGTTGCGGTCGCTTTATAGGTTGAAAAATGTTCTCCCATCACACATTAAGGCTATGCTGGTTCAGTTGCTTATCTTCCCCATACTTGATTATGGCGATGTGTGTTACTATGACCTGAATGCAGATCTTCTCAATAAATTAGACCGACTTCTTAATAACTGCATTCGATTCGTATTCAATCTCCGTAAGTATGATCATGTGTCCGCACATCGATTACTCTTAAAATGGTTTCCCATCACACAGCGCAGGGCGTTAAGGGCTTTGACAACCTTATTTTCTCTCCTTGAAAAACCTAGTTCTCCTTCTTACCTGACTTCTCACTTTCAATATTTATGCTCTGCGCACACCAAGAATCTTCGTTCCTCTAATAATCGTATTCTGCGATGTCCTTCCCACCGCTCTGGTTTTCTCAAATCTTCTTTTCTAGTCCAGGCGGTTTTCTTATGGAATGAACTCCCTCAGAATATCAGGATGGCCGCCAGTCGGTTCACTTTTAAGGTAAAAGCTCGCGAACACTTACGTAAGAAGTTGGCAGACTCGTCCCACAATTAATTTGTCGTACTTCACCACCTATTTATTTTTTATCTCTCTCTACCCTATATATTTTGTTTGTATGTATGTATATATGTATTTATTTTAATATCGAATTTTTTCTGTATTTTCTGCACCTTCTACGTTTTGTCTCTGCATCACCCTAAGGTAGACTGGTAGAAAATGCCCAAGGCATTAAGTCCGCCTTTGTACATTGTATTTTTTTACATGTGCATAAAGTTTTAATAAATAAATAAATAAAATTGTATATAAGGAAATAATCAAATATGAAATTTTAAAATAATAAAAAACAAATATCTAAACAAGTTTAAACGTACACAAGTACATAAACTCATATAAACCGTATATAATATAAACTCATATATACCATATATAATATATATACATACTCATAAATACATACATATTTTAAAATAAGAATAGAAAGGATGTTTAAGATAAAACTCTTGCTAATTGTTCTGAAAATAAATCCGCAACTCCCGCTTGAAAACATATCGACTGGTGGCTGTCCTGATATCCAGAGAAAGGGCATTCCAAAGAAGTAAAGCCTGAATATGAAAAGAGGAATGAATGAAATCAGAAGTATGAGAAAGACAGTTGAGTAGAAGATTATTAGAAGAACATAGACTCCTAGGGTGAGTAGAACAAAGATATTGAAAATGAGAAATAAGATAAGGAAGGAGAAGAGGGAGAGTTGGGAAGTGAGAAAAGAGTAGTTAACGCTCGCAAATTCCTTCTCTGACGAATGGGCAGCCACTTTAGCTCTACCCTGAAGCCAGATACGTGATCATATTTCCGCTAATTAAAAACATACCAAATGCAGTTGTTTAGCATCCTATCCAGCTTATCCAACCAGACCGCATTCAAGTCGAAGTAGCACACAATTTACATAGTAACTTGAGTGAATATTAAGATGATAAATAACTTAAAATAAAATATTAAATTCTTACTTCTTTTGCTACTAGCAGCTGCAGGTCAGGATCAGGTGGTAGTTCTTGATATTGCGGAATTTCAGCAGCAGTGCTGCTGGTGCTATGGTTTGTAACATCCATGAGAGGTGGTCTTCTAATTAGAGAAATTCCTGTAAATCAAGTTTTTTTTAAATACCTATTGTTTAACTGACTTTATTTATTTATTTACCACAAACACAGAGCCTATCATCGCAGGTAAAATTTCCAAATGCACTAATGGGGCATACAGTTAATAATAAAATTGATTTTAATTATTGAAATATGAAAATTATTTGAAAATTATTTGTAATTTAATAAAAAATAAAAAATAAATAAAAAAATTAAATTACAAGTTTAAATAAATTTAAACTTGTAATTTTTACCTGGAAAACAGAGTCGTGGTATAGCATCAACACTTAAAAATTTGCTTCTTGTGTGGTACTGAGCCTCAAAATGCAAATGACAAACACGGCGGCGTTTAAAAATTGTGTCATTATGTAAGGCCAGAATGGGTCTTCCAATATTGTATATCCAGGTTCTGAAGCGTTCAGGTTCCTTATTCGGGTTTGAAAATTTGTGGAGAATTTCCTTTTCGGAACCTAAAAGAAGATAATATTAGAGTATCTGTTCGTAAGGATTGGGTATACGATTAGCAGTGGCGTGCGGTCCATAGAGGCATAAAGGCACTGCAGACCCTAGACGTAGTAGATATAGATCTAGACAAGTTACAGTAATTTCAAAAATAAAAATAAATATTCTGCGTAATAAAACTAATAAAATTATTCAAACTCCTAATGTAAATTAATAGCAACGCGCATCGCATTCATACCGTAATCCGTACTCGGTACTGTCAAAACTACGACAGGCGTTCGTAACACATCGCCGACAACGCGGAAGGCAGAGAGTGATTCTGCCTACAATTCATTCATAAATGTATGCATGTAGTGGTACATTTTCGTGTCTGTGCACTGCACACAACGGCGCGGTAACAAAGCCATCTCCTGCGGCAGGTGACCCAATCACGGGCCAGCTCGTCCGTCGTCAGCTGAATCCGTCGTCTCTATTGGCGCACCCCATGTATTATACGACTAAGTTTAATGAGTATTAAGTTCAGTGATATTTCGATTGACAATGATGCAATTTTATTTGGTAACGTTTTACTTCCCAAAATTTTAAATTGTTTTTTTCTATAGAGTCCATTATTGTTTTCTTTCAAGTGAAGCGCGCTGTTTTATGTTTTTATTTTGATGGTTTTCATAAGATAGGTCGATTTATTGTTAGGTTCAATTAGTTTATTGAATTGTTTTTAAAAGTACTTTTTATTTGTTTATTCAAAATGTTGTTCGATTGTGAGGTTTGTGTTGAAAATGTGTTTGTTGAAGGTTATAAATGGTAAATTTTCTCAATTAACGTTTAATGAAAAGGTTCAAATTGTATCAAAACGGAGATGTGTACCTGAGTTACAAGAATTGACCTAGCAAAGAGGTAATAACTCGTAAGTTTCATAGTAAAAATTATAAGACACAACTGGCTGTGTGTTGTTCCGATCGGAAGCTATTGCGACTATTTTAAAAAGTAACATTATTTCATTAAACTTTCCCTAAATAAAGTACCATTATTTTTGTCGTATTTTATAAACAAGTAGTTCGAGCGGCCATTAGTCGTTTGTTTGTTTTGATTTGGTCGTGAGCTTTGTTATCAGATATTTTAGATTTAACGATGTTATTGGTGTGAAAAAATGGATAATATTCACTGTGAAATTCGTTCATGTGTTGTGTGTATAGAGGAAATAAAAATATGCGTTTTTAAAACTATCGGTGACAAAAAGACGTGATCGTGAAAGGTCAATGACACCGGATTTTATTTAATTTGACTGCTATTATTTAATTTGCATATTAATATGAAACATCAAAACATATAGGTATCCGTAAAATATGTCTACAAAATCAGTCAATCTAGGCTAGGTGGCAATTACCTACATCATTATTTAAATCGACAAGACGACGAACCAAAACCATGATAGGTACATGTTTGGTAAGATACCTACCTAGCTTAAATAGCTTTTAACTGTTTTGCCTACCCTGTCTAAAAACTCTGTGCACGCCACTGCGATTAAGTAGTTAAAATTTGAGGATTCTGACACTGTGGGGGGGTCAAGGGGACTTATCTTAAGACCCAAGCAATTTTAGCTGCCGGAGCAGAGTTCAAAAAAATCGAAAAATCACTAACTATTGCTTGAAACGAAACGTAATTTCACAAAATTCTTACGTATTTTAAAGTTGCGTCTGTTAAAATGCGTGAAACGAAACGCGCCAGGTAAATAAAATTTCGCGGCATTCCGCTGCTTTCGAGTTTTTAAAAAGGACAACTATAATAATAATACTAATGATAATAATAATAATAATATTTATGGAGACGAAATAATATTAAATATAATAAAGATATTTTTTTTTACAAATGATGGAAGCAATAAAATATCTTTACAAATTAAAATAAATGTTCAATTAACATTCTGTTGTTTTATTGTGGACAAGAGCGAGCGAAGCGAGCTCAGGACTTGTGGGCACCCCGACTTGGACAGGTTAGTTTAGAAGGGGAGCGCAGCGAGCGAACAGACCCTGCCATCCCCTTCGTGGTTATTTTTTTTTAAACCACCCAGAAGTAGGAGCCCCGCGCGGCGGGGCTCCGTCGAGCCCCTCTGGCGGTGGGAAAGGCTGGAGGGTGACTCTACCCCTCTTCCCGCCTTCCCTGACCTCCTTACGACCCTATTAAGGTGACACGGTAGAAATCCCTGGTAGGGCTCCGGCGAGTATCTCCGGCGGGGAAAAATGGTGTGGGCGACTACACTACTCCCCCCCCCACCCCCCTCCACCCTACTGCTCCCCCTATCGTAACTACGTAATCGCATACCTTACCCCAATTCGGTACACAGCATATTTTTCTGAAGACATTGTAGAAAATCGGAGTCCAATATATATGCATTGCTAGGGTCCACGGAAAAACGGTATGTACGTCGGAGTCCAGGAGGGAGCACGGGTAAACAGAACAGAATGAAGTCACAATAATCCAAAAAACATAGCGAGGTCGTAAATGAAATCCACAGTTAAAAATACCAAAACACATTTTAAAGGTTCGATCGACAAAACACCAAGAATGACAGTTAAAAAACAAAAATGCCGGGAATGTCTGACAATAACGTTCCTTTACCAAACAGTTTATTAAGTGCCAATATTTCACTTGAATTGTAATTTGCAAACCATTTAATACATTTACGGTAAATCTGCAATTAAAAAAAATAATATTAATTACAGCTCAGTTTTTTATTCGAGGAAAAGAAACCAGAAAAATATTACAATAAACAATGCCACTTTTTTTGGCGTTACTTTTTAATGCACGGAAAGAAACGCATCATTCTTTTGGTGTGGCTCAGTGTTGCTATAGAAATATTTCATAATTATTTTTTTTCATTCTATTTAATTTCCTGTCTAATAAGTTTGAATACTTTAAATAATAATAAATCTTCAGACAATATTTCATGCTATTTTTAAATTTCAGTATGTTTGAAAATGGTACAGATAGGCCATCTGTTGAGCAACGATGGAACTACCCGAGCCTTTTTTGTCATACTAGTCATAAAAATGTACTATATTAAATGACCCTGGTAAGTACAAATGTTCAAATTTTGTTTTGAGTCGTTTACGGAACATTTACCTATTTGTTGTGATGTTTATATATCCATTTTCAGATTTGTTTTAACGTTTGTGATTAGAATATCTTGTGATGAATGTTTCTTCTATCATAAATTCAGAAAACGTATGACATTGTTCCTTGTGAAGGATTAAACTGTGTGTGTGTGCAATCATTACTCAGGAAGGTATAAGTATAAACTTTTGAGTTTTAGAGATAATTAACGTCTCGTTACTTCACCTATATTTCTAATCACAATTAACGTGTCGACAACAATCAAATCGTTTTTCAGAGGTTATTTGATATTGTGTGCGAGTCATTCAGCGTCATTAAAAGCTTGTACCTACCCTATAGTGGCAATTTCTTAAAACTGTATCTTTGCTGTCTTAATACGATACGATTCTAATACGATTTTATCTAAGACAAACATACACAACAACAATAAGGCGATAAACCACACAGTATTTGTATAAACTTCAAAATTATATTATTCATAGCTGATATTTTCATATCTCGCATTAAACTCGAAGTTAAAAATTTAATTAAAAAAGAAATATTATTTTCTATAAATGCGTAAAGACACCAATCAATTATTTCTGCGCCATCTATTGGTCTGTGTTTTTACTACCTGCGGTCGAACTCGATAGTGGTGCTTAACCTTTTAACCGCCTACGTCGGATTAATCCGACAAATATTTTCGGGCCCATTTCGCCAGAGTCGGATTTTTACGACCAGAATATCACTGCTCGTTTAATCAGCTTTTTTATTTAATTACGCTGTATTCTATCAAAAATATGTTAATATTCGGTAAATATAGTTAACTAAGTAATCATAAGAGAGTAATCTAAGGAGGCAATAGGCTCGCCCCCTATTACATGGGACGTAAACATAACTGGCGAAATGTGGGTGTACTAATGGGTACACCTCTGCCTAACCCTTCGGGGATTACAGGCGTGATGTTATGTTATGTTATGTAAGTAATCATTTACAGTTTAATACACTTTAGTTTCTTAATTAGAAGTCCTAAAAATAATATCCAAAGTTAGATGAAATACTAACATTATTTTTAGAAAATTGTATTGATGTGCAACGCCCATGACGACAAAATCCGACATGAGGGACGGGACATACGTCAAGATTTACCGATACAAAAATAAACATAAATCAAAATATTTCTCGTTATACTGACTAATTTACTTTAAAACAAATACAGCAATTGTTAATAAAACATTTTTTCACTAATATTTGTGAGTATTTAATTTAATTCCTTTAAAATTAAGTAAATTCACTTATGAAATGTCAGCGATTGAATTGATGGTTCCCATCCCTAGCCTACATGTTCCGTAACTTACTTTGTTAGGATGCCCTGCGCCTCAGTCGGATAAAGACGACCGCATCTTACGTCATAAACGAGTGCCGACTTCTGGAATTTTCCATCAGTGTTGTGCTTGTGCATGAAGTTTTACGTTCGTATGTCGACAAATGTACATTTTGTCATGACGACTACTGAAGAGTTAATACGAATTCTAGAAGGCGATGAAAATTGTTTGGGGTTCGGTCGGGATGGCTTTAATTATCAAGGAAACTGCATTGGACTCTTTTATAAAGATATTATTTATTGTGCACTGTACACGACATGATTCAGGTTGACGATGGAAGAGAACGGGGGACCTCGTCCTTCCATAGACAATAACATATTTTTATAATCGTAGACTACAACAAAAATGAAGAATTTTTATTTTTAGACCTTGAATCAGCTGTTCCCTACATTTATGTTCGTACCGAATAATTTCGTAAGGTAAGTAGTATTCAAGTAGGTAGGTACCTATATCTCCACTAAGCTAAGTTTACCCCTCGCTGGAATGCGGCGTGTACCCGTGTACCTACGAATAATATAATATTAAAAACAAAAAATGCAAAGTAAAATCTAACAAACATTTGTTTACTTTTTTAAAGTCATAGCGAATCCTTTTTTGCAGCCCGTACCTAAGCGTCAGTGTGACGTTTTGAAGTCGGGCGGTTAAAAGGTTAATATTTTTTTTATTTTATTTCTTAACCTTTTAACCGCCCGACTTCAAAACAGTTGGCGTGCCCCCAGCGCCCGGCACAGTGAATCGAAAATTAAATACCTACAAAAAAGAGGGATGTGCAATATTTAACTTTGCGATGTCGATATTTCGTTTTAGTAACGACATTTGCATTTGCGAGCGTGGTTAACTAACAACTACATCTCACCAAGCTTAGTTTGCACCTCGCGTCATTTACGTCACACTGACGCTTAGGTACGGGCTGCAAAAAAGGATTCGCTATGACTTAAAAAAAGTCAACAAATGATTGTTAGATTTCACTTTGCATTTTTTTGTTTTTAACATTATACGTAGGTACACGGGTACACGTCGCATTCCAGCGAGTGGTAAACTTAGCTTGGTGGAGATATAGGTACCTACCTACTTGCTAATGGTATAATAAAATACCTCTTGAAATTCTCCAACTAAATGAGAGAAAATTTAAAACATGCATAAAACGCACACTATGTAGTCAAGCATATTATAAGTTAGATGATTATATCACGGACAAAAATGCTTGGCTAAATGCTAGTCCTGCTCCACAGCCACTCGGGCTCACTAACTAGGATTGTTATTTTTTATTTTTTAAGAGAATGATGTTTCTTACCCTCTTTGTTGACCTGAATAACTTGTACTGTTATCAGTACGAGTACTGTTTTTTTTTTTATACATACCACAACTATATAACAAATAAGTGCACTGAAAGTGCTAGTATTGTATAATTTAATATCATTTATTTCCATTTTGTAAATGTGAGTACCATGGAGCGTTTTTTTTTTTTACTTACTGAGTACTACGTGTTTTGACTTAATGATCATGGCAGTTGGGAGCTTGTCATGCTCACTCAAATGTCTCGCTGATGGTGGCGCGTGTGTTGGATCACTTGGCTCCCTTCATGATGGTTGAGCTAGGTGGTGCTGATCCATGCGTCATGCTCGTGAACGAGTGCTGTCAGTTGGGATTGGTCATCTCTTAACTGCTATGGTTTACATCTTTATTTTTAGTATTTTTTACAACTGTTTTATATTTATCTTCATTGTTTTCACATATAGACTCAACAAGAATATTGTAACCAGGATTTTGTAAAAACCTACTTTAAAAAGAGTGCCGTGGAGTTTCTTGCTCGTTCTTCTCCATAGAGGCCTACCTCCGTTTTGGAACGAGCAACTAGCTTCATTTTTCGGACTAACTGACCGACTCCTTGGCAATTCAAAAGTGCCTGTAAATGGTCTAATTGAAATAAATGTTTTGACTTTGACTTTGACTTTGACTTTGACTTGAATACTACTTACCTTACGAAATTATTCGGCATTTTTCGCAAACCAGTAAAACAAAAAATGTTTAAAAATTTGAACGATTTATTAATTAGTACTTAGGCTACTCACAATAAAATCAGTCCAGAGAAGAGTTTGGCGAGATATACGAACATAAATGTAGGGACCAGCTGATTGAAGGTCTAAAAATGAAAATTCTTCATTTTTGTTGTAGTCTATGATTATAAAAATATGTTATTGTCTATGGAAGGACGAGGTCCCCCGCTCTCTTCCATCGTCAACCTGAATCATGTCGTGTACAGTGCTAAATAAATAATATCTTTATAAAAGAGTCCAATGCAGTTTCCTTGATAATTCAAGCCATCCAGACCGAACCCCAAACAATTTTCATCGCCTTCTAGAATTCGTATTAACTCTTCAGTAGCCGTCATGACAAAATGTACATTTATCGACATACGAACGTAAAACTTCATGCACAAGCACAACACTGATGGAAAATTCCAGAAGTCCGCACTCGTTTATGACGTAAGAAGCGGTCGTCTTTATCCGACTGAGGCGCAGGGCGTCCTAACAAAGTAAGTTACGGAACATGTAGGCTAGGGATGGGAACCATCAATTCAATCGCTGACATTTGATAAGTGAATTTACTTAATTTTAATGGAATTCAATGAAATACTCACAAATATTTGTGAAAAAAATGTTTTATCAACAATTGCTGTATTTGTTTTAAAGTGTATTTAGTCAGTATAACGAGAAATATTTTGATTTATGTTTATTTTTGTATCGGTAAATCTTGACATATGTCCCGTCCCTCATGTCGGATTTTGTCGTCATGGGCGTTGCACATCAATACAATTTTCTAAAAATAATGTTAGTATTTCATCTAACTTTGGACATTATTTTTAGGACTTCTAATTAAGAGACTAAAGTGTATTAAACTGTAAATGATTACTTAGTTAACTATATTTACCTAATATTAACATTTTTTTTGATAGAATACAGCGTAATTAAATAAAAAAGCTGATTAAACGGGCAGTGATATTTTGGTTGTAAAAATCCGACTCTGGCGGAATGGGCCCGAAAATATTTGTCGGATTAATCCGACGTAGGCGGTTAAAAGGTTAATTTTTTTTTTAATAAAAGCGTGTTACACTAAGACGTTACGAGAAATCAAGAAGGTGTAACACGCTTTTATTAAAAAAATTGTGACTGTTTCCTAGACTATTTCTTATCTGAATTAAATTATTTAGATTTTTTTTTTGTGCTTTTTAATAAAAGCTTGTTTTTAAAAACTTTTCAGTATTTATGAGACGGAATTATGACTACGGCTTAGTTCGTATTTTATATTTAAATAGCTTACATCCATTTTACAACAAGGACTTTTAACTTATGGCAAAATAAAGTTTAAATTAGTTTTCAACAAACTTATTTTCCCTTTATTGGAGTTACATAATTATGGATAATATACATATCTCCATTGTTCTCCTCCACTTCAATTACCGATCGAATCGCACCAAAACACGCGGTAAACTCAGGTAGGTTGTCATAAGAGTTTGTAGGCATATAAACACTAAGGAGTACTGCTGACCTACCGCACACGGTTATCTTTGTCGCACACACCCGCACCTTATTGCATTCTATCACAGATACAGACTCAAACGCACTCTTACGCCACAACAGCGCCACCCCACCGTAGGGCCTCCCGCTGAGTAGACCCGCCGCAGGGTCGACTGCAGACGTGCCGGTGCACCCGAACTTGTCGTCGATCGTATTGAGCAGCGGCAGGTCATGTGGCAGCAGCCAGGTCTCCTGGAGGGCTACCACATCGGCTATTGAGCATAACGTTCCGATTCCCTCTAAAGATCTCTTCATGGATTTACAATTAAAACTTATTATTTTGTTGCAGTTATTGTTCATCATATATTATTATTAACTTGTTTGTTTATACTACTGCCTTCAAAGCCCTTGCTCTTTTTTCTATTCTCGTAAAAGTTTACAAAACGCCTGAACGATATACCTGACGGCCACAGCTTGTCATCTAGGAACGTGGCCGTTTTATGTTTTGCTACATAAAATATGTAGGCGTTGTGGTTCCTTTCTTGCTTCATTTTGATTTTTACTAACGAACCTGTCGCGTTTTCTTGTATATGTAATCAATAATATCTTGGTCAGTTACATCCCTATGCACGTTAAATATAAATAGGGGCACTTTCGTGTACGCCGCTTTGAAACTGGAGGTATTCTCACTAGAATCAATAACCGCACTGCCGGTTTTTTAATCTGTATTTACCTACTATTGTATGCCCTACGGGCGGGACATAGCTGTTCACAATTTATTATATTTCTGCCACCTGTATTATGTACCTACCTATGATCCATAATAAAGATTGATTTGATTTGATTTGGTTATCTTCTTAAATACGTAACAAACCAAAATGTACACATTGCAGAGGACACACCACAGAGTACTATAATATAAAATGGGGACACACCCTTTCCCCGACATCGATACTACGACTAGGGTTGCCAACTTTTTTTGACAAATAAAACGTATAAAAGTGGTTTGGATAGGAAAAAAATAAAGTATTAGGAAGAAAAAAAAGTATATTTCAAATTTTATGTTTTTTTTGCTTTAAAAACGTATTTTTGTGTGCTTTTAGTACATGATATACAACACATGATATATAACACATGATACAATTCGTTTTTAATTAAATTTATTGATGCTCTATTTCTCTCTTCTCGCCACTTCAGATTTATTACAGAAAAAACTCTTTCAGTAAAAGCTGAAGTTGCAGGAACAGAGAGTAGGTAAGAAATATTTTTTTTTTATATTTGGTAAGCTATCAGATGCATTTTTAAGTATATATTGCCATTTTTCTACTGTACTTTTCACTAAAAATTCTTGATCATCATTAGTGACTTTTCTTTGGATTTCTCTAAGTCTTATAGATTCGGAATACATATCGTCCATCTCAATATTTAATCTGTCTTGTAATTTGGCCTTTGTAATAACCATTTCAAAATGTTCAAATTTTACCTCATTTTTCAAAGACATGTTAGGAAGTATTGAAAGCCAGTTATCTTTGCTAAACTCAAACCATTTTATCATATATTTTAAGCTCATATCAATAAAAAGCGAAAAGTTACTGACAACTGTATTGAATGTTTCGGGTGATGACTTTTGAATTTTTTGTAATCTCATTTTTGATTCATAACCAAAGTACTTATCAGTTTTTCTTAGTTCTAATTCGTTTCTTAAATTATCCATAATATTATAGACATCTAGTATAGTTACATCATTTCCTTCCAGACGTTTTATCGTTTTATTAAAAATATTAAGCATGTGGCTTGTAAAGTGTAGATAAATTTCCACAACCTCCCTATCCTGATGATCACTTAGTTTTAATAATTCTTGTACAATTATCACCTAAACTTATAAAATAATTACATATTGGTTCCCAATTAAGTAAAAGGGTGTCAACGGCTGGAAGTAGTGATAACCACCGTGTACCAATATGACGTTTGATTTCGTGAAATTCACCATCAACCATAGTAACAATTTTTTTTAAATCATCTCGTCTACAAGCAGATACCGAAAAATGACTGTATATTTTCAAAACAATATTTTCTATGTCACAAATCAAGTAGCCCATTGCATGTTTCACTGTATTATGGATAATGTGTGCATGACAGTTGCCTTTTATAAGGTTTGGTACTTCTTTTTTAATATTGTGTACAATGAGTGATGAATGCCAAAATTAGCATTGCAATTGTCTGCACTGAGACCTGATACTTGATTGAATGACAGGTTGTGGGAATCCATAGATTTCTTTATAGCTTCTAACATGCCATCAGCAGATTCATTAGAATTTTCGTAAAAATCGATCAGTTTATTTTGGATCCCTTCATTTATTGAAAAATATTGCACTACAAGAGGAAATAACTTAATATTATTTTTATTTGATGCATCTGTCTGGAGACAGAAAAATACATCATCATGTAAATCATTTATTACACTTTCCACAGAATATGGACCTAACACTTCTGTCACTAAAGCTTCCATTTTAGTTCTTCCCAAGCGTATTTTACTAGCTATTTTAGAATCTACAAATACAATTTTGTTTAATTTACTTAGACAATCCATGCTATTATAAGATAAATTATGCTTCACAGTGTGAAAAGTCAATGCTAATTCCGCTGCTATAATATTCTCATCATCACTAGATCCTTGACATCTTGATTTAGTATCTGATGTAAGGAAATTTTGTAATGCACCAGATGTTTTCTTCATTTCAGTTTTTATCTTATGCTTCTGAGTATTTTGATGTTGCTTAATCTGTAGAAAGAAAAAAACAAAAACTGGAACCACCACCATATTAATCCATCACCATTTTCAAAATAATACTGAATCATGAATTCTTCAAATATTCTTCAATTGAATGACAAATATTAAAATGTCTATTAATATAATTTTATTGAGAATATAAACATTTCAGAATTCTGACAATTAGTATGAAAAATATATTTTTTTTTTATATTATTATAATAACAAGTAATAAGATTATTTTTAAAATAACTCATAGAATTTGAAACATTGAAACTAATTTCCCTTGCTCATGCTTAAAAAATAATGTATAAATTGTCAATACAAACTAAATTTCAAAAATACATGCAACTATAACTGTTTTTAAAACTTTTCAGTACAAAGTCCGGGTTGGGTATGCGATTACGTAGTTAAAATTTGAGGATTCTGACACTGTGGGGGGGTCAAGGGGACTTATCTTAAGCACCCCCAAGCAATTTTAGCCGCCGGAGCGGAGTTCAAAAAAATCGAAAAATCACTAACTATTGCTTGATTCGAAACGTAATTTCACAATTTTTTTTCGTATTTTAAAGTTGCGTCTATTAAAATGCGTAAAACGAAACGCGCCAGGTAAATAAAATTGCGGGCATTCCGCTGCTTTCGAGTTTTTAAAAAGGACAACTATAATATTAATGATAATAATAATAATATTTATGGAGACGAAATAATATTCAATATAATAAAGATATTTTTTTACAAATGATGGAAGCAATAAAATATCTTTACAAATTAAAATAAATGTTTAACTAACATTCTGTTCTTTTATTATTGTGGACAAGAGCGAGCGAAGCGAGCTCAGGACTTGTGGGCACCCCGACTCGGACAGGTTAGGTTAGAAGGGGATGGCAGGGTCCAGTGAGCGAGCGCAGCGAGCGAACAGACCCTGCCATCCCCTTCGTGGTTATTTTTTTTTAAACCACCCAGAAGTAGGAGCCCCGCGCAGCGGGGCTCCGTCGAGCCCCTCTGGCGGGGGGAAAGGCTGGATGGTGACTCTACCCCTCTTCCCGCCTTCCCTGACCCCCTTACGACCCTATTAAGGTGACACGGTAGCAATCCCTGGTAGGGCTCCGGCGAGTATCTCCGGCGGGGAAAAATGGTGGGGGGCGACTATACTACTCCCCCCCCACCCCCCTCCACCCTCCTGCTCCCCCTATTGTAACTACGTAATCGCATACCTTACCCCAAAGTCCTATCATATACAAACTGGTGACTTTTTTCTGTAAAGATGTAAGAAAACCTAATGAATTAGGTTAGGTAAGTAAGTTAAAAAATGTAAATAAAATAACTATACGAAAGGAGAGGCAACGTAGCTTTAACAATATTTGAACACATTTACAAATTTTCATACCTGTCCAATGCCAGCTGAACTGATTGTAAAATTCACGCCGCAGATAATACATTTTGCATTACTTTTATTTTGAAGATCACTTGTTAGCCAGTTGTATTGTTTTTCCCACTCAGGTTTATATTTTTGTAAAACTTTTGTTATTTTAGCTTTTTAGGAGTCACTGGTGTGTCGCTATCAGAATTACTCGTCATTTTCAGCATTAATATTTACTTTAAAATGCGTTCTTCACTTAAAAACAAAACTAACGGATCAGTTTTGTACAATTTCGTCGTTAATGAAAGACATCTGTGACAAATGTCACAACTGACATCTAACATTTCGTTCAGTAATTAAAAATTGTTTCATTATCCGTTTTAAATATTTCGTTCAGCAATTATGAATCGTTAAGTACCCATAATTAGTATTTTGTTTTACGCACCACAGTAAAGGTTGACAATAAAGTATTTTTGCATACTTTATTTGTATGTAAAAGTATAAAGTATAATTACCAAAAATAAAGTAGGATACGTTATTATAAAGTATGGTTGGCAACCCTAACTACGACGAAGAATCTTCTGAGGAAATAGTGGAATTGGAACCGGAATATCATGATGAGCCATCCATTAGCGCTGCGGATCGTACTCCTTCGATCTGTCTTGTCTTGTTCCCAATTCCCTCAACTAGCGCTGCAGACCCAATGCCATCCACAAGTACTGCTCAGATCCCTTCCTCAGTGACTGAAGTCCTTATGGAAACTGACACGCATCCGAGTATCGAGCTGGACTCAAAAATTTTAGAAATATTTGGAGAGGATCCATCTCTGGAAAAGATATATGGCAAAGAAATTCAGGCTGATCTGGCTATTTGGCTACAGCATGTGGCTACTTAGGGCTTGTCTAGCGAACTTCGCAAGGAGTTGATAGAAAGATACTTACCTCCTACTAATTTTAAACTAGTTGACGCGCCGGAATTAAATTTAGAAATAAAAGCAGCTATTTCAGAAGTGGTTTTAAAGAGAGATAAAGGTATTGAAATGAAACAGAAACAGTTAAGTTGTGCCATTTCATGCCTTAGTAATGCTTTTACTCTAATGATCACTAAAGAGGACAAAGACACGAAATTAATACAAATGATGATGGACAGTATACGCCTCCTTTGTGACAATCAGCACTCAACACTCAACACTCCGCCGAAACTTTATTTTACACAATTTAAAAAAAGAGATGAAAGAACAATTACAAAAAACAATAATCGACAAACACCTGTTCGGATCAGACTTAGCTGAAACACTCAAAATTGCGAAGACGATAACAAAAACAGGAGCAGAATTAAAATCAGCCATATCTCGGCCACCCATCAACAGAACGAAGACGGCGCCACCTCCGCCTCAATCGCCGTTTCAACAACGAAACCATTTAAACTGGTGGGCCCCTCCCCCGAGTCGCAGGCAAACGGGGACTCAGAGGACGAAGGGGCCTGCACAGAGAAATCCGCCCGCGAGCACCTCGCGCGGGTCACATCGAGGTTGGCAGCAGACAACACCAGCAACACTGGCGAGCTACCGCAGTCGTCCCTAGATGTTACCGGGGTAAGCAAATATACTGTAGACTGTAGTAGACTGGCACTTTTTTATGACACCTGGTCAGAACTAACTCCTGATCCGACTGTTCTTTCATGGATTTCTGGATATAAAATACCTTTGTCAGATCGTGTTATACAGTATACTATTCCCAGTAAAAGAATCCACTCCACATCAGAAAAACAAAATTTCAAAAAATGTATCGATGAATTAATATGCTCTGTTGCTATCAGTCTTTGCAACCCTTGTGAAGGGCAGTTTTTTTCAAGCATTTTCTTGATACCTAAACCCAACGGTAAACATAGATTCATACTCAACTTAAAAAATCTTAATCAATTTATAAAAACAAAAAATTTTGAGCTCGAGGATTTACGGACAGCAATTAAACTTGTATCGGAAAATAGTTTTATGGGAACGGCAGATCTAAAAGACGCGTATTTTTTAATAAAAATTCATGACGATGATAAGAAATATCTTAGATTCGAATTTGACAATGTTTTGTATGAATCTAATGTGTTACCGTTCGGCCTAAACACGGCACCTTTCGTATTTACTAAGATAATGAAACCGGTTGTCGGGCTGCTCAGATCCTGCGGTTATATATCTAGTATATATTTAGATGATTTGTTGCTTATTGGCCATTCTTACCATGCTTGTTTAGAAAACATAGCGGTAACTCGACAACTATTGACAGCGTTAGGGTTTATTATAAATAAAGATAAATGTAACTTATCACCTACGACAACATGTAAATATCTTGGTTACATAGTAGATACAAAAAAAAATCAAATCAGTTTACCTTCAGAAAAATCTATAAAAATTAAAAATAAGTTACAAACATTTCAAAAAATGTCACGATGTACAATAAGAGATTTTGCAAGTTTAGTGGGTTTATTGTGTTCTGCTTGCCCGGCCGTCGAATACGGACGGCTATACACAAAAGAATTTGAAAGATGTAAATTCTTAAATTTAAAATATGACCCATTAAGCTATGACAATTATATGAACATACCCTCATATTTATCGTCAGATATTGATTGGTGGTTTAAAGCATTAGATAATCCATTTAGTAAAATTAAATACGATGAATACTGCTTAGAAATTTTTAGTGATGCTTCGACTCCGGGGTGGGGCGCGGGGTGTGAAAAAGAGACAGCTAGTGGAGCATGGACAGTGCAGGAACGATCATATCATATTAATTATTTAGAAATCGTTGCTGCGTTTTTTGGTTTAATAGTTTTTGCCGCAACAATGAAAAGTTGTCAAATACTACTTCGTATTGATAATACTACAGCCATATCCTACATAAATCGGATGGGAGGCGTACAGCATCCACATTTAACACGCATAACAAAAGAATTATGGGAATGGTGTCAATCTAGGAATATTATTGTTTATGCATCATACATTCGTTCGGCAGATAATACAATAGCCGACGCAGAATCACGTAGAATTCATCCAGACGTTGAGTGGGAATCGAGCGATTCAGTTTTTGAAAAGATAACAAACACGTTTGGTTTTCCTGATGTAGATATTTTTGCAAGTCGTGTTAACAAAAAATGTTGCAACTATATATCCTGGTTTAGAGATCCTGACGCTATGGCCATAAATCGACGGCGAAGTGCCAATAACACCTAACTGACAAAGTCAAAAATGTACACAAATTATAAAAAACGTATAAGTTCTTGACATGTTAAAAATTAGTTATTATATTTATTAATTTAGAATTATAATAATGTATACTTAATATATTATGATGAATTCGTACATTTTATGATAGTGTAGTAGGTATTCGGTTAGATAGAACTTTGCACTTATTCTTTTTATGTGATAATGTTATGATATTTAGAAGGTAATGGAATTAATAAAACACCGATATTTTTAATCAGAACCTTTAATTGTGCATAAACAGAAAAGAAACAAAAACAATGTAATTAAGCAGTTTTTTGCTTGGTTTAGTAATTTAAAAAAAGAAAAAATAAGGCATCAAACATCAATCAAATTAAACAGATGAACAGATGAATCATTCGTGAGACAAATTGTCATAAAATGAGTGACAATCTCTTGGCAAGACGTCTTTTACTTGTTGAAGGTGATTAAATTTAGTGGAAGCTATGGGAATTCGTGCCACATGTAAAGCTGAGTAAGTGACTGTGTTTACTTTCCTCGGTCTAACGGGTAACTCTGTCCAGTCATCATCAAAGTTAATTTTATAATAAATAGTGCCATCTGGTCTGTATTAGATGACTCTCAGATCAACAACTACAGGATCGCCTGCTTTTCGACCGGGCCTTATCGTGGTGTATCTCCAATTTATTTTATTATTGTAATCCTTAACATAATCATGGTTAATCTGAATCGCTTCATAAGGGAAAGGATTTATCCGTGCCTCCTTCGTTACAGTTATATAGTCGCTGGGAAGATGTATGTCTCTATTCTTTAGCTTCCTTTCGATCGCAGCATGGACTGCATCGCATTCCATTTGTGTATGCCCAGGCTCTAAGTACTAGTGTGATAGTCACTTCATGTTGAATACTAATATTCAACAAGGCATTTGCCATTATGTTATTTCTATTTTGATAGGTGCATCCATCTGAATAAATGACTATAGGCAATCCTTTAGGCAAACAATATCTCACGATGTAGTCAGACACAAAAGACGTGAAAGTACTAGCGGTAAGATCTGCGCATGTTTCATCAAACCAACAACAGGAGGCCTGGTCGGTAACCAGGTCATACATTGTAAAGTTATGGCACGTAAGTTTGGTCTTGTAATAGAGTGAACTAGCTGTAAGATAAGGGCATACTTTTACTGACTCTAAATCCATAGACAACAAAATAAATTCACCGGAATTAGCCTTCTTTTTGTCTGTTTCCTTCTCTTGCCTCGCTCCATTTTTGCGTCTAATGTGTTGCTCATAATCGAATGTAGTAATATTCCCTACTGCATGGCCACAGCAGGTATCGCACATGTCCTTTTTTAAGGTGTATAGGGATAGATTTTTCTCGTGAAACAGTTTTTCGAAAGTAAAACGAGAAAGCACAGGCTCTTCGTTTTCAGTGCAATGTTTTTTGTACTGTTTATATAAAGCACTCAGGGAACGGTAAACAGGTTCTAAAAACAACTTTGACGTTTCTTTTCTGGCATAGTGAGAAGGTAACTTAGGAATATTATCTAAAAAGTTGCGTGCGGTTAGAAGCTTTCGCTGTGTTCCAGATTGTGGCGTTCTGATTCTGATTGTATTCTGAATTTCATGACAAGGAATTACTCTATCACGAGATTTTTTTACCCAAGATTGAACCGTGTATGACCCCAGACACAAAGTATTTAAAAATGTTGTTCTGCAGACCTGTAAATTTTGGCCTTCGTTCATTGGCAAAAAGTAATCGAACGTACCTTCACGTCTCGATCTCTGATCATTGGTTTTGCGTGTTGTACCCTTACGGTTTACAAGTCCGACTACATACACTTTGCGCTGGTGAGCTGGTCCCAGTTCATATTTTTCCAAAAACGGTTGTATATCTCTAGACGTCTTTCATCATTAAATTTTTCACAATGTCGCACCTTACTCTTTCTGCAAAACTGCGAATTGTACCTATCACCTAATTTTCTAGCAGGTCTTACTTTATCTTGTTTTAGTTTAGAAAACTAAAACAAGATAAAGTAAAGTTGTTTGGCTTTGTGTATCCTAAATATTCCTGTCCTAACATACGAAGTTTCTTATTTTTTATTTTTTTCCAGTTATACGTGTCACGTTTAGCATTTCGTTTCCTTCCTTCGGTTGGATTACCATGGTAAATGCCTGATGACGTGGATGGTTCGTCTAAAAGTAACACTGGACTAGAAACGTTCGACTCTTGATCGTGATCGAGACTAGGACAATAAATTATGTAACTATCATTGCCGGAATAGTCACCATCTTATGAATACGTTTCGCCTATTAACTACTAGATTCAGATTCTTGTATCTGAGAATACTCGTAATTACAGAAAAATGAAGGTGGAACTGAGGCGCATCGTTGTTTACCGTATTTTTTGGTATCATCGCAAGTGAGAGCGGACATTAAACTACGCCCTCTATCAACAAAACGAACATCACTAAAAATATATAAGTTGTTTCGTTTTCCATAGTGTACTGTAATTATAGGTGGCAGCAAAGAACAACGTCGTCGTTGAGTTATGAGACGGTTAGACTGTGGAATGTTTGAAAGTGAATACGATTTAGTAAGCTTACATCTCTGCTTTGTTTCTTGGTTATTATTATTGCGGTTTAATGTTCTGATTTCAGGTATCACTTGATCAAGCGTATCTGAAAATATAACAGAACTTAGAATCAATTCCAGAACTAGCAAACACAGAAATCACAACTCACTAGGTAGATTGATAATACAACACTAACCTGGGTTAGAAGAAGGAGTAACTTGAGGCTGTGCATTCTGCTCGCGACCTTTCAGTATGTTAAACATCTGTTCAGCTCGAACTCCCTGATAACGCCTTGCCATTCGAGACATTTTACTAAAACAATAAAAAGACAATACCTCCTAAATACAGCAAACTACCAAAAATATAGGAGAAATATATCCTATCTACAATAAAAAGACTCGAAATGTTAAATTGTCATCATTAAATTAACAGAATATTATCACAATCATAAAATATAACTTGTATTTCTTACCGGTAATCCTTTAGAACTCGTCAACCCGTAAATAACACCAAAAACACAAATATTCTACGATTATTTTACTATAGCTACGAGTAAACTAACAAAACAAACACGCGCAAACATGAATTGCCTCAAACTGACTACTCGAATATAAAATACCCGCCTCTTCTACACCCGTACACATGATGGCGCTGCGCCGCGCCGCCGCCGGCGCAGCCTGGCCACCACTTATTATTGTCAGTCGAAAGCAACCAACGCACGCGTATAGACGTGTTCCTTAAAAGTTAGGAAGTAATGCCATAATAAAGACACGTTGGTTTAGTTGGGAGATATTTCCACATTTTAATTTAATGCTGTTGCAACAAAAAATACGCTTAGGAGATTTCACTAAAACATGCAGATAACGCCTTTAAATTCAAAACGATAAAAAAGTGAATTTCTCGAAAAATGTCAGTTAGGAGGTATTGGCACTTCGCCGTCGAAATGCATTTACCTTATCATGGTCACAAATTTACTTTTACGCATTTCCTCCTTTTTCAATGGTCCTAAAAATGCCTCGAAAAATTGTTAAAGACAATGCTACTGGCATTGTTGTAGTCCAGTTATGGCCCAGCCAACTTTGGTACCCTCTATTTAGGAAACTTCAGGTATCTTCTGCTTTATATTTTGATTCAAATAAACAAACAATCTTATCACCTTCCAGCAACAACAATGCACACCCTCGGTTTTTGGTTGCCGGTCTCTTGTCCGGGACTCGTTGCTGAGAAGAAATGTTCCATCACCTGCAATTGACATAATGTTGGCTTCCCTCTCCGTTGCATCAATAAAACAATATGACACCTGTTTTAAGAAATGGTATAACTTTTGTTTATCTAAAGACATTGACATTTTCGGGGCATCGATCAATGATGCGAAATTATTTCTAACAACATTGTTTGATTCAGGTGCCCAATATGGGACTTTAAACAGTTGTCGATCGGCTTTAGCTTTAATTCTTATTGAAAAATTAAGTGACAATGAAGTTGTAAAACGCTTTTTTAAAGGTGTGCTTAGACTACGACTACCCTTACACAACTTGGGATACGTCAAAAGTCCTAAATAATATGTCTTCTTGGTACCCTAACGATAGCCTGGGGCTAGATAAACTTTCACGTAAATTAGTCACTTTATTATCTTTGGTTACTGCACACCGAATGCAAACATTAGCAAAAATGTATATAAATAACATTCAAATTCACACAGATAAGATCACTATTAAAATATCTGATATTATAAAAACATCAAAGATAGGAACAGTACAACCAAATCTCATTTTTCCGTGATAAACCAGAAATCTGTCCAGTCCTGACCCTTTTAGCTTATTTGGATTTAACTAGTTCACTTCGTGGTAATGTAAATAGCCTATTTATCGGTGTAAGGAAACCACATAAAGCAGTTTCGGCACAAACATATAGTCGTTGGGTTAGGATCGCGCTTGGAGTGTGCGGTATAGATATATCTATTTTTACAGCTCACAGCACCCGTCAAGCTGCCACATCTAAAGCCCACAAATTAGGAGTTAATTTAGAAACAATCAAAAAAACTGCGAGATGGAGCGGTTCGTCTCAGGTTTTTATAAAATTCTATAATAGAAATGTACAAATTACAGAAGACGATTTATTTGCAAGATCTATTTTAAACAATGGTTATAACAGTTAAATCAGTATGTAATTCTCATAGCAGTAATTTTATTATTAATTATAGTTTATAAGTTTTACTTATCATAATTATTAGCCGAAGTTTTATGTTAGTTAAAATTCCATTGTGAGTAGAATTATTGAAGTGAAAACTTCTTTAGCGGCGTTGAGCACTTTTTCTGTAATGGGTATAAAATCTTAAACTCGCGTCAGGACACGTGACCTGATCGAAAAAGCGTAAGACGGATGGAGAGTAGACAGCTATCCCCTATCTACGGCGCGGCGAAAATGTATGCCTGGGCCTACTGTTTCGTTTAGGCAGCGCAGGGCGCTTGCGCGAATGTTCGTGTATAACTTTTTAATGTAAAATAATTGTAATAGTTTTAAAGTGTTAAATTTTTAATGTAATATAAATTGTCATGTTTGTGTACGATAGCGCAATAAATGAATATTGTATTCTACCACATAAATGATAGTACTTTTATACTGATAAAGCAATTGGTGCAAAATTATTCCCTAACCATTCCAAAATATCAAACATGCTCAACGTTAATAATCAAGTTTTCACTTCTGCCGGCACTCCCGGAGTGCAACCCGTCTTTTTATTATTATAAAGGTACATATTTTAAATAACCGTCATTTATAATCTTTATCTAAACCCACTGATTAAATTGATTGGCTTGTTACACAAAAGCGTTTCATTGATATTTCAGTGGCTCTCAAAGTCTACATTGTGTTTATGCTAATCTCGAGGACGAAGCTGAGTATAATTTATGATTAAACGAACTTACCTGTACGTGAAGTTCGATCATAATTATACGATGGCTTCGACCGAAGAGATTAGCAACCCACCCTCCCATATTTTTATTTTTCCCTAAAATAGAAATATCCGTGGCGTTGGCGTGGCGTTCCCTGAAATATCAGAAACAGGAATTGAGGATCCAGGCTCTGAACTAAATGAGCAATGGAACACGGTATCAAGTAAAGGAAATACGTCTACCCTCACCTAAAAATGTTAACCTTTTAACCGCCAACGTCGGATTAATCCGACAAATATTTTCGGGCCCATTTCGCCAAAGTCGGATTTTTACGGCCAAAATATCACTGCTCGTTTAATCAGCTTTTTTATTTAATTTCGCTGTATTCTATCAAAAATATGTTAATATTAGGTAAATATAGTTAACTAAGTAATCATTTACAGTTAATACACTTTAGTCTCTTAATTAGAAGTCCTAAAAATAATGTCCAAAGTTAGATGAAATACTAACATTATTTTTAGAAAATTGTATTGATGTGCAACGCCCATGACGACAAAATCCGACATGAGGGACGGGACATATGCCAAGATTTACCGATACAAAAATAAATATAAATCAAAATATTTCTCGTTATACTGACTAATTTACTTTAAAACAAATACAGCAATTGTTAATAAAACATTTTATTACAAATATTTGTGAGTATTTCATTTAATTCCTTTAAAATTACAAACAAAACGGCGAAAACATAACGGCGAAATGTGGGTGTACTAATGGGTACACCTCTGCCTAACCCTTCGGGGATTACAGGCGTGATGTTATATATATATATATATTTTTTTTTTTCCTTTAAAATTAAGTAAATTCACTTATGAAATGTCAGCGATTGAATTGATGGTTCCCATCCCTAGCCTACATGTTCCGTAACTTACTTTGTTAGGACGCCCTGCGCCTCAGTCGGATAAAGACGACCGCTTCTTACGTCATAAACAAGTGCCGACTTCTGGAATTTTCCATCAGTGGTGTGCTTGTGCATGAAGTTTTACGTTCGTATGTCGATAAATGTACATTTTGTCATGACGACTACTGAAGAGTTAATACGAATTCTAGAAGGCGATGAAAATTGTTTGGGGTTCGGTCGGGATGGCTTGAATTATCAAGGAAACTGCATTGGACTCTTTTATAAAGATATTATTTATTTAGCACTGTACACGACATGATTCAGGTTGACGATGGAAGAGAGCGGGGGACCTCGTCCTTCCATAGACAATAACATATTTTTATAATCATAGACTACAACAAAAATGAAGAATTTTTATTTTTAGACCTTGAATCAGCTGGTCCCTACATTTATGTTCGTATATCTCGCCAAACTCTTCTCTGGACTGATTTTATTGTGAGTAGCCTAAGTACTAATTAAGAAATCGTTCAAATTTTTAAACACTTTTTGTTTTACTGGCTTGCGAAAAATGCCGAATAATTTCGTAAGGTAAGTAGTATTCAAGTAGGTAGGTACCTATATCTCCACCAAGCTAAGTTTACCCCTCGCTAGAATGCGGCGTGTACCTGTGTACCTACGTATAATATAATGTTAAAAACAAAAAATGCAAAGTAAAATCCAACAAACATTTGTTTACTTTTTAAAGTCATAGCGAATCCTTTTTTGCAGCCCGTACCTAAGCGTCGTCAGTGTGATAGCGATGGGCGTTGAATGAACGAACTAGTTAATTCGACCGTCGACGTACTGTGAACGAATCGACTGTTCACCGATACTGGATGGACTAGTTGAATCCGTAGACGGCTCAGACGCTTAAACTGAAACTCGGATCGCGATGACCGACGACGCGAGAACGTAGTCGATACATTCGTCCGATGAAATAAAATAATTGACCAACTACCAACCAATTTGAACTTTAAATATTAGTCTAATTAAAGTTCAAATTTGTTTGCTCGAGGGAGTTCATATTTGTACTAGTCGAAAAAAAATATTGTTGTGTTACGTGAAGAAAAGGATACATATCGTAGTTTCGCAATGCGAAACCTATTAATATTATTAATAGGTACCTACATCACGCGGGAGACTAGTCTACAGCGTACGTCACCGGTCCGTCGTGCCGCCGCCGTAGACTTCGTCACAACGTTTACCAAGTTAACTAGTCGACGAATTCAACTAGTTGATCGACTACCGTGAAACACGCCAACATTGCCCACATTTATCAAACAAAACCAGATATTTCAAGATTTTTGTATGCAACCCGGGACGTATTTTTTATCTGTGGCAATACTAAGATCAAATGCATGCATTGGTTTACCAAAATTTAACATTTGTCATCGCTTGATTGTATAAACAATTTTCAAGGCGGTCAAAGTTATCTGGACTTTTAGCCAACATTACCCACCATGATTTTAAGCGGAATTATAACCCTTATTTGAAAGCCATACAAATCATTAAAAGGTTTTTGGTAATATTACCCATAGCCTGAGAAATTTATTCTAAATCATAAATATTTTCTTATTAAAATGAATGGGCAATCTTACCCTGGTAATTTTTCTCTTCTCCATACAAACGGTTTGTAGGAATTTAAAAGTGTCAGGGTTGTCTTATTTGATAATTTGTTTAAAAGTCACGAAATAAAATAAAATATTTTTAGATGAAAAGTCGTTTATTAAAAATTTAAATCAATAACAGTAAGTAATTGTGTTTTTGTTTCATTTATTCGTACTGAGTATTACTACATCTCAATTTTAATACAGAAAACTGAAGTCGTCTATCAAAATTGAGATCTAGCAATACCCAGTATGTTCATAAAAATCTGATATCTATTATCTATTTTCACAAGTAACAAACATAAAATAATTAAAGATCTCACCTCACAAGCTGAATGTGAATCTATTTGACAAAATAAACTGATAAGTAACGTAATATTTCTGCAATAGGTATACTATAACAGATACACTTTACGTGAACTAGATCTCACGAAAATCAAAAAAATCTGCTGATTTGTTTAATTTTACACTTATGACTAATTATAAAAACTGTTGTACAATTATAAATAACAATTATGTAAATAAGAATTGTAAATTAATATTTTTTCAATTATTTTTACTCGAATACTACGCCAGGAATGATATAGATTCTCACAGTTTTTGTATCTTCTTACTAAATTATCTTTGGAGAATACAGTCTTATTCAAATAATCATTGATTTAAAATAGGTATTAATATGTTTATAGCAACTAATCAATAAAATCAATGTATATAGATCCTCAGTCTTTGATCTTCTTACTAAAATGTAAATTAATAATTTTAATTTTATTTTTACCCGAATACTACGCCAGGAATGATATAGATTCTCACAGTATTTGTATCTACTTACTAAATAATCTTTGGAGAATACAGTCTTAAACCAATAATCATTGATTTAACATAGGTTTTAATATTTTTATAGCAACTAATCAATAAAATCAATGTATTATATAGAACCTCAGTCTTTTATCTTCTTACTAAAATATTCTTTGTCTTAAATACCAGTCATTTAACATTATTTTTCAACAACTAATTAAGATATTTAATAAATTATTATTATTTATCTACTAGCATCATTAGTTATAATCTATGTATTATACCCGCGAGCTAGAATTGTAACTGAGTGAGATCGCAAAGTCTAAAAATCAGTCCCTATCGTATTGTACACATTGGTATAACAAATTACGACAAATTTACGGGTTTCCGGTCTCGCTGTCGCAATTTAAGTGTGTGGGACTTGTAGTTAAGTTTGTTTTACGACTTATATTAAAAGAAATGGAATTCCAATAAGATAATTTCTGCCATTATTAACATTTGAATTGACACTGACATTGAATAGTTCGTCAAGTGAGCTTTTATTGAATGTTGAAATTACTGAGATCTACATGAAATACAATCTGTCCGCGTCGAGTAATCGTTGGGTAAGGTAAAATGGTTATAACGTCTTCTAAATGTTGTATGGTGCAAATGTCGTCAACCGTTGGATATGAAAAAGTAGTTCCGGTTTCACATTTGGATTCTTTAACTTTCCGTAAAAATTTTACCATAGGATTTTCACCATTCATCGACAAAACCTTACCTACAAAATGTTTTAAACTCTTTTTTGTAGCGAACTGAACAATAATCCAATCATTTTCTTTAATTATTTCTCGATTTTCTGAAAAATATTCGATGTCATGTAGTCCAAAGGAAATTACATTTGGCGGCTCCAAGTTTTCTTTCTCTTCTTGTTCTTGTAGGGATTCAGCAATGTAAAAATCATTTATTGTTTCGTCATCTGTGTCAGCTGTTTTAAATTCACTATCCACTGATATCGAACTCGACTCACTATCGTATAGTGGTCTTCTTCTGATTGAAGTACGCCTTCGGGCTGACTTTTTCCCTTTTGAATTAATTTTAACTTTTTCGACTTTATTACTTTTCTTATCTTTTCTAAGATGTTTCTGTTCTATTTTCTTCTTTAATTTCTTTTTCTTCCCTTGTAGGCATTCTGGTAAATTAGTTTTATGTGTAGAGATAAACGGCATATTTTCAGTCTTACTGGAAGCATCTTTTAAAAAACAAACATCAGCCGCTGGTGTTCCAGCTTTTATAAGTACATTAGAATGTATAATAATCTTATTTTTAACTGAATCTTTTCTTGCCATTAATGTGTTTGTGGTATTATTTATGGAAGCTTTCAAATCAGTGAATAATGTTGACAATGGTACACTTAAATACGTATTCATAACATTTATACATTGTTGGCTAAGACTTTCAGGAATACTATCTTGCCACTGTAGGCTACTACTAGGGTTCAAGTCTTGAGCATAATTTTCATCAATGTCTGAACAGAGATCAGCAATTTCTGGTATACAAAGACCAGTTTTTTCGTCTAAATAGACTGATCCGTGGTTTGTTTCTTCTTTAACACGTTCGTTGCATTACGAGATCTATCAGATCTCTTGCAGGACTTTTGTATTGTGCGTTGAACATAATCGTGTTGTTTCACTCCTTGCGGGAGGATCTAACGTGTAAAGTTCTTTAGGTATGAGTAGGACAAATATACATATTTGCTTCCTACTTAAAGCTGAATTCAAGGACATTAAAAAAGAAATTAGAGATGGATTAGGTCCCTAACGCACAGTACTGTAATTATTTTCATTCCTTGCGTTAGGAGATGTGTCGGTACTCGTGGAATCGTACGCCTCGTAGACGCAAGAGAGGGAAGGTTGTTGTTTTAGTGTTGTCCTAGCATCGACGTGGGAGGTCGCGCGCACATTTGCGAAATAACACTCGCGTATATACCTAAGTGTTGATTATCATTTTTGCTATACAATGAGTGCTTTTAAAAGAAAAAAGTGTAAAAAATCTATTTATTTGGTGAGATTTAAATTACGACGCACATTAAATAGCATTGACGCTTCTAAAAAAACTAAACGAATTGTTACCATTTGCGCGCAATGCAAGCAATCAATGTGCTTACCATGTTTTAATGAAAAACACTTTAATAAAACTTTTTCAATCGACAACTGAGATATTATTTTATTCCCATCACTACTTACTACACATATTGAACTATCTTCGGTTGCGGTACGAGATACAATCGATATCATATTTTTTTTTGTTATTGGTAGTTTATTCAAATGTCATAACTGCGTGCGAACCTAGCAAAATATAAAGCAATAGGCTATCTTTCACCCACAAAAACTTCAAAATATATTTGATTGTTTTTTTGGAAGATATAAATTATTTTCAAAACTGTATCATTAGGAGACTGATTAGGTCTCAAACGCACCAAAAGGTAGGTTAGTTTCGAGATCTTTTAGGTCTCCAAAGCACCAGCTGAAAGTTCTTTGAAAGTGATGGCGCAGGTAACGTGTTAACATAAGACGCTTTAATGGATTTAATTTTTTTATTGTCAACGTTGAAATCAGAAATGCTCACAGATTTTCCTGGCTCGCAATTGATTTTTTTACTCCTCCGTACTTGCATAGGCTTTGGCGTTCTGGTCTCTGTTAAATAATCCACTAGTACTTGATCGATTCCACATGATATTATTTCCTCTTGCGTTTCCGGTATTTTTTTAAGAACTTCTTGTGGATTCAATGGAAATATTCCTGTTGCCTTAAAGCCACTTATGATGTTTCTTTTTTCATTCATCCTAATAGCTTCGGTTAATTCGCAAAGTAACTTCGGAAAATGTTTTTTATTTAATGTAGTTTGTGTCGGATTTTTGAGCTTATACTGATACAAATTTTACGCCAGCATCTTTTCAAGGGCGCAAAAAATGCCACGTCTAGTGGTTGCGTCAGATGTGTTGATCGGGAAGGAATAAATACTAACTTGATATCATGTTGAGCGCATAATTCTACTACTGTGATACTCAAGTGGCTAGATAGATTATCGCAAATGACAACTTTTGTCCCCACTGTTTCTTTTGCCCACGAAAGTATTATTGTTTCAAAATAATTTTCAAACATGGAGCTGTCAAACCAACCTGACTTAGTACAATCGTACCTGGTTTCTGGTGGTCCTCCATTAATCCATTCTGTGTATAAATTTGTGGCTTTGTAAACTACATATAAAGGGAGGCATTTACCAGCTGCGGTGGCAGTAAACATAAGAGATATGTTCCCTTTGGTAGAATTCACTACCCTCTCGGGATATTTTACTCCTCTTCTAAAAATACTCTTAGAAGATCCCGGGTCATCGGAGAGGTTAGTTTCGTCGAAATTGACAATGTTTTCAGGTGGTATATCTTTCAATGTTGTACTTAAATTACTAAAATAATCTATTATTTCTTGCGCTCCCTTTTCCGCCCTCGCCTTGCAAATATTTTGAGTTGTTCTTAATGTCAAAGCATCGGCATGCCTTGCTAAAAAGCTATGTACCCATGCATCACCAGGAATTTTATTGTTAAAAGCATTACTCCGTGAGTTCTTTTTTAAATATTCGTAAACCAATAGCTTAAGATCAAATTTTATAAGCGGTGAGCCAAAACTGCTTGATGATTGTAAGACCTTAACAACTTGATCTTCTTCTTTGGTTGTTAAAGCAGTAGGACGACCAACGCGGTTCATATGTACTCGTTTTGTTTTATTTACTATGGTCCGCCTTGGGATTCCGAACTGTTTTTCAGCATCTCTTGATGAAATTTTGATTGAACAGCTTCACACGCAAGCATAAGCATTTCTTCGGAATAATTTTTATACATACGCGATCCCAGTTTACGTCTTGACTTCTTTGGCCTAATGCGAGATTTGTGTGTGTTTTTCTGTAACAAAAAATGCAAGTTTTTTTAAAGTTAATAAGAAAATCATTATGTTTCCTACAATCTTAAGCCTATTTTTGTTCAGGTAGATAATAATATGTTGTAGAGTACCGAGTGGTATTTAAAAGTCTCGACTCAATTATTCAAGGCTCCTTATAGCAGAACTACTAAACTCTCTCTCTCTCCTTTCTCTCTCTATCTCGCTCTACTTTCTCTCTCTCTCTCTCTTTTCTCCTCTCTCTCTCTCCCTATCTCATTCCCCATCTCTATATCCTTTAACTCTCTCTTAATTTTTCATTTCTTTCTCTCTTTTTCACATATCTTTCTTTCTCACTCTTAATTATAATTTACACTAATATTTTTTCGAGAATACATAAGTAGGTGTGTACCTATCCTACTGTAATATAAAAAAAACAATCAAAAAAACAACATACATAATTACATATATGAACCCTGTAAAAACTACACTCATTTAGAAGAAATTCGAAAAAAAGCTTAGGACACAGATGGGAATTCTCATCTGTCATAAGATTTTTTTCAAATTTCTTCTAAAATTTAAAAGCTCAGATGTGTTAAAACATAGTTTAAAATAACAAAAATAGATTACACCTATTTTTTAAGTCTTGTAAAAAGAAAACAAAAAGTGTCAACCCTAGTCGTTTTTTTGCAGCGGGCAATGTTGACAATGATATGGCTGCATATTACTGTGTAAATTTGCCCGTCATCATAACTTTTTTTATACATGAGTTACAACAACGAAACTATTGTTAAAAGACTTAAAACATCGTTTTACATAACAGAGAATTAAATAAACTTACCGGTGTTTTCGCCATAATGCACAATTCACTTCCTTCGATTTACAGTAATTGGCCCGCAAAAATACACTTCGTCTTCGACAAGTGTCGACAGGTAACTGAGTAAAGTAAGGAGCGGACGTGCTATTCTGTGTTGCCACACGTATATTTAATTTTCTAACAATATTATTAGTGTTGTCGTAAGTTTGTTATTTTTTGTGAAATTAGTAAATTTCCTTAGAAACTTTGTTTTGGGCAAAGATTTCCCTGGTAGCAGGTAAGTTGGAGTATTTCACGGTAGTCGATAAACGAAATTCAACGGTCTAGTTTCGTTGACGCAAAATACGTTGACGACCCATCTCTACAGTGTGACGTAAACAACGCGAGGTGCAAACTAAGCTTGGTGAGATGTAGTTGTTAGTTAACCACGCTCGCAAATGCAAATATCGTTATTAAAACGAAATATCGACATCGCAAAGTTAAATATTGCACATCCCTGTTTCCTGTAGGTATTTAATTTTCGATTTACTGTGCCGGGCGCTGGGGGCATGCCAACTGTATTGAAGTCGGGCGGTTAAAAGGCTAACCTATGTATACACTTAGAGCGGGCGTACACGGACTGCTCGAGCAGTTAACGGCTGACCGACGTACACGGACCGCTCGAGCGGTCGGCGTTGACTGCTTGAGCAGTCGGTTGTTGACTGCTCGAGCTGTCTCTACCAACCGCTCGAGCAGTTGAATTTCTACCGCAGTCTAGTCATGGATTCTGACGAGGAAGCACTGCTTTTGGTGCTTCTGCTCAAGCGGAGACGACGGCGGCGACGTCAAAAAAGAAAATTTTGGGTGCATCCAATTTTGGAATTAAGAGAACAACATGGACAATTCCATCATTTGTTTATGGAACTTAGAAGTGATGAAGAAAAATTTTTCAACTATTTTAGGATGTCAGTGTCTTCGTTTAATGAAATGAATAATATACTAAGGTCTAAAATTAAACGTGAAGACACAATCATGAGGAGAGTTATCCAAGCAGAAGAAAGACTAGCAGTAACATTGAGGTTCGAAAAATAAATAACAATTATTTAAATTTTTATTTTTATCCGCTTGAAATTTCTATTTTTACAGAGCATTTTATACTGGAGTTGAATTGATGATTTGAATGAATTGTAAACAGATATTGGCTAATAAAATCCACATTTTTAGTTTATATTAACTCGATAAAAAACTGTTTAGGATTTTTTTATTAGCACGCTTTCATTAGTTTCATCTGGAACTAACTCTATTATAAAATATTGGAAATCCTACCTCTATGGGTAGAAAAGTGCTAATATAGTATTTTAAAATTATTGTTTATTTTAGGTAGTTATTAAATATTAGGTTGGGGAAAGTCTTTTCGCATTATAGTATGTATGAACTTGTAATAAAATCTCTTTGGCTATACTTTTTGTATCTGGCTGGTTTTGGTATCATTGAAAGTTTAAATTATAAAGAACATAATTCTAAATTCAAATTCAAATTCTATTATTATTATTATTATTAAATTAGAAAAATGTGTGATTTTCATTTGTTTTTCGTTCTGTCAAGATGAGTGAATCTAATGAAGAAATTCGATACATTTTAAAATTTTACTACAAAAAAGGTAAAAATGAAACGCAAGCCGCGAAAAAAATTTGCAATGTTTATGGACCTAGTGCAGTGCCTGTGAGAGTAGCACAAATTTGGTTTAAGCGTTTTCAATCCGGAAATTTTGATGTCAAAGATGCACGTCGCTCTGGGCGCCTACCGCCATCTCTTATAACAATATTATTTTAATATTACTTTGTAATTTCTGTTGTTGCATTTTCAACTCTCGGCGCTGATCAGAGCGTTGAAAATCCAACAGTGTGGAAGGCAAAGTAATATTATAATAATACTGTTTTAAGAGCTTGTGGTTGGCCCCCTGGTCCCCCTATTACGGATAAAATGGATGCCTTGGAAAAGTGGAGCAAGATCGGCATGTCAGTAGTTACGACGTAGCTGAAGAACTGGGATTTGACCACAAAACAGTTTTGGCGCATTTGAAAAAACTGGGTACACAAAAAAGCTCGATGTTTGGGTACCTCACGAGCTCACTGAAAGAAACCTAATGAACCGTGTACTCATTTGTGATTCTTTATTACGACGTAATGAGACCGAACCATTTTTGAAGAAGCTGATAACTGGTGTTGAAAAGTGGATCACGTACGACAAGAACGTGCGAAAAAGGTCGTGGTCAAAGGCCGGTCAGGCTTCACAGACTGTGGCAAAACCCGGGTTAACTCGCAACAAGGTGATGCTGTGTGTGTGGTGGGATTGGAAGGGCATTATTCATTATGAGCTATTACAACCAGGCAGGACAAGCGATTCTGAACTCTACTGCGAACAACTGATGAGATTAAAGCAAGAAGTTGAGAGAAAGCGGCCGGAATTAATCAACAGAAGGGGTGTGGTTTTTCATCATGATAACGCTAGACCTCACACATCTTTAAATAATAATAATAATAATAATAATAAAATTTCTTTATTCGGACAACTTTGATCCATAGGTACATGAAAAAACTAAACAAAACAACTAAAAGATAAACTAATACATAATAGTGAGCAGGGACTTGGTCCGCTGCACTAACACCCATGTCAGGGGACAATCGTGCCTAGTGGCAATGGCATTCAAGATGCTGTGGCGACTTCCACGCAACCGAGTGATAAATAACGCGGTCTTTTTGCGCCATAAAGCTGCAAAGCCGTCTATGTGTGCATCAGCAAACATTCCTGATGCACTACAGAAACGTGGTAGTCGCAACAGCGCCCTGAACGCATTATTAAATTGGACCCGCAGAGCATTGCACGCCCGTTGCGTGTAGTTAGCCCACAGACTCCCCGTGTACAATGAAGTGCAGTATGCATTAAATAAAGTAATTTTGACTGCGTCTGTACACCGGGAGAATCTGCGCGCCAACATATTCGCCCGAACTGACAATGCTCTGCGTTCCCTCTCCATGTCACAATCATCTTTTAAATCATCGGTCACCCAGTGCCCGAGATACTTAAATTTGTGTACTCTGTTTAAAGACTCACCATTCAGAAAAAGTGGTTGCACAGGTGGAGCCTTGGGACCTGATTTAAAAACCATGTAAACCGATTTATTTACATTGTACATGAGACCGTGTGAAGCTACAAAGGTCTCACAAACTGCGAGTAGCTTCCGGAGAGCTCCGATTGAGGGGGCCAGCAGCACCATGTCGTCCGCGTAACTGAAATTGTTGCAACAAACACCGTCCACATAGCATCCGACATGCATACCGCTAAGCTCCTCAATCAGGGCGTTTACGTACAGGTTGAAGAGCAAGGGTGAGCTCAACCCTCCCTGTCGCACCCCACACTCCAACCTGCTCGCATCCGAAAGTTCACCCGCCCATCTCACACGGTTCTCCTGGTTGAGATACCAATACCTCAGGAGTGATGCCAACTCCGGTGGGACCCCGGTCCCCGCCAATTTCTGCCACAGAACGTCATATGCCACCAGATCAAAGGCCTTGCTGAGATGCAGGAAACAGGCATACACAGGAGTATGTCTATCCGTGTAATACTTGACAGTGTGCTTCAAACTAAATATTGCAGTTTCTGTGGACAACCCAGGCCGGAACCCGAACTGGGCGTCGTGCAAATTAATGTGTTTGGAGAAATGTGAGTTGAGCACACTGTCAAGTACTTTGGCAGTTATTGTTGCCAAAGAAATTGGCCTATAATTGGTCTTGTCCGCCATATCTCCTGTCCTGTTCTTGGGTATAGGCACCACCAGAGTCTGCATCAATCCGTGAGGCAGGTATGCATGGCTTACGCACAGATTAAACAACATGGCAAGCACTCGAGGTAGATGGATACCGGCATTTCTCAGATGTTCAACACTGAGCCCGTCATGGCCTGGAGATTTTCCACCTGTCATATTTCCTATAGCAATTTTGACATCTTTTGCAAGAATGACCGTGGAAATAGCTGTATGACAGGCATCAAACTCCCGACACGGCGAACCCAGCGGAGACTTAATGGAGTAATATTCCCTAAACATGTTGGCTATTCCTTTTGCACTAGAGACACCCTCGACACCTACAGGAATACTAGGCTTAGTATTGGCATTGTTGGTACACTTCCAAAATTTCTTAAAATCTGACTTAGCATGGTGTTTGGCTATTATGTCCATTTTGATTTGATCCTGGTTATTCTGACACCACTTTAATTTACCTTTGAACTCTTTACGTGCCTGTAACATCTCACTGTATGTATCAGTACGAGTTGATCTACCACTGGATACCCATATTCTGAACTTAAGCCTAGCATTCCTGTAGGCCTCGGATACATGCTTATTCCATCCTGCTAACAGTTTTTTACGACTACTTTTATTTGTAACATATGAGGCACAAGCAGCCTCACATAAAATATCTACTACATTTAAATACATATTATCTATTATTTGCTTATGGCTATATATATCACAACGCTTACCACTACAATACTGAAACTGCATCGGAAAGTCAATACATTTTAACTTTGAATTACATATATCATGGTATATACTAACTTGAGATCCGTTTCTATCCCCCCAACATATTTTATTACGTGGTGGGGTTTTAACTTCTGTTTTATGCAATATCACATTCAGATTACACTTAATGACTAGAGGATAGTGGTCAGACCAATATATATCATGTTTTACATAGATATCAGAGATACTCATCGCGGCTGCTTGGGTAACAACACAATGGTCTAACCACCTTTTACAATCATGTGCCTCACTAATAAATGTAAAAGTATCTGAGTTAAGGTGTTTCAAATCTGCACAGATCAAACTTTGCTCACATGAAAAGCTCAGGAGCTCCTCGCAAAAGCGCTCACCTGGATGTGCATTAAAATCACCCAACACAAACACTGACTCGACATTACTATCATCTATTTTAGCACTAATAGCACCTAAGCAGTCTGTAAACTCGGGTAAGTTCTCAGTACAGTCAACGGGCATGTACACACTAAGCACTAACGCGTAGCAGTCATTCATCGCAACACGTATTGCTGATATTCGCGGATTTGCACAGGATATGACTGATACACTTTGAAAAACTGATTTACGCCATAGCAGCGCAACTCCACCGTACGGCCTGCCTCTCAACATGCCAGCTGTTGTGTCTACCGCAGATGTGCCGGTACTCCCAAAGTCTGCATGAATTGTATCAAGGAAAGGTACATCATGAGGCATGAGCCACGTCTCCTGTAATGCAATAATATCAGCGAAATCGCACAGTTCTTTGACCCCTTCGACTGATCGTTTTATACTTTTACAATTGAACGATATAAATTTTTTTTTTTTTTTTTTTTTTTTTTCTTTAGCCACTCAGCAAAAATTAAGAGAGTTTGGCTGGGAGGTGTTAATGCATCCGCCGTATAGTCCTGACCTTGCACCTTCAGATTTCCACCTGTTTCGGTCTCTTCAGAATCCTTTAGGCAGTGTCAGGTTAACATCACGAGAAGACTGTCAAAACCACTTATCGCGGTATTTTGATCATAAGTCCCAAAATGTTTATAGCAATGGGATCATGTCCCTACCCACAAGATGGCAAAAAGTTATCGAGCAAAATGGTGCCTACATACTTTAGTCAAATGTAAATAAAAAAAATATTAAAAAAAATTAATTTAATTTTTTTTATATTAAAAAATGTTTTGAACTTTCTTAAAAAATGCGAAGAAACTTTTTCCCCAACCTATTATTTTCATCTCATGTATAGTAGGTAAGAGATTTTTGCTTTAAAGTTACTCTTAGTGTGAAATATGCACTGGTTGCTTGTGGGTTTTTTTATAATTCACTTAGGATTTGCCTATTTTTTCAGAAAAAAAAAAACAACAATTTAAATTATAAATTATTTTATTTTTATGCATCTTTTCAAGATTGTCCAAAAAACATCATAGATATATACTTATTTAAAAAATTACATAGAAAGAAAGAAAAACTATTTATTTACACAAAAATGACGCACATTTTACAAGAAAACATGTAAGAAAAAGCAAAATAAAAACAAGTTGGTATTAAGTCTAAAATAACTAAAAGAAAAAAAAAATACAAATAAGAAATATGCGCCACTACCCGCGAAATAGCATTAATAGCATAACATTTCACATAATTGTCTTGTCAGGCAATCAGCCTAGCAGGTTGTTCATATTTATAGGTAAAAATAAATAATACAACAATTTATTACCTAATTATTAACATAAGAAATATATATTTTTAAAAACTAGGTATACATATCTTTTATTAATTATTACACACACGTTATTTTAACATACCACATAATATTATACATTACACTTACTTTATTACATTATTTATCAAATACTAGCTGCCTCGCACGGTTTCCACGCGTCTTTATAGTTATTGCTCCGTGATGAGCGTGATATTTACGTGTTCCAGAAATGCGTGGCTTATTCCCTTATCATACTATACTGAGTCCTGATGTTTCTTTGACTCATCCATTTTTTTTTGTTAGTTATTTAGTTTTTATCTCGTTTATTTTGTTATATATGTGTATGTGTTAAATATGAACAGGCATTCATGGAACACGTTGTTAAAATATTTTTAATAAATCTGGCTATCATACCAAAATAATTACTATATTATAATATCATATACAATAACACTGGTAGTTTCAGACATTAGCGCGATTAAACAAACAAATATTCAGATTTACTATATTATTAAAAAAAAAAAAAAAAACACCACGCCTGTAATCCCCGAAGGGTTAAGCAGAGGTGTACCCATTAGACGTGGGTAGAGATGGGTTTCTGCCTGGGCATACCTACCTACTACTACCTACCTACTGCCTACCTACTGCCTACCTACTGCCTACCTACTGCCTACCTACTGCCTACCTACTGCCTACCTACTGCCTACCTACTGCCTACCTACTACCTACCTACTACCTGTTATTCAGATTTATTTGGCGTTAGGTATAGTTATTAGCTTCCGTGTAATTTTAAATGTTAATAATAATGTGTTTCATTCAACTTAATAAAAAATATATTACTAAGTAATATATTTTTTATTAAAAAGAAAGAAACACACTACGTCATCACTATCCAAGTTGGACGAAGATTACCTGGGAGTGCATTGATCATGAATGTAATTAAATAAATCGTAGTACCACAATTTAATACAGTACACATCATCAGCAGATGCCCCAGACTTTAAAGATAGTTCATATTTCTTCTTTTCCTTCCTCACATTGCTTCTCAAATTATTGATTTTCCTCACAACAGCTTCTTTGTTCGCATCTGGATCAATTTCTCTCAATTTATCTAAGAGCAATTGATACGCAGATTCCAGCAACATTTGCAGGTTCCAGCAAAAAAGTCCCATAGTCCAATACGCTTCTAATCAAGGAGTTGTACAGTAGTAGTTTTAATGAAAAGGGATGTGCTCCCCACCAAACACCAGCAAGACATCTAATTATGTTGATATTTCGTTCACATTTAGCAGCTATATAATTACAGTGTGGTAATCCAGTAAGATGTGAATCCAAAATAAGGCCTAAAAATTTAACCTGGTTTTTAACAGGTATAGGGATATTATTATACCTTACTTTAACTATAGGAGGCTTACGCATTCTAGTAAACAAGACAATGTTACTTTTATCTATTGACAGGTGTAGACCATTGGTTTCTAGCCAAGTATTCAGTAAACTTAAAGAAGAGGTTAAGGAAGTACAAATATTTGCAACAGAATGACCAGGTAAATAAAGATGTAAATCATCTGCATATTGAAGGACTTGTACTGACTTATTTAGAGAGGATTCCAAATCATAAGTGTAAATATTGTAGAGAATTGGACTAAGTACAGAACCTTGAGGGACACCTTTCCATACTAAACGTGTAAATGTATACCCATCAATATGAAGATTTAAAGTTCTCTCTGAAAGCATGTTAATTATGAATTTAGACAGCATTGCTGGAACTTGTAATGAATTCAGCTTTCGTTCTAGAATTGATACCAGGACATTATCGTAAGCTGAGCTAATATCCAGGAAGGCAGCAATTACAAAGTTATTAGAAGAGAACGCTAAACGAATATCCGTTGTGAACACACTAAGGCTGTCCATTGTACTTTTACCCTTCCTAAAACCAAACGATTCTTAATGAGATGTTCAACAATTTTAGCAAGAACTGTAGAAAGTGCAATTGGTCGAAAAGAAGTAACATTAGATGAAGGTTTATTTGGTTTCAGAATGGGAATAATTGTTTGAGACTTCCAACTTGACGGAATGTTGCCAGATAATAAAGCTGTATTGATGAGATTTAAATATATTAAAAGAACAGAGTCAGACAGATTAGCTATAAATGAATATGGTATGCCATCTTCACCAGGAGCTGAATCCTTAACATGTGAAAGGACTCCCTTCAACTCACTTAGTGTGAACAGGGAATTCAATTCAGAATTAGGAATAGGAACATAGGGACAGTGCATTAAAGATCTGTGTTCTGGGACTGAAGGAGGAGCTAAATGGTCCATAAACTCATTGGCTAATTCTAATGGGAGTTTTGAAGCTGTTGTGTCACTGAATGCTGACCTGAATCGCCTAATATTTTGCCATACTTGAGATGCGTTAACTTCTGGCGAGATAGATGCACAGAATCTTTGCCAATCTTCAAATTTCTTTTTCCTAAGGAGCTTACGAGTCGAACGAGAAGCTTCTAGGTATATCTCAAAATTGTGACAAGTCATAGTATGACCATAATTTTTTTCTGCTTCTTTTCTTTTTTTAATGGCCTGAGTGCACTCAGCATCCCACCAAGGTGGTGAAGGAATTTTGCCTTTAGCACTATTCTTAATAGGGAAAGTATTGTCTGCCACCTCAATTAAAATTCTTGTTAACCTTTTCACCGCCACGCCATATCGGTATTCCTATGCCCTGTACGCCAAGCCCGAAAATCTTAATTAAATACCTACAAAAAAATAGGGATTTCAACATTATATCGATACCCATTATTATTATTTTTTTTATCAATACTTGCCAGATAAATGGTCGATCATTAATATGTTAAAAAGAACATTCCAATATTAAATATTTTACAACGTTCCACTCAAGTAGTTCCGAAGTTGTTAATAACATAAAAACAATGATTAAGACACACAACAGTTAAAATGAAAATAACTCTAGGTACAGCACTATTCTCAGTACTGATGTACCTCACTGTCGGGAATAGCCGACATTGGCGCCGTCGACGAGTCTTTTATAAGACATCGTTGCATGTACATTAGAGTTGTACCATAGTGTCATACAGTTTATCGATGTTAGTATCTAATTAAATTCAAAGGCCACAGTAGTTTGTTTTTATTATTCTTGAAATTTACACTTATTGCAACAATTTGGGTTGTTAATGGATTGAATGCAAATAAAACTATTTATTTACCAATCATTTAGTTTAATTATTGAGTTATATTATTAATAATTACTTTGAGATCATATTACTTACATGTCACTTATGAATAATATTATCACGTGATATTATTACATAGCAACAATTTTTATAACAGGAACTTTCTAATATTCTCACTAATCAGATTAATTATATGTATAAAATAAATCAAAATTTTCGTATGAAATTGCGTAGTATAATATACGTAACGATTTTTAAGTATAACGATATTTATATTCTTAAAATAGATACATTATTTAGTTTCTCGTATCTAACCTAATTAAACATTAAAGGATCAACAATCAACAATTATAAATGCTCACTGATCAGTGTTCAAAAACTACAAAACTCACTAAAAATACTTATAAAATATCAACAATAGTACATAATTAGGTATAGTGTAATAGTGTTGCAATAATAGAAATATCTCTTAAAATGAAATACTGAAAATAAAATTTACTAAACCATTTTTTAAATTAGTCCTAAATCTCGTAAAAATCTATAAAAATTCAGAACATACAAATGTCAGTTATATTAATTATCATAGGTACTCAATAGTCAGTCTTGTAACGATAAAATGACACAGAAAAATAATAATATTCTTATAATAATCAACAATTGTATATAGATAACTTTAAATATCACAGATCAACATTAAAATCACATATTTTGTTAAAAATCAACATGTTATACAACAATAAAATATCTATTTATTGTGATATTTTTCGAAACATGGTGCAGCACAAAGATAAACGTTACATATTTTACACCAGTAGCGAGTCTCCTTTCGTTTTTTTTTTATTGCACAGAACTTACATCTTTGATGTTTTGCTATGCGAGTAGGCATGTGGTCTTTTGCATTGCCGGGTAATATGCTAAGGGGATTGTTAAAACCTCGTCCAGTTCTTATGGGTCTTTCTAAAACGTTACCAGTGTTGTAACAATCTATCATTTGCCGAATTAGGCTCAGTTGGAAGTCGGCAAATGCTAAATTCGGTATACCTTTTATCATTTTAAAACAAAAAAATGCATTTAAAAGGTGCATATCAAATATATGAAAGAATAGTTTTTTGTACCATTTTACTGTTTTTCGTATGCACTGAAGTGACGATAACAACATGTCTGCAGTATCAACACTACCCATATTTTTAGAGTAGTCTAAAACAGCTTTAGGTTTCATGACTGGTAAACCCGTTTCTCTATTTATTCTAGCTGATGGTTCCATGGAATTATCATGAATGGTTGATAACATGTATATATATTTTTTGTCCCTCCATTTACATGCCATAAGGGATCCAGAATACTGCGTTTCCATTTCATGTAGATTTAGTTTTCTGCTTAAATTAGCCATACACTTTCTATTTTGTTTTACAGTACCGCAAGCATAAATGTTGTTATCATATAAATATTTAAATAATAGTGGACTTGTGTACCAATTATCTACATACAAATGACGGTTTGAGCCAAAAAAGTCTTTCAGTAAAGACGATACAACGGCTCCCCCAACGCCTAAATTTGCTGGATCGTCAATATCTGTAGCTGCACCACAGTAAACTATAAAGTCTATTATTAAACCGGAATGTACATCGCATAAAACAAATAATTTTACCCCAAATCTATTTCTTTTTTTTGGTAAGTATTGTTTAATTGTTAAACGGCCCTTGAAAGGAACAATACTTTCATCTATACACACATCTCTATACGGCGTAATGATACTTTTAAATTTTCCTCTCGCGTGAGCGACACATGCTTCTATTTTAGAAAGAATTGAATTTTCTTCATTTGGCCGGGAAAAATGTAGCATGCCTAAAATCATGCAAAATCTATTTCGTGACATTAATTTAGAAAAAATGGGGGCATTTAATAAAATATCTGTCGACCAATGTTCTTCAATAGTCAAATGACGATTTCGGGTCATCAGCATCATAATTGTTAAAAAACATTGCATTTCTGGGACTGTAACATCATACCATCTATGCAGGCGTGAATGCATTCGTAAGTCTACTTTCAACAGAAAATTGTTGTGAAATTTATTTGTCATTTCGACAATGAATGACATAAAATCATTGTCCATAAAATGTTGAAACACGTCGAGTTCAGTAAAATTTTCAGAGGGAGTAAAATGCAATCCAGATGAAAAGTCATCAAAAGCGGCAACTTCTGGTGGCCGTCCTTCTGTAGTCCACTTAAACTGTTCTGTCTCACGATTTCGGTAATGACGATCATGTCCAGAAGTTGAGGGCGTTTCATCAGACAGTTCTTGGTGACCAGCAATCGTCGGCTGTAACGCATAAACCACTAATTAAATATTTGTGATCAAATAACACAACCATATAAATTTAGGAAGTTTGTTTGTTTAATCGTTTAAAATCAAACATTTATAATAAATAAAAATTCACCTAAATATCTAAAAAAGTATTTCAAAAAATCCTGATAGTAATTTTTCTATAGTCTACTGTATTTAATTGTATATTTTTGTATAGGTACTGTATTTTATATGAATTGATGGTAAATTAAAAATCTAATCTGGTAATACTGAAACCAGCTAATGACAATTCGCCGAATATTATTTATAAAATTTCGTCTGCGTGAAGTTATATTTGTGTGTCGCAGTTAAATAATTTGGCAAAATAAATATATTGTACTTATATTAGTTTGATTTCACACTGACAATAAATATAACAAGTAGGTAAGTATAATCAAGTACTATTATCATTTATTTACTTATTATAATCATTTATTATCTGAATCATTTGTTTAATTTCAGGATTAAAACAATGTCACAAAAACGACCAGGATCTCCGTCGATACATCTGGGTATATAAAGCTTCGTTGCAAAGAAGATACAATAAAAAAAGAAGTAGCCACACAAACAGTCAATGAGCCTTACGTGGCTCGTAACAAAAACAATATATTATTTGAACCAGGCGCATTGTCCAGAGTGGACTTCTATAATCAACGCCCTTCAGATGAGAGGAACGAAAATTTCTCCAGATTAATCGCATTTGAAATGGAAAGAGTACCAGAAGATAGGCGTACTAATTTGTACGCGCAAATAATTAATTTAATCAGAATACCCGGTATATGTTATTCCGATTTATCCGAAAGTGTTGATTTCATACCAGAATGTCCTTCTGACGAAGATGAAAATCCTTTACCATTAAATATACGGTACAAGAAAATTGATTAAATTTTGATTAAGGTTAATTAAGGTTTGATTCAATCAATCAATCAATCAAAAGGTTTGATTATTTGTTTTTAATTATTATTTCATGATTAAGTTCCCAAATAATTTTGTATTGTTACTATTTGATTCTTACAAGACTGATTAGCATAATGCAAATAAACAATTTTCAATTTTTTTTTAGGTTAGGTTCGACAAGTAGGAACATGTTTGCCGGCAAACTCGCGTCGAAGCTCATGCGTGATACAATAGGGATTTATTACTTGTTATTGTAGGTAATATTGTAAGTCAACATAAAATATTATTATTAGGTATGCTCATTTTGTAAAAGTTTGTTAAATTAAATAAATTGTAGACATCTATGGTGTTTCATTTCATTTGTTAGTAACTACAAATGCATATTTATGTAAACTATTCATAATTGTTTCTGATTTATGAAACACGGTAGATTCACACCGAAGTGGCAGCGCAGCGGCCGGCACTTTTACTGTTAAACGATTTTAAGCTTTATCTCGACTAGGAAATGCGCAGTATCGCTTGAAAATTCAAAAAGGCATGCGGCTCCGCGAGACCTTGAGAGTTCACAGGCGATACTGCGCATTTTGCAGTTGAGGTAAAGCTTAAAATCGTTTGCTAGTAACAGTGCCGGCCGTTTGGTTTGAATTGTGCCATAAGCTAATTTTAATTTGTGGGTAAAAATTGATTGTGGGTAAAAATTGTTTTCGTAATTTCTCAAGCTCAGTTGAATATGATTATATAGGTACCCTTACAAAATGTAAGCGAGTAGGCGAAATAAGAGAGCACTCTTTAGAATATAATAACCAATTAAGTATGTACATACTTACATGTAAAGCAAAACATAACTTTAAATTAAAATTAACTTACCTCTAAATCATCTTCATCTAAAGATTCAGAAAACTCATCGTCTTCAGTACCTTCCAAGATACGTAATAATTGTTCAGTGGTAAATACTTCTTGTTGTTCCATATTTCCCGCACTAAAATTCACTTTATACGCTTACGACGTCACGAGTCAGTCGACTTCTGCCGACAATGGCGCAGAGGGGACTGCTTATCGAGAGCTTGCTAGGGATGCGCATGATTGGCGATAAGGGAATATCGAAAATGTATTTACGCAACTATGTTTCAGTTTTTAATATAGTAAAACTACTTTTTTCTCAGTGCTTACAATCGTTTATATTTTGTTAGAACAATAAAAACTGTAATGACAAATATTACAATACCTTAAGTTACCTAAATTAATTTAAGAATATAATATACGTCAACATGATACTACATCACTAGCAGTCGGCTCTGCACGACATTGGCGTCATGGGACTTACTTTTTTAACCATAAATTATTTTACTTTTTATCATCAAATATTTAAATGAGGAATATGCATTTTTGTTTACTGTATGCAACTAAATAATGTTTAGACATTCAGCTTTCAAGGTGTATCAATAAAATACATAAAAGTAATGATTTAATAGGTTTATTTTGTATTTTTCTGCGACCTGTTTTTTGTCGAGTATAGCCGTCGTTGGCGCACAGGGCACGCTTGCTCATGTCGGCTATAGCCGACATTGGCGTTCAAAAGGTTAATTGGTTAGATAATAACTGAGGATCATGTGGTTGTAAGGAATTAGTTAAAGCAAGCATTCTTTCTTCTACACAATTTTTGTATGTATCCCAATCTGCATTTTGAAGTCTATACTTTAATCGTGGTGTTGTATTGCAAGCAGCTTGTTTTTTATGTGGGAAGGAAATTATTAAAGGGTAATGATCACTACCATAAGAAGATGATAAAGGAGACCAGGATAATGTCGATGCTAACTCAGGTGTGCAGATTGAGAGGTCAGGGGCACTTATTCCCTCATCTGGGTTTGTTTGGGGTGTTGGGAGACATGTATTTAAAATACACAAATTATTTAAGTCTAGAATTTCCAATAACTTTTCCCCATAGTAATTGGAACTAGAACTACCCCAGGACTGATGTTGTGTATTAAAGTCGCCCATTACCAAAAATGGTTTAGGTAAACCTGAAAGAAGATTACTTATTTCAGAAAGAATATTTACAGTGGGACGAGAATAATATATACATACTAAACAGATTTTATTTACAATAGCAGCGACAGCAGAAATATGGTCGCTGAGACTTGGGAGTGAAAAAGATTGAAGAGACAAGTTATTTTTAATCAGCATGGCGACACCGCCATACCCATCGCTTCTGTCTGTTCTTAGACATGCATAGCCAGGAATTCTAAAAAAGAATCCTGGTTTAAGCCATGTCTCACAGAGAGCGACTGCAAAGGGATCGTATTTGTTTAATAAGTGGGACAGATCAGATTTTTTATTCACAATGCTGCGACTGTTCCACTGGACAATCTTGGGTAGATTTGGATCCATTATGATTAAAATTAAATAAGTTAGATAGTGGTGCCGATTCTCTTGTCACAAAATTCTCTACACTAGACTAAAAATCACTAAAATTTAGTTTAGTCCTGTCAAACGACGAAACTCATTCTGAAATTGACTAAAGTGACACAACTAAACTATACTATAGTTTGACATCTCTAAGATCTCAGATCTTATCTCAGTCTGCCGTGTGCGTCCTTCGCGAACGTACATGCGTAACGATTCCGTGTTGGAGGTCATTGACCTGACCGTTTAGCGTCATGGAAAACAATATTGTTAAGTGCAGTAATTGCAATATTGTCATTAGTGAAGTGTTATCTTTCGTGCAAAATAAGATTGAAGTCATGGACAATGAAAGTATTATTCAAATCTGTAAAAGTGCTTTTACTGAGGAGGACATAAAGTGCGCGAAAAACTTACTATTCCAAGCTATTCCGAAAAGTAAGCGAATGATAACAAGTAAAAATAAAGGCAAATGTATGAGAGACCTAGAAGATATAATTCTACTTTTTAAGGAAACAGATCCAGAGGTCATTCCAATTTTTGTTGCTCGAGAACTCCATAAGCTACCACCAATTAGCTTTGACCATATAGATGTGACAAGTCTGTTAAAAAACATAATGGTATTGCAAACGGAGATGAAACATATTAAAGAGAAGTATGCTACCCTTAAACAGGTTGAAGATTTATGTAACAAAAACAGTAATTTACATAGTCCTAACCATTCACCAATAGAAGACTCGGAGTGCAACATTAATAGGCAAAGGGGAGCGTATATATTGGAAGAAAGTTCCTATATGGATATGTATGAAGCAAAAGATGATGATAATAATAGTAATCACGCGCAAAAATCGCAAGTACCTTCTAAGTTGTCTATTAGAGGGTCAACGACCGTTCGACCGATAGGCGAAAACCAGTCCGCTACTCAAGGACGTTCAGTTGCGTCGTCACCGCACGCACTCGTGCGCAGGGACAACAGCGATAGCTCGTTCTCGCTTACACAAGCGGTCGCTAGCAATACATGCGTGAAGGCCACGGTAGATACTGCGGTTTCGACAGCACCATCGACGAGCAGGCAGACGGAACCAGCGTGTGAGGCCCCCGCACGCGTGCATACAGCGGTGGATTAGCGAGACAGCGGCGAGCGATTAGCCTGCCCCGTGAGTGCGACAGAGAAATCGTGGGCGAATATTGCCGAGGAAGGTGGACAGTGGAAACAAGTTACGTACAAAAGACGTTTAAATGACCGGTTTATAGGTAACACAGGAAAGGCGCCGGCGATACCAGAAAGTAATTTCAAGGCGGCAGATATCAAAATCCCTTTTTACATTTATAATGTGGACAAAGGGGCTTCAGAAAAAGATGTTGCCGATTATGTGTTAAATAAGACACAGGTGGTAATTACGCCGGTAAAATCTAGCATGAAGTTACAAAAGGACTACATAGCTTATAAATTCATGATACCAAGGGATAAGTTGACGGTCTTTATGGATGAAAACCTGTGGCCCGAGGGGGTATCTTATAGGAAGTTTATTAATTATAAGTACAAAGTACAGTCTCAGAGCAGTGAATTAATTAAACAAAAATAATTAATGGCTACAACTAGTGTTAAATTTGTAACTTTTAACTGTAAGGGCGTTAAACGATCGCAACAGTATGTAAATAAATTATGTTCGATTGCGGATATTATAGCTGTTCAAGAAACATGGCTATTGCCGCATGAAATCCCGCTGTTAGGTGATATACATGAGGAATTTAGCTACGTGGGTAAGTCGGCTGTTGACATGTCAAGTGGAATTTTGAAAGGTAGGCCCTACGGGGGAGTCGGCATATTATGGCGTAAAAGTATGTTTAGTGTTGTGAATCTAGTACAGTGTCAAAGTGATCGGTTAACGGCAATAAAAATAACGCTTGTAAATAAGGAGATACTGCTCTTTTCTATATACATGCCTACGGATTCGACTGATAATCTTATTGAGTTTACCAATTGCCTAGGGGAAATAGTGTCCATTATAGAAAATTGTGGTATTGAATCGGTGTTTATGTTAGGCGATTTTAATGCACATCCTAATCAGTTATTTGGATTAGAAATGCAAAATTTTTGTAATAACCAGAGTTGGATATGTGCTGATATGATGTCACTGGGGGAGGGTTCGGACACGTACACTTTTGTCAGTGATGCGCATGGTTGTCGAAGGTGGCTTGACCACTGCCTAGTAACAGAGGCGGCTTGGAAATCGATTAGCAACGTCAGTGTAATACATGATGTGTACTGGTCGGACCATCTACCAGTGGCGTTTGAATGTAATTTAGAGTTGGTCATACCAAAAATTACTTTAGTAAATAAAATTGATAATAAAGTATTATGGGGAGAACGGAATAAAAAACAAATTGAATTGTATAAACAAATATGTAATAGTAACTTAAGACTGATAGACTTCCCAAAAGAGTTAAGATTTTGTGCTGATAGAAACTGCAATGAAAACAGTCATAGGAAAGTCATTGATCAATTGTATAGTGACATTGTTAAATCTATGACCGAGGCAGCGACTCTGAGTAGAAATAACAGAGAGGTTCGGAAGGGCGGCTATATCCCTGGTTGGAACCAATATGTTAGGGACTCTCATTGGGAGGCTCGTACTCACTTTAGGAGATGGCTGCTTAATGGAAAACCAAATTCGGGACCTGTCTGGGAGGCTATGACTGACAGTAGGAAAACCTTTAAGAAAAACCTTAAGTCTCTTCAAAATAATCGGGAACAGGTAAAAATGGATGTGCTGGCAACCCATCATGATAACAAGTCGTTTAAACAGTTTTGGAAGCAGACCAATAAACTTAATCCGAGGCCGAGTCTCCCGGTGAGTGTAGAGGGCAAAGTAGAAGCAGTTGACATTGCCAATATTTTCAAAAACCACTTTCAGACACACTGGTTTTACCACTAAAAGGGATGCTCCATACTGCTAGTCCCTCATCAGATGGGCCTGTTGGTGTAACGTCAAAACAGGTCTCATGGGTGTTACGGAAAATGGTGAAAGGTAAGTCTCCTGGACACGACGGAATCAGTGTGGAGCATCTGAAGCATGCTGGCCCTCATCTGTGTAGAGTGTTGGCAATGTTCTACACTTTTTGTATCAGACATGCCTATTTGCCAGATGATATGTTGAAAGCAGTTGTAGTTCCAATCGTAAAGAACAAGACAGGAGATATTGGTGACAAACAGAATTATAGACCCATTACTTTAGCCACTACAATGGCAAAAGTGCTTGTCGGTGTGCTGGACAGTTATCTTGCTCAATATGTGAAACTCGAGGATGCCCAATTCGGTTTCAGAGGGGGTCTCTCAACTGAGAGTGCGATTCTAGTTCTTAAGCACACCGTCAGGTATTATACTGACCGTAAAACGCCTGTCTATGCCGCCTTTTTGGACCTCTCTAAGGCATTTGATCTGGTCAATTATGACAAATTGTGGGCCAAACTGAGAGACAACAAAGTGCCAGAGGGTATAACGGGGACTTTCGAGTACTGGTACAGACACCAGACCAATTTTGTAAGATGGGCAGACTGCATGTCAGATCCCTATCGACTGGAATGTGGTGTTAGGCAGGGAGGACTCAGCTCCCCTACATTGTTTAACATATATGTTAGGGAGCTGGTGCGTGAGCTCAACAACACCAGTGTAGGCTGCTCCATAGATGGTCGTATAGTTAACAACATTAGTTACGCCGATGATATGGTGTTGTTGAGCCCATCGATAAGTGCCCTGCGCAAGCTCCTAGGGGTGTGTGAGGCGTATGCTGAAGCACATGGGTTGACATATAACGTCAAAAAAAGTGAGTTGCTAGTGTTTCGGGCGCGGCAAATGAATCCTTCATTTGTACCGCCTGTGACGCTACGAGGGGTGGCACTAAGGCGAGTGTCTCAGTTTGTGTACCTAGGACATGTTGTTAATGAAAGCCTGACTGATGACCTAGATGTAGAACGGGAACGCAGGGGGCTCACGATTCGCAGTAACATGCTGGCTCGCAGGTTTTCCAAAAGCTCAAAGGCAGTCAAAACAACTTTGTTTAGAGCCTACTGCCAAACATTTTATACCTGCAGCCTGTGGGCCAATTGCACGCGGCGGGTTGTGAGTGTTCTGAGAGTTCAGTACAACAACGCCTTCAGGATGTTGATGGGACTGCCTCGCTATTGCAGTGCGTCAGCAATGTTTGCAGAAGCGCATGTCGACGACTACTATGCCTTAATTAGAAAAAGAGCGGCGTCGCTGATGCGTAGAGTGAGAGACAGTCCCAACAGCTACTTGAGGGCGGTTGCAGAGCACGTAGAGAGCCCTATATGGAGGCATTGGATTCGCCTACATACAGGATAATTTTAATTTTACTTTAGTTTGTTTGCTTTTGTTTTAGTATTTTGTGTATTACTAACATAGTTCGTAAGTTCCTGTGTATTACTAACACTCTATGGACTATCTTGGTCTGAAATAAATTATTATTATTATTATTAAGATCGTTTAGTCTACTCAATTAGGTGAAATGGCAATTTCGCTATTCTGAATTTGACGTTTAACACTTAAAATTTTGATTGTCAAACTAAATCAGACTATTCTTAATCGCGATTAAAAAGGTGTGGAATAAAATTAGTCATCATGAAATAAAATTTACAAAACATATTTCTCATAAAGTTCTTGAAAATTTAGATGCTTGTGAGTTTGGAAATTGATTTATTATGGAAGCTTAGGTGGTGTAGCTGTTGTCAATTCGGAAGAAAGGTAAATATAATATGATTGTTATTATAATACAATACGAAATGCTTTTGCCCTGCCATGGGGCAGTATTGGGCTGGTATAATTATTGTGACTCTATATATCGCGGGACCCTGGGTTCCTGGGCCCTTCCAAGGCGTATGAGGGGCCGAAGGCAACTTGCAGAGGCTCCTTAGGCAACTTCAAATGTAATGAGATACCAACTGCTAAAATACCCCTGTATGCACTATGCAAGTGTATCCAAAGAACAATCCCTAGTTGGTGCAGTGCTATTACACGATATGGAAACTAAAAATACTAGACTATGGGTATGGGATGCTAGTGACATGGTTACATGAAACTACGAAGTGACTATGAACCCTGAACAATGTTTGTAAACACGGATAAAATGGCAGGGGGTGACTTGCACACTCATTGAATTGGCCCCTTAAGCAGTTGCTTGCACATAGTCACAATGTGACAACATATTTTGAGGTGCTTGATTAGCGAACATTATTCCACAGCTATCAGGAAAATCCCAGAAGTACGGTCAAGATTCCCTCTCCTAATACCTTCCTTTTCCTGGGCACATTAGCTCTTGGGCTCTTGCGGGTTTTCACTCAAACCTGCCAAAAGGCTTGCCCCCTATTACATGGGACTTAGACCTATCTGGTGAATTGTGAGTATACAACTCTGCCTATCCCTATATAATAGGTCATAAAGTGTATTTCATACTGCTAGGTGCACACGGCAAAAAAAAATGAGGGACGAAGTTGGGGGCAGAGTTTACGTTTGCAAAATAAGAAGAAATCTAAATAAATGTATTTTTGCAGATGGAGAAGATATTAATGTCACCGAGGACAGTGAGCAGGGAGCACCAATTATACTTACCAGCACCAATTTCTTTGCCGAAGCAAGGGAAATTCGGCAATCGCTTGTTAATAATTTTAATTAAATAAAACATTTTATTTCTTTACTAATCAAACTTTAATTTTCTTACTATTAAATCTATCCTCAATCTTAAATAATATAATTTACAATAGTTCCTATGACCACCTTCCAGCTCCATCATCAGACTCTTGTACCATCTAGGACCAAAGTACTTGTCTAGACGAATCAAACGAGCCCAAACTCGATGGGGTAGTGTCGTTTTATTACCGCGTTCCTATGACCACCTTCCAGCTCCAAAATCTGATCAGCACCTTGTCATAATAATATTATAATGTGCCCCGATGACGACATGCATGCAAAATTTCAGCTCAATCAGTATTCAGGAAGGGGATCATCAGTTTAGCTTTCAAATTGTGATGACAAAACAAGTGAAACTAAATAAAAAGCTTGTTATAATAATATGATTATGATGAGTTGTGGCATGAGCTTTTTTAGACCTCCTTGAAAAGCTCTTCAGCCAGCTACTTAGCTTAGCTACAGACATAGGGATTAGAGGTAAGGCCCTCTCTCTCTTTGATAGTTATCTCCGAGGTAGGAAACAGCAAGTTAAAATAGGTAACGCGCATAATGAGGAGGAAAACATTGTGTTTGGTGTTCCGCAGGGATCTGTTCTTGGCCCAACACTGTTTCTGGTGTATATTAATGAACTCTGCAATCTAAGAAGCAGTGGGGGCAAAATCTTCTCTTACGCGGACGACACGGCGATTGTCTACTTTGGAGACACGTGGGAAGCTGCGTCCAAAAATGCTGAGCAAGGATTAGTTGTCATAGACAGGTGGTTCAAAGCCAATCTTCTAACACTTAGCATTCCTAAGACGAATTACATTTGTTTTTCTCCTAGTATAAGATCTAAACCAGGACTCAACTTTAAAATTCAAATTCGCACGTGTGCTGACCCCTTGAACCAAAATTGTAATTGTCAAGCCATTCAACATGTAGCTTCCACAAGATACCTGGGAGTAATAGTTGACGAGTGCTTAACTTGGCATTCACATATTGAAATTGTCACGTCAAGGGTGCGGAAATTTATATGGATCTTTAAAAATCTAAGATATGTGATGCCTCCTAGGACACTAAACAGCATTTACATTGCGCTCACGCAATCAGTTATTACATACTGTTTACCAGTATGGGGGGAGCCACGAAAACTAAATTCCTTGAGCTAGAAAGAGCCCAAAGGTCACTTATAAAAGTTATGTATTATAACCCATTCAGATACCCCACAGTAGATCTATATAGAATCAGTAGCCTACTTTCAGTAAGAAAACTAATTTTTTTAATAACGACCATAAATTTACAAAAATCTATTCCATTTAATCAAGACAGTCAGGAGAAAAGACGAAAGGATATAGTGGCTTACTCCCCAAGGGCCCGAACCGCTTTAGCAAGACGTCAGTATGCAACCCAATCAGCCTACATATATAATAAAATAAATGCTAAATTAAAGTTCCACCAGGAAATCTCACATGTAAGCAAAAAGATAATAACCAAATGGCTAAAAACCTTAACATACGAGGAAACTGAACAAGTCTTAGCTAGACTTGCTTAGACAATTTCTTTTTATTGCTGCCATATCAATAATGTAGTACCTACTCACCGGCACTTCAAAGACTCCAAAGAATACATACATACATACATACATACACACACCCCCACATACACCCACGCACACCCCCTCACACACAACATCACATACACAGTTTAAAATAAGACTCACATAAGTATAGTCTCACATTGACATATAAGTACATTTACCCAAAGAGCTGTTAAATTAGTTAATAAGTCATTTACCTTCTATTTCTAAATTTTAATGTTATTTTATTTCCATTTTTAGGCACTCTTTGTAAAAATCGTCTCTATTTTGTAATAATTAAGGGAAAGAGCGGGATAGCCCCAACACAAGTATTATAAATTACTTACTGGGGATGTCCCATTTATAATTCATGTAACTGTTTTGAGACAAATAAACATTTTTCATTTTCATTTTCAGCTACTACTTAAGAGACTACCTTTTTGTTACTGCTCTTCGGTTGAAAATTTTATTCCACACATGCGTGTCTTCAGGGAGCTGCAAAGATAAAAATCTGTCAGGCGAATACGGGAGCTAGTTTAAAACATTTTAAACAAATTAGTCCAAGAGCGTCTTGGTGACTAAAGCTATGCGAAATCAGGTTTTGTCCTTCAAAAAGCATACCTTTGGTTTTCAATGCTCTTTTTGGGTTTTTCAGGGTCTTACAGTGGCTTTGTGCACTGATAGTCTCCTCCTAATACAGAAATTCGACCATAATGATACTTTGTCGATCCCAAACCACTGAGGCCGTGATTTTCTTCCAAAATTGTGGTTCTACATGTTTTGTCAGTTAGGGAATTTTATTGCTTTTTGTTTGTTTTTTTTTCCACTGTGGTGACTTGTCTTTTTGATTCAGGCGTATAATCGGTCATGTACGACTCATCTCCAGTCACAATTTTCATTCGAAAAGAATTCGTAATGTAAGTAAATAATTGTTATGAATTGTTAGGATAATAAATTCGTAAAGAGTAAATAAATAAAATTAAGTTGTCATTGATCTAGGGATGTTCACTCGATTTTTGTATTGATACAATAGTATTCGATCAGTAATCGCGAATCGATACACATGCACTGAGGAACACATCAAACATCGTATTAGATTCTTGTTTTAAAGATAGAATTACGGAATAGTAGGCCTAAATATTTATAATTTTATTAGTAATACTAATACCGCATTTCTTAAATACAAGTAGTAGACCACAAGAAGGCTTCTATATATTTTTCAAGCAATATTTGTGTGAACCTTTGTTAAACGGAAAGTCAGATTCAAAAAAATATTGTTTACCGAGAGGAATCGTTTGGGGTGACATATAGCCTTACGTTATTTATCAGTGGTAGGAATGTCTGTGCTTTCCGAACGTTTTTTCTCGTTGGCCAATCGTACCTTAAACAAAAGTCTGAATCGTCTAGATCCGGAGCGGTTATCGAAATTACTGTTTATGCGTACTTTTTTGTAAAATTTCTTTTGAAAATAAAAATTCTTTAATAACCAAAGATTGGCAAATTTATTCATATTTTTCTATAAAATTAAATTATGATGTAATAAAATGCAACATCTTTTATTTCTTAAAATATTTGATTTGATACGAAAAATTGTAACTTACCAATTGGATAATATTAGACTGTGTTACGTTTCATTTCGATCCAGAATTTTGATACAAAGCATCCGGATCGAACATCCCTACGTTGATAAGCACAGACTATAAATTGTATCTTAATGATCACAGATAATGAAGACAAGTACATATTGTAACATCTTAATTTACATACATACATACATAACATCACGCCTGTAATCCCCGAAGAGTTAGGCAGAGGTGTACCCATTAGTACACCCACATTTCGCCAGTTATGTTTTTAGTCCCATGTAAATAGGGGGCGAGCCTATTGCCATCAACCGGGCACAAATCATCATCATCTTAATTTATTAAATTAAAAACAAAAATATAGTTTTATGGCGTCATTAACAATTAAAGATAATTAATTAATTTTACTCAGTTTTTTTTGCACTTTCGATCACATCGTTCACTTTCATTCACTCTTTAAAATATTTTCCGACACATCTTAGTTTATGGTCAACTCAACTTAGCAGTTGTCAAACTCGATTATAGATGTGTCAAAAATGTTTTTAAGTTTAGAGAATCTTGTTTGCAGAATAGCTTAAAAGATTCTCTAAACCAAAAATAGAGAATTTTAGAGATAATTTAGTTTAGTTCGGTGTACAACAGAATCGGCACCAGTGGTGCCCATTCTCTTGTCACAAAATTCTCTAAATTAGACTAAAAATCACAAAAATTTAGTTTAGTCCTGTCAAACGACGAAACTCATTCTGAAATTGACTAAAGTGACACAACTAAACTATACTATAGTTTGACATCTCTAAGATCGTTTAGTCTACTCAATTAGGTGAAATGGCAATTTCGCTATTCTAAATTTGATGTTTAACACTTAAAATTTTGATTGTCAAACTAAATCAGACCATTCTTAATCGCGATTATAAAGGTGTGGAACAATGTTACCATGTGCACCGTAATTACGGTATGTGCACCGTACTCAGCAAAAATTTTCCACCTACCGTTAAAGCATAACAACGGTGACAAAAGCTACCGTATCTGCATATGTGTTAAAATTATAATAATATAAAGCACAAATAAAGTCTTTAACATTTCCAAACGAAACATATTTTTCTAATTATCTGTGAACGCATCCCATTTCCTACGCACTACGCTAACCTATTGTCGGGGATTTCCTTTGCATTGCGTTGCGATCTATTTATGCTACCAATTTAAGTAGGCACATTAAACATTCATTACTTATTACAAGAATTAGGTACGTTGGGATATTTAGCTCAGTTATAATATTTTCTAGTTGTTCTATTTGTTTATTTTAACTGAATACTCGAACTGTTAACGGTTTTAATTTTTAAGTATGAGTGAAAATGATTCTGCTAATTCTCAATCTGAAGCGGAAGTGTCAAAGAAAAAAAGAAAGGTATACAAACAGAAATTTCGTGAAGAATGGTTAGCAAAACCTGAATTTCGAAATTGGTTAAGGCGGGATAAAAAGGACGAATACATTGCGGTATGTAACATGTGCAATAAAAGATTATCTGCTGAAATTAGTGTCCTCGTAAGACATAAAGAATCAGTGTCGCATGTCAATAATGCAAAGAAGTTTAGTTGTTTCTCAAAAAGTACACAGCAGACCATTTTTAGCGCGTTTCAAAGCACACAAACACCGACTGAGAAGGATCTAACCAAAATTTCTACGCTTAAACTAGCTGCTTTCGTCGCCGAACACAACATTTCCTCAAACACTATGGACCATCTCACTGATTTATTACCTCAATTATGTCCCGATTCTAAAATAGCTAAAAGTATAAGACTAAAGCGAACAAAAGTACAAGCAGTTATAAACAACTGTATAGGAGTAACGGAAAAGCAAAGTTTAATAAAAGATTTGAAAATTCAAAAATTTTCGATATTGATTGATGAAAGCACATAAAAACAGTAGCTATCGTTGTGAGGTATTTTGATACAAAACAGGGTCAAGTAATTAGTCGTTTCTGGGATTTAATACAATTATTTGATTCAAATACTGTCGATCATTCAGCAAATGCTGAAAAAATATTCTCTTTAATCATTGAATCCTTCCAAAAGAATTCTGTTCCTATGGAAAACATAATCGGTTTCGGTTCTGATGGCGCCAATACTATGATGGGATGCCGTAACTCCGTATCCAGTCGGTTCCGACACCTTTGTCCAGGCATCACTATATTAAAGTGCATTTGTCATTCATTGCATCTTTGTGCCAGCGATGCTACTAAAGAACTTCCATACAATTGTGAGAAGCTGGCACGAAATATATATAATTATTTTAAAAATAGCAGCAAACGACAAAGCGAATTCGTTCAATTTCAAATATTTGCGGAGACGGATGTACATCGAATTTTACGGCCTGCACAAACACGCTGGCTTTCGCTAAATGCCGTAGTAGACAGAATATTAGAACAGTGGGATGCACTGCGCCTTTATTTTGATACCAAATGGCTCTCAGATGCAGAATGTCAGGATATCCATGCCCATCTTAACGACCCTGTAATGAAAGCCTATTTTTATTTTTTGGGATGGATGTTGCCGAAATTTACAATTGTAAATAAGTATTTTCAAAGTGAATCGGTTGTTATTACACAACTAAATACAAAGATGACAATTTTATACAAAGAATTGTTAGCTCTCATTTTTCCCACCAGTTTTATAAATTCTATTGAAATCGAACTGATTGATCCAACTCAAGAAATAAACCACAAAGATTTGAAGGATATTTATCTGGGACTTGGAGTTATGAAGTCGTTGGAGCTGGTTGAAGAAGACCGACAGAAAATATTCAGACAAAATTGTAAAAAAAATATAATTACGGCGTGCATTGCAATCCGTAAAAGATATCCAATAAATGACCCCATTATGACAGCCATTTCTAATTTGGATCCGGAAATTTGTGTTGCTGAAAAAGATAGGCTAGAGAGCCTTGCACCTATATTTACTTTACTCCCTAGATTGACCCCTAAGAATTTAACTGAACAGCAACAACTCGATGACGAATGGCGCAGGCTACTTCTTCACTTGCCAAATGATTTAGATGCAAGTCAGCAGTCACCTGACAAATTTTGGCAGCAAGTTTCCCAAATTAAAAATGAAGGCTGAAAGGTTTTTGAGAGATTACCTTCATTCATGCTTGCGATTTTATCGTTGCCGCATTCTAATGCAGAATGTGAGCGAATATTTAGCAAAATAAATGATATTAAAACTAAAAAAGGAAACAAATTAATAACAAGGTCGATAAAAGGAAATCTATTAACACAACAGGCTATCAAAAGGCACGGCCAAAACTGTCTTCATTTTGAACCTGATGAAAAAATGATTAAAAATTTAAATCAGGATATCTACAAAAATGAGAATGAGGTTATAGTGTCAGATTCAGACTAATACTGGTTAATTATTATTGTACTTGAATGTTTTTACTAACTTTTTTTATTAAATCATAATTTGAGCGCTAAAATCATTGTTTTCTTAATCGTAATTGCACCGTACTTTTATACCGTATTTTTCCTAGTCCTTTCACCGTAGTTTCTCGGAATCTACCGTAGTTTTTGAGGGGTATCACCGTCGACCAGATTTTGGACATGGCAACACTGGTGTGGAATAAAATTTGTTGACAGGAATTAAAAGTCACAACGCACGTTTTTCTTCTTGTTTTTTCAATATTATGTGTTTGTGAGTTTAAAAACTATTCATTATTGAAGCATACGTGATTGCCGTGATTGCAGCTGTTGTGGATTCGGCAGAAAGGTGAATATGAAAATAATTGTTATCAGACTACAATATGAAATGCATTTGCGAAAACCTTACGGGATTTTTGTACTGAACATCTACCTACTGCATTATGATTTGGTTTGTATGGCATGTAAATCCACTACCAGATTCTGTTAAATTAAAAATAACTAATTTTCAGAAACCATGAAGAAAGAATTTTTCTAGAACAAATAAGAGACACGTCCAACCCGTTTGAAATGGCTGTAGAAAAGTTTAAAAAAATTTTTAGACTCCCCAGATCGGGAGCCCTTTATTTAATAGAAACTCTAACAAATCCTCGATTAGACGAGGGATTTATCCCCAAGCACATAAAGGTTAGAACAGTTTTTGAAGTGAAACTTCTTTACGCACGCTCGACTTGGGGAGTAAGCTGGCGAACGAGTGACGTAAGCGTTACGAAAAATGTGATCGGGCAAGGCGAACGGAAGTTAAGTGGGGGATATAAGCAAGAGACAGCAGTGCGCGCGCACATTTTCTTTCTCTCTTCCTCTCATAGCCAAATACGTTCCGTATATCTAAGCACACTGCAGGCTTATTGTCTGTATCACAGTGTAGGAGCAAGAGAGAGCAGTGCGCGCGCACATTTTCTTTCTCTCTTTCTCTTATAGCTAGTAAATGAAATATATATATATTTCAGTCAGTAGTTCGTTTGCGAGTTTACTATATATACATACAGATGGAGCGAAAGAAGTTTCACTTCAGTCGTGTGGTCATAAGCACACTCGTTTTTTTTGTTATAACTACTCTTCTTATGTATCCTTTCTTATCCAGATACCTATTGTTGTTCCTTTTGACGATTTTCGAGAATATAATTATGTACAACTTTGAGGGGGAGGTAACAGAAAAATCCAGCTGGTCTGAGCAGCATTTGGGAAGCTTCGTATTCCACAGAGCCTAAAGATTAAGGTCTTCAACTAGTGTGTCCTGTCTGTTATTACTTACGGAGCCAAAACGTGGACACTCACGATACGGTTGGTCCTAAAACTTCAAGGGTAGCTAGTAATAACGGGATGAGAGTTGCCGAGAATCAAGCTAAGTGGTGTGCGATTGGAGAGGCCTATAACCCGCAGTCGATTGTGGTGGGGATGATGACATTACACCTGATTATTACTTGTCTACCATCTAATTATTACTATTAGTACAATAATAGAACTTGTATCCATATTCAGATCCTAGCTGCACTCAACCTGTTTGCCCAAGGCAGCTATCAGACTGCTGTTGGGCAAGACAACATACTTGGGCTCAGCCAGCCGTCCGTGAGCTGATACATAACTGTTGCAGCAGAAGCTATTTTAGAAACCCTTTCCCCTCACTACTTAAAATTTCCCCTTACCCAAGAAGAAAAGGAAGCAGCCAAGAGAGAGTAAGTTCAGTTCAATATTTCTTAGCTTTAAAAGGTAAGATAAGGTTTCCAAATAGCTTTTTTTTAGCTTCTTTCTTATTCATGTAACACTGTTTGTTTCAGTTTTCAAGACCTATATAATATGCCTAACACGCTCGGTGCAGTAGATGGGACTCATATTGCAATAGCAAAACCACCGCTGAATCACCCTACTGCACCGGCAACCTCTTTTATCACCGAAAGGGTTATTATAGCATTAACTGCCAGATTGTGAGTATGAACTAATAAAACATTATTTTTAACATTCAATTCAATCAATTATCTTGAATTCTTTATTAAAAAATATACTTTCAGATATGCAGTGTGAGGGGTAAGATAATTAGTCTTAATCCTAATTTTCCTGGATCAACTCATGATGCTGCCATTTGGAGGGCATCAAACGTAAATATGGTCCTTGTTTGTTATTTGTAATAAAACCATGATCCGTTTCACAATTACTATATTAAACGACAAGCACTTTACATTTTTGACACTTTCTGTATGCTGTTGACAGTTAAATTAGGTTTGAACATTTTAAAATGAATTATTATTAAGAGAGGCAAGCGTGCTGCTCAGAGACACGAACGGAAGGGGCGAGATAGCTCACGTAAGAGTGAGACAACAATTCTGTAGGAACACAGATAATAAATAATATTAAAGTAAGAAAGTTAGTTACTAAACATTCTCGCACCTTATTTTAAAGTAAAGCAACATATAATACTTTAATCTATGAGTATTAAAGTACTTAAGTATAAACAATCATCAAAATTTAATAACTGAATTTTAACAAAGCAACTTAGTTTATAATTATGCAAGATACATGTATTGATAAGATTAAAGTTAGTGTTTCAATTACAGTTATTTTGAACCATTTTCGATATTCTGAAAAATGACAGCTCTCCAGGTCCTGACAAAATCAGCGTAAGACTCATAAAGAAAGCAAAAAACCTGATCATAACACCTCTAACCCACCTAATTAATCTCAGCTTGGAAACAGGAGTATTCCCGGAACAATGGAAGGTTGCAGCTGTCAGCCCGATACATAAGAGTGGCCCCAAAGATAACCCCGAAAATTATCGACCAATAGCACTTCTTAGCATTTTATCAAAAATATTAGAAAAAGTAGTAAACACCCGACTAGTTAGTGTTCTTGAAAAGCACAGTCTTATTTCAAAAAGACAATTCGGTTTCAGAAAAGGCAAATCAACTGAAGACGCAGCTTCACTGCTTACGAACGCGATATCAGCTATCATAGAAAAGGGTGAACGATGCTTGGCGATCTTTTTAGACCTAGCTAAAGCGTTCGACACAATCTCAACTGATCTTCTCCTAAAAAAATTAGATGCAGTAGGGATAAGGGGCAAACCACTCGAATGGTTCCACAGCTACCTCACCAATCGCCATTAATATGTGAAAACAGGTGACCATTCAAGTAGTCAACTACCTATAAATTTCGGGGTTCCGCAGGGCAGCTTACTAGGCCCAACATTATTTATAATTTATATGAATGACATACTCCACCTCTCTCTTTCAAATGCGGAACTAATTTCCTACGCAGACGATACGGTTATTACGTTTCATGCCCGCACCTGGGAACAGGTCTATTGCCTCGCAGAGGAGGGATTGGCAATAGTAGCACAGACACTTAATCATAACCTACTCACACTTAACACAAAGAAAACCAAACTCATCACATTCTTCAAAACACAGCCATCCAGCCCGCCTCGCCATCTATCTTTAAAATTCCACACATGTCAGACCCTTACGAGTACCTCACGCACAGACTGTTCATGCGAAAGCATTGATAGGACATCGTCTATACGCTACTTAGGTCTTCTCATTGATGAAAATCTCTCATTTAAACCGCATATTCAACTTCTTTCCGGACGCGTAAGGAAACTTATACATATAGCAAAGAATTTACGAGACCGTACTCCAAAAGCTATCCTAAAAACAGTTTACTTTGCCGTATGCCAGTCCATTGTACAATATGGGATATCAATCTGGGGTGGAGCTGGTAAATCTACAATGATTGACTTGGAAAGAGCTCAGAGAGCTGTTATAAAAGTCCTCTTAAAGAAACCATATCTCTACCCTACTGACTCCCTGTATAAAGAGTTTCAAGTTCTCCGTGTCCGACAACTGTTTATTCTCAATGCATACCTACACACACACAAAACAATAAAAGCTAGATCTGACTTTCAGTCTTTAGCCTCCAAACGCATCTTTCACATCCCGCTACAACGAACCACCTCATTTCTAGCCAGACGCTGTCCCGCCTATCTACATACTTTTGTATTCAACAAGATCATCAGTAGCTTGCCCTGTGACCTAATTAACCTTCCCCTCTTTAAATGTAAAACAATTGTGAAAAAATGGCTAATAGGTCTTTCATACGATGAATCAGAAAACATCATCACGTCATAACTCACACTCGGACTCCCATCTCACACTGCACTAGCCACGTACACACTATACTTTACTAGCACCTACACACCCACACCTTTTTGTTTTATTTTGTTTTGTTTATAATGTTTAAATTTTAATTAAGCCTCGCTTGCATAACTTTAGTTTATAAGAATTTTATCTATTACTATAAAACTTTTGATCTCATTTCGTACCTGAGATAAATTTTATATAATATTAAATTTAACTATCCCATGGTAAGGATTATTATGTATCTCAATCTTGGTCCCCAAGATACAGGCATCGCCTAGTTTGGGGACCATCGTTTTCACCAAACTACGGACCGCCAAATGTTACCGATTTACAATTATTATGTAAACCTAGTTATAAGGTAACCACTGTAACAACAGTAAATAAACTTTACTTTACTTTACTTTACAAGTTTACATACTTAATAGTAACAAAGAAAATTTAACAATTATTAAAGACTACTATTTTGAACCACAATTTTACATACTTAATAGTAACAAAGAAAATCTAACAATATTATTAAAGAAATACAACTTAATTCTAGTTAAAAGACACACACAAGGCTAGGTATAGGTACTGCGAATTAATTTAGACCAAGTTTTTAGTAGGTAGTAAAATTAGTTTATGAATAGGTCTAGTATATTCACTCTTAGAAGTACGAATCACTGCTGATCTAACTAAACCATCAGTTTTATTTTTATTGGTAGAAATAACTCTGCCTAAGGGCCAAAAGGTGGGTGGAGTATTCTCATCTTTGATTATAATAAGATCACCAGCCTTTAAATTATCTTGTACTTGTAACCATTTATTTCTAGATTGCAGTTCCGACAAGTAATTACAATAAAATTGCTTCCAAAACTTTTGTTTAATTTGCATTATTTTCTTATAGATGTTAAGTCTAGATTCGTTTAGGTCTAATACATTAGGTTCAGGTAGGTCAGTCAAAGCTGTACCTATGATAAAATGAGCTGGAGTTAAACAATTTAAATCATAAGGTAAGTCTGTTAATGGATATAAAGGTCTTGAGTTAAGAATACTTTCAATTTGTGTTAATATATTATAAAAACTCATATGTTAACTTAGTGCTAAACAAGTGTTTCTTAAGTAAAGATTTTACTGATTTAATACCAGCTTCATATATGCCACCCATGTGACTAGCTAGTGGAATTGTAAACTTATATTCTATACAGTTTGTAGATGCATAGTCCAGTATATTACTGTAAGAAGTTTCATTTTTAAACATTTTGTACAGATCATGTAATTCGGTTTTGGAACCTTTAAAGTTAGATGCGTTATCTGTGTATAGACAAGTTGGTACACCTCTCCTGGAGACAAATCTTTTAAGAGCACAAATAAATGATTGAGATGACATATCAGTCACCAATTCAAGGTGAATGGCACGAGTAGACAGACACACAAATAAACATATATATCCTTTTGAGTATTTGCAATTTCTAGTCATGGAATTTCTAATAGATATGGCACCACTGAAATCAATTCCTACATGAGTGAAGGCACGTGTTAAATTTACTCTAGGTGCTGGCAGACTTGCCATTTGCTGTCCACAGACCTTGCCCTGGTATCTAATGCAACAAACACAGGAGTGAATACATTTTTTCACCTCACATCTGCCATTTATAGGCCAATATTTCAATCTCATGTTATAAAGAGTGCATTGAATACCTGCATGTAATAATTTAGTGTGATAATGTTGTACAATAATAGACGTTATCTGATCTTTAGCAGGTAATATAATAGGATGTGCCTGATTGTAAGGTATATCAGAGTGTTGTATACGACCTCCTACTCTTAGAAGGTTGAACTCATCTAAAAAGGGGTTCAATCTCTTAAGTGGGCTTGATGTAAATGTGTATGACTTTATCTTGTCTGTGCTTGTGTGTTGAGAGATGTTTGTGTGAATGGACTGTATTTCATGAATTTCCTTCGAAAATGAATTATATTGACACGTTTTTATTATAAAGTCATGTGCATTTTTCAGCTCAGATATAGATAGATAAGAAGTGAGTTTATTGTTTTTATTTTTTATATTATGTATGAATCTAAAAAAGTATGCCATAGTTCTGATCAAACTTGTAAAATTTGAATGTTTGCAAAGGCTCTCATAGAATGCATTATAATTTATATGAGGTGCTACTGAAGCAGTAAACACACTACTCTGATATGGTGAGTTTTCTGGTTGAGCTTGAGTAAACTCAATTGGCTGTGGTGTATTTGTTATAGGCCATGAGGCAATTTCTTGACACAACCATGATGGACCCTGCCACCATAAGGTACATGACTGTAAAGCAGTTGGCATCACCCCCCGAGTGATTAAGTCAGCGGGATTTTGCTTAGTGTTAACATAATACCAATCAAGACTTTGAGTAGTTTCAATAATTTGCATAAGGCGGTGCGTGACATAAGTATCATGTTTAGATTTGTATGGTGATCTAATCCAGTTAAGTACGATGGATGAGTCTGTAAAGAGAAGTATTTGATTTATGGTAATTATATCTTTTGTTTGAGCAATAAATCTATTAGTAAGTTGAGCCAAAAGAAGTGCTCCACATAATTCCAATCTAGGGATTGATTGTTGTTTTTTAATAGGGGAGACTTTAGATTTGGCGGTAACCAAAGTACAAGTAGGCTGTTTGTTAGGGTAAGTAGAGCGTAAGTACGAACAAGCACCATATGCTTTACTTGAAGAATCACAAAAACCTATTAAAATAATAGGTATCATTGTGATTATCTGAAAAATAATATCTAGGTATTCGAATATTTATTAAATTATGCAACTGATTAATAAAATTCTGCCAAGTGATTTGTATCTCCCGTGAAACAAGAGAATCCCAGTCAGTGTTCTGTCTCCAAATTTCTTGCATCAAAATTTTAGCTAAAATAGTGACAGGTGCTAAGAGTCCTATGGGGTCGAAAATTTGAGCAATTTGGGACAAAATATTTCTTTTTGTGCAAGGAATAGGGGTAAGGTTTGGGATAAAGACTTGAAGTGTATCTTCAGCAGGTAACCATGTAATACCTAAAGTTTTCACTGAGGTAGGTGGTGTAAAGTTGTAAGATGAAATATCTATCTCTTTATCTTTCTGTGAAGTTTGTGAGAGTAGGTTTTTGTATGAAGGGTCTATGCTTGCTAGATAATTGTATAAATCTGGATGATTAGATGTCCACTTGTGTAATTTGAATCCTGCTTTGCTTACCAAGTCAATAAGTTCTGAACATAATTGGAAAAGCTTTTCTTTAGATTTTTCTCCACATAAATAGTCATCCATATATGAACTATTTTTTATACAATTAACTGCCAATTTATGTGATTTTGTGTATTTTTCGGCCAAATGTAACATTGTACGACATGCCAAGTAGGGTGCACTTTTTGTGCCATATGTAACTGTATCTAATTCAATACACTTAAGTTTCTCGTTTGGAGAGTCTCTCCATAATATCCTTTGTAGTCTAGTTTGCTGCGGATCTATAAAAATACCTCGAAACATTTTAACTATATCGCATGAAAATGCGTATTTATATGTCCTAAATCTAATTATAATTTCAAATAAATCATTATATATATTGGGACCTTCATACATGATATCATTAAGGGATATTCCAGATGATGTTTTTGCACTAGCATTAAATACAGTGCGTAACTTTGTTGAAACACTATCAGGTTTTAAGACAGCAAAGTGTGGCATGTAGTATGTATTTGGCTCTGTAGGTGAGAAATGATTAATATAATGAGCATGGCCAAGATCTATAAATTCGTGAATAAATGCCTTATATTGTTTACATAGTTCAGGGTCTTTACTCATTTTAGACTCAAGTTGAAGTAATGATTTGTAGGCAATATTGAATGAATTACCTAATTCTTTAATCCTGTGTGTTTGTATAGGTAAGTTAACTATGTAATGTCCTGATTTGTCTTGTGTAGTTGTGGAATTGAAGAGCTCCTCGCAGTATTTATCCATGGGTGAAAGCATCTTTTTCTTAGAAACAGGTTCCTCCTGCTCCCAGAAAGATTGTAGTAATTGATCCGTTGAGTTAAAGGAATCAGAGGTAACACACATGCTAGCATGAGCACAGAGCAAAGTAGCTAAGCTGTTGTCCATGGCAACTGGACCAGAAACAACCCACCCAAAAGCAGTGTCAATAAGATATGGCAGGTTAGGACCAAGCCTCATGCATCCAGATTGCATAATAGAATAAAATAGTTCAGCACCAATAAGTATGTCTATTGTACTTGGAATATAAAAGGTTGGGTCGGCAAGTGTTTGCGCTTGTTTGTAAGGAACAGGCCAAGTATGCGTAGGTATGTATGTATGTGGTAGTGGCACAGTAATTTTATCCATAATAATCAATGAGAGATTGGCAGTGTAGTCATTAAAGCGAGATGAAATAATGGCACTAGCACTCACTTGTGTTGGCTTTTGGCTGTTGCCAATACCTTGTATGAGAAAAGCGTTTTCTGTTAGTTTAAGCTGTAGTTGAGAAGCAAGTCTGTGGGTAGCAATGTTTACTTCGCTTCCAGCATCCAGTAGAGCACGAGCATTCACCCACTTTCCTGATGGGCCTTGTATGCGTATGACAGCTGTGGACAGTAAAATTTGATTTTTATTAACACTGGACACTAGCACAGTTGAAGTTGAAGGATTGTTAGTAGTTTGTGACTGTGTACAGTCGAGCTGAGAAGTTGTAGAAGGCTTCTGTGTTTGCGGTGAGATATTATTATGTAGTAGCACTTGCGGGTGTTCATTTAGTAATGTAGTAGTAGATAGTATGTTTTGTGATGATTGAGGTATATCTTGTAATGTAGTAGATGTATGACTGACCTGTAGTTGGTTCTTATCCATATGTATGCTTGTGTGGTGTCTACCGTGACACTTTAAGCATTTATATTTTGAGCACTTATGCTTAGCTACATAAGGCTGCAGACAATTATAACACAAGGATTTAGCTTTAATAAGCTGTATACGATTAGGTATAGTTAGTTCTAGGTAGTGAGGACACTTAGACAAAATATGTTTGCTTTGACATAATATGCAAGATAAATTAGATGTTGCTGATGATAAATGACTTGTTTTTACATTTGAATTATCATTGGTTTTGTTATCATTTAACATCTCAAATGCTGTTCGCCGTAAATTTAAAAATTCTAAAAGTTCTGCTAATGTTGCTATGGTGTTTTCTTTTCTATTTAATTCCCATGCAGCACGTAAAGAGTTATCCAATTTTTGACTGATTAAAAATACAAGTAAGGCATCCCAGCTTTCTACAGGCAAGTTAATTGACTTTAATGAGTCTAGACTCTGCTGCAAGGTTACTAAAAAGTCTTTCAAGTTACATTTTGTTATTAAATTATGCTTAGATAATATAGCTTTTAAATGAAAGTTAACAACAATAGATTTGTTTTCATACCTCTTTGATAGGATATCTAATGCTTTTTCGTAATTCTCCTCTGTAATTAACAACGACGAGATAAGACCGGCGGCTTCTCCAGCAAGGGCAGACTTCAAATACTGCATTTTATTCACCACAGGTAATTCCGCGTTGTCCACTGATGCGTAAAATATGTTTTTGAAGGTTGACCATTGTCTGATGTCGCCATCGAACCTCGGTAGTTCAAGTTGCGGTAACCTGACAAGTGGTTTTTTATTGTTGCACTCATGCACAGTTGTAGAATTAAGTTCCATGGAAAGATTTGCCGATTGTTGTTGTGAATTATTTATCAATTCTTCAAGTGAGGCAATTGTGCTGTAGTATCGTTCTTCAAAGGTTTTTCGTTCCAGTTCATGTGCTGGCTGATGTTCGGGGTCCATGTCCGCTATTTCAATTTCCAACTGTATGTCTTCAAAGCGCTGAATCATGGAGCCGAGTTCCATTTTCCTGACCTCAAGATCGCGAATGGTGTTGCGGTCTTGACTGTAGCCATCGACGAAGTTTGAGATTCTTGTCAGTTTTCCTTTTAAGGCACCTCTCTGGACCTTCAGTTTATTGAGGTCCATTTTTGAAAATAATGAAAAATTGTGATGTACGTAGTACTTTTCAATGTTGCAATGTATTTGCAGTAGATATTTAGATATGATTCACAGTTATTCACAGTGATTTTTCACGATTTGCGGAGTGTGTTCTCCTTTGCTGTTTTTACAAAGACGGCGCGGCGGGGCCAGTCGTCGAGCATTAGAGCAGCGCAGCGGCGCTAGCGCATGCGAGAGAAAGAGCAAAAACGTTTTCCGGTGTGCCGGGGCGACCACAGTCGCGCGCCTGTGAGGCTATTTTGTTGTCCTCTAGTTCCGTTGGTGGCGCTAGACGTTGAGGGCTCGTTCCTTCGCGTCGGTAAAACAGTCAGGTTTTTACATTGAATTATATTGGCTTGGCGCTGGCAAATATGGCGGCTTCTGAACGGCTCGAAGAACCAATTTTATGTTTGTTATTTGTAATAAAACCATGATCCGTTTCACAATTACTATATTAAACGATAAGCACTTTACATTTTTGACACTTTCTGTATGCTGTTGACAGTTAAATTAGGTTTGAACATTTTAAAATGAATTAATATTAAGAGAGGCAAGCGTGCTGCTCAGAGACACGAACGGAAGGGGCGAGATAGCTCACGTAAGAGTGAGACAACAATTCTGTAGGAACACAGATAATAAATAATATTAAAGTAAGAAAGTTAGTTACTAAACAGTCCTGAGAAATGAGTTCGTGCATGGGGAAAGACATCAGTGGCTTCTATGTAGGTCACTAGTAGACTTTTATAATCACTAGGTATCTATTATTAGCTATTGCATTATATATTATTTTTTTTATTGTAGGAGATAAAGGATACCCACTTCAACCGTGGCTCATGACACCTATTATGGTGCCAACTACTGCAGCGGAAAGGGCTTTCAATGACTGCCACACAAGGGCATGGAATGTAGTAGAAATGTGCAATGGGCGCCTAAAAAATAAATTTCGTTGCCTACACAGGCACCGCTGTCTACATTACCTGCCAGAAAAGGCAGCAAAAATTATACTGGCATGTTGCACGCTTTATAATATGTTTATGGAAGCATTGGGTGGTAAGTGTACTTACTTAGGTTGTTTATTAATATTGTTGTTATTCTTCTGTATCATGTTTACGTTTGAAAAATAAGAAATCTAAATTAGTGTATTTTGCAGATGAAGAAGATATTAATTTAAGCGAAGACAGCAGCGACGACGGAGCGATTGCGGAAGATGATATGAACAGTGATTTCCTTTCCGAAGCTAGGCAAATTCGGGAATCGTTAATAATAAATAATTTTAATTAAACAATTTTTTTTTCTATTAACCTTTTAATCCGACAAATATTTTCGGGCCCATTTCGCCAGAGTCGGATTTTTACGACCAAAATATCACTGCTTGTTTAATCAGCTTTTTTATTTAATTACGCTGTATTCTATCAAAAATATGTTAATATTAGGTAAATATAGTTAAGTAAGTAATCATTTACAGTTTAATACACTTTAGTCTCTTAATTTTGTAGGTATTTAATTTTCGATTCACTGTGTCGGGCGCTGGTGGCACGCCAACTGTTTTGAAGTCGGGCGGTTAAAAGGTTAACCGCCCGACTTCAAAACAGTTAAAAAAAAGAGGGATGTGCAATATCTAACTATGCGATGTCGATATTTCGTTTTAATAACGACATTTGCATTTGCGAGCGTGGTTAACTAACAACTACATCTCACCAAGCTTATTTTGCACCTCGCGTCATTTACGTCACACTGACGCTTAGGTACGAGCTGCAAAAAAGGATTTGCTATGACTTTAAAAAAGTAAACAAATGTTTGTTAGATTTCACTTTGCATTTTTTGTTTTTAACATTATATTATACGTAGGTACACGGGTACACGCCGCATTCCAGCGAGGCGTAAACTTAGCTTGTTGGAGATATAGGTACCTACCTATTTGAATACTACTTACCTTACGAAATTATTCGGCATTTTTCGCAAGCCAGTAAAACAAAAAGTGTTTAAAAATTTGAACGATTTCTTAATTAGTACTTAGGCTACTCACAATAAAATCAGTCCAGAGAAGAGTTTGGCGAGATATACGAACATAAATGTAGGGAACAGCTGATTCAAGGTCTAAAAATAAAAATTCTTAATTTTTGTTGTAGTCTATGATTATATATATATGTTGTCCATGGAAGGACGAGGTCCCCCGCTCTCTTCCATCGTCAACCTGAATCATGTCGTGTACAGTGCTAAATAAATATTATCTTTATAAAAGAGTCCAATGCAGTTTCCTTGATAATTCAAGCCATCCCGACCGAACCCCAAACAATTTTCATCGTCTTCTAGAATTCGTATTAACTCTTCAGTAGTCGTCATGACAAAATGTACACTTATCGACATACGAACGTAAAACTTCATGCACAAGCACAACACTGATGGAAAATTCCAGAAGTCGGCACTCGTTTATGACGTAAGAAGCGGTCGTCTTTATCCGACTGAGGCGCAGGGCGTCCTAACAAAGTAAGTTACGGAACATGTAGGCTAGGGATGGGAACCATCAATTCAATCGCTGACATTTCATAAGTGAATTTACTTAATTTTAAAGGAATTAAATGAAATACTTACAAATATTTGTAAAAAAAATGTTTTATTAACAATTGCTGTATTTGTTTTAAAGTAAATTAGTCAGTATAACGAGAAATATTTTGATTTATGTTTATTTTTGTATCGGTAAATCTTGGCATATGTCCCGTCCCTCATGTCGGATTTTGTCGTCATGGGGGTTGTACATCAATACAATTTTCTAAAAATAATGTTAGTATTTCATCTAACTTTGGACATTATTTTTAGGACTTCTAATTAAGAGACTAAAGTGTATTAAACTGTAAATGATTATTTACTTAACTATATTTACCTTATATTAACATATTTTTGATAGAATACAGCGTATTTAAAAAAACTGATTAAACGAGCAGTGATATTTTGGTCGTAAAAATCCGACTCTGGCGAAATGGGCCCGAAAATATTTGTCGGATTAATCCGACGTAGGCGGTTAAAAGGTTAAAATTTTAATTTACCTACCATTAATCAACGTATTTCTTAACCCTAAATAAAATAATTAACAAATTACCATAAACAATGAACAAAGTAAATAGCGTTAACGTCAGTTACGAGCTTTGGAACAAGCGTCTAATGAGAATAGCCGGATGTTATAGTTACCTACAACTTCACCACGACTCGGTAAGACTCCAAGACTAAGTAATGGCAAAAAGCAAAAAATTACGTCACATTTCCATTATTATTATAGATTTGGGATGAGCGAATGGCAGCAGCCAAAATTTCTGCTGCCTGAACAATGCTCTCCCGGAGTAATTGGCTATTCGCATTAAGCGCCTGTACCAAATTATGGTGCACTGGCGGGCGGGGAGCCCTCGGCAGTCTTCGCCGACGGGTCACTCGCCCGCTTGACTGCCGCAGTGGTACATCAGGAATCTCGCCGCCCGTTTCCATAGGCTGCTCTTCCTGTACGGGCTGTTGAGAGAGCCCGTCTTGCCGTCGGGTGGGCATTATGGGACTCATGGGCTGTGGAGAAAGCACAGGAATTCCCTGAAATATAAAAAAAAACAGTTACTTTATTGAGCATCACACGAGCACCAGTAACTATAGATATGTTAACTGTCTCATTTATCAGTGCTCGAAGAATATAATAAATTTCTGAAAACCGGTCACAAAAATCTCACATCACGGTGTTGGTCGCACTCCTCCGAAACGGCTCTAACAACTTTTATGTATTTTTTTATGACTTCGTCAGTTACAGGGAAAAGCTAGTAGTAAAATAAATAGTCATTACCATTTCCAAAGAGGTGAAACCTTCGACAGAAGCACACCCAATAATATCAAGAATTTTATTTTTCACATCGTTGAGATCTGCCCCTGCTGGTCCTCCACCTGTGGCCCTGATCCGGTCTCTCAATTTTCTGGCCTTTGACTTTTCCCACCCACACATTCCAAATCTGTTGAAATACAATTTATTATTAGAAAATATCATATGTCTACCTAGGACAAACAGTCGCACTAGGTAGGGTGTGTGCACAATGTGTGCTACCAGTGATGAGTTACGGCACTGAAACGTGGTCTCTTACAGTGGGCCTCATTAGCAAGCTCAAGATAGCCCAATGAGCTATGAAGAGGGCTATGCTCGGAGTCTCTCTGCATGATCGAATAGAAATGAGATTCGTAGATGAACAAAAGTTACCGATATAGTCCAGCGAATTTGCAAGTTGAAGTGGCAGTGGGCAGGCCACATAGCACGCGGAACGGATGGCCGATGGGAGTCTCTTAATTAGAATGCGAAATGCTTTTGCCCTGCTATGGGGCAGTATTGGGCTGGTATTATTATTGTGACTCTATATATCGCGGGACCCTGGGTTCCTGGGCCCTTCCAAGGCGTATGAGGGGCCGAAGGCAACTCGCAGAGGCTCTTTAGGCAACTTCAAATGTAATGAGATACCAACTGCTAAAATACCCCTGTATGCACTATGCAAGTGTATCCAAAGAACAATCCCTAGTTAGTGCAGTGCTATTACACGATATGGAAACTAAAAATACTAGACTATGGGTATGGGATGCTAGTGACATGGTGACATGAAACTACGAAGTGACTATGACCCCTGCCTGAACAATGATTGTAAACACGGATAAAATGGCAGGGGGTGACTTGCACACTCATTGAATTGGCCGCCTTAAGCAGTTGCTTGCACATAGTCACAATGTGACAACATATTTTGAGGTGCTTGATTAGCGAAAATTATTCCACATCTATCAGGAAAATCCCAGAAGTACGGTCAAGATTCCCTCTCCTAACATCTTCCTTTCCCTGGGCACATTAGCTCTTGCGGGTTTTCACTCAAACCCGCCAAAAGGCTTGCCCCCTATTACATGGGACTTAGACCTATCTGTACCCCGAGTGTGAGTTTCTTCATACAGAAAACGCTACTACTACGTTTTTGTGTCGAGCAATAAATGTATGAAAACGTAAAAAGCGCCCCTAGCGGGAAGTATTGTTAACCGAAATAGCGAGTGTAAGATTTTAACTGTACTACAATAGTTCGGTATTTTAAACGTGACATTCATAGTAGCGTTTCGATAAACATTTTGCGGGTTATTGCGAGTGTGAGTTAGAATTTGACGTTACCAAACGGTGTCCGGTATCGAGCAATAAATGTACGAAAACGTAAAAAGCGCCCCTAGCGGAAAGTATTGCAAACCGAAACAGCGAGTGTAAGATTTTTAACGGTACTACAATAGTTTGGTATTTTAAACGTAACTACATATTAGCGTTTCGGTAACCATTTTGCGAGTGTGAGTTACAATTTGACGTTTCGAAACGGTGTGTAAGCGTTTACAAACGTAAACTATAAAGTAAAGTCACTCACTTGGTGTGTGGCAGGTGAAATGTAGTTTACATTGGATATGTTCGTATTATTTGCGTGTAATTTTGTGGTTATTTGTGTTAAGAATGACAGCACGTTGTTTTTTCGTATGAAAAATGATAATGACTGCTCATTATTATGATGAACCGGAACCATCTCCGTAATAGTTTCTCAAAGGAAGTTTTTGTTTCTAGAAGAAAAGTTTATTTCTTTGTCAAGAGCTAGAGGAATTGACTTTAAGGTCGACCTAACGAGTTAAACTTCAAACCAAGGTGTTGTAGGTACCTAGGCAATAATAATTGTCAAATACCTAACCAATTCCTTTTACGTGCATTACATCGTATTACATTATTTCATAATTTTAAGTAGGTAGGTAGGTACTCGTCGCTCAATTATTTTGTGCGACAAGTTCGTACCTACCAACGGCCTGTGGGAGTAGCCAAAGTCTGTGGCAAAAAATGTGCATTGTGTAGGTATCTATATTATTCATACTCAAATTAGGTTTTATTCTTATTTATTTGGATCTCCAACAAAGGCTACACAACTGAATATTAATAATAAAAAAACCAAGGAACAATTACTTGCTTGCTAAAAGCTATGTTTATAATTTCAACGGAGTTTTAAGTAGTTACATGACACCACACACAACTTATTTCACATCTTCCTTACTCACTACACGTTAAAACGAAATAGGAACATCTCATTCATCAAAACTATTATAAGTTTAAATTACGCAGGGCACGCAAAACGTTTGTTTACATAGTCGCAATAAGATATGTATTTTGGTCGTATTATTTCGCCGTAACCATTGTAAGTTCAATGTAGGCAACATTAAGAAAAGAACAAAACGTTCGGGATACTTTCAAACAAGTGACGATACGAGCGGCCGTTCGTATGCCAAACTTCAACTCGCACTCGGACGATTTTTAAATACCATCGCTTGTTAGTTAGCTCGATTAACTTGATCGTCACGTATTTCGTGATGTGACAACTAACTCACACTCGGGGTACTGGTGAATTGTGAGTATACAACTCTGCCTATCCCTATATAATAGGTCATAAAGTGTATTTCATACTGCTAGGTGCACAAGGCAAAAAAAAAAATGAGGGACGAAGTCGGGGGCAGAGTATTATTATGTAATTCTACTTCTGCTTCATTTACGTTTGCAAAATAAGAAGAAGAAATCTAAATAAATGTATTTTTGCAGATGAAGATATTAATGTCACCGAGGACAGTGAGCAGGGAGCACCAATTATACTTACCAGCACCAATTTCTTTGCCGAAGCAAGGGAAATTCGGCAATCGCTTGTTAATAATTTTAATTAAATAAAACATTTTATTTCTTTACTATTCAAACTTTAATTTTCTTACTATTAAATCTATCCTCAATCTTAAATAATATAATTTACAATAGTTCCTATGACCACCTTCCAGCACCATCATCAGACTCTTGTACCATCTAGGACCAAAGTACTTGTCTAGACGAATCAAACGAGCCCAAACTCGATGGGGTAGTGTCGTTTTATTACCGCGTTCCTATGACCACCTTCCAGCTCCACCATCTAATCAGCACCTTGTCATAATAATATTATAATGTGACCCGATGACGACATGCATGCAAAATTTTTGCTCAATCAGTACTCAGGAAGGGGATCATCAATTTAGGTTTCAAATTGTGATGACAAATACAAGTGAAACTAAATAAAAAGCTTGTAATAATAATATGATTATGATGAGTTGTGGCATGAGCTATTTAGACCTTGAAAAGCTCTTCAGCCAGCTACTACTTAAGAGGACCTTTTTGCTACTGCTCTTCGGTTGAAAATTTTGTTCCACACATGCATGTCTTCAGGGAGCTGCAAAGATAAAAATCTGTCAGGCGAATACGGGAGATAGTTTAAAACATTTTAGACAAATTAGTCCAAGAGCGTCTTGGTGACGAAAGCTATGCGAAATCAGGTTTTGTCCTTCAACAAGCATACCTTTGGTTTTCAATGCTCTTTTTGGGTTTTTCAGGGTCTTACAGTGGCTTTGTGCACTGATAGTCTCCTCCTAATACAGAAATTCGACCATAATGATACTTTGTCGATCCCAAACCACTGAGGCCGTGATTTTCTTCCAAAATTGTGGTTCTACATGTTTTGTCAGTTAGGGAATTTTATTGCTTTTTGTTTGTTTTTTTTTCCACTGTGGTGACTTGTCCTTTTGATTCAGGCGTATAATCGGTCATCTACGACTCATCTTCAGTCACAATTTTCATTCGAAAAGAATTCGTAATGTACGTAAATAATTGTTATGAATTGTTAGAATAATACATTCGTAAAGAGTAAATCACAGAGTACATTGAATAATATGTATAGGGTATAGAGTAATCACTCTAATGATGGGTAATGGAAAAATTTCGGAACGAAAAGAAAAGAAAAAATGAAAAATTTCCAATGTTTTTCCAATTTTTCAAATATTTTTCAAATATTGGAAAAAAATGGGAAGTCGACCAAGATCAGAAAATAAAACAAGATAACAAATTTTTATTTGTTACTTTTAATCAAAATACTAAAATTTCTCATTTTTAGGATTCCGTACCCTATTACTAAGACTGTTACTTATTATTTTTCTTAAAGACTTTTATGATTTCTTGCATAAGATTATACCGTTCATCACCGGTATACCGGTCAAGTTCATGCGAGATAAATTTACAAAACATTAAATTTGAAATTTTAATGTTCTCATTTTCTTCCGCTTTGTACTCTGGTTCTGTCATCACTGCCGCATCACAAAAATGTTTTTCTGAATTTGGGATTCTTTAACTGTATAATCTGAACTAGACCAACGTTGAGCGTACTGACTGTACTCATCTGGTTCAGATATGTACGTATCACTTCTAGGTAAGCTGCAATTTGGAGTATTGTCTTTTCCGGCGACTTCTGAAAGCTTATTTTTTTTCTTGGAATGAAAATAGCATTTTCACTTTCAGTGAATAATTTTTCTGATTCATTACACATATTGTCAGAATTACAGTTCATTTCAGTATCTGATTCACTATCTGAAGCTAGTATAATCTTTTCTGAAAAACAAATAAACATACATAAACTCACGCGAAGGCAAAGCCAATAAGTCTAAAATATAATGCTACGTGTACGAGTAGTTAAACGAACGTGCGATATTAAGTAGATAGGTACCTACTAGTTTGTTGGTATTTCTGTTTAATAGTAAAATATTAGTCGGTAGGTGCTTACCTTTGGACATCGCTGTCTACTAACAATGGCAGTTTTGTGGGTCAGATCAGTCAAAAACGCTCATAAAATTGTATAAGTGTAAGTACATATCTATGGTAAGTACCTTTTATATATTTTAATTTATTTAGGAGGATATCCACATAACTTATAAAAAATAATTTCTAAGGTAAACGTTAAGAGATATCTAACATACACCGGGAAATCCCCGAACATAGATAACATGCGTATTACGTACCACAGACTAAAATCTAACATTGACTGTCCGGCAAATTTTAGTTTATGGTAAGTACGTAAGTACGTACGTACCTTCGGGGTGTTTGTATTAGTCGTATAATAAGGAAGTGTTGTTATTTTTTAAGTGAGTTTGGGACAAAAATGGGTCGTAATAAGGACACTACAGTATGGAATTCGTTTGAAAAACGGAATAACAGTGTCTTTTGTAAATATTGTAACAAAATGTTTCGATACGCGAATGTTACTCGTATGCGGTCTCATATTGCAAATTGCACGAAATGTCCACAAGATATGAAAATTTTAAATGTTAGCTTAACAAAAGAAGCCGATTCGTGCATAAACTTGCCTTCTACTTCTTCCGCTGCGTCTTCAGAAACAGATTGTTCGGTTAGTAAAAAAGACGTCGATAAATTGATCGCCTTAACAACTACAGTATCAGGATCTCCTATCTCTTGGGTAGAACATGCATTATGGAAAAAAGTATTTTCTGCTTTAGCGCCATCCTACACATTACCAACACGAAAAACATTAACAACTTACGTGGATAACAATTATGATGAAATGAAAAAGAGTCAAGATACTCATTTGAAATCTCTTTCGATACTGCATCTTCAGCTAGATGACTGGTCCAATATAAAACATGAAGGTATTATACATTTTTTAGTCTCCACACCTGCTCCTTTACTCGTAGACTTTGTAAACACGCTTGATAATCGTCATACATCAGAATACTTGACCACAGAGATTTTTAAAGTGATGAATCATATTGGCCCCGAAAAGTTCTTTGTGTTAATAGGTGATAACGCAAATAATGTTCAAAGAGCTCTGTTGAATGTGAAAGAATTATATCCACATATAATCACATTACGTTGCACAGCACATACATTAAATTTATTGGCAGATGACGTTCTAAAGATTAATGTGATTAAAACTATAATGAAAATGATAGTCGATGTAGTAAAAGAAATAAAATACAGTCAAGTACTCTCGTCACTTTTTACGAAAATTTCAATTGAAAAAACTGCCACAAAAAATTTAAGCTACCTGTTAAAACTAGATGGGAGCAGTGTACATGATACGCTGCAAGTGATGAAATTTGTCAAACCAGCAATGCAAACGTTGGCGGTGCATGAACGAGCACAGTTGTCGTCAGAAAACAAATCACATTTATTAGATGAAAGATTTTGGACAATGACAAATGAAGTTGCTGCAATTGTAGAACCAATCGCTGTTAGCATCTCCCAACTAGAAGGTAACGATATTTTAATTCAGAAAACAGTTTCAGTGTGGAATACCTTAAAATTAAAAATAACAGAAGTTTTTGCTCACACCAATATTATCAATAAAGAAGAAAAGCAAACTCTGCTTGACAAAGTTGAATCCAGAAAAGGAACAGTTGTAAAACCTATCCATTTTGCTGCATGTTTGCTAGATCCTAAGGTCTGTGGTGATAACTTAAGTAGTGAAGAAGATGCTGCAGCAATGAATTTTATCGATGAACTAGCAACGTACTTAAATATTGATAATATAATGGCGGAAGTTTCCGATTTTAAATCAAAATCTAACTTTTGGAGTCAAAGATTTGTGTGGTCGCCAGTAAATAATGTCACCCCCCTTTCTTGGTGGCAAGGCATATATTATGTAAATTTACGAAACTGAGAAAAGTGGCTGAAGTTATCTTCACGGCTCCTGTAACGTCTGCCGCATGTGAACGTTCTTTCAGCACAATAAGTGGAATTCACACAAAGAAGCGTAATAGACTGCTGACGGAGCGAGCTGAAAAAAATGGCTTTTATTGCTTATAACTGGAATATGGAAAATAGAAATAATGATGATTTGTATATTCACAATAATCAAGAGGACGATATCAATCCACCAACTGAAGATTTACTGTTTGTAGATGCAGATAATGTACAAAATGTTGATGATCATGATTCAGATTTGGATTCAGATTAATCATGAGTGACGTAATTATATATGTTTATGTGTAAAATAAACCATTGACCTTAAATCTGTATTAAAATATAACTTTGCACATATGTTTTTTTTTAAAACAACATGTAAAGCCATTAAATCCTTTGAATTTCAACTTATTATGAACTATATTTTATAAACTATTTCATTTAAACTAATAATTTCGATAAAAAGATATTTTTCCATTATTTTTCCAATTTTTCAATTTTTCGAAAAAAATTCCGAGTTTTGAAATTTTTCGGAAAATTACCCATCACTAGTCAGACTTTTTAGTTGCAGCGCCATCTTTTGTTAATTTAACGAGTTAGTAAACTTTACACTAGGGTAGGTTCGTACCTTGCTACATTGTTGCTATTTTCGTTGTTTTGATGTTATTATTGATTGAGTCCTTTTCATTACACCATGGGTTATTAAAATGACGTAAATCACATACAATATAAATCATGGTCTAATAAAAACGGCTCAATGTATTTCAAAGAAAACAATAACTTTTTAATCATTTTTTATTTCTTTTTTCATAATATTGGCGAGCCATTTCCTGCACTCTGTCATTCACTTCATAGTGTGTTCGAATGCCTTTTATAATTTTATTAGTGTCCTTACACCAATTGCATAAGAAAAATCTGCATAAGAAATCTTGCATTTCTCCTATTATTAAACTTTTATGCTCAAGACACTTAATAAATTTATAATCACAAACCGTGCTTAAAACAGTTTTCATATAATTCTTTATTTGACCAATATTCACATGGTTTCTTATTATATATATATAATTATATCCTGCTGTTTCGAAAAACATTCCATGGCTTCTTCAGTAGGGTATGTCAAATATTTATTTTCTAGGGAATAATCTCGCATTTGTACATAATCTAGATTATTCTTAATTTTCGTAAAAAAGCAAGCATTGCACACTTTACAATTTTTAAATATAATTTTTAATTTTTTAAAGGCATACCCTGTCATCATACATATGAAATTTGAGCTGTAATCTTAGCATCTTTGATTTTGTTTTTAAAATTCAACATGATTTGATCACTATTCATAATTAGATTAAAATCAATTTCCAGAGGAGCTTATGATGGTTTATTATTAAAAAATAATCGGCCTAAAGTATGAAATACACTATCATTGCACAATTGCACATGTCTTTTTCGCAATTAGAACCTGCGGAGTGCACGCTATTTAAATTATTTATTAATAGAGCAGCAAAAGAATTTTCAAAGCCTGCACTCGTGGGGTTAGTGGTTCTTGCCCCGTGGCTACGTACACAACCAAAAAAATTTTCTAGCGGGTCCTGATTAAAATGTTTGAGCCATAAGGATTTACAATTATGCTCCTGGAACAATTTGTTGGTCAAATATTCAATATTTTCTAAACTAATTATCCAGTTTGTGATTGATGGCACAACAGAAGTTTTTTTGTCATCTTTAGTCACAAATTTCATGGTTTTCATTAGTGCCTTGGCGTCCTTCCAGACTTTGGAGTTACTCGAGTTTGGTGTCACTGAGTGCAATAAAAGTTTTCCTGATCGCTTTTGTGAATTTTCATAACTTCCATTAACAGAGTCGAAGAGGTCATAAAAAAAAATAAGTACTTCAGCTGTAGCTTTGGCTTCTTCAGGCAAAATTCCTTTTTCTGAAAAGTAAAACTGTCATATAGTACAACAATCAGTACCAAAGTAAAAATCATAAAAAAATGGTGTCACAGTATAAAATAATCAATAATGTAGCCCAGCAGTCTGCCGTGATTCTTTAAAAGGCCACCTTCTGACAAAACAGTTTTTTGAGAAAATCGCGAAAGCAGTCTTAATTTTGTTTTTTTTACTTTAATTGATCTGCGTAAGAAAAATGACATATCTGGTGGGCTTTTTTTATAAAGGGGTGCCCGTTGTATCTTATTTTTAACATTTAAATAAATAAATTTTATGAACTATATATTTTTTCACATTATTGGGATAATTTTACATCCTATAATAATCCAGTAAAAGACAGCTTCAGTCCCGAAGCTGCCTTTTTGTGAATGATTAGTTACTTCTTTTTTATTGAAAATCATTTAGTCACCAAATTCATTGTACATAATTCTTTAAAAGGCCGTTTATTCACTGAGCTGCCTTTTTAAAAAGTATTGAAAACAAAAATCCTATTTCAAAAATTTCTAACATAGACGTGAGAGTCCAATAACTGCCTTATAATAAAGTTTTGTAGCAAACTACTTTCTTAAAATCCTTTTTTGAATTAATATAGAATCTAAGGAAATCATTAAAAAGCAGCCAAAAATTCTCAACTGCAGTTTGCTGTTTTTTAAACAATTATCCACTTATGTAATTCTTTTAACTGAGCTTGGATAAGCAGCAGTCAAGGGTAATTGAGTTTCAAATTAAAGGAATAAATAATAGTAAAATCAAAATTTGTTCGTAAGGAAAAGTACCTCGGTTTGGTCACAGAAATTCATACTCACACCCCGACAGTGTGTGTCTGCTAGGCAATTTTTACACACTACGTCATACACTTCCGTCTTATTTTAAGTACCTTGTGGGGACTTTTGTGTAAACCTTCACACAAATGTCCTCGGATTGGTAGCTTTTCAATACAAAGTGTATGGAAGTCCTCGTTTTAATAAATTTTCTTTGTGTATGATGTTCTATAGATTTAAAATTATTTGATTTTAACCGATGTATAAAAAGACGATCTTTTCAAGTCGACGTCCATATAGAATTTGTATGTTTGACCACGTATAACTTTTTACTGAAATGTCCGATTTCGATGTTTCTTTTTTTATTGAAAAGAGTATGGTCTCATTGAAATTTTGGACGTAGCAAAACGTCATTATAATACGGATGTGCAGCTGCAGCAGGAAACATCTTCATGTCAGGCAACTCTGCAGCAGCCACTAGTATCGTTTTGAAACTTCGTATACAACATGTTTAGGTTGGATAGAAAAACGCCGTTATGGTACTGAAGTGAAGCTAATGCTGGAATCGTCTCCGTACAAGGCAACTCCTCAATGTTTAATAGTATCGTCACAAAACTTCCTAAACTATATGTTTAGGTTAGATAACAAATGTCAATAAGGTAATGAAATGAAGCTGCAGCAGGAATCGTCTCCGTGCAAGACAACTCTTCAGTGGTCAATGGTATCGTCATGCAACTTCGTATTTAATATGTTTAGGTTAGATAGCAAACCGTCATTATGGTGATGAAATAAAGCTGCATCAGGAATTGTCTCCGTGTAGGATAACTCTTTAATGGTCAATGATATCGTCATGAAATTTCGTATTCAATTTATGTTTAAGTTAGATAACAATCTGTAATTATGATGATGATTAATCAAGCTGTAGCAGGAATCGTCCTCGTGTAGGGTAACTCTTCATTGGTCAATGGTATCGTTATGACACTTCGTATTCAACATAGTTAGATTAGATAGCAAACCGTCATTATGGTGATAAAATGAAGCTGCAGCAGGAATCGTCTCCGTGCAAGACAACTCTTCAATGGTCAATGGTATCGTCATGAAACTTCGTATTTAACATGTCTAGGTTAGATAGCGAACTGCCTTTATGATGGTGAAATGAAGCTGCAACAGGAATCGTCTCCGTTTAGGATAACGCTTCAATAGTCAATGATATCGTCATGAACCTTCGTATTTAATAATATATCCAACCCCTTCTAACCTAACCTGTCCGAGTCGGGGTGCCCCAAGTCCCGAACTCGCTTCGCTCGCTTACAAAAGGTGGTGTCGTATGGAGAAGAATGGGCAAGAAACTCCATACAGTAAGTAGTCTATGGTACTGACGCAAGTTGCAAAAGGCGCTACACGGCAAATATGTTTTCACGAAAATCAACTTTTTTTTATTAAATTTCACACCTTTGAGTCTTTGAATTATAATGAGTTTTCTTTTTTATTTCGATATTTTAATTTTAAGTATGTTGAATGTCGACATTTTGAGTTTCGACATTTTGAATTTAAGTATAATGACCATCGACATTTTAATCTTCGATATTTTGATTTTTGGTATTATAATACATTCCATATTTTAATTTTCGATATTTTGATCTTCGACATTTTGATTTTTGACATTTTAGTCTTCGATAATCTGACATGTATACACATTTTTAGGTACTAAGTTTGATTTGATGCTACACAAAAATACTCTAACGCGCGACAAAACTTGACTGCCTTATAATGAATTATTACTAGAAAACTGCTTTTTAGTATCCGTAGACTCAAAATATTGGTAAATAAAAATTTTGAAGGCAACGTAAACTTCTTTTTTTGGAGTATAGAAGAAAATAATATCTATCAATTAATTATTAAAAAGGCCGCCAAAGTCACATGACTGCCTTTTAAGAATTTATTCCTCAAAAGCGGCCTTTAAGGGAATTATTGTGAAAATAATTCTAAAGAATAGAATTTGCAAAAGACAGTTTTGTACAACACTGCCATTTAAGTAAGTTTTTGCTTTAAAAAATTCCTAAACATTTGCAGTTAAGGGACTTTAACTGCCTTTTAAGGAATAAATGTTATATGACTGTCTTTTTATAAATTTGGCACTGGTATCAAAACCACTTCACTGCTTTTTATGAAAAAAATATCTCAGAATCTAAATAAGTAACAGAAAAAAGGGTTAGATAGGTCGACGCGCCTTTTTTTCCTGATGTCGCTCATTGTTATAACTCAAAATCGGTAAATTGTCAGATGACTGCCTTTTAAAGAATCACGGCAGCAGTGGCAACATTACAGGCTGATTGATTATGCTAATCAATTATGTTCTATGAACAATAGTTAGTAACAATATTATGAGTATATTTAAAGCTCACCTGCTAGATACCCCATAGCTACAGCAACAGATTTGCTGAACACCTGGGTTGCGCATTTAACCTTCATCTTCTTTATTTTGTCAGGTAAGACATGCTGGTCTGTTAGTTTAGGCAACATTCTTAAGCCCATAAATGATGGGTTTTCTTCATGCAATTTTATTAAATAATTCCATTTTGCAGTTTTTTGCTCACCATTCTTAACATATATTAAATCTTTATTCAGCAAATTATTCCTTATACCTTTTATAAGGTGTGGTGCATCAAATAGGGGCACAATTTCTTTATCATCTATTTCAAAAGTATTTTTGTTCCATTCTCTATTTACTCTTACATATTTTTCTTTTGTTTCTTTTATTAAATAATTTATTGCACTTTTGTTGGAAGCCCCTTGGTCACAAACTGTTGCCAAAACACTGAGTCCTGTTTCGTTTAATTTCCGAATGACTTCCTTTACTTGGCGGACTAATTCCGTTTTTTGAGTACTCCCTGCACAAAAACTATACGCTACTGCCTGTTTATAGTTTTTAGAAATTCCTCTTATCATAAACACGATTGCATGATCAGCTATTTTGCTTTTAATGTTTTTGCCATTGTTTACAAATCCGACTATTTCGTCCTTTTTCCTATTATAATCTAAATGAGGTGCTATAGCAATTTCGTCAAACATTAGTGTACATAGTTTGTCTGAACTTTTCATTTTTTTCACTCTCATTTTTAAATTCTCAAATATACACTCATTGATGCCCGCTTTGAGTGCAGCTGTTGAGAGCAATCTGCTAAGAGTCAAAGGCGATGGAAGTACAAAAATATTCCTTAACCAACGGTATGCTTTAGGTCCTTGTTTATATAGAGCTAATGCCATAATTTTCTCCTTCTTTGTAAATCGGCGGCCCATCTTTTTCTTTTTAATTTCTCTAAATTGTAGCATTGTGAAAATACGAGCAAATGATGAAATTTTTTTTAATGCCGCTTGATAAGTTGAATTTTGTGACAGGTTTAGGGCCTTTTTGAGTCTGCTGCTGTAAGATTCATTTGCTTTCTGCAAACTCTTTATTTTTCTTGTTAAAAGGCTGGTCTCAGAAGAGTGAAGAGAGTTTTTTTTTAGAAAAAACAATGTTCGACATTATTTGTTTAACTGAACATTGGTTAAAAGATTATGAAATGTTAATTAACTTTGAGAACTATAGTGTGGGCAGTTGTTTTAACCGGAAATCCATGCTGCGTGGTGGTTCACTAATCTTAATTAAAAATAATGTAAAATGTAAGCCCCGTAAAGACATAGTTGACTTATCAATAGAGCATATTATTGAATTGTCCAGTGTTGAGCTAGATAAGCATGTTATAGTGTGCGTTTACAGACCCCCAAATTATCAGAATTATTCTATATTTGAGACTATAATGGAAGATGTTTTGACTAAACTTGCAACTGGTAATAAATCAGTAATAATCTGTGGTGATTTTAATATTAATATTTTAGAAAATAACTCAAATAGCAGTAGATTTATTAGTCTCTTTAAATCATTCAATTTGTCAAATGTGTTTCTTGAACCTACACGAATAACGTCGACTACTGCTACATGTATTGATAATGTTTTTTGTTGCTGCAACTATTTAGATAAAGGCATAGTAAATTATCTTCCTTCGGATCACAGCGGACTAACCGTCACTTTCGAGTGCAACACACCATTACAAAAAGTGCAGATACAATCGAGACCAATAACATCTGGTAATTTAAATAAATTTAATAACATTTTAATTAGTAAATTATGTGTCCAGGGTTTTAATATGAATAATGGTAATATTTTGTATGAAGAATTCTGTTCAGTAGTGCATACAGAGTTTAATAATATTTTTAAGAAAAAATCCAAAACTATTTGCCCTAAGTTTTTATTTAGCGACTGGGCGACTAAAGGTATTAGGAAAAGCAGGGATAGACTTTTTGAGCTGTATGGCCTTAAGCCTTACATAAATACTGAAACTTTTAATAAGCATGTTGCAACCTATTCAAAAATTTTTAAAAATGCGTGTAAAGCAGCTAAATCCTTGTGCATTAGCAACAAAGTTAAATCGGCAGAAAATAAAATAAAAACAGTTTGGAAAATCATCAATAACGAAACAAATAGGAACAAAAGACATAATACTGATTACACTCTTGAGACTGCCCAAGGTGTCATAAGCAGTAATATCGATGTTGCTCAGGAATTTGCAGAATTCTTTACTAGTATTCCAATTAAAACTACTGAAATCTTAGATTCCTCACCCTCACTTGCTATTGACTTACTAAGAGTGAATGTTACAGCCTGTCCTAATGAATTTAAATTTAAACACATTAACCCTGTGGTCGTTTTAAAGGCTTTTAAACAGCTTAAGATCAAGGCTACCGAAGATCTGTGGGGCATGTCTACTAATGTCTGTAAATCTATTATTGAGACAATAGCACCCTATTTAGCTTTAATATTTAATCTGTGCGTAGACCAAGGGATATTCCCGGATTTAATGAAGTACAGCAAAGTTATACCGCTCTTCAAATCCGGAGATAGCAAGGACACCAATAATTACAGACCTGTTTCGGTTTTGCCAGTTTTCAGCAAGGTGTTTGAAAAAGTGATGCTCAATCAAATGCTCAATCATTTTAACTGTAACAAGATCCTACACGATCAACAATATGGTTTCACCAGAGGACGTTGTACTACTGACGCCGGTGTTACTTTAATTAAGCACATCTTTAATGCATGGGAGGACTCACAGGATGCTGTTGGCATTTTCTGCGACCTCTCTAAAGCGTTCGATTGTGTGAATCACGAAACACTGCTCCTAAAGCTTGAGCATTACGGTCTCGGTGATCTAGCACTTAACTTAGTAAAATCGTATTTGAATGATAGACTACAGCAAGTTCAAATAAACGGTGTAAATTCATCAAGCTTAAAAGTAAAGATGGGCGTTCCGCAGGGTTCAATATTGGGTCCGTTCCTCTTTTTAGTATATATAAACGATTTACCTCATTTACTAGAAAACCAACCACAAATGGTGTTATTTGCTGATGATACTTCACTCATTTTTAGAGTAAATAGACAAGCACAGCACCTTGACGACGTAAATAACGCTATGCTTAAGGTTCACAATTGGTTTACTGTTAATAATTTAGTGTTAAATGAGAAAAAAACGAAATGTATAAGATTCGCTTTACCTAATGTTAGAGGGAGTAAATGTAACGTTATATTGAACAAGGACATGCTAGAATTCGTTGAGAAGACAGTTTTTCTAGGGATTACGCTCGATTCAAAGCTGCAGTGGAGTCCCCACTTAACTTCTCTTGCAGGGCGGTTAAGTTCAGCCGCTTACGCTGTCAGAAAAATTAGACAATTAACAGACGTGGATACCGCGAGACTAGTCTATTTTAGTTATTTTCATAGCATCATGTCTTACGGTATTTTGCTTTGGGGACGAGCTGCAGATATAAATTCTATCTTTGTTCTGCAAAAGAGGGCTGTCAGAGCCATCTATAATCTTGGCAGACGCGAGTCTCTAAGAGAATTGTTTAAAAAAATTAACATCATGACGGTACCTTGTCAATATATATATGAAAACATTATGCATGTTCGAAAAAATCTTCATCTTTTTAAGAAAATTAGTGATAGACATGATTTTAATACTAGAAATAGGAACAAATTAGATCAACCAAGTTTCAGATTGTCGAAAGTAAGCACTTCTTTTATGGGGTACTGTGTAAAATGCTATAATAAAATACCAGTCGATATTCTCCAACTAAATGAGAGAAAATTTAAGACATGCATAAAACGCACACTATGTAATCAAGCATATTATAAGTTAGATGATTATATCACGGACAAAAATGCTTGGCTAAATGCTAGTCCTGCTCCACAGCCACTCGGGCTCACTAAATAGGATTGTTTTTTAAGAGAATGATGTTTCTTACCCTTTTTTTATGTCGACCTGAATAACTTTTACTGTTATCAGTACGATTACTTTTTATTTTATTTTTACATATCACAGTCATCCAACGAATAAGTACACTGAAAGTGTTAGTATTGTATAATTTAATATCATTTATTTCAATTTTGTAAATGTGAGTACCATGGAGCATTTTTTATTTTTTATTTATTAAGTTACGATGTGTTTTGACTTAATAAGCATGGCAGTTGAGAGCTTGTCATGCTCACTCAAATATCTCGCTGATGGTGGCGCGTGTGTTGGATCATTTGGCTCCCTCCATAATGGTTGAGCTAGGTGGTGCTGATCCATGCGTCATGCTCGTGAACGAGTGCTGTCAGTTGGGATTGGTCATCTCTTAACTGCTATTGCTTTAATTTCTTTATATTTTTTTTACTACTATTTTATATTCATCTTCATTGTGATCACATATAGAATCTACAAGAATAATGTAACCAAGATTTTGTAATAATCTAATTTAAAAGAGTGCCGTGGAGTTTCTTGCTCGTTCTTCTCCATAGAGGCCTACCTCCGTTTTGGAACGAGCAACTAGCTTCAACTTTCGGACTAACTGACCGACTCTTTGACAATTCAAAAGTGCCTGTAAATGGTCTAATTGAAATAAATGTTTTGACTTTTGACTTTTGAGTGAATTAATTTCTGTTGCTGCTTTTGTTTGTGACCTAAAATATAAATATTATAAGTTTAAAGATTTGTTACAACAACATAAAACTATAAAAAGTTTCCTCATTTATACAGAGTGACTGGAAACTTGAAATAATACTTGGTATTTCTATAAGTCGTTTGACAAATTAACAGTCAAAAATAAATAGCATAACAACACAACATTGTATTTGTATTGAAATTTAATGTATTTCACTTTGTAATTGAATTGACATCTTAATTGTATTGAAATTTTTTTTATTAATGAAAATTCAAATTTGAAATTGTCAACAACAATAGCACCCCATATTTGTACATATTAAAAATGCATCTGAATTGTTTTTACCTATGTTAACAAATAAATAAATTATTATTATTATTAACATCATGCCTGAATTCCCTAAGGGGTTTAAGCAGAGGTGTTTTGCGGATGTACAACCACCACCCAAAAGTAAAGGGTAAGCGTTACTGGATTTAAGATATAATTATAGTAAATAAAAGCTGATTGATTGCTATTGAACACATACCTGCAGAAGTCATTGGCTGTTCTGTTACCGTTTTCTCATTTACATGAACATTGTCACTTTTAATACCACCGGTATCTTTCATACTACCAGAAGTTGAAGGCTGGACTTCAGGATAGTTGCAGCTTTGATTAGTGATATCTTTCATTGCTTTTCTTTTCTGGGTTCCTGGAACAGAAGATATTATCATTATGCTATAAACTTATAATAAACAGAACAATTTAAAAATCTCCACATTAAATTAAACAAAAGGTAATGCTAGTAGGTAATGGTAGTAGATATCAATCTATTAATATTTATTTATTTATTTATTTATTCAATATAATCTGTTAATCTATGATTTTTAATATAGGCAACAATGCTCTGCACTGTACTATAATCAAAGCAAACTGCTGTGAAATGAGGCCACCATATTACTACACAGCAGCTACTCGTGTCCGTGCGAAGAAATCTGCACGATGGTGTAGATCTGCTTTACTGCAGCAACGCGCGTGACTACGTCACGACGCAGCCCGCTGCGTAATGCGGGGCAGTGTGCGAATCGCTAAAATAAAATAACCAAAGTAATCAGTAACTGACCTGGCATGTAAAGAGTTGGAACAGCATTAGCACTAAGCCGCTTACTCTGAGTGTGATATATTTTTTCAAAGTGGCAGTCACACACTTTACGGTATTTCAAAATTTTTTGGTTATCTAATTGTAATATATCTCCTCCAATGGTATACAACCAAGTTCTGAATCGCTCTGCATCATTATCAGGGTCAGGAAACATATGAAAATTAAAAACATTTTTTTTTTGACTGCCTCGTTGGTCTAGTGGTCGCAAGCGCGACTGCTGTGCATGAGGTCTTGGGTTCGATTCCCAGGTCGGCCTCGGAGTCTGGATTTGTGCCCGGTTGATGGCAATAGGCTCGCCCCCTATTACATGGGACTAAAAACATAACTGGCGAAACGTGGGTGTACTACTTAATAGGTACCCCTCCGCCTAACCCTTCGGGGATTACAGGCGTGATGTTATGTTATGTTAAAATTTTTAGAATGTTTTGGATTATTCTTAGGTATGCAATTCTATTGAAATTTTATAATTATCACAAAATTTAGCACAAAAAGCAATAAAGGTATGTGATTACACGAGGATATATAAATTGGTGGTTTCAGTTGCTTAGTTTGTTCATTTTTAGATTTTTAATATAGAATAAAAATACAAGAATAATACTTAAAAGTACTTACGTGACTTTCCACAGCCCGGAACACAACAGATTTTGTGAGCCATCATAGAATAATACCGTATCGCAAGTAAATCAAGAGTCCAGGAAAGAATGCCAAAGTCATGCAGAAATAACTGAATCGTAATCCAATAAACAATGCCACAATCTTACAGAAATACTTGAGTCGGAGTCCAAAAAACAAAGCCAAAACGTTAAGATCTAATAAAATACAGCGGAGAACACAAAAACACAACAAGAGTATTTGAGTTTTGACAACTGTATACCGGCCGGTAATGACACACGTTGACGCCATTGCAAATACGTTTCGTTCCAAGAATCATGTGTTTACTTTTTATTTTGGATGAACTCCATTTTTTTCCTCTATGTAATTTAAACAACTCAAAGAAGTTTAAATTATTTTCTTGTAAAGGATTACTTAAAAAAAAATTGAAAGTGTTGTGTACTCAAATATTTTTCAAAGAAAAGCACTCATCATGCTGCGTAAAACGGAGCGCTTTAAAAATCGACAATACAGTGTTGCCCTTACTAAATATCAATTTAGTGATACCATGTTTTGAAAATTAATTTAGAACAATGCCATCTATTGTTAATTTATCGAATAATAATGGTTTGTGGTCACGTGACACTGGTCTTATGTTTTCTTCCAACTGAAACCCCTGTGGAGTAAATAAATGAAATGAAGTTGTCATTGATCTAGGGATGTTGGCTCGATTTTTGTATTGATACAATAGTATTCGATCAGTAATCGCGAATCGATACACATGCACTGAGGAACACATCAAACATCGTATTAGATTCTTGTTTTAAAGATAGAATTACGGAATAGTAGGCCTAAATATTTATAATTTTATAAGTAATTATAGCAACCCTAAAACCGTGCCGGGCGTCTCGCGGTCGTTTGCCGCCGCGATACATAGAGTGAGACGACGATTTTGGTCTTACTCTCGCACGGCCGTTACAATTCGCGGCGTGGCGCGACAGTCCGCTGCCCACACGCTTACTGCGCAGACCTGTGCGCAAGTCCGTCGCGCCGCCGCCATTTGCCCGTGTCTTAACCTTGTGCTTAGTGCTTAAGTTACCGAAAACTTTATTATTTTAGGGTTCTGTAACCCCCTTCATCTTATTAAACTTTTTTACCATAATTATATCAACAAACTGGTTTTAACTACTACTAACCCTGAGAACCCCTCTCTCATATAATACTAATACCGCATTTCTTAAATACATGTAGTAGACCACAAGAAGGCTTCTATATATTTTTCAAGCAATATTTGTCTGAACCTTTGTTAAACGGAAAGTCAAATTCAAAAAAATATTGGTCAGCGAGAGTAATCGTTTGGGGTGACAAAGCCTTACGTTATTTATCAGTGGTAGGAATGTCTGTGTTTTCCGAACGTCTTTTCCCGTTGGCCAATCGTACCTTAAACAAAAGTCTGAATCGTCTAGATCCGGAGCGGTTATCGAAATTACTGTTTATGCGTACTTTTTTGTAAAATTTCTTTTGAAAATAAAGATTCTTTAAAAACCAAAGATTGGCAAATTTATTCATATTTTTCTATAAAATTAAATTATGATGTAATAAAATGCAACATCTTTTATTTCTTAAAATATTTGATTTGATACGAAAAATTGTAACTTATCAATTGGATAATATTAGACTGTGTTACGTTTCATTTCGATCCAGAATTTTGATACAAAGCACCCGGATCGAACATCCCTACGTTGATAAGCACAGACTATAAATTGTATCTTAATGATCACAGATAATGAAGACAAGTACATGTAACATCTTAATTTATTAAATTAAAAACAAAAATATAGTTTTATGGCGTCATTATGCTCCCTATATTTTATTTAAATAATTATTGATAAACAATTAAAGATAATTAATTAATTTTACTCAGTTTTTTTTTGCACTTTGGATCATATCGTTCACTTTTATTCACTCTTTAAAATATTTTCCGACAAATCTTAGTTTATGGTCAACTCAACTTAGCAGTTGTCAAACTCGATTATAGATGTGTCAAAAAAAGCTTTTTTACAAAAAAATATCACCGCCTTCAAAAATCACAAAATAAAAAATAACTTTAGCTTGGAAGTCGGCGGCTTTGGTTTTGTTTCTTGTTATGTAGGTATTGCCACCGACTTCCAAGCTAAAGTTATTTTTTATTTTGTGATTTTTGAAGGCGGTGATATTTTTTTGTAAAAAAGCTTTTTATTTTTCACTTTTTAGTGCTTGTTTGTTAATGTTTGAAATCCTTACATAAAGCCCTTTCAAACAATACCACACACGATATATTTAATTTTGGAAAGTGGTAGGAGGGGGGTTGACGTACCCCCTCCCCACTTCCTTTAGTCAGTCATCGACTACACGTATAAACAAAGCAATTTTTCTTGTTACGGCGGTTCTGCTGTGATTTTACAAGGAGTTCCGTTCCATATCTCCAAAGTTCATCATCAGATCATGACAATATTCCTATGGGACCTATTCGCGACTATACTCTTTCAAACAAAAAAAGAATCATCCAAATCGATTCGTAATTGGCAGAGTAATCGTTGAACAAACACACAAAAAAAAAAAAAAAAAAAAAAACATACGCGTCGAATTGAGAACCTCCTCCTTTTTGAAGTCGGTTGAAAATGTTTTAAGTTTAGAGAATCTTGTTTGCAGAATAGCTTTTATGATTCTCTAAACCAAAAATAGAGAATTTTAGAGATAATTTAGTTTAGTTCGGTGTACAACAGAATCGGCACCAGTGTATCAATTACAGTGGCAACGTTGGACGGTTCGGGGTGTCGGTCAGAATACCTCCCCGCGTGCCTATCGGCTGCTTGTCCTTCTGGACTCGTCTGGAGGGAACGGCAGCTGATAGACTGGTGCACCCTGGGCGCGGGTAGTGATCTTCCCTGAGGAATGGGAAGCGATTCCTATCCTCTGGGGAATGTCACTGCCCGTGGCAAAAGTTCTGACGGGAGGGGTCCATTTTGGACCATGGGCGTTTCTCCGCGTGTCCCTCTGATAAGCAGAGGGCACAGCGGAGTAGTGAGGACGGGCTCGGCGTGCACTTACCCTGCCACCGAGCAGACAGAGAGGGATGTCGCCCCTTTCTGTCACCGTCGTAATATCGTAACCCATGTTGGAGTGTCGTGGATCACGTCTCGCGGCTTCAACTGGGACCGAGGGTCTTGGCTTAACCGCCCGGACCGCGAGGTAGAAAACCTCTATAAAAAGTCACCCCGAATCCCAAGCGGCGGCGCACCGTGAGGGGATGTATGGCTGACGGGTGTTCCTATGGAACAATCAGTCATTAGTGCGAACCACTTGTTTTTGGTTGGTTGGTTGGATAATATTTATACTCGTGGGAACAGTAATGGAAAATTGTAATAAAATAAATAAAGACGTAGATGGGAGGAAGGGGGATGCTGGGTCGGAGTCCGACTCGGCCCCCAGCGTGGTGAGCGTGGGTAGCTCAGGGAGCTCCCGCCGCGTGGATGGGCAAGCGCACGGGAAGTTCTTCCGCAAGCGGCCCAGACCGGAGGACGACCGGGCGTCGCTCTCCGAGGAAGAGTCGGCCTCGTCTCGCAAGATCCCCACCAGCAAACGCGGTGGGGTCCAAGAGCGAGGCCTAGGAAGGGGAATTGCCTGGAGGGGCAGCGTTGCCGGGCGACCAGCGACGCCTGCTGCGGAAGGTCGGCACCTGGGCGAGACCGGTGTCGACATGGCCCATTCCGGGTCATCTTGCGACGAGGTAGGCGCAACTGGCGGCTCCGATGGTGAGCGTAAGGCCAGGTTTGTGGAGGCTGTGGAAGCTGCCGTTGCAAGTGTGGCCCGGAAAAAGGTGAAGGGGTCGAAGTCCAAAGCCATGGACGCGGCTTCGGCCACCATAATGGCGGCGGCGGAGGCCAACTTCACGGGCGCAGCAGGGGAGGTCCCCAAACTTCGGGCGGAGGTGGCTCGCCTGTCGGCCGCCATGGAGCTCCTAGTTGAGGAGAATAGGAGGCTCCAGGCGGACCTGGCCGAGCTTCGCGGGTCCAGCCCCCGCCAGGCGCCCAAATCGGGGGGCCAGCGAAGCCAGCCCTTGCCAGTTGAAAACCAGGTTCTGGACCTGGTACGGCAGGAGCTGGCGGCCTTCAAGGCACGGTTCTCCGTCCTGGAGGGTATCGTGCTGCGCCCCCCTCTGGCGGCGAGCGGGACGGCCCCGGGCGGTGGCAAAAGGGTCACCTATGCGGCCGCCGCCTCAGTGCCGAAGCCGGGTAACCAGCCCCCCCGTAGGGCTGGGCCGGCCCCTGCGAAACCGGCTCCGGCAAAGCCGGCGCCGGCACAAAATGTGGCGTCCCAAAAGAGGGGCAAGGCGGCGCCCCAGCCGCCGCCTCCCCCTCCGCCCTCTAACCCTCCCGCCACTGAAGCCGAATGGCAGGTGGCCGGAGCGAAGGAGAAGGGACGAAAGGCAGCCAGATCGGCCAGAGCGGCCACGAAAAGAGCGGAGGAGCGGCGGCGACGCAAGGAGCGAAGCGCCGCGGCAAAACTTCGCGCCCCTAAGACCGCGGCTGTAGTAATAACGTTACAGCCGGAGGCGGCCAATAGGGGCGTGACGTACGGGGAGGTTCTCACCAGGGCCAAAGCGGCGGTGAACCTCTCCGAGCTCGGGATCACCGGGGGACTCAAGCTCAGGGTTACCGCAACAGGGGCCCGAATGTTGGAGATCCCCGGTGCCACCAGCGGCCCGTCCGCTGACGCTCTGGCCGAAAAGCTCAGAGCGTCCCTAGACGAGAACGAAGCGCGAGTGTCCAGACCCGTCAGATGCGCAGACATGCGCATCCTAGGGCTGGACGATTCGGTCACCGTGGAGGAGGTGGTGGCCGCCGTCGCCAGGACGGGTGGATGCCCTGCCGAGCAGGTGAAGGCAGGCACCATCCGTCCGGGGCGCGCGGGCATGCAGACCATCACGGTCAGCTGCCCCGTGACGGCGGCCAGAGCTATTGTTGGTGGCCGAAGGCTGCTGGTGGGTTGGGTCGCGGCGCAGGTCAAACTGCTGGAGCCCAGACCCCTGAGGTGCTTCCGCTGCCACGTGGGGAATCACGTGGCATGCCAATGCGCCTCGGAGGTGGACCGCAGCGCTCTCTGCTTCCGCTGCGGTCAGCCCGGTCATAAGGCCGCGACATGCGATGCCCCGCCGCACTGCGACGCATGTGCGGGGGCTAGCAAGCCCGCGGATCACCGGGCTGGGGGCAAGGCCTGCGCCGTACCTGCCAGGGCCCGGGGAGGGCCCCGCGCCACCGTCCCCGCCGCTGTCGCCGCCGCCGCCACCGCCGCCGCCGCGGTCGCACCCCGCACCCCGTACGGCAAAGGCCGTACAAGGGCCCTCACAAGGGGCCCTCGAGGGGGCTGCAATGGATTGCCAATAACGGCTCCATTGCGCCTCCTCCAGGCGAACATCAACCACTGCGCCTGCGCTCAGGATCTGCTGCTCCAGAGCATGGCGCAGTGGTCGATAAATATCGCCGTGGTCGCTGAGCCGTACTTCGTCCCGCCCAGGGAAGACTGGGTGGAGGACCTTAGCGGCTCGGTGACCATAATTGCGTCGGCCGCCGCCGGCACCCCGTCCCTTGAGGGAGTCAAGAAAGGACAGGGGTGCGTAGCAGCCCGGTTCGGGGGGATTGTTGTAGTTGGTGTCTACTTCTCCCCGAACCGAACTCCCGCCGAGTTCCACAACTCCCTCGTGGAGTTGAGTGTCGTCGTCGGAAGCCATTCCCTCCCCGTGCTAGTGCTCGGGGACTTCAATGCCAAGAACGTGGCTTGGGGTTCTCGCTGCACGGATGTGCGGGGCAGGATGCTGGAGGACTGGGCCCTGGAGAGGGGCCTAGTCGTCCTGAATCGGGGTTCTGTAGCAACGTGCGTGCGGATGCGGGGCGAGTCGGTGGTGGACATTTCGTTTGCCAGCCCCGCTCTGTCACCGCGGGTGCTTGACTGGCGCGTTATGGAGGGGGTGGAGACTTACTCCGATCACCGGTACATCCGGTTTGACGTCTCCGCCCAGAACTCCAGCGCGCCGGTCATACAGGCCCCGAGTGGTCCGCGGTGGGCGCTGAAGCAGCTGGACCGGGAGCTTCTCCTGGAGGCCTCGATCGTGCAGGCCTGGGTGTCATCACCGGTCAGGCCTGCCAATATCGACAGTGAGGTGGAGTGGTTCCAGGAGGCCATGTCCGAGATATGCGACGTGGCAATGCCCCGAGTTCGGGCAGTAAGCGCCCGCCGGCAGGTGTACTGGTGGTCGCGAGAGCTGACGTCTCTGCGCGAGGCATGCGTCGCTGCGCGGCACCCGTACGCCAGGCATCGCAGACTCCGCATTCGGCCACCGAATGCGGCAGTCATAGAGGCGGAGCTGTACGAGGGGTACAGAGAGGCGAAGACCGCCCTCAACGAGGCCATCCTGCGGGCAAGAGCTCAGGCCCGCGAGGAGTTGTTGGAGACTCTCAACGGAGATCCGTGGGGGCGCCCTTACAAGACGGTGCGGGGCAAACTCCGCACCTGGGCCCCCCCGCTGACGCAGAGTCTCCGGCCGGAGCTCGTTGAGGACGTGGTGAGCGCTCTGTTCCCCTCGCGGGGGGAACATCCTCCCCCGCCCATGGCTCCGCCGCTCGCGATGCCGGAAGCGGACCACACCGACGACGACATTCCAGAGGTGACTGGGGTAGACCTGAAGGTGGCGGTACGCCGGCTGAAGGCCAAAAATACCGCCCCGGGACCCGATGGCTTGCCTGGGAAAGCCTGGGTCCTGGCCTCAGAGGCTCTAGGGCCCCGACTGGAGGGGCTCCTAAGCGCATGCATGGAGAGGGGCCAGTTCCCACTTCGTTGGAAGACGGGGAAACTGGTCCTCATTCGGAAGCCGGGGCGCCCTGCGGACTCGCCGTCTGCATACCGGCCCATCGTGCTGCTCGACGAGGTGGGCAAGCTCTTCGAAAGAGTCATTGCGGGCCGCCTCGTCGGGCACCTGTCTGGGATGGGGCCGGACCTTGCGGACAACCAGTTTGGTTTCCGCAGGGGGCGCTCTACGGTGGACGCCATCATGCGCGTGAGAGCTCTCACGACGGGGGATGCTGTGTCCCGGGGTGGGGTTGTGCTGGCGGTGTCGCTGGACATCGCGAACGCGTTTAACACCCTGCCCTGGACCTGCATTAGGGAGGCACTCCGGTATCACCGGGTGCCGAACTACCTCCGTCAAGTGGTCGGGGCCTATCTGACGGATAGAGCCGTGATCTACCCTGGTCGAACTGGAGAATGGAACCGGCGGGAGATGTCGTGCGGTGTTCCACAGGGATCGGTGCTGGGGCCGCTCCTGTGGAACATCGGTTACGACTGGGTGCTGCGTACTGACCTCCCCGAGGGCGCCAGTGTTGTCTGCTACGCGGACGACACACTGGTCCTGGCGCAGGGGAGGTCGCACGAGGCGGCGGCCGACGTCATGACACGCGGGGTTGCGATAGTCGTAGAGAGGATCCGGCAATTGGGACTCGAGGTGGCTTTGCACAAGTCCGAGGTCATGTGCTTTCATGGGCCTCGGAACGCGCCACCGCTGGGATCCCAAATCACGGTGGGAGGGGTTCACATCGGCGTCGGGTCAACGATGAAGTACCTGGGACTCGTCCTCGACAGCCGGTGGAACTTCGTTGAGCATTTCCGACGTTTGGCTCCCAAGTTGGAACGGGCTGGGGCCGCCCTCAAGCGGCTCTTACCCAACCTGAGGGGTCCAAACGCCTCCTGCCGGAGGCTCTACGCGGGGGTCGTGCGGTCGATGGCCCTTTACGGGGCCCCGGTGTGGGCGCGGGGGTTGAGGCGACGTGCCGCCCACTACCTAAACGCGTCCCAACGGGTGATCGCCATAAGGGTCATCCGAGGATACCGCACGATCTCCGGTGAGGCGGCGAGCCTCCTTGCCGGATTGCCGCCGTGGGATCTGGAGGCGCTGGTCCTCGCGCGCCTGCACGAGTGGCGCGTGGAGGTACTAGGCCGGGGGGAAACTCCGCTGCCGCGGCAAATTGCCGCTCAGCGGACAGACCTCCGGCTTGATCTCATGGTGACATGGAGAGAGCGACTGTCGCAACCCCGTGCAGGGCACGCCTCTATCGAGGCGGTAAGTCCCCTCTTTGAGGAGTGGCTTGAGTGGCGCCACGGCGCCCTCACCTTCCGTCTGACGCAGGTCCTCACCGGACACGGATGTTTCGGGAGGTTCCTGCACATCATCGGGCGGGAGGAAACGCCCGGGTGTCATCACTGCGAGGATCGCCCCGAGGACGCGGTGGAGCATACCGTGGCGGTGTGCCCCGCTTGGGCGGAGCACCGCGACGTCCTCGTGGCGGCCATCGGCGGCGGCGAACTCTCGCGTTCGGCCCTGGTGCAAGCCATGGTCCGGAGCGAGAGGGAATGGGATGCAGTCGCCTCCTTCTGCGAAGCAGTAATGCTAGCGAAGGAGGAGGCGGGCCGCGTGAGGGAAAGAACCACCTCACGCCCCAGCCGCCGCGGGAGACGCTCCGGGCGTCGGGAGCCGCGAGACGACTCCCGGCCACCGTAGACGCGGGTCTGTGGGCGGTGAGCAATGGGTAGCTCACCGTCCGTTCGTTGATAACGACAGACCGTGTCGACGGCGCGTTCGTGTTCCACGCGCGCCTCAAAGAGATGTCAGCAAACAATTGAAGGGGCCACTAAGGGCCGATGCCTGCCGGGGCTGCGGGTTGTTCGAAAGAGATACCGCGCCCCCGGAACGCAAAGGGCACAAGAAGGAACATGGATGGGTTTTAGTCAGTAAAAGTCTGACACTCCCTCCCGCCCCGCCCAGGGCGGGGGAAGTCATTTGATGATTTCCCATCGGTAAAAAAAAAAAAAAAAAACGTTGGACGGTTCAATGTTATTATTTTTAGTTAAAGTATTAATCAACGTGATTATTAAATTAAAAATTTGACTCTTATTATTATTCGTTGTTTTATTTTGGAATGCAACACCATTCCCTGACACAGAAACTTCATTACCGATTGTCTACAATCATCGATTAAAACACACGCCATCTAGCGGCCGCGCTCCGCGTCAACGCGCAAGACGCCATGTAGCGAGGATGCGAGAGCGGCGGTTGGTTGAACGTGTCGCGACACTAGCGACGCGCATCGGAACTTCACTCACATTTTTTTCACACGCAACGTGCACAACGTGACTGTTAATTTTCTTACAAAAAGGTGGTAATCAGATTTCCCAAGTGATAATTACGCATTTGCATTAACACCGATTAATGCTTGTTGAGCTGCCCAGTCATACCCCTTAACTGGTTTTGGGGGATCCCGAGGTTTAAGGAATATCGTTTTTCTATGTGAAGAGACGATTGGAGTGTTACGTGATTGGGGCGAAGGTTGTAAGGAGAAAGTATTTTTAGTGGTATGTGATGGGGCAGATGTTACCACATCTGCATACAATTTTGAGATTGGTGGATGTAATTGCGACGCTTCAGCGTATGACACGCAGCTATGGGACATATAATGCTTAATTGATTTTTGTCTCTCAAATTCTGGGCATTTTTTATTTATGGCGTAATGACTACCACTGCAATGACAGCATTTACCGTTACTCTCATCTTCAATACTGCAAGTGTCAGCAGAATGCGTCTCACCACACCTGAAGCATTGAAGGTTCGACCTACATTGAACCTTTGTGTGTCTAAAACGACAACAATTAAAACATTGAATTGTTGGAAAAGTATACAATTCCACTGGCATGGAATTGTAACAACAAAAAACACGTTTTGGTAAAATTTGTCCGTCAAAGGTGAGCACAACTGTTTGAGATGGTTTCCACACAGGGGTCGGTTCGTGTACTTTATAATTGAGACGCCTTGCTTTGATGACTTTCCCGCATCCAGCGGGGACAGATATGTTTTCCATTATTTCCTCTGGAGACCATTCGGTAGGTATGCCTTTAATAATTCCAATGCGACACACATTAATCGATGGAACAAATGCCTTCAATTTTTCTATGGCCAAACTTGGATCATTTATAAAAGAGTTAGCATCTTCGTAACGGGAGAAACTTAGCGATATTCTATTGCGACCAATGCGTTTTAGAGAACCGTTGATAATGCTGCCGTATCTGCGTTTTTTCAGGAAGTGTCCTAAGGTAATTGGATGTAAAGTTTGAGCCGAGTTCTGTGTCTCAAAGATTTTTTGGATGTGTACAACGTAAGGCGACAGGTCTGTGGCTTCGTACTATCGGCCAAACTTAAGCATGCTCAGTTAAGAAAATAGTCCTGCAGAAGCGCAGATAGTGACAGACCACGCCCCTTCCTTGCTCCACCCAATTAGAGACAATACATATTTGTGTGAGTGCAGTAAGTGCGTGCGGCAAAAAATATCAACAAACATTAGCTAGTGCCGATTTGCATCTCGCTAATTTTTCACGCTTCCCGTTTTCATCCCAAATTATTTTACGACCTGTTTATTTCTATCGGACTGATTGCCTGCCCAACTGTGACCTTTGCTTTGTATACCGGACTGTGATCGTGGAACTCTTTTTGACCCTTGTTTATATCCTGGACTGTGTATCGTGACTACCTGTGGGCTGTGTTTTGTCATTAAGATGACAACCCGAAATTTAATCAGGAAGAAAGAAATGAAATCATTGTCTTGCATAGACAAGGATTGAATATATCCCAAATTGCGTTAGAGTTAAATCTACAAGTAAGTGATTTTTTTTTAATCTAGAGATAGAAATTAATTAAGTGCATGTTGGTTTCCTTCACTGAGATATTGTTTGCATTATTATATAGATTTCAATTTTTTTCTTTTGTTACCGTAATTCACAGACCCAATTAAAAGTTATAGTTTCGCGACTCGACGGCGACGTTGGCGTCGGCTCGACAACAGAGTTTTATAGATAAATGGTAGGTTACAATTATTTTTTTATTAATTCACATATTATATTTGAATGCCTAAAAGAAACCTACATGCATTTTTTATATTTCGTATATTTGTTGTTGTTATTAGAAATTTTATTCTTACGAAATCGTGTATTATACGTTTCTGTGTAAAAGAAATACACAAATATATTAACGTTTGCTGACTGCGAACATATTTCATTCAAATCTCTACCTCGAGTCTCTAAATACTCGTAGTATAAGCAAAGTCGCTGTTTCTGTCTGTCTGTCTGATTCGTCGCTATTTTTTTCTTAACAATGCAACGGATTTTGATAATATGGGTTCTCACTCTCATTTAGAGATTTTTTTTGGAAGGTATTTATGCGCATGCAAATTATTATAAAACAAAGCCGCGCATTTTAGAGATTTGTAAGACCCGTGCGAAGTCGAGGTAGATCGCTAATTTACGATAAATATTAATAAAATACATAACTTAGAATTTTGCAAAAATAAAATAAGAAATTACGTTTAGATAATATTCAAAATATTAATTTAAAAGGAGGTTTGTTTTTTCCTTTCTTTTTTTTTTATATCGGCGCGTTCAAAGACAGGTTGGACACTTTATGACCCGATAACAAATCTTTCAACACCTACTTAAACAATGACGGGCCTGTTGGTCTAGTGGTTAGTGGCCCTGACTGCTAAGCCGGAGGTCGTGGGTTCGATTCCCACCAAGGACAAACTTTGTGTGATGAGCATGATTGTTAGTTCTGTGTCTGGGTGTGATTTATTTATAATATGTATGTGTTTATAAATTATATAAGAGTGTATATCAATTGTCTGGTTACCATAACACAAGCTCTGCTTAGCTTGGGATCAGATAGCCGTGTGTGAGTTGTCCCAAAATATTTATTTATTTATTTTTTAATGGCCCTTCATTTTAAGTCGTTAACAATAATGCACAAATTTGTTTGGGAGAGTTTTACACAATGTTGGAATTTACTACAATGCCATTGTTAAATATCTGTTTGTGGTCATACCAGATGGTCAGACCCATATAAAATACAGATAACAATGTTGTTTGAATAGATATTTAAAAAGATAGATTTTTTTTAATAATAACTTAATCCTTTTGCATACTGCTAGTAATGTATTGTTCAATTCCTATATTATGTGACAATTCGATGCGAAATGGGAATTTGAAAAAAAAAAAGATTTTTTTTCTGTATTTAATATATTATTAATAATATTGATATTTAATGCAAAAAACTTAAAAAACATATTTCAATTAATTATAAACAATTAAAAATTGATAAAATTTAAAAAAATATCACGTGACTATAGTTAACATAACATAACATCACGCCTGTAATCCCCGAAGGGTTAGGCAGAGGTGTACCCATTAGTACACCCACATTTCGCCAGTTATGTTTTACTATAGTTGTGACTTCATAATGTTTACTTACTTCGTCTGGCAGCTAAACGTTATGACGTCACGCGCGCTCGTATTTATTCAGGGGTTTTCGGTACTGGATTCAAAAGTAATTTTTTATTTTGATATAGCTTTTGAACTATAGCGAAAATAAAAAAATAGTTTTACTATAAAATTTATATATAGGTAATCTTTCCACTTATCACAAAAAAAAATATCAAAAACCTAATTGTTACTCTTTTTTACAGAGAAACACAGTGCGCCGTTGGGTGCGTAGATATGAAGAAGGAGATCTAACTCAGCGCGTTCGTGCACCTCGACCTCGGGCTATCAACGAAGGGCAATTGGCCAATATGATAGCGAGATTTCAAGAAAGCCCATTTACACCTAATCGCAATTTCGCACAAGAATTTGATGTTTCAATGCAAACTATTCGGAACGATTTGTTTGCAGACGCGGGAGCAGCAGCGACAAATAATAGTTTTTTTAATTATTTATAATTTAATTTTAACATTCAGCAGGTGGGCCAAATAGAGACGTTAAAAATATTGATTTGCGATCCTTCACAGTTTTTTTGTTATATTTTTTCAAAATTTCTTGAAATTGATATGAGATCCACTTTAAAAACTTTACTTTCTATTATGCGATTTTTTTACGTACTATATTTTTGCAATTTGTTATTGTTTTAAAGAATCCTTGAGATATAAAATGGTCATTTTCCTAACGATTCCTTCCTATCAAAAGAGGCAAAAATTTTGATCGATTAGGAAGAATTTATGTTCGAGTGATACAGAAACAAACTTTTACCAGGCCTCCGTCACTCCATGTACTTGCGCGCTATAAGTGCCTACCGCCCAGCCGAGCGGTCTCGGTCCGCCGGCGGATCAAATTCAGTGCGGTTTTCGCAAGCGAAGCGCGCGCACGCCGTTCAATTTTAATAGTGCTGTTCGTTCGTACGCGTATTACGATGCCGTGTTATTATGTTTTATCTAGGTTTTTTCCACAGTCAGCACCAATATATAAAACAAAACAAACTTACAAATATAATAAAACAAACTTTAAAAAAGAGAACCGACTTCAAAACATTAAACCGTAAGAAATAATTATTTCTTTGATGTCGGTGCTTTTTCGATTCGTAATTACCAGCTGTTAGCACTAACATAAAAAACAAATTATTTCTTACGGCTTAGTGCTTTATTTGAAGTTGGTTCTCTTTTTTTAAGGCTTTTTTTTTTAACTGCCACATAAAAGTCAGAACATATTCACAGTTCTCAATAACATAGATACAAAGTTATGTTAATTTAATTTTATCGAAGAGGCAGCCCTGCGGTTACTGTGGAATCGCGCGGTGCGAAGCAATCACTGCTGTACGCTTGAGCATTTAGGCGCATTTTAGCATACAGTGGTTGTTGACGCGAGGGAGTAGGCAATTATCGTAATAGGTATTGGAAATTTTGTACTGAGTGAAGTATCTGTTACGTAGTAACTATTCAGTAATCTGTGCTTTTACTTCAAACATTTTTAAAGCGGTACCATTATTTTTTATCAAAATAATAGGTACTATCGGCCAAAGTTCCGCATGCTCACCTTTAAGGTGATTATCGCATAGCATCGCTCTCGAGTCGATCACCGTATGCATGCGTTTTGACCAATAAAAAAAAAGCGAAAGCGAATTTTAGTTGTGTTCGTCGTAATACAATGACGTGTAGAAGCGGACGCACATTAGTAACCTGTTTCCCTCGTTTATTAAATGTTAAATGTTTTTTCAATGGTCGTAAATTCTAATTGTCGTTTCGGTTTCAAACTATGATATTATGGCCCGCGTGAGCTCTTTTATAAATCATTGTTGACAAGAAGTTATTTCGTACTCATTATAATATATTATGTTTGATTTAGAAAATGTGTTATTGGTATTATTTAATAAGTATTAACCTTCCACAAAAAATATATTTCGTACTAAGATAACATGTAAACAGTACTGCAGTTTTTGAGACGCGGCGCGGCGGGCCGCGGGGTACTGTTTTAGTATAATTATGTAAGGATAAGAATTTTATCCGCTTGAAAATTCTATTTTTACAGAGCATTTTATACTGTAGAATTATTGTAAACAGATATTGACTAAGTAATAAAATCCACATTTTTAGTTTATAAATCTTAACTCGATAAAAGTCTGTTTAGATTTTTTTTATTAGCACGCTTTCATTAGTTTCATTTGTAACTAACTCTATTATAAAATATTGGAACTCTTACCTCTATGGGTAGTACAGTGCTTATTTAGTTTTTTAAAATTATTGTTTATTTTAGGTAGTTATTAAATATTTTCATCTCATGTATAGTAGGTAAGAGATTTTTGCTTTAAAGTTACTGTTAGTGTGAAATTTGCACTGGTTGCTTGTGGGTTCTTTATGATTCACTTAGGATTTGCCTATTTTTTCAGATAAAAAAAACATCAATGTAAATTATAAATTAGTTTATTTTTATGCATCTTTTCAAGATTGTCCAAAAAACATCATGGATATATACTGAAAAAATTACATAGAAAGAAAGAAAAACTGTTTATTTACATAAAAATGACGCACATTAAATAAGTAAACATGTAAGAAAAAGCAAAATAAAAACAAGTTGGTATTAAGTCTAAAAACTAAAAGCAAAAAAAAAAAATACAAATAAGAAATATGCGCCACTACCGCGCGAAATAGCATTAATAGCATAGCATTTCACATAATTGTCTTGTCAGGCAATCAGCCTAGCAGGTTGTTCATATTTATAGGTAAAAATAAATAATACAATTTATTACCTAATTATTAACAAAGAAATACATATTTTTAAAAACTAGGTAAACATATATTTTATTAATTATTACACACACGTTATTTTAACATACCACATAATATTATACATTACACTTACTTTATTACATTATTTATCAAATACTAGCTGCCTCGCGCGGTTTCCACGCGTCTTTATAGTTATTGCTCCGTGATGAGCGTAATATTTACGTGTTCCAGAAATACGTGGCTTATTCCCATAACATACTATACCGAGTCCTGGTGTTTCTTTGACTTATCCATTTTTTTTTGTTAGATATTTAGTTTTTATCTAGTTTATTTTGTTATATAAGTGTATAGACGTGTGTGTATGTGTTAAATATGAGCAGGCATTCATGGAACACACTGTCAAAATATTTTTCCTAAATCTGACTATCATATCAAAATAATTACTATATTATAATAATTATCATATACAATAACACTGGTAGTTTCAGACATTAGCGCGATTAAACAAACAAATATTCAGATTTACTATATTATTAGTACACCTTTATTTACATTAATTATACAGGACGACTTTAAATAACTGGCACAATCATTGGACAAGATAATTTTAAAATATATTATTAAAGAATAAGAATAATAACTGTTAGCATGATTGGAATAGTATACCAAAATAAAGGTTGTAAAAAAACACATCAAACTGACACCACCGTGAAATTTAAATTATTTTTTCCTGCAATCAAATGATTTATCTTGGTAGTAAAATCCATAAAAAAAAATGGAAATGTGATAAAAAAAAACTCAAAACTGATCTCTTTCGAACCAATTAATAGGTATTATAATGAAGATTTTTTTTTATTTTTGAAAACAAAAACATCTTTAGTACTACTTAACTGAGGGCAAATCATTCTGCCGCAGAGAAACAACCATTAAAATTTCAGTGTTTAACATATTTTTTTATATCTAGGCTGGTCCGAATAGTGACGTCATAAATGAATAAATTAGGTGATTCATGCCCAAGCGTAGTCAAAAATACTCTACGGATTCTTGATTGTTACGAGTTGTACCTATTATTTTGATAAAAAATAAGGGTACCGCTTCAAAAAAATCTAGGTATATCTTTTTACACGCCTTTTTACATTCAGGTTGCTTTGCAAATTTCTACTTTATTAAATGCACTACAATACACCCCCCCCCCCTATTACATGAGGACTAAAAACATAACTGGCGAAATGTGGGTGTACTACATGTACACCTCTGCCTAACCCTTCGGGGATTACAGGCGTGATGTTATGTTATGTTAAAAGGTAATATAAAAAAAAAAAATTATATGATAATTTTGATATTTTTTTTTGTGATAAGTGGAAAGATTGCCTATACAGGGTGTCCAGAAACTCAAAGCGCAATCTATTTATCGTAGTGATAAAGTTTCGGCTGGCTTCCTTCAATCTATTGTACCAGGGTTTAATAGGTAATTTTTCTTGTATACTTCCATACCACTTTCCTTTAATGTCTTGGTCTCTCATCCACATTTGCAACCATAAGTTACATATATTTTCATTAATGCATTGCAGGAAGTCAGTCATAGGAATGTCCATTGCATTTCTAACATCAATAGCATTACTACCTTCATATGCGGTTTTATCAACTACTTATTGCCAGAGATACCTCGATGAGAAGGCACCCACAAGAATACAATTTTTATGTGCTTAATATAATATTGATGAATTATTTCCTTGATGAAATACAGAATATAATTTGACTTAAACGAAACTGTAAGGTTAGCTATGGCTTTTATCAAACTTAGTGAATCAGAAACAATCAAAAAGTATTTACAGTTGTTAATTTGGCGAATATGTATTAATGCCTGGTAAATCGCATATGCCTCTGCAGTGAATATAGTACATGTATTGTACAGAACAAAGCTTTGAGAGAATTTTGCATGTGGATCATATATAGCAGCACATACATAATCACTCCCCTTACTGCCATCAGTGTAAATAACATGATAATTCTAATTATCTGCCAGAAACTGTAACATATCTGAATTATTATTAATGGGATTTTGTAATTCTTTAATGGGATGTGAAATACACTGATAAGAGAAGGAGTAACATGGCCATGGGTACTGTTTTTTAAAACCAGTAAAACTGTTTTCTGTTTCCAGCAATATTTTGGATAATGTTGGGGATTTACCATTGAAGAGATCCTCTCCTGTTGTTAGAGGCCCAAGAGTTCTACTTACATAAGGTACAATTTTGTCTATTATTTTTCTGTTATTTGCAGCAATTAATTTAAGACAGAATCGCTCAGCAAGTAGAATGCGTCTCACAATTAAAGGCATAGTTTTAGTCTCCACTTCCATGGCCCTTATGGGAGTAGAGCACATTGCACCAGAAATTGTTCTCAAAGCCCTGATCTGCAATAGATCTAGTATAGTTACATGAGGACTAGTTATATATATACACTAGTGAACTATAATCAAAAAGACTTCTAACTATACTTTTATACAAAATTGATAATACTTTCGGGTCTGCTCCCCATGAGACACCTGCAAGACATTTAATTACATTTAAACCTTTTAGAGCATTCTTTGAAATGTATTTAATATGTTCCTTAAAGGTTAATTTTCTATCTATTACTATGCCTAAAAATTTCTTTGAATTTACTGAATTTATAGGTTCTCCGTTATAAACTACTTTTGAATTGGTATTCTCATTTCCAAATATCATAACACTGCTCTTGGAGGGATTAATTTTTAAAAGCACATCATTGTAATAGTGAAATAGTTGGGACAAGGCTCTGTTAATAAAGTAGAAATTTGCAAAGCAACCTGAATGTAAAAAGGCGTGTAAAAAGATATAGATTTTTTTGAAGCGGTACCCTTATGTTTTATAAAAATAATAAAACTCGTAATAATCAAGATTCCGTAGAGTATTTTTAACTACGCTTGGGCATGAGAAACCTAATTTATTAATTTGTGACGTCATATATTTCATATATTCTTATTCTTTAATAATATTATTTTAATGTTATCTTGTCCAATGATTGTACCAGTTATTTTAAAGTCGTCCTGTTTAATCAATGTAAATAAATGTGTACTAATAATTTATTAAATCTGAATATTTGTTTGTTTAATCGCGCTAATGTCTGAAACTACCAGTGTTATTGTACATGATATTATAATATAGTAATTATTTTGGTATGATAGCCAGATTTAGGAAAAATATTTAACAAAGTGTTCCATGAATGCTTGCTCATATTTAACACATACACACACGTGTATACACATATATATATAACAATATAAACTAGATAAAAACTAAACATCTAAAAAAAAAAATGGATGAGTCAAAAAAACACCAGGACTCAGTATAGTATGTTATGGGAATAAGCCACGCATTTCTGGAACACGTAAATATCACGCTCATCACGGAGCAATAACTATAAACGCGTGGAAACCGCGCGAGACAGCTATTATTTGATAAATAATGTAATGCAGTAATGTAATGTAAGTGTAGTGGTATTATGTGGTATGTTAAAATAACGTGTGTATAATAATAATTAATAAAAGATATGTATACCTAGTTTTTAAAAATATATATTTCTTATGTTAATAGTTAGGTAATAAATTTTGTATTATTTATTTTTACCTATAAATATGAACAACCTGCTAGGCTGATTGTCTGACAATACAATTATGTGAAATGCTATGCTGTTAATGCTATTTCGCGCGGTAGTGGCGCATATTTCTTATTTGTATTTTTTTTTTGCTCTTAGTTTTTTAGATTTAATACCAACCTGTTTTTATTTTGCTTTTTCTTACATGTTTTCTTATATAATGTGCGTCATTTTTGTGTATATAAACAGTTTTTCTTTTTTTCTATGTAATTTTTTCAATATATATCTATGATGTTTTTTGGACAATCTTGAAAAGATGCATAAAAATAAAATAATGTATAATTTAAATTGTTGTTTTTTTTTCTGAAAAAATAGGCAAATCCTAAGTGAATTATAAAGAACCCAAAAGCAACCAGTGCATATTTCACACTAAGAGTAACTTTTAAGCAAAAATCTCTTACCTACTATACATGAGATGAAAATATTTAATAACTACCTAAAATAAACAATAATTTTAAAAAACTAAATAAGCACTTGACTATGAATAGAGGTAGGATTTCCAATATTTTATAATAGAGTTAGTTACAGATGAAACTAATGAAAGCGTGTTAATAAAAAAATTCTAAACAGTTTTTTATCGATTAATATAAACTAAAAATGTGGATTTTATTAGTCAATTTCTGTTTACAATTCTCCAGTATAAAATACTCTTTAAAAATAGAATTTTTAAGCGGTTAAAATTCTTATCCTTTACATAATTATAATAAAACAGTACACCGCGGCCCGCCGCGCCGCGTCTCAAAAACTGCAGTACTGATTTTCGTAGGATTTTACTAATATACAGAGTTCATAGAAATTTAGGTGTATAGGTATATATATTATATTAGAGAAAAACTGAACGTTTCAATGATTTGTAACTTGTATTACCCGTGCAAAGCTGGGGCGAGTCACTAGTAGTTGTTTACACGTTATCTTAGTACGAAATATATTTTTTTGCGCAAGGTTGATACTTATTAAATAATACCAATAATACATTTTCTAAATCAACAATGATTTATAAAAGAGCTCACGCGGGCCATAATATCATAGTTTGAAACCGAAACGACAATTAGAATTTGTGACCATTGAAAAAACATTTAACAAAACGAGGGAAACAGGTTACTAATGTGCGCCCGCACACTAGTGTGAGTGTCCGCTTCTACACGTCATTGTATTACGACGAACACAACTAATTCGCTTCCTATTGGTCAAAACGCATGCGTACGGTGACCGAGTCGAGAGCGGTGATATGCGATAATCGCCTTAAAGGTGAGCATGCGGAACTTTGGTCGATAGTACCTACCAAAACTAAAGCCCTCTAAGAAACTAGCAGCCATTACAAAACATCTCAACGCTGATATACTCCCAAAGATACTTTCTGCTGAAACAGACTTTAACACATTACAAACAGCCATCTACAGCGCAGCTTATACCGTATCCAAATTTCACGGTGCCAGAATACTAGAAGGAAATAGACTAAATAACAAGCCACAAAGTTTGCCCTGGTGGCAAAGGCGGTTGCAAGGAAGGATTAATGATCTCAGAGCAGATATTGGGAGGCTAACAGAATATACAAGAGGCGTCTGATCACAAGCACTAGAAAAACACATCATTAAAATCAAACAGCAATAGATCCATGCTCAACACGAAACTTACTCTTCAAACTCTTTAGAAGCACACTAAACGAAATTCACACACTCGCTGACACCACTCAAATATTCTCAAAAGATATTTGCATGGAATTTGGAATAGACAAATGCAAAATCCAATCTATCAACAAAGGAATAGTATACAACCTGCCTCGTATGAACTAGCAAATCACGATGTTATTGACGCCGTAGACCCTGTAGAAGGATATAAATACTTAGGGTATTACCAGTCGCAGCAAATTCACCAAAAAAGCACAAAAAATGTACTGAAACTGATTGCTTAGATTCTTCTATTTGAGCCACTTAAGTGAAACGCCGGTGAAATCTTGGTTAAAAGGTTTATATTTTGGTATTACAAACATAGATCCACTTTAAGTTCACAAAAATGCTTGAAGTTTGGCGGTGGCTGTCAACGCAATGGCGCGAGGCCGCGCCTCCCCCGCGCGTCCGCGCATCCGAATGACATGGCGTGAGTCGTTCAGAAACGGCTTTAACATCTTCCCCCCCCCGCGAACGCTTGAGTTTCGGGGTTGTGAGCTTGAAGTCGTTTCAGGTAGCGAGCAAAGGTTATTGAGGGCTCTACGGAAGATTCCCTTTGACGTATAGACGTCGGCCACTCGTGCTGTTCCGTCCGTTCCGTAATACAGCTTGCGAATTCGCGCCATGCGCCATTTTAGTGGTGGCACGTTTGGTTCTTTAATGATGACCAAGCCGCCTTCCTTGAATCCTTCTTGCGCGGTCTGCCATTTGTGCCTTTGCTGCACCTCGCTCAGATATTCCTTCCTCCACCTTTCCCAAAAATGTTGCCGCATTTGGTCCAGATGACGGTATCTGTCTAGTCTGCTAATGTTTTCGTTGATTAAGGCTTCTGTCGGAAACGAAGTTAATGGCCTACCGATGAGGAAGTGCGCGGGAGTCAAGGGGTTTAGGTCGTTAGGATTTGATGACAAGGGGCTCAAAGGACGTGAGTTAAGGATCGCTTCGATCTGCGCAAACAACGTTGACAACTCCTCGAACGTGAGATGTTTGTCACCAAGAATCCTAGTCGTATGGTATTTCGCGCTCTTAACGCCTGCCTCCCAAAGCCCACCGAAGTGGGGAGAGTAAGCTGGCGAAAATTTAAAAGTAATGCCCTCGTCGGCAGCGAAAGCGGTAACGCATTCATTACAAAATTACAAAATTTGTTCCATTATCGAAGTATAATTCTAAGGGCTTTCCTCTGCGGGATATAAAACGCCTTAAGCACAAAATGAAAATATCGGAAGTAAGGTCGCTAGCTACCTCTAAATGCACAGCCTTTGTGCTGAAGCAGACAAATAGACACATGTAGCATTTCGTAATTTTACACCCACGACCCTTGCGATCGGTGATGTAGAATGGCCCGGCAAAATCAACACCGCTTACCTGGAATGGAAGACTAGGAGTACCTCTTGAAGCAGGTAAGTTTCCCATTATGGGATTAACGCTTTTAGCTTTTATGATTCTACACAGTTTACAGTTATTTACAGTTCTTCTGGCTAATATTCTACCTTTTAAGGGCCAATATTTATTCCTTACATCGTTTAGCAATAATTGAGGTCCACCGTGTAGAAGTTTCTTATGGTAATGAGTAAATAATATTTTCGTAAAATGATGATTAGTGTCTAATAATATCGGATGTTTTTTATTGCAGGTTTCATTTGAATTTTAGATGCGGCCGCCTACACAGAGTATGCCATCATTATTGAGGAATGGACTGAGAGATAACAAATTGGATTTCGACGGTAAGTTACGCTTATTTTTAATTAATTTAATCTCATTACTAAAACATTCATCTTGATGTAGTTTTATTAGAACATTCAATGCAGCATCCAATTCACCAGGTGTGAATGGACCTGTAATAACCTTGGCCTGCTTATAGCGCTTGTAATTTACGTAACGTAGGACGTAGGCCATAGATCTTTGCATAGTAACGAAACTGGACATTCTTTCAAAATCTACCAGTCTAGGACGAGCTACTGTAGACTGCAATGTAATTGTAGTGGTGTTTTTGTTAGTTTTGATTTCAGGCAACTCAGAAATACCTTTGCTATTAATAGTCTGAGGCCACTTACTTGGGTCCTCAGATAAAAACAATGGTCCTTCCCACCAGTTTAGCTAAATGAATTGACTTAGGATTTAATCCTCTAGATGCTAGATCTGCAGGATTTTGCTCGCCAGGAACATGTCTCCAAGTGTTGGACTTAGTTAATTCTTGTATTTCACTAACACGGTTCGATACAAATGGTTTTAAATTACAAGCCTGAGCGGACAACCAACCTAGGACTACTGTCGAATCCGTCCAGTGAATGATTGAGTTAACCTTACAACGTAGCGCCCTTAAAACCTTGTTACTCAAGCGTGCGGAAAGTAGCGCACCACACAGCTCGAGTCTAGGTATGGTTGCAGACTTTACTGGTGCAACCTTAGTCTTAGCGCAAAGCAATCTAACGAGAATATGCCCGGAACTATCAATTGAGCGAAGATAAATTGCAGAAGCATAGGCCACTTGAGAGGCATCTGAGAATGAGTGAAGCTCAACCCTTTCTGGCTTGTTAATGAGGACACATCTAGGAATGTCAATTTTAGAGAGATTTTCCAAATTGCTTAAGAAACTTGTCCATTCTTTTTGTATTGTATTATCTACAGGTTCATCCCAACTTAGATTCGATAGCCATAGTTTTTGCAGTATTATTTTTGGAACAATAGTACACAACCCAAGTAATCCCAATGGGTCAAATAATTTAGCCGAGTTAGACAAGATCGAGCGTTTAGTCGCTACTTGTTCACATTTTATGTCAACTGAAAAACGGAACACATCCTGAGACGGGTCCCACTTCAACCCTAACACACTTGAAGTTTGAGAGCTTAGATCTAAGCTTTTTATTGAAGGCTTTGAATCGTCATGAATTGCGGATGGTGAGTTGGTACGCCATTTGCGTAGAGGAAGACAAGCTGAGTTGAGAACTGCAGTTACTGACTCTATAATACTCTGCAACCCCTTTCAGTTTCCGCTCCCGAAAGGAAATCATCGACGTAGAAGTCGTTTTGAATAATGTTTGATATTTTATCGTCCTTACATTCCTTGGCGAGCTGTACCAAACACCTCGTGCTTAGAAACGGAGTTGAAGCCGTTCCGTATGTTACGGTATTTAATTGAAAAATCTTAATCGGTTCTGACGGATCTTCGCGCCATAATATCTGTTGCAACATTCGCTGACCTGGGTCCACCAATATTTGGCGGTACATCTTTTCCACATCTGCAGAGACCACATACCGATGTTGTCTGTACCTCAACAGAATTGAAAAGAGGTCATCCTGCACTACTGGTCCGACATGTTGTATGTCGTTAAACGATACTCCAGTGGATGTTTTTGCTGAGGCATCGAAGACAACACGTAATTTTGTAGTCTCACTAGTTTCTCGTAAAACAGCATGATGCGGAAAATAACAACCAAATACAGGTTTGCTGCTTAATTGAGTCATATGGCCTAAACTTTCATACTCGCGTATAAAATCACAATACTGTTGTTTCAAAGTTGGTTTGTTTTTAAATTTCTTTTCAAGTTGAAACAACCTTTTTTCAGCCATGTTGTAGGAGTCACCTAAAACATCTGTAGAATTCTTAAGCGGAATCTTAACACAAAACCTGCCGTTACTAAGTCGATATGTAGTGTCGCTAAATGATTTTTCGCAGTCGTTACTATCGTGGTCAATATTCGAAGGAATTTCTTCCATTTCCCAGAACTTGGCTAATTGATCTTTAATTCCTTGTGAAAAATGACACTAGTTTTTGATTCTTACTATGGTAGTAGCTTCCCCCCGTGGGACCAGCCACAATCCACCCTAGGTGAGTTTTTTGTAGTATTGGCCTTTGTGACCCTAAACTAATCCTAGCCGTTTGAATCAGCTCCCAAAATACATCGGCGCCTAGCGATAAATCTATTTCGCCTGGTGAATAAAACTTAGGGTCAGCAAGTTGAATGTTACTAGGAATATTCAATTCTTGTACATGAACTCCAGTATGAGGCAACTTGTCAGTAATTTGAGGTAGAACAAAATATCTGACCGGTCTGCTGAACGATTTGTGCATAGAATGTATCTCTATGTTGCAATGCTCTGTTACATTTACTACTGTATTACCCAAACCTGAAACACAATGATAATAGTTTTTTTCTTTACAGGTACCAATCATTTCCTGCGCTTTCTCACTGATGAAAGATGTTTGACTGCCACAGTCCAGTAAAGCCCTCAGAATGAATGCCCTTCTGTCAACTGTCACCTTCACCAACGCAGTAGACAGAAGAGCTTGATTGGTGGAGACAGCAGACATTGAAATAGATGTGGAGGGACCGGATGCTGCAGCGGAGGCAACTACAGGTAAGTTACTTTCAATTTTTTTAGAATTATTATCACCAGTAGAAGTAGTATTAGATGTAGAAGTAGATGCTGGCACATCATTCTGTTGTGTATTTTGTATAGGATATTGTTTATGTAGGAGTGTTGTGCTTTCTCCTGCATATTCTACAAGCGCTTAGCCCACACTGGAATGCCTTATGACCTCCTTGTAAACAGTTATTGCATACCTTTAACAATGCAATTTGTGAGATTCGTTCCTCAACAGGTAGGGATTTAAGTTTAGGACACTCATACAACTTATGATCTTGTTTACAGAGAACACACTGTTTTTTATTGGGAGAGGAATCCACAGATGCAGCAGATGAAATAAATGATTTTGTTTTGGACAATTGTGACGTTTTTCATTTTTAACAATTCTACCAACATTAACTGTTTCCATAACTGTAGCTCGCTTACGAAGAAAATGATAAAATTGTTCTACAGTTGGCGAGTCCATATCGCTCTAAATTCCTCCCATTTTCTGGCAGTTACGCCATCTAATTTTGTTGAGGCCAGGTAAATAATAAGTGTATCCCACTTGTCAGTGGGTTCCCCTAGTGAATTCAATGCACTTAGATTTTTAGATAAAGAATCAATTAAATTATGTATGCCGACATCCGATTCCTTCTGTAAGGATTCAATTGAAAACAAACACTTAATGTGTTCATTTATTAAGAGACGTTTATTGTCATAACGCTGGCAAAGTAAATTCCATGCGATTGAATAATTGTCTGATGACATAGAAACAGAGCTTATGACTGAAAAAGCAGCACCCTCTAGGTAAGATTTAAGATAGTGAAACTTATTCACATCATCAATATTTTCATTGTTATGAATTAGCGATAAGTATGTATCCCTAAAGGAAAGCCACTTAGTTGATTCACCGTTAAATGTTGCAATCTTAATTGGTGGTAATTTGAATCCATGTGATATTTTTGATATTGAGTTGGATGAGGACTCAAGTTTGCCATGATCCTTTTCAAAGTTATCTAACATAGACTGAGCTTTAGCAATCAACATAAAAAATAAATCTTCTGTGATTTCACGTTCATTTATTTGCTTATCTGAGTCTTCATCCAACATTTTAATTTGTGACTGGATTTCATCAAAGGTGCTAGACAGATCTCTAAGCTTATTTAGTCTTAAAGGTAATTCTTTAATGTCTAACTTGCTTGATTCTATATGTTTTTCAAATAGTGTTAAACGAGCTCTGATATTGCCTCTCTGTTTGATTAAATCCTTTAAATTCAACATGATGCCGGCGCAAACAAGTAAACTCAAGTAAACACAACTGTTATAAAGTTGCTAATGATAGAATTAAAGAGATAAACAATGAATGGTATGTTACGGTTTCCTTTTGCGAAGATAACAAACCGGTTTCACAGCCGACGATGACAGTCTTACTACAATTAATTACCACTGCACTGTTTGACACACTGCAGATTTATTGTTTATATCTCGCAAGCCCACTCTCAGAGTGCATCTGAAATCATCAACAACCTTGTATAAGAATGTGTTATTGTACACATGAAAAGGAAATACCTATATTAAGAAGAATAAATGTGGTAGCAATTCGATGCTGTCGATGACAAACACTTTGTTTAAAATTGGTAGGTAGAACCTAAATAAAATTATTATGACAAACACAAATCTTTGAATTTGGGTTTTCAATTAAATATAACAAATAAGAACAGCAGAATTGATACTGATTTGTAGAACTTATGTAGTTTAAGCCGCAATTTGCAAATTTAAAGACGTAAATGAATACCTATTTCAAATTGCGGTAACGTACTTTTGAAATAGTCATCGGAGTTACCAACGATGTCTACACAAATTAAAGCACAAAGGTTAGGACAAAGGATACAAAGTTGGATGCACTTCCCTCGGAAATGATGGCTGCAGCTCCTAGCTGGCGAGTTTCTCGAGGTTTGTTCGTTCCTTTGTCTATATTCGTCTTCGAAGTTCGACTGACCAACCCGTCGTAGTACTTTGGTTGGATCACGTCGGGGTCACCAAATGATTGCTTAGATTCTTCTATTTGAGCCACTTAAGTGAAACGCTGGTGAAATCTTGGTTAAAAGGTTTATATTTTGGTATTACAAACATAGATCCACTTTAAGTTCACAAAAATGCTTGAAGTTTGGCGGTGGCTGTCAACGCAATGGCGCGAGGTAGCGATGGGCCGATGGGCGTTGAATGAACGAACTAGTTAATTCGACCGTCGACGTACTGTGAACGAATCGACGGTCCACGGACACTGGATGGACTAGTTGAATCCGTAGACGGCTCAGACACTTAAACTGAAACTCTGAACGCGACGACCGACGACGCGAGAACGTAGTCGATACATTCGTCCAATGAAATAAAATAATCTAGCAAACCATTTTAAACTTTAAGTAGTAGGATTATTAAAGTTCAAATTTGTTTGCTCGAGGGAGTTCATATTTGTACTAGTCGAATAAAATTTTTGTTGTGTTACGTGAAGAAAAAAGCTTTTTTACAAAAAAATATGACCGCCTTCAAAAACTACAAAATAAAAAATAACTTTAGCTTGGAAGTCGGCGGCTTTGGTTTTGTTTCTTGTTATGTAGGTATTGCCACCGACTTCCAAGCTAAAGTTATTTTTTATTTTGTGTTTTTTGAAGGCGGTCATCTTTTTTTGTAAAAAAGCTTTTTATTTTTCACTTTTTAGTGCTTGTTTGTTAATGTTTGAAATCCTTACATAAAGCCCTTTCAAACAATACCACACACGATATATTTAATTTTGGAAAGTGGTAGGAGGAGGGTTGACGTACCCCCCTCCCCACTTTCTTCAGTCAGTCATCGACTACACGTATAAACAAAGCAATTTTTCTTGTTACGGCGGTTCTGCTGTGATTTTATAAGGAGTTCCGTTCCATATCTCCAAAGTTCATCATCAGATCATGACAATATTCCTATGGGACCTATTCGCGACTATACTCTTTCAAACAAAAAAAGAATCATCCAAATAGATTCATAATTGGCAGAGTAATCGTAGAACAAATATACAAAAAAAAAAACAAAAAAAAAAAAAAAAAAAACATACGCGTCGAATTGAGAACCTCCTCCTTTTTGAAGTCGGTTGAAAAGTATACATTACGGTAGTTTCGCATGTGCAAAAGAGATAGGCGATGGACTGTGAAATAAACTGGTTTGTACTTGTTGGGTATGTTTTCATCTTGTTTTGATTTTTGAATTTTTGACGTTCAGTGTGTGACTCATTGCACTCAAGGTCAGAGTTAAACCCGTGTGTAATTACGAAAGTCTGAGCTTTCTTGTCTGTCCTTTTCGAATGAGTCTTATGATTAACTGGTTTTGTGTATATTTAATTAATGTAAATATTTATAAAATTGTAAATACATAGTTTAATAATTGAACTTTTAAATCGTGTGCGTGTAGGTAGTACTTAAACGTTTTTAGTGTAAAAAGTAAAATGGCTGGACGTAATAATTCAAGTGAGTTATGGCATCACTTTGAAAAGGATGCCTCTAGTGGAAAAGCGTCATGCAATTTATGCAAAATAAAATTGGCATATAAATCCACCACGGCAAATCTGAAAAGTCACCTAAAAAGGAAGCATGTTTCGATTTTTTGTTCGTAGCCGTCGCAATCGCGTGCTCAGGCTCAGGCTCAGACTTCCTCTGTGCTCACAGAGCTACCGCAAGAGAATCCCACTACCAGCGTAGGCTTACCAGGTTCGTTCGGTCCTTCTCACACTGCTGTAACATGCAATCGGCAAAAAGTGATGGAGTCGTATTTAAATAAAAAAATAAGTGTTGACCAGAAAAAACAAATAAATTTAGATTTGCTTTATTTGTGCGTAGATAGCTTCCATCCATTCTCTATTGTCGAAGAAAGAGCATTCCGCAAATTCTGCCGGTGGATACCAGGGTACCAGCTACCTACCCGGAAGACGCTGTCTAATTCAATTATGCAAGAAGCTTATGTTAAAACTTATGAGTTAGTACAAGCTCAACTGCAAAAAGATGTTCACAGTATATGCCTAACTGCAGACATGTGGACCTCCTTAAAAACGGAGAGCTACGTTGCACTCACAGGGCATTATTTGACAGAAGAGTTAGAATTTAAAACTGTCTTGTTAGGATGCTGTCAATTTCCGGGTCACCACACAGCGGAGAATATCGCCGCAGAAATTGGAGAACTTGTCGACAAATTTGGCTTAAAAAACAAAGTGAACTTTATGATCACAGACAATGCTTCCAACATTGTTAAGGCTGTGAAAGAAGTGTTAGGATGGAAGCATTTTGGGTGCTATGCTCATAGTCTCAACTTGATAGTGGAACACGCGCTTCAGTTAACTAAACCTAAAATTGACAAAGTCAAGCGGATAGTTGCTTATGTTAAAAAAAGCACCTTGGCCTCAGAGAGGTTACAAAAATATCAGGTGCAACAAGGTCAAGAACCTAAGCGACTGAGCCAAGCTGTCGAAACACGATGGAATTCGACCTATTATATGTTAAAACGATTCGTGGAGCTCGAAGATGCAATCCGATCGACTTTGGCTTTTGCGGATAGAAGTTTGCCTTTTATAAGCCCGGAAGATTGGACATTATACAAAGAACTGTGTCAGGTATTGCGCCCCTTTGAGGAAATTACTTCCTCAATGAGTGGGGAGAAATATGTAACTGGGAGTTCAGTAATTATTGTGACGCGGTGCCTTAAAGAAGCTTGCTCAAAAATTTATGAGAGGACCCATCACGATGGTTTATCACGAGAAGCAAGCGAGACGGTGCTGTTGCTAAAAGCGGGCTTAGAAGACCGATTTAGATTCGTGGAAACTAGTGGCACATTTGCGTTGTCCACTTTCATGGACCTTCGTTTTAAAATGCAAGGGTTTTCAGACCAATCCGAGGCAACAAAGACCAAAGAACATGTGCGAAAATTAGTAGCGGCTTTGATTGCCGAAAAAGAACGCAGCACAATGCCTACTGTTACTTCAGTCGCTGAAAACAACTCAAACGCGAACACTAGTCATGAATTAAGTCCCTGGAGTATTTTTGACCAATTAGTAGCGTCAAGTACTGCTCACGGTACACCGCTCTCAAGAGCAATTAAAGAGGTAGATATGTACCTGGCTGACGAGCTGCTGTCAAGAAAGGACCAGAGTGGAAATTTAGCGTGCCCTTTAGAATGGTGGAGAAAGCATCAATATGTTTACCCAAATTTAAAAAAAATATTTGTGACCCGTTGTAACATTGTAGCCACGTCCGTTCCTTGCGAACGGATGTTTTCAAAGACAGGTCTTATTATTAGCGAAAGGCGCACGAGACTATCCACGAGGAAAGTGGAACAGCTTATGTTCCTAAATGTAAATATGCCTGACGAGAGGTTCAAGGGGTATTAAATAAAATTAAAGAATATTATAATGTAAATATGTTGTATTGTAATATAAAACAAAAATACAAAAAAAATAACCATGTCTAATTAGGTAGGTAAGTAGTGGGTAATTGAAAAAACTAATTAATGTACATAAAATCAGTTGATCTTCTAAATACGCCTGAATATTGAATACAGCTTTATAATGAACTCAGTAATATTCAGTATTCAGCCAGTCCTAAGCCTGGAAAAGTATGAAGGGAAGTTCATATTAATAGGTACCTACAACACGCGGGAGACTAGTCTACAGCGTACGTCACCGGTCCGTCGTGCCGCCGCTGTAGACTTCGTCCCAACGTTTACCAAGTTAACGCGTAAACTAGTCGACGAATTCAACTAGTTGATCGACTAGTCGATAAACGAAATTCAACGGTCTAGTTTCGTTGACGCAAAATACGTCGACGACCCATCTCTGGCGCGAGGCCGCGCCTCCCCCGCGCGCCCGCGCATCCGAATGACATGGCGTGAGTCGTTCAGAAACGGCTTTAACAGAAACAAAAGTTTAAAAACAGACTACACAAAATACTACACTCACACCTCAACGCACGAAACACCATCAAAGCCATCAACACTTTTGCTATCCCCATACTTACTTACTCGTTTGGAATCATACGCTGGACACAAACAGACCTAAAAAACTTACAAAGACTGATAAACACCACAATGACTACACACAGGAAACACCACCCGAGGGCTTGCATACTAACGCATATTAACGTTACCTAAGACTGAGGGCGGTAGAGGACTCATTGACATAATAAACCTACATAATAAACAAATCACATCACTCAGAACATTTTTTCACATTCAATCGCAACATTCCACACTACACAAAGCCATATCTCAAGCAGACACATTCACACCGCTCCGCTCTGTCTTTCTGACCACACTAAAAACATGGAAACAACCACCAATCAACAAATAATTTATACTTGGACTCAAAAATCACTTCATGGACGTCATCGCCTTGACTTGACCAACCCAAATGTTGACAAGATAGCGTCAAACGCATGGCTCAAGCGAGGTGAACTGTTTCCCGAAACAGAAAGATTTATGTTGTTGTGGTTGTTTTTATGTTGTTATTGTGTTCACAAAGATTTTGTTATATAATTTGTGTTATCGAGATAGATAAATGATATTTTTTTTTTATTAGTATTTGGTTTATTATGGTGTTTGGTTTCTCTAGATATAAGTAGATATGTAATGTTTTAAAATACCCTGTTATCGCATTGGGTCTTAATAACCAGTAATGTTAACAGAGGATAAATAAATGTTAGCAATTCATAATCCGCGACAACACTCTAAGGAGTGACCACTGCCGTCACTGTCATAAACAACCCGAAACAATTCAACATATCACAGGTGCATGTTCATCCATTACACAAACAGACTACAAACACAGGCATGACCAGGTAGCTGCAATTATTCACAAGACACTCGCCCATAAAAACAAACTTATAACAGAAAAAACAGCATATTATAAATACACACCACAAACCGTACTAGATTCACCTAATTACAAAATGTAATGGGATAGAACTATTCTAACTGACAAGACTATACATCACAACCGACCTGACATAACCCTGCACGACAAACAAAATAAAACCGTATATCTGATAGATATAGCAATACCAAACACACACAATCTAACATCCACGCACACAAACAAACTGTCAAAGTACGCAGACTTGGCAATTGAGCTCAAAACCCAATGGAAAGTCAACAAGGTCAAAACCATCACTATCATTATATCCAGCACCGGCGTCATCCCCAAAACACTTCATAAAAGCCTTCAAATTTTAGATATTATCCACTCACATTCACACTTTTGCAGAAAGCAGTTATTCTGAACACCTGCAGACTTGTCAGGAAATTCCTATCAATCGACTAAGATGAAACGGCAAGGTTGTTTGGCCAAAAGCCCGCAACTTTGGTTTAGTTCCCCAGTAATGGGAGAGATAAAAATCTAAACTCAAAATAATAATAATATTAGTATTTTAATGTATTTTGCTGTGCCCTCACAATTGTGTCAACAATATTGTTCACTCATGTACATTGTGGAATGCAATAAACGAATTGAATTGAAAATATTGAAAATAAAGTTAGACAATCCGAAACATATTCAATTTATTCTGCAAATAATTTAAAACAACCAATGTTAACTCATGAACAACCTTTGTTTCCGTGGCAGAAATTAGCTACAGACTAATTTGAATATAAGGATAAAAAATACTTATTGGTAGTAGATTACTATTCTAATTACATTGAAATAGCAAATTTAAATAAAGACAGTCGAACATCTAATGTCGTCACATACCTAAAATCTATATTTGCACGTCATGGCATACCAATGCAACTAGTTTCAGATGGAGGTCCGCCATACAACTCCAATCATTTTTTTTTTTTACATGAATGGGATAGTGAACACATTATCTCAAGTCTACATTTACCAAGATCCAACGGCTTAGCAGAAGTCTCAGTAAAAATAATAAAAAATATATTAAGGAAAAGTGATGACTCTGGATCTGATCCTCACTTAGGTCTCTTACGATATAGAAATAGGTACACCGAGAGGAGATTTATGCTCTCCAGCACAGCTTTTAATGTCTAGAACATTAAGATCTCAACTACCTAACAAAATAAGTCACTTACGACCCAAGATTCAAGCAAGCAATTCCCATCATAACAAAAAGAAACAAGAAAAAATTCAAAAAACTAAGTTTTATTATGACAGAACTGTAAAAATTATCGTGATTTTCAAATGAATGACCAGATTTATTTTAAGAAAAATCCTAAAGATATTATATGGACAAAAGGTACTATTGTGTTTAAAACCAAATATCCAAGATCATTTATTGTCAAAGATTGTAATAATACTACTTACCGTATAAATAGTCAGCATATTCGTTTTAGTTAAGTCAAAAAGTCAAACGTCAAATTAGAAAAATGTCTCTCAAAATAATAACAAAAAAGTCAGTTTTAAGGATAATCCTGATCCTAGCCAATTAAATAATAAACTAAACAAGTCAAATTTTTTAGAAAAGGAGCATGATAGTTATACATTTATCTTCACTTATCATGAGTCAAATCCTGAGTCAAGTTTATAAACTGAACAATGAGTCAGATTTAGAGATGGGTTTTTGCCTGGGCATTTACGGACGTATTGATTAAATGCCCAATAAACGTCCATTTACGCCCAATAAATGTCCAAAAACAGGGCATTTATTTTAATTGTAAAATATCGTAAATTATTACATCATTAAGTTCAAATAACTTTAAAGTGTTTTTTTTTGTTTTTGTAAAATAAAACTATACTTTCTCTCCAAACAAGACAGGAGACAGAACATAACGAGGCCAGTAGGCACAAAGGGATGTTTGTAACTAGGAGAAGCATTACTATTAGACGACATAATATAACATAACATCACGCCTGTAATCCCCGAAGGGTTAGGCAGAGGTGTACCCATTAGTACACCCACATTTCGCCAGTTATGTTTTTAGTCCCATGTAATAGGGGGCGAGCCTATTGCCATCAACCGGGCACAAATCCAGACTCCGAGGCTGCTACTGAGAAATTCCTGATGGAAAAACCCAATAACACTTTGCCCGGATTAGGCGCACAATGCCATATTCGCAAAATGACATTCAGACGCAAAATTACACATTCGCAAAATGTCTTTTCTCAATATGCCACACTAGCAAAATGCCACATTCGTAAAATGTCACATTCGCAAATTGTCTTTTCTCAAAATGCCACAATAGCAAAATGCCACATTCTCAAAAAGTCATTATAATATTATCACATAACGTGTGATTTACTTATAACCCTTAATCGGGCACAGGGAATTATTTTCCCACCCCGTCAATATACTGGCAACTCCCCAGACTATATTTTTACCCAATCTATTCTTGTCAAATTACTAATTTATTTTATTGACAATCCCAATCCTTCAAACGTCAAATATACCAGGACAGAATACGATTCACTTTTGAAAAAAATGATAATTTTTCATGTAGTGGAGCATCATTCTGATAATTTTCTTCAAAAAAGATTCTGTTAGGTAAAAATTTAATTCGTTATTGACAAATTTACTATATTCTGTGTATTGTTATCATATTTAATGCAAAAATGAAATATTTGTGTGGATTTGATTCATTTGAAATATCTGCTTATAAGTGGGAAAATAGTTCCCTTTGGCCGTTCCTCAACTCCATATTGCCTCAATATAAATATATAAAATATAGGAAATTAAGTCGGTCGATTTATTATAAACAAAAAATACTGAATGTGACATTATGCTAAAATGGCATTTTGCGAAAATGCCATTTTGCTAATGTGACGTTTTGCGATGTGGCGTTTTGAGAATATGACAATTTGAGAATATGACATTTTGCGAAATTTCAATATGTCATTTTGCGAATGTGGCATTGTGCGCCTAATCCCTTTGCCCGACCTGGGAATCGAACCCAAGACCTCATGCACAGCAGTCGCGCTTGCGACCACTAGACCAACGAGGCAGTCTTATTACTATTGGACGAATTATTATTAAATTAACGGGTCCTAATGTGAGCTGTTACTTTTGATTCCAGTAATAGGTAGGTATGGCATAAACGCTTGAACGCACGGAAATTAGTTCTAGTTTCTACAAGGTCCGCATAATAATCAACACCGGATGTAACCTGTACACTATCTAGCATAATATTGCGTTCGTTCTACCAAAGAATACACTCCCATAAGATGTGATGAGCAGATTGTTCATATTCATAGTCGGATGTAGAACATTGACACAAAGGAGAAGCAACAAGCTTGAAAGAAAATAATTTAATCTTAAAGTTGCCATGACCTGTGAGAAATTGGGCAACACAGTGGTCCACCTCCAGCCATGTTCTGGCCAGCCGCTCACAAACTGATGGAAAGAACTGAAGAAGGCCCTTGATAGAATTATCCCACAGACCTACATTGATTAAAAGTTCTTCCCAGACGTCAGCCTGCGATTTAAATAATCTGGAGATCTTAGCACGGTCACGTTGTGTTAGAAAGTTTGCGTCCATGGTCTCTCGCGTAGAATAGTACATTGCAGCACGTCGCTGCACCTTGAGATCGACTGGAAGTACACCTGCAAGTACTGGTAGGGCTTGAGTACTGACGGTCCTATACGCTTTATTTACTTAAAAATATTAAAGCTAACCATTGACTTTGAAGCAATTTACGTCGTACCGCCCCTATGGTGGCCCTATCGGCCCAAACAGGTGCACCGTGCTCCGGTGCGATCTCATGGGGGAATGGGAGATGCGACTGTCGCAACCCAAGTTCGGGCACGCCGCAATCGCGGCAGACCCCTCTTTGAGGAGTGGCTGGAGAGGCGCTACGGCGTCCTCACCTACCGCCTGACGCAGGTCCTCACCGGACACGGTTGTTTCGGGAGGTTCCTGTGTCGGATAGGGCGGGAGGAAACGCCCGGGTGTCACCACTGTGTGGATCGCCCGGAGAACACGCTGGAGCATACGGTGAAGGACTTCCCCGCTTGGGCAGAGCACCGCCGTGTCCTCACGGAGGCGATAGGCGGCGGCGACCTCTCGCGTCCGGACCTGGTTCAGGCCATGCTCCGGGGCGAGAGGGAATGAGATGCAGTCACCTCCTTCTGCGAAGCAGTAATGCTAGCGAAGGAGGAGGCGGGTCGCGTGAGGGAGAGAACCACCTCACGCCCCAGCCACCGCGGGAGACGCCCAGGGCGTCGCACGTGGCGAGGCGACATCCGGCCACCGTAGGCGCGGGCTTGCGGACGGCGAGTAATGGGTAGCTCGCCGTCCGATCAAGGACCAAGCCCGGGTCGACGGCGCGTTCTGTTCGCGCGCGCCTTAAAGAGCTGTAAGCACAGGGACGGGGCCCCCAACGGGGACAGCGCCTGCCGGGGTTGCGGGACGTCTTAACAGGATAGCGTGGACCCGGAACGTAAAGGGCAACAGAAGGAACAGGGTGGTTTTTAGTCAGTAAAAGTCTGACAGTCCCTTCCGCCCCACCCATGGCGGAAGTAGTCATTTGATGATTTTTACCACCTAAAAAAAAAAAAGATAAGATCGCGTCAGTAGGGTATAATTGGAGGTTCTGCATTACTTGCTCTCGCTGCGCTCGAGCTGCGTGATGCAAAAGCCCCCAATTATACCGCTTATGCAGATCGTAATGTGCATATCGTATTCAATAACAATACAGTCGAATAAGTATTGCTTTCGATTCGCAACTGTTCATTCAACGGGAATCCGACTCCCTAGTATCGTGATGCAATGCGCTGTAGTTTGTTTTGCATCTGTTGCATTATAATATGTATGAGATTGATCGTCTAAACCTAAACTTACGATGTAGCATACAGAAATGCAATCTGTTAAGACACGCTTATGTCCCATGTACCTAATAACATTGTATGAAATCCTTTCCTTTTACAAGTTAACATAAAGAATAAACGTTATAAGGCGCAACATAAACATAGAACAGAGGTACTTAATAGTAGTAAGCAGACTGTCTTTTTGGTCTACTGACCACAGGCGCGACTACTGAGCATGAGGACCTTGGGTGAGGTGAGGGTTAATTCCCCAGAACGGGTAAAGGGCTTTTATTTTTTTATTTTTTAGGCATCAGGTATTTGGTTTCAGAAAATGAAGTGAAAGGGAAAGGAAGTGATAATTTATATTTCAATTTTATACATAGCTTTGAAAAACAGTCGAGATGATTCGAACTTGCGCCCACTCGTATAGAAAACGCGCGTTCAAACTACTAGGCTAACACTGCGTACAATGGTACATACAACTTCCTTTTTAGAATTCCATCTCAGGTTAGGTTAGGTTAGGTTAGGTTAGGTTAGCTGAGAGGGGCCGGACCTGGACGACAGCCAGTTCGGCTTTCGGCATGGGCGCTCCACCGTCGCCGCGATATCGCGAGTGAGGGTCCTGGCGGGGGAAGCGGTGTCCCGGGGTGGGGTGATGTTGGCGGTGTCTTTGGATATATCCAACGCCTTTAACACCCTGCCCTGGAGTTGTATTCGCGAGGCACTGCGCTATCATCGCGTGCCTCCCTACCTCCGCCACATCATTGAGGCTTATTTGTCGGAGAGGTGTGTCACCTACGTGGGACGAGATGGTATCTACCAGCACCAAATGTCGTGCGGTGTTCCACAGGGCTCGGTCCTGGGCCCGCTCCTGTGGAACATCGGGTACGACTGGGTGCTGAGGGGCGAGCTCAGTCCGGGGGTAGACCTGACGTGTTATGCGGACGACACTCTGGTCACTGCCCGGGGGAGCTCGCATAGGGAGGCAGCGTTGCTGGTGACGGCTGCGGTCTCACAGGTGGTGGGCCGCATACGTCGCCTAGGCTTGGAGGTGGCCCTCAGCAAGTCGGAGGCCATGGTGTTTCATGGCCCCCGGCGGGCGCCGCCACCCGGCTCACACATCGTGGTTGGGGGGGCTCGGATCGCTGTCGAGTCTACCATGAAATACCTGGGATTGGTGCTCGACAGCCGGTGGGACTTCGAGCCCCACTTCCGGCGGCTGGCGCCCAAGTTGCTGGGCGCGGCTGGTGCGCTTGCAACGCTGCTTCCCAATTTGGGGGGCCCGAGCACCGCCTGCAGGCGTCTGTATGTGGGGGTCGTGCGATCGATGGCCCTATATGGGGCCCCAATATGGGCGGCTGACCTGACGGCCGGTAGTATCGCCGTTCTCCGCAAACCGCAGAGGGCGATGGCCGTCAGAGCCATAAGGGGGTATCGCACGATTTCCTACGAGGCGGCCTGTGTGCTGGCTGGATCCCCGCCCTGGGACCTGGAGGCGAAGGTACTCGCGTCACTGTATCGGTGGCGCAAGGAAGCGCGGGCTCGAGGCCAGCGGCCGATGCAGCGCGAGTTTGAGCTGCGTCGGTCGCAGCTTCGCGAGGTCCTAGTGGCGGAATGGCGGGACAGGCTGTCACGCCCTACCGCCGGCCTCATCACTATCGAGGCGATCCGGCCGGTGCTGGCGGACTGGCTCGGCAGAAGGCACGGCTCCCTGACGTTTCGGGCGACGCAGGTGCTCTCGGGGCATGGCTGCTTCGGGAAGTACCTGTGTCGCATAAACAGGGAGCCGGACGCCCGGTGTCATCACTGCGTGGACTGCCGGGAGGACACGGCGCGGCATACGCTGTCAGCATGTACGGCTTGGGAGGAGCCGCGTCGTGTCCTCATCTCTGAAGTTGGCAGTGACCTGTCGCTACCGACCGTTGTCGCTTCGATGGTCGGCGGCGAGGGGTCCTGGGACGCGGTGGTCTCCTTCTGCGAAACGGTTATTTCGCAGAAGGAGGCTGCGGAAAGGGAGAGAGAGATTACAACCTCTCTCCCGGCCCGCAGCAGGCGCACCGGGCGTCGGCGGAGGGCGGACAACGCCCTCTTCCGGCCCCCTTAAATGGGTCCAGGGGCGGCGGACTTGGGGACGTCCGTCGCCCACCATTCATCCGGGCCCGAGGTGGCGGCGCGTAGTGTTCCACGCGCGCCCCTCTTTGACGTCGCGGGGGGAGTTAAACACCTCACTCCCCCCCCTGACCTGAGGAGGCCCGCGGAAGCGGGCCGGCACCAGTTGGGGATCGCGGAAGGCGCGTACGTTCCCGTGATTCCCGGCGTAAGTGTGAGAGGGGAACACTGGGGTGGTTTTTAGTCAGTAAGAGTCTGACAGACCCCTCCGCCCTCCCCAGGGCGGTGGACATCCATGAGGATTTTCCACCCCGGCAACAAAAAAAAAAAAAAAAAGGTTAGGTTAGCTGGGCTGTTTCCGCACTTAGCCTCTTTATTGGGCCATTGTACGTATGAAAAGGATATCCTTGAGAAGTTACTCCAACCATCCCAGATCCTCCCAGAATGCCAGCAGTCTTTTCAGACTGTTGCAGGCTTCGGGGAGCGATACCGGCGATTGGAGAGTCCGTGCCCGTTGATCTGCCACGCTTCTGCACTCCAAGAGCACGTGCTGTGGTGTTTCTTCCGCCTCCATGCATCCTCTGCACAGAGGGCTGTCTGTCACACCTATGGTGACTAGGTGTTTGTTTAGGGGACAGTGGCCGGTTATGATGCCTATGATCTTCCGAATTTCGTCCCGTTTCAATCTAATAAGGCTGCGGGCAAGTCTTTTTGATGCTTCCGGAACTGCATTCTTTGTTTGCCTGCAGGTTACACTGTTTCTCCATTCCGTATGGTGTGTTTCCTCGGTTTTCTTACGTAGCCATGATTTTATTTGGGCTTCCATCTCAGGTATCCGCGACGCTGTGGCGCCGTTTTCTAAATTAGGAAAGAAAAAGACGTGTGCTACATATTATCAAATCGAACTCTATGTTTTCAGCATATAGAGTTTAATTTGTATCATTGGAGTTTTAGAACTTGTTCATATACAACATGTAACAAAAACCCTGTTGTTCCTTTTAGGGACGTAAACTATTACCTACAAGCACAACATTTACGAAATTATAATTTAATAAAGTACAACATTGGCTAGTCGAGTAGTGAAAATCAATTAACTACTAAAAACGACACATTCAAAAAAATGTTTAGAGTATCTGATCTTACAAGTAAGTACCTACATCTTTATTTCGATAAATAACTACAAGTTCGGCGGCTTTCTTTGATGCGACAAAAAAAGATGCCGCCAAAACTACCGCCACCGCGCCGCACGAGGCTCGGTGCCACGTGCCTACCTACCCCGCCGCCCCGCCCCACCCGCCGCCCTGCGAATCACTTCCTTAGTCTCCCGCGCAGCTTACTTCCGAACGGATGTTATTGTTGACCTACCTACGTAGTGAGTGACTTGTGTTTTTTTTACGTAAACGTTGACCTGTTGACAATGTCTTATTCTAACGTAGAATATTTTATGTTAATGTGTCTCGGGAAAAGTGACTGAGTGATGAACTTGACGAATTAGGCCTCCATATCGTGCGTCGTATGTGATTCAAATAAGACCCCTTTAGATTATTTCCTCTGGAGCACTGTCAAGCAACAGGTGTTCAAAAAAACGTAGGTACGATACGGAGGTCGAAATGCGTTCACTTCACGCATAGTAGTAGCATTTGACCACATTATGACCGACACCTCCGTACTGCGAAGCGTACGTGAGAATATCATTAGTTGTTGCAACAAATGTGTAGAGGTACAAGGTGGTCACATCGAACAGCAACTCCGTGGCCGTCAAGCAAACATCATAATAAATTAAAATAATGTGACAGACGCGACAACTTTGTTTTTTTGAATGTAGTGAAGTGTTAAATGTAGTTTCAATAATTATCAATAAAATTGTGCGTAAAATTACCTGGTAAAGCCACTGTTTCAAAGATTCATTCGTTAAAGTGATAAACAACAGCTGATAAGGTCACGAACTTGTGTAGAAAAATAGGCAGATAAGCGGCGGCGGTGCATAGGCACAGCGGCACCGATCAAAGAAAGTGGCGGGATTCGGCGGAATCGTTCTATCTTTTTCTGGTTTCGCGTCATCGCTTCATTCATACAGAATTGCAGAGGTAAGAAACCAGTTTATCATTACAAATGTTAATAAACAATTTTTTTTAAAATTATTTTTTTTAACAGATTTTTATAAATGACTTGCTTTATTACGTATGTATACCGATCCTTAAAACGTAGGTAGAAGGAACAACAGGGTTTTTGTTACATGTTGTATATGAGTGCAATAAATTAATGAAGTATATTTAATTGGTAACAATTACTGCGAGTGGTTTTTATTTTGGGATAATTACATAAAATGTCGGTGAGTATTTTTTTCTGCTTTTTATTAATAATATTTTATCCTTTATTACGTGTATACTTAGTTTTTTAATTTGTTCCAGGACTCTGAAGACCTTTTTAATTTTATCCCATACCCGCCAAAGGAACCAAATGCAGGCGAGTCATCTAAACTTAATTTAAAGAGAAAAGGCGGAACATCATCAGCTCCACAAAAGCGCCAGCGAGTTCAAATATACTCCTATACGAAGACAAGGGCTCAAAATACATCTGCATCGTCAAGGACGATCAAAATTGAAATTTATGAGGCTGATAACCAGCCTGAAAAGGCTTGCGAGTGCAGCGCGGACAAATGTGTGCAATACGTAGTAAAAAATATTATTTGTGATGATTGTATACTTAGCTTTAGAAAATATAATTGGAAAGTGCATGAACACATACAATAAAATTGAATTTTTATATTTATATTCAGACTTTCATGACTGTGTAACATTCCTTTTCAGTTAAGTTTAAATTATCTTTGTATATGTGTATAATCATAATTATTATATTGTTATTATACTATCATTATTATATTAGCCTATAGTGTCCCACTGCAAGACAAAGGCCACTTGTCTCTAATTATATTGTTATATATCACATAAATTGTATTAAAATTATAATCATTAAATAAATAAAATTGTATAATAAATTATATTAAATAACAGCTGTAGCTAAAATTATGTAGTTAATATATTATACCATACCTATGTATGTTAGCTTTAAAAATAAATTAGACATATGGTGTTACTTTAAACATTTTTAATAAACGTATTTCCTTGGTATTATGTACACAGTTTGGTTTTATTTTAAATCAACTTATCACAATAAAAGTGGCCTAAGTCGAAAAAGGGACTTAAAAAAGAATAACCACCTTATGACTACGCACTGAAGTCGCATTTTCAGTGTAAACACTTGTACTAATGCCAGTTTACTATTTAAAAGCGTATTAGTTCGTGCATACATAATATGAATGGTTCTCATCTAATTGGTTATAAGAAAGTTTCTGGTTGTGACCGCAGTTAATTGAGCTCTTATTCCTTTTACGAATTTCATCTCGAATTGCTTGGTGAAAAACTATTTTGGTCAATATGATGAGCAGACATATTCCATATCTGTATCATTAGGATGCATTCATACCTGATACTAGTAAAATAAATTTATTCAATTAAAAGTATGCTCTAAGTACTACTGTCATGGGGACCAAATATCATAAATATTTATTTATTGTAATTTTTTTTGCTTTAATTTGTTGCAAGGGGTTTGTATATGAACACGGCTTTATTTTTAAGGTTTATAAAAGTATGCACTCGATGAATTTGCTTTACTTTACTTTCTTACACGTAAGTGTGCATATTTAATTTGAGCTGTGTTCGTTAGTGTCACAAGTTTTTCCTGCATTTTTTATTGTGCCGGAATTCTACAACAGTAAAGTATGTAAGTTACCTATTTATTATACCTATATTTTCTAAAAGTCACAATCATAAAATCTTGGCTATTTTCCACTGACCGCTTAAAATTCAATAGTTATTAACATTTTTATCATTACTCATTTGGCCAGTGGTCGCAAGTGCATCTACTGAGCGAGAGGTATTGGCTTTGATTTCCAAATCATTCTATTCTGGAACTAGCTATTGCCGCTACCAGAGAATTAGCTGATGATTCATCGATTAAGCTCCCTCGTGTTATTCCTATTCCAAAAACTGGGGTAGTACTACCTCTGATTACTATTTTTGCGGGATTATCAGCGGCGGGAGCTTTAGCAGGCGGTGCAACTGGTATTGCCAAAACCATAAATGAATTCAAAATGGCTAAAAAGCTGTATGAGGAATCGAAGAGACACAATGAAAAAATGAAAGCTCTATGTATTGGGAAAGGACTACACCTTAAACCACATAAAAGCGGCCTTGGAATTTTCGTATCAAAAGAAAAAAACTGAGATATCGGCTACCCAAACGGGCCTTAACTAACTTTGACATTTTAAAGTATGGAAATAGAATTCCTCATTTTAGAGGTGTCTTTATGAGAGATGAGCTCCCTAAATATCCATATAAAAAAGAATTTGGAGTTATTAATTTAGATAATTCTAAAAATCCTGGTTCTCAATGGGTAGCCTATGCAAAATATAATGATTATGTTGAGTATTTCGACAGTTATGGAAATCTTAAACCTCTAAAGGAATTTATAAAATATGTGGGTTCTAACATTCAATATAATTATGAAAATATACAACGTGATCACCCCTTCAACTGTGGACATCTATGTTTAAATTTCTTAAAGAATTTTTGGTATAATCAAGAAATAAAATAAGCAGAATCATTTAAAAGAGTTCAGTATGCAAGCATGTCTACTACGGTTACCATCTCTGGAAATAAATCAGAACTGGTTTCGTATTTTCAACCACCTCTTCATTTATCTGATCAATACGAGTGCGGTTTACTATACTTTTCAGTATTAAAAACAAGACCGAATGTGCCTGTTAATAACAGCAGTTTAACAGCTGTAATCAGAATCGAATGTGATCTTGTGCACGGTTCATATGACAACGGATTACCGACTCATTTTATTCACGAATTCATATCTGATTCTACTTCAAGTCACGGTTACACAGAAATACCCCAGAACGTTATTTACTTCCTAGTGAACAAAAACATAATTTCATCCATATCTGTCAGGATCGTAGATCAGTTTGGTTACTGTATTGACTTTGGTGAAAAACATATTCAATTACGTCTTCATTTAAGAAAAGCAAAATGATAGTGTATGATAAAAACCCTCCAGTGAAAATAAAACGGTCTATTCCGTCAACAACCGTTAAGGTGCACAGACGTAAGAAAAACGTGAAGAAATTGACTAAATCAAATAAAGATTTTCTGAAAGCTTTAGGGTTTAAAGTATGAGTATACTACAGGTTACTGATTTACCACACTTTGATAGTTCAATCGAAAGTTATGAAGTCCATTCATACAATCCCTACAATAACAGCTTTAGAGAAAACGATGAAATCAGAATCCCCATACATCAGCAAGCCAGTTCACGTGCTACCATACGCCAGTTCAATCTACATCGAAGGTCAGGCAAAGCTGTTCGGTAAGGATGGGAATCCGATCAAGAAAACTGTTACGTTCACTAATAACCCTGTTATGCATTTGTTTCAAGACATCAGATACGAAATGAATGGAATTGAAATAGATCGTATAAAAAATTCCGGAATATCCGTAAAGTTGCTGCATTATGGGGTTGGAATTTAAACGGGTTTCAAAGTGATGGGCATTTTAGTGTCGTGGTGCCGTTAAATAAGATTTTAGGGTTTGCAGAGGATTACAAAAAAATTGTTATAAATTGTAAACACGAACTTATATTGAATAGGAGTAATTCTAACTTAAATAGCATTATGCTTACTGATGAACTCGTTCAGGTTCAAATAGATATACAAAGGGTGCAATGGAGAGTACCGCATATAAAAGTTTCAGATCGAGAACGTTTAACACTTTTAAAGCATTTAGAAAGAGATAAACCTATTCAGATGGCTTTTAGAAATTGGGATTTATATGAGTATCCTTTACTACCTAGAACCACAAAGCATTCTTGGTCAGTAAAGACTGCTTCTCAATTAGAAAAACCCCGGTATGTAATTTTTTGCTTGCAGACTAATAGAAAAAATAATAGAACTAAAGACAGTTCAGTGTTTGATCATTGTGAGGTGACAAACGTGACGCTCTTTAAATTAAATTCGCAATATTATCCTTATGAGCCTTTATCTTTAAAGTTTTGCGAGAACAAATATAGTATATTATATGAAATGTATGTGAAATTTCGTCAGTCGTATTACAACTCTCCGGTAGACCCGTTGCTTGATCTACAGGACTTCAAAGAAAAGGCCCCAGTCTTTATTTTAGACTGCTCGAGGCAAAACGATAGTTTAAAAACTGGTCCAGTGGATGTACGATTGGAATTTGAATGTTCAACACAAATACCAGATAAGACAACTGCATATTGTTTGATTATAAATGATCGACTTGTTGAATACAAACCTCTCAGCAACATTGTGCGCAGATTATCATGATCGCTATTGTGGATATTCAAGGCTTTAAAACAGAAACAAATGAATTTATAATAAAAGAAATCGCTATATTGTATAATCAAAAATTACATTGTGTTTTTAATTAAGCCACCATTTCCATTTGAAAAATTAACGAAACAAGAAAAAAAACAAGTTAGTTGGATTGAACGTAACAGAAAGATACACTGGCATGAAGGATTTGTACCCTATTCTAATTATCAGAATTCGGTTATAAATATTTTAAGAGATAAATGTATTTATGTCAAAGGTTCAGAAAAAGTGTTGTGGTTAAAGCATATTTTAGAAAATAGTAATTTAAGTATATTCAATTTAGAAGATGAAGTTTGTCCTAGTTTGATAAATTTATACGATCAATATAAATATTCTCAAGATTTATATAACTGTATTTATCATGACTCTGTATGTGCTTTAAAAAATGTATTATGCTTAAATAAATGGTGTATAAATAATAATATTTTTAAATAATTATTTTCTTGTTTAATTTTCAAATCTTTTATCCCCACCAATCAAATGTTAATCTTTATAAGTTGCTGGCTACAGTACTACGATATCATTTCACTTTTATAATTATCTGTATAAAGAACTATACATATAGTGAGTGAACAGAACATGTTTCAAAATAAATGTAGCCCTCGTTATGACATCTATAATACGTATAAAATGCGTGAAATTTCGTTTAGACATTATTGGGCAACGGCTAATACAAGGAGAAGGTTGGTGATGGAAATGGCTGAAGCCGGATTTTTTTATTGTGGAAATGGTGTAAATGATAAAGCAGCGTGTTTCTCATGTGGAGGTGTTATAGAAGATTGGGAGATTTACGACGATCCTTGGATGCAACATGCTACACTTTTACCTCAATGTTTTTATTTGAATGCTGTGAAAGGAATATATTATATGTATTAATAACTGTCTGAAACAATTACTCTATTAGAATATGCGCTATTGCATTGTGCTCAGAGTCGGATTATATCTAACCTATTAGAATATATTATGTATACGATGCCACATTGCACTTAAAATGAGTCAAAGTAATGAAATTTGATTTGGAAGATGAGATTCCTTCTATTTGAACCTTTTTATGAAAATTACTTCCATACATTACGATCTACATAAGCGGTCTACTTGCTCTCGCTGCGCTCGAGCTGCGTGATGCAAAAGCCCCCAATTATACCCTACTCGCGTCGCCCGCTGTTTTACACGCTTCTATAATCATTCAATTTGAAATTATCTTCACCCGATGATTTGTCGAGTGGTAGTCTCTTGATAACATTTATGAACTCGTCAGTGGATGGTAAATCTGACGCTGGTGATTCAGGAGGCACAGCAGCCCACACTCTGATCTGCTGGTGGTAATCGTTGTCGTTGACCGCTGAATCATCGAGTATAAGAGTATTAAATAGAACCTTTTTGGTCAATACAATTGTTTTTAATATTATACTTAACTAGCAGACCCGTGCCCACTTCGTTGCGCGGAAACCATTTAAACTTGTGATGAAATTATGAGTGTGGTTCGGTTAGTACTGAGTGCTATGATTTATTTCCTGCCTTAAGACGCTGCGCACGTTCAGCGCCAGATTCCCGAGCACGGGCCTGCGATGTTCTCGCGCTCTGGCTAGCGAGCCTCTGCGAGCGCTCAGCGCTAGACTCCCTATTCCTTGTGGCAGAGACATGCTGCCTTAAATCACTGAGACGCTGCGCATGTTCAGCGCTAGATTCCCGAGCACGGGCCTGCGATGTTCTCTTTGGTTAGTAAGCCGCTGTGAACGCTCGGAGCTAGATTCCCCAGCGCGTGCTTGCGAAATATTTTCTCTATTCCTCAAGAGGCGCTGATGCTTTTCAAGAGCAGACTCTTCCGTATGGCGTACTCGAGCTGCTCTGGGATGTCTGACGGGAAAGCTGTGATTTCCTTTTAGGCATGATAAACAATCGCTGAAACTGTCCGATATCCCAAAAACAAATACCATGGGTAAATGGATAAAACGTCCGTACAAAGCATGTTCTAATGTGGTTCGGCATTTTGAGATTTAGTAATTTTATATTATCTTCGAAACTATTTAACCAATTCACATACTGTTTTGGGCAAATCGTATCTCTATGATGTTCTTGTGATGATAATAATATTTTTTTCGATAAGGTTTAATATTTGGTTGTTTAAAAAATCGTCCAAAGGTAAGTACATCGAAAAATACTTTTTTTAACACATAAAATCTACTTTAACTGCCAAAATATAAAAGATAGAAATATGGTGATGCGGACTTTTTTGTAGAACTATTAAAGGCGGACCAGGTTGCCATACATTGTTTTCAATTATATACAACTGTTAAGGCAGCGCATGCAAAGAACTTTATTGTAAGCTATTTTTTTCCACCTGGCTACACAAAAATTGAGATAATTCGGCTATTTTGCATGATATCTTTATAATTTATAGCCTATAGCACTCACGAATAATGTAGCTTTGTACCAGTGAAACAATTTTTAAAATCGGTTCATTACTTCCGGTGATTACCCCCTACAAACAAATGTTACCTCTTTATAATATTATATTTTATTATTAATTATTATAGTATAGATAATATAATATTTATCTTATATTAATCTTACCACTACTTAATGAAAAAGTCTTAATAACTATGAAATGTAACTAATTATAGTTTCCGCCCTGTTTTTGGGCATTAAAAAGGACGTCAATTCGTTTTTGCCCTATTTGCCCAGTTTATCCCTCGGCCGGCTGTCAAAGTGTAAACACATACGATCGTGTCGCTCTAAGATTTTAAACCCTAAATACAAGTAAAAGTGTATAATCTTTAAGAAAACATAGTGGATTATAGAATATAAGTGGCAGTGTAAATTTTTCTCAATATTATTTCGCAAATTAACAGCAATAAAAACATTAAACTCATAGTGAAAACTAGTGTGCAAATTTGAGGTTATCTTCGTTAAAACGTTAATTGAGGTTAATTGCATCATTTGACATTTAGTGCCACTACTGTCAGTTGAAATATTTGACAAAGTTGACATCAATCTACAGTGCTGTCAACCACCAGGCAGTTTCGTTCCAAATCACGCAAAAATGAATACTGATATTATGATGACAATAAGTCACTGTCTGGACGAAATGACAGAGATGCAAAAACAAACTAATCAAATAATGCAAAGGATGGACGAAAAATTGAACCCATTAATAAAGGAAATTAGTGATTTAAAATTAGAAAATAAAAATCTTCATGAAAAAATAGATATCTTGGAGCGAAAAAATCGCATGAACAATATTATAGCATTTGGAATAAAGGAACAAGAAAACTCAAAATATAATTTGATGGAGAAAGTGATTGAATTAATTAGAAGTAAAACCGATATACCTATTTGTCTCAACGATATCAATACTGCGTACCGTTTAGGAATAAAAAACCCTGAAAGCGGAAAGCCAAGACCTGTCCTTATTTCTTTCTTGAACTTATGGATGAAAGAGCAAGTAATGAAAAACAGGAAGAAGATGAACAAGATATTCTTATCTGAAGATTATCCTAAAATTGTGTTAATAAAACGGAAGGCTCTTCAAGAACAGCTCAATGAAGAAAGAAAGAAGGGGAATTATGCAGTTATAAAATATGACAAATTAGTCGTAAGGGAATCTTCTAACATACAGGAAAAACGCAAACGCGAAAGATCATCATCACCACAAAGAAATACCCAAAAGAGCAAACTAGACACTAACAAAATAACAAAAACAAAAAGATCTAATGCTTTCGACGTAATGAGAGGAAGAAGCAACTCTCTTACTGGAGTCGCTTCTACTTCCAAAAAAGAATAGGAAACTGGCAGCCGGATAAACATAAACATAACACAAACTAGCTATAAAACATCAATAAAAACATTCCCCAATCCGGCTGGTCTCCGTGGGGAATTAGACCAAAACCCTCCATCAAATGAAAAACCAAGTAAATTGAAATTGAAAATTTGTACCTATAATGTTAAAACTCTAGCATCAGCAGAAAGATTCCTGGAATTAACCCAAGCACTAGAAAAAATTGACTGGCAGATTCTTGGATTGGCCGAAGTAAGAAGAATGGGATGCGAAATTGAAGAGCATAAAAAATACATCTTCTGCTACAAAGGCGAGACAAAGGGGCTTTATGGAGTAGGCTTCTTAATTAAAAAAGAACTCAAACAACAAATAGTGAATTTTAATGGTATATCCGAAAGAGTAGCCTTACTACAGCTGAAGTTTGACAATACGGCCATTTCTATCATACAAGCTTATGCTCCCACTACAAACTCAGACGAAGAAGAGATAGACAAATTCTACGAAGATCTAGCAAAAGCTCATGAATTAGCAGACGAAATATTGCTAGTTATAGGAGACTTTAACGCAAAGATTGGTCACCCTAAACCGCATGAACACCTGATTATGGGACAGTACGGTTATGGAACTCGTAATAAAAGAGGCGAAAAACTAATAGAATATGCAATGGAAAACAAACAATCAATAATGAATACATATTTCAAGAAAAAGGATTGTCGGAGATGGACATGGAGATCAAGCGACGGAAAAACAAAAAATGAAATTGATTATATAATGATCAATAAGCCATACCTTATAGATAACATGGAAGTACTTAACAAAATCGATTACCAATCAGATCACAGGCTTTTGAGGGCGTCAATGCTGCTAGAAAAACCAAAAATAAGCAGAAAAACATTCAGACCTGCACCAAAACGACCACAGACAGACATAGAAATACAAAACTATAAGGAAAACCTGAAATATAATATAGGCAGCAATATCGTGAAATTGAAAGAAACACAGGAGGTCCAAATCTGTTACGATATACTAGAAAATATAATACAATCGAGCCTAAAAACAACAAAACCAGTGAACATAACAGAACACAAGATACTAAAAGACAAAACTCTCAATTTAATTAACAAACGGACAGAGTTAATCGCAATAAAACACAAAACAAAAGACGAAAAGGAAGAAATAAAAGACTGCTTCAAAAAGACAAATAAAGCAATCAAGGAAGACTACAGCAACCATAGAAAGGAAGTAATAGAACGAAATCTAATAAAGTATAGAAGTGCAAAAAGAGCATCAAAGGAATTAAACACCCACAAAAACTGGATACAGAAACTAGAGACAGACAAAACCGAAACAAGTACAAGACAAGAAGTATTAGACTGTGCTACATCTTTCTATAGGCAACTCTATAAAAGAATACCAGAGGATGCCAGTGAGGAAGATAATGTCGATGATGCAGAAGACAGTGGCGAAGGAAATAACACTGGAATTATAACGGAAGAGGAAGTACTAGATCAAATCCATAAACTAAAACCAGAAAAAAGTCCAGGCCCTGACAACATCTGCAACGAAGCAATAAAAATTGGTGCCCCTCTATTGATCACTTTCTTAACGAAACTCTTCAACATGGTATTTGAAAAAGAAAAAGTTCCACATCAATGGTGCAAATCAGACATTGTACTTTTGTACAAAAAGGGTAATCCATTAGACATAGGGAACTACAGGCCAATTAGCTTGCTGCCTAGCATATATAAACTATTCTCTTCACTTTTACTAAGCAAGATAACACCCAATATTGAGTTAAACCAACCGGTAGAGCAAGCAGGTTTTCGCTCAGGCTTTTCTACAACAGACCACTTACACACAATGGAACATGTCTTAGAAAAATATAAGGAATTTAACCAACCCTTGTATATTGGATTTATAGACTATTCGAAAGCCTTCGATAGTATAACTCACATCTCGATATGGAAAGCACTTAAGGCATGTAAAATCAACCAGAAATATATAAACATCCTCAAAAACATATACTCTAACACCACCAGTAAAATAAAACTTGAGAAAAAAGGAGAGGACATAGCAATAGAGAGAGGAGTCCGGCAAGGTGATCCCGTGTCACCGAAATTATTCATAGCCGTATTAGAAGATATTTTCAAAAGGATTGACTGGAAAAATAAGGGCATATGGATAATAGATAAACACCTCAGCCATCTAAGATTTGCTGATGACATTGCAATATTTGCTAAAAACTCTTCAGAACTACAAGAAATGATGAAGGTGCTTAGCGAGGAGAGTAAAAAAGTTGGTCTCCACATGAATGCAAACAAAACCAAAGTGATGACAAATAATCACCAGAAGAGTATTCAGATAGAAGGAAAGCAAATTGATTAAGTGGAAAATTACATATACCTTGGAAAGCAAGTATCTTTTAGCCGTGAAAGTAATGAAGCTGAAGTGGAAAGACGAGTCAACTCTACATGGAAGAAGTTCTGGGCACAAAAAGAAATACTCAAAAGAAACTTCAACATAGGACTAAAAAGAACAGTTATGGAGACCAGTATACTGCCCAGCTTAACTTATGCATGCCAAACATGGGTATATACAAATACTATAAAAACAAAATCAGGACAACCCAAAGAGCAATGGAGAGAAGCATCTTGAAACTTAAGAAAATACACAAAGTAAGAAGTGATCACATAAGAGAAAAAACTAAGCTAACGGATGCACTTAAATTTGCTCTTAGGCTGAAATGGAAATGGGCTGGGCACGTTTCGAGATACGAGGACCAACGATGGACAACAAAAACTACAAAGTGGAAAGGGCCACTGGGCAGAAGAAAAGTCGGAAGGCCCAAGCAACGCTGGGTTGATGAAATAGAAAGGGTCGCAGGCAAAAATTGGATGAGCCTTAGTAAAGAAAGGGACAGATGGAAAAAGATGGAGGGGGCCTATACCCAAATGGGATCCATAAATAAATTAATAAAACATAAAACATACTAACATTAAAATTAAGTAAGAAATATCTACTAACAAACTATTGTGTAATTTGTAATTTTTTCTAATCTATGGAATAAAAAGGCTTTATTATTATTATGCCCTTTTTGCCCAGTTGGGTTTAAACCCACTGCCCATCTCTAGTCAGATTCATTCTTATCAATAGAGTCAAATCATTCTTGTCAGTCTGAAAATCAGTTAGAAAACATAGTAAAGTCACCTATATTTGTTAATGTCGATGAAACATTAGTTACACCTGAAAGTCTACATGATTATAACAAATTTGATATCGAAAGTCCAATGTCCTCTCAACATAGAAACTTAGAGAACTTACTTCAAAGTCCAAGTGAACTATATGTACCAAGTAGTGTAGAACAATATCCTTTACCATGTAATGATGAGGCTATAAATGCTGAAAAACAATATAGCTCTAGGGGAAGATTGTTAAGACAAGTTAACAATAATATTATCACAATGTAAGTCAAGTGCAAATTGATTTTTTTTATTGTATAATTATATTTGTAATGTTTTAAATACGGCGACACAAAAATTCATAAGTTTTAAATGTAAAATTGATAATGTTTTTGTAACACAACTTTGTTAGGCAAAGTATGGTTATGTTTATTTTATGTCATCTGTCAAACAATTGTCAATGTCAGTCTGACAGCTCGCTTTTAAAAAAAGGGGCATGTTGTAGTCTATGATTATAAAAAGTATGTTATTGTCTATGGAAGGACAACGTCCCCCGCTCTCTTCCATGGTCAACCTAAATAAATAATTATTACAATAGAGTCCAATGCAGTTTCCTTGATATGCAAGCCATCCCGACCTAACCCCAAACAATAGGTACCTATTATTCATTGTATGATTATTACTTATATGAGTAGTTATTGGTCGGAAAGGGGAGCTAAGCACAATAACCTAGCTCTATGGGGGACTGACAAAGCCTACTTACAATTCCTTTAAACCCTCTTGCAATCAAAACTTAACTCAGAGTCAGTTGCTAATACGAGGTTAAATGACAAAATATCAGTTTGGGGTTAGCAAATAACTCGTAGTTAAAATATAACCCTAGTTGGTAAGGAAACTTTACAGGTTTATGATGAAACGATTTTATAAGTGGCTACCTCGGTACTTTTCCATTTCTTAGTCCTAAGTCATCTTCAATCCATTGGGATTCCACTAATCAAATCAATCCAAGAATACATAATTACATCTTCTTAAAAAAATAACAGAGTACATTTTCGAAATGTCTTATTTAAAAAGAGTCACTGACTGCGTCGTTGGGCTAGTGGTCGCAAGCGCGACTGCTGTGCATGAGGTCTTGGGTTCGATTCCCAGGTCGGGGAAAGTGCTATTGGGTTTTTCTATCTGGAATTTCTCAGTAGCAGCCTCGGAGTCTGGATTGTGCCCGGTTGATGGCAATAGGCTCGCCCCCTATTACATGGGACTAAAAAACATAACTGGCGAAATGTGGGTGTACTAATGTGTACACCTCTGCCTAACCCTTCGGGGATTACAGGCGTGATGTTATGTATGTATGTTTATGTTAAAAAGAGTCATTCCCGCTCGTCCACACCCCGCCGTCCACACTGCGGACGACTGGGAATGTTGCGTTGTGTTCATCTACACTGTGGACGAACAGTACCCCGAGTGCGAGTTAGTTGTCACATCACGAAATACGTGACGATCAAGTTAATCGAGCAAACTAACAAGCGGTGGTATTTAAAAAAGGTGCGAGTGTGAGTTGACATTTGGCATACGAACGGCACCTCGTATCGTCACTTGTCCGAAAGTAAGTTGCCTACATTGAACTTAGAGTGGTTTCAGTGAGATAATACGACTAAAATACAAATCCTATCGCAACCATGCTAACAAGCGTTTTGAATGCCTTATGTAATTTAGACGTATAATAGTTTTTATAAATGAGATATTCCTATTTCGTTTTAACGTGTAGTGAGTAAGAGAGATGTGAAATAAGTTGTGTGTGGTGTCATGTAACTACTTAAAACTCCGTTCAAATTATAAACATAGTTTATAGCACGCAAGTAATTGATCCTTGATTTTTTTATTATTAATATTCAGTTGTGTAGCCTCTGTTGGAGATCCAAATAAATAAGAATAAAACCTAATTCGAGTAGGTATGAATAATATACGTACACAATGCACACCAATGAACTTCCTGAATTCAGTATCTTTTAGATACTCCACTGGATTTAAAACAGGAACGAAAATCGGCTGTTTGTTTTCGGAGATGATTCCGTTCATCTTGATAATGAGCAGTCATACTCTCCCTCTTCTCCTTCTTATCTTATTTCCCATTTTCAATATCTTTGTTCTATTCACGCTAAGTGTTTACGTTCTTCTAATAATCTTCTACTCAACTGTCCTTCTCATACTTCTGATTTCATTCATTCCTCCTTTCATATTCAGGCCATTCTTCTTTGGAATGCCCTTCCTCTTGATATCAGGACAGCCACCAGTCGATATGTTTTGAAGCGGAAGTTGCGGATTCATCTTCAGAACAATTCAGCAAGAGTTTTATCATAAACATCCTTTCTATTCTAATTATAAAATATGTATGTATTTATGAATATGTATATTATATATGAGTTTATGTACTTGTGTACGATTAAACTTGTTTAGATATTTGTTTTTAATGATTTTAAAATTTCTTATCTGTTTACTTCCTCATGTACAATTTTTTGCACCTGCTCTGTTATCTCTTTACCACCTTTGGTTGACTGGTAGAGAATGCCTAAGGCATTAAGTCCGCCTTTGTACTTTTTTTGTTGCATAAAGTTTAAATAAATAATAAATAAATAATAATCAAAAATTACGCGCTGCCATTATTAACACAATTCACCACAATTACACGCAAATATTACGAACTTTAGCTATTGTAAACAACAATGTCAACCATTCACCTATCATACATCAAGTTTAGTGACGATCAAGTTGATCGAGCAAACTATTAGGCGATAGTATTTAAAAATCGTCCGAGTGCGAGTTGAAGTTTGGCATACGAACGGCCGCTCGTATCGTCACTTGTTTGAAAGTATCCAAACGTTTTGTTCTTTTCTTAATGTTGCCTACATTGAACTTACAATGGTTTCGGCGACATAATACGACCAAAATACGTGACTATGTAAACAAACGTTTTGCGTGCCCTGCGTAATTTAAACGTATAATAATTTTGATGAATGAGATGTTCCTATTTCGTTTTAACGTGTAGTGATAGTGAGTAAGGGAGATGTGAAATAAGTTGTGTGTGGTGTCATGTAACTACTTAAAACTCCGTTGAAATTATAAACAGCATAAAGCTCGCAAGTAATTGTTCCTTGATTTTTCATTATTAATAAATATTCAGTTGTGTAGCCTCTGTTGGAGATCCAAATAAATAAGAATAAAACCACGGAACAGAAAAAACAGTGGAAGTGCAATGCACCAAAATTACTATAGGAACCGCTGTCGCCAAACTCACACAAATAAACTGATAATCATATATTGCAATACAAAGAAACAATTCGTTTGATTTGTAGTTTTAAGTTTAGTCTAAATTGGCCTACATCACAGATTTGGAAATAAACCCTGAGTTTCTACAAATAAGGTTTATTTTGCTTTAGCGGCAAAACATATTTACGATCTATAATCACATTAGATTCGATTGACGAATCAGTTTCGCTACTTGGCAATAGATAGCGGTATTCTCAGGGGACGCAATTATAAGCTAAATTGCGTTAGTATAATGGTTGACATTTGCGTAATCGGTCTATTTCTGTTGCAACGCGGCTAAAGCCGTACCACGTAGCACATTGAATTTCTGTATCGATATCGATAGATAGGTACTCAGTATTTTGTTCAATTCGCAAAAATAAGATTTGTTGGGAGTACATTTAATTTATAGAAACACAGACAGACAGGTAAATTTATAATGAAATAAAAGTGCTGGTATGTATGCATGAATACTTGTATATTAAAATTTTACATAAAGACTGCTGTTCCGGTCTTGCAACATTGTGACGACCATAGAGCAGGGGCGGAAGTTGGAACAATGTGCGCGTCACTTCGCAACAAGACACCGGCGCACTCACCAGACTATGTACGCGATTTTTAATATAATTATGAAGAAACTCAATTAAAGTAAACGTGGTTTTATTTGTTGATAACCTCAACAAATTGGCGCCCAACGTGGACAATCGTCGGAAAAAGTCGAGCGATCCTGCGAAAATAAGTAAGCGGAGATCGTGGCGACGCCGGCGCATCCATTTTGTTTCGACTAAATTGAACAAAGGAAACCAGTTGGAATAAGAGTGGATTGGATTTTGTGCTGCTCTTGGAGCCTACGAGACATAGCAAACAGCGTGATCCAGAGGTCTAATCCGAGGAGTGTAAGCCTGCAATCCTAATTATTAATCTTGTCCTATTACCTTAACCTAAAATTCCTTTGTTTCAATTCGCCTTTCGTTGTGTGGACGGGGTCGGCTTGCTAATTAAGCGTTGGGTATAATTCATATAATTAATGGGTATTAAGCCTACGTACTATTTGCCTAATCTAGCTTTGAGCACGCCTGTCGAGCAAAATAAAAGTGTTGTTCCGAATTCTTTTAGCATTTTATCACAAAACGCACGTTGCCTGTTTTCATTTACAGCAAAACGCCTTTAAATCTTCTAATATTGTCATTGCACGTGATAATAGGTGTTTTATTTCGAATTGCAAGTGCGTTTGTACTCTTTCCTTACTTTAAATAGTAATTGAATCGATCTGTGGCTTATAAAATAAAAAAAAATAAAAATAAAAATAAAATAAAAATAAAATCTATTTATTTCAGGCAATATACCCATAATATTGTTAGTTTACAACTTAAAAAACTATGTTAGTTACATTATTTAAGAATTAATTAAGGTATTTGCCGCCCTCTGGGGCCCCAGGCACACGCACTTGTGCTTGAACCCAGTGCCGCAGAAGGGGGCTGTCCAACTTGTGGCTGAGTACGTTCAGAATGGTGTTGGCGCTCCCACGCGTACGAAACATCAACGATGCGATGCGGCGCCGCAGCACAGTGTGAAAGCCGTCTGTGTGCGCTTGCGCAAACATCGCAGATGCGCTACAGTAACGTGGGAGCCCCACCAACACCCTGAACGCATTATTATATTGTACTCGGAGAGCGTTGATGGCCCGCTGCGTGTAGGTGACCCACAGATTGCAGGTGTAGAGAGTTTGGCAGAACGCTTTAAACAAGGTGATTTTTACCTCAAGACTACACCTTGCAAATCTGCGTGCCAACATGTTACAGCGGACCGCCATCGCCCTCCTTTCCCTTTCTATATCCCCATCATCTTTTAAATCCTCGTACACCACATGGCCGAGGTATTTAAATTCCTTCACTCTTCTAAGAGCGACAGCATTAAGCAGCACAGGTGCCACATCTCCCAGTCTCCGACCCTTGGCTTGAAACACCAGGAGCTCGCTTTTCTGGGCATTGTACAGGAGACCGTGTACCCTCGCATACTCCTCACATACACCTATTAGCTTTCTGAGTGCGGCCATTGATGGGCTGAGCAACACCATATCGTCTGCATAGCTAATACTATTTATACAATGACCATCAATTGAGCATCCGACTCCAGTGTCGCTCAGCTCACCAATCAGCCCGTTCACGTACAAGTTGAAGAGCGAAGGAGATGTTAACCCCCCCTGCCTCACTCCGCACTCCAACCCGTACTCGTCAGAAAGTTCTCCAAGCCATTTGACCCGATTAGTTTGATGGTCGTACCAATATTTAAAAATATTGATGAGTTCACCTGGCACACCTGTGCTCTTCAATTTATGCCAGAGAATATCATACCTAACCGCCACACACGCCATTTTATTTTATTGCATTTTTGATTGTTACTAAATTTCCGAACGCATTTAAAGCATTGCACAGCTTGGTCACTGTAGAATAAAACAACGATGTAGTTCGCACAACAATATTTTATTGACTGACGTACGCGGTCGACCTGCACGACATTTATAATACGGGACACAATTACTTAGGAATACCCTACATTACACCTCCACCCTTATTTATTATTATACCTACACAGTTTAAGATTTAATACAATCAGACTCTTTTATAAATATACACATAAATAAACCATGACACTTTTTACATACCAGATAACAAACATTTAACACACACATAGCGAACCTTAAGCTTACGTCTAACACTTAATTACCAATACATACATACTTAGTTGTATTTCCTATTACTTAGGATACACCATATCTTTGCGGTGGTCTCCTGTTTCTAACCGAGCGAGTTTCACCAGCAGTCGGGTGCGAACGGCTATCTAACTGCCTAGACACGCTCGATGCGGTCGACTCCTGCCCCGAGCCCGCCTCCGCCCCACTGCACCCCGAGCCTCCCACACCAACTCCTGGGTACACCTCGTTTGGTATGTCCGTAACCGGTATGGTCGGGCAAACAAATACATTACGTAACTGGCGATTGAAAATTTGTGACGCTGCCTTTGTGCTGACTGTCACATCACCTGCAGGTTGCGATTGATTTGACTTACATTTAAGCTTTAATTGATCAATGTGCCTATGTATCTCTGTGCCATCTAGTAATCTTATTTGATAATCTGTAGTACCTAAGCGCTCGATTACCGTACCACTTACCCACCTCCTTAAACCTTGGAAAACGCGGCACCAGACCTCGTCTCCCGCCTGTAGCACTCGGTGCGCCCCGCCCGCTGCGCGCTGCTGCCGCTGCTGCGCGTCGGCCACCTGTTTCTCGCGCGACGGTTTTAATCGGTCTAAACGAGTTCTTAGGATTCTACCTTGTAATATTTGTGATGGCGTTTCTTTTGTGGTACTATGTTCAGTAGTTCTATAGACTAGTAAAAACCGTTGAAGCGCAAGTTCTACATCCTGCTTCTGATTAATAGCTTTCTTCAATACTCTTTTGCACTGTTTGACTGCGTTTTCCGCCAAACCATTAGACGCCGGGTGGTACGGTGCCGAGAATACATGTTCTACCCCGTTATTTTCTAAAAATGAATTAAACTCTGCACTACTAAAGGGTGGGCCGTTATCGGACACTAATTGTTTCGGTATCCCAAAACGCGACCAAATTTCCCTAATTTTACCTATAATTGCCTGTGCCGTAGTCGAAACGACCGGACACGCTTCTATCCATTTCGACGTAGCATCTACCATTATTAAGTATTTGTAACCGTGTATGGGCCCTAAAAAATCCACGTGCAATCTGGTCCATGGGCGAGTCGGCCAGGTCCACGGTTGCGGTGCGTGGTGTACTGGGGCCTCGGCCACTTCTGCACAGACTGTGCAGTTCCGACACAGGTTTTCCAGCATTTCATCAATCCCAGGCCACCACACATAACTTCTTGCTATGCATTTGGTTTTGATTATTCCCATATGTGTATCATGCAGTTCCCGTAACACCCTGTCTTGACAAGACTTTGGGACTATTAACCTATGACCCCACATAAGACAACCTAACTCAGCGTATATTTCTGTGCGCCTATTGAAATACGGTTTAAGTTCCTTTATTTCCACTTCCTTTGGCCAACCATCCCTAACATAGCTGACAATACGGCTCAACATTGGATCTCTTTTGGTCTCTTCTCTTATATCTTCATGTTTAAGTAACAATGCTTCCGAGGCAAAGTGGAGGTATGTTTGTTCCGGACTTCCTCCATATTTGACCCGTTAATAGCTTTATAACTTTCCACTAATCGAGACAAAGCATCAGCTGTGTTTGAATTTGTATTTACGTATTCTATATGAAAATCATATGCGGATAATATTAGCGCCCATCTCTGTAACCTACTAGCTGTCATACTCGGAATTCCCCGTTCTGATCCAAATATACTAACCAGTGGTTTATGATCCGTTTTCAAAACAAATTGCCTGCCATACAAGTATTGGTGAAATTTTTTAACTGCAAATACTATAGCTAAAGCCTCTTTATGTATCTGACTGTAATGATATTAGGCGGAGGTAAGCGTCCTTGACGCGTACGCTATTGGGTACTCCCGGCCGTCGGGCGTGCGCTGCGCGAGTACCGCGCCGACACCGCGTGAGCTCGCGTCACATGTCACCACGACGGGCCGTGACTCATCATAGTGTGTTAATACTTCCGAGCTAATTAATAACTTCTTTATCTTGTTAAATGCCTGAATTTGTGAATTTCCCCATACCCAATGTTTACCTTTTCTCAATAATTCGTTGAAAGGTGTTAAATGAAAACTTAAGTTTTTAATAAATTTACCGTAAAAATTCACCATGCCTAAAAAGGATTTCAGTTCGGATACGTTAGTGGGGGCGGTTAATTTAATTATCGGTTTTATCTTATCTGGATCTACTCTAACACCCTCACTATTAATTAGAAATCCTAAGTATTTGGCTTCTTTACTCAGAAAATCACATTTTTCTTTTTTTATTTTTAAACCTTTTTCTTGTAGTATTTCCAGAACTTTATTTAATGTTTCTACATGCACCTTAATCGAATTTCCCATTATTAAAATATCATCCAGAAAGATTGTAACATTAGGTATTTTATCGAACAATTGGCTCATAATTCTTTGAAAAATTCCCGGACTGGATGCCAATCCATATACTAATCTATCGTATTAATAACTGTTAATTCCTTTGATTCATCTAACAATATCTGATTGTACGCTTGAGACAAATCTAACTTCGTAAAGTACCGACTACCACTTAACCTACTTAATAAATCATCAATTTTTGGCACAGGATACTTATCAACCCTTAACATACGATTTAATGTAACCTTATAGTCAGCACATAAGCGTAAAGCGCCATCCGGCTTGTGAACAATTACCAGTGGTGTGGCCCAGTCGGAGGTGTCAACAGGCTCGATGACGCCCGCGCGCAGCATGGCCTCGAGCTCGGCATCGACACGCGCGCGCAGCGAGTACGGCAGCGGGCGCGCGCGGCAGAATATCGGCACGGCTCCCTCCCGCAAATGCAGCGTAGCCCGACTACCAGTGAAACACCCCAGTCCGCCATCAAATAACTTACTGTATCTAGAATAAATATTACATATTATATCGTCTAGCTGTTGACTACTTATCTCAGCAGATACACTTGTATTGTTCATTATTGTCATAGGGGGTATACAAATATTCAATTCTGAAAGCCATTGCCTTCCTAATAATGTGGTAGTTCCTTTATCAAATACATAATCACACATTATATAAATCCAATTTCTTTTTACAATTTCTATAAGTCACCGTTACTTCCAGATACCCTCCTGGCTGAACTTTGCTTCCATTATAAAATTTTACTAGTAAATTACATTGCAGTAACGGTATGTTAGCAAAATGTTTTTGGTAAGTATTTCTCGAGATACAAGATAACGCTGACCCCGTGTCAATTTCCATTGACAAAAGTACATTATTTACTAAAAGATTCATGCTCACCGGCGTATATTGGCTTAAAGACATTTGATACATAGGTTCTTCTAGATCCCCTACATCTTCTCTCTCTTCTTCCCAGTGCGTGCCAAATGCGTGCATCGTAGGTGCCGCGCCACCGGCCGTAGTGCCCGGCCATATCTTCCCGCGCCGACCATAGGGCCGGCCGGCAGCGCTCCGACCGCTGCCACGGCCGCCCGGCCCGTTTCGTGTCCCTCTGGTACCGCTATGTGATTGTTGAGAACGACCCTGAATGTCGCTCGTAGCCTCACTGCTGTCCGGGCATATGCGCCGCAAATGCCCGTTCTTTCTGCATTTACTACACTGATACTTGGAGAATTTACACTCCAGTTTTGTGTGTCTATAGTCTCCGCATGCTGAACATCCTCCAACATGCATGCGATGTTCATCACCCGTCTGTTCGAACGCTGCCGAACTTCGCCGGAACACTGTATTACTTCTCGAAGTTTCGAGCCCCTTCGAATAAGCGTTTGCACCGGCCCCGGTCGGCCCGGTGACGTCACCAAGCCCATCTACAGCGGCTGCATGTGCTCCGCCGCCTCCAGTGCGCTCGCCACCGACACTGCTTTTACGAAATTTATATTTCCTTCCGCGAACAATCGTTGTCTAATGAGATCACTCGAAATACCACACACGAATTGGTCTCTTAAATTATCGTCCAAACTTGCGCCGAATTCACAATACCGAGTTATTTTTTTTTAACTCCGCAACATATTCCGAACTACTCTCACCAGATTGTTGTCTTCTTTGTCTAAACTTATAACGTTCTGCCAAAATAGACGGCCTTGGTTGTAAATGTTCTCGCATGACCTTCACGACCTCGGTGAAGGACATGTCCGCCGGTTTCCGAGGACTGCACAAATTCACTAACAATTCATACGCGGTTTCACCCATGAATGCGATCAGAGTTGGTAATTTTAGTTCGTCCTTCACTGCATTCACCACAAAGTACATATCCAGTCTATCACAGTACGACTGCCAATTTCCGTTCTTCATGTCGAATTCGTCAAATTTCGCCATCCTCGTCGCCATTGTAGAATAAAACAACGATGTAGTTCGCACAACAATATTTTATTGACTGACGTACGCGGTCGACCTGCACGACATTTATAATACGGGACACAATTACTTAGGAATACCCTACATTACAGTCACCAGGTCGCTTTAATCCTATTTTAAGTTGTTTTCCCGATAGTTACTCGGTATTTGGCCGACTATTCCAGCTATCCCACGTGGTCGCGCGTTGAACTTTGGGCACGCGCCACGTGTTCTCGCGAGTCGTCAACGAAGATTCGCCTGGCAGGAAAACCTGTTTGTTACCGGAGCATCGCGAACCTTCGGCTGCGGCTGGATCTGGAGCGACTCATCTCCCAGAAACCAGGCTTGATTTGCACATTCATTTATTTTGTAGTTTGTTACCTAAGTGGTACTTAATTAATTTTGGTATAAAATACATTTCATTTAAAAAGATACAATGAGTGTTACCGAAGCCAAATCAGTTACTACCGCTGACAAGACTGTTGAATTGTCTAGTTTGGTCAAACAGAGAGGTATTTTAAAAGGGAGATTAACAAAATTCAGTGACTATCTTAACAATATAAGTGTATTAAAAACAATTCCCTCAGTTAAACAAAAGGAATTAGAATGAAAAATTAATAAATTTCAATTAATGTTAAACAAGTATGAGGTGATCCAGAATAAAATTGATTTATTGCATGAGGATAGCGATGAACAAATAAATGAGAAAGACACAATTGAAAATCAATTTATGAGAGTAATCTCTGTTGGTCAGGAATTATTAGATAAATAAATAGGCAAAACACAAAGTGAGAAAATTCATGATGATTTTAGTACTTGTCCTTCTCACTCAGGTAGCACAATAAGGTTGCCTGCAATTAAATTGCCTACTTTTGATGGTAGTTATTTATCCTGGATTGAATTCAAGGATACCTTTGAATCTATGATACATAGTAATGAAGGGATTCCTGCAATAAATAAGTTTCATTATCTGCGTTCCTCGCTTGAAGGAAGTGCATCAGTAGTAATAAAATCAATAGAATTTAGTGCTAGAAATTATTCAATTGCTTGGGAGATATTGTGCCAAAGGTTTGATAATAAAAATATTCTTATTAATAACCATTTAAAAGCGTTACATGAAATTGAACCTTTGCGGAAAGAATTCTACAAAGCTTTACGATTTGTTGTTGATCATATTTCTAAACATTTACGGGCTCTTGAGTCTCTAGGTCAGCCTACTAATAAGTGGGATGCCTTAATAATATTTATGGTCTCGGCAAAATTAGATAAAAAGTAGAAAGTGGGAAAAATATAAATGCAATCTTGCTGATTTACCATTACTAAGTGAATTCTTCTCCTTCCTGCGTAGCCATGCTGATGTGCTTGAAACTGCATATAGTAATTCAAATAGGTTTGATAAAACTTCTGATAACAAACAGAAGCCCCACTCTCAATCCAAGAGTTTAGTTGTTTCCTCTGATAAACATGATAATAAACATAGTTGTGTTTTATGTAGTCAAGCACACCCATTGTATAATTGTTCAAAATTTAAAGGTAAGAGTGTTGATGATAGGTTTATAGAGGTTAATAAGTTAAAGTTGTGTAAAAATTGCTTGCGCAGTGGGCATAATTCTTTTAAATGTAATATGAAGGGTTTGTGTCTTACTTGTAAAAAGAAACATAATACACTTTTACACAAACAAGTTAGTACAGATACAGAGGCACAAACAAGCTCATCTTCCTTGCCCGTCTCTTTGACTACCTCAACCAGTCAGACAACTTTGGATTCTGCAAGTCAAGTCTTGCTATGTACTGCTATTGTAAACATTATAGTTGAGGGTAATACCTATTCTGCTAGGGTGTTGTGTGATACTGGATCACAAAGCTCTTTTGTTACAGTCAATTTAATAAAACGACTAGGGCTGTCACTTGACAGAGTAGGCTCTGTGAGTGTTAGTGGAATTAATAGTTCAGCTCGAACTGAAATGTTGCATAATTCCAATTAAATCAAGAGTAATGCCTTTTGAAGTTAAAGTTAAATGTTTAGTTATTCCTCGCATTACTGGTATTCTTCCAAACACAGTAATTAACACTGAGTATTTACATTTACCCAATAATATAGTACTTGCTGATCCTAAATACTTTTTACCAGCAGAGGTGGACATCCTCTTAGGAGCAGAAATTTATTGGAATTTAATTGGAAATGGAATAATAAAACTTGGTTATAATAAACCAGTCCTTCAAGAGTCCAAGCTCGGATGGCTTGTAGGTGGTCCATTGTCAATGAGTCAGTCAATCCCAGAAGTTCACTGTAACTTCTCTCAAGAAATTAAAGATTCCTTAGAAAGATTTTGGAATATTGATGACTCACCACTACAAACTAAAACTTATACCGTCGAAGAGCAACTCTGTGAAAATCATTTTGTAGAAAATGTTTCTAGGCTTTCAAGTGGTAGATTCTCAGTGAAAATTCCATTCAAAGAAACTCCCGAGCAAGTACTCGGTGTCTCATATTACATTGCTAAAAAATGTTTGGAAAGCCTAGAGAAAAGATTTTGTAATTTTCCTAAATTAAAATTAGAATATAAAGCATTTATAGATGCATATGCTAATCTAGGGCATCTTACTGAGGTAAATAATCCTGACTTTGGCTACTTCTTAACACATCATGCAGTTATCCGTGAGAAGAGTGAAACTACCAAACTTCGAGTGGTTTTCAATGCTTCGTCTAAAACTCACTCGGGAAAGTCACTCAATGATATTCAAATGGTAGGGCCAGTGGTTCAAAGTGATTTGATATCAATATTGTTTCTGTTTCGCATACATAGATTTGTTCTTACAGGGGACATTGAGAAAATGTTTCGACAGATAGAAGTAGATCGATCGCAGCGCCATCTACCAGCGCCAGGGCTCGGAAACCGGTTGAAATTCTTAACCGGTAACGGTCATTGACCCCAAACCGAAATCAATTTAGGTTAAAAGTTGCACTTTACCGGTTTATGCGATTTATCGGTTTTCCACGAATTTCCGTTTTTATACTGAAAATTAACCGGTTAAAACCAAGTTTGATAGGGTCCCCGGATCCCGCCACTCTCGCTCGCGCGTTCTGGAAGTTGCGATGTTATTTATTACAAAATTTTAGTCGCATGCAAGTTCGCAACCTCACACGTCGCCGCCCCAAGATAGGTAAAAGGACTTTAAATAGTAATAGGCAACGAAGAATGAATAATAGAGGTACGGTCAACAACGAAAGTCGATTAGCAATGTTACTTTTTTTATATAATTAAACAGACACTAAACACGTAATGAATTGGCTTTCAGAATTTCAAGCAATAGCTAAGGGTTTAATATATCTTAATTTTATATTCGTTGCGTTTTACTTTTAATATTGTACTTAATACTTAGGATTTAATAATCCGCCTCAGTGGCCGCCGCATCTGGTGAGCGGCGGCGTCTCCTTCGGTACCTGGTGTATAGGCGTCGCGTCGCTACACAGGCGTACCGCAGTTGTGCTATGTTCTGCGACCAGCAGTACACCTGGCGCCTACTGGATGTAAGCAGCCGGACTCGGGACATTGCCGCGTCGCAAATCTGCGACATGGCCTCCCGGAACCACTCCGCCTCTTTGTTGATGTCAACCGGCCTATCCGGTGCATCTACCCAGGCCGGCACGATGGAAGCCTCCAGGAGGGCCTCCCGGTTCAGCTGCTTTAGTGCCCAACGCGGGCCGTCCCCTATTTCGACCGGGGATGGTCGAGCTGGCACGTTCGAGGTCTAAGCGAAGACGTCGAACCGAATGTACCGGTGGTCCAACAATGTCTCCACCTCCTCCCATAACGTGCCGGCCCTGAACACGGCTCGCCAGGAGGGGGCTAGCGAACGAGATATCACGCACGTGCGCACGCAAGTCTGTGTGGCTCCCCGTTTTAAGAGAAGCAGGCCCGACTCAACCCCCCACTCCTCTACGATTTCACCCCGGCGATACGAAGTCGGAGAACCCCAGGCCGTGGATTTGGCATTAAAGTCCCCCAACACGAGCACGGGGTGAGGACGGCTACGACTGACGACTGTACGCAATTCCGCCATAAAACACTCGAATTCGGCGAGAGATCGGTTGGGGGAGAAATACGTCCCCACGACCACTACTTCTCCAACTAGGGCCGCCACACATCCCCGTCCCCGAGTGACGTTCTCGAAGAATGGGGTGCCAGTTGCCGCCTGGGAGAATATGGCTACCGTGCCACTACATTTATCAACCACTCCGCCATGCTCTGAAGCAGAACATCCTGAGCTCTGGCGCAGTGGTTAATATTTGATTGGAGAAGACGAAGACATGGGGCCATTATTGGGTATCCATTTTTTCCGTCTCCTCCACGCTCCCACTCCTAGTAGGTGGATGAGCCGTTTGCGGTGGTCCAGCGGACTTCGTAGCGGCTCCCTTCTTAGACGATTTCTTCTTCTTCCTCTTCCCGCTGGGTTTGCCGCAGGCCTGGCCTACCCGGTGGTCGGCCGACTTGCCCGCCGCCGCACAGTCTACGCAGTGCGGCGTGGCCTCGCAGGAGCCGGCCTTGTGACCGGGCTGTCCGCAGCGGAAACACAGCATACTGCGATCAATCCCCGTGGTGCACCGCACACCCACATGTCCCAATTCAAGACAACTAAGTCGTCAGCTTTCGGGCCGCTGGTGGCGCCGGGAATTTCTAACATCCGGGCACTAGTGGCGGTCTTCTTGCACCTGATGCCCGTTATGCCGAGATCCCTCAAATTGATCTCAGCTTTTGCTTTTGCGAGTATCCCGGCGTAGGAGGTGCCCCCTTGCTCGTTTTCGGGCTGCAGCGTAATCACCACAGCCGCGGAGCGTGGGGCACGGACACGGCGCCTAGTAGCCTCAGCCTTCGCTGCTTTTGCCACCTTGGCTGCCTTCTTGGCCGATTTTTTCCTGGCTTTTTTGGCCGTTTTCTGTGTGCCCCAACAATTTCCCACTGCCCACCGGACAAGGCCCCACCATTAGGGTGGGGCCTTGTCTGAGGCCACAACTGGGGCCGCCTTATGCTGTTAAACCGGTGCCCGGGATCCGGATTTAGGATGTGGGATCGCTTGCGCTCTACCGCTAGAGGCGGGCGCAATTGCCTTCCCTCCAATGCCGAAAAACGAGTGTTTAGACTCGCTATCTTTGTACGGATCAAGCGAGTCAGCTCTGCCTCCGCGGGCTCCGTGGACAGGTCCACTCCTACCACTTCCCTCAGATGCTCCTGGCGTAGGCGCGCCAGTTCGGCCCACGTCTCTTTTAGCTGCCTTTCAAGATCAGCTGTTTAAGCCGCCCGGCGGGTGTTCTCCGCCTGGAGCTTCACCGTCTCATCGGTAGTTGTGCGTTTAAGAAGCACCTCCACGGCTTCAGTAATCGAAACCGTCACCACCTTCAACGCCTTCTGACACGGTCCGCTGAGTCTCTTCGACACCTTGGCAACCCGTTTGAAATGAAATGAAATGAAATGATATTTATTCAGTAAATTGGTTATAAATAACACTTTTACACGTCACATTTTAAACTAAATGAGTCCAGTGTTTCCTAGCCGACTGCTCTGAGAAGAAACACCGAAACAAACTCAGAGGTCAAAGTCTCTTTTAAAGTCCATACAATTACTTGTAATGGTCAAATCATATCGAACCAAGTAGGTTAATGTCCGAGGTGGTCTCTTGAGGAGAGAGGCACACAAATTTGAGTCGGCCTGTCCAGTCAATGCACGCATTTGTCAGAAATCGTCAAGCTCGACTCAGAATTTAAGAAGCTCAACGATACGACGAACAATACCAAAGAAGGGACATTTGGGTAGGCCGCATCGAGTACTTAAACTGTCAGACAACAATAAAATCTTATCAGAAAAAATGCAACAACCCACATATTTCACATACTTACAATATAATATATAAAAAAAAATACTTTTCAAAGTATATCCCAATGAGAATAAAAAACAAAAAATAAATAATAAATATAAAAATACAATAGTCTCTAAATGTCATATTAACGTTAAATTAAAAGATGTCATGTTTATTTACTAAACATGACATCTTTTAATTTAACGTTATATGTCAAAATGAAAAATGTAATTTGCAAAGGGCATAATCACAAGGCTTAGCAGAGCGAGCAGTTCAATCCCAACCTTTTTTATCATCTAAATAATCCGAAATTTTATAGTAGCCCTTTTTGTATAGTTTGGCTTTAATACAACTTTTAAATTTTTTAATTGGTAAATTTTGAACATCAATGGGAAGTTTATTGTAAAAACGTATACATTGACCCATGAACGAGTTGCCTACTCTGTGAAGACGAGTGCGATGTAACACAAGATTGTGCTTATTCCTAGTATTAAGTCCATGGACATCGGACACTTTCTTAAAATTTGAAATATTCTTGTGTAGATACATGAGGTTTTCAAATATGTATTGTGAGGCTACAGTCAGAATATTGATGTCTTTGAATTTCTCTCGAAGGGAATCCCGTGGACCTAAGTTGTAAATGGCTCGAACAGCCCTTTTTTGTAGAACAAAGATAGTATTATGACCGCACAGGTTCCCCAGAGAAGAATCCCATACGACATGAGACTATGAAAATAATTGAAATAAACAACTCTGGCTGTATCTACATCAGTTATCTGTCGAATCTTTTTAACAGCATAGGCGGCCGAACTGAGCCTGCCTGACAATTTTTCTATGTGCGGGCCCCATTGTAATTTGGCGTCAATGGTAATTCCAAGAAACACCGTTGACTCAACAGGATTCAACTCTATTCCATTAAGCTGTACATTGGTGCTTAGCCGCCTGACATTTGGCGTTGAAAATTTAATGAGATTCGTTTTTTTTTTCGTTTAACAGAAGATTATTTACATTAAACCAATGGACAACTTTACAGAGTGCATTGTTAACTTCGTCAAAATTTTCTAACTGTCGCTTGATTTTAAAAATTAGTGAAGTGTCATCCGCGAACAATACAATCTTGTGATTATCCCTTACGTGATAAGGTAAGTCATTAATATAAATAAAAAACAGGAAAGGTCCTAGAATTGAACCTTGCGGAACGCCCATGGTAACCGCAGATCCTGCAGACATTTTGCCATTGACATCAACCCTCTGAATTCTGTTGTTCAGATAAGAAGTCAGAAGGTCGAGAGCTCTGTTCCTTATACCATAGTGGTGCAATTTCCTGATGAGTGTATTATGGTCTACGCAATCAAAGGCCTTGGATAAGTCGCAGAAAATGCCAAGAGCGTCCCGCGATTCCTCCCAGGCCTCAAATATGTTCTTCAGTAACTCCACGTCCGCGTCTGTAGTTGAACGACCCTTTGTAAAACCGTACTGTCTCAGATGGAGTAAATTATATTTATTAAAATGCCTTAACATTTGATTCAAAATTAATTTTTCAAAGATTTTACTCAATGTGGGTAATATGGAGATGGACCGAAAATTCGTGGGATCAGTTGTACTACCAGATTTGAACAGTGGAATCACTTTACTAAGTTTCATCAGGTCAGGAAATACACCTGATGCAATGCAAGAGTTAAAAACAATTGCTAAAAAAGGAGAAATAACATCAATTATTTCAGACATCATATGTACCGATAGTCCCCAAAGGTCGGCAGTTTTTTTTACATCTAGATCCCTAAAGGAATCAACAATGTCTTTAGCAGTCACAACAAAAAATTCAAAATGTTTGTCGCATTCTGGTACACATTCTTTTAGTATAGAGTAAGCAGAAGTGGACGACGACGACAGAGTCCTGGTTGTTAAAATTGGAATATTAGTGAAGAAATTTTCAAACTCTGTTGCCACGTCCATGTCGGCTTTAAAATCTACATTGTTGATTTTCAAATGGAAATCACGGTTGCGTACTGTAGTTCTTCCCGTTTCTGAATTAATAATATTCCAAGTTGTTTTAATTTTGTTACCAGATAATTTTATTTCTTATGTGTAAGGCTTTTGCTGAGGAACAGGCTCTTTTAAAAGTTTTAGAATATTTTTTAACAAATTCTTCAAAAGTTTCGTCTTGGTTATATGATTTTTCACTGTAAGTACAATTCATATAACCTTTCCCTACTTTTATAAATACCCGGTGTTACCCAATGCCGTCTTTAAACTATTTGAGGCCCTGGGCACATTAGGATCATGGGGCCCCTATGACCTTGAGAAAACACTATTTAGTTACAATAGATAAAGAAAGACAAACAAGGTTCTAAATTTATTTTTATTTAGTTACTAACTATAAAAAAATAGGAAATATAAAAAATAATCTACAAAAGTAACTCGCTTAACTTAAAATCCTTAGATTAATTCTATGTTGATTGCGAAGGTACCCTTCTAGATTTAAAATGAGCAAAATCGTTAATCACATCTTCAAAATCTATGGTATTGAGAATATCACATTCTATGGACATCAGCGACAAACTAGTTAATCTCTCTTGAAGCATTGTACTTCTTAATTCATTTTTTATTCGTTTCAATTTGGAGAAGGAGCGTTCTCCGCTGCAGTTAGTTACCATCATACTTAAAAATATTCTCAATGCAATTTCTACGTTAGGAAATGTGTCTTCAATTTTGTTTTGCTTTAATAGATTATATACTTCCTGTACACTGTTAGATGCTTCATTTTCACTCTGAACATTTTTTAAGTATTCTTTTAAATGTTGACATTCTATTTCTAACTCTTTTTCATTTACATCTTCGTGATAGATTTGAGAAAATTCTTTGCATCCTTGTCGTATCTCTTCGGAATTCAGAGTTTTTAAGTGAAAAAATAAACTAAAACGTTGACTGACGGTCTCATATGAACTTTGTCGCTGTTTTAGATGAACACTCAAGGTATCGATTATTGGGAGAAAGGTTTCTACGTTGAATCGCTCTTTTCCATTCAATTGGACTGATGGCGCAGAGCCATCAAAAAATTCCAGCCGTGAGCTTCTACGTCTTGTTATGTGAGATATATCCTTGTAGTCAGATTCTGGGTTATTTTCTTTGGCAGATGATTCGAAGTTATCAAATTTATCCCTGAGGTTAGTAATAAAATCATAAAGTGAAGTCAACAAATTGGTTGCAACGTCCAGTGTTATTGTTTCTTTCTGAAGATAATTACTTGTTTTGTCTATTCTTTCCAATATGGTGCTCCAGATTTCCATCAGTATAATAAATTCTAGATTTCCCATTTTTCTAGACAGACTAAGGGCTTCGTCTCTTGTTTCTCGTGCCTGTTCAGTATCGTTTGCGATGGTGATTAAAGCTTCTAATATTCTTTTATAACCCCCATGCAAAGCACTTACTGCATCAGCTCGGGCTGACCATCTGGTTTGTGAAAGACTCTTAACAACTTTTTTTGAACCTAAATGTTCTGTTAATATATTCCATCTGTGGGTAGAGCCAAAAAAAAGTTGTACACTTTCTGAACTATTTCAAAAAACTGTGATGCCTCCGGTACACACTTAGCAGCATGGACACCTACCAAGTTTAGTGAATGTCCTGCACATGGTATAAAGGTGGCAAATTCACATTTTTCCTTGATTCTTGTTTGTAGACCACTATACTTTCCCGACATATTTGAAGCATTGTCGTAGCTTTGTCCTCTGCAATCTTTTATGGGAATATCATGTATCTCTAAAAAATTTAAGATGGTCTCCGCTAAATACTTAGATTTATGCTCTTTAATAGGTATAAATTTCAAAAACCTTTCAACAGGAACACAGTCTTTTACGTATCGAATGATGAAAGTTAGCTGGTCAATATGAGACAGATCGGGCGTACTGTCAACGCTTATGGAAAAATATTTTGCTGATTTAACTTCATTTATAATTTTTTTTAGAACCTGTTTTCCCATTACTTCACTAAACTCATTACAGATATTTGCTGATAAATAAGAAATGTTACCCTTTCCAGGATTCCCAAATTTTTTTAAGTGATCTGCAAGAAATGGATCAAATTCACTCAATAATTCCACACAACCCAAATAATTTCCATTGTTTGGAGATCCTAGGATTTCATTGTCGCCGCGAAATGGAAGCCCTCTCGATGCCAACAATTTTACAACAGCTACAATCCGTTTAAGTACGTTTCTCCAGTAATCCACTTCCTTTTGATGTTGAGATAATAACTCTATATCTACTCTACCAACCGCTTTACTTCGTGCCAGATAAGTCATCATAGATTGCTTATGCGCTGGGCTATTTTCATGTGTTAAAATTATGTGATTAATATGCTTCCAATCATTACATCCATTCCGAGAGCAAAGATTAACATCAGTTGGGTTAAATAAGCAGCATGAAAAACAAAACACAGAGCATTTGGAAGGCGAATACAGCAACCATTTTCTTTCGACGCTTTCATTGTTCTTTAATTTGCGAATAAATAATGCTTTTTTGAAATATCTCGTCACTAATTTATTACCATCTTTGTAGGTTCTGGATGCCTCGGAAAAGTCAGAATCTTTATTTTGAAAATATACTGGTCCCTTACGAATTAAAATTTCGCGATTTATTTCAACAAACTTTTCGTGAAAATAATCGGCGGGATCGTGCGATATTAATTCTTCTGTGTTGGAAAACTGCTGTTCAATTGACACAGTTGGAGTTGTCGGTTTTAGTGAAGTTACTGAAGTCGTTGCACTTTCGTCGTAGGAATAGTCGCTTTCTGATTCAATCTCTTTTCAACCGACTTCAAAAAGGAGGAGGTTCTCAATTCGACGCGTATGTTGTTTTTTTTTTTTTTTTGTATATTTGTTCTACGATTACTCCGCCAATTATGAATCGATTTGGATGATTCTTTTTTTGTTTGAAAGAGTCTAAAGTTATTTTTTATTTTGTAGTTTTTGAAGGCGGTCATCTTTTTTTGTAAAAAAGCTTTTTTCAAAATTGGAACATGAAGGTTTAGAAATTCCCGCAATTTGTAATTGAGCTGAGTCATCATGTGGAACATTTATGAGTTGATTGCTACTTACAGAAGTTTTTCCAGTAGTAGTAGTAAAATATGATGTTAATTTTGGTAACTTTTCAATTACTTCTTTCTGATGTAGAGCTTTTTTCCTTTTTTCAGATCCACTAGGATATGACCGTTTCGACATTTTATATTATAATTCAGTATTTAATTAATTTTATAACGAAAATATTCGCTAACACAAAACAGACAAACGACGATTTAATCAAACAATACTATTTTTTTGTCAGAGCTCAAGCACAGTCAGTAACAAACTAACAACTACAAACAAAACAAACGCCACAACATCGCAGACAAATACTTGAAGGCAATTCCCGTTCGTCAAGTCAAACGACGATCGGGAGTCGGGAATTCCCCTTTTTTGTCTTTGGTATTACGAATGACGTTCGAATAGGTTTCTTTAAGACATAAACCACACCGCATCAAATAATTCTTCTTTTTTTAATTTAATATTTTTTCTTTTAATTGTATTCTTATACTTACATATAGGTATTTAAATTAACCTAAATATACTATTATCGGAAAAACTCATTTTTGAGAGAGAGTGGAGTACTTATACCCTGTTTATTTATTAGTTTGATCTTTCTTTTTGACGGATGTCAAATCTGAAATCGATATAACTTTGCAACGACGAACAATATTTTGTTATTTTAATAATATTAAAAATTGATAATAATCATAAGAATAGACACACAACATAAAAGTACCTGTTAAGGACTCAAGCATTTTCCGAAAGTCTTAAGTGGTTTTTATTGCTTCGAAGTAAAATTTAAATAGAAAAACTGAAAACAAAAACTGAAAAAAATGATTTTATGTCTGGTGCAATAAAATTGATTGACGAATGAATTAATTTATTTTGAATAGTTTAAAACATACATACAGCCGCATATTTAGCCAACACATTTTTTACACCAATAGATATTTTCTGTTTCCCATCACTGACCCATCTGTCAAAAAGTTCAAGCTATGTTGTACAAGGAATAGCTATCCGCATGCGGCAAACTAAAGCTAATATAATAAGCGTAGGTATTGTAGTAAGTCATTATCATCAGATTTTAAAAATTAATGTTTTTCGGTAATACCTAAATATCGGTTATCATTTGGTAATCTGGCAGGAACTAGGGGGCCCCATTCGATCGCGGGGCCCTGGGCACGTGCCCATAGTGCCCAGTGGGGAAGAGGGGACTGGTGTTACCCAGTCACTAAATTTAACACGGTCACAAGCAGGTAATGTTTTTGAGGTGAAAACTTTCCTGTATTCACAATTGATAAGATTAAATAATAAACTATATGCATTGTCCGGGTTGATGTGATAAGGCAAACTCGGTAGCCTTTCCATTAAATTACTTTTAAATTGTACTAAACGAGTTTTGTATACAGGAACAAAACTCACAAACTTCCTTTGAGCTTCAACTATTTTCTGAGGGAAAGTAACTAACTGGCCACAGTGATCTGAGTCCAACTTGTTTATAATTAAACGGCTGGATGGTCTTAAGTTTGTAAAAATATTGTCAATGCAGGTGGCACTAGTGGCAGTAATTCTAGTTGGCTCAAGGAATGTGTGGTACAAGTTATATGACTTCAATAAAGTTAAAAATTTATTTACAGTAGCTGATTTTTCTAGTATATTAATGTTAAAGTCTCCACAGACAACAACCGTTTTATTACTGCTACAAGTCTTTAATAATACTTCCTCCATATATTTTTCAAAAATATCATAGCAAGCACATGGGAGCCTGTACACGTTCATTACAATGAACTGTTTAAGCTCGATGCAAGCTATTTCAATAACTCGCTCAACAGAGAGGCTTACTATGTCCTTACGTTCCTTAAATTTAATATTGTTGCGAAAAATGATGAGGGAGCCACCCCGTATCATATTCACTCTGCTGAACGAGCTGGCCACCAGGTGGTTATTGAAGCTGAACATGAATTGGTGGACTTTTAACCAATGTTCAGTTACACATAAAATATCAACAAAACTACAGTTCATGAACAGCTCCAATTCTAATTCTTTACCTATCACACCCTGTATATTTTGATGAACTATTTTTAAATTATTGCTGGTAAGTTCACTTATGTTACAAGAATCTGATGGGTGTGATATTAAAGAATGGCTTACATTATTGCTAGAGTTTAACTCTATTGTCTCAAAACCCCTTGAATTTGGGTACAAGTCTAACTTGGTATTTGAATTAGTGCTAGAGATTAACTCTATTGTCCCATGTTGTAATTTAAATTACTTGGAACAAATTCCAAGCTCTGCTTATTCAAATGAAGTTTATGACTTGACCGCTCAATAGAGGCAGAATAGTTAGACAAACACTTGGCTGACTTATAAATACAATATGATAGCGATTTTGCTACCTGTCCTTTATAAAAATTGCAAAGATAGTAGTTATCTTCGGTCGTAAAATATTTTTGACTAATGAGTACATTAGAGTCAATAAATTCAAACATTTTATAAGACATTGTCATAGTATTTATTTTCAGATTATGTCTTTATCTGATGTTATTTTCGGTCTGTGACAGGCCATTGTCATAAGAAAAGGCAAACAGCACTATTTTATGTACATTTAACATGGCTAAACTATCAAAATACTTCTTTATTTTGGCACTGTTTGCATTTCCCCTTCTCCCAATTAAAATTAAAATAGTAGTAGATGGGCTGTACTCCTTACTTAATACTTCCTCCAGAATACCACTGTAACTGGCATCAGGCATACAACAATTAATTACCTGTTTATCTAAATGATGGTGTAGTACATGACCCATATTTTTACCCATTTCATCACAGTACATGAAAATTAATGGTCGCCACGGCATCCTGGAGCCTCATGTCCAGGTCTCCAGCGGGCATATCATCCGCGTCGCTGACGCAGGTTCCCGAGTGCCGAGTGATCCTTCCGGCAACTACCTTTTTCGTCAATTCGGTGACATGCCGCTCGTCCTCCGCGAGCTTCTCCGCCCTGGCCTCTGCGCGCTGAGCAGCGGCTAGCTCCTTCCGGGCCTTGGCCAGGACGACATATGCGCCGCTCCCTCTGCTTGGCTTTAGGCTAGTACTGGGGGTCTCGTCTGTCGAAGCCGACCCTGGGGAATGATCATCGGAGCGGAGGCGCTTGCGGGAGTTCTTCCAAAACTTGGATTGACTCCCAACACAGGCTCTCCGAAAATCAAACTCGCTGCGGAGTCTCACTCAGACTCCGTAGCCACCTCCATCCGGGTGAGGACCACCGTGGGCGCAAGTTGTGCATTAAAGCCGTCCTGTCCCATCACTTGGTCCGCGGGCGCAGCGGACGTGTTGAGCATCAGACCCAACGACTCCGCCGTTGCACCGGAGTGTGAGCCTCCTCGGCTCTCGTTGCCGTTGTCGGCAAATGGCTCCTTCTCCTCAACTTGCTTTTTTTTAAAAAATATTTTTGAAATCCATATTATTCCCACGAGCAGGGGTCGGCAGGTACCCTACAGGGGAAGCGCTAGAGACTGGTAGCCTCACCAGCCATTCATCCTCTCGCCGCACTTCAAAACTTAAGATTGGGGGTTTATAGCTTAGAGGTATCCTTCCTCTGGGCCGGGCGGTTAATCCAAGCCCCCGACGGCGGCATTAAACATGCCTCTGTTCGCTGTCCGGCCAACCCGACTCAACGAACCCGCCGAAAGTTCGACAAATCTATTAGTAATATTATTCAAAATGGGTTTTTCGCTGATGATCTCAATACTGGTTCTGAATATGGGGGTATGAACCCAGATGATGTCAAAGGCAATTTTGTACAATATCAAATACTTGTAATGAATAACGTATTTATTTGTATGAGGATTCATGTCATGTCTAAAAAAAAAACATAACATAACATCACGCCTGTAATCCCCTAAGGGTTAGGCAGAGGTGTACCCATTAGTACACCCACATTTCGCCAGTTATGTTTTTAGTCCCATGTAATAGGGGGCGAGCCTATTGCCATCAACCGGGCGCAAATCCAGACTCCGAGGCTGCTACTGAGAAACTCCTGATGGAAAAACCCAATAACACTTTGCCCGACCTGGGAATCGAACCCAAGACCTCATGCACAGCAGTCGCGCTTGCGACCACTAGACCAACGAGGCAGTCCTTCAAGACACCTTCGATAAAAAGTTTATATTGAGTCAACCTTTTGAGAGGAGCTCGTAGCTAAGTAATAACAGCCGCACGGGTCGATCCGTCAGGTTAAGCTACGCTTGCCGGGGTTGGTCCGTGGATGGGTGACCATCTTTACACACCGAGACTCCTCCGTGCCTAGGAAAGCACGTTAAGCCGTTGGTCCCGGCTGTCATATGTGGATCTTTGACAGTCGTTACGGGTCGTCAGAAGCCCGAAAGTCTGACAAACCAGTCTTACCTAGGGGTATCATATTACCCAGTTACTGGGTTGTGGAAGTCAGATAGGCAGTCGCTCCATGTAAAATACTGGTATTCAGCTGCATCCGGTTAGACTGGAAGCCGACCCCAACGTAGTTGGGAAAAGGCTAGGCAGATGATGATGATTGAGTCAACCTTTTGCTCTACGATTTGGTGCCTGTGTACCTCGAGGTACATATTTGGGCAAAGTTGTATGGGATTTTTTTGACCTCCTTTGTTTGAAACCTACGATTTAATCTATAAATCTATAAAACTCGTTAAGACGTCCCGCAACCCCGGCAATACACGTTACCTGTGATGTAACTTTCCCTTCATACTTTTCCTGGCTTAGTGTTGGCTACCTTGTGTTGCGTGACGAGTCCAGATGGAAGTTACATTTAACAATAAAGAAAAAAAATATACAAACAACTGGGAAGGTATTTTTGGCGTATTTAAAAGTTAATCACATTTTTATTTTTATTTTTTTTTTTTTTTTTTTTATTTTTTTTTTTTTTTTTTTTTTTATTTTTTTTATTTTTTTTTTTTTATCTACAGTTTAATAAAAAATTACTTACTGGTTTTATTTACACTGATTGAATATCTACACTAATTTGAATTTAATTTTACACTTAGACGCCCCCAAGGAATAAACCTGTATTATACTATTACTGACTTTTTACTGTTATTCCATTTTCGGAATCTATGGGTCGGGAATTCGGGATACATCTATGCATTTTTTCTCATTTTTTTTCTGCGGTAATTCCCAACGATTTTCCTTATAACACGTTCTTTGGAAATTTTCCATTTTTTATTTACTAGAAAAATAACGTTATACATTATTACAATTTAAATTCTGTGGCTACATTTCGGTAAAGTAATATTACTGTAAAATATTTCAGAAAAATTATTGGTTAATGCGATTACAGGTTTATTATCGTATAAATTTTGTGGTACACATTTTCGGTCTTCTTCTTCTTCTCGTGTCGAATGACTCAAACTTTGTCCGACCAATATTGAGCAACCTGTACTGATCTGTCATTGGCCTCATTAAGGTCTTGGATGGTGCAGGTGGTAGTGCACGACGGACAACTGAGGAGGTGACGCGTCCTGTGATGGTGCTCCACACTGGCACTCCGTTTGGAATGGGTGAAGAAAGCCCCATTTGGCCAGATTAGTTTTACAGCGGCCAACCTGGGTCCGCAATCTGTTAAGAGATTTCCAGATTGGCCACTGCAGTTCACAACCAGGGGGAAGATGTTCTTCCGGAGTAATGAAATGTGGAGGAGGTGGGTGTTTGTGCCTCCATAATGCACACCTCTCGTCTGCCGCAAGGTCCACCGATGAGGTCGTACATCGCATGAAGCTTTTTCGACTCTTCAGACGGGCAGGTATTAGTTGGTGACCATGCAAGGGGTGGCGGCTGTCTTGTTCCTGTTTCTCCCTCTCAATGCGGTTGGCTATTTTGCGGCGAACATCTGATGGAGCTATGCCCGCCAGTGGGTACAGCATCGTGAGTGGAGTTGGTTTCAGACACCCAGTTACGATGCGACAGGTATCATGCAACGCTACGTCGACTTCTTTAGCATGGGCGGAACGATGCCACACTGGACATGCGAACACTCCAGCGGAAAAAGAAAGACATAGGCCGGTTGTGCGTAGAACCTGTGGTGATGCTCCCCAGCTAGTGGATGTTAGGCGGCGCATGATGTTGTTTCTAGTCCCGACTTTTTGCTTGGTTTTTAGACAGTGAAACTTGTATGTCAGGGACCTATCCAAAGTAATGCACGAGGTAATCACCACGATGACTCAAACTCAAACATTTTCGGTAATGCACTGTTACAGTTATCGTCCGGGACTTAAATGTAGGGGAAGGTGGGGGAATTGCGGACGCTTAAGCTGAATCACAAATAAAACTCAAACTATTAATAATAATCAGTCTGTCTTTATTAATTATTTTACTATAGTTGTTTACCTATCAAATCAACATTAATTATTATATGAGATCAATCAACATTTATTAAATTTTAATCAAAAACAAAAACATATATGTCCGTAATTACCCATAGCTCTTGGGGTAAATACGGACCAGTGCTGGGTTAATTACGGACATCATGGGGTATTTACGGACGAGGTCCCATTTCATTTGCAGAATTCACAAATGTAGCCTCTTGAAGAAGACCTAGCACTGCAATTCTCATGTGCCCAATTCTGACATTTTGAACACATGATCCAGTCTTCGTTGGGTGGATCACAATACTTTTCCTGGCAATAAATGCAGAAATATTCATCATTTTCTTTATCACATTCAAAATTGTTCAAGTTTCTTAAACCTTTTGGTCGTTTTTCTTTAGTGTTTTTTGGTTTCTTATTTATAGTTTTGGTCTTTTCTTGTTCTAGGTTCTTTCTCTTTCTTTCTGTTTTCTTTTGTTCTTTTTGCTCTAGGTTTACTTTTTCTGGTGTGCTGGTGAAAATAATGGAGTGTTTCTTTTTAACTAATCGTTTTGTTCGAGCAGGTTTTAGAGTTGGTACTTGCACTACATCACTAAGTGGTACTAAGGGAGATGGAGAAGTTTGACTTGTTATACTTCGATTAACACGAGCTTCACTAACATCACCCACTAATGCAGGCGTAGGTGTTGTTTCGTTTAAATCGTCAAAGTTAGCGTCATTATTGGAAAGTTGGAATATTTCCTGAGGTTCTATTGAATTAGAAATATTTTCATTGGCAGCATCACAGACAACTTGAGATTCATTCTGGGACTCATTTTGGGACTCATTTTGGCTTGAATTATTGGTATTTGTTTGTATCCGTTGTTCAAGAGGAGAAACTGATGCAAAATTATCACCAAAACTTTCAAAAGTGTTTTTAAATTTATCTTGATCCATTGGAAAAATTCCAGCAGACTTAAAGCCATTCATAGCTTTTTCAGTACTTGTGGTTCTATTAAAAGCCTTTGTATAAAGGCCTACAACATCATATGCCGTAATTTTGGTGCCTGGATGGTTGACCATGAAGGATTCACATTCTCTGTTATATGCTGTTTTTAGTGGGCCATGGAAAGTTAAATCTAAAGGCTGCATTCTATGGGATGTGTGAGGTGGCAAATAAAAAAAAATTCTTGCGACAAAATTCGTGAGCTCTCAAACTAACGTGGCTTTCATGGTTGTCCAGTATTAATAAAATAGGATCATCTGCAGATGGTTTTGCAAATGCTTTGAAATGCTGAAGCCAATCAACGAAAATTGATTCAGTTATCCAGCCTGAATCAGAAACACAAGCCACCACATTACTGTCCTTCATAAGCAGTGCATTCATTCGCTTTCTTTTTAATATGAAAAATGGGGGAATGTATGTGCCTCCAGCATTAAAACAATTTATAACTGTGGTCAAGGAACCACGTTCTGCGCTGGTACATTTACCTACTTGTTTTAATCTTTTCGGTGCGAGAATCCTGGAATTTCGTTGCACAGTACTAATCCCCGTTTCATCAACATTGTAGATTGAATTCGACTTAAATTGGTATTTTATCATGAGTATTTTTAAATTTTCAAAAAATATGCCTGTTTCTTCTTGATTAAATGCTGTGATTCTATTTATTGAAGTAGCTTCTGGTCTTCGAAGTGATATATTGGGGTGTCTCGCCATAAAATTATAATACCAATTCATACCTGCCATTTTGGTATCTTTATTGAAGTCGTTAGCTATGTTATTAGCAGCGGCAAAATCAAATGCTATTTTTCTTAAGGTAGGAATTGTTATCCCAAAGAAGGCTTTGCAAGATTTTAAAGTGAATTCGACCAGTTCGTTTTCTTGAGATTTATTAAAGACTGACTTCTTTCCTCTTTTTGGCATAGTACTTACACAGGCTTTTTTCACTTGATCAAAAAGGGTTGCTCTGGGAATGCCATACTTCTCTGCCGCCTGTCGAAAAGGAGTCTTTTTCTCTTTAATTTCTTGCACAGCTCTTTGTAATGTTTCAATGGTGTTAACTGGTCCTCTTTTCTTAATATAGTTTCGAGGCATCTGTAATATAAAGATATTGCTATAGGATTTGTTAAAAAATGGGGTAATTACGGACGTCCGTATTTACCCCAGGCCATTTGTCCGCAATTGACCCAAATGAGTTGTAAAAAGTACAACAACAAAATTTTTAGGTTAACAAAATTTATCAAGGCAAACGTTTGTACTATTTACTCGTCATTAACATCGCAATCGACAGAAAATATAACTTTTATACTGACACTTATTCTTTTTGAATAACACTCAAAATAGTTAGTGTAATAATCACTGGGTTAATAAAACACACTTTGGTACTTAGATCACGTAGGTGAAATAGTATATGCGTCTAGCGCACGTCTGCCCTCGCTCGCGGTTGGCGCTAGACTGCCTGCGCGCCGCTCAGGAGCATACACTACATCCCTTCTTTATTTTATAAATAATTAAGTTACAATAACTTAAACAACAATATTAACAATGAAATAACAGAATAGATTTAGTAATATATATACTAGTGAATCAGGCATACAACATTATATAATCAACAAAGTGACAGACAGATAATCATTTTAATTGCATAAATGTATATTGCAATACTTTAGTCCTCATTGTTCAATGACCCTGTGTCCTTATTATCATTGTCCACAACCTGCCAAGAATCATTAATTTTCTTTAAATGTACTATATTCCGACGATACTCTTTACCTGTTTCGTCGTTGCGTACATGAATATCACCATCGGTGACTCCCGTCACTGTGTGAGAGGTAGGGTTATAGTTAGGTGTCAATTTGTTATCCTTAGTTATATTTTTTAACATTACCTTTTCCCCTATTTCTAAATTAGAATCAGTAGCTTTTCTTTTTCTATCCCCATATTCTTTCCCTTTTTCTTTCATTATCATATCCCTATCTCTCACATCGGAATCTATGAGTTTATTTTCTACATCTGGAGCGAAGGGAACTTTATCTCGAAAGCGTCTTTTATAAAATAACTCAGATGGCGATGTACCTGTAACAGAGTGGGGTGTACTATTATACATCATTAAATGATTTAAAATATCTTCTTTCCAGTCCTTATTTTCGGCTTGGCTAATTTTAAGTCTCTTTAGTACATCTCGATTTTGTCTTTCGACTTCCCCATTCATTTGTGGCCAATAGGGAATAGTACTATTGACAACGATACCGCATTCTTTGCAGAAATTGCGGAACAAATCGCTCGTAAATTGATTCCCGTTGTCACATGTTATAGTTGCAGGATAACCTAACCTTGAAAACATTTCTTTTAGGACTTTAATGGTGTCAAGTGCAGTGATACTTTTCATAATCTTAATTTCTTTATACCGGCTGTAATAGTCGACAAGAATTAGTATGTAGTCTCGACTCGGAAGTGGCCCTAGAAAGTCAACGGCCACATCTATCCATGGCTCTTTAGGTAGTGATCGCCTTTTCATTGGGTGTGGTGGATTAGGAGCCGACACAAGAGTGCATCCGCGACAAGCTTTCACTACACGCTCAGCATCCCCATCGATCCTAGGCCACCACACTTTTGACCTTAGACGACCTTTCATTGCAACTATACCAGGGTGCCCTTCGTGAGCAGCTTCTAATACCCTCTGGCGTAAATCTTTTGGTATGACTATCCTAGTACCCCGCAGCAAAATATCTCCGCAAAAACAAAGCTCGTTTCTTATGATTTTGAAACAATTTATGGATTCGTGCCAATCTTCATTGAAAATACCCCTTTTTACCTTTGAGACTTCGTCATCTTTTGATGATGATGCCTCTATTTCATTTAGGGACACAGCGACAGGTCGAGAGTATGTCACAATTTGGTTTATATAATTCTCGCTATCAAATGGCCTCGTTGGAGCTATTTGACATAGCCTAGAAATGGGGTCGGCAATATTTGACTTACCAGGGCGATAGATAACTTTGAATCTATATGCTTGAAGCCTGAGTACCCATCGTTCAATTCTCGCGCAAGGTTTTGAATGTCGCCCGAAAATCGTTTCTAACGGTTTGTGATCGCTTATGATATTTTAAAATGCTCAACAGCCCAAACTAATGCCAATGCTTCCTTTTCAGTTTGGCAATACCTTTTTTCACAATTGGTCAGAGCTTTGTGTCCATAAGCGATAACTCTAGGACCTTCCGTATCTATTTGGACAAGGACAGCCCCCAGTCCCACCGGTGATGCGTCAGCAATAACCTGTGTTTGGTCGCTGGGATTGTAGTAACCAAGACATTTTATGTTAGTTAAGCTAAGCTTTAGAGCTTCAAATGCTCTATTTTGTTTGGAAGTCCAAAATTTGTCGACCGATGCCGATTTCCCAAGCCCTAATCTCAACAACTGTCTAAGGGGGTCGGTAAGTGTTGCCAAATTTGGAATCCATTTCCCCACAAAATTGACTAAACCGAGAAAGCTTTGTACTTCTTCAATCGTGTTTGGGCGTCTACTAGTTTTAATAGAGGATAAGTATTTTGTAAGGGGTTTTATTCCATCTTCTGTAAGTTCGTGACCGAGAAACTCGATTTTGTTTGTTTTATATATACATTTCTTTTCGTTTAAAAGAACGTCATTTTCTTTTAAAACCCTTTGCACCTTACTCAACCGATCATCGTGTTCTTTCTCTGTTGCCCCAAACACAATAATATCATCAATAAAATTAAATGTACCTTCACATCCCAACAAAATTTTTTCTAGGATTTTTTGAAACATTTCCGGGGCACAAGATATACCAAACATTAATCTTTTATAACGGAATAGTCCCTTGCTAGTACTAAAAGTAGTTATGTATCTACACTCTTCATTAATTTCAAGCTGATGAAATGCTTGTTTAATATCGAGCCTAGAGAACCATTTTGCCTGTCGAAAATTAGGAAGCATCTGGTTCATCGTTGGGAGTGGGTGATTTTCCCTTATAATAGCTTCGTTGGCTCTCCGCATGTCTATACAGATACGTACCTCATCATTTTCTTTTAGGACAGGTACCATGGGGGAAACCCACGGTGATGGCTCGTTTACTTCTTCTATGATGTCAGCTTCCTTGAGTTCATTTAATTTCTTGGCAACCTTTTCTTCTAAAGGGATAGGCACCCTTCTATACGGTTGAATTACGGGTTTTATCGTTATGTCGATTGGGATTTGGACAGTTACCCCTCTGAACTTGGGAAAGACTGCTGGAGTACTATTTTCAACTGTGTTAATATGGAGGCCTATTTGTAGCACTCCCAATTCGATCGCAGTAGCTTTACCCAACAGATCGCGTGAACCATTTCTGATGACGTAGACAGTGGATTCTTTACTTTTTTCACCCACTGATATAATCGCGTTGAAAGAACCTATGACGTCTAAAGGCTTCTTGTTGCCATAAGGAACTAAAATTTTGTTTGGTTTCCGGATTTGGTTTGTGACATAAATCTTATTTTCTTTTAAAAACAGCCAGGTCTTATCTGTGATTACGTTGCATTTACTTCCGGAGTCTATCAACATGTCTAAGTTTACTCCGCCTATGTTGCAATTAATTACGCTGTCTTCATCTAAATGGAAAATGTAGTCAATTTCAGTTTTTGGGTTTCGCGTTGAGTCTAATCTCTGTTTTTTATTTGCTGGATCCGTGGTCTTATTATTTGTAAATCGTCTTTTCCGCCTAGTCCGGCAACACTCTTGGTAGTGACCAACAAAATTGCATTTTAAACATCTTTTGTCTTTAGCTGGGCACTTAGCATCATTTGATTGGTGATTAACTCCACCACAACGGCTACATCCGAGATCTTTATTTAGTTTAAAGTTTTTATTGAAGGGCTTTTTGGAATCAATTTTGTTTATTTCAATTTTTTTGCTGTCAGTTTGGTTGTTGGAGTTACCGAACTGCTCAAGTTGTCTAGTAACAACTTCTAAGGCATTTGCCTTAGAAATGATTTTATCTAATGTAATTGAATCTCCAATTTCTAAAATCGTTTTCCTCAAATCAACCAGTCTACATTTTTCTGTGATTTGGTCTATCAAATGTTCGTCTTTATTTATAAAGTTACATTTTTCAGCCTGATTCCTCAATCTCAATAGAAACTTTTCGAATTTTTCACCTTCTTCCTGTTGCATAAGCCGAAAAATGTATCTTTCATAAATATAGCTTTGTTTTGGGGAAAAATAACCGTTAAGTTTTTCAAGTGCAATTTTGTATACATCTAAGTCTTCCCCGTCATCATCTTTACCTTCCTCTGCATGGGCCCCGGGCAAATTGTAGTAAATCTCCTGTAGCGCTAATCCACCAACATGGAGAAGAGTAGCTCGCTTTTTATTAGGGGAATCAATATTAGCAGCTAAAAGATAAATTTCGAGGGCCCGTTTCCATTTCTCCCATCGGGTACAAACCGATGTCGTGTCACCCTCACAATCAAACTGATCTAAAGTTTTCAGCGTTGAAGTTGCGTGAGTCATTGTTTGGGGCGACCTGTAACAGGATTTTCAGACTCTTAAGCGTGGCCCTTTTACCTCTTTCTTGTGATATATATAACTATATATATATAACGGTAACACTACTGCATAGCCTTAGGGTACTTGTTAGTATTTGTGTGCCCATTAGATCATTTCGGATTCGGCATGACCTTTGACGTAAGCATAAGTATGACTAACTGAATATACTAAATAACTTTATTCAATAGCGTTACTTTACTATTATTATGGAAATTGACTGATAATTACCTTTATCTATTAACAAATTATTACATTTACTAACTGGTTAGCAATAAATATGGTAGTAATTAAGCCATTATTGATGCTTACACAAACGTTTCCTGGTCTTTTCTCTTTTTTCTTTTTTTTTTTAAGCATGGTCGTTTGTTCGAATAGTATTTGCGTGACCTTGATATTTTTGTGTCGAAATGCAAACGATTGATTCTAGCAAAACCAGTGACCTGATTAAAATAGTATCTACTGATTTTGTTTTACATTTACAATAAGTGGGTATGTAGGTTATTTACAATAAAAAGTTAAGTATGTCTAAGATTTATGATAATAGATGGTTATTATTTTTATTTAGGATAAGAAGTATGCAAATAACTCAATTATCTTGTTATTTAAATGAAAGCACTCACTAATAATAATTAATAATAATTTACTGTTTGCATCACCGCACTTTTGAAAATAATTGCGTACTATTCAGGCATGGCCCTTTGTTTTGTTGTAAACAACACTCACTGCATGGCCTTTGTAACATTTACGCTTATCAGTTGTTTACATCGATCGAAACAGAATTTATTTCCTGTTACTTGAACGTACGAAACTGAGGCAACAAAGTACTCATTATCTGTAAACATCTACCTTGGTAATGGTTTATTTACGTTTATGTAGGTAGGTACAGCGTGACTACGTTCTGTTTTCACCTTAGTATCCAAACCACCAACGAAAGGATCGTTATATAGTAGATTGGAATATAGTCGCTTAACCGATCGTAAACAAATTGCCTTATTTATCAGCGTGCATTCTTCCCCTTTTTTGGTAAATGTTTTCAGTACTCACTTTTATCCTCGTCGCCACTTGTAATAATCACTGGGTTAATAAAACACACTTTGGTACTTAGATCACGTAGGTGAAATAGTATATGCGTCTAGCGCACGTCTGCCCTCGCTCGCGGTTGGCGCTAGACTGCCTGCGCGCCGCTCAGGCGCATACACTACAGTTAGTACCAAAAATTACATCAAAAACACAAAAAATGAAAAATTTCAATTACCTTGAAACGTGTGCGCAGCCATCTGTCAGGAATATTTGGTGGACACTAAAGATGGCGAAACGTAACGAGTGATCGCGGCGGCGGGACGCGGGCGGCAGGGATCGAGTAGATATATGTTAGTCCGCATTTACCCCGCGTCCGCAATTCCCCCATCGTCCCCTATACCTACTAATTCATCGCTACTTTTATCAAACAACGATTTAATCGCTTCTTCTACCAACATTTATAAAATAAATAATAAACATAGTTCTACAATTGATGCTGTCCAGTACATTATGAGAAGCAAATTGCAAATTTAATGAAATGTGGCAGCAAATTTATCTCTTCAGAAAGGCAAGACTTATTTGATAATTTTTATAAACTTTCTGATCGAGAACGCCAATAGATATTTATTATTAAATTAAACATACTAAAACCAAAAATATCAAACAAATGACTCCAGAATGGAAAAATAATCGCACACAGACTATAAAATATTTTTTTTCTTTAAATAATGTCGAGACTCTCGTTTGAAAGAATGTTTTCCTTAACACATTAAAAATTAAGTAACAAATGGTATATACAACAATAGAAAAATTTAAATAAGACGAAGGGATTACACATTTAAGACGTAAGCAAATCAATAGACCTCGAAAAATGAGCTCCAGGAAGGAATCAAGGATAAAAAGTATAGTCGCATCAAGAAAAAGCTTAACTCGAGAATATTTGTCACAAGACCTCAACATAATATTAAAAATGCATCGTTTGTACACTGAGTGGTTTCCACAGCAAAATTATGTTGAAGTTTATTAAGCGACAAAACGTCAATATGAAACCATTTTTAACACAAAAATCTACCAATTTTTTAAAACTAAAAAGATCAATGTTCTACATGTTTTAAATAATGAGCAAGCCAGTCCACCAGAGAAGGAGTCTTTAGAAGAAAGCTATAAATGTGAATGAAAAAAAGAGAGAATTCGGCAAATTAAACTTGAAGAAAAAATTACAATTGACAAAAAGAACGAAAGGAACACGAGAAATAAGTCTATTCACACACATACCTACCTCATCAATCAAATGTGTATTCTAATTGTAAACTCCAAAGTCTCGGGAGAAAAAAAATACTATGAAATAATTGGAGAAATCAGATATTCCAGACATTAACAATTATTGGTAAATCCTTTGAATAATTGATGTCGCGATATAGATGACAATACGATACGTTGCCGCTGGTGGACAAGGTTTTCTTTAAATTAATGTAATGTTAATGAGTCGTACTTGAATTAAACATTTCAAATTCGTTTCAAACCATATAACGTGGGCGAAAACCTAAATCAGATGCTTTGATAGAAGATTCTGCATTGGCACGTGCTTATTATCAACCTCTTCCTTTATGCAAGGCGATGCATGTAGATCTACTGTCTTTGTGCAATATCGTAGTGATGCCACGGTATTACCACGCATTTTATAAATCCTTATTTCTGTAGAAATTTAGGATTTATAGAAATTTGTGAGGATCGCGATGATGATGCCAATGATAATACCGATTATTTATTAATGTTTTTACTTTGCTACTTTTTTATACTTTTATTACTGGTTGCAATTTGTGATCGCTATGAGAACTTTGTTCCCTATAAACGTTATAATTTTAATATTTTTTTTGAGTTTTCTTAGTAATTCCCTCGAAGATACCGACGACAAATTTATTTTACATAATTGGTTTTCAACGATTACGATAATATGACTACCAAAAACTTTCGATAAAATACGGGTTACACTTCTTTACCCTATTATGGTTATTTTAAGTTTTACCATAATAAGTCGGTAACTGAACATTACAATCTCTCCCAATGATTTTTAAGAAATTTACAAGAATAAATCGGTAAGTAAACATTACTGGAATAATATTGATAAGTCAGGATCGTAAGATATCAATACCCTACAAATTTTATGAAACCATTTTCGGTAATATATATTTCGGTGAATAACTTATTCTGTGTATATTTAATAATACGTTGGGGAAAAGTTTCTTCGCATTTTTTAAGAAAATTCAAAACATTTTTTAATATAGTTTATTTACATTTAACTAAAGTATGTAAGCACCATTTTGCTCGATAACTTTTTGCCATCTTGTAGGTAAGGACATGATCCCATTGCTATAAAAATTTTGGGACTTATGATCAAAATACCGCGATACGTGGTTTTGGCAGTGTTCTCGTGATGTTAACCTGACACTGCCTAAAGAATTCTGAAGAGACCGAAACAGGTGAAAATCTGAAGGTGCAAGGTCAGGACTATACGGCGGATGCATTAACACCTCCCAGCCAAACCCTCTTAATTTTTGCTGATTGGCTAAAGATGTGTGAGGTCTAGCGTTATCATGATGAAAAACCACACCCCTTCTGTTGATTAATTCCGGCCGCTTTCTCTCAACTTCTTGCTTTAATCTCATCAGTTGTTCGCAGTAGAGTTCAGAATCGATGGTCCTGCCAGGTTGTAATAGCTCATAATGAATAATGCCCTTCCAATCCCACCACACACACAGCATCACCTTGTTGCAAGTTAACCCAGGTTTCGCCACAGTCTGTGAAGCCTGACCGGCCTTTGACCACGACCTTTTTCGCACGTTCTTCTCGTACGTGATCCAGTTTTCATCACCAGTTATCAGCTTCTTCCAAAATGGGTCGGTTTCATTACGTCGTAATAAAGAATCACAAATGAGTTCACGGTTCATTAGGTTTCTTTCAGTGAGCTCGTGAGGTACCCATATATCGAGCTTTTTTGTGTACCCCGTTTTTTTCAAATGCGCCAAAACTGTTTAGTGGTAACTACTGACATGCCGATCTTGCTCCACTTTTTCAAAAATGGCATCTATTTTATCTGTAATAGGGCGACCAGAGCGACGTGCATCTTTGACATCAAAATTTCCGGATTGAAAACGCTTAAACCATATGACTTAAAGGTTGGCATACTTCACCAGCTACGGTTTTGAGATTTTTTGTGCTGATACCGTCATAACCCACACTATTTGTATTTATAAGCGCTAACGTGATCTTAAATATATCAAGAGGCAGGCTTGGAGCCATGAACATGGAATCATTTCTATTTTTAATGTATTTCGTGACATTGTCTCCCGAATTAAGGATTGGTTGAATTTTATCGATAAAATAATTGTTAAATGAGTTTGAAATAAGTTTAGCATCCGTGATAAGTTCGTTATTAATTCTAAGTTTATTAATGTTATTCTTTGGTAAATTTAATTTTGCTTCATTTATTGGATTTATTTTTTGACGTCTGGATTTTATATTTAATATATATTGTGCTCTTTGAGTTAGATTAATGACTTTTTTAATAATTTTGCGTAATTTTTAAATCGCGTTCTATTTTGTTGGGTAGGTTTTAATTGGAACTGCCACAATAGTTTCCGTTTGTTCTCGCTACATTTTTTATTCCACGTGATATCCATTTTTGTCTTTTATTTACATTTATCGTTATACGGATCTCGGGGAAGCACTGATTATAAAAGAATATGAAAATATCAGCCAACGCCTTGTATGCTATATTTGGATCATTAGCTTCATATACCTCTGAGAATGTCAAACTTCGTAGATAAGATCAAAATTTAATCATGATACCCTTATTATAGTCCATTTTTGTCGTTGTCCACCGTTTGATTGTACACAGTGTTTTTACTGGACATTTTAGCAACAGTGCTGTGTGATCCGACAATGCTAATTCCAATACTGTGGATTTCCAAGATTTACGAAAGTTACGCGCAAAATTGTCAATGCATGTTTGGATCTCGTTCGTTGCGCACGCTCAACACGGTTGCGGATGTCATAGACATATTCACCTGTACACTGGGCGAGTTCACAAGAGCCATGTACTGTGTAGCATGTAAATTATAGTTAAGTGTATTTTAAGTTACTTTGTCGCATTAGATGTATTCTGTAATGGCAAAGGAAACTTCAGAATAAATAAATAAATCTTAAGACGAGTTGGTTGGTAAAGAGCCAGTTTGAGGTTAAAGCTTAGTAACAGATTTTCAAATTCTATACTTTGTTTAGTTTGCTTAAGAACATCAACATTAAAATCTCCAACTCAAACAATATTTCTGTGACCTTTTTTTAACAAGAGGTTTACTAAATGTTCCAATTTATCCATAAACTCATTAAAATTATTGAGATTTGGTACATACAATTTTATGGGCAATTAGTTTAATCAAAGTCAAAGTCAAAACATTTATTTCAATTAGACCATTTACAGGCACTTTTGAATTGTCAAAGAGTCGGTCAGTTAGTCCGAAAGTTGAAGCTAGTTGCTCGTTCCAAAACGGAGGTAGGCCTCTATGGAGAAGAACGAGCAAGAAACTCCACGGCACTCTTTTAAATTAGATTATTACAAAATCTTGGTTACATTATTCTTGTAGATTCTATATGTGATCACAATGAAGATGAATATAAAATAGTAGTAAAAAAAATATAAAGAAATTAAAGCAATAGCAGTTAAGAGATGACCAATCCCAACTGACAGCACTCGTTCACGAGCATGACGCATGGATCAGCACCACCTAGCTCAACCATTATGGAGGGAGCCAAATGATCCAACACACGCGCCACCATCAGCGAGATATTTGAGTGAGCATGACAAGCTCTCAACTGCCATGCTTATTAAGTCAAAACACATCGTAACTAAATAAATAAAAAATGCTCCATGGTACTCACATTTACAAAATTGAAATAAATGATATTAAATTATACAATACTAACACTTTCAGTGTACTTATTCGTTGGATGACTGTGATATGTAAAAATAAAATAAAAAGTAATCGTACCGATAACAGTAAAAGTTATTCAGGTCGACATAAAAAAAGGGTAAGAAACATCATTCTCTTAAAAAACAATCCTATTTAGTGAGCCCGAGTGGCTGTGGAGCAGGACTAGCATTTAGCCAAGCATTTTTGTCCGTGATATAATCATCTAACTTATAATATGCCTGATTACATAGTGTGCGTTTTATGCATGTCTTAAATTTTCGTTGGAGAATATCGACTGGTATTTTATTATAGCATTTTACACAGTACCCCATAAAAGAAGTGCTTACTTTCGACAATCTGAAACTTGGTTGATCTAATTTGTTCCTATTTCTAGTATTAAAATCATGTCTATCACTAATTTTCTTAAAAAGATGAAGATTTTTTCGAACATGCATAATGTTTTCATATATATATTGACAAGGTACCGTCATGATGTTAATTTTTTTAAACAATTCTCTTAGAGACTCGCGTCTGCCAAGATTATAGATGGCTCTGACAGCCCTCTTTTGCAGAACAAAGATAGAATTTATATCTGCAGCTCGTCCCCAAAGCAAAATACCGTAAGACATGATGCTATGAAAATAACTAAAATAGACTAGTCTCGCGGTATCCACGTCTGTTAATTGTCTAATTTTTCTGACAGCGTAAGCGGCTGAACTTAACCGCCCTGCAAGAGATGTTAAGTGGGGACTCCACTGCAGCTTTGAATCGAGCGTAATCCCTAGAAAAACTGTCTTCTCAACGAATTCTAGCATGTCCTTGTTCAATATAACGTTACATTTACTCCCTCTAACATTAGGTAAAGCGAATCTTATACATTTCGTTTTTTTCTCATTTAACACTAAATTATTAACAGTAAACCAATTGTGAACCTTAAGCATAGCGTGGCACAACATTCAAAAGTCCCTGTTGAGGCAAACTTTGCTATTTGAGTTAACTCTCTCCATTGATGACCCGCCTTCACGAGTATACATGAAACACCTCTTTTGGTTTGCCTTCGACTGAAACAGGCAGCACAATCATAATTATTTAATTTCAGATTTTTTTCATATCCTTCCGACATGAAATGTTCTGTGACGCATAAGACATCGATGCTTATGTTTCTATCTAATAATTCGTTTAGACAGACCACTAGACTATCACATTTACCCAGCAAGTCAGCAATGTTTTGATGCATAAAATATAGATGGTTAGTCAAGAAAAAAAATATTTTCAATTAAAGTTTCGTCTGTCTTGAGTACGTCATTAGATTACGCATCAACTTATTTACGTCAGTTACTAAATCTAGTAGGTCCTTAAATATCGGGTGTAAGGGACATCCCTCCGAAAACTTACAGGGTGCATTCAGCTCCTTATTTTGAATCGTATTCCACGGGAATTTTCCTTAGGAAAATTTCCATATATTTTCCCGTTTTTTCAGTTAGTATTCCTTTATTTCAATGTAAAATTACATTATCTGTACGCAGCACTCCATTTGTGTAAAAAATACAGCTAAAATCAAAAAACCAGCAATGGATGTTGAAATACTCGAAACAAACGACACGCGAAATCAGCTGTTTACGTTCTGCCTAGCTACAGAGTTCATTGAATTCACCGCGTACTACCTACCCTTCCCAACCAGTAACAGACGCTCCTGTTAGAGTATTGCTTCGTTCCTATTGGTCGAATGGTCGGCGTTTGCACAAAATGCCTAATCGCAACAGTATTGCCAACTTATTAGACCTCAATTTGTGAACGAAAATGTTAGAACTATCTTGATGCACCCCATAATGCACCAGCCGGATTTTCATAGCCCTGACAAAGCGCGCGTGAGGCTACTCGGGACGATGTTGTCCCGGCCATCCGAGGCCGATTTAAAGTTTTATGCTGTAGTTTACGGTTTAAACTTATGAACTCCTTTATTGATAAACGTAAATCTTTTCGTGCACTTAATTTCTAAAGGAAAATCATTTCAATCCTCGCTACGGCCGTCACTGGAAGTGGACGTGTGTCGCGTGTGTTTCTAACTTTTTAAATATATTTGATCTCTAAATTCCTATTGGTCCAATTCTGATAACCTAATTCTCGTTTGCACTTGCGGCTTTCTAACGGCAGGACTCCTCCCCGAAAAAGGGATAGACAGTGTTTTGTGGTGTTGCTTCACTATTGGGAGGTGCTTGTGCCGATCTGATTGGAGTGAGGTGTCCAGGATTTGAACTCGAACACTGCGCGGCAGCCGCTAGCTTACCCCACTCGGCTACTGAGACGGTAGCGCGTCCACCGAAATAACAACTCGTCTCGAGCTTCGAGCGGCGATATCCCCACCTACGCGGCACTGTGGCCGGCCGCTTGCTCCTGCGCTCCGCTACATCGCTGACTCATCTGCCGACCGGTTTGACTATTTGGGAATAATTCACTCGTCACCATACACTGAAAGTTGAAATAACAACAAACTCAAATTTATTAATACCTTGCAAAAATGCCTAAAACTCAGCGCTCGCCGCCGGCGACCTCAGGTATATCAACACGGCACGCTATGTCATCCCCTGATATAACCAACATTGCAACCGGGTCTGAGCAATCAAATGTTACAGCGAGAGCCAAAAGGCTTCGTCGCGACTTCTCTCCCTAACAAACGCTGACACACTCGGACAGCATGTTTGAATCGTTTGAATGTAAAATAACTAATATGCTTACGACGTGGAAACAGGAACAGGACGCTGTATTAAATAAAATTAGATCTGATATTAATGAGGTAAAGACACAGAATAGAGAAATACAAAAAAACAACTCTGAAATTGAAAAGTCCATTGAATTTATGAACCAAGCTTACGAGACAATGAAAAACACCATTGAAAAATTGGAAAAGGAACGTGTAGAACAGCGTATATATATAATGGACTTGGAAAAAAAGGTTATAGACTTACAGCAAAACTCGCGTTCATCTTGTTTCGAAATTAGAAACATTCCACAAACAGAAAAGGAATCTATCGACGACCTCACTTCTATCGTACTGCAAACTTGCAATAAACTTGAAGTTTCTGTGAAACAGGCGGATCTGCGGGACATTTATCGTATGCCAGGGAAAAAAGGATCAACTAGACCCATAGTCGCTGAACTGGTAACTGTTCCTCAAAAGAACCAGGTATTGCAGGCTGCGCGAATGTTCAATAAAAGTCGACCAACAATCGACAAATTAAATACAACACATATTGGCCTATCAGGAGACACTAAACCCATCTATGTTGCTGATCATCTGTCTAGCAGCCTTAGACAATTGTTTTTTGAAGCTCGCAAATACGCAACTGATAATAATTACAAATTTTGCTGGTCAAAGAATAATAAGATTTTTCTTCGCAAACAAGAGGGTATGCCTCAAATTATTATTAAATCTCTGGCATGTCTTAATAATTTGCCTAAGTCACAATAACATTTTATTTTTTGTGATACGTTGTTTCCTAAAACATTGCATACTGTTTATTTCTATATTTGATATTGTTAATTCTGTTATAAATAAGTATATTAGAAACTTACGAATGTTTTACACTTGTAAACAATTTAACTTACTACACATAACAACACTTATAGTACACTATAAACTAACACATAAATACTTACTCATTACTTTATATACATTATGGTCTTACTTATTTTATCAACACAACAATATTATTTCTACAAACATATACACAGTATTAGCCACAGTCTCATACAATAGTTATTATAATACATATTACAGGTTTTATTTCTATAGAATTCTGTCACTTTATGCGTTATGTAACAAGTTTTTATGGAATGCACGTCACAGATCGTATTCTAAAATCCTAAAGCTGTCTTTTGAAATGGTTACAGAATACTTGCGTATCCTTCTTCCTGTTTCCCGATGGGGTGGGCAGGGACTACAAGAAACCTTATTTAAAAATCATAGCAAAAGTAGTCATGAAAAATGGTTGCTATTGCTTCTTAATCAGGCACATGCGATGTCTGTTCATGACTATCGTTGCTGTACCTTTAATTGTTTTCTTTTACCCTTATAAATGTTCGATATAAACACAATAACAAATGAACTAGATTCTATAAGTACAACACAGTCATGCATATGTAAACCAGAACGATGTATTGAGCTATTAAATAAAAAATCTGTGAACATATTGCATATCAATATACGTAGCGTCAACCACAATTTTGATGAATTTACTGTTCTTTTAAGTAAATTATCAATACTTCCTGAAATTATAGTTCTTTCCGAGTGCTGGCTAAGTAAGGCGCCCACCCACCCCACTCTAAATGGTTATGTTGGTTATCACACGGTAAAAAATATAAATCAAAACGACGGTGTTATTGTTTTTGTAAAAACTTCAATTACACATATCGTCACTGAGTCGCATATGCAAGACGCAAACTGCTTAATTTGCAAAATTGAGTCTTTAAATCTAGTCATAGTTGCCCTGTATCGCCCACCCTGTAACCGTAATATTGACAATTTTCTGGATAGCTTGGAAAATACACTTGCTTCACTAAGTAGCTATAAGAATGTGGTTTTATTAGGAGATATTAATATTAACATCATCCCGGCACAGTTAGGGCTCCCACACAAAACTGCGATGCGATGCGATGCGAATTCGCATCGCAGGAACCTGCGATGCGAATTTCTGCGATACGATTTAGTGTGGCAAACCGTTTGTTAGGGCGACCATTCCTTCAAGTGTAGTCAGCCGTACTAGACGTGTTTTTAGGAAGCGTAAGATGGATCGCAAAAAGATTATTGCACTGCTGTTATTGTTAAATAGATATAAAAGAAAAAGAAGATTCTGGGTTCATCCATTTATTACGATTATGAACTCTGATGGGAACTATTTTACTCAAAAGTACTATGCGTTGAGAACTGAAGAAGATAAATTTTTTGATTATTTTAGAATGAGCATATCTTCATTTGAAGAGCTTTTGAGTTTATTATCACCATGCCTTCAAAAACGATCGTACAAGGGAAGAATTCCTGTTATGCCTTTGGAAATGCTGGGACTGACTATCAGGTAAAGTAAAACAAAATTTATTTATTGACATTTTAATTGTTTTTTTTTTTTGCGAAAAATCAAATTTGTGATTATCAGCAGTTAATAGTAAATTAATATAATAATATTATGTAAAATCAAACTCTTCTTCCGTCGACAAAGCGCTATAGGTAGAATAATTATCACTAGGTGAATTAATTTGATCTTCCCCTGCGTTTGATGATTGTTCGTGTGATAAATGTAGAATTGGTGTTTGGTCTGCATTTGATGACTGTTCGTGTGATAAATGTGGGCGTGTCAGTGGTGTTTGGTTTGCAAAATGTTGAGTTTGATAGCCTGTGTAGCTCTGGTAGTTGCTAGGCTGATAGGAGGAACTATAAGGTGGGTAGCCTTGATATGCCGGTTGAAGTAAGTCTGTTAAAGTTTGGAGAACACGACTTTGAAAAATAAGTGTTTTGTTCTCATCCAATTTTTCCAGAGACGGTAGAATTCCCTTAAAAAAAGACAAGTGCCTGTTTTCCGGTTCCTTTGTAATGTTAATAATTTCATCTTCAAACTCGTTTGCCTTTCTTTTTCGCGGCTTCTGCTGGTATCGTCTTGGAGATTTTTCAGATCTTGCTTGATTCTCTTGTCCAGGTGGTGCTTGCATTTCCGTTTCATTAATGCTATCTGTTGTCTCATTTTGTAAATTTTTTTTAAGAAATAATAACTGCTTGTACAGATGGTATTCTTTGGTAGATTTTGCTCCTGTTCCAGATCGCTTTTCGTCTTTAAGTTTCTTTACGTACTTTTTAAAGGTATCGTTGATCCCTCTCCATTTTTTTAATACTTCATTACCTGTAAATTATACAAAATTAATCATTAATGTAGGGGTATCCCTATGAAATTAAATACAAAGAAACCATTCATATGTTTAAAAATATTTTATGTGTGTATTTAATGTCATATTAGGGTAAATTTTTAATTGTCTCCACTATTTTTTGTTAAATTTTCTATTTTAATTTCAGATTTTTAGCAACCGGAGAAGAATTCAACGATATGCATTTTAACTATTATAGAGGTGCAAGTACAATAGCGAAAACAATACGATTGGTGTGTAACGCAATATGGGATCGCTGTTTACGTCAAAACATGCCTGAAATAACACAACAGCTGTTTGAAGAAATTAGTGCAGATTTTGACAAGAAAGCCAATTTCCCTAACTGTTTAGGAGCCATTGACGGCAAACATATTCGTATCCGTAGTCCCGCAAATAGTGGATCACTGTTTTACAATTACAAAGGTTATAATTCAATTGTTTTGTTGGCTATTACTGACTCTAAATACAGATTCATCTACGTGGATATAGGAGCATATGGAAAGGAAAGCGACTCCACAATTTTCCACAACTCGAAACTTTATGACTCACTGATGAAAGGTAGCTTGCCCATACCAATATCGAAGCCGTTGCCAGGCTTTCAAGAACCGGTCCCGTTTGTTTTCATAGGAGAAGAAGCTTTTTCTATTTCAAATAACGTTATGCGCCCTTATTCTGGCAAGCATTTAACCGTTAAACAAAGAATATTTAACTACCGTTTGAGTAGGGCGAGGCGATATGTCGAGTGTGCTTTCGGCATACTAGCCAACAAATGGCGAGTATTTCATCGACCCCTTAACGTCTCAATTGATTTTGCAGTCGATATTGTCAAAGCTTGTTGTATATTACACAACTTTGTACTGAACCGCGATGGATTACAATCCCCCGTAGAAATGATCATAGATGATTCTGAACTACAAAGCCTACAGACGTTGAATGCAAGAATAATGAGTGCAAATATAATAAGAGACAAGTTTTCGAATTATTTTTCTAGTGTCTTTGGAGCCTTGAAGTGGCAATTAAAAAAAATTTGAAATTATAGAAGTACTTGCTTAGTTCTAAATACAGTACGTCCGAAATAACTTGGCAAGCCTGAACATAGGCTCTATAGGCTCTGCGAACTTTAGCGCATGTACACTCGTAAAAAAACTGTTATTGACATTTATTTTTTTAAACCAAAATACGAATAAAAATGTACTAATACAGGGACCAAGTACCAATAAAATAAATATTTAAACACTTTGAGACAGAAAGCTACAAAAACAACTTCTGAGTTAAAGAAAAAACCTAACACTACACAAAAAACTTAACAATTTAATAATAACAACCACTTTTGTCACCGTCTGTGCTCAAGACTGAGATAGCAACACGAAAATGACACCAATGCTAACATGTGAGTGAGATATATTACCGGGACCCGAACATTGCCGAATAAGCACGAAGCTTTACGAAGTTACTAAAGAGAGATGTCCAATACGCGTGTCTGAGGGTGTTGTTTAATCGATTTTTCTTCAAATCGATTTAAATTAAGTAATAAAAATATATTTATATTCAATTTTTTATGGAGGTTTAAAATATTCTCAAACAGTCGTTATTTGTATAGAAGCTTATAAATAATTGATATTTAACTAAATCATGTTTTTCAACCAAGAAAATAAAATTTTATTACTTTTTTTTTTTATTAAAGTCGAAATCTCGTTTACTAACGATAACGTTAACTATGTTTGTAAATCGATTTCGTTCAATATCTCGTATAAACAAAAATTAATAAATTCCAAATCGATTAAAATCGATTGCGATATTTGATTGAATAAAGGGTATGCCACCATTTGGTTCCAAAAAAACGTTCGTGCGCAGCCTTCTGCGCGTGGTTTGGGCTTACCAAGTTATTTCGGACGTACTGTAGATATACAGTAGGTACTTCAAGATAAATAATGGGCATAGGAAAACATCAGAAATAAGTAATAACAATTTTAAAACGTTATTAAAAAAAAAACATAATTCAACTTTATAAGCAAACAAAATAATTGTCAGTCATTTATGAGAAAATCAAAATAGGTCAGAAACACGACATTAGTCGATGCTCATTATTTACCTTGTCGTACACTTTATTCCACTGAATTACATTTATTCATAGAAGTACGAATAGCGCGCCAGATTCTGGAAGTCCTCTTACACGCGCGCACGCTATTTAATTCATACTTATATGCATTGATTGTATTGTTGTAGAAATAAAAGTACTTACCAAGTTTTGTTTTTTCACTGTTTTCTTTGTCTTGGAAATTTGGAAACAAACTTTCACAGACGCTCTTCCACGCATCTTGCTTAATAAATTTATTTTTATAATGTTCATCACTTGTGTCCCAAAGGACGGGACGCTCCTCAATTAAAGATATTAAAAAATCTATATCATATTCCGCCATTTTTTTATAAACAAAGAAGGCGGCGCAGGCACCGCGCGTCTTTCTCTAAAGCTGTCTCAGAGCGGACTAAAATGGCGTCACCAAGGATGACGTAATATCACAGGAATGTGCGATGCGAAGCAGATCGGAAATTCTTGTGGTGCGTTCGTGCGAATTCGCAGATATTTGCGATGCGATGCGAATTCGCGGTTTTGTGTGGGAGCCCTTAAACAGTATGGCGAACGACTATCTTAATCTAGCGGCACTGCATGGACTTTTACCAACGCACAATCTACCTACCCGTGACAAAAGTTGCTTGGACCGTCTTATTGAAGTCTAGTCTCAGAACCACCACTTTAATTATTGAATCTAGTATCACGGACCACCTACCAGTACTATTCAGCATGGAAACGACACTTAGACCGAATAAACGCAAGTCCCACTGTGTCAAAGTAGATTATGACTCTGTTTATGCGGATGTTGAGAAGACTGATTTCACGCAATTATTAAATACATCTGATCCTAACGTTGCATCTGAGATTTTGATTACAAGTGTTGGATCAATAATACAAATGCACTCTAGAATAATTCGCCCACCGTCTAAACTAGTCATTTTCAAACCCTGGATCACTATAGGATTGCTCAGATGTATACGAAATCGTGACTCCATGAGTAAACAGCTTAAAATAAATCCTGATAATTACACCCTCAAAATAACTTTTCTCAGATACCGCAATTTTTGCAATAAGTTACTAAAAAGATTAAAACATAACTTCGAGAATAATGAATTACGTAAAGCACGAAAAAACCCACGGTCTACCTGGAAAATAGTTAAAAATATTACTTGCACGGATTCCATTAAACAATCGCCGGTTGAGCTCTTAAATATAGACAGAGATAATCTGAAATCTGTTAACCTAGTTAATGAGTACTTTTCCCGCATCGGTAGCGACTTAGCATTACAGATTGACACTAATACACAAAATTATCAATTGCCGAGTGATAACATTAATGCTAATTCTTTTGTTCTGTTGCCAACGGACGAGTCTGAGGTTGATGTAGTTATTAAAAGCCTGCGTAAAGATGCCGCTGTCGGGTGGGACGCAATCCCTGCTCATTTATTGCAAAAGTGCTCAAAAACCTTGGTGCCAATAATAACTCACATTTGTAATATTTCAATGGCAGAGGGGATTTTTCCAAAATCCTTTAAAAGGGCTGTTGTGCATCCCATATTTAAAAGTGGAGACAGAGACAGTGTCAATAATTACAGGCCCATATCTGTCCTACCCGCGCTGTCCAAAATTCTTGAAAAGTTGCTAGATACCCGTTTAAGAAACTTTTTGCAGAAGAACAGTATTTTAGCGCCAAAGCAATTGGATTCAGAGTAGGAATATCGACTGAAGACGCAGTAGCTTCTCTGGTTGATCAAGTAGTAAATACTCTCGATAATGGACAAAAATGCCTGTCAATTTTCCTTGATCTTACCAAAGCATTTGACACTGTCTCTGTTCCTCATCTCCTACTGAAGATGGAAAGAATGGGCATCCGCGGATATGCACTTCGAATTTTTAAGGATTACCTTTCTAATAGGACACAGTGTGTAAAGATAGATAACTTTGTTAGTGACAACGCTCCCCTTTCATTTGGCGTCCCACAGGGTTCGATCCTTGGGCCAACCCTTTTCCTACTCTATATAAACTCCCTGTGCACCCTATCCCTTCCATTTTCCTCTATCTTTACCTACGCAGACGATACTGCAATACTTGTCAGTGGCAATAACTGGACTGAAGTATTTGCTCGTGCAGAGAGCGCTCTTAGTCATGTAATGCAGTGGCTTTCAAATAATCTCCTAACTCTGAACCTCAACAAACATTACAGTATTATAAGCTGTCATCTATATAATACTGCTAACGAACAATGCAACATTTATTCAGTAAGTAGATCGAAATGCAAGAAAAAAGTTAGTCTTTGGCTTTTGTGTAAATCTTATGAGGAAACAGAAAAATTGATTATACTAAGTTAAGTTTTGCTATAACCTAAATAAATCTATCACACACACACACACACACACACACACACACACACACACACACACACACACACACACACACACACACACACACACACACACACACACACACACACACACACACACACACACACACACACACACACACACACACACACACACACACACACACACACACACACACACACACACACACACACACACACACACACACACACACACACACACACACACACACACACACACACACACACACACACACACACACACACACACACACACACACACACACACACACACACACACACACACACACACACACACACACACACACACACACACACACACACACACACACACACACACACACACACACACACACACACACACACACACACACACACACACACACACACACACACACACACACACACACACACACACACACACACACACACACACACACACACACACACACACACACACACACACACACACACACACACACACACACACACACACACACACACACACACACACACACACACACACACACACACACACACACACACACACACACACACACACACACACACACACACACACACACACACACACACACACACACACACACACACACACACACACACACACACACACACACACACACACACACACACACACACACACACACACACACACACACACACACACACACACACACACACACACACACACACACACACACACACACACACACACACACACACACACACACACACACACACACACACACACACACACACACACACACACACACACACACACACACACACACACACACACACACACACACACACACACACACACACACACACACACACACACACACACACACACACACACACACACACACACACACACACACACACACCGTGTTATATTTATATAAACACAAACAGTTATAATATTTAAGATTTTCTTACCGTAATACAACATAAACGATACACTACACTCTAACGTCACCTATCTGCTTCTTTTAAGTACGAGAGCCCTAGTACCCATACCACAAGTTAAATCTTACTTTGGGTACTAGCGGTCAACAAAATTATTGGTCATATTAAGTTTGTTACAACTGATGTGTTACCATTGTATGTATCTTCTTGAGACAATAAAGTTTATTATTATTATTATTTTGAGTTTAGATTTTGATCTCTCCCATTGCTGGGGAACTACACCAAAGTTGCGGGCTTTTGGCCAAACAACCTTGCCGTTTTTATCTTACTCGATTGATAGGAATTTCCTGACGAGTCTGCAGGTGTTCAGTATAACTGCTTTCTGTAAAAGTGTGAATGTGAGTGGATGAATATCTAAGATTTGAAGGCTTTTATGAAGTGTTTTGGGAATGACACCGGTGCTGGATATAATGATAGGGATGGTTTTGACCTTGTTGACTTTCCATTGGGTTTTGAGCTCAATTGCTAAGTCTGCGTACTTTGACAGTTTGTTTGTGTGCGTGGATGTTAGATTGTGTGTGTTTGGGATTGCTATATCTATCAGATATACGGTTTTATTTTGTTTGTCGTGCAGGGTTATGTCAGGTCGGTTGTGATGTATAGTCTTGTCAGTTAGAATAGTTCTATCCCAATACATTTTGTAATTAGGTGAATCTAGTACGGTTTGAGGTGTGTATTTATAATATGCTGTTTTTTCTGTTATAAGTTTGTTTTTATGAGCGAGTGTTTGGTGAATAATTGCAGCTACCTGGTCATGCCTGTGTTTGTAGTCTGTTTGTGTAATGGATGAGCATGCACCTGTGATATGTTGAATTGTTTCGGGTTGTTTATGACAGTGACGGCAGTGGTCACTCCTTAGAGTGCTGTCGCGGATTATGAATTTTCTGTAGTTTTTGGTGTCTATAACCTGGTCTTGAATCGCTAACATAAATCCTTCTGTTTCGGGAAACAGTTCACCTCGCTTGAGCCATGCGTTTGACGCTATCTTGTCAACACTTGGGTTGGTCAAGTCAAGGCGATGACGTCCATGAAGTGATTTTTGAGTCCAAGTATCAATTTTTTGTTGATTGGTGGTTGTTTCCATGTTTTTAGTGTGGTCAGAAAGACAGAGCGGTGTGAATGTGTCTGCTTGAGATATGGCTTTGTGTAGTGTGGAATGTTGCGATTGAATGTGAAAAAATGTTCTGAGTGATGTGATTTGTTTATTATGTAGGTTTATTATGTCAATGAGTCCTCTACCGCCCTCAGTCTTAGGTAACGTTAATCTTTGTATGCAAGCCCTCGGGTGGTGTTTCCTGTGTGTAGTCATTGTGGTGTTTATCAGTCTTTGTAAGTTTTTTAGGTCTGTTTGTGTCCAGCGTATGATTCCAAACGAGTAAGTAAGTATGGGGATAGCAAAAGTGTTGATGGCTTTGATGGTGTTTCGTGCGTTGAGGTGTGAGTGTAGTATTTTGTGTAGTCTGTTTTTAAACTTTTGTTTCAGTACATTTTTTTATTATTATTATTTCTCCCAAAAAAAAAAAAATAACAAATGAGATTTAGTAAAGATTAGAATTTTTCTTATTTTGCACAACTTTTTGCACAAAATCACAATTTCGTGTAAATAATTGGCAACACTTTCCCGTAAAATCGTGCAAAGCGTTGGCGCCGGGCGGTCTCTTTGTGTCGCTTTGAGTTGTGCCGCGAGCGCATGTCGGTAGTTTGGTACTCGCGCAGTCTCAATGTGATATTACGCCGCCTCTTCATTACGTAGGTACCTACACTTTTCAACTTATTTTTCGTTGTGGTGTTGTTTGTTATTAAGAAATGGCTACATTTCGTGCTCGTGAGTATGGAGAAATGATTATGTGCTACGGAGAAGCTCGGGGAAATGCTAGCGAAGTGCTCAGAATTTACGTTTCAAGGTAGGTATCCTGACCGTCGGCGTCTTAGATCAGACTCCCGGATGATTACCAATGCCTATCACCGCGTGTTAGATAACCTGCTATTGTTGCCTATTGTTCCCCACCGGGAAGGCGCTCACGCTGATGACCCGCTTGCACGCAGACCCTGCGCCGTGCCTATGTGTATAAACGCCTCGGTGGAGGTCACTTCGAGCCGTATCTCATTCGACGGGAGCGATTCTAAGGCATCTAGGATTTATTAACTTTTTTTTTTTGATCACATAATGCAACTTGACGTGTTACGTGTAGGTACGTCACGCCGGTATCTGCTTTATGGCTCGCTCGTACTCTCTTTAACATGACAGACCTACGTACCTAACAAATAACGTGGCGCGAGAGCGTTTGGCGGGGAGGGCGGCCGAAGGCTCGCTGCCCTTGCCGTTCGCTACGTGCGTTTTGCTACGAAAACGATACATTGCTTATAAGGTATTTAAACAAATCAGGTTTAGTGGATTCCCGTAACGTTCCTGAAATAATTTCATGTACCGGTCACCTTAATATGGTTTGCTGAATTCACCCTGTAAGTTTTCGGAGGAATGTCCCTTACACCCTGTATAATACTTAGTCCGAGGTTATTCAATGTACCAGAGAATTTATCAGACATGCTACAATCATATTCGAGATTACGAGTACTGTCTAAAATAAATGCATGTCTGTGCGTTAATATATCTAATTATAAAAGATTATTAAATGTCTCTACTCGGCAGTTGAATAAGCTCGTGTCAAATGGATATTTGTATGTTGGTAAACAAATAATAATGTTAGTATGTTGCAAAAATAATATCACAATAATTGTTGGTTCTGTGGAAGTCTTCTCCTCCGAGGAGTATAATGCTGAAATCATTCACAGTAAAATTTGCTAGTTTTGTTTCCAATCCAATTAATAAGTGTTTTGTGTTACTGTGTGGTTTCAGATAGTGGCACAGTGTGTGTTTATTATTTTGGAAGATGTTTTCCGCTGTGGACAGCACGTCATTTTAATGGTTATTTATTTTCTAGAAATGACTGTTTATTGTTTGTTATATTCTGACCTTTTAGTGTTTCTTGCTTCTGTTTGTCCTCTTTTTGTTCTATTAACACGTTGAACGCCAACAAAAAAATACATCTTTCCGTTCAGGCCACGTCGGTCACTGATGGTCGACGAATAGACTTTCCGTTCAGGCCGCGTCGGTCAATGCTGACCGCGTTTTACGAGTGTTTTCGATCCATTCCTACAGGCCGTAGGGCAGTGCTATCAAACTAAATCCTATATTCATTGACCCGCGTGGCCCTCTAGTTACGCCAAACTAATGGTTTTTTTAAAACGTAAAGGAATAAAAAAAAATACAATAATTACTAAAGTGTGAAAATTTGTTTGGCGCGAAATTGGAAAGGCCTTTGTCTAGCAGTAGATTTCTCCGGGCTGATGATAGGATAAAGAAGTAAATTGCGTGTATGGATGTAGAAAATAAAAGGCATGGGGGTGTAGGGATTAAGTTCGCATCTGTACTTTTTTGTTGCATAAAGTTTAAATAAATAAAGTAATCTCTCAAACTACTCATGCGATTTCAAAAATTCTTACACTATTAAAAAGTTGCGTTATCGATGAGTGCTTCACTAATATTATAAATTCACAAGCTTTTCTGTGTTAGGGTGTGCCTGTGAGTATGTGTATGTGTGAGGATGTGTTTGTAAAATATTTATCGAAAAGTATAAGAAAACTCATTTTGTAAAGGTACCAAAAAGTTTATTGGAGATAAACTATGTATTTATAAAAATTAAACATAAAAAATTAAATCAAATACGGTAGTAATCAACATAACATAACATAACATAACATCACGCCTGTAATCTCTGAAGGGTTAGGCAGAGGTGTACCCATTAGTTATCAACATAAAAAAATAATAACTCTTCACATTTTTTCTAACGAATTACGTAGGTAACAATAACAATTAGCCATATGAAAAGGAAAAATACTGAAAATCATACATGAACGTTGGCAAAACATTTAACACACAGAAAAGGTTTGTCTACGCAAGTGTCACAAAAAGTTGGCACTTTTTTAGTTTTGTTTCTGGCTAGTGCACATCCAAATGTGGTCACATTATTCTTGTAACATTCTACACACATCCGACGCACCTTCAGAGAAGGTCCTTCTTTTCTCTGAAGCACATGTTTCTTTCTTATCGTCCGTTCTGAAAGTGCTTCGGATGTTGAAGATTTTGCAAAAAAACTCTTCAGTACTTCTTTTCTCAAATCCACAATAGGTATATTTTTGTTAGTGACGGTTTTATACAAAACCAAAGCATTCACCATGGCGACATTCAAAATCAGATCAAATGCAATTTTTTTGTACCATTTTAAAGTTTTTCTTAATGGTGTCTGATATGCTGCCATCTGATCAGACAGATCCACTGCTCCCTTTGCCTTGTTATAATCAACTACTATAGCCGGTTTCATTTTGGTTTTATTATGTTTAGTAACGGAAATAAAACGTGTTGAATGTTTTGTGGAAAGCACCAAAACGTCTCGTTTGTCTTTCCATCTCAAAACCGTTATCCCATCATCACTTTCTCTCGCTACGAATTGTCCTTTTCTTAGCTTAGTGGAAACAACAACTTTAGGGAAATGCTTTCTGTTCTTCCTTAAAGTAGCAATCAGATGTGTTTCATTTTTGAGGAGTTCTCTGGGTAAGCCTACGCTTGTATACCAGTTATCTGTATATAAACAATGTCCTTTATTAAGTAAATCCTGGCAAAGGTTCTTTACAACTCTTTGAGGGGTGACATTGATTTGTTCATGTTGTTTACCAGCGTATATATGAATCCTGTATGTATAACCTGGTAAGGTACACAGTTTAAATAGTTTGACCCCGTACTTGAGTCGTTTCTGCTTATTATATTGGCGGAATATCAAACGTCCTAAAAACGGAACCATACTCTCATCAATGCATATATTTTGACCTGGAATATAATTTCTCTTAAAATTGTCATTCAACACATCTAGTAAATACTTTACGCGGTGAAGTCGGTCCGATTGATTATTATCATCATCTTGGGAAAAGTGGATCATTTGCAAGAGCAGTTCGAATCTATTTCTAGACATTACAGTTCTTGGAAAATTCTGGCCCATAATCTCATCCTTGGACCAATAATCAGCAATTTTAGGAAGCTCGGCGAGGTTAGTTTCAGACCATGAGTGAATTCTTGCATTTTTAGAAGCTTCTGCCGTGCGGGTTATCTTAGTCATTGCGAAAGGATTAGTACATTCAACAATATGTTGTAAAAGACTATCTGTCACCAAAAGTGCATAAAAATCTGTTGGAGATTTGTTAGTCATTGACGTGCGAATAGAAAATGGCATGCCACAACATTCAGTGAAAGGAATTACATTGCGCTGATTACCTTTGGGGTTTGTCCACTTGGATGATGAACTTCTGTCTAAATCTTGGATAGCGCGTCCAATTTCACCATCACTATCTTGATGACGGAACGCGCAGGCGCCTGTAACTCGATCGGGGGGGTCGAATCTGTTCTTCATCATCAGAATTTAGGTTTAAAGTTTTGTCGAGCAGATTGATTTATATGTTTTCTATCTCAGTCAAGATATCTTGAGTAATCTCAAAATCTTCGAACTCATTCATTATGATAGTAAACAATACTTTATGAAATAAATAAATACGCTATTGAAAAATTTGTTCGATGCAACGGCGTCTCAACTCAAAACATGGGCGTCAACTACGTAAGCGCGGGCGAGCTTATTATTATTATTATTAAGGTATTATTATTATTATTTTTAAGGCATATGTTGTTCCCGAAATTGAAACATCAATTATATTAGGCGTAGATTTTTGGCGCGCTTTTCGAATTTGCCCTAATTATATGTATAGGTAGTATCACAATGTCAAATGCTCCTTTGGCAGAAATAAAGGCAAGTAGTGGTGAACCATTTATTAACTCCTACGATCATTTGTTGCTGTCGCAGAAAGCGATAGCTGATAATCTCATTGCGCAGGTTTGGTCTATTTCTACTGAAGAAAAGGGCCTGGGTAGAACAAATTTAATATGCCATCGTATTGACACTGGTGACGCACAACCAATTAGACAGCGTTATTACAGGCTGTCCCCCGAAAAGCAGCGCATTTTAATTGAGCAGGTGGACGAAATGCTGTCACTTGACGTTGTCGAACCTTGCGAAAGCGCCTGGTCTTCTCCCGTGCTCATTGTTAATAAAAAGAACGGGCAACCAAGGTTCTGTTTGGACAGCAGGAAGTTAAATGCAGTGACTAAGCGCGATGCGTACAATTTGCCATATGTCTCGGAGATATTGGATATCCTTCGCGATGCTAAGTACCTGAGCAGTATCGATTTGTCCAAAGCTTTTTGGCAACTGCCTATAGCGCCAGAAGACCGCGATAAAACCGCATTTTACGTTCCGGGCCGTGGCACTTTTCGTTTTAAAACTACTGCGTTTGGACTAACCAACGAATGCCCCCGTAACGCAACAACGTCTCGTTGACTCGTTATTTAGTGACATGGAGTCTAAGACATACGCTTATTTAGATGACGCCATTGTTATTAGTTCTAGCTTTGATGAGCATGTTTCTCGATTGTTGCGAGTTTTGGACAAATTGAGACAGGCAAATTTAACGGTGAACTTCGAAAAGTGTAAGTTCTTCCGAAGCGAACTCAAGTATCTAGGATACGTGGTAGATTCCTGTGGTTTACGCACTGACCCGGACAAGGTGGAAGCCATTATTAACTTTCCAACCCCTACAAATAGAAAGGAGTTGAAACGCTTCCTCGGCACTGCTACGTGGTACCGACGTTTCGTCCCTAATTTTAGCACAGTGGCTGGTCCACTCAATAAGCTCACTGCTAACGGGAAAAACGCTCCTTCTTTCAAGTGGTCACCAGATGCTGACGCGGCCTTTAATGCGTTAAAAGAATGTTTGGTTTCGGCTCCAGTTCTTTCTTGTCCGGACTATTCCAAACCTTTTGAAGTGACACACTGACGCGAGTAGTTACGGTATTGGTGCTATGTTAACGCAGACTATCGACAGATAAGAACACCCAATTGCCTACATGAGTAGATCTTTCACCAGCCCTGAGAAAAACTACAGCATCACTGAAAGGGAGACCCTTGCTGTTTTAACGGCTCTCGAGCACTGGCGATGTTATCACGAAAACGGCCAAACATTCACGGTGTATACTGACCACTCCGCGTTAAAATGGTTTTTATCTCTAGAAAATCCCACAGGACGACTAGCTCGGTAAGTTTGTCCTCATTTAATTTCATTATGAACACCGTCGAGGTGTCGACAATGTTATTCCTGATGCCTTGTCTAGAGCTTTTCCCGTAAATGCAATATCGCTAGCTAATGCCAACACACATGATGTATGGTTTAAAAAAATATATAACGGCTGTCTGACTACTCCTTCAAATTTCCCTAACTTCACCACTAAAAATAATTCGTTATTACTCACAAAAAATATTAACAACCAATTAACTTCAGAATTTGACTGGAAGGAAATCGTACCCAGCGAGTTCCGTGAAAGCATCATAGCCGAAAATCACTCAGAGCCAACAGGTGGACATTTTGGCATTTTTAAAACCTATCGGCACTTGTCATTAAATTACTACTGGCCAAATATGCACCAGAATGTCGTTAAATATATAGGTTCCTGCTCGGTTTGTTTATCTTATAAGGCACAAAATCACACTACATTGGGAGAAATGGGTCGTCCTAAGCAATGTTCGAGACTTTTTCAGATGATCTCAATTGATTTTGTGGGTCCACTACCAACCAGTCGAAAACAAAATTCTTATATATTGGTCGTAACGTGCTGTTTTTTAAAATTTTGTCATATTTTCCCAGTACGTCGCGCTACTGCGGATATAGTTATTAAAATTTTAGAAGATTCCATTTTCTTGGTTCACGGAGTTCCTCAAACATTTTTCATGGACAATGGGACGCAGTTTCTAAGTTCGTCTACTGACGCGCTATTTAAAAAATATAAAATACCTAACGTTTTTTTCACGCCGAAGTACACACCACAAGTCAACATGGTAGAACGACACAACAAAACTATTGTCACTAGTTTGTCTACGTTTGTTGGAAACGATCACAGATCCTGGGACACCTCCATCCCCAAGGTTCAGTTTGCGATAAACAATTCCGTCAATGAAGCCACCGGTTATACACCGTCATTTTTAGATTACGGTAGGGAATTAGTTTTATGCGGATCGCACTATACTGATTATGACCTGGGCGATGAAGTGTTGTTCCTTCCTCGCGATTTATACGCTGAAAACTTAGGGTGTCTTCGATCGATATTCAATGATGTGCAGGCTTCGTTATGGCACGCACATGAAAAGAATACTGCACACTACAACCTACGTAGAAAGCCGGCTGAATTTAATGTAGGAGACATAGTCTACAGGGTGTAAGGGACATCCCTCCGAAAACTTACAGGGTGAATTCGGTATACCATATTAAGATGACCGGTACATGAAATTATTTCAGGAACCTTACGGGAATCCAATAAACCTGATTTGATTAAATACCCTATAAGCAATGTATCGTTTTCATGACAAAACGCACGTAGCGAACGGCAAGCGCAGCGAGCCTTCGGCCGCCCTCCCCGCCAAGCGCTCTCGCGCCACGTTATTTGTTAGGTACGTAGGTACGTCATGTTGAAGAGAGTACGAGCGAGTAGAGATGGGCAGTGGGTTTAAACCCAACTGGGCAAAAAGGGCATAAACTGGGCAAATAGGGCAAAAACGAATTGACGTCCTTTTAAATGCCCAAAAACAGGGCGGAAACTATAATTTGTTAAATTTCATAGTTATTATGACTTTTTCATTAAGTAGTGGTAAGATTAATATAAGATAAATATTATATTATCTATGCTATAATAATTAATAATAATTATTAATATTATAAAGAGGTAATATTTGTTTGTAAGTTTATTTGTAGGGGGTAATCTCCGGAAGTTATGAACCGATTTTAAAAATTGTTTCACTGGTATAAAGCTACATTATTCGTGAGTGCTATAGGCTATAAATTATAAAGATATCATGCAAAATAGCCGAACTATCTCAATTTTTGTCTAGCCAGGTGGAAAAAAATTGCTCTTACAACAAAGTTTTTTGCATGCGCTGCCTTAACAGTTGTATATGTCACCGGAAAATAACTACTAAACTTACAATTAAGTTTATCAATTTACGAAAATGTAGACGTAAAATATTACAATTTATCTCCCGTTTAGAATCTTACGAAAGTTTATAAACTTCCTAGTAAATTGATAAACTTACGGATCTTGTTATTTTCCGGTGACATATATAATTGAAAACAATGTATGGCAACCTGGTCCGCCTTTAATAGTTCTACAAAAAAGTCCGCATCACCATATTTCTATCTTTTATATTTTAGCAGTTCAAGTAGCTTTTATGTGTTAAAAAAAGTATTTTTCGATGTACTTACCTTTGGACGATTTTTTAAACAACAAAATATTAAACCTTATCGAAAAAAATATTATTATCATCACAAGAACATCATAGAGATACGATTTGCCCAAAACAGTATGTGAATAATTAGTTAAATAGTTTCGAAGATAATATAGAATTACTAAATCGCAAAATGCCGAACCACATTAGAACATGCTTTGTAAGGACGTTTTATCCATTTACCCATGGTATTTCTGTTTTTGGGTTATCGGACAGTTTCAGCGATTGTTTATCATGCCTAAAAGGAAATCACAGCTTTCCCGTCAGACATCCCAGAGCAGCTCGAGTACGCTGTACGGAAGAGTCTGCTCTTGAAAAGCAACAGCGCCTCTTGAGGAATAGAGAAAATATTTCGCAAGCACGCTCTGGGGAATCTAGCTCCGAGCGTTCACAGCGGCTTACTAACCAAAGAGAACATCGCAGGCCCGTGCTCGGGAATCTAGCGCTGAACATGCGCAGCGTCTCAGTGATTTAAGGCAGCATGTCTCTGCAACAAGGCATAGGGAGTCTAGCGCTGAGCGCTCGCAGAGGCTCGCTAGCCAGAGCGCGAGAACATCGCAGGCCCGTGCACGGGAATCTGGCGCTGAATGTGCGCAGCGTCTTTAGGCAGGAAATAAATCATAGCACTCAGTATTAACCGAACCACACTCATAATTTCATCACAAGTTTAAATGGTTACCGCCCAACGAAGTGGGCGCGGGTCTGCTAGTTAAGTATAATATTAAAAACAATTGTATTGACCAAAAAGGTTCTATTTAATACTCTTATACTCGATGATTCAGCGGTCAACGATAACGATTACCACCAGCAGATCAGAGTGTGGGCTGCTGTGCCTCCTAAATCACCAGCGTCAGATTTACCATCCACTGACGTGTTCATAAATGTTATCAAGAGACTACTACTTGACAAATCATCGGGTGAAGATAATTTCAAATTGAATGATTATAGACGCGTGTAAAACAGCGGGCGACGCGATCTTATCTTTTTATTTTTAGGTGGTAAAAATCATCAAATGACTACTTCCGCCCTGGGTGGGGCGGAAGGGACTGTCAGACTTTTACTGACTAAAAACCACCCTGTTCCTTCTGTTGCCCTTTACGTTCCGGGTCCACGGTATCCTGTTAAGACGTCCCGCAACCCCGGCAGGCGTGGGCCCCGTTGGGAGCCACGGGGCCCCCAACGGGGCCAACCCCTGCCGGGGTTTAAAGAGCGTTAAAGAGCCGTGAGCACAGGGACGGCCCTGTGCTTACAGCTCTCTATGGCGCGCGCGAACAGAACGCGCCGTCGACCCGGGCTTGGTCCTTGATCGGACGGCGAGCTACCCATTACTCGCCGTCCGCAAGCCCGCGCCTACGGTGGCCGGATGTCGCCTCGCGACGTCCGACGCCCTGGGCGTCTCCCGCGGCGGCTGGAGCGTGATGTGGTTCTCTCCCTCACCCGGCCCGCCTCCTCCTTCGCTAGCATTACTGCTTCGCAGAAGGAGGTGACTGCATCCCATTCCCTCTCGCCCCGGAGCATGGCCTGAACCAGGTCCGGACGCGAGAGCTCGCCGCCGCCTATCGCCTCCATGAGGACACGGTGGTGCTCTGCCCAAGCGGGGCAGTCCTTCACCGTATGCTCCACCGTGTTCTCCGGGCGATCCACACAGTGGTGACACCCGGGCGTTTACTCCCGCCCTGTCCGACACAGGAACCTCCCGAAACAACCGTGTCCGGTGAGGACCTGCGTCAGGCGGTAGGTGAGTACGCCGTAGCGCCTCTCCAGCCACTCCTCAAAGAGGGGTCTGCCGCGATTGCGGCGTGCCCGAACTTGGGTTGCGACAGTCGCATCTCCCATTCCGCCATGAGATCGCACCGGAGCACGGTGCACCTGTTTGGGCCGATAGGGCCACCATAGGGGCGGTACGACGTAAATTGCTTCAAAGTCAACGGTTAGCTTTAATATTTTTAAGTAAATAAAGCGTATAGGACCGTCAGTACTGAGGGCCTACCAGTACTTGCAGGTGTACTTCCAGTCGATCTCAAGGTGCAGCGACGTGCTGCAATGTACTATTCCACGCGAGAGACCATGGACGCAAACTTTCTAACACAACGTGACCGAGCTAAGATCTCCAGATTATTTAAATCGCAGGCTGAAGTCTGGGAAGAACTTTTAATCAATGTAGGTCTGTGGGATAATTCTATCAAGGGCCTTCCTCAGTTCTTTTCATCAGTTTGTGAGCGGCTGGCCAGAACATGGCTGGAGGTGGACCACTGTGTTGCCCAATTTCTCACAGGTCATGGCAACTTTAAGATTAAATTATTTTCTTTCAAGCTTGTTGCTTCTCCTTTGTGTCAATGTTCTACATCCGACTGTGAATATGAACAAAATATGAACAATCTGCTCATCACATCTTATGGGAGTGTATTCTTTGGCAGAACGAACGCAATATTATGCTAGATAGTGTACAGGTTACATCCGGTGTTGATTATTATGCGGACCTTGTAGAAACTAGAACTAATTTCTGTGCGTTCAAGCGTTTATGCCATACCTACCTATTACTGGAATCAAAAGTAACAGCTCACATTAGGACCCATTAATTTAATAATAATTCGTCTAATAGTAATGCTTCTCCTAGTTACAAACATCCCTTTGTGCCTACTGGCCTCGTTCTGTTCTGTCTCCTGTCTTGTTTGGAGAGAAATTTGGAAATTATATCTTAATTACATATTTACCTTCTAAAGCTGGTGGTGCAAGCTGGTGGTAATCAAATATTTTTATTTTTTAAATTGGAACACAAAATGGGTATCCACATCTAGGTGAGCATAAGAAATAAGTATGTGTCTACCAAACTAGGTATTTAAATTTGGAATTAAGTATAGTTTTATTTTACACAAATAAAACACTTTAAAGTTATTTGAACTTATTATGATGTAATAATTTATGATATTTTACAATTAAAATAAATGCCCTGTTTTTGGACATTTATTGGGCGTAAATGGACGTTTATTGGGCATTTACTCAATACGTCCGTAAATGCCCAGGCAAAAACCCATCTCTACGAGCGAGCCATAAAGCTGATACCGGCGTGACGTACCTACGCGTAACACGTCAAGTTGCATCACGTGGTCAAATAAAAAAAATGTTAATAAATCCTAGGTACCTTAGAATCGCTCCGGTCGAATGAGATACGGCTCGAAGTGACCTCCACCGAGGCGTTCACACACATTGGCACGGCGCAGGGTCTCCGCGTGCAAGCGGGTCATCAGCGTGGGATCTTCATTGCAGCTGGAGCGCAGCTGCTGGAACGTGTTCGTAATGCGCTCTCGCATTTCTTCCTCACTTGCACATGCACTGACAAACACTTTTTCCTTTACGTAGCCCCATAAAAAAAAGTCTAAAGGTGTCAGATCTGGCGACCGTGCTGGCCACGGTTTCGGACCAAATCTGCCAAGCCAGCGACGCGGAAAGGTGGCGTCTAAATAGGAACGCACTGGACGCGTTATGTGCGGAGGAGCGCCGTCGTGCTGGAACCAGATCATCGGCAAGCGCGCAAGCGGTGCTTCATCCAGGGCTTCCCATTCAACGTACAGCTCGTCCCGGAGAATCTCTAATTCTCTTTCGAGATCACCACGGAGGAAATCGAGATAGCGCTGTCCGTTCATGCGCGCGGGAAGAAACACAGGTCCAAGGATTTTACCGCCATAAATTCCTGCCCAAACGTTTACTGACCAACGCGTTTGATGTCCGGACTCTTGGATCTCGAAGGGGTTACTTTGCGACCAGTAATGTGCATTTCGGCGATTCCACATACCATTCCGCGTAAAAGTCGACTCGTCGGTCCATATCACGTGGGAGATAAAATTTGGGTTTTGATCCTGTTCAGCCCGCAACCACCGGCAATAAGCAATTCGATGACCACGATCACGAGGCAATAGCGCTTGGACCTTGTGTATCATGTATGGACGTTGTCGATCTCTTCGCAGCGTTTTGTGCACGGACCAGTGAGAAACACGGGCTCCATGATTCCGCCGTAATAGACGAGCTGTAGTTCGTGTGCCTAGGCGTGGATTTTGACGGACCAAGTCTAAAATCCTCTGCTCAGTTCCGCCGCGAAGCGGCCTTCCGGCGCCTTCCCGGTGGGGAACAATAGGCTGGTTATCTAGCACGCGTTGATACGCATTGGTTATTATTCGGGAGTCTGATAGCCGCCGACGGTCAGGATACCTTGACACGTAAATTCTGAGCGCTTCGCTAGCATTTCCCCGAGCTTCTCCGTAGCACATTATCATTTCACCGTACTCACGAGCACTAAATGTAGCCATTTTTAATAACAAACAACACAATAACACAACAACACAACACTAAAACAAAAAATAAGTCGAAAAGCTTAGGTACTTAATGAAGACGCGGCGTAATATCACACTGAGACTGCGCGAGTACCGAACGACCGACATGCGCTCGCGGCACAACTCAAAGCGACACAAACAGACCGCCCGGCGCCAGCGCTTTGCACGATTTTGCACGATTTTACGGGAATGTGTTACCAATTATTTACACAAAATTGTAATTTCGTGCAAAAAGTTGTGCAAAATAAGCAAAATTTTAATCTTTACTTTTCTTCTTTTTATCTTTACGTTATTTTTTTTTGGGAGAAATGATTTTCTTTTATTAATAAAGTACACGAAAAGATTCACGTTTATTAATAAAGGAGTTCTTAAGTTTAAACCGTAAACTACAGCATAAAACTTTAAATCGGCCGCGGATGGCCGGGACAACATCGTCCCCGAGTAGCCTCACGCGTGCTTTGTCGGGGCTACGAAAATTCGGCGGTTGCATCAAGTTAGCTCTAAACATTTTTGTTCACAAATTGAGGTCTAATAAGTTGGCAACACTTTTGAGATTAGGCATTTGTGCAAACGCCGACCATTCGACCAATAGGAACGAAGCAATACTCTAACAGGAGCGCTGTTACTGGTTGGGAAGGGTAGGTAGTTTGCGGTGAATTCAATGAACTCTGTAGCTAGGCAGAACGTAAACAGCTGATTTCGCGCGTCGTTTGTTTCGAGTATTTCAACATCCATTGCTGGTTTTTTGATTTTAGCCGTATTTTTTACATAAATGGAGTGTTGTGTACAGATAATGTTATTTTACATTGAAATAAAGGAATACTAACTGAAAAAACGGGAAAAGTTATGGAAATTTTCCTGAGGAAAATTCCCGTGGAATACGATTCAAAATAAGGAGCTGAATGCACCCTGGAAGTTTTCGGAGGGATGTCCCTTACACCCGATATAAGCGCGCATTCGTTTTAAGCAATAAAGACAAGTATTTCAGTAAAAAGCTTGCACCCAAATTTATCAAATGCCGTATATTTGAAAAACGGTCTCCACTTGTCTATGTTCTGGAAGATATGTCAGGAAAGAATATAGGCGTCTGGCATATCAAAGATTTAAAAAACATTAAGTGTAGTTAAATGTTGTTAAAGTGTTATTTTTTTGTTGTAGGAGTTGAGACAATTCACTTTTAAATTAACGTCTTACGACTAGCATTAGTTTTCTGTGCGATAAATCACAGATAACTTGTTTACGTAAGGTCGCGTCAACATCATTTTACATTGTTGAAGCTATTGTGTAAGGTTGTTTGTTTGATATTATAGAAGGATTTAGAAAGGTGATAATATGAATGTGTCGTGCAAGTGGTAACCTATAGACGAGTTTTCCTTGAGAACAAAACTCTTTCTGAGACGAGGGGAATGTAACATTAATTGTTACATGTCTTAATTCTTAATAATAATAAAAAAATAAACATAAGAAAAACTATTTACAATAACGATTAATTATAAAAAAACTATTTACAATATTAAGATAAACTAATAATGAACGCATCAAATCAGATTTCTGGCCAGCTACAGTTACCCCGCACGACCACGCACGTATTAAAACAAGCGACATATTAGGCACCCAGAAACGAATTCCTTTGTTCTCGGCGCGGGGGCAAGGTCCATAGCGACAAACCACTTCCACGTCGCCGCCGGCAGGACGATTCTGGTTGTCAAGGCGAGCGCACGTCACTTTTTCACGGTCCATACGAGTACCTATACCGTAATCGCGAACAAGTTTTTATTGAAGGCGTCCCTATCGTTCCCTAGACATTTTATTATTTAAAACAGTAATAAACTGAGTACTCGTGAACGTTTAAACATATTCTGTGTGTGTGAATTAAACCCCGATTGGGGTTTCACGTACACCTTAATTACCTGCTTCCCCGTGGTGGACAGTAGCAGAACAACCGGCGAACCCTACCCAGCAGTTGGACCTGGCGATCGACGCGCGAGCACTCGTCTCCTGCAGCGGCCAGTGACGTCAGGGGAGTGCTAGTCCAGTGAGGAGGTTAATCGCTGTATAGGCCCTAACTCATCCATAATTCGACCCTCAGTCTACCGAACTATTTTAAAATAAATGTTCCAATTTACTGTCTACCTACCTTTCATTTGAAATCCTCCTAGGAATTCTTGTGCCTAGGTTAGGTAGGATTAAGTAGTATAGCAGTAACCTTAGCACCGGGACAAGATTCAGTACAGAAATTGCATTATTTAAAGGGCTATCTTACAGGGGAGGCAGAACAGCTGATAAATTTTGTACCCATCACAGCAGATAACTATGCTCAATGTTGGTCAAAATTGGAGTCCAGATATAATAACAAAAGATATTTATCAAATTGTATTTAAAAGAGATTATTTAGTCAGCGTAATTCAAATGTCGAGTCAGCTTCAGCCTTGAAGGAGTTATTAGATACAACCACTGAATGTTTACATGCATTGAGAAATTTGAAAATAGATATAAGTTCATGGGATATTATTATTATTCACATTGTTACGTATAAATTAGATCCAGAAACGAGGAAACAGTGGGATTGCATCTCACAAGTGATAATGAAAATTCAAATGAGTTGGCAACATTTAATCAGTTCACTAAATTTATTGAAGGTCGTTTTCGAGCATTGGAGTTTATTGAGAATAGTATTCTCAATAAAACCAAGATCTGTAGTTCAACAAACCAGTGCTCCGACTAATAAACCAAAGGTGTTTTATGCCTCGAATGCTGTAGTGTGTGAATATTGTAAAGAAAATCACAAATTTTGTTTTTGTAAACAGTTTGCGAAAATTGACTATGAACACAGACATGACTTGTCGAATCATTCAGTTAAAAAGTGGCTAAAGGCCACTATTGTCGTGTTTGTATTCGTCGACATCACTCACTTCTTCATCCAAGCAACAGCATAACCACATGTGTCGAATCATCGGAGCGAAGTGATCAGGTCACTAAGGTCAACCCGTCCACACAAGCGGCGGGGTCAACATCCAATGATGGTACACCGGTGGTGTCATGTTTCTCGACAGGAAAGTTAAAAGGTAGTCAAGTATTGTTAGCTGATCAATGCTGAGTCGAGATAAGGGGAAAAAAGGGTTATCAGAGCGTTGATCGACCAAGGCTCACAAGCCTCTTTCATAACGGAGGCTACAGTCCAAAGTCTAGGATTAAAAAAGATGTCAGCAAGGGGTGTGATTTCAGGAATTGGAGACGACGGTAAGGTCACCTCCAAGTCAAGGGTTAATATAAAAATCCAGTCACGAGTAGATCCCACCTTTGAAATTATAGTCAGTGCCTTTGTATTGCCGTCAATCACCACTCTTCTCCCAGTTATGAAAATAACTGGGTTGCAAGATTTTAGTTTACATTCAATTTCATTAGCTGACCCCCAGTATGACACGCCTAATAGAATTAATATTCTAAGTGCTGAAATATACTGTCAAATATTACAACAGGGTGTTTTGAAACGACCACCTGGTACTCCAATCGCTCAAAGCACTGCTCTCGGTTAGATCTTGTCTGGCATGGTATCTACTACTGAACAAACCAACCACACTGAACCAAGGCTTGTAGTCATGAACGCTACTATTAATGAAGATGAAGTTTTAAAAAGGTTCTGGGAGCTGGAATCAAATCATTCTTCCATTTCACAGAAAATGTTAACGGAAGACCAACAGAAATGTGAAGAAATTTTTAAGGCTACCACTTGTAGAGCCCCCGAAGGACGTTATGTGGTACGTTTACCTTTCCAGGACGCAGACCCTGCATGCAAATATGGCAGGTCTCGGGATATTGCTGTGAACAGATTGAAGGCATTAGAAAGAAAATTGGATAAAAACAAAGAAATGAAGAAAAGATATACAGATGTTGTAAGGGAGTACCAACTGTTAGGTCACATGATTCCTGTTCCAGAGAATGATGTTAAGCAGTCTGAAGCAGTTTATCTGCCCCATCACGCGGTGGTTCGTGAAGATAAGTCGACCACCAAGTTGAGGGTCGTCTTCGATGCGTCGTGCAAAGGAGTAAACGGCGTATCATTAAATGATACTTTGAAAATCGGTCCAACACTATAACCAGAGCTACGACATCTTATTATACGATGGAGAGTTCACCCCATATGTTTGGCAGCTGACATTATAAAAATGTATCGGCAAGTAAGAGTTGATGGTAATGATTCAATATTTAATAATAATAATAAAATTGTTTATTTTCAGTCTTCAATATTACAAATTTCTCTTAGAGTAAATACCAAAGCAAGACAGTGAATTATTATCGCTAAGAGATTACGTTGACGACTATACTAGTATAAACTGTGTCACAGTCGTCAGCGTCTTCCGCACTAATTTCTTGACAAACTCAATTCATTGTTTAAAATAGGTTATCTTATATTTTTCTTCATCATTAGATGAAGAAATTTATACAAAAAATATAAACAAATAAAAGAAGTATAGCTAAAATTATAATGAAAATATAAAGTCGTTGCCACTAAGATGTGTAAGCGTGTTTGTGATGTGATGTGATGTGGTGTGGTGAGTGATTATAAGGGTGTATAGTGTGACTTGAGGTGAGGATTTTTTTGTGATATTATGTATGTAAAAGCGTTGGTGAGCATTTTTCTTTATTTGATCGTCAACCTATTTATAATTTGTTCAGTTTCATCATAGGTCAATCCTAAAAGCCAGTCTTTTACTACGTCTTTGCATTTATTGATCGGGGGTGAGTAAATGCTATTCACACGGTTTACCAGGTTGTACAAATTATTACTTATAACATAATACTGCTGTCTACCAAGTGCTGTTCTATGAGATGCTCCGGAGCAAACTCTTGTTTTATCACGCTTTGTAATTGGAGTAAAGACAGTGTTCTGTGCTTGCGCACCACTGTAGATAGTATAAAAAGTTGTCTAACCGTTAGTACAGAACACTCACTAAACAAGAGATCAGTGTCGTATCTACGTGGTCGTCCAAGCATGACTTTTAATATAGCTCTTTGAGCTCTCTTAAGGGGCAGTAAGGCGGTCTTGCCAACTCCTCCCCAAACAACAATACAGTATTGTAGTAAACTCTGAGAAAGAGCAAAATACACGCAAAGTAGGGTTTTAAAATCAGCAGAATTTCTGAGTTTCCTAAAAGTAGGCATTAATTTTCTTGTGCGTGCAGCTAAATGCACAATATGTGTAGTCCATTTTAGAGAGCAGTCTATAGTGAGACCCAGGTATTTTATATTGGTGGTGCGAGATAATACAGGGCAGCGCATCGTATGGAGAGACAATCCTGAAGATAAAATTCAAGATTATGAATTAGTAACCGTAACGTTTGGAACGGCCTCAGCTCCGTATTTAGCAGTGAAGGCTCTCCAGTAGGTAGGTCTTGATGAAGGAGAGAAGTACCCAGAAGCTGCAAAGAAGGTGCTAGAAGATTATTACATGGATGATCTTATGAGTGGCTGTCAAACCATAGAAGAAGGACAAAGGTTATATAAGGATATGAATACGCTACTTGGCAAGGGTGGATTTAAACTGCAAAAATGGACAAGCAATAATGAAACTGTAGTAAAGGAAATTAGTTCAGATGAAGGGGAAGTTGGAAAGGAACAGGGGGAGGAAAAAAAAATAGAACGAAACTTAGAAATAAAACTAGATTCTATTATGAAAATTCTAGGACTTACCTGGAACCGTAGTGAAGACATGTTTCAATATTCAGTGAAGCTTACTCCGACCTGAAACTAAAAGGAAGATTATTTTCGAGTATATCACGGTTATTCGATCCATTAGGATGGTTGGCACCGGCGCTTATACCAGCAAAGGTGTTTATACAAAAGCTGCGGTTAGCTGGAATTGGCTGGGACAAGGAGGTCCTGACCCAGTTACTAAATGAATGGGTTACTTACCGTAGTGAATTAGCACAACTTACAGAGTTCCAAATTCCCATATGGCTGGGAACCAAGTCAGGCGATACTGTGGTAGACTTACATGGTTTTTCCGATGCCTCCAAGGTCGCATACTCCGCAGCAGTATATATTCGAATAGTAGATTGTAATGGCGACGTACACATTTCACTGGTTACAGCAAAAACACGGGTTGCACCCACAAAACAAGTAAGCATACCGTGCCTAGAGTTATGCGGCGCTGTGCTAGTCACTCGTTTGCTAGTTGAAATGTCAGAAGTTTTAGGTATAACTAAGAACCACTTGCGAGCATGGACTGACTCAACGATCGTGCTAGCATGGTTAAATAAACACCCTAGTCAATGGAAAACCTTTGTCGCCAATAGGGTTTTAGAGATCCTAACTACATTGGACGCATTTCAATGGGCACATATACCATCCCATCAGAACCCCGCGGATTGCGCCTCCCGTGGGATTAGACCTGTAGAACTTATAGGTAATAGATTGTGGCTAAATGGACCAGACATTTTACATTTATTTTTTTTATTTATATTTTAAACACATAATTTTTGCATAGTTATACTTAAACAAGGCACACACTTAGACCCCTGGGGTCTGTCTTAGCATGCCATGGCCTGAGATTAGATCAACGCGCTAATTAACAGTTAGGTTGTATTGATCAAGCTGATGTAATGATCTTTTAGCTTGCGCTTTATGTTTTTACTGTTCATTGAGTCCCTAATGTCTACAGGTATTTTATTAAGCAAACTTGGTATTGTGAACGAAGCGGTACGCCTGCCATAAAAGTTATTTTTGCGTGGCACTTGGAATGATTTCAGTTTGGCTTGTCGTGTATTAACGTCACAATTTACAGGTATTAGAATATCACTGTTATCAAAATGTTCAATGAGGAACAGGTACTCAGCGCGCGCCAGCACAGGTAACACTTTACAATGTTTAAATAAACCTATGTAGTTGTCTCGATATCTATTTTTTATATAATTTGGTACTACGAGTTTCAATAGACGTGTTTGCAAATTCTGTATTTGATCCAGGTAAGTTTTAAAAGTGCGTCCATAACTAGTGAGTCCATAGGAGATTATCGACTCCGCAAGAGCTGTGTACATTTGTAGGAGGATTCTGTATGGGATATTGCGCTTAATAACGGAAAACTTGGTGAGAATTGCACGTAACTTGCCGCATACAGATTCCACCTGGTAACTCCAATTGAATCGGTTATCAATTATTAGTCCCAGATAGGTATGATAAGGGACTTGCTCTATAGGCGAACAGTTGCAGTCTGGCACGTTTTTATGCAGACAATCATGACTATGGGCTATGATTTGTAAGGGATGGGACGTATTTATATGACTTGAATGTACGTGTATAACTTTAGTTTTTTGTGGATTCAGAACAAGTCCCATATCATGGGCCCACTTAGCCATTGAGGTAAAATCTTTTTGCAAACATTCAGCCGCCAAATTAAGGTTATTGTTTGCAGAGAGTATACAGGTGTCATCAGCATATTGATAAAGGGAACAATGTGTTATAATATTTTCTAGGTCATTGACGTATGCCAGATAGTGGAGTGGACCAGACACTGAACCTTGTGCTGTTCCTTTCGTCACGTTTACGGGTCTGCTAAGGCTATGACCGATTTTGACGCGGTAACTCCGGCTACGAAGATATTCTCTACACCAGTCAAGTAGTTTCCCTCTTATACCCGAATTTTCGAGTGTTTTTAATAGTTTATTGTGCCCAAGTGTGTCAAATGCCTTGCTGAAATCAATAAAAATTAATATAACATGTTGTTTTTTATCTAGGTAGTTATTGACTTCATCAGTAAAATTTGAAAGTAACTGAGCTGTAGATTTCTTACTTTGGAAGCCATATTGTGCTTTGGAAATTATATCATTGTCCCGATAGAAAGTGTGTATTTGGTCACATATAAATTTTTCAACTATTTTATTTATGGCGGGCAATATTGTTATCGGTCTATAATTTGTAACGTCATTTAATTTACCTTTTTTGTGAATGGGCCTAACTATACCTGTTTTTAATTCTGACGGATATTTGCTTTGTTGAATACATGTATTTATTAACCTCACTATTGCATTCACAATTTTATCTCCTATCATTTTGATGTCCACGATTCTTATTGTGTCATATCCAGCAGATTTATAAGTATTTAAATTATTAATGATTCTAAAGATCTTGCGAGGTGTAGCTTTTTTGAAAAATATCGATTTATCTTGAGATTTCATAAATTCGCATTCCTCTAACAAGGGTCTGTCACACCCGGGCACAATATTAGAAACACTGGTTTCAAATTCCATTGCAAAGTCATTAGCGATACTCAATTCATTATTTGAGTCATTTAAGAAAGCGCCTGTTATCACCTCATCTACTGACTTGACTATTTTACCGGTAAGTTTATTTAATATCTCCCACAGTTTTTTGGGATTATTTTTGCTTCCTGCTATTCTTCTTCTTCTTCTCTATAATAATTATTCCTTGTATTTAGTATTATTTTATTTACTTTATTTCTTGTCTTATTGTATTCTAACTTAAGTGTTTTATTCTCTGGGTCATTTTTCCAAGTGATGAAGAGTTTGTCTCTTTTAGTACAACTTATCCTTATTTTATGGTTAACCCATTTTTCACAATTTCTTTTGCTCGAGCTATTTACCTTTTTAGTGTATTTGCATTCATTGTAGCACTTTATAAAGTTTTCTTTTATGTATTTATATATATCATTTGCGCAAATCAACTCATCTATTTTGTCCCAATCGGTGTAAGTCAAAAGTGTTTTTAGTTTTTTATAATCAATAGACTCAATGAACTTTGGATCTCTGAGTTCAGGCATAGACGCAAGCGTAACAATCGTCATGAGATGGTCCGCTAAAACAGTCCCCAGAGCAGCTGAGTAAACATCATCAATGCGAGATCTCACAAAAATGTGGTCAATACAAGTTTTAGTGACTAAATTACCCTTAGACTCAACTCGCGTGAAGTCTGAGATCGCACATTCAAGTCCGCACTCAGCCAGTTTACTTAGATAATAACTGTTTACATTATTAATAGATTTAAGATCCATATTTATATCGCCCAGCACAATAAGATCCCTTCTCTTCACATAATCAACATTAATTACAGCAGACAGCTCGTTAACAAACAGATGTTTGCTTTCTTTTGGTGGTCTATACACTGCACAGATATAAATATTACGATTTTGCCGCGTTGTTACATGTACATGACAGAGAGATAGTGTACTCAAAACCAAAGGATTTAGAAGTGAATTTGGAAAGATCAATAAATACCCATTGTTCTACTGTTGATAATTTCGTATGGAACAAATATTCATCTCTTTCTAAGCTAGTAAGAATTATAGCTTACTGTCGACGCTTTTTAAATTTAAAAACTGATAAAGATCGACCAAGGTACTTACGCAGCTGGGAAATTGAGAAATCATTACAGTGTTGTATTCGGCAATGCCAAATTGAAGGGTTTCAAGCAGAGTACACAGAAATTAAACAGAAAGGTGAAATAAAAACAAAAACGAGTAAAATTCGAACGTTAAATCCGTATATTGACGGAAACGATATATTCAGAGCTGGTGGCCGGCTTCAAGGAGCTCAGTTGGACGAGAAGACCAAACATCCAATCATATTGCCACATCGATCACATTTAACTCAGCTGATCATAGCAGATGCCCACCTAAAAACCATGCACGGTGGACCTCAGCTCATGTCGTCTTATGTGCGTACAGCTTATTGGATCGTTGGTGTTAAAACCCTTCTCAAGGAACATGTCCGTAAATGTGTCTCATACGTAAAACAAGGTGCTACTGTGAGGAATCAACTGATGGGCTCTCTCCCTTCAGTTCGTGGAACTCCTGCCAGGGCATTTTTACACAGTGGAGTTGATTACGCGGGACCTATAACAGATATAAGAACGTCAAAAGGTCGCGGGTATCGCTCATATAAGGGATATATTTATCTTTTTATATGTATGGCAACAAGAGCTATACATTTAGAAATAGTCAGCGATTTCACTACACAGGGTTTCCTTGCAGCTTTTAAAAGATTTGTGTCTCGTAGTCGAAAATCGTAATAATAGTTGATCAAATAATCGACTGACAATGTTGAAAAAGAAAAAACATACAATCAATAATGTGTGTTTAGGTAATATACCAACCAATTTAGTAATGTCTTTCAATTCTGCAATTTACTTTGTCATCGTTTTTCATAATCATTATATGAAAAAACGTCATCATAATAACTATGGAGGAGGTACCTAATTTTAACTATTAGAACCTGGAAAAAAGCGTTTATATTAGCATCGTAGTCATGAAAAATAGTTAATTAAAACGTATTGACATTTAAAGAATATTGTGCAATTAGTACCTTCACCCACCACTCTTGCTATAAATTATTTTTAACCGACTTCTAAAAAAGGAGGAGAAAAATTTAAAAAAAAATTGGAGTCGGTGCCAAGCAATATACGATACCTAAATGACTATATACCTACAGACTAAGGCCAGAAAAAAAAACAAAACACAAATCTTACAGCTTCTAAATAACGAGTCGATCCATTCGTCAGTTATTTCGAAACCAGTACCCTTCTGAACAGTAGAACTTCTGGGCGGTTTGGACAAGCTGAGTCACGTAGTTAGTCATGGAGTCGCTGGTCTCTAAGCGGATTGATTTCAGATTTCTTAGTAGGCTGATCCTCCGACTAAAACCCGAATCATCAAATAGTGATTTTAACTTATTCCATAAACTTCGTACTGTAGCTTCGTTCTTGATATTGGTGTATAGAGACGGATCAATGGTCATGATGATTTTCGCCCTGGCTTTCTTGTCTTCCATTTGGGCAAGTTCAGTGGCGTCATTCAGACCCACGCCTTCCAGGATCATGTAATTTTCCACGGCAAAAGCCCAATCATCATAATTTTCTCGCCCCCGTAATTTAGGCACATTGATCGAATAACTTGCAGACATATTTAATATAGATTACTAAATTTTTCGCCGATAAATATAGATTTATGGACTGGGCCCATAACCTATTGAAACAAACACAATGGCGGTTGGGCATAGACAAATTTATTTTAACCTTTTAACCGCCTACGTTGGATAATTCCGACAAATATTTTCGGGCCCATTTCGCCAGAGTCGGATTTTTACGACCAAAATATCACTGCTCTTTTAATCAGTGTAATACACTTTAGTCTCTTAATTAGTAGTCCTAAAAATAATGTCCAAAGTTAGATGAAATAATAAGATTATTTTTAGAAAATTGTATTGATGTGCAACGCCCATGACGACAAAATCCGACATGAGGGACGGGACATATGCCAAGATTTACCGATACAAAAATAAACATAAATCAAAATATTTCTCGTTATACTGACTAATTTACTTTAAAACAAATACAGCAATTGTTAATAAAACATTTTTTTACTAATATTTGTGATTTAATTCCTTTAAAATTAAGTAAATTTACTTATGAAATGTCAGCGATTGAATTGATGGTTCCCATCCCTAGCCTACATGTTCCGTAATTTACTTTGTTAGGACGCCCTGCGCCTCAGTCGGATAAAGACGACCGCTTCTTACGTCATAAACGAGTGCCGACTTCTGGAATTTTCCATCAGTGTTGTCCTTGTGCATGAAGTTTTACGTTCGTATGTCGATAAATGTACATTTTGTCATGACGACTACTGAAGAGTTAATACGAATTCTAGAAGGCGATGAAAATTGTTTGGGGTTCGGTCGGGATGGCTTGAATTATCAAGGAAACTGCATTGGACTCTTTTATAAAGATATTATTTATTTAGCACTGTACACGACATGATCCAGGTTGACGATGGAAAAGAGCGGGGGACCTTGTCCTTCCATAGACAATAACATATTTTTATAATCATAGACTACAATAAAAAAGAAGGGATTTCAAGCAGTAGACGAGGTAGGTAGGGAGCCTGGAAGCGGCCCTCTCTGCTTCGTTGTCATCTCTGGATTTTGAAGTTGGCAAAAGGTATAGCTTATTGATTGCCCTTCGTATAATTCCCCTTGAAGTAGTAACGTCAGCTACCCTACTGACGCCGTCGGCCCCTGGATATAGGCGACAGACGCGCCCTAGCCGCCATTGTAATGGCGGTAGGTTGTCTTCCTTCAGTACAACTACATCCCCGCTGGTGAGTTCTTGTGATCCACTGCGCCATTTGGTGCGCTGCTGCAGCTCAGAGATGTACTCCCGGCGCCATCTCTCCCAAAAATGCTGCCTTATCTTTTCTATGAGCTCGTGTCTGGCAGGTCTGGTAGCGGTGATGGGCTTCGTGGGAATAGACATAAGTGGTCTACCAATCAGAAAGTGGCCTGGGGTCAGAGGAGAAGGATCAGTACAATTGGACGAGAGAGGAGTCAGCGGGCGTGAATTTAGGATCGCTTCAATCTGTGTGAACAGTGTTGCTAACTCCTCAAACGTCAAAGCAGCCTTTAAATGGAAGATTTTAAATGGAATTTCAAATGGAAATTCCATTTGCTGATTTAATTCCAGCCTCAAATATTCCGCCGAAGTGGGGAGAATAAGCGGGGCTAAATACAAATTTGATTCCTTCAGAAGTGGCATAATCACTGACAGACTGGCTGGATCTAAGCAGCTTACCTAATTCATTGTTGGGACCTACGAAATTCCTGCCGTTGTCGCAAAAGATCTCATGACATTTTCCTCTGCGTGACACGAATCGTCTAAGGCACAAAATAAAAGCCTGCGTATAACAAATAAATAAGCATAGGTAACATTTACTAATTCGGTTACCACGACCTTTACGGTTACTTATCATAAAAGGTCCATCAAAATCAACTCCACACGAGTAGAAAGGGAAACAAGCATTAGTACGCGCTTCTGGTAAATGACCCATTATTGGTTGTATCGTATTCGCTCGCAGACGAACGCAAATAATACACTGTCTAACTACTTGCCGCGCTAAGCATCTACCTCCGATAGGCCAGTAGGTACTTATCGCGCACTGATGCTAATAGTAGCTGTTGACCTGCGTGGAACAAACGTATGTGTTCATGAATCATTAATAATTTAGTTAAATGATGTTTTGAGTCTAATATTATGGGGTGTTTTTTATCAAAATTATAATTTGAGTTTTCCAAACGACCACCTACTCGAACAATGTCAAGTGAATCTATAAACGGAGTTAATTGTAATAATTTATTTTTCTGTGGTATTGTTTTGCCTTGTTTAAGTTTTCGAACCCAATTTCGAACGAAAATGATTGTAATTGACAAAATTAAATTAATAGCATAACTGAACTACTTATTTATTTCATCTGAGTTTATAGGGCCTGAGTACTTTTGTTTATTTTTATTACAGTTGTTCACAAATCGTAGAACATACGCAAATATTCTACTTAACTTATTGAAACTGGAGTACTTATTAAAATTTATAAATAAACTATTGTAAGTAGAAGTGTTCGCTGCCGAAAATAACGAATGTACCTTTAACTCGGGTAATTTTTTAGCTACGAACGAATTCTGTGTCCAAACTTTCTTTTTTTAGGAAAGAAGGACCTTCCCACCACAAAGAAGAAGATGATAGGTCCTGGGGTTCTACTCCCCATGAGGCCAAATCAGCTGGGTTCATATTTGTAGGTACATGTCTGTGTTCAAACCCATTAGTTAACTCGTTAATCTCATTAACCCTGTTGCAGACAAGCACCTTAAGATTTCTTACGTCTGTTTTCAACCATCCTAAAACCACTGTTGAATCAGTCTAAATGGTTTTATAATTTATATTAAATCGTAATGACTGCAGAACTTTATTACATAATCTAGCTCCCACCAAAGTACCAAGTAATTCCAATTTTGGTATAGTAATAGGCTTTAAGGGTGCAACCCTTGCCTTTGCGCAACCTTAGCGTAACCTCATTATCTCTATCTCTATATCTATTTATAGAACGTAAGTATACACATGAGGCATACGCTTTCTGTGACGCATCGACAAAACAATGCAATTCTATGGATATTGGGAAATTACAAAGAACATTTCTGTTAATTTTAATATTAGAAAGGAAGTGCAAATTGGATATGAATTTAAACCATGTGTTTATTAGATTTTGTGGTATAGGCTCCTCCCAATTTAACTTAATGACCCATAACTGCTGTAAAAAGATTTTTGTATAAATAATGCATGCACAAATTAATCCTAATGGGTCAAATATTTTACAAATAGTAGCTATGACGACCTTCTTTCTAATAATTTGAGGTGGTGATTCGACCTTTGAGGGAAACTCAATAATGTCTAGTTTTGGAGAATAATTCAAACCTAGCACACTGGATTCTTTAGTCAAATCTACCGGGTCGAACATAGTATCATCACCCGAAAATGCCTGTAAACAGTTAATACGTATTTTTCTAAGGGCAAGCATGCCGAATCTCGGGCACGCCGCAATCGCGGCGATAAGACCCCTCTTTGAGGAGTGGCTGGAGAGGCGCTACGGCGTCCTCACCTACCGCCTGACGCAGGTCCTCACCGGACACGGTAGTTTCGGGAGGTTCCTGTGTCGGATAGAGCGGGAGGAAACGCCCGGGTGTCACCACTGTGTGGATCGCCCGGAGGACACGGTGGAGCATACGGTGCAGGACTGCCCCGCTTGGGCAGACCACCGCCGTGTCCTCACGGAGGCGATAGGCGGCGGCGACCTCTCGCGTCCGGACCTGGTTCAGGCCATGCTCCGGGGCGAGAGGGAATGGGATGCAGTCACCTCCTTCTGCGAAGCAGTAATGCTAGCGAAGGAGGAGGCGGGCCGCGTGAGGGAGAGAACCACCTCACGCCCCAGCCGCCGCGGGAGACGCCCAGGGCGTCGGACGTCGCGAGGCGACATCCGGCCACCGTAGGCGCGGGCTTGCGGACGGCGAGTAATGGGTAGCTCGCCGTCCGATCAAGGACCAAGCCCGGGTCGACGGCGCGTTCTGTTCGCGCGCGCTTCAAAGAGCTGTCAGCACAGGGACGGGGCCCCCAACGGGGCCAACGCCTGCCGGGGTTGCGGGACGTCTTAACAGGATACCGTGGCCCCGGAACGTAAAGGGCAACAGAAGGAACAGGGTGGCTTTTTAGTCAGTAAAAGTCTGACAGTCCCTTCCACCCCACCCAGGGAGGAAGGAGTCATTTGATGATTTTTACCACCTAAAAAAAAAAAAAAAAAACATGCCGAATCTAGTATTTTCTTTATACATATCGGGTGTAAGGGACATCCCTCCGAAAACTTACAGGGTGCATTCAGCTCCTTATTTTGAATCGTATTCCACGGGAATTTTCCTCAGGAAAATTTCCATAACTTTTCCCGTTTTTTCAGTTAGTATTCCTTTATTTCAATGTAAAATTACATTATCTGTACGTAGCACTCCATTTATGTAAAAATTACGGCTAAAATCAAAAAACCAGCAATGGATGTTGAAATACTCGAAACAAACGACGCGCGAAATCAGCTGTTTACATTCTGCCTAGCTACAGAGTTCATTGAATTCACCGCAAACTACCTACCCTTCCCAACCAGTAACAGACGCTCCTGTTAGAGTATTGCTAAGTTCCTATTGGTCGAATGGTCGGCGTTTGCACAAAATGCCTAATCTCAACAGTGTTGCCAACTTATTAGACCTCAATTTGTGAACGAAAATGTTAGAACTATCTTGATGCACCCCATAATGCACCAGCCGGATTTTCGTAGCCCCGACAAAGAGCGCGTGAGGCCACTCGGGGACGATGTTGTCCTGGCCATCCGCGGCCGATTAAAAGTTTTATGCTGTAGTTTACGGTTTAAACTTATGAACTTCTTTATTGATAAACGTGAATCTTTTCGTGCATTTAATTTCTAAAGGAAAATCATTTCTCCCAAAAAAAATAACAAATGAGATTTAGTAAAGATTAAAATTTTTCTTATTTTGCACGAAATCACAATTTTTTCGTGCAAATAATTGGTAACACATTCCCGTAAAATCGTGCAATCGTGCAAAGCGCTGGCGCCGGGCGGTCTCTTTGTGTCGCTTTGAGTTGTGCCGCGAGCGCATGTCGGTAGTTCGTTACTCGCGCAGTCTCAATGTGATATTACGCCGCGTCTTCATTACGTACCTACCTACGCTTTTCGACTTATTTTTTTTGTTGTGGTGTTGTTTGTTACTAAGAAATGGCTACATTTAGTGCTCGTGAGTATGGAGAAATGATTATGTGCAACGGAGAAGCTCGGGGAAATGCTAGCGAAGTGCTCCGAATTTACGTTTCAAGGTAGGTATCCTGACCGTCGGCGTCTATCAGACTCCCAGATGATTACCAATGCCTATTACGGCGTGTTAGATAACCTACTATTGTTGCCTATTGTTCCCCACCGGGAAGGCGCTCACGCTGATGACCCGCTTGCACGCAGAGACCCTGCGCCGTGTGTATGAACGCCTCGGTGGAGGTCACTTCGAGCCGTACCTTATTCGACCGGAGCGATTCTGAGGCATCTAGGATTTATTAACATTTATTTTTTATTTGACCACATAATGCAACTTGACGTGTTACGTGTAGGTACGTCACGCCGGTATCTGCTTTATGGCTCGCTCGTACTCTCTTCAACATGACGTACCTACGTACCTAACAAATAACATGGCGCGACCGGCGCGAGAGCGCTTGGCGGGGAGGGCGGCCGAAGGCTCGCTGCGCTTGCCGTTCGCTACGTGCGTTTTGCCACGAAAATGATACATTGCTTATAAGCTATTTAAACAAATCAGGTTTAGTGGATTCCCGTAAGGTTCCTGAAATAATTTCATGTACCGGTCATCTTAATATGGTTTATTGAATTCACCCTGTAAGTTTTCGGAGGGATGTCCCTTACACCCTGTATATACGCTGTAATTCACCTTCGCTCCCGTATTTAAGTCATCGATGTAAAAATCACTTTTGATGATATTCGCGATAGTGTTGTCTTTACATTCTTTAGCTAATTGTAATAAACATCTGGTACTTAGAAACGGAGCGCTAGCTAATCCATACGTAACTGTATTTAACTGTAAAACCTTTAAATTACTATTATTGTCGGGTTCCGTAGAAAATGAATTCCTCCACAAAATTAACTGAACGTGACGTTGAGAGGTATGCAAGGCCGTTTGTCGGTACATTTTCTCAATATCTCCTAAGAGAACGAACCTATGCCGCGAAATCGTAACAAAATTGAGAATAAGTCGGACTGCACAACTGGACCTTCAGCTTGTATGTCATTTAATGATTTGTGACGGGCCTGTTGGTCTAGTGGTTAGCGGCCCTGACTGCTAAGCCGGAGGTCGTGGGTTCGATTCCCACCCAGGACAAACTTTGTGTGATGAGCATGATTGTTAGTTAGTTGTTCCAAGATATTTTTTTTTTTTTTTTTTTTTTATTTACCAGAGGAAGTTTTGGCTGAGGCGTCGAATACCACTCTCAATTTCGTCGTTTCGCTCCTCTCGCGAATTACACAGTGATGCGGAAGGTAATTTCCAAATTCTGGGCGACCTACTTCACTCAAATGACCTAATTTTTTATATTCATCTATAAATTCTGTGTATGACTCCTTAAATTTCGGATTTTTATTTAATTTTATTTCTAAATTCAAGAAACGTTTCTTAGCCTGATAATACAATTCACCAAGACTAGTTTCGGGTTCCTTTAATGGCATACGGGCACAAAACCGACCGTCAGGTAAGCGGCTCGTGTTTTCTATAAAGTCAATTTCGCAAAATTGTTTTTCTAATGAATATGTTTTTGTCTCTGCAGGTAGTTCTTCAATATCCCAAAAATTTTTAAGGGAATTATCGATATCCGAAAAATTATTGAAATAACAATAGACCTTAGACTTGGATTGACTGATATCGACAGGGCCGGCTATCAACCATCCCAATTGTGATTCTTGTAAAGTAGGCTTATTAGAACCTAGCTTAATTTGATTTGTCCCAATAATGTTCCAAAATATGTCAGCCCCTAACAGTACATCTATAGTGGAGGGCTGGTAAAACTGTGGATCAGCTAGCTGTATACCGCAAGTAATATTTAACTCTCGGACGTCTATTTCGACGCTCGTTAAAATACCTGTTATCGATGGCACTAATAAACATGAAACCTTAGTACTATATTCCGTTGAATAGGAATTAATTTTTACGACACACTTTCCTAAAATGTTAGTTTTAATATTATTAAGCCCACAAACATTTAAGGTTTCACTAGAGTTTTTACTTAACCCTAATTTCTCTCTCATAACATCTGTTAAAAATGACGATTACATATTCTAACTTTTAAATTCTTAATTTGTGCCTTTTAATTATTATGATTAATTAGATTTTTTTATAGGGTACATACATTCCTTTCACGTGCCTTGTCGTGTATGATTCTGTAAACAAATGTTGTAAACATTGATTTTAAAAGAGTACGTATGGAGTTTTTTGCCCATTCTTCTCCATACAAAACTACCTTTTGGAAGGGGCAACTAGATTCAATTCTATTTAGTTTTTTGTGTATGACGTTCAAAAGTGCCTTATTGGCCTAATTGAAATAAATGATTTGACTTGAGTTAACTCATCGTAACATGCGTTTACGCTGAAAAATTATTAACAAGCGATTGCCGAATTTCCCTTGCTTCGGCAAAGAAATAGGTGCTGGTAAGTATAATTGGTGCTCCCTGCTCACTGTCCTCGGTGACATTAATATCTTCTTCATCTGCAAAAATACATTTATTGAAGTGAAAACTTCTTTAGCGGCGTTGAGCACTTTTTCTGTAATGGGTATAAAATCTTAAACTCGCGTCAGGACACGTGACCTGATCGAAAAAGCGTAAGACGGATGGAGAGTAGACAGCTATCCCCTCTCTATGGCGCGGCGAAAATGTATGCCTGGGCCTACTGTTTCGTTTAGGCAGCGCAGGGCGCTTGCGCGAATGTTCGTGTATAACTTTTTAATGTAAAATAATTGTAATAGTTTTAAAGTGTTAAATTTTTAATGTAATATAAATTGTCATGTTTGTGTACGGTAGCGCAATAAATGAATATTGTATTCTACCACATAAATGATAGTACCTACTTTTATACTGATAAAGCAATTGGTGCAAAATTATTCTCTAACCATTCCAAAATATCAAACATGCTCAACGTTAATAATCAAGTTTTCACTTCTGCCGGCACTCCCGGAGTGCATAGTGCATACAGGGGTATTTTAGCAGTTGGTATCTTATTACATTTGAAGTTGCCTAAGGAGCTTCTGCGAGTTGCCTTCGGCCCCTTATACGCTTTGGAAGGGCCCAGGACCCCAGGGTCCCGGGATATATAGAGTCACAATAATAATACCAGCCCAATTCAGCCCCATTGCCCCATTTGGATACACTATGCAAGTGTATCCAAAGAACAATCCCTTGTTGGTGCAGTGCTATTACACGATATGGAAACTAAAACACTACACTATGGGTATGGGATGCTAAAGTGACTTGCTTACATAAAACTACGAAGTGACTATGACCCCTGCCTGACCAATGTTTGTATACACGGATAAAATGGCAGGGGGGGACTTGCACACTAATTAAATTGGCCCCCTTAAGCAGTTGCTTGTACATAGTCACAATGTGACAACATATCTTGAGGTGCTTGACTATCGAAAATTATTCCACCGCTATCAGGAAAATCCCAGAAGTACGGTCAAGATTCCTAACAGCACCTTCCTTCTCCTGGGCACATTTGCTCTTGCAGGTTTTCACTTAAACCCGCCAATGTTCTTGCCCCCTATTACATGGGACTTAGACCTGTCTGGTGAATTGTGAGTGTACAACTCTGCCTATCCCTATATAATAGGTCGAAAAGTATATTTCATAAAGCTAGGTGCACTAGGCAAAAATAAACATGAGGGACGAAGTTGGGGGCAGAGTATTATTATGTAATTCTACTTCTGCTATAGCGATCATTTCCCAGAAAATGTACTTATAAAAAAGAAAAAGAAAACAGTTCTGCATTCAGATGCAGTACCAAATGCGGTAAAAAATATTTTAATAAAATAATTTAGTTATTTTCATACTTTTGTGCTTCACCCTGCAAGTCCTTGAAATCTATAATTCAACAATATCAGTGTCATTATTATAACGATAATAAAATATAATGATAATAATACTTTTTAATATTGAGAACATTAATTGGCATTATTGTTAAATCCATAATTTTCATTCGGAGTCAAGAGATTAACATATAAATTTACTTGATCAGAATACTTTATTAATATTTTGATTGAATGTTTTAGATTTCAACACCTGAGGAGAGTGCTGAGCCAGTACCATCCACATCTACAAATGCCAACTATCACTATGACGCAAAAATGAAAACCACCAGAAGAAAATTGAAACTGCCTGAAGAGGAAGATACGCCAAGAAAGAAAAAACTTAAAGCGGATTTAAAAAAAACAACTGAGGCTGTTGCAAATCTCAGAAAAAAAATACGTGCTGTCCGGCAAACAAATAGGCGCTTAATGAAACGAAATACTAAATTATCTGATATCGCACACCCAGGCCAATAAAGGCGTAAGAGGAATTCACTAACTTTACAGGGTAGCAAAAAAACTGTTTAACCAGGTATATCTCTTTTGTTTTTGACTCTATGATGTATTGTTATATACCAAAAAATAGTAAAAAAAACTACCTTTTTTTTGTTTATATTCGAAATACCTTAAATTATCTTGGTAATCAGTATTTAATGTTAAATGTTTTACAGACGTTTTCCTTATTTATTTAAGACCAATCCTAAAATGTAATGATTTTTATTCCAATCATCGCTTTCTAAATATTTTTTATACTGTAACTACTCATGCTTACGTCTGTTAAGAAGTTCTATACTATGATAAAGTACAGAGGCTAAGTACTGTTTAAGGCCTTTTTCGCTTAATTTTATTTTACAAATCGAATTGTATGACGCATTTACAGCTTTGTTTGTTAAAACATAAAACTAAAATATAGTGTTAAGTCTAAATACGGGTTTTTTTGTACAGTATGTTCAATTAAACCATAACTGTAAGTAATATTAAGTTTCTAGGTAAAATATATTTCAGTGGTGTAATAAAAAAGGTTTTTAAAAAATTGCACTTTATTATAATAATAGTCATAACAGAACCTGATAAAAGATAATCAAATTAACAGTGTAATCAAACTAAACAAGATAATCAAATTAAAGTTGAACTCAGAACGGTAACTAAATACAAATTCTTATAAAGACCTCAAAATCTTAAAATTAATAATCACAACAAAAATCTTAAAATTATTTATTATACCAATTACTAAACATACAAAAGAATAATAGTATTGAAAAAAAAATATTAATCTTCAAATTTAAATGAATCATAATTATTGGTGTTTACGTACAGACGGTGATAGCTATTATCTAACCCACCCTAAAAACAAACGAATTTGAACCCTTTGTCAATAACGTTAAGGTTTATTCAATTTGTATGAGTTCAGCACACTAGCGCTTCTTAATGAACGAATACAATAATATTATGGATACGCGAATTTAAACTTTAAATCGTTTGCGTTAAGATACTTATAACTTGTTATTCAATTTTGATTTTTATGCAATAAGACTTAAAGTTTATTAGAGTATTGTGATATAATCTTAATGTCATTACTACTAATTGCTTATTTTAAATAAAACATTCAAGTAGCTTTGGTCTCGTGGTCACTGTATAAGGCTGAGACGAACGGGAAGCGAGTTCAAATCCTGCGTTGAGGATTATTGTTTTGCTTTCAATTTAGAATTTATTATGTAAATATTTCTTGCATTATTGCAAAGAACGACGGCCACATACTTCAAATTTAAAATTTCTTAATTGGTAATATATTCGCCTAACTTGTAATAAGTGGGTAATTGAAAGACAAATATGAGTATTTGTTATAAAAAACTTGTATTCATATGTTAGAATATGGGTAGAAAAATAAAAATGAATCGTAACTAGAGATGGGTTTTTGCCTGGGCATTTACGGACGTATTGAGTAAATGCCCAATAGACGTCCATTTACGCCCAATAAATGTCCAAAAACAGGGCATTTATTTTAATTGTAAAATATCATAAATTATTACATCATAATAAGTTCAAATAACTTTAAAGTGTTTTATTTTTGTAAAATAAAACTATACTTAATTCCAAATTTAAATACCTAGTTTTGTAGACCTATTTCTTATGCTCACCTAGATGAGGATACGGTCTATTTTGTGTTCCAATTTAAAAAATAAAAATATTTTGATTACCACCAGCTTGCACCACCAGCTTTAGAAGGTAAATATGTAATTAAGTTTACATAGTACCTAAACACACTTAGACGTGGACACGTGTGGTGAAAAAAATATAATTTCCAAATTTCTCTCCAAACAAGACAGGAGACAGAACAGAACGAGGCCAGTAGGCACAAAGGGATGTTTGTAACTAGGAAAAGCATTACTATTAGACGAATTATTATTAATTCATGGGTCCTAATGTGAGCTGTTACTTTTGATTCGAGTAATAGGTAGGTATGGCATAAACGCTTGAACGCACAGAAATTAGTTCTAGTTTCTACAAGGTCCGCATAATAATCAACACCGGATGTAACCTGTACACTATCTAGCATAATATTGCGTTCGTTCTGCCAAAGAATACACTCCCATAAGATGTGATGAGCAGATTGTTCATATTCACAGTCGGGTGTAGAACATTGACACAAAGGAGAAGCAACAAGCTTGAAAGAAAATAATTTAATCTTAAAGTTGCCATGACCTGTGAGAAATTGGGCAACACAGTGGTCCACCTTCAGCCATGTTCTTGCCAGCCGCTCACAAACTGATGAAAAGAACTGAGGAAGGCCCTTGATAGAATTATCCCACAGACCTACATTGATTAAAAGTTAATCTGGAGATCTTAGCTCGGTTACGTTGTGTTAGAAAGTTTGCGTCCATGGTCTCTCGCGTGGAATAGTACATTGCAGCACGTCGCTGCACCTTGAGATCGACTGGAAGTACACCTGCAAGTACTGGTAGGGCTTCAGTACTGACGGTTCTATACGCTTTATTTACTTAAAAATATTAAAGCTAACCGTTGACTTTGAAGCAATTTACGTCGTACCGCCCCTATGGTGGCCCTATCGGCCCAAACAGGTGCACCGTGCTCCGGTGCGATCTCATGGCGGAATGGGAGATGCGACTGTCGCAACCCAAGTTCGGGCACGCCGCAATCGCGGCAGACCCCTCTTTGAGGAGTGGCTGGAGAGGCGCTACGGCGTACTCACCTACCGCCTGACGCAGATCCTCACCGGACACGGTTGTTACGGGAAGTTCCTGTGTCGGATAGGGCGGGAGGAAACGCCCGGGTGTCACCACTGTGTGGATCGCCCGGAAACACGGTGGAGCATACGGTGAAGGACTGCCCCGCTTAGGCAGAACACCGCCGTGTCCTCACGGAGGCGATAGGCGGCGGCGACCTCTCGCGTCCGGACCTGGTTCAGGCCATGCTCCGGGGCGAGAGGGAATGGGATGCAGTCACCTCCTTCTGCGAAGCAGTAATGCTAGCGAAGGAGGAGGCGGGCCGCGTTAGGGAGAGAACCACCTCACGCTCCAGCCGCCGCGGGAGACGTCGTCGGACGTCGCGAGGCGACATCTGGCCACCGTAGGCGCGGGCTTACGGACGGCGAGTAATGAGTAGCTCGCCGTCCAATTACGGACCAAGCCCAGGTCGACGGCGCGTTCTGTTCGCGCGCGCCTTAAAGAGCTGTAAGCACAGGGACGGGGCCCCCAACGGGGCCAGCGCCTGCCGGGGTTGCGGGACGTCTTAACAGGATACCGTGGACCCGGAACGTAAAGGGCAACAGAAGGAACAGGGTGGTTTTTAGTCAGTAAAAGTCTGACAGTCCCTTCCGCCCTGGCGGAAGTAGTCATTTGATGATTTTTACCACCTAAAAATAAAAAGATAAGATCGCGTCGCCCGCTGTTCACGCTTCTATAATCATTCAATTTGAAATTATCTTCACCCGATTATTTGTCAAGTGGTAGTCTCTTGATAACATTTATGAATACGTCAGTGGATGGTAAATCTGACGCTGGTGATTCAGGAGACACAGCAGCCCACACTCTGATCTGCTGGTGGTAATCGTTATCGTTGACCGCTGAATTATCGAGTATAAGAGTATTAAATAGAACCTTTTTGGTCAATACAATTGTTTTTAATATTATACTTAACTAGCAGACCCGTGCCCACTTCGTTGGGCGGTAACCATTTAAACTTGTGATGAAATTGTGAGTGTGGTTCGGTTAGTACTGAGTGCTATGATTTATTTCCTGCCTAAAGACGCTGCGCACGTTCAGCGCCAGAGTGTTCTCGCGCTCTGGCTAGCGAGCCTCTGCGAGCGCTCAGCGCTAGACTCCCTATTCCTTGTTGCAGAGACATGCTGCCTTAAATCACTGAGACGCTGCGCATGTTCAGCGCTAGATTCCCGAGCACGGGCCTGCGATGTTCTCTTTGGTTAGTAAACCGCTGTGAACGCTCGGAGCTAGATTCCCCAGAGCGTGCTTGCGAAATATTTTCTCTATTCCTCAAGCTGATGCTTTTCAAGAGCAGACTCTTCCGTACGGCGTACTCGAGCTGCTCTAGGATGACTGACGGGAAAGCTGTGATTTCCTTTAAGGCATGATAAACAATCGCTGAAACTGTCCGATATCCCAAAAACAGAAATACCATGGGTAAATGGATAAAACGTCCTTACAAAGCATGTTCTAATGTGGTTCGGGATTTTGCGATTTAGTAATTTTATATTATCTTCGAAACTATTTAATCAATTGACATACTATCTTGGGCAAATCGTATCTCTATGATGTTCTTGTGATCATAATAATATTTTTTTCGATAAGGTTTAATATTATGTTGTTTAAAAAATGCATCCAAAGGTAAGTACATCGAAAAATACTTTTTTTAACACATAAAAGCTACTTTAACTGCTAAAATAAAAAAGATAGAAACATGGTGATGCGGACTTTTTTGTAGAACTATTAAAGGCGGACCAGGTTGCCATACATTGTTTTCAATTATATACAACCGTTAAGGCAGCGCATGCAAAAAACTTTGTTGTAAGAGCTATTTTTTTCCACCTGGCTAGACAAAAATTGAGATAGTTCGGCTATTTTGCATGATATCTTTATAATTTATAGCCTATAGCACTCACGAATAATGTAGCTTTATACCAGTGAAACAATTTTTAAAATCGGTTAATAACTTCCGGAGATTACCCCCTATAAACAAACTTACAAACAAATGTTACCGCTTTATAATATTATTATAGTAAGTATAGATAATATAATATTTATCTTATATTAATCTTACCACTACTTAATGAATAAGTCTTAATAACTATGAAATTTAACTAATTATAGTTTCCGCCCAGTTTTTGGGCATTTAAAAGGACGTCAATTCGTTTTTGCCCTATTTGCCCAGTTTATGCCCTTTTTGCCCAGTTGGGTTTAAACCCACTGCCCATCTCTAATCGTAACCATAAAACTTAAGCCAGTCTACGCACAATTGCGGTGACTACGCGCGAACATTTGTTAACTTGTCTTAGTAAATGCTAAAAAAAACGTCTCTTTTCCATTTGTTTTTATTTGTATTAATTTGTATTTTGTTATTGTTTTATCATGTCTCAATTGAGTGATTATTTAAAATATAAAATAATCTATTTGCACGAGGACAAAGTTGGCATTAGAGAGATTGCTAGGAGGCTTAACATAACAGTAAGTGTATTTTTCTAATTTTATACTTCGTTTTTATACCAAGCTATTACATGCCGTGACGTAAGCAAACATATTTTGATACACCTCAAAGAGAAGTGACACCCGATTCATTTATTTGTTTCAGAGAAATACAGTCCGATTGTGGTTAAGGCGTTTTGGAGAAACTGGACAAGTTCAAAAGGATCGTTCTGGACCCAAACCTGTGATGTTCACTCCCGCATCAGAACGGCACCGAGCGATTGTTCGTAGACATAAAGAACATCCTTTTATATCTACTTCGTCAACTGCAGTGCAGTATAATATATCTCCTCAAACTGTAAGAAAACATTTGCATGCTGCTGGGCTAAAACAATACAAGCCGGCACGAAAAATTGAATTAACTGCTGCTCATCGGCAAGCAAGAGTCCGCTTTGCCCAGGAATATTTAGATTTTAATTGGGAAGAACACGTTGTCATATTCACTGATGAGAAGTCCTTCAAATCTGATAAGGATGGACGAAAAATTTTATGGCGAAAGAAAGGTGAACGGTATAATGAAAATTGTTTACTGTCGTGTAGAACCAGCGGTAGAATAACTCTGGGTTACTGGGGCTGGATGTCTTCCATGGGACCTGGGGAACTTGTAGAAGTTGGCGGCCGATTTAATAGTCACCAATATTTAGAAATATTACGTGACGTAATGTTGCCTACTGTGCGTGTTGCCTACCCAAACGCGGATATTTATTTCGTGCAAGATAATTGCGCCATACACAGAGCTGCTGTGGTGCAAAATTGGCTAGCTAGTCAAGAAGGTATTAAAGTAATAAGTTGGCCATCTAAAAGTCCTGACCTAAACCCAATAGAAAACTTGTGGGGTCAAATGATTTTAAATTGGGATTCATCAGAAGTCAGGACAAAAGAAAGTTTGGCGCAACTGGTGACTTCAACGTGGGAATTCATGAGAGGAAGTGATGCTTGTTGGAACATGGTGCGCGGTATGCGAAGCCGCTTGCAACAAATTATCGAAAGAGAAGGTGCTCCACTTCGCTATTAGGCAGCAACGCAAGCAACAATACTTACGTGTCAGTGTGTGTTAAATAAACTATTGTTATCATAAATTCTAAGGAAGTGTTTCATACATTGAATAAGCAGGTCCTTTTTACGATCGTAATCATAATACAAATAAAAAAATACTTATAAAAAATCTATAAAGTAGGTAAAGTATTATATACCAAAGTATTTAGTGCTATTTTCACTTTTATTTGAAAAGTAGGTATGACAGTTAATGTGGTGATGTTATTGTTATGAAATAGAAATATTATATTTCTAAACATATAACATGTTGATTCACTACATAATTTATTACTTACTTTAAAAATCTTCACTTTTTTATAAAGTTCTAGCTTAAACTACTTGATAGTTTATTTTATATTTATTCTAACTTATAACAAACATAACAAGTAATTATTTTTGTCAGTAATGATTTTACTTTTAACCATATTGAATAAAATTGTAATCAAAATTATTGCTGTTTTTCATTTCTGTTGTGATTTTTGTATTTAAATAGTTAATTTTAATTAACTATTTTAATTTAATATAAATAATATTAGGAATGCAAAAAATATAAATGAATATCGTAAACAAAAAGTGTCAAAAATGCAAACTTGGGTTTGATCTCACTACCATGTTGCTACCACTTGGTCAAATCGTCTTTACAAATGAAGTTGAAATTATCAAGTCCATTACGTGTCAAAACTGTATTCAAAAGATTATTTACCCTAACATAAAGTTTTAAAGATCAAATTGGCATAACAGTGTTCTATAATATTTGCGTCCTTAAACAAGTCGTTCAAGCTCATTAAGCTAGTACGTATCGAATTCATATATTATCCACTGCTAATTGCACAAGGTTCAAATTCGCCTAACTTTATTCAGCCAGTTAGGTGGGTTAGATAATTGCTATAACCGACTGTACTTACTTCTTATAGGTAGGTACTAAAGTTATTATTTTTTTTTTTAGGTATGAGATTATTTTTTGTGACTTCTTTTATGTGTGCCAATCTCAATCAAGTATGAAATATTTATTCTAATAAATTGTTTTCAAGAATTTTAATTATTGTAAAAATGGTTAGTAATCTCTCTAATAATAATTAACTCGTTGTTAAAACTTGAGTACCTACTAATAATAGTTATAAGTTTAAAACTTTGAACCAGGGTTAACAATTTTTTTAATTTTTAACTGATAATACTTAATACCGAAATTTAAGTACTCGTACAATAAAGTAAAAAGCCTAATTGGTATTCTCTAACTTTGTGCTTGAAAACACACGTACAATCATCGATATTACAATCAACATGCTACACAGAACTATAAAAATCAAAGTTTTAAAACTATAATTACTAATACAGTTATAATAATAATTTAGTCTTCATCTGAATTATCGCTTGGCAAAAAGTTACGGGTATCGTTTTCAGCCACTAGATTTCTATAAAAACCTTGATAATGTAACGGAATAGCATTTGAGTCACACAGACTTTTTAAATCTTTGTACAGTGCACTTGACACTGGTAATAATTGGTCATAAGCAGTTTTGAGCTCAGGATCCGATCGTGTTGATTTAAATTTGCGCGTTCTAGATGAACTATAATTTATAGTATCTAACACAAAGTAATCAGGTTGCTCAAAATCATATTTGTAAAATAATTTATCAGGAGTTTCAGCAGTAATTTTAACTTCTTTTAATTTCGTAAAATATATTTTTTCGCCTCTTGTGTCTTTCAGCCAATTTTTGTTCAAAATCGCTAGTGATTTAAAATCATAAAACAAATTCTGGGACATCTCAGTCATAACAAATTTCTTATGGACCTTAGCGTTCATAATAATTTCGTATAATTGGTCAGGTGTATAAACGGTTTTATTTTTTAAATTCTTCTCTATGCAGGCATGCATAGAGTCCCCTTCATTTTGGGTATGACCTGTTTGTAAAAATCTATGAACTATATCCAAATTTAGTGTACGAGAAGCGTGCATGTACATCGCAAATACATAGCGATTTCTATTCTGGCCCGAACAATTATCAGAATATAAAGACACTGATTTGACACCATTGAGAGCTTCTTTTTTAAAGAAGTCATAGAGACAGCTTGCGATTTCGTTAGCCCCTCTTTTGGCTATCTGTGCGTGCCACAAATAGCAGTATCCTTGTAATGATAATAAATTGTATACCGTGAAGTTATAGACTGGATATTTCCTTTTATAATGAAAAATACCCACATTGGATTGTGGCAAGTTTAATACCTTTTCCAAGTCAAACACAGCGACAGTCTTAGTCTCAGGATTTGATGAAGATTTTTCGTCATCCTTAATTTTGCGTATCAGGGATTTATTTTTCAAATGGCTTTCGTAATTGTCCTTTAGTTCAATTTTACGGTCAACATCAGCATTTTCATAAAGACTACAGATTTGACACATATCTTTCTTTGGTTTAAAAAATGAAAGATTAAATTGGGAATTAAAAATATTACTATATTGGTATAAACTTGCTACTTTTACTGCGTTTAAATTTTCAGACATCCAAACTACATATAATCGATGCATTTTAGCCAAGTTTAAATCAGAGGCGAGATATTGACGGCTAGTTTGCTTTCTTAAATAGTGTGATTCGATACATGGGAATGATTTTATGTGCTGTATTACACTTTGCTCAGTTTCATCACTTGTTTTGTGGGGACGGTTAGCATGTTTGCCCCGTAAATCCGTTATTTGCAAGTTATTTGTATATTTATTCATAGCAGAGTAAACAGTTTTTTCTTTGATACCTAAAGTCTTCAAAAACATTACTTTGCATACTCTAAGTTTTGTAACTTTACCATCTTTATTTAATGGTAGATAGTAAATTAGTGTACGAGACCTATCCCGCTTTCTTTGAACTTTGATAACTTTAGGCTGTTCAACTTCTGTATTGTTCAGGATGTAAAGCCATTGTTTTTCATGGTCTGCTATATTCCAATAATGTTGAAATAGCTCAGAACGATCTGCTTGAGTAAATTTGTCAAAGCATTTCATCTTACATACGCAAGGGTTACCTAATGCTCTACACTGCCTTAATTTCTTTGTGTTAACACTATGATATTCGAGACCATTGTTATTTAATCTTTTATTTTTACATTTAGCCCATTCATTTACGTTTCTTGCCCTCTTTCTAGATTTAACATTACTTTCCGACGACAGCAAAACACGAGAAGACCCAGCAGTAGTATTAGTATTTGCATTATGATTATTACAATAGGATATTTCAGAAGCAATACTAGTAATAGGTTGCGTAATTTCTGTGGTACTAGATATTTGTGGGTTATTATTATTTTCTACGTTGTCAATTTGATTCGCCACAGTTAAATTTAAATAAACTCGTTCATCATCATCACTAATATTGTTAAACTCTGGTAAGTCATTGTTAATTGCAACTGGTTCTATTGGTATGTAGGTTTCAGTTAGATTTGACATACAAATGGTTTCATCGCGGCGTATACACATAGGGTTTGTTAAACTGTTTGGAGAATTAGGTAATTGTAAAGATTGATGGTTTAAGTTATCATGAGTACAGAAATCCGTTAAGCTATTACAATTATCTCCCGCTAATATTGGGTGAATACTATCAATGTATTCACACTTTTCGGAATGATTATTGTTGGTTGAAACACCATCATTATTATTAGATTTGTAAATTATAGTAGGAGAACAAATAAAATCAATACTACGGTGATGTTTAGAGGGAGTGCTAAAATGAAAAAGTTTTTCTGATCTCGTTGGGGGCGTAGTATATGCATCCGTTAGCGCCATCGTAACATCTCTCACCAATGAAGACGACATTGTCATATTAAAACTTTGAACTGGACTAGAAGACCTACTCGGATTTAAACTGGGTGCATTCTCAGATACTGCCGGAGAGAAGGGATCTTCATTTTCGTTCGATGATGCACTTTCTCGGTATCTGGGTGCAGCTGTGGAAGTTCTCGAAGGACATGTTTCATTTTTGCCAGATATGTTAAGAGACTCATGAGTATCCCCACCACCTGAAAAAAAAAAACATGCAATGGCGGTAAGTACTAGATTGGCATTATCTACTAATCTCAGACGCGACCGACAGACAGACGCACAGCGTAAGCGGTGCGAGCGACATACGGTCAGACAAGTAGGTACCTATCAATATTATAAAGCCGAAGAGTTCGTACGTTTTAGGCCGGGACTCCACCAAAGCTGAGACGAGCGGAGATGTGTTTGAATAACCAATCAGAAATCCACATCTCCTCTCCGCTTAGCTTCGGTAGAAATCTGATTGGTTATTCAAACACATCTCCGCTCGTCTCAGCTTTGGCGGAGTCTCCGCCTTATAAACCTAATCCGTAATAGGTACCTATAATATATTATTGCAGGGAAAACTAAGAGCACACTATTGTCACCTATGAAGACATTCGTTTTCCCGCCACAACACAAGATTTAGAATACATAATTATGACATTGAACATCTAAGAAACAAACTGCAATAAATTAACAAAGTATAGGTACTTCACAATTACAAGCCTACTAAGTACTACTAGGACAAACTGCAATGAATAAACTGTAGGTACTTACATACAAAATCCAGCATCTTCCTCGCTCGACTACTTTTTAGTCGTTTATACATCGCCAAAACACTATTAGGTATAACACTTTCAATTCAAATACAAGCAAATTTGTCAATACTAGGTATAATTACGATTAATTATTAGTAAACACTTCTTCAAACGACTTTTTAATGCGGAAATACAAACAGTTACGTGCTGTTATCTCTGAGCGGCGCGTGAGTTATGAAAACTAAACAAACAATCCCCACCCGCGCATGCGTTGTAAGGGTAAGTACCCAGACCTTTTGACTTGTTTATGTGACGAGTTCGTGATTACTTCCGCCAACTAGATCAAATCGTGAATGGAAAAAAGGCGTAAGCATGATTATTTCGAAACTGGTTGCGAGTGCACCCGTGAACATGGAAATACGCCTTTATTTGTTTGATTATTTTTATTTGTGATGAGATGTAATCGGTATTATTTTATGAAAATCGTTTATTTATTAGGCATTAAAAAGCATAATACGAGATACAATTATACATTTTTGCTTTATTTAATGAAACAAAAACCTAAGCATGATTAGGTGTATTTTAATGAAATTTTACGTGCTTATGTTGGTTTATCGACTTTATTAATTGAAAAAATATAGAACTTGACTGCCTCGTTGGTCTAGTGGTCGCAAGCGCGACTGCTGTGCATGAGGTCTTGGGTTCGATTCCCAGGTCGGGCAAAGTGTTATTGGGTTTTTCCATCAGGAATTTCTCAGTAGCAGCCTCGGAGTCTGGATTTGTGCCCGGTTGATGGCAATAGGCTCGCCCCCTATTACATGGGACTAAAAACATAACTGGCGAAATGTGGGTGTACTAATTGGTGCACCTCTGCCTAACCCTTCGGGGATTACAGGCGTGATGTTATGTATGTTATGTATAGAACTTAATTGACGTCAAAAATTTTTTTTTGGTATAAAACCTTCATTTTAAGTCGAAATTTAACGGAAAAAATTGAGCGCATGTATCTTTACTTAAACTATCCAAAACTGCAATAAAAAAAAATTGACGTAACAGCACTTACGTCTTTGTTGACCTGGGTGTGCGATATTATTTCGGAACTTAAAATTAAATCCTTGATATCAAATGAAGATGCTGACATGTTAAGCACTATTGATAGCGGAAACAAAGATTTCCTTAAATGGTTTTTTAATATAGTTGGAAAAACAAAAAAATATTCTCCATCATTAAGGAAGTTCGCATTATGTTTGCATTTTATTAGTCCGCGTGCTTATTCTTACGTAAGAGACCAATTTAATACTTGCCTTCCACACCCACAAACATTGGTTAGTTGGTATCGATCAGTAGATGGTAATCCCGGATTTACCAAAGAGGCATTGCATGCAATAAAGTTAAAAGTAAATGCATCAGGTAAAAATGTTTATGTATGCCTCTCATTTGACGAAATGTCGATAAGGAAAGCCGTGACTTTGGATGGCGTAGAATGTGTTGGCGCAGTTAATATTGGTGTCAATTTAAATGGTGATAATGTTAGAATGGCCACCCAAGCTTTAGTTTTTATGGCTAGAGCCTTAAACGAATCCTGGAAAATACCTGTGGGGTATTTTTTAATAGAAAGCGTAACTGCAGAACAGAAGGCACAGCTTGCTATTGATTGTATTAAGTTGTTGTATTCGTGTAACGTAAATGTTATTTCAGTAACTTGTGATCAATGTCCATCAAATTTTGCAATGGCGAAAATATTAGGCTGCAAAGTTGAATATGATGACGAAGTTGAACCTGTATTTAAAATTGATATTGACGGTGCTATTAAAGAAATTTGCTTTTTTCCTGATCCACCACACATGGTGAAATTAATTAGAAATCTGCTCGGCAACAAAACCCTATTAAAAACCAGTGACGATAAATTAATAAAATGGTCATTTATTACGTCTTTGCATGATTTGCAGGAACAAGAAGGTCTTCACTTAGCAAATAAATTAAGAAACGCTCACGTCAACTTTGTAAAACAGATAATGAAAGTTAAACTGGCAGTACAAACGTTTAGCAATTCAGTTGCTGATGCTATTGAATTTTGTGAGGAAATTAATTTAGAACAGTTCGTAGGAGCATCTCCTACCGTTGAATTTATTAGAAAAATAAACCACCTGTTTGATATCTTAAATAGCCGCAATATTAATGCGTATGGTTATAAAAAACCTCTTAATATGAAAAACTTTGAAAATATTAATGTCTTTTTAAATGATATGTTTAATTATTTAACAGGTCTTAAAATGTCGAATGGTCAAAATGTTATTGAAAGTAACAGAAAAGCGTGCGTAATCGGCCTTAGATGTTGCATTCGTGGTGTGCAATTTTTATTTAAAAGACTAATCGCCAACTCAGAGTTGATATTTTTACCATATTACAAGTTGAGTCAGGATCACTTAGAATCATTTTTTAGTGCAATTAGAGCTAAAGGTGGATTTAATAATAATCCCTCAGCGCTGCAGTTTTGAGCTGCATACAAAAGGTTAGTCGTTCATGGAGAACTCAAACATATAGATACTGGAAATTGCACATCCATTGAAAATATAAGCATTTTAACATATGTCAACTCGCGTTATAAGAAAAAAATAAATTCTACTTTATCCCTTTTGAGAAATTCCAGCGAATTAGAATGCGAAACTGAAAATGATTTTTTAAGCATTGACACTGATCATGATTATCTTGCAGATCCTACACGACTTACAGAATTCAGTAAGCAAATAATTATTTATATTTCAGGTTTTATTGTAACTAAAGTAGCAAAAATTGTAAAATGTGAAAATTGCTTGATGTGTATGATTAATACTGCATCTACAAACAATTATAAATTAATTTTAAAAAAGGATAAAGGTGGTCTGCATTATCCTTCCGCTGATGTAATCACCATATGTGAAATTGCTGAAAAAGTGTTGAAGCAAAATTTAACACAATTGGGCAGTAAATTACTGGAACGTAATAATTTGCTACTACAATTAATTAATCAATGTCTTCGACAATGTATTGGAAAAGAGTTATTTAAAGAACATGGTATTTCTTACGATCATTCCCCTCTGGATGATCATAAAATTCTTATAATCAAGGCAATTACCATGAAATACTTTCAAATTCGCCTATACAAGTATACAAAACAGCTGTCAGACCCCAAACAAAAAGTAAGAAATATGTTAACAAAATTAACGTTGTTTCGCAATCAATAATTATATGTTCTTTTTGCGAATGTTTAGTGAGTGTGGAGTGTGTGTTTTTCTTTTTACTTAATGCTTTTTTATACACAATTTTTTATTTTTCGACACTATACATACATTACACACATCACACATTGTTTTTTTTTTATTTTACTTTGTAAAGTATTATATATTTTTATTAAATTATAAATTTGATGACAGTATACGTTATTTTTACCTTTTTCCATTCGTTTCCTAATTTTGTCTGACAGTTTGATATTATTATATCATTTATTATGTTTACTGCCTCGTTAGTCTAGTGGTCGCAAGCGCGACTGCTGTGCATGAGGTCTTGGGTTCGATTCCCAGGTTGGGCAAAGCAGCCTCGGAGTCTGGATTTGTGCCCGGTTGATGGCAATAGGCTCGCCCCATATTACATGGGACTAAAAACATAACTGGCGAAATGTGGGTGTACTAATGGGTACACCTCTGCCTAACCCTTCGGGGATTACAGGCGTGATGTTATGTTTTATTATGTTATTTTGTATATTATAAAAAAAGTTAAAATTAAAAGAACCTTTGTTTTAATTCCTAAAAATAATTTACCCAGTTCCATGTAACAACCCAAAACAGGGAATTCAGAATACTATGGCAACATTATATTGCAGTACTCACACATTGACAAACTATCTCTGTCTCGATCGCGGTTACAGAGTCCCTTTGTCTATTAGTTTCTCTGTCTACGAGCGTTATTTATTTTAAGGTTGCAGAGGACATTAATATAAAGTAGGAATAATGTAGGACACTTCCCTGAGGCACACCGAAAGTGACTTTTGCATCGTTACTAACGTATTCTCCTACCTCAACTCTTTGTTTCCGGTTCGATAGGTAGTCGGTAAACATTTTAAGTGGAATTCCTCTTATACCTGACGCTTCTAATTTGTTTATGAGGATAGAAACAGAGACGGTGTCAAACGCTTTTTTCAGGTCCAGAAAAACCGTCAGACATTTGTTACCGCTATCCAGATTACCTGCCACTAGGGAGCTAAGAGCAGTAACTGCATCCTCGGTTGATAATCCCGGCCTGAATCCAAATTGCGAGCTGCTTAAGATATTAAATTTGAGTAGAAATTTTAAGAGTCTCCCGTTTATAAGCTTTTCAATAATTTTCGATATGGCTGGCAAGATGGATATAGGTCTGTAATTGTTGACATCGTCTCTGTCCCCACACTTGCGAACAGGACTGATTATAGATTGCTTAAATGGTGCAGGGAAGCTGCCCTTTGCAAAGCAAAGATTGGCCAAGTGGGTTATTATGGAAACAATATCATGCCTAATATAGTTTAAAAGTCTTGTGGATACGTTGTCTCAGCCGGGTGCACTGTCAGACTTTAGGCTCATCAAAACCCCATCGACTTCTTCGGTATCCGTATCCAAAAGAACAAACGAGTTTGTCTGTGTAGACAGTGTTTCAGAATTAAAAGAATTTAAGTTGTGTGCTGAGGGTTGAACTTTTTGGGCTAGCTCTTTGCCAATATTTGCAAAGAAGTCATTAATGAAATTAACAGACTCATTTGAATTTGATTTCATTTGTAATAATTCAGTGTTATGACTTTTTGTATTATTTGTGTAAGTTAAGGTTTTAATATTTTGCCACAATAATTTATTATTTGTTACAGAATTAGCTAGTAGGTCTCTTTGAAATTTTCTTTTTAACTTTTTTATTAGGTTATTACAGTAGTTGCGATATCGTCGGTAAGTTATTTTTAGGATATTATCAAAAGGGTCGTTACGTGCTTTTTTTGGAGTTTGTTGCGATTCCTAATGCATCTTAGTAAACCGGAAGTTATCCATGGCTTAACAATACGCTTGCTATTAGGAATGGCTTTAGTAACAGTGCTTTGATTAATAGAATCAGTTAGTTTATATATTAGTAAGTCAGTTAAATGGTCCGGGTCACTACAAAACAGTAGGTCTGCTATTTTATTTTCTTTAATGCGGTTTAAGGCTTGTTCAAAATCAATATATATTTTGGTTTTACTGGTAATAACTTTAGTTTTAAGCTTAGATAAAGATAGAAAGGTAGTGAAGTGGTCGGTGATGGAAGTGTGTAATATAGCAATAGAAGCAGATATTTGCTTTTTATTTATTTTGATCATAAAATGGTCTAAACAGTTGGATTCACGTGTAAGTAGAATATGTCCTGGTAGAATTCCGTATAGTGATAACATATTTAAATAGTTAACCCTATTTCTGTATTCATGCGGCGGCTCAGTGTCTTTGGATTTGAGATTTATGTTAATATCCCCCGCTATAATGATACTTTTATGAGAAGTATTGAGGTGAGTACCTACTTAGAGAATCTACAAACATATCCGTGTTTGGGTTGGATGGGGATCGGTACACGCCTAGAATAATATTATTTAGTACTTCCAACTGTAGACATGAAGCATGAGTCAGATTTATTTCTTTAACTTTAGGTTTTAAGTTTTTTTTTACGTAAAGTACATACATACATACATAACATCACGCCTGTAATCACCGAAGGGTTAGGCAGAGGTGTACCCATTAGTACACCCACATTTCGCCAGTTATGTCTTTAGTCCCATGTAATAGGGGGCGAGCCTATTGCCATCAACCGGGCACAAATCCAGACTCCGAGACTGCTCCTGAGAAATTCCTGATGGAAAAACCCAATAACACTTTGCCCGACCTGGGAATCGAACCCAAGACCTCATGCACAGCAGTCGCGATTGCGACCACTAGACCAACGAGGCAGTCAAAGTACGTAAAGTACTACACCATTATTTTGATTTAATTGACAAGTAGTTGATAAAGAGAGATAGTTGTCAAGTTGAGGTATAGGTTTATTCGTGTGTAGCCTACATTCGGTTAAAATTATGATTTCTGTTTCAAATTTTAATGTTGACAGTAAAAGTGTGAAGTCTTCAAAGTTGCAAAAAATGCTTCTTATGTTTTGAGAAATAATGGTCAAGTCATGTTTACCAATTTTAATATGATCTTGCAGCTCCGTGCAGGCACATTCGAATGCGCGCGCAACTTCGATCTGCTATGCTATTCTCTAAGAGACAACGTCTTGGCTGTACTCGACGACGAGCTCGTCGTCGAGACAGCGTTGAGATCGACCGAGCGTGCAGCGCTGATTTAAACGGTATTCTCTAACGCAGTTGTGGTCGTCGACGAACTCTAGGCTGTAACCTCCCGTCGCTGTATCGTAGACGAACTAGGCCTGGCAACAAGTGTCTTTAAATCATAATCGATCAATCTCGACTGAGGGTTTTATGCGTTTGAAATATAATTATAAGGTCTATCTTTAACAATTTTAAGGAATGAAATATTACTATATACGAATTTCATAATTATAAGAGCTAATTGTATTTTTTATTAAACAATTTATGGTTAAATAACGATTACTCGCACTGACAGTGACACCTGTGACACTTGACGTGAGCCCAACGAGTCGACGCAGCGCTAGTTTTTGTATACAAAACCACTTGTTATTGATATTTTGATAATATTCAACTTTAAAAATTGTGGGTGCTTTACAATGATTCATTACCGACGCTGTTTTTTTTGTAAACTACTTAACATGAGTATTCAAGCTGAAAAACTTTGGTTGCTTTTACGATGTTGTGTGTTGAAAACCAGCAGATATTAGACATTTTTGAAGAAATAAGCGAGTCATGGTCAAGGCAGACCCAAACACTGCAGGATTTATGTGCATCGTATCAGACGAAGGAGTTAAATGCCTCTGACATGGATCTACCATAGAATTATTAGATAGATGTTAGGAAATTTTGATTTCAAGTACTGTTTAAAACAATACAAGATTTTGATTTAATTTTGACTTTGTCTAGTGCTTCATGTGATTAGTCATAAATTAATTTATATCTTTTGCTCGGCTATGACTTGCCAGTAGTGAGTGTCAAGTGTCAGTGTAAAATTGGTCAATAAATCAATAAGATTGACTTTTACTTATGTATATAAATAAAAAACAAACTACACTACTGTTTTTCTTTATTTCTCATTGTCTGATTCTGTATGCCCACACACACAAATATAACATCATTAGTAAGAAAAATGAAAAATTAGAAACAGGTTGAATATAAATAAAACAATAATAATAAACACCTTAAACAATATGAAATAATACATTGTTAAACTAACTAAAAATTGAATACTGATTTATCTCTGACTCTGCACATAACTAAACATTAAATACCTGCCTAATTAAACTCTTTCAGAAATTCCTATTTAGTGAAATTCCATAATCATCTAATCAATTATGGTGACTATATCCTATCTAAACATGTTTTCCACTTCTGAAATAAAAGGGAAAGCATACATGACATACTCGCCATAATTGGTTAACTAAATCTCGCCTACTTATCTGCCCGCTCACTATGTCATCCAACACCCTGTGTACCAGTAAACGCCTGATTCACCCTGTCAGTATTCCAATTGTAATGCACTGCTGTGTAAATCATTGTTATGGCTCTCTAGAGTTCCAGCTTCTGGGTTACTAGTGGGAGTCATTAAATAAGGCCTTTAAGGATATCCTGAGTCACCTGAAATCATTGAATAAAGCAGTAATTTAGTACAATCCTGAGTTGTGATAAAATGACCATTGTTTACTAGGTAAATAGAAACTTACCAAGTACCTAAGTATACTATTTCTCCATCATTGTTGAGATGTATCAATATCTTAAGGAGATATTGATAAACCTTGTGTGTTTAAAAAAACAAAACTATCATGTGTTGCACCCCCAAAAGTCACATCCACATACAAGATTTTTAGATCGGCATCAGTAATCTGAAATAAGCATAAAGATATATTAGATTTTTTAGTAGTACCATAAGTACCTTTACTTACATTAAAAAAGTAACTAGGTACTTATTATCTGAAACATCATGAATTCATTAAGCTTTTGTTGGTGTATGGTTACTCACCATAACTCATTAAAACTTAGAATTATAAACTGTAAACAAACCTTTAGCCTTGGTTGGTTGGTTATTACCGCTGGAACGAACGACGGGGACGTAAATAAGGAGCTAAGTCACTTAGCAAAATATTTATTTAATCCACAGAAAGTCTGTAAATATCAATGAAATTACGATCACACGATATTGTTTTAAACTTTCTTAGTTGTTTCGCCTGTCGAGATTTATCTACCACATCACTTTTCTTTGCTTCTTCTTATAAATATATCTTTACAATTCATCGAGCTGACATTTTTTCATTTAATTAAACGTTAAAAACTTATAAAACTTTAAATGAACTAACTAAATCCTTAGAGTAAAACAAATATATTGAGAGATACGCGCAAAAATCGTAGCTTTTGGATTTGACAGATGAAATCGAGGCTGTAGGCGAGGCTGTGAGCGTCGTCGACGCTGTTTTTTCTTAGAGAATACCAAAATGTATGAAGAACTGTCAAATCGGCCCTCCCAAGCCCTCCGTGAGTAGTTCAACTCACAGCCGTCGCAGCCTTGAGCGCTAGTGTAGTTACTAGCAGCTTAGTGAATACCATTCTGTTGATTCGTCGCTGAGACAGCGCTGCGCGCAAGGCTGTATGCTTAGAGAATAGCACTGCTGGTCGATCTCATCTAAAGTTTGTAGGGTGTCACCCATTTGTGTGAATTATAATCTGAATAGACGTTGCCACAAAGTAAATTAAATATATGTAACGTACAAGTAAATTAAGACAGTAACCACGCGTGCTGGGCTGACTGAAGTTCGGATTAGAGTACTGGGTTATTTTTAAAGTATACAGTATGTTTGTGTGAGTGTGAGTATCTGTTGTGTGTTTGTGTGTGTTAAGATGTTATAATAGTTATATTTATACATTAATGAAGAAAATACAATAAAAAGTGGTACATTGAAAAATTACACAAACCAAACGGGTCGCATTTTAGGAAAAATATAGTAAAAAAAGACAATGAGATAACCACTACAGTATTAATTATCACATGGTAGGGTAAACTATGAAAGTAGTATGGTTGAATATTCGCCGGGAGTCATTTAGCCCCCATGAGATTATGTATTTTGGGCATTTTGTCCCATCAGCTGCTTGCATGCATCAGAATGCTTTTAGAACAAATATTGTTCTAGGAGTACCACTAAATATCATTCAGAAAAAAAGATATAGATGAAATACAATTTTAATGAATTATTATGTTTTGATCATGCTGTAATTTTTGTTGCGATGACAAAACATATGAGAAATTATTGCATTTTGTTTATTTTATTTATATAATATTAAAACCAAATTCTACCCAGAGATTACACTGAAAAAACAGCGCCTGTTTTGCATCGCCACATCGTGCGACCAATCAGCGACGAGTGCGACTCACATGTAATACCCGGGCCCAGGTAATATAATACTACGTACCTGGGATTGCTGTTAGGCCGTTGTACACGGCATATTTTAAACGTGCAGATGACGCGCTTTTTTGGAACGCGCATTTTCGGTGTCGTAGATGCTGATTGTTGCGTTTGTATTAATGATGGCCGTAACTGCACTTACACGCGCAGTTTCAGCCATCATCTGGATCCACAATCGCCCCGTGTGCTTAGGTAACAAACTTCCGTTCGAATCTTGTTTGAAGCGCGTATACGCGCGTCATCTACGCGTCGTCAGCACGTTTATAATATGCCGTGTGCTTACGGCCTTAGGTCTCCGCGTACAGTGCAGTCCATCGTTGACATTTTTTTGTGAATGGGATTCCTTTAACTATGGCAGATAACCGTGTTTGTGTAATCGTATGAACTTGAACCATGGTCCATATTAAAATGTCCGATCTCCTTGGAAGCCTATAGAAATAACTAAAAAAAAAAAAGGTTTTTTTTTTTTTTTGGGATTTTTCAAAATTAAAATTAAAAAGTTGTTATAAAAAAAGGCGGTGTGACGAAGAGTGAGTTATTGGTCGTGAAGAGATAGCAAACACCTCTCCTAACGGCGAATTCAATTTGGCAAAGATGCACCAAACACCCTGTATAAAGGTTGGACCTACCAACTGACAACACGATAAATAATTAAACGCACATATCGCTATCCGTCAAATTGACAACACTGCCAACCCACAGAAATGCGTGCGTGCGTGCGTGCGTGCGTGCGTGCGTGCGTGCGTGCGTGCGTGCGTGCGTGCGTGCGTGCGTGCGTGCGTGCGTGCGTGCGTGTGTGCGTGCGTGCGTGCGTGCGTGCGTGCGTGCGTGCGTGCGTGCGTGCGTGCGTGTGTGTGTGTGTGTGTGTGTGTGTGAAATAATATAAAAACTGAGTAAAAATAATTAATAATCTTTAATTGATTGTCAATAATTATTTAAATAAAATACGAGCATAATGACGCCATAAAACTATATTTTTGTTTTTAATTTAATAAATTTAGATGTTACAACATGTACTTGTCTTCATTAACTGTGATCATTAAGATACAATTTATAGTCTGTGGTTTTCAACATGTTCGATCCGGGTGCTTTGTATCAAAATTACGGATCGAAATGAAACGTAACACAGTCTAATATTATCCAATTGCATTTTATTACATCATAATTTAATTTTATAGAAAAATATGAATAAATTTGCCAATCTTTGGTTATTAAACAATCTTTATTTACCTACTCAAAAGAAATTTTACAAAAAAGTACGCATAAACAGTAATTTCGATAACCGCTCCGGATCTAGACGATTCAGACTTTTGTTTAAGGTACGATTGGCCAACAAGAAAAGACGTTCGGAAAGCACAGACATTCCTACCACTGATAAATAACGTAAGGCTATGTCACCCCAAACGATTCCTCTCGCTGACCAATATTTTTTTGAATCAGACTTTCCGTTTAACAAAGGTTCAGACAAATATTGCTTGAAAAATATATAGAAGCCTTCTTGTGGTCTACTACTTGTATATAAGAAATGCGGTATTAGTATTACTTATAAAATTATAAATATTTAGGCCTACCGTAATTCTATCTTTAAAACAAGTATCTAATACGATGTTTGATGTGTTCCTCAGTGCATGTGTATCGATTCGCGATTACTGATCGAATACTATTGTATCAATACAAAAATCGAGCGAACATCCCTAGATCAATGACAACTAAATTTTATTTATTTATTCTTTACGAATTTATTATTCTAACAATTCATAACAATTATTTACGTACATTACGAATTCTTTTCGAATGAAAATTGTGACTGGAGATGAGTCGTAGATGACCGATTATACGCCTGAATCAAAAAGACAAGTCACCACAGTGGAAAAAAAAACAAACAAAAAGCAATAAAATTCCCTAACTAATAAAATATGTAGAACCACAATTTTGGAAGAAAATCACGGCCTCAGTGTTTTGGGATCGAAAAAGTATCATTATGGTCGAATTTCTGTATTAGGAGGAGACTATCAGTGCACAAAGCCACTGTAAGACCCTGAAAAACCCAAAAAGACCATTGAAAACAAAAGGTATGCTTGTTGAAGGACAAAACCTGATTTCGCATAGCTTTAGTCACCAAGACGCTCTTGGACTAATTTGTTTAAAATGTTTTAAACTATCTCCCGTATTCGCCTGACAGATTTTTATCTTTGCAGCTCCCTGAAGACACGCATGTGTGGAATAAAATTTTCAAATGAAGAGCAGTAGCAAAAAGGTCCTCTTAGGTAGTAGCTGGCTAAAGAGTTTTTCAAGGAGCTCTAAAAAAGCTCAAGCCACAACTTATCATAATCATATTATTATTACAAGCTTTTTATTTAGTTTCACTTGTATTTGTCATCACAATTTGAAAGCTAAATTTGATCCCCTTCCCGAGTACTGATTGAGCTGAAATTTTGCATGCATGACGTCCTCGGGGAACATTATAATATTATTATTACAAAGTGCTGATCAGATGGTGGAGCTGGAAAGTGGTCATAGGAACGCGGTAATAAAACGACACTACCCCATCGAGTTTGGGCTCGTTTGATTCGTCTAGACGAGTACTTTGGTCCTAGATGATACAAGAGTCTGATGATGAAGCTGGAAGGTGGTCATAGAAACTATTGTAAATTATATTATTTAAGATTGAGGATAGATTTAATAGTAAGAAAAATAAAGTTTAATAAGTAAAGAAATAGAATGTTTTATTTAATTAAAATTATTAACAAGCGATTGCCGAACTTCCCTTGCTTCGGCAAAGAAATTGGTGCTGGTAAGTATAATTGGTGCTCCCTGCTCACTGTCCTCGGTGACATTAATATCTTCTTCATCTGCAAAAATACATTTATTTAGATTTCTTTTTCTTATTTTGCAAACGTAAATGAAGCAGAAATCAGAAATCAGAAATCAGAAATATTTATTTGTGAAACATAGGTACAGTGGTTGGTCATGGTTTAGATAATAGTGCGCTATGATCAGCCTATTATAGGCATACAAAAAATATGAATTACAATTTTCATTTACATTCCAATCAAAGTTACTAGTAATTAAATATAAATTAATTACATAAATAATTGTATTTATTCAATATTATAGATTTAATTAAGTCAAAAAGTCAATTATATTTAAGTAAATGTCAAAACAATTGTGATAAATAATTAATTAAGGTTTGAGTTATTACAATAATGTCAAAGAAGCAAATTACAATAATATTACAATAATTACAATTAGATGATGTCAAAATTTGTCTAATAAAAAATCTGATACACAATAATAACATTTTTCACACAGTATACTTCTCAATTTTTGTTTGAATAAATTAAAATGTAGTTTTTTTAATTCGGTTGGCAATTTATTAAATATAACAGGTGCCATGTGAAAGACACTTTTTGTACATTAAGGCAGTATTCGTTTTTGGAATATACAGACGACTTTCGTCCCTTTGGGTCCGATTAAAAGCTTCAGATGCTAATGTAAATAAATGAGGATTTTGTTTAACAAATACCGCCACTTCAAATATGTATAGCGATGGCAGTGGTAACAAACTGTACTTTTTAAAGAAAGGCACACAACTTTCCGTTGATTTTAAACCAAACATAGCCCGAATGCATCGTTTTTGTGCCTTAAAGGCGAAGTCTTTATCGGTGGAGTTCCCCTAAAAAATTATCCCATATCTAAGAATAGATGCCACTAGCCCATGATACGCAATTAAAAGGGCACCGGAGTTTATTTTATATGCAAGTGAATGTAGGGCATAAGCAGATTTACTAACTCGCTTGCATAGTTGTTGAATTTGTGGCTTCCAGGTCATTTTGTCATCAATATATAAGCCTAAAAATTTACAATTGTCTACTTGCTCTATTATTTGCATGTTAAAATTTACATTTAGGTTAGTTGGTGCCGGTAAACGTTGTCTAAAGTGCATTAATTTCGTTTTGCTTAAGTTCGCTTTAAGATTATTAGTATTGAGCCAATTCATGACTGAGGTCAATGTGTTATTTATGTCATCTTCATAAGTATTTATGTCTTTACATTTTATCGTTACTGTACTGTCATCCGTAAAAAGAGCTATAGGATTATCAGTGGCATTTGGTAAGTCATTGATGTATAATATAAAAAATGGTGGTCCCAAAATGGTTCCTTGAGGAACGCCATAGTTTAGTTGACGTTCATATGATTTAAAAGTTTCTTCTTTTTTTGTTAAAATATTCACTCTGGTCAATTCAGTGTATTGGTGACGGCCTTTGAGATATGATTCAAATAATTTTAAAACATTACCTCTTATTCCATAATCATTAAGTTTACCCAGCAATGTATCATGTTCAACGTAATCAAAAGCCTGTGTCATATCCATGAAGATAGAGCAGACAGGTATTCTTTTGTCAACATTAACTATAACAAAATCCAGAAAGTCATATATGGCCATATTTATAGATTTATTGTGTCTAAAACCTTTTTGTTCTTTTGCCAGAATATTGTTACTTTCTAAATAGTTATTAAGTTCTTTGTACATATATTTCTCAAATACTTTAGAAATAACTAGAACTAAGGCAATAGGTCTATAGTTTTCTAGACATTCTCTATTATCTTTTTTGAAAACTGGTTTAATGACAGAAATTTTTAATTTGTCAGGGTAGATTCCAGCTTCAATAGAGAGATTTATCAGATAGGAAAGATGAGCAGAAACATTCATGGCTATGTATTTCAAGACTTTAGTTGATATGCTATCATAACCTACACTGTTCGTATTTTTTAAACTCCTTATAATCTGCAATACGTCATGTGGCAAGCATGGTTTCAAAAACATAGATTTTTGCATAGTAGACATATAAAATTTATACTTCATGTTGAGTGAATCATCCTTGGGTATTATTTTATCGATAAAATAATTATTAAAAGCATTAGATATTTCACTAGGGTCACTTATTATTTTGTCATTTAATTTAATGCTTGTTAAAGTATCATTTGGTAGATTTTGTTTAGATTCGTTTATAATTTTCCATGCTGATCTACTCTTATTATCAGATGCGTTAATTAAATGATTATTTTGTGCGCGCGGTGTTAAAGTGATTACTTTTTTATATCTTTTTGAAAATTCTGTCAGTTTAGTTTTATTTATCTGGTTAGGTTTTTTCCTGTATTGCCATAGAAGTTCACGTTTTTTGATACTACAAGCCTTTATCCCTCGCGTTATCCATTTGGCTTTACGATGTGTATTAATGGTGATATATTTGAATGGAAAACAAAGATCATAAAATAACTTGAACAAATCAATGAAAGCATTATAGGCTATATTTGGATCAGAGGCTGAGTACATTTCCGAAAAAGATAATTTCTCTATACAAGTTCTAAACTTCTTAAGATTCATCTCACAGTAATCTCTACGCTTAATTTTCCAGCTTTTTAACAGGCACACTTTTTTGACCTGACACCTCAGTATCTGAGCCGTGTAGTCAGATAATGCAAATTCAATAACTTCTGCTTTACATTTATTGTGGTAGTTGTGAGCAAAGTTATCTATACATGTATTGCTGATTTTCCTGGTAGGTTCGGTTATCTTAAGTTTTAGGTTATAGTTAAGAAGTAAACATTCAAATTCTAATGTGATGTTATTTTGTTTTAACATATTAATATTGAAGTCCCCAGCTATTACAATATTATGCTTATTAAAATTTCTATTTACATATTTGAGCATCTTATCTAGTCTTTGAAAGAAATTACTTAGGTTACTAGCAACCGGAACTCTATATAAACAGATAATAATAACTTTGTAGTCTATTAGTTCTATTGCAGAGCATTCAAAAGTTGAGCATTCAGTGAATAACATAGATTTTGGAATCGCTTTCCAATGATGACCTTTTTTCACGTAGATACAAGACCCTCCTCTTTTAGAATTACTTCTGCTAAAGTAGGCAGCTATGCCAAAATTAGGTATCACACATATATCCTCATGGCCCGACATCATAAAATGTTCAGTTAGACAAATAACATCAATATCAGTTTTATTATTCGATAGTTCTTGTAAACAGATTGTTAATGCATCCGACTTGTTCCTTAAACCTGCAATATTTTGGTGCATTATGGTAATATATTTATGACCGAAAAAGCTTTTGCGGACTATGTTTTGGGATATTATTTTGACTCGGTGACATTTCCGTGTGACGGTCAACTTCATAGTTGCAGCTAGTGATGGAAGATTCTATATAAACAATCATTCTGTGAATATCCTTGAACAATGACTGCATTCCAAATCTATTCATCGCACCAGTGCGTCTGTCGAACATCGTGTCGTCGTATGCCAAATTCTCATTGCTGTCCAAAAAGTAAGCATGTTCGTGAGTAATAGTATCCAAATATAATAAATTGTTGAAAGTTTCTACTCTTGAATTATACAAGTAGCTGTTTGTAAAGAACTTGTACGTAGGGGTGCAGATTATTATATTAGTATTTGTGATTTCTTTCAGGTCTTTTCTTATTTGTAATATACCATCTAAATATCTATTCGTAACTTTGAAGTCCTCTTCACCTAGTAGAATAACGCAGAAGTGCGATGAAGTGAAATCCGCTAACTTTTCTCTAATACCATTTAACAAAACTTGCATATTTGCATGGGGTGTGATGTAGTGACAAAGTTCACAATTCTCAAAAACGTTTTCTGCAGCATAAAGCAAGCTATTTTTGTTATCTGTGCTTATAATACATATTTTTTTACGTTTTGAATAATTTTTGGCTGTATTCTCTATTGGTAGTGTTCGTTCATTAATATTATTATTTATCTTCGATTTTGGCGTTTCTGTTTGCGTTTGTTTATTGATTTTATTGTTACTGCTTTTGTTCTTTTTTGAGTTGGACGATTTTAGTTTGGTGGGTGTTAAAGTTACTTTCTTATAAAGATCATTATTTTTACCCAATTTCTCGTTTAAAGATTTGAGATTACTATTTTCCAAAGACAAAGTTTCAATTTCTAAGTGAGCGCTCTGTAGTTCTAATGTAAGATGAGTAATTTGTTCACGTAGTTTCTTAACTACATCGTCTTCATCATCGGATATTTCGGGTACACTCGTAACGGTCTCATTTAATGTTGGTGTAGCAGCTATTACCTCACTGTCATTTAATATTGAATCGCACATGGTCCTCGTACGACGGAATGTGATATTATCCAGAAAATTCATGATGGATTATTAAACGATGGTTGTAAAGTTCGAAATAAACTTTAAAAAGAGAAAACTGTTTCACTGGGGATCGAACTTACGGCACGCCGCGCCGCGCCGTCTTCTTTACAGCGCAAGTGCAGTCGCGGCCTCGAGACCAGCTGAGCAGTAACGTTAATAGGCGAAATAGTTAACCACATTCATCGTATGTTTAATTTAAAATTTAAAAAGACGTTATGATGATTCATGCAATAGTTATTTTTGCACTTTTTTTTCACAAAAACAGTTTTTTTTGTAACGGTTGTGTTCAGAATGTCCACACGATTATGCTTTAAATTACACTTTTCACCATCCTAATACTCACTCAAGTTTATAGAAGAAAGAAGTTTATGAATATTGTTATTGTTTATTTGTTATTTGCTACAATTGAATTTTATTGGTTCGTTTTATTACAGCTGATTTAACACCTTAACGATTGACACTTTAGTTATTTTAACACTGTAATGTTTAACTCATATATTGGTTGTTTAATGCACTTTGTAATGATGTTTTTATTCTGGAAAAAACTGAGTGTTTTTGTCCAAAAAGTTCACTTCTTACACAGGTGATAACATTTGTCCATATAGTTAATATCATACTGCACAGATTTATGAAGACTTAATTACAAATAAACACTTTAATCTATTTTTAACAAAAATAATATACGGAGCTCGTTTATTTTGATGTTCACTTGTCGACAGCGCCATCTGTCAATATTACAATATTTTGTGGGAGTCCAGTTTTTTCTTCCAGTTGCTTCGATCCATTTTTTGCGTAAGTCTGGATCGTCTGGAAAACTAACGACAAACTTGGCTTTATTATTAATACTCACAGGTAATTTAGTCATTCATTAGTATCACGTCAGATGTTATCGAAATAATAAATTAAAATAAGGTCAGTGGGTCATCTTAGTAATATATATATATATAGACAACGAAGTTACCTCTTAACACTATAAGCTATTATTGGATTCCGTATTAATTTGTTTTCATTGTAGAGTCAATATTTTTTATCGAAGATGGGGTATTTTTTATCTGACGCTGGCAACATTTACATAATAATAATTATAGGTTATGAATAATAAAAACTCGATAAAATTCTATTATTTTCAGAGTTTTAACATGACATATCGTTCCTTCATAGAACGGCATAAATAAATCATCACTAGGAATGTATATTTATGGACAAAACGTCGTACTTACGCGTGAAAAGAGACACCAGCAATTTTCTTCTCACTATCGCTTTTACATGAAATAACACGACAACGCACCATTGTCTAACCTTTTACGTGATACACGGATAATTTCTCTGCCTTTCACACTGAACTATAATCGTTTAAAACCGTATAATATGCACAACTTCAACATCAAACACAATGAAGGGCACGAACTGTCAAAGTTAGTTTCGCAATTTGAGTTGCTGACCTTGAATAAACCGGTTACACGATAAGAGACAAAAAATAGGATAGTTGTATCTCTGTCTACTACATTTGTTACGTTATGTTCGCTTTCTTTCTTGTGAAAGTGAGAAAGAAATCGTCACTGGGTCTATTAGTTTCTCTGTCTACGATATCGCTAGAGTTTTTTCCTATGCTGACGATACTGCAGTAGTCTTTTCTGGGAAGTCTTGGGACGATGTTGCTGGAAGTGCTGAAGCTGGTATGACGCAAATTGCTAAATGGCTCTCAAATAACTTACTTATACTTAACACAGCTAAAACAAATTACATATGTTTTAGCACATCGCACAGGACACAACCAAACCCCGACTTTATTATAAAGGTACACGAGTGTGACGATTCAACTGCCTATGTCCAACACTAGTCAAAGTTCTCAAACCAAATATCTTGGTATTGTTGTTAACCTAAGATTATCTTGGTACTCCCATCTCGAACAAGTTACCAACAGAATTAGAAAACTGAGTTGAATTTCCAAAATTTAAGGCATATCGTGCCAAACAAAATAACCACCAACACAAATAAACCCAGAAACCTACTTAATGAAATATACATAGCTATAGTCCAGTCTGTCTTAGTATATTGCATCCCCATTTGGGGTGGGGCGGCTAAGACTAAATTCATAGACCTTGAGCGGAGACAACGGGCTCTAATAAAATAATGTACTTCAAAAACCTAAGGTACCCTACACAAAGTCTTTATCAAATAAGTAATTTACACTGTGTTCGCAAACTATATATAATTAAAACAATTCTCAGGAAACATAAAACTCTTAATTTTGATCCCACCTTAACCTTGAAAAGAAGAAAAGATATAATAGTTGAAATTCCTAAAACTAAAACCAAGCTCGCCCGTATTCAATACGACAAACGCTCATCTCAGCTTTACAATCGAGTAAACAAAGAGATCTACATATACAATAAACCATTAACTGTAAAAAAATAGTAACTAATTGGATAAAACCACTCACTTATGACGACACGGAGAAGCTACTGGAATAAATAAAACCTTACACTTAATGCGCTTATCATTCGTATTTGTACGTACACAGTCTGTTTTCATTCATTGCCATTTACACTCACTCTGTCTTTTACATTAAATTTAACAAACCCTCACACTATCACCTAACTTTCACAGACACAGATGCTCACATTCAACATTCAAATTCACATTTACACACCTTTATACTCACAGTAACACACCTCAGTATTCACACTCACACACCTCCACTTTCACATTCACACACCTTCATAGTCATAGTCACATTCACACACCCTCATATTTCACATTCACTATTATTTGACTGCCTCGTTGGTCTAGTGGTCGCAAAGCGCGACTGCTGAGCATGAAGTCTTGGGTTCGATTCCCAGGTCGGGCACTGTTATTGGGTTTTTCCATCAGGAATTTCTCAGTAGCAGCTCAGAGTCTGGATTTGTGCCCGGTTGATGGCAATAGGCTCTCCCCCTATTACATGGGACGTAAACATAACTGGCGAAATGTGGGTGTACTAATGGGTACACCTCTGCCTAACCCTTCGGGGATTACATTATCTTTCATACGGCCGCGTATGCCGCGTTTCGGAGCACGATGAACAATCAACCATTTACTTACCACTGCACTTGACCGGTCACTCGAGTTGCATTCACTGTTAACATAGAATGGCGAACGAGTTGATGATTGTAACAAACCAAAGAAATTACAAGTGGTAAAAAAAAGCGTTTACGGGTTATTATTGTAAATAAAAAACAACTGTAAGGTACGGTATTTGGTTTAATTATCATAAAATGTTGGTTTGCCTGGAAACAAGATATCAGCCGCACGCACGAGCTCTTGTAATTTTCGCCACTGAGGAGAATCCGTGTCAGTCTGGAACTCGATTCGGACGAGCGCCTTCTTCCACAGCTTGACGGAGTCGGTAAGGCAAGCGTCGTCAGCCTTGTACACCTTACAGTCAAATACAAAATACAAATACAAATACAAATCATTTATTTGCATAAAACAGGTTCAGAGGATGTTATAAAAGGTAGAGCGGTACACTGTTAATAACCCTACGAAGTGTGCAAATATAAAACAAGAATTTTATACAGTTAATTTCAAAATTAAAGTCCAATGTCATTGAAAATAAAACTAATCGTAAATACAGAACAGTCAACAATATGGAATTAAAAATAATAATGTCATGCAAATGAAATACATTCTAAATTATATCTTATTCATCAAAATTATTTATGTCCAATATTATATTAAATTTACCATTAATTATGTCCAAATATATCACATTATTTACTATGCAGACCTTTGTTATCATTAAAATACAATATTTTTGTCACCCAAGTAATCTTTGACATCATAATAACATTTATTTATAAGGAATGTTTTTAATTTCTTTTTAAATTGGAGAATGGGTAATTGTTTTATGTCATCAGGCAATTTATTATAAATCATCGATGTCATGCATAAAATACTTTTATTTAATAGTGCCGTTTTACCATAGGGTATATCTACCTCTAACCTTTTTTTGTCTCTTAATTTTCTATAATAGCTTTTAAATGCAGTCTTATAGTACTCTGGATTCGCTTTTACTCTAGTCGATGTAGTACTCTCCGTCGGTGCTCGTTGCTCGGCGCTCGCAGCCGCTGGCTACGCGGTCTTCTTCGTCTTCGTCGCGCATCTTCTTTGTGTGGGATGTCACGGTTGTTACTGATGCCGAATATGTCGATGCCACTATTGACTTTTTTACTGAAACAATAACGGAAACTGTCATTAGTTAATGTTTAGAACGAGAGATGCATGCGCAAAGAAAAACTATCTGCTGTTAAAAAATATAACAACTGACTCGGCTTTGATGAATACTGTAATCGATCGAATCAAATCCATCGATTCAAACAATAACCAAGTGAACCTGCACTTGTTTTAAAATAATATGTAATAGTAATTGCACGATTATAATTTAGTCAGTAGATATGTGTTAGATATGTATGAAAATAATAGTATCTTGTGTCTATTGGTTACATCTAGTATGATGTATATAAAACCTACTATGGTTTATGGTTTGATTGACATTTAATAAAATTGTTAGTCTGTGGCGAGCATTTGTAGTTTCATTAGGTTATGGGCCCAGACTCCTGTTTTAATTAATAAAAAGTGGAGTTTTTATCATTTGAAATGGCTGGAAGTTATATTGTAAACGTTCCTAAGCTCAAGGGTCGTGAGAATTACGACGAGTGGGCGTTCGCGGCAGAAAATTTCTTGATTTTGGAAGGCGTCGACATCAACAAGAAAGACACCGGCGATGGCGGAACGGTTAGCGTCATTCACGATCAAAAAGCAAAAGCAAAATTAGTGATGACAATAGATTCGTCGCTGTACGTGCATATAAAAAATGAAAATACTGCATTGGGTGTATGGAAAAAACTCAAGACATTATTCGACGACTCGGGATTCACACGCAGAATTAGTTTGCTTAGAAATTTGATTTCTATTCGGCTCGAGAATAGCGAGTCAATGACAGCCTACGTTACGCAGCTCATCGATACGGCGCAAAAATTAAGAGGTACGGGCTTCGATATAAACGAAGAATGGATCGGATCATTATTGCTACCCGACAAATTTTCGCCAATGATAATGGCGATTGAACATTCTGGATTAGCTATTTCTACTGACGTCATAAAAACAAAACTTTTGGACATGAGCGATAATGTTGGCAGCAGTGATTCTGAAAGTGCATGTTTATCATCGAAAGGTTGGCATCGTAATAAAGGAAACAAAGTTGTCAAAACTGGAGAAACGTCAACGTCATCTCGACCCGTCAAAATGATAAAATGTTACAGATGCAAACAAACGGGTCACTATAAAAACCAATGTCCACAAATTAAAGAAAAACAAGTAAATGCTTTCGGTGCAGTGTTTCTAAATGGCAGTTTTGATAAACATGAATGGTACATCGACTCCGGCGCGAGTAGCCACATGATAATCAGCCAAGAAAACATTAAGAACGCGTCACATAACCTTACTACAAAGGAGATTATAGTTGCAAATAAAACAACTATACCAGTGTTGTGCTCAGGAGATACACAGATTACGACTGTTGTGAACAATAAGGAATATGATATTATTGTTAAGGATGTGTTATGTATTCCCAGTCTCACCACAAACTTATTGTCTGTCAGTCAGCTGATAAAGAATGGTAACAGAGTCAATTTTCAGCAAGAAAGTTGTTACATCAGGGGGTAAAGTTTAGTATTCAGCTGCAGGCGGAGGGGGGGAGGGGGGGGGTGAAGGGGGAAGGGGGGAACCCCCCTACCCCCCGGTACCACTCCCATGATAAGGAAATGCACCGTTCTTGAGAAAAACCAAATTTTGTAACCTAACCTCAAAACTCGTTATAGTCACGTAAAAGGCGTATTCCAGAAATTTGGTATCGTTTAGCATAGGGAGGGAGGTGCCCTCTGTATCCTGACACCACTCTCATGTCTCACCCAAAAAATTGATTACTTCCCATCAAAATAACTCGACGGGGCTCCTACTTCTGCGTTCAAGGTTTAAAGTAACCTAACACGAAGGGGATGGCGGGGTCTTTCAGACCCCGCCATCCCCTTCGAACCTAACCTATCCATGTCGGGGTGTCCCAAGTCCCGAGCTCGCTTCGCTCGCTCTGGATCAGTAGGGCTGCTTTAAGCATTTATAGGTTTTGATAAAAGAAACAACATAACATTAATTAATTTTTCATTTATTAAAACTAAAATTAATTACATTAATTAATTCCTCGAAAGGATCAGATTTATTTCTTTCTATTTGTATTCTCCACAAATATTCATATACCAAATCATTCATATTTATCCTGTTATTATAATTATCTTTACAAAAAAATCTTTTGATGACACGCCACTGAGATTCTATTCTTTGTGTGTGGGTGCCATCGCTAGCCACAAATGGGTTTATTGGGTCACTATGATTAACTTTTTTATGTGTGTATCCGTGATCACCCAGACAATCATAGGCCCGCCAATAGTCAGTATGTATGGTAGTGCCCTCAGCAACATGTTTTTTAATTAAGGGCACCAAAATGTCAGCGGACCGAATATTGTCTGGGCACACTTCCAGACGTAGGTCGTCACTTCCATCCTCGATCATTCCAAGGATCCAGTGCCCTTCCACTTGTCGACCTTTATTATATTTGCGTTTTCCAAACTTGCTTTCGTCTATTTGAACCACTTTTCCAGGTCCTCCAATCTTCCCGTTTAATTCTTGTTTATGTTTTTGATATGCTACAACCGCCTCACGACAATAATTATACCAGTCGCTTATTGTTGCTCTAGAGAGACGGTGCTCGCCTTCAGAAAAATCTTCTTTTATAACTCTTTCATAACTAAATTTGTTCGCGAAAGCATACATTAAATAAAACACCTGCGGCATAGTTATTTTAATATTATCAAACCATGTTCCTTTTCCTCTGCTTACTTTTGATTTGTTTCTGCAACGCCCTCGATTACAAACAAAAGAGCCCACAGTTTTATTTGTGCTATACTGTATTGTCATAGGTTGCCTATGGCGACTGCACATCTTTTGTACGGGTAGCATGCCCCTTTCTTCCGCAAATGCTACGGCCTTCTCACGCGTTCCCAATCGGCAGTATATTTTTACTAAATTCCACATTGTGAGCACTTCCTCCACGTACAGATGGCGCTTAGCTGGCGGTGCGTCCTCGTCTGAAGAGCTGCTACTTGTTGTTGGACAACATAAATCTGAACGGCTGGTAGACGGCTGGGGTTCAGACACTCCTGTAGAATGGCTCGTTGCAGGTTGGGGTTCAACCTCTCCCGCAACACGGCTCATTGATGGTTGGGGCTCCATCCTCCTTGTAAATCTTATGTCCGGGATACGCGCAAATGTCAGTCGATACAGCGAGAAATCGGTGTCCAGTATGCAAGCTTTGGTAAATCGTAAGGGCAAACAATTCGAGTCCAGGGGAAATGCCAAGGTCGTCGAAAAAAGCCACAAGAAAAACACAAAACGCAAGGAACACATTCACGCAACTCGAAGAGAAACGGAATAAACAAACGAATGAAAATGACAGATGACATTAATTTTTACGTTCCGTTTTACGTTTGTAATCGGTTTATTTGCACCATAGACAATACGTGGTATAAATATAGGTTGTCAATCGCCCATTTTTACGTTCCGTTTTCGCTTTCTATGTGATTTGAGGTTAGAAACATTTTTCTCCATTAATTCTCGAAAAATACATTTCCTTATAAAATTAGTGGTAGAACTACAATCGGGGACTTAAACCCTACCAATTTGAACCCTTTGTTACCTTCTCCGCCTGCAGCTGAATACTAAACCCAACCCACATCAGGAATCAGCAGAATGAACTGATTGGTATACCAATCAGTTCATTCTGCACAGTTGGTGAATGGAGTCTACAAGTTGAACACAAGGTCAGCATATTTGTTTGCAGCTTCAGCAACAATGACCTCTGATATGATATGGCACAGAAGACTTGGCCATATTAATAGCAAAGACATGAATGACATGAGAAGCGGTGCTGTTGAAGGTTTGGAGTTTGATAAAAAATCACAGATTAGCAAGTTCAATTGTACAGTGTGCTGTGAAGGAAAACAAACTAGATTACCATTTCCACAAGGCAATCACAGGAGTGAGCATGTCCTAGAGAAGATACATGCAGATGTGTGTGGACCAATGGAGACCAAATCAATCGGTTCATCCAGGTACTTTTTACTTTTCGTTGATGATTTCAGTAGGATGTCATTTGTCTATTTTTTGCGGCAAAAAAGTGAAGTCTATTCCTATTTTAAAGAGTTCAAAGCCATGGTTCAGAAACAGATGAATTGCAGTATCAAAGTGTTACGAACAGATAACGGCACAGAATTTTGTTCAAATGAAATGGGAAATTATTTGAAACAATGTGGCATAATTCATCAGCGAACCAACCCGTATACTCCGGAACAGAATGGGATGTGTGAGAGATTTAATCTCACGATTGTGGAACGAGCCAGATGCTTACTCTATGATGCTAAGTTCGAGAAGAAGTTTTGGGCTGAAGCAGTTCACACAGCAGTGTATCTAAAAAATAGAACAGTAGCTTCAGGGCTGAACCAAAAAACCCCCTATGAACTTTGGACTGGCTGTAAACCAAATGTCAGTCACATAAGAGTGTTTGGAAGCACAGTTATGGCTCATATCCCTAAAGAAAAAAGGCTTAAGTGGGATAGAAAAGCAGAAAAGCATTACTTAGTTGGGTATAGTGAAAATGTGAAAGGGTACCGGCTGTATAACCCCAAATCTAATAAGGTTATAATATGCAGGGATGTCACTATCATTGAGCAGGATAATTCAGAAATGATGCAGGCTATTATAAATGAAAACAAAGAGTCATCATATGACAGTGTTGACAAGCTTAAAGATTCTGAATGCTCGGACTCGGAACTGTCAACAAGTACAGTGAAGAGTATAAATAATGACAGTACCTACATAGAAGAAGAATCCAACACAAATAATAGTTCTTCAGATGAATTTTTTGACAGTATACCAGAAAGGGAGTTAAAAAATTTACAGAATGTAAAACTAGATAAAGAGAAAAGAGAAAGAAAAAAGCCTGACAGGTTTGGTTACAGCAATGTGTGTGTTGGAACAGATATGTATCCATGCGGTGACCAGTTGATAACATATGAGGAGGCTTTAAATGGGCAAGAATCAAAGGAATGGTGTATAGCTATGCAGGAAGAGTTAAAATCGTTCAGAGAAAATGAAGCTTGGGAAGTGGTGGACAAACCAAAGCAAGCTACAGTGGTTGGGTGCAAGTGGGTGTTTAAGAAAAAGGTGGATAGTCATGATAACATAAGATATCGTGCAAGGTTAGTCGCTAAAGGTTTTACACAAAAAGCAGGAATTGACTACACAGAAACTTTTTCTCCAGTGGTTCGTCATTCAACAATAAGACTATTGTTTGCATTGAGTGTTAAATATGACCTAAATATAACCCATCTTGATGTTACCACAGCATTTTTAAATGGACATCTAAATGAAGATGTGTACATGTGCTTACCTAAGAATTTTGAATGTAATGACAGGGAAAACAAAGTGTTGAAACTAAAGAGGGCAATATATGGATTGAAACAATCAGCCAGGGCCTGGTATAAGCGTGTAGATGATTGTTTACAATCTTTTGGATATAAGAAGTCAGTTTATGAGCCTTGTTTATTTATTAAACAAACTAATACTGCCAGAACATATATAGCTTTGTTTGTAGATGATTTTTTTATTTTTTCAGATTGTATAAAAGAAACTGAATGTCTTAAGACTGAATTAAAATCTCAATTTAAATTAAAAGACTTAGGAGATATTAGACAATGCTTGGGTATGAGGGTCAGAAGACAAAAAGATGTAATTTTTGTAGACCAGGAACAATTTGTTGATCATTTGTTGAATAAGTTCAATATGAAAAATTGTAAACTAGTCAGTACACCTATGGAAGTAAATTTAAAGCTTAAAAAGGAAGATACATGTTGTACTGAGTATCCTTATCAGCAATTAATAGGGAGTTTACTTTATTTATCAATGTTAACCCGTCCTGATATATTTTATTCTGTTTGTTACCTGAGTCAGTTTAATAATAATTATAATGAAACGCATTGGAACCATTTAAAACGTATTTTAAGATATTTACAAAAAACAAAACATTTTGGTTTAAAATATGTAAAAGATAATTTAGATCTAATAGGTTACGCCGATGCTGATTGGGCATCAGATTGTGTGGACCGTAAGTCTTATACAGGTTTTATGTTTAAAATGTCTGGTAGTGTGATCTCATTTGAATCTAAAAAACAAGTAACAATAGCTTTGTCTAGTACAGAAGCTGAGTATATGGCTATATGTGAGGCAAGTAAAGAGGCTATTTATTTAAGAAATTTGTTATTAGAATTAAAATGTAGAAATGAATCACCTATACTGTTATATAATGACAACCAGAGTGCACAATTGTTAACTAAGCACAGTGTATTCCATAAAAGGAGCAAGCATATAGATGTACGATTTCATTTTGTTAGAACAGCTGTTGAAAATAATTTTATTGTATTACAGTACCTAAATACAAATGATATGCCTGCGGACATATTGACAAAAAGTTTATGTCGCCAAAAACATTATAATTTTGTTGAACAGTTAGGTGTCACTCCTTTGTAATTTGAAATTTGTTTACTTTGCTGTATTTCAAATAGTTTGTTGTTTTTTGTTTTTTTTTCTTCTGTCTGTATGACAATTATTTTAATAAGGGAGTGTGTTAGATATGTATGAAAATAATAGTATCTTGTGTCTATTGGTTACATCTAGTATGATGTATATAAAACCTACTATGGTTTATGGTTTGATTGACATTTAATAAAATTGTTAGTCTGTGGCGAGCATTTGTAGTTTCATTAATATGTGACTAAAGTAAGTAGATAATTAATTCACCTGGCACGAGCTACGGTTGTTGATTGTGACTGCATCTTGCGTTTCCCATTGCTGTCTGCAGACGGTTTGCGGCTGAACTTCACTTTTTGTCTGGTTATCGATGCTTGCGAGTAATCACACTCAAGAGTCTGACCTGAAATAGAGATAGGGAAAATTTAGTCACACAATTATTATTAATTATCTCAATGGAGTAGTGTCCATTGCGCAGGGCATACTATACAACACAAGTGTGTGCGCAAACATTGGTTCTCCCATATGCCCATGGGATAGCAAAACCATAGAGAGATCGGGTGCAGGATCGATGGCTTTACATGCTGTTCAAAGCGCGGAAGACTGGATCGAAAATAATGACTCCTTCGAGGGATCGAGCTCGACATACTATGAGCAGCTCGGGTGATCTGTGAAGTAACGCGCCCACAAACAAACATAACTATAAATTACAAGCGGATCACAAGTGTGAGCCATGACAACGAACAGAATATTTTATAAGACTTACATTTTTCAATCAGAACTTCCACTCGGTTTGATGACTTGGTTGGTGATGGCGGCAGCGGGTGGCTATCGACAATGTCGTCGCTGATATTGTAGACAACACAGACTGTTTGTATACCGATGATAACAGAGAGAGATACACTTCGTTGCACTTGCAGACTGTGAATACTTTGTCACGCTTAGGTACTTGTAGCTTATAAGTTAAAATCAAATTATAAATAAAGCATGTTAAAAACACTTCAATCAATCTAGCATTGTTGTGTTGAAGTAACTTTTTCTATAGTCGTATTATACATGTACGTAAAATGAAGACGAAGGAAAATTTTATGCTGCATCGAATGTCGATGCAGCGAAATGAGCCAGGGCTGACCAAATGATAGCGAGCACGGAATCGTTACACTACATTGATGTAATTATTTTATAGAAGTAAAGAAATATTTCTAAGGTAGGTACTTATTTTATCATTTACGTTTCGGTCTTGTGTAGAAAAGATGAACTTATTGCCGTCAACCTAGTACTTTTCTAGACTTACTGAAATAAATACATAATATAGTTCTCATAACTACACTAACAGCCATGAGTCAAACCATGGAAATCCATATCTGTCGATACGCTATGATATATTTTAATCGTAATAATGCATTGTGTAAATTTTGTATTTTGCTGATACATAGAATGATACTAAGTTATTGACTGCCTCGTTGGTCTAGTGGTCGCAAGCGCGACTGCTGTGCATGAGGTCTTGGGTTCGATTCCCAGGTCGGGCAAAGTGTTATTGGGTTTTTCCATTAGGAATTTCTCAGTAGCAGCCTCGGAGTCTGGATTTGTGCCCGGTTGATGGCAATAGGCTCGCCCCCTATTACATGGGACTAAAAACATAACTGGCGAAATGTGGGTGTACTAATGGGTGCACCTCTGCCTAACCCTTCGGGGATTACAGGCGTGATGTTATGTGACAACCCTAACTAAAATAGCTGATTATTGTGAATGTGAAATAAATAATTAGGTTAAGCACACGTGTAACAATTGCGCAAAAACAAATGATAGTGGGCAAAAATTTATGGACGGCACACCCAAGTCCGCCACAGCTTAGACTACTTTTGTTTGGAATGTATCTCAGCCATGTGTCTCTGTGCCAAAGCGCATCAAATTCTATCCCGGGGTTCTCTTTTTATTTTAAGTCGAATGTATTTAACTTACTGAGCATTATTGAAACAAGCGTAACATATAAACCTATTTTAAATTGCAATTTAACATAATATAAACTCAGTAATTACGGTATAAACTAAAAAAAGTATTGCCATTTTAATATAAAGTAATGGTGCCTACTAGTAAAAATATTTTAGTTTTTTATTAATATCATTTAACCCCCGGGATATTTTTTTGAGCGTCTTAACTAAAATTGCTTAGTTTTGACAGGTCTTTCGATTCATATATAATAAATGGCTGGCGGAGCTGGGTGTCTTTTGCCCACTGTCCTTTATGATGAAATATTTTTAGGCAAAAAATATAATATAAAATATTATTTATTATGTCAAAGGTCTCTCGGAGTGAGCACCTTTCTAAACTGTCACCGAAAAATTAAGTCAATTATTAAAAATAAATATTTTATTGATCACACACTAGAAAGTACATACGAACGATTTCATCAGGAGCAACGGTGTTCGTTATATCGTGGCGGGCCTGAAATACACCTATTTGGATAAAGCAGATACATATTCTTATGTATAAATCATTTCATATTGTGCAGGTAATTATCAAATATCAGAACATAATAGTATGACTATTTTTCAACCCAGAATTTACAATTATATGTCTGATTCTTTATCGGTAACTAATAAACCATTTTTTTATTTCAGATACATTCTGCCTAAACAAAATTACCGACTGGTCTGTGAAGAATTATTTAATTACCTGAAATATATCACGCAGATACACATTCCTATGTATAAATCATTTTACATTTTGCAGGTAATTATTATCTATATTTTTCTCTCCAGATTATACTATTATCTATCTAATTAGATTATGTGTCTAATGCATCCAATTTTTTCTTATTTCAGAAAAATTCTGCCTAAACATAATTACCGACTTACCTGAGAAGAAAGTACACAAGGGATCTTGGAACGAACATAAAATAGTCCTGATCAAGTTGTACTAATTACCTATATTAAATATTTTGTTAGTGGTATACCTAAGATCGTGAATAATAGTTGTAAGTATTATCTAATCTAATTTTATTGAAATTGGTAGTGTTCTTTTTTGATAGTGATTTCAACAATAACATAATGCCTCACTGTTCTGATTACAAAGTATTTGTAGATAATCGCCGATGGTCTGGTCATTTACGTAGCAATGTACATAAAAACAATAGTTCAACTCATATTTATGATAATGTTGCAATTATTAATTCTTCTTTTAAAGAACGAATCAAAAGTTATAAAATCACAGCGACAGGCGAAAATATACATAGTTTTCCTGAAATGTTTGTCAATAGTAATATATTAGTCCATAAATCAAACATTTAATAGATAGTTCAATACAGAAACACACCTCTGTCAAAATAAACTTCGAACTGTTTGCTTCCCTTTCTTATGTTTAAAAATGATCAACAAGAAATAGAATCATTCCGAACAAAAAAATTTATTACACTAACTAACTAATTACGATTTTGATTCTACTTACAAATCAGCTGTTAATGTACTACTAAAAAAAAAATTGAAGAATTTGAGGAAAGAGATAATGGTTGGACATTTTTAAGTAATTCGCATTTAGAATTAAATATTAATAAATATCAACCACTCAGCGGGTCTAAATTTTTAACTTTGCCGAAATCATCCATATAGGCTAAAAGAGCTTGTTTGAATATTCGAAACAATGATGAGTATTGCTTATTGTGGTGTGTTGTGGCGGCATTGTACCCCACAAACAGACATCCCGATAGGATTCCGTCTTATCCATACTTTCAAGATGTTTTGAATGTTAATAATTTAACATTTCCAATAGGCTATTCTACTGCTGCTGCAAAATAGTTTTATGTTATTTGTTATTGCATAAAATGCAAACCATTTTTATATTTCCTGGAGATCTGTCGTATATACGAAGAAAATCAATGTTAAAGTTTGAATTGAAAAATTACGCGCCAAAACGCAATTTTTGACAGATGACGTCACACATAAGTAAACAACATACTGTTGAAATAGTTTTGAAATTTATTGCATATATAATGGTTTATAAGTGGTGTGTTTTATCAAAATGTACATCGATAAAGACTCCGGAAAAACTATTTGTAGATAGATATGGTTCCGATAGATCCTGAGAGACGAAAAAAGTGGTTGAGTGTAGCTCGTCGAAACCCTGAAAGCATTGGACCTAATTCAAGTGTTTATATGTGTGAAGATCATTTTAATGTAAGTAATATTTGTATTGTTAAAAAAAAATATTAAAATAAATAGCTTTTACTAGAGAAGCAAGCTCACGCTAACATACCTATACATAACCTTTAAGATAACAGTACAATCAGGCCATTGAATTACTAAGACGTGTTTACAATGTCTAATGTATTTATTTCACGGAAACTTTAATCTGTGCTCCGCATTTATATTAACTAGTGTGTTATATTACAGATGGAGAAGGATGTAGTCAACTGTATGAAGGTAAAATTGGGATTCGCAATAACCAATCGCATCATCGCTATACGATTCCCTTGCAGATCTGTAACACAAATTATTTTTTTAGGTTACGTGACAACAGTGCGTGACACCAAAGAAATGTAGGAGTTAACATAACCTAAAAAATGAATGTCTTTGTACGAGTAATTGAAAATTGCTATCTTAAATAAGTAGAAAATAGGTACTTACGCTGCCGTTTTTACATTTTTAAGTTTCGCTGCATAAAAATCTGGATTATTATTAAAAAAATGTCCAACCATAGTCGCATCTACTTTGGGTAAGTTACTGCTGTCAGCTTGCACAAAATTTCTCTCCATTTTATGCACAGAACTTAAAATAAACAAAACTGTAATAGGACGGCTGGGGAATAACGTAAATAACACGTAGATCGCACGATAAATATAAAGAAAAACAGAAAGCATGCACTGAAACTAATGTTTACTTCTGTGTGACGTCATCTGAGTTGCAACCAATCACAGAGCGTTTTCGACCACGTGATAAAACCACAAATAAAAATAAATTTAATTTATGTTTTTTTAAACAGAAAATGACCTTATTTTTTCAGAACATCAATAAAATATGCTTTTTACATTACATTTTATTAGGGTGACAACAAATTGTTCCATATTTTAAACACAGTCAAATAGCTTAATTAGCTATCTTCGAGAGACATAATCCTTCTCTCAATAGATTTTTATATGGTTTAAAAAATGAGAAAACAATTATTGGGCCATTGTATACAACGTTGAATAACAAGTCTAATAAAAGTATCCATCTACTGTTTTTAGTAAACAATAATAATTCTCATTACTGTCTCATCAAAGATTTATCTCGTTTAGTAAGAAATGAGATGACCAAACATCATGGTAAACTATATTTCTATGAAACATGTTTATTGTTTTTTCCAACGCTTAGTCAAATTGAATCCCACTTGTGTGGGGGCCTGGGGGGATTGTCACTGTTTTACCGGAACAAGGGTCATTTAAAAAAATTAAGAATTATGATAGAAAACAAAATATTCCATTCGTCATATATTTTTACTTTGAAACGTTACTTGAACCAATTTCCGGCGCTGAATTTAATAAATAAATAATTAATAAATATCTTGGGACAACTTCACACATGGCTGATCCCAAGCTAAGCAGAGCTTGTGTTATGGTAACCAGACAACTGATATATATACTTATATAAGGTGTAAAAAAATTACCTGCAAGAAAATTAAGTACTTATTTAGAATTATAAATAAAAAAGAATTGCGAAGAAAAGATTTCAAAATAACAACCCGTTTCAGAGTTGAGCAATATTTTCACATCGCACAAAATTATTGAATACTAGCTGACCCGTGCCCACTTCGTTGGGCGGTAACCATTTTCTTGTGATGAAATTATGAGTGTGGTTCGGTTAGTACTGAGTGCTATGATTTATTTCCTACCTAAAGACGCTGCGCACGTTCAGCGCTAGATTCCCGAGCAAGGGCCTGCGATGTTCTCGCGCTCTGGCTAGCGAGCCTCTGCGAGCGCTCAGCGCTAGACTCCCTATCCCTTGTTGCAGAGACATGCTGCCTTAAATCACTGAGACGCTGCGCACGTTCAGCGCTAGGTGCCCGAGCACGGGCCTGCGACGTTCTCTTTGGTTAGTAAGCCGCTGTGAACGCTCAGAGCTAGATTCCCCGCGTGCTTGCGAAATATTTTCTCTATTCCTCAAGAGGAGCTGATGCTTTCCAAGAGCAGACTCTTCCGTACGGCGTACTCGAGCTGCTCTGGGATGTCTGACGGGAAAGTTGTGATTTTCTTTTAGGTATGATAAACAATCGCTGAAACTGTCCGATATTCCAAAAACAGAAGTACCATGGGTAAATAGATAAAACGTCCGTACAAAGCATGTTCTAATGTGGTTCGTGAATGGACGGCGGCATTTTGCGATTTAGTGATTTTATATTATCTTCGAAACTATTTAACCAATTGACATACTGTTTTGGGCAAATCGTTTCTCTATGATGTTCTTGTGATGATAATAATATTTTTTTCGATAAGGTTTAATATTTTGTTGTTTAAAAAATCGTCCAAAGGTAAGTACGTCGAAAAATACTTTTTTTAACACATAAAAGCTACTATATCTGCTAAAATATAAAAGATAGAAACATGGTGTCGCGGACTTTTTTGTAGAACAATTATAGGCGGACCAGGGTGCCATACATTGTTTTCAATTATATGCAACTGTTAAGGCAGCGCATGCAAAAAACTTTGTTGTAAAAGCTATTTTTTTCCGCCTGGCTAGACAAAAATTGAGATAGTTCGGCTATTATGCATGATATCTTTATAATTTGTAGCCTATAGCACTCACGAATAATGTAGCTTTCTACCAGTGAAATTTTTAAAATCGGTTCATTACTTCCGGAGATTACCCTCTACAAACAAACTTACAAACTTACGAACAAATTTTACCTCTTTATAATATTAGTATAGATGCGCACTGTACAACGCACGTGCGCCGGCGGCGGCGGCCTAAAGCCTCCGCGATCGGCCGCCGCGCGCGCCGCTCTGCACGCGTGGGTCGTTCACCCCTGCAGTACGACACGCGACGGCGTAAAGAATCATGACCATCGACGGTACTGGTTTTTCTCATGCATCAAGATAAAAATTATATTACAATTATTTTCTTTATTTTAGAAGTCATTCTGCAATTAGAATGCCAATTTTGTATAGGGGTTTATTTTGTAAACTTAATAAGTTATGAAATTGTTTATAAAATGAATTACCAACTGCCGGTTATTCTTACGTTAAAGTGTTGCCTTAATCAAAATAAGTAAATATATTGACAACTCTAATCGATTTTTTTTTGTATACGATTACAAATGAATATAAATGTTAAGTCATTGAAAAGGTAAATCGCGGGGTTTTTATAAATAAAAAAGCGAGATGATACGACTGTGGTGTGAAATAATTAGTATTTCACACACACAGTAGTCGTATTATTTTGCTTTCAAAACTTTTTAAAGCAATTTCATTATGTTGGCTGACGATACATATGAATGATTGCATGATTTTTTTTTTAATTATCTTTCTTCGGTTTGATATAAATCGAACCGTTTTAATAAATTAATGATTATAGAACTAAATCAGTCATTTGAAATAATTATGTGTCGAGTGTATTTATTCGAGTAATCGATTTTCATTTAAAATCTCAAGTGGCAACATTGGTGTTGGTGTCTCAAATTGAATTTTCATTGTCACTCAAAAAGTCCAATGTCAATTGCGCGTGGTGCATGCTTAGTTTGTTCATTGCGATTTAAATATTACAGTTTTTTTTTGTGTTGATCGAGTCCTACTCTCCACAGTAATTGTGATATTTGTTGTAACTATTTGTTTATTTCTTGTTTTCAATCACTATCGCTAACTTTAATGTGAAATTGTGAATCTTACGTCAGGAAGTTTTCACTTTGTTTGAAGTTTGTGTGTGATTCGTATTTTGTTGTACTGTACTGTACTACATAGCGACTACCTACTGAAAATGTCGACCATTTCGCGTGAGGTACCGACAACAAGAACATTCGACCGGCGAAACCGGTGTATCAACTGTTTTTTTTGCAATCCTAAGAACAAACTACTACTCAGATGATCAATGTGTTACAGTCATGGATAACTCCTACTCAGGTAAGCACATTCTATTGACGTTTTCATACCTATCAGTCTATTTCTTGATTTCTCAGACAGTTTAAACCTACCCAGTCATTCTCTCGTTTTTATATTTTAGTTTTTGCTTTTTATAAATCACATATTAAAAACTATAGACAAATGATAGCATAAAATCAATGTCACAATGCTGAAATTGGAAGCACTCCGTGCTGTAAGCACAAAATATAATTATGTTGTGCGGCCCATTCAGTTGGGCTTGAAGTCGGTAATTGTGACATTCCTTTGCTCATTCTATTATACTATATTCTAATGATCTTTTTTTTATATTTCATTTCAAATATATTTTTTTGATTGCAGCTGTCTCCAGGAAGTATAATTTGTTCCGAGTCTTTTGGACTGCTTCAAAATCGAGTTAACACAATGAGCGAAGGAAGTACTATGCCTTTACCTGCTCTTGGACATAGAAGAATCTGCTTTCCTTGTGGAAATTCTATTTTACGAGCACCAAGAACATACCCTGTTGGACATGATCAACAAGAAATAAACATTTTAATGAGACTGGTTCCACTGCACTTGGTGAAGATTTTTTAGTATCTTATTGAGAATATGGAATGTCTAATACAGAATCTGTGTACTTGGGCTAACAGAAAAAATATTTAAGCACTTTATTTTTTTTAGGTTTCCAGAATGGAACGTGTATGTGCTGCATGTTGGAGATCAGCTACAAGAGAAGTATAGAGGCAACAGCAGCATGATTCAAATCAATTCAGTGGAAGTGAATACTGAAGTTGATGAGGATATTCCTTTTGATTTTAGGCCTAAATAATTATTTGTTAGGAGGTAGGATTAAATCCAGGCATGTGAACAGTCGTACATATTACACGTATTTATTAATAAGCAGAGACGATGCTGTAGCAAATACATTACAAGCTATAGTAGGTTATTGTTGCAACTGCCTTGTTGGTAAGCGAACTGTTGGCTGCTGTGCTCACATAATGACAGTGGTGTGGTTTTTGAGTTGGGCTTGATACAATGATATCACTGCTCCAGCATCTTATTTAGATGATTTTTTTAATGAAAATGATGAATGAAGTCATTCGCTGTTCCTATATGTATAGGTACCTACCTACTTACTGTAAGGGTTAGATATGATTATACTATACTATGATTGATTATATACCTACCTACATGTTTAAAGTGCTACCAGTGTCACTGGATCAAATTAAAGATCTCTTTGAATTCTATTGTTTTTTTTTTTACAGCTCTCCTTTTTTAACTGATTTAACAGGAAATATAAAGGCAAGGTTCTGATTTATTTAAGTCTCTATCCCATCAGATATACTAATTAATCTGCTCTCCAAACTACGAATTATAAACTTACCTCTATACACGACGGATATTTCTATTTTGAGGTTAAGTTACGTTTTCTAAAAAAAGTTGGAAATGCGGGTTTTGATTCCAAAATGGCAATTGTAGATGGTTATTTGGTTAATTTATAAACCATCTTTTTTTTTTTTTTTTTTTTTTACCGATGGGAAATCATCAAATGACTTCCCCCGCCCTGGGCGGGGCGGGAGGGAGTGTCAGACTTTTACTGACTAAAACCCATCCATGTTCCTTCTTGTGCCCTTTGCGTTCCGGGGGCGCGGTATCTCTTTCGAACAACCCGCAGCCCCGGCAGGCATCGGCCCTTAGTGGCCCCTTCAATTGTTTGCTGACATCTCTTTGAGGCGCGCGTGGAACACGAACGCGCCGTCGACACGGTTTATAAACCATCTAAAACAACTTTGGAATTGACGCAACTCTGTACCGTGGTCCATATTGTCGTGGTCATTCTCCTTTGAAACAGCTGATTCTAATTTTCCCATCACATTTCTCATACTTTGGACTGGCAAATCATCGAACTACTAAATGACTGTTTAAATTAAGTTACGAGTAGCTCGATAAGTTGGTATGTTTAAAAAATTTGAATCAACCTATTTACAATAATTTAGAAACTACTTACAAGAAGTCTTAATTTAAATCTTATTTACAAAAGGTGCTGGAAATGTTCGCCGTTTTGTGTAATGCACAAGTTAGCACGACGCATAACGTTTCCTTGCACTTCGATTAATGTGTCTCTGTCACTTTTAATTGAGTCAAATGCACTAATAATACGGGTTTTTAATTTGTCCACGTTTCGAATGTTGTTGCCACTATGCCACTAATAACCGCTGGTAGACTCCTAGGATTGTTTGGACAGCAGGCACTCGTCGTTGCTCACCAAACAGTTCATGGTAACGGTTACGAACCTCAGCTAAACTTTCACCAGTCGTAATGTAACACACTATCATATCCAAGTACTCTCGATTGGAATACGTAAAAGGCATTATTGAAGTATTCGAACGTACGTATTTGCCGTAATAAATCAGGGAAATACACTCTAGTCGCGCGACGGATATCGGACGACTGAACGGGGCGCGAAGGGCATAAAGCGGGCTGCGGGAGGGAATAGTAGCGGGCGGCGGGGGTACGACGCTCGCGCGCGGTATTGGAGCGAGCCGCTAGCGCAGCCCTGCGTACAGTGCACAAAAAATACGATACTAAATTGTTTTATTAATGTGAAAATATAGAAAGTGCTCAAAAAAAAAATTTTTTTTTTGTGTTTTTGTTTTTCGATGTCGAGTATGTGGACGAAGTTTTTGCAGTTAATTTTTTTACACCTTATATAATTTATAAAAACATACATATTATAGATAAATCACACCCAGACACAGAACTAACAATCATGCTCATCACACAAAGTTTGTCCTGGGTGGGAATCGAACCCACGACCTCCGGCTTAGCAGTCAGGGCCGCTAACCACTAGACCAACAGGCCCGTCGAATTTAACACCGCTAACACGTCATACTTAAAACGCCGCGTGCCAGCGGCGTTCAAAGTCAAAGTCAAAAACATTTATTTCAATTAGACCAATTTCAGGCACTTTTGAATTGTCAAGGAGTCTGTCAGTTAGTACGAAAATTGAAGCTAGTTGCTCGTTCCGAAACGGAGGTAGGCCTCTATGGAGAAGAACGAGCAAGAAACTCCACGGTACTCTTTTAAATTAGGTTTTTACAAAATCCTGGTTACATTATTCTTGTTGATTCTACATGTGAACACAATGAAGGTGAATATAAAACTGAAGTTAAATATAAATTAAAGATGTAAGCCATAGCAGTTAAGAGATAACCAATCCCAACTGACAGCACCCGTTCACGAGCATGACGCATGGATCAGCACCACCTAGCTCAACCATCATGGAGGGAGCCAAATGATCCAACACACGCGCCACCATCAGCGAGACATTTGAGTGAGCATGACAAGCTCTCAACTGCCATGCTCATTAAGCCAAAGCAAATAGTAACTTAATAAATAAAAAGCTCCATGGTACTCACATTTACAAAATTGAAATAAATGATATTAAATTATACAACACTAACACTTCAGTGTACTTAATCGTTAGATGAACTGTGGTATGTAAAAAAGAAAAAGTAATAGTATTGATAACGAAACAAGTTATTCAGGTCAACAAAAAGGGGGTAAGAAACATCATTATCTTAAAAAAAAACTAATTAGTGAGCCCGAGTGGCTGTGGAGCAGGACTAGCATTAAGCCAAGCATTTTTATCTGTCATATAATCTTCTAACTTATAGTATGCTCGACTATAGTGTGTGTTTAATGCATGTTTTAAATTTTCTCTCATTTAGTTGCAGAATATCCAGTGGTATTTTATTATAGCATTTAACACAGTACCCCATAAAAGAAGTGCTTACTATTGACAATCTGAAACTTGGTTGATCTAATTTGTTCCTATTTCTAGTATTAAAATTATGTCTATCACTAATTTTCTTAAAAAGATGAAGGTTTTTCCGAACGTGCACGATGTTTTCATATATATATTGACAAGGTACCGTCATGATGTTAATTTTTTTAAACAATTCCCTTCGAGTATCTCGACTGCCAAGATTATAGATGGCTCTGATGGCCCTCTTTTGCAAGATAAAGATAGAATTTATATCTGCAGCCCGTCCCCAAAGCAAAATACCGTAAGACATGATGCTATGAAAGTAACTAAAATAGACTAGTCTCGCGGTATCCACGTCTGTTAATTGACGGATTTTTCTGACAGCGTAAGCCGCCCACCGGACCCCACTGCAGCTTAGAATCGAGCGTAATCCCCAGGAAAACTGTCTTTTCGACGAATTCTAGTATATCCTTATTCAATATAACGTTACGTTCAGTACTTCTAACATTCGGTAAAGTGAATCTTATGCATTTCGTTTTTTTCTCATTCAACACTAAATTATTAATAGTTAACCAATTGTGAACCTTAAGCATGGCGTTATTTACGTCGTCAAGGTGTTGTGCTCGTCTATCTACTCTAAAAATTAGTGAGGTATCATCAGCAAATAAAACCATTTGTGGTTGGTTTTCTAGTAAATGAGGTAAATCATTAATGTATACCAGAAAGAGGAATGGGCCCAGTATAGATCCCTGTGGAACCCCCATCTTTACTTTTAATCCAGATGAAGTAACACCGTTTACTTGAACTTGTTGTAGTCTATCATTCAAATACGATTTTACTAAGCTAAGTGCTAGTTCACCAAGTCCGTAATGCTCAAGCTTCAGCAACAGTGTTTCGTGATTTACGCAATCAAAAGCTTTAGAGAGGTCGCAAAAAATGCCAATGGCATCCTGTGAGTCCTCCCATGCATTAAAGATGTGCTTAATAAAAATAACACCAGCGTCAGTAGTACAACGCCCTCTGGTGAAACCATACTGTTGATCGTGTAAGATGTTGTTACAGTTAAAATAATTGAGCATTTGATTTAGCATTACTTTCTCAAACACCTTGCTAAAAACCGGCAGAACCGAAACAGGTCTATAATTATTGGTGTCCTTGCTATCCCCGGATTTGAAGAGCGGTATGACTTTACTGTACTTCATTAAAGTCGGGAAAATCCCTTGGTCTATACACAAATTAAATATTAAAGCTAAATAGGGTGCTGATGTCTCAATAATAGATTTACAAACATTAGTAGACATGCCCCACAGATCTTCGGTAACCTTGATCTTAAGTTCTTTAAAAGCCTTCATAACGACCACAGGGTTTTATGTTTAAATTTAAATTCCTTAGGGCAGGCTGAGACATTCGCTCTTAGTAAGTCAATCGCAAGTGAGGGTGAGGAATCTAATGTTTCAGTGGTTTTAATTGGAATATTGGTAAAGAATGTTGCAAATTCCTGAGCCACATCGATATTACTGCTTATGAGACCTTGAGAAGTCTCCAGAGTGTAATCAGTATTATACCTTTTGTTTCTATTTGTTTCATTATTGATAATTTTCCAAACCGTTTTTATTTTATTTTCTGCTGATTTAACCTTGTTACTAATGTATAAGGCCTTTTTTTGAGTAAGTAGCAACATACTTATTAAGTGTTTCAGTGTTTTTATAAGGTTTAAGGCCATACAGCTCAAAAAGTCTTTCTCTACTTCTCCCGATACCTTTATTCGCCCAGTCACTGAATAAAAACTTAGGGCAAACAGATTTAGTTTTTTCCTTAAAGATATTATTAAACTCTGTATGCACAACTGAAAAAAGTTCTTCATACAGAATACTACCGTGGTTCATGTTATAGTCCTGAACACCTAACTTATTAATTAAAGTGCTTTTAAATTTATTTAAATTACCAGATGTTATTGGTCTTGACTGTATCTGCATTTTTTGTGTTGGTGTGCTGTACTCAAACGTAACGGTTTGTCCGCTGTGATCAGAGGGAAGATAATTTACTATGACTTTATCTAAGTAGTTGCAGCAGCAAAAGACATTATCAATACATGAAGCAGTAGTCGAGGTTATTCGTGTTGGTTCTAAAAACACATTTGACAGATTAAATGATTTAAAAAGATTTAATAACCTACTGCTATTTGAATTGTTTTCTAAAATATTAATATTAAAGTCACCACAGATTATTACTGATTTGTTACCAGTTGCAAGATTAGTCAAAACTTCTTCCATTACAGCCTCAAATATAGAGTAATTCTGATAATTTGGGGGTGTGTAAACGCACACTATAACATGCTTATCTAGCTCAACACTGGACAATTCAATGACATATTCAATTAATAGTTCCACTATATCTTTACGGGGCTTACATTTTATACTATTTTTAATTAAAATTAGCGAGCCACCACGAAGCATGGATTTGCGGTTGAAACAACTGCCCACAGTATAATTATCATAGTTAATTAACGTTTCATAATCTTTTAACCAATGTTCAGTTATGCAAATAATATCGAACCTTGTCTTTTCTAAAAACAGTTCAATTTCTAAATGCTTGGAAGAAAAACCTTGAATATTCGGATGAAATAATTTCAAGGAATGTTGCTTAGCCCCTTTTTTACAATTTGGTAAGTGATAGCTAGAAGATACTTTGTTGTTGAAAAGTTTACCTATACTGTTATTGGTACCTTCTGTTGTCTTACTAGTTTAAAAAAATATTTCTGCTTACCACCTTTACATTAGTATTATTACTAAATGAGGTGCTAATTATAGGTGACTTCGACATACTAATTATGTCTGAGATAATATTAAAAGCTAATAGCCAAGCTATCTGACGTCTAAAACGAATGGGCAGATACACTGTATCCCTAGTCGATCTTAACTTTTCAACAAAACTGTTGGTGTCCAAAAACAATAGCTTGTCACTATAGTGACTTACAAGGAAATGAATATGATTATTTAACCTATGTATGTAATTATTTTTCCTGTTTGATAGGTTCTCAAAATAAGGGAAAGCACACAGTATTATTTTTTGACAATTAATTTTCAAAATTTCAGTGACATAGTCAGTTATATCTTCTTTTGTTACATTTATGCTATTCCCTGTTTATTACTGCAGACATAATGTCCTTGTAGGAAGTACCAGGCATACAATAATTTAAAGCAGAATGTGTCAGGTTGTTGTTTAAAAACTTTCGTATAACTTTCCCAAAACTATCTGAAAACATAATGGGACAGTAACAAACATCACTACAGGGCAGAGAACTACTGATCTTTTGCAAATCAAGAGATGAACCATGTATAATATGTGGTGTTACTATTTTATCCGGGAGACACTCCATGACACTTCCAGACTGAGACAGGTCTCTCGTTACCTCAGGCTGGACAGCCGGAAGATGAGATTCCATCTCCAAGGTACAAAAAGTGGAGCTGAGAGGCAGAAGGTCCACTCTGTCTGTGTTTGAATTACACATATCCACTAATTCATTTGTGGCAAGGATATGTTCTTTTATTTGTTTTTAAGATGTTTCATATTTTATAGCAAGAGAATGTAGTGACTTTTCAAGCACCTCAATTTGTGATTGTAGGTGTTGAGTGTCTACCTCATAAATGTTAGTACTATCTTCTAATTTAATTTGAAAATTATTAAGTTTTTTAATAAGAAAAACACGTTCCTTCCTTAATTTAATAATATTTGAATAGTGTTTCTGCTGTTTCCTGAATTTATTACATTTATTAATGATTTTATTGAACTTTGCATATTTTTTTTATTTTATTATGACTCACTGTGTAGCTACTATTATTATATTTAACTAATGAATCTTCAGTGAGGTCTGTTCGCTAACAATGTCGTGTCATCAAATAAAAATGTCACCGATGAGGGCTATAGAAGTTATCGGGGTAATGATTGTGTTTCGAAATTTATAAATTTTCTTACTGAGGACGTAAAACAAATACATAGAATTATATCCAAAAGCGAGCCTATGATATTCACTGATGTAAATTCTCTTGATTTCAAACGTGACGTTAAGTGTTATATTTGCGACACTTTACTCTTGACCGATAAAGTAAGAGATCATTGTCATATTACAGGTCTATATCGAGGTGCAGCACATCGACACTGTAATTTACAGCATAAAGTACCGTTTATTCAAATATTTTTTCACAATTTATCCGGATACGATTGTCATTTATTTATAAAAAAGTTAGGTGAAATTCCAGGTTCAATTAAAATAATCCCCAAGACTAAAGATAAATATTTAGCATTTACCAAATTTATTCCTATTGCTGATAACGAGTACATTTGTATAAGGTTTCCTTCAACTTTTTGGGAACAAGTTTAGACAAGCTCGCTAAAACATTGCAGATGGAAGATTTCGTTAATCTACGATCTCATTTTTCCAAAGAAAGACAGTTTAATTTATTGAGAAGAAAAAGAGTTTATCCATATGATTACATGACCACTTGGGGATGTTACGATCAAACATTTTTGCCGTCTAAGGATAATTTTTATAATTCTTTGACTAACGAAGTCATTAGTGATGAAGATTATAATCACCCGCAGGCTGTTTGGGCTGAATTCAATATTAATAACCTAGGCGAGTAAACTGATCTATACTTAAAAACGGATGTGCTTTTGTTAACAGACATATTCCAAAATTTTCGGAAAACCTGTAAACAATATTACAGTCTTGACCCCGCGTTTTACATTACTGCACCCAGTTTATCTTTCGATGCAATGTTGCTAAAAACAGGCGTTCAGTTAGAGCTAGTGTCGGACTTAGCTATCATCAGAATGATACAAAGCGGGATACGCGGTGGTTTGTGCATATGTTCCCATCGGCATGCTAGAACTAATCACAAGTACATGCCTGAATATAATCCATCACAATTTCAGAGTTTCATAGTATATTTAGATTGTAATAATCTTTACGGTTTTAGCATGTGTCAGTATTTACCATACTCTAGTTTCAGATTTTTAGGTGATAACGAATTAGCTAATTTTGATGTTACCGCTATAGAAGATAACGCAAAATGGGGCTTCATATTAGAAGAAGAAAAATGTGTACCCACGGGAGGTAATACCAAGAAACCCATAGAAAGTTTGTATAATAAGTACAACTATGTGATTCATTACGTTCATTAAAAAAAATTTTTGGAACATGGTTTAATTTTACGTAAAATTCATAGAGCTATTACTTTTAGACAGGCTCCATATTTAACACGTTCGTTGCATTACGAGATCTATCAGATCTCTTGCAGGACTTTTGTATTGTGCGTTGAACATAATCGTGTTGTTTCACTCCTTGCGGGAGGATCTAACGTGTAAAGTTCTTTAGGTATGAGTAGGACAAATATACATATTTGCTTCCTACTTAAAGCTGAATTCAAGGACATTAAAAAAGAAATTAGAGATGGATTAGGTCCCTAACGCACAGTACTGTAATTATTTTCATTCCTTGCGTTAGGAGATGTGTCGGTACTCGTGGAATCGTACGCCTCGTAGACGCAAGAGAGGGAAGGTTGTTGTTTTAGTGTTGTCCTAGCATCGATGTGGGAGGTCGCACGCACGTTTGCGAAATAACACTCGCGTATATACCTACGTGTTGATTATCATTTTTGTTATACAATGAGTGCTTTTAAAAGAAAAAAGTGTAAAAAATCTATTTATTTGGTGAGATTTAAATTACGACGCACATTAAACAGCAATGACGCTTCTAAAAAAACTAAATTGAACCATTGAAATCTAAAAAAACTAAATTGACTAAATTGAAACCACGAATTGTTACCATTTGCGCGCAATGCAAGCAATCAATGTGCTTACCATGTTTTAATGAAAAACACTTTGCATAATTAATAAAACTTTTTCAATCGACAACTGAGATATTATTTTATTCCCATCACTACTTACTACACATATTGAACTATCTTCGGTTGCGGTACGAGATACAATCGATATCATATTTTTTTTTCGTATTTGTAGCTTATTCAAATGTCATAACTGCGTGCGAACCTAGCAAAATATAAAGCAATAGGCTATCTTTCACCCACAAAAACTTCAAAATATATTTGATTGTTATTTTGGAAGATATAAATTATTTTCAAAACTGTATCTTTAGGAGACTGATTAGGTCTCAAACGCACCAAAAGGTAGGTTAGTTTCGAGATCTTTTAGGTCTCCAAAGCACCAGCTGAAAGTTCTTTGAAAGTGATGGCGCAGGGAACGTGTTAAAACAATACATAGAGTTAAATACTCAATTAAGACAAAAAGCAAAAAGTTCCTTCGAACAAGACTTTTTAAAGTTATTTAATAACAGTGGTTTTGGAAAGACATTAGAAAATACAGAAAATAGAGTAACTGTGCATTTAGTTAATCAATGGTGCGATCAGTCCAATCGAACTAAGAAATTTATATCCGATGAGAAACTTATAGCCAACCCCTATTTCCACAGTGCATCTATTTTATCTGAAAACTTAGTTGCAATACAACTGAAACCTGATCAAATTATTTTAGATAAACACATAGACGCAGGCATAGACATAGGTTTCACTGTGTTGGAACTTTCAAAAGCTCACATGTATTACCTTCATTACGATATTGTAAAGCTTTTTTATAAAGATCGAGTGCAGCTATGTTACACAGATACCGATTCCTTTGTTTATAAAATAGACACTAACGATTTTTACCATGATATGAAATATATTTTTTTACAATATTTTGATAGCAGTAACTATGAAGCCGCAAATGATTTACAGATACCGCTAAAAAATAAAAAGGTACCCGATCTCTTTAAAGATGAATTGGGAGGAAAATATATACCTATCTGATTTTGTTGGCTTGAGATCGAAACTTTACTCTTTATAAACCCCTAATAATATTATTAAAAAAGCAGAGAAAAAATTATGTTTAAATCGATAAAACATGAAATATTTACTTGTACTGCCAACAAAGTTGCTTTATCTAGAAATGATGACAAACGATCGATATCTGTAGATCAAATATCAACTTGAGCCTGGGGTCATGCGTTTATTTTTAAGAATGAATTACTATGATCATAATTTAAGTTTAGTGTTACGTAATTATCGAGGGCTACTCATGTAATAAGTTTGTACTTCGTAAGTTGTACTTCGTAGTTGGAACAGAGGCTTAATAATTTGCAAATATTTTTGTCCTTTATTACTTTTTATCGGTTTACTAAGTTCATAGTCTCGTCGATGTGCATTTGTATCAAGTAACATCGACTTATAATGTTTTAAACCAGGCGTATTTCGGTATTTGTATCCAGCCACGATGATATACTCGTCGCTGATCGTTATACGCGCAGAACCTAACATCAATTTGCCGCTTTCTACTCGGACACCAAACGGAATATCTTTCAGTGCTTCTGAGGAAACTGACCAGGATGACATATCACATCTCTGGTTGTTTTCAGTTAATGATTTATACGAAGAATCACTTTCGATATCAGATTCATATTCGTCTTCATTGTCGTTGTTATCATTGCTTTCTGAACGAATAGGGACTTCTTTTTGCAGAGTTTTATCGATAAACGGAACATCGGTTTCTTCATTTTCTATATTATGCAGAAGAGAAGCCTGCTTACTGACATTAGCAATTTGGTTGAGTGGTTCTGTTACCGGCTTGAACACTGATTCCAGCACTTGCTGATTGTTATTCTCAACATCTCTCATCCTTCGCACTTTCTTCTTAACAGCTTCTGCAGCTTCAACTATTTGTCTTTTCAGTGATTTCTCCATAATAACAAAAAAAAAAGTTCGTGAGTGATTAAGCGTTGCCTGAAGAATAATATTATCGCGAGGGTACCCTCGCGGTCTTAAATATTAGTATTTTTAATCAAAGACAACAAAAGTGTCAAATTTATTTCTGTAACATCCTTTATTTTTGGAGCAATCCTTATTAATTACTACATAATTGAAAGGCTCAGTCCATATTTTCGGACACATTTCACGAAATTCAATCCATGACATATCAGTGTTGACATGTTCTTCATAAATATGTCGTAAGTTTGAGCTACGTATGGTATTCCGAAATACCGCTCACCGAAAGGACGGTTTTCCGATAACACTCTACTCCGACGGTTAGTTGAACGAAAAAATAATTGGCCGATGAAACGTTTCGCCGAAAATATTATTTATCGACGGTTGGTAGTGCGAATGAATCCTTCGCCGATGTAACGGTTCACCGAAAACACCCTTCAACGACGATTGGTTAAACGAACGAATCTTTCGCCGATAGACAGATAGATTGACAACACCCTTAGGTCTTGTAGAAGTCATGTTAAAAATACATGTAATAATAAAATTATACATGGGAGTGTGGCAATAGAAAAAAAACAAAGTTTTTAATTAACAATAATCAAATTTATATTGTTTTTTATAATAAAGAATATGATTATGATTATCATGATTTCTCTATTGGAACTGTGACAATAGAAAAAAATTAAATAAACTGTGCGAACAAAGTAAAAAACAAATAAAAGTAACACAACGTGATAAATTTTTGAAGTTATAGTAAATAGTGAGTTATTATTATTATTTGTACTTATAATTACACTGGTCTACAAATTTTGACTTTAAAAAAGTATTGTTCATGGAAAGTAGATTTTTTTATTGATTTCCACGTACTAAACACAAAAATAATTAATAAACATTAAAATTAGTTTCCCTTATTAAGAAAAAAAAAATAAGACGATTTTAAAAAGTTTTAAAAGTTCTGCTTTGTTCTTGGGCAAATCTAAGTCCCTTACAAGATCATTTAATTCGGCTTGTGTTATCCTGTGTGGCTGTGATGACGTACTAGGTACTTCGGATTCTGACATTGAAGAAATTGATGGTGAAGTAAGTGTAATTTCATCTTCCTCAATATGAGGACGTTTCGGAATCGGGTGAAGATTGCTGTGCGGCAGAGGACGAGTAGCCGATGGTACATTCGGATACACTATGGTTTTTTTCTTTTTTTTAGAAACACCCTTGCCTTTTCCAAATACATGGGTTGTCAGGCAGAAATAACAATCAGTTGCATGATTTGTCGATTCTCGCCACTGCATTGGCACTGCAAATCGAAATGATGGTTTTTTGCCATTCAGCCAATTTCTTAAGCCTGTAGCACACGGATTGCAACAAAAATGTGGAACCCAGCTTTTATCCTGATGTTTTATGCTTTCGTTAAAATAGTAATAATAAGCTTTTTTTATTGCAGGTGATATTGAACACTTTTGCTTATTAAATATCACTTCACCACAAATGTAACAAAAATTGTCGGAATTGTTTACACATTTTCGAGACATTTTGCTATAAATTATACGTATTTTTTTTTATTTTTAACACTTTTATCACTTAGTAATACAGATCACTTTAACTAAACATAATATTTTTAACATTCGATGCCGACTAAGTAAATATAATCAGCATTATCAAGTTCAGTGAGGGTAGAATCATTAAATTCGGAAAATGTCAAGTATTGCAAAAACTCAAACTAATAAATCACTTTCACTTGTCAATTTGTATTCAGCATGGGTAGTTGAGTAGAAATTTGTTAAAATTTTTTCGAATACTTTTCCGTTGTAGACCTGTGTTATTTTAATTCTTTATTGATATAAAAAAAAAAAAAAAATCTTGTTTTTCAGGTATAGAATATGGGCCAATCCACCTAAGAAAGATTCAATATTCATTTCACTCTTTTGTGATAAGTGTGTTTGTATCCTAGCATCATATTCAACCTGTGCATTACGTCTACGCTTTGGCATGGGTTCCGAGGAGTTGATTCGTTCAATGACACATTCTGTATGCTTCTGCTCTTTAGCAAATTCAATAATTGTTTTATAAATGTTCCATTTTTTTTATGGAGAAGCGTGTTCCATCGTTCATGCCACGATTCTAATGCATTTTGTGTCCTTGGAACAGAAAGTGTGCGATCGTAAACTGACCACATAGCTGGTGGAAATAATGCCTGATTTCTTTTTAATATCAAACCCGTGTTAGTTGTTTGCTGCGTGTGATGTGCTCCAACATAATATTTCTTAAACCAGTGGGCAATTTCAGCTGCTTCTGTCGGCAATATTTTATTTTGGATGATTTCGAAGGCTTCGGATATCTCAGCGGGCTCAAGAAAAGCGAGGGCAACTAAGTGTCTGATTTTGTGTGCAAATGCGCATCTTCAGCATATCGCTTTGCGAGACCCTCTGACTGGACATGACGCCAAATACTTTGGGTCAAATGGAATAAGCATAGCCTGTGGGCGCAGTCTGGAAACTGTCGTTTGACTGCATTGATCACTGCTACTTCAAAATCAGTTAATATATTAGCTGGTGACAAATGAGTATTTAATGTATTGATCGCATATCTTTTCAAAATCTCCAAAAATATGAAATAACAGCTTTCAGTCTTATGTGACAGTAGTGCGTATACCATAGGTAGAAATTTGTTTGTGCCTCCTGCAGTTCCCACTAAAACATGAATAAAAAAAAATTGACAGAACGGAGTTGGACAACTCGAAAATGTCCCGTCCATGATTCAGCATTGTGCATTATTCATACGCTTAACATTAGCTTTAGTATCAAAAATGACAACACTTTCATTGTTACATGTATATTGACCAAGCAAAATTTGCTTTCCATTACTTTTAGCGAGATATTGTGGTACATGAAATTCGTTGATTGTTTGCGGTATCTTAGGAAGTCCTTTATTTCTAACACGCTGCACAATCATTCGGCAAGCTGATTTATTGGGCAATTGAGGCGCACTTGTGGTAGCTACGTCTTTTAAACAACGATTTACAATTTGAGACGGACTGTCCATGGATTCCTTCGCACTAGTTCTCAATTTGTTTTTAAAATTCATATCAATAATTTTTTCAGGCTCTGGTAAATGTGCATGATCACAATTTTGACTAACAAATGTATGTTCATAACAATCAAATAAAGTTATTACACTTACACCACAACCACTTGTTTGTTTTCTTGTACACCGCCAATAATACTTGTTATCATATTTTTTATTTAAGTGATAAGAATATCCATTCACTACTAGCACATGTCCTCCGCGTTTAGATTTAACTAAATTGCACGTATTCATTTTTAATTAAACAAAACACGAGCGAGAAACATTTCATGTAACGAGGTCTGTCATCACAAATTTCGCAACTACCCACAAAAAATAAATAAATACTACCATAGATATTTGTTGTTTTGTTACATGTAACTATTGCAAGTTTAATCGTACTCGTTTAATCTCAGTACCATTGTTAATGAGTCCATTATGCGTCATTTAGGGACTTATCTTTAATACGGAAGCTCCCGGTATTTATTTATTTATCTATGCTGATAAAATTTGCATTGCACATAATTATAAAATATAATAGCTAGCGTAAACTGAATGCTATCGGTGAAAGATTCGTTCGTTTAACCAATCGTCGTTGAAGGGTGTTTTCGGTGAACCGTTACATCGGCGAAGGATTCATTCGCACTACCAACCGTCGATAAATAATATTTTCGGCGAAACGTTTCATCGGCCAATTATTTTTTCGTTCAACTAACTGTCGGAGTAGAGTGTTATCGGAAAACCGTCCTTTCGGTGAGCGGTATTTCGGAATACCATACGTAGCTCCGTAAATTTATTTCATTTTATTTAAAAAGTATGATTAAGTTCGCGTTGTCTCTTACTAACTGCTTAGGGATTTTACTATACGTTTGGTTTAGATAGAAACAATCAATGCACTTGTGTCTTCCCATCGCAAAATAATCACGCATGTTACTCTGATTTTCACAAGCAACATCATCAAAATTAATCACGGAGTTGGGTTTTGCGTCCGGAACACTTAGTACTTCCTCATTTCCCTGATATTTCTGGAGGGAAACACCAGGCACCCGTTGCAAAACACTTTCTAAAAAAATGTACTTAGGTTGGTGCAGAGTTTTTGAATAAACATAAACATTTTCACATCTTAATCCGTTTTCGTGTATTAGAAGACCAATTAATAAATTAGTTTTTCCACAATTGGACGGATCGCAAATAATACACCGTACTGAGTTAGACAATAATTCTCCGTGACGAAAACTTTTCTTACAAATATCATCGCAGACTGTATTAACATGCAGCGATTGCGGTTGTTTTACAAATTTCATGATTACTGTCGGAAATGAACCAATTGAAAATGAGTGAATGTATTTAGAACGTTAACATTTATAAACTTACCACAACCTCTTTTGCGTTACTGGTCAGTGATCGAGTCGATTGTTCATTATTGAGCATTCCGACCACCTTTCAGAGCGATAGCGAGCTCGCATGATCATTGGTCGTGTACAGTAATACACTACAGTCGAGTTGATAGTTGATTGTTCATACTGACCCGCCATAATATGGAAGAAACTAGTCATTGGTCGAGTAAATCGTTCCTAATCAAGTTGCAACACGGTGCAACAAACTGTCTTGTTCGAGTTTATTGGTTGAGTGGAGTCGAGTCGAGTGTCGATTATTGGGCATTCTATACCACTGTCAAAATTAAGAATTCTTCAAAATAAATAATTTAATCATCAGGCAGTGAATCAGGCATCAAGTAGTGAATTGCGAGTTCTGTGTTGCACAGCGAGACGTTGAGCGGTGTCCGAGATAAAACGCACGCGAAGTTTAGTTCGCGTTATTCCGACAATGTAGCTGTAGCTGTGCCGTAGCACAATAAAGATATCTAGCAGTTTTTGAGTTGTGATTCGGCACTGTACAGTTTAAAATAATTACCTACAACCGCGCGGTACATTAACACAGGCTAGAGCTGCCCGCCTATAGTATTTTAAATTTATCGACCTTATCGACTATCGATTTATAGTATTTTAAAATTGATTTTTTTATGTAAAAATGAAATTCGTTGTGAATGAAAGAGGAAGTGTTCAATAAAAAAACATGTTTTTTGATTAGAAGATTTAATAAAAAAAAACAACCTTATTTCGATAAGTAGGTACTGAAAAAAATTTGCGCCTCGATTGAGACGCACGAAAAGCTTAATTATTAATGGAGAATGGGCGGATGTGGTCCAAATGGCGTCAGCTGACGAAACCTAGTTTATAGTCGTAGTTCGTGAGTGTAGGATATTTTTTTACCATGGGCAACATAAAATTGACCTATGGAGAAAAAAGTTATACATTATAACTATTTTCTTCGTCTTCGAGTAATCGGAATTGTTCGTCTACAATAGGTACCATTTTCTGGACTGTATAACTTTTTCTCCATAGGCCATAGTCCGCCTTTGTACTTTTTTGTTGCATAAAGTTTAAATAAATAAATAAATAGTAAAAAAATATCCTACACTCACGAACTATCATATGGACTAGGTTGCATCAGGCGACGCCATTTGAACCATGGTCTATACTAAAATGTCCGATCTCCTTTAATAATGTATAAAAATCGCATTCTGATAAAAAGTTTCATTAAAAATACTTTTGAGAATCATACGTACAGGTAATTTAAAAAATGATATTTGTGGGTGCGGTATTGACGAATTATATATTAAAGTAGGTAAACAAACTGCGGCGCATTCGCGATCATCGCGACTGTTGTGTACCGAGTCGAGTGTGTACCGAACTCGAGGCGCGTAGGTATGACTCGCGTTTCGCCCGTTTGTATAAAAGTAGAATACTGTAGATATCTTTACTGTGGCCGTAGCTTTAAGTGATAAGTACTTGCTGGGGACACATTTTCAGGTTATGTTTTTCTTGCTGGTAATTATGAATGAGGCATAGGTATACCTATACTGATTACTTTGTAACTATCAACACATATATCAGTTTCACTGTAAGTACCGACTTGATGGAAGTATTAAAATATTTTTATAAACGTATTTCGTTGTTTTTTTATTTATTTATGTAATGTAAGTGCCTAGTACTTACCTTCCTACTTACGGTTTAAGACATTTATTTCTCAAAAAGAATACAATTCACTTAATATGAGAAATACAAGTTAATCTTAAGAACTATACAAAGGAATTACTTAGCGTAGGTAGGTACTCGTAAATAAATAAGGGAACTCGTAGACAGAATTTTTACAGTGTTGTGGGTAATTGGAATATGTTCGTGCTCAATTACGTATCGATTTTTCGAAAGCAAGTCAATAGCAATTACTCATTGATCTATTTATATGTGCTGTAATGCTTTGTAAATATGTAGTAGATGTCCTCATTATCTTTATACATAGCAAATTAATAACAAAGTAGCAGAAAATATAATATAAAAAAGATGTAGATGTTAGTTAATTAGTGCTAGTTTAGAACCTAGAAAAAACTTTTAAGATGTGGTGTTTTACGATTTTTTTGTACAGAGTAAAGGACTGTATCTCTTTAATATCGTTAGGTAGTTTATTATACTTATATCCTCCTACTCCTAATTCCTACCTATCCCATTCGCAATAACTACATTAAATTCGATAAATTACAAGCAGTTTTTAATAGTTATAGTCAGGGTCAAAATAGATATTCAGGGTACACAAATTCGCAACAAGCTAAAAAGGCCATTGCCCAAAATCAGTATCGCTATAGAAGAAAACAGTATAGCCACAAAAATATACTCATAAATTATAAAATCTTTTTTTAACTTTCTTTATTTATCTTGATCGAAATCGTGTGTGGGGTTAACATTTTGTGTCTTAATAGTTATTAATTCGATTTTAGCGCATTATTTTCAAAATGGCTCTCTATGTGATGTCAGTGTTGTCAACTTTAAGAACTTCCCCGTAATCGATTTTAACTGATACGTTCAGGCAAACGCTGAGTTTTAGAAAAATACCGAGTATTAGATATTCCCGTGTGATTCATATTTTTATTTTTAATTATATTATTTAAAAAAATATTTCTTTCCTAATTAACAATCTTTCATAAGTTGACAAATCACTTCAGGTCAGGGTGATTTCGATTAACTGTTGGTAACACTACCATGGGCAAATTAAAGATAAACTGTCATCAAAAGTGTCGCTGTCAAGTCAAACAAATCATCGTGTCGGTGCGGCAGCGAAGTTTTTTTGTTGTTGAGTTAGTTGTGATAATAAATAACTTATTATTATTAGCTCTAGGTTCCTACCAGTTAAAACAGGCTCGGTCGTACTATGGGAAGCATGTCGTAGAAACGGAAAATACGAAATAGAGTTAGCAAACGACATTTAGGATGACTTGCCATTCATACTGGGAACGGACAAGTATTTATTAAGGGGACGAATTAAATCACGTCATGTTAGTAGTAAGGTGTACTACGCATACATTTTAGTTAATAGGGCTATATGTAACTCAGTAGCTGATATTGCTGGTTGCTATTGCAATTGTTTGGTGGGTAATCGAACCGTGGGATGCTGCGCACACGTAATAACCATTTTGTGTCTTGGTTGGGCTCGATTTAGATCAGTTGAGCCGCCGGCTTCGTTTTTAGACGACATATTTTATGAATATGATGATCATATGGACCAATAAAACTATTTTATTCCTACATTCAAGCATTATTATTTTCTATTCCTTACCTATAAACCCCTATATTTAGTAGGTATGACCTACCTACCATTGTACCTAATATTATTTACTCAGGACTATTCATTGGTTTTGATGGACCTATTTTCTGCTGTCTTATAGAATTCAAATAATATGGTTTTGAGGACTGCTTTTTTTGGTAGGTAGAAAACTAACCTTAAAACTTGAATAGAAAATCAAAGAACAATAAAACCCCACAAAATAAATAGATAATTTTTATTTGCTTGGAAAATATGACATCTTCCCTCTTTTATGTCCAATTTATGCTATAATACAAATTATTTTTATGCGCAACGGCGGTCCATAGAAGAAATGGGCAATCTCCTTTGTACAAATGTTGAGAACACCATCATAAACAATATGTGAAAAATAGCCATCAAACGCGTGTATAAAAAAAAACAAAGGTTCGCAAAAACGGGTTTTTTGCATTTTTCAGCGAAACGATGTTTTATTATACAGACTGTTAGTGTAAACACCGTTGTCACTAAAACCATAGGTACTTGATTTATTATAAAAAAAATGTTTATCTGAATTTAAAAATAAATAAACAAAGTTTTCCTTTAAAAATTAAAAAAAAATCTGTCCGACACCGTCTGTAAATTCATGGATACTATGCGCCCGAGTTACGTAATCACCGCAAAGGGCGTTGACCTGCTGCACTGGCCGTCCGTTATAACTACCTACATAAGTTTTAACTAATTACATCATTGTAATATAGGGTGAAATAATTTTGAAGAAAAATTGAGATTTTTTCTGGGATGGATGTCAAAGTCAAAGTCAAAGTCAAATCATTTATTTCAATTTGGCCTAATTGAAATAAATGATTTGACTTTGACATCCATAAGCATAAGGCACTTTTGAACGTCAAACACAAAAAACAAAATAGAATGAATCTAGTTGCCCCTTCCAAAAGGTAGTTTTGTATGGAGAAGAATGGGCAAGAAACTCCATACGTACTCTTTTAAAATCAATGTTTACAACATTTGTTTACAGAATCATACACGACATGGCACGTGAAAGCAATGTATGTACCCTATAAAAAAAAAACAAATTAATCATAATAATTAAAAGGCACAAATTAAGAATTTAAAAGTTAAAATATGTTCAAATATACATAGTTTTCACGTGTTTACAAATATTGGAACTACAGACGACCACTCTTCACATCTCAACCAACATGAAATAGTGTGTGAGTCCGCGCAATCTATAACACACTTTAAAATCAATAATCAAAAATAAAACAAAATTAAGTATTAAGAAAAATGAAAAACAAAAAAGAAATAATTAATAACCAGTTTGATTTTGTCTAGAATGTGTCATTGTCCCATGGAGCAGGACCAGCATGTTTCCAAGCATTCTTATCTTGATTATAATCCTCTAATTTTTATAATATGCTTGTTTGCAAAGTGTACTTTTAATGTGTGTCTTAAATTTCCTTTCATTTAATTTTAATATATCAGAAGGAATTTTATTGTAACATTTAACACAGTATCCCATAAAAGATGTATTTACTTTAGACAACCTAAAATATGGTTGAGCTATTTTATCTTTATTTCTAGTATTAATATTATGTCTATCACTTATTTTATTAAAAAGATTTAGATTTTTTCTCACATACATAATATTTTCATAAATAAATTGGCAAGGTACTGTCATAATATTAATCCTTTTAAATAATTCCCTAAGAGATTCGCGACGAGGTAGATTATAAATGGCTCTGACAGCTCTCTTCTGTAAAATAAAAATGGATTCAATGTCAGCAGCCCGACCCCACAGTAGAATGCCATACGACATAATGCTATGAAAGTAACTGAAGTAGACCAGTCGCGCAGTTTCTATATCTGTCAACTGTCTTATCTTTCTAACAGCATAAGCTGCTGAGCTTAACCGTCCCGCAATTGATGTTATGTGAGGTCCCCATTGTAATTTCTCGTCTAGCGTGATTCCTAGGAAAACCGTTTGATTAATAAATTCCAGTTTTTGTCCATTCAATATGATGTCACATTTGCTACTTCTAACGTTTGGTAAACTGAATCTAATACATTTGGTTTTTTTTTTCATTTAATACCAAATTATTTACTGTAAACCAATTTTGAACCTGAAGAATAGAGCTATTTACGTCGTCAAGATTTTGTGACCGCCTGTCTATTTTAAAGATCAATGAGGTGTCATCTGCAAATAACACCATCCTCGGTTGATTTTGTAGTAATTGAGGTAAATCATTTATGTAAACTAGAAATAGAAATGGACCCAATATCGAACCTTGAGGCACGCCCATTGTCATTTCAGACCCCAATGAGTTTACGCCGTTAACATGAACTTTAGCCTGTCTTCCTATCAGGTATGATTTCAATAAAGCAAGAGATGTTTTACTAATACCGTAGTGCTCGAGCTTCAGCAAAAGGGTATCATGGTTAACGCAATCGAACGCCTTTGAGAGGTCGCAAAAGATTCCAATGGCATCTTGGGCGTCCTCCCAGGCGTTAAATATGTTCTTTAGTAGGTTGACACCGGCGTCAGTTGTACAACGCCCTTTGGTGAAACCGTACTGATGTTCATCAAAGATGGAATTTTTGTTAATGTGACGTAACATTTGATTGAGCATTAACTTTTCAAATACCTTACTGAGAACTGGCAGAATCGACACAGGCCTATAATTGTTGGGTTCCTTACTATCACCCTTGGCTTGGCTTTGAATAATGGCACGACTTTACTATGTTTCATCAGATCGGGAAAGACTCCTTGGTCTATACTGCTGTTAAATATTAAGGCTAAGTAGGGCGCAATAGTTTCGATGATAGCTCTACTAACTTTTACAGACATTCCCCAAAGATCTTCTGTTGATTTAATTTTAAGATCTTTAAAAGTTTTTACGACAGCCTGGGGGTTTGTATGTTGAAATCTAAATTCCAAAGGGCAAGCCTTAACATTTTTATTAAGTAAGGCAGCAGAAAGCGCGGGGGAGGAATTTAAAGCCTCAGTAGTTTGAAGGGGAATATTAGCAAAAAAATTTTCAAATTCCTGGGCTACTTCCAAATCTGAATTAATAGGGCCACGTGCAGTCTCTAAATTAAATTCAGTAATACGCTGTTGATGGATCTTTTCACGTAAATTCAATTAAAAAAAATATCTTTTTTTTATTGAAGTTACGTTCTATTAGTGAATCCAAACCACTGGTTTCAAGGATAACGGTGTTTACACTAACACTCTGTATTATAATTATATTAGACACAAATTATAGGTCATGCAATTATCTATTAAAAATAAATATAGATACTTATATTGCATGTTTTTTTTCCTAAAAGTTGCAATTTTAAAGATATTATATCGTTCTTTTTTTAACGTGTCGGCAGTAAGATCTTACGACCCCATACACTAGGGTATGTGGGGCGTGTCAGAGTTTCTAAACTGCCTCAAGGCAGTGGCGTGCCTAGGGGTCATAACTAGGGCAAGCCCGACAGATTTTCAGGAAAAAAAAACCAATGCAATTTTTCACGATCACACTTAGTTAATATAAGAGCCATCTATTAAAATTATCAGTGCCATTGAGCTCGTCGAGTTCGATCGCAGGTAGTAAAATCACAGACCAATAGATGGCGCAGAAATAATTAATTGCCTAATTGGTTCATGTACTTATTGATAGAAAATAATGTTTCTTTTTAATTCAATTTTTAACTTCGAGTTTAATGCGAGATATAAGAACATCAGCTATAGAAATTAGAATGAATAATATAATTTTGAAGTTTAACTAAACAAATACTTGGTGGGTCGGTGGTTTACCGCCTTATTGTTGTTGTGTTTGTCGTAGATAAAATCATATTAGAATCGTATCGTACATAAACAGCAAAGATACAGTTTTAAGAAATTGACACTATAGAGTAGGTACAAGCTTTTTAATGACGCTAAATGACTCGCACACAATATCAACTAACCTTTGAAAAATGGCTTAATTGTTGTCGACACGTTAATTGTGATAAGAAATAACAACACATAAACAATAACAATCAGGAGTAGGTGTAGGTGAAGTAACGAGACGTTAATTATCTCTAAAACTCAAAAGTATTTACCTTCCTGAGTAATTACTGCACACACTTTCATCCTTTACAAGGAACAATGGCATACGTTTCTGAATTCATGATACAAGAAACGTTAATCACAAGATAATCTAATAATCTAATATAACAACGTTAAAACAAATCTGGAAATGAACATCAATGATTTAAATAAACATCACAACAAAAATGCTCCGTAAACGACTCAAAACAAAGAACTAATTTCATAATTTATACTGTCTTGTAAACAAATCATTCAAATCAATCAGCATCTCACTCTCAGCAACTTCATGCTACAAGCCAGGCTTGCTTCTTCATACAAATCGGCGAAGAAATGAATGAATGATTTTAATATATTTTTCGCAATTTGTACTGGATGAGCAGTAATTCCGACAAGCCACATAAGAAGCCAACGCGTGCGGGCGGGATAGCAATACACACAGCGAGATTATCGATTTGCGAGTGTTATCACTTTATCGCGCGAAATTGAAAATGTTTATTCATAAGAGTCAATAATTTACTTATATAATACTAGAAAGGTGTTTTTTTAAATTTAATTATCTCGAGTTATTGATAGCAAGCCGGGCTTTTCGGCTTCTATGGAAGGCGCGCCACAGCCTCAAGGGCCTCTGACATGGTTTGAGTGCGGGAGAATGAATAGTTTTTACCAATTACTCACAAGCCGAAAATACACAGGTGACATTGAAACGAGTGAATATATTATGGAAATACCTACTTACAACTTTGTCAACTTTTTTAAACGCTATAGGTACCTACCTATCTCAGAAATGGCAATTGTTAGGAAAAAAGAATGAAAGTATTTTTTATAGATAAGTAATTACTTGATTTATAATTTGTGTCTAATCCTCTTCGTGATAATAACTGATCGTTGGCGCAGAAATGCAAAAAAACCCATATTTGCAAACTTTGACCTTTGTTTATTATGGTGTTCTCACAGAGGCGGATTAAACGTTGAGAGCGCCATAGGCAAACTCATCGGCGCCCCTGTATTGAAAATAACTAACTAAATTATTTATTTATTTATAATTAATTTTATGTTATAATATATATTTTTTCTGTTTTTTTTTTTTTTGCAATTCCGCCGTCACGCCCCTTTGTACCCTCGCGCCCCTAGGCACATGCCTAGTTTGCCTTAAGGGTAATCCGCCTCTGTGTTCTCAACATTCGTACAAAATTTTAGATTTATGCAAATTACTGTAAGCTTACTTCTATCACAGATAATACAGATCACCAAAACGCGGCGCAAAACGCCCGAACCCATAAGTTATTCCGAAGTTTTCACTTCAAAAACTATACACCAAGCGCCAACTCCAGATAACACTTTTATTGTACTTGTACCTATTTTCAACCGACTTCAAAAAGGAGGAGGTTCTCAATTCGACGCGTATGTTTTTTTAAACATGACCTTCAACGCATGACGCACCGACGCGGCAGGGCGATGAAGAGAAAGTACCTATCTAATAGCGCCATCTAGTAGTATCGATGCCACGTAGTACGTATCTAGTTCGTCTCATAGATGGCGTTATATAAAAATAAAATCTCTGGCAATTAATGCGTTGCGGATGCTGCCATCTGTTGTAAAAATGAAGGAAAGAAAAATAGCCAGTCGAATAGCCAGACTTAGGGAGGTCTCATTTCTTTGTATGGGATTGGGTACGTAGTATTATATTATCTGTGGTTCAATGTAGGTGTTCCGTAACCATACATTCTTTTTTAATCTATGCGCGCGCTGTGCTTGTGAACGAAGGAGAAACGAGTCGAATGATCGAATCCAAGATGGCAGCAATTGCGGTTGCGGCGGTTGCCTAAGTGCGCGCTCCCGGTTAAAATCCTTGGATGAGGGTTAATTGTCGCTAAACGGCTTATAACTGGACTGATCGTGATTCCTGAAGGCTCATGTAGTGCTGTACAGACTTTGGTGCACCAAATGAAATCCAGCGTCAGGCACAAGTGGTCTGGCATTTTATGCTGAACTGGGTCTGTTTGGCGCAGCTGTGGGGCATACAATTTCTTACTTTCTATTATTTTTATTGCCTTTTTATTATTATTTTTGTGTGCACATGGTCTGTGTCAATAAACATTTTTTTTTCTTTCTTTCAATTTGTGAGTGGATAAGCGGACCGGCCGGTCGTGGGGCAACGCCAGCCACGTGCCGGTGCCATATCAGGACAAGATTACCTCGAAGAGCCACAGGAGGCTAGCAGGTGAGTGACGCACTTTATGCTTGGAAGGTGTAACCACGTCTCCCCGCGAGCAAGCACAGTTAGGCTGTCGTTATTGTTCAACTAAAATACGTATCGAAAACTGCGCTTGCCCTCCAATGTACCATCATCGGCTTTAACCTTTTAACCGCCCGACTTCAAAACAGTTGGCTTGCCCCCAGCGCCCGGCACAGTGAATCGAAAATTAAATGCCTACAAAAAAGAGGGATGTGCAATATTTAACTATGCGATGTCGATATTTCGTTTTAATAACGACAGTTGCATTTGTGAGCGTGGTTAAATAAATAGCATTATTTGTTTTAGGATAACTTCTTATCCATATTAAAGTGAATTTTCCCTTATTTGTATTGTGGCATTGATGTAATACTTAAATTATCTTAGCATTGATACTACAACCTACCCACAAAGGAAAAGGTAAAATCAAGTCAATTAGAATTACTGCAATTTTACATTTGAAATAAACACACAAGTCGACTTCCAATCGGCAACCTTCCTCATTTAGCACTCATTTTCCTTAAAGAAACACTTACTTTCTCCTTTTTACTTTCAGTTAACACTCCTTCCCCACTTTTGTCTATTTACTTTGTTCTCACCGTTTCTTCAATTCTCATTCCAGTAACTATCCCTGGAAACATGTCTATGATGACCCGTAAGGCAACTGCTCAGGTTATGGAAGTGAAATTGAGAACAGCCCTCGAAGAACTTAAGGCTACTAACCAAAGAGTAATATAATAATACGGAAGAAGAGAGCCCTCTCTCGAAGTTTTTATGCATGACAGTTTTAAGCGCCATCTGTATTTCTGAACGGGAACTAATTTTCAATCTATAGCTAGGTAGATAGGTAGCTACATATATAGATAGGTACTAGGCTTACTTTCAGAGGTACATTTTTCGATAAGTGCAATAAACACTTGTACCAATTTCTTTTCCAAATTGGCACAAGTTTTCATTGCAGCTATCGAAATGTACCTCTGGAAGTTAACCTAGTACTATCTAAAGACGTTGTTGTTCATTGCTGGCATCTATTTATATTTCCCACGTATGCTAAGTACGAGGGGTGATCCAAAAGTAATGATAATCGGTTATTTCCAGTGCACACAAAAATAAAAATAAAATGTTTTCTGCTAGCTTAGGTATCCACTACTTCACCATAAAAAAATTATATAAAAAGGCCAGGATTTCCGGGAGCTACATTCATTTGAATACGAACCGTCGAAGAGTGACCATCAAAATGGAGAAAAACGAAATCAGAGCTGTCATCAAATACCTCTGTTTGAAAAAAATGTCTACCAAAGACATTCACAGCGACTTGTTGGAAACATTGGGGGACTCTGCTCCTCCATATTCCACAGTTGCACGCTGGGCCAAGGAGTTTAAACAGGGCAGAACATCGACAGAAGGCGAACAACGCGAAGGACGCCCTTCCACGTCCCTCACTCAAGATAACGTAAAAAAAGTGGAAGATGTTGTAATGGCAGACCGAAGAGTGACTATCAGTCATGTAGCTGAGGTCACAGGGATCTCATATGGCAGTGTTCAAAGAATTCTTGCGAACGAATTGCATATGAAAAAGGTCTCTGCGCGTTGGGTACCGAAAATGTTAACCGACGAGCAAAAAAAGAAACGAGTCGACATTTCAGGAGCGAATCTCGAAAAGTTCCAAGCAGATCAGGAGAATTTTTTGTCACGTTTCGTGACCATGGACGAGACCTGGTTCCACCACTTTGATCCCGAAACCAAACAACATTCAATGACGTGGAAACGAGCCGACGAGCCGACGCCGAAGAAATTCAAAGTGTCAAGCTCGGCGGGGAAGGTTATGGCGTCTGTTTTTGGGACGCTGAGGGAATTATTATGGTGGAATATTTGGAGAAGGGAGCCACTATTACGGGCTCTTACTACGCAGAACAAATAAGAAGATTGCGGGAGGCCATTAAGAAAAAAAGACGGGGCAAGCTGCGAGCTGGAGTGCTGTTTCACCAAGATAACGCACCGGCTCACAAAGCTGCAGTTGCCATGGCTGCTATTCAAGAAACGGGCTTTGAATTGATGGAACACCCACTCTATTCGCCAGATCTAGCCCCCAGCGATTACTATCTCTTTCCTCGGCTCAAGGAACACCTCCGAGGCAAGAAAATTGACGACGATAGCGACGTGATGGCCGCTGTTGGGGATTTTTTGGAGGGTCAAGATCAAGATTTTTTTTCTAAAGGAATTCTGGGTTTAGAAATGAGATGGACTAAGGGTAGGTTCAGATGACAAGCGCTCAGCGCGCGTTGAACGCGCGTTGAATTTTTGTATAGTGTTCACATGGTGCGCGCTTGTCAGGCGTTAAACGCGCGTTGTTGCGGCCAGTTTGAGTTCTACATTTGTCGAAGATGGACGTAGAAACAGTTTTATCGGTGATTTTATACAGACGGCAGAAACGACACAACAGAAGACGGAGATATTGGGTTCACCCAATTTTGTCAACCAGGCTGACTGAAAGTCAGTACATTATTTTATATCCTAAGTTAAGGCAATTTGAGCCCAAATTCTTTAACTACTTCAGAATGTCCATCAAGTCATTTGATGACTTACTGACTCTCATAAACGATTGTAAATGTAAATAAATATATATACTCACATAATATTTTCTTCTTTTCTTCATTGTCATGTCCTTCACAAAATATAAGGCGAGTTCTTCCCAAGCCCGTCTTCTCAAATTCTTCTGAATAATCGCTACTTGTCATGTCCCATATCGCAGGACGTTTCTCTATTTCATCAATTAATAATTCCGTATTAAAAGCTTCGGTTTCCATTTCGGACGATTTTCGGACGAACTTGACGAACCCTAAAATACGTCTATCCGCGTCGAAAGCGCGCGCTCAACTGAACGGAAACATAGAAAACCAATGATCTCAAAGCGGCGTTGACGCGCGCTGACAACAGTCGAGCGCTAGCGCAGCGTTGAACGCGCGCGTTACTAAAACGCGCGTTAGCATGTGTACGGCCTGAATAAAATGTATGTAGTTGTAAACGCGCGTTATCAAAACGCGCGTTGAGCGCTTGTCATCTGAACCTACCCTTAATGTATTGACTTGTTAGGGGACTATGTAAAAAAATAATAATTTTTTTTTACTGTATTCATCGTGCTTAGTATAGATTATCATTACTTTTGGATCACCCCTCGTAGTATGAAGAATGAAGAAAATAGCTTACCACTGATGTAGGTGTGTATTGTCAAGGTAAAATGTGTTGGAAATTAGAATAAAAAAGCCAGTCTTGAAGTACATACATTTTATTTTCTGTTTTTATAATTCTTGTTCTTGTTATAATAATTTTGGGCAACATTTTTCATTTCGTCCTCTCCATCATATTTTAATTTTCCGGTTAAAATGCGGTTGACTGATCTGCACCAACTATAAATTAATACATTTAACGATACATCCGCAAAATATTGTTCTAAAACATTTTTGTGTTTTGGACATGTAAATGGATCAGCTGCTAAAATATCCAAAAAGATTAAAATATTTCTTTTAACTTTCTTTTTTGGCACGTTTCTCTTCAAAAATGATGTCACTACATTTTGTATTTCTTTGAAATATGTTGCTACTTCATCGCAAGGGTAACACAACCACTTTTTATTTTGGTATTCTTTGGCTTTGATAAATAGATTAGCATTTTTTTTATCTTTATTGTCCAATAAATTTAGCCTGCAATGTTGACAACTTTTTGCTATGTGTTTTAGGCATTTTTTTATGACACAACCGCAAACATAGTTTCCCTGACCAGCATCATTTTCGTTAGGCTGTTCAGAGAAAATCTCATTATAAAAATGAATTGTATCATTTTCTTCAGGAACATCAGGAGTTTCAGGAGTAGTTTCTGTGAGGAAAAATTCAAAACTCTGAAGGCATTCATTTTGGTCTTCCTCACAGTTTGCTCTAATTGAGTGTGGCGAACTAAAATTATTAAGCATTAGAGCTTTGAACGCCCCTTCGAACCCCACTGTGTTTGGAGCAATATTTCGTGCGCCATAACTCCTGATGCTCCCAAAAAAGTTTTCAACTGGGTCTTGGTTTAGGTTTCTTGTCAACATAGCATCTAAGCCATACTTAGAAGACAATATTTTCCAAAGAGATTCCATGCCTTCTATAGTTTTAATAAAATTTGTTATAGAGGGTACAATTGTTTCAGTCAATCGGATTCTATCCCCAACTTTTACTTTCTTTATATATTTCATACTTTTTAACATTTCCTTGGCTTTGTGCCATAAATGATGGTGAGGTGAGTTACGCTTGACAGGCCCTTTATAAATTTTGCCATTTGGTACAGATAAACAATTAACATTCAAACTATCAAACAAATTATCGATAATTAATGTGAAGTCAATTAGATCTCTGCAATCGTTGGGCAAGTCTCCTCTTGCTGTAAGGTGTTCAGTTGCAACAGCAACACTGTGACTGAACAGTTGGGTAGCTGTCTTTACCCGCATTTTCTGAATTTTTTCTGGATCGACATGTGCCTCTGTCAACTTGTCTAAAAGTCGCAACTCCCCGTATGATTTATCAGCGGCATATACCATTTGGTAATAATCCCATTTTACAATTTTTGTCTCTTTATTAATAGAGTAACTTAAATCTTTCGTTATTAAATTATTACGCAGTCCTTTAATTAAATGTGGAGTGTCATACAAAGGTATTATATTATGTTTATTTAGACGAAACATATCATGACGCCATTGTTTATTTAATCGTAAATATAAGGCTTTGGTGTCACTAATTAATTCGGTTATTGCTCCTACATTTACTGGACTTTGGTCACACACAGTACTGACGACAATCAATCCTGACTCGATAGTATGTTGGACAACACTTTTAATTATATTTTTTAAATCAATTTTATTTAGACTATTAGTGAAATAATAAGCAACAGGTTGCTTAAAATTGCATTTCACTCCTTTCACCATAAATACTAGGACATGGTCAGCAAAAGCGTTTTCTGCATTGCATGCAAAACCTTCAAATGCGTCTTTGTGTGCATTGTACATAACTTGGGGAGTTATCGACATTTCATCGAAGATGAGGATGCACAGTCGATCACAAGAATTTTTAGATTGTACAGTATTTTTAATTTTTTCAAAAATTATATTATTTATACCTGGGCTCAGTTTTATTCGGCTCAAAAGTCGTCTCATCGTATTAGGCGACGGGAGCGTAAAATATTGACATAAAAGTCGATAGCATTTTGGGCTTTTTTTAAAAAGGGAGGAAGCTAAAATATTCTCCTTTAAGGTGAACCGCCGCCCTTTAGCTTTTTTGGTGGATTGCAGCTGCATGTGGACAAAAAGTTGTGCTGGCTTTGTCATATTTTCTGTGACACGCTGAAAGGCAATGTCATTGGACAGTTTTCTAGCATTAGCCAACCTTGTTTTAAATGATTGCCCTCTTTTACGCAAACGACATATCTCATTACGCAGGTATTTTATTTTTCTTTCCATAGGCTTCATCCTTTTCAATCCTGCATCTGTAAAAATAAAATGTAATTTATTATATTATCAAGAATCAAAATGAATTACATTGTGCAATATGCAATATAATAACTTTAGTATCAGTATCACATATTACCAGCGTAAGCACACACCTAATTGTATACTCAAAAATCAAATTATGTAATTTATAAAATTTTAGAACTCTTATTACTATCAGTAAAATAATTAGTTTTATTTCCTTTTGTACCAATGTATGGTTAGGTTAGGTTAGGTTAGGTTAGCTGGGCTGTTTCCGCACTTAGCCTCTTTATTGGGCCATTGTACGTATGAAAAGGATATCCTTGAGGAGTTACTCCAACCATCCCAGATCCTCCCAGAATGCCAGCAGTCTTTTCAGACTGTTGCAGGCTTCGGGGAGCGATACCGGCGATTGGAGAGTCCGTGCCCGTTGATCTGCCACGCTTCTGCACTCCAAGAGCACGTGCTGTGGTGTTTCTTCCGCCTCCATGCATCCTCTGCACAAAGGGCTGTCTGTCACACCTATGGTGAATAGGTGTTTGTTTAGGGGACAGTGGCCGGTTATGATGCCTATGATCATCCGAATTTCGTCCCGTTTCAATCTAATAAGGCTGCGGGCAAATCTTTTTGATGCTTCCGGAACTGCATTCTTTGTTTGCCTGCAGGTTATACTGTTTCTCCATTCCGTATGGTGTGTTTCCTCGGTTTTCTTACGTAGCCATGATTTGATTTGGGCTTGAGGTATGGGAAGCAGCGGTTCCGGGCCGTATACTGTTGTCTTCATACCTCTTTTAGCCAATTCATCGGCTGCATCGTTACCCAGTGAGTTACTGTGCCCTTTTATCCATTGCAGGGTTACCTTGTTTGTGGTCGCAATGTGTTGGAGTGTATTATGACATTCCAAAACGAGGGCAGAGTTTATAGTGTTGTTTTGTAGCGCTTGAAGCACCGATGCACTGTCTGAGATAATTTTAATGTTGAGATCTCTGACGTCTCTGGCTGCAACTGCTTGAGCCGCTCTGGTGATGCCAATGCATTCTGCTTGGAAGATCGTGTTCAGTTTATCTAAAGTTGTTGACATTTTGATGTTTAGGTCGTTTGAGAAGACGCCAGCTCCAGTACCATAATTGGTTTTGGATCCGTCTGTGTATATCCGAACTTCATTGATGCCAGAGTAGTCTTCGGCTTCCGCCTTAAGTTGGATATCATATCTTCGATCAAAGATGTGGTGACATGAAGTTCTGTCCATGGGTGCCTCAAGGAGTGGTATTTCCTTTAGAACCCCTTGCAGAACTTTGGAGTGTGTTGTGTCTGCGTTTAATTTCCACAGTCCGTGCGACCTTAATCTTAGGGCGGCTATCTTAGCCTCTTCCTGTATGATAAGATCTAGAGGTCTCAAGTTTAAGAGGTACTCTAAGGCGGCTGATGGAGTGGTTTTCATACATCCGGTGGCTGCTACGCTCGCTAAGCGTTGCAGACTTTGGAGTTTTGTTTTTACTGTGGTCAGTTGTGTTCTGGGCCACCACACAACTGATCCGTAGGTCAGAGAGGGTCTGATAACTGATGTGTACAGCCAAAGAGTAATCTTTGGGTTAAGACCCCATTTTTTACCAACAAGTCTTCTGCACTGACCAAAAGCTATACAGGCCCTCTTTGTTTTTGCGTCGATATGACTCGCCCAGTTCAACTTACTGTCAAGTATGACACCCAGATACTTTACTTGCGTCGATAGGGAGAGTTTGGTGTTGAATAATTTTGGTAACTGTAGTTCTGGTAACTTCCTTTTGTTGGTGAAAAGGATGAGTTCTGTCTTTTTCGGGTTTACTGACAGCTGTTGTTCGTCACACCATTCTTCTACAATCTGAAGGGCAGAACGCATTACTTTGCATAACACATTTTCTGCATTCCCGTTTATCAGAATTGTTAAGTCATCTGCATAACCAATAGTAGTGTATCCTCTTTCATTTAGCCGTTTTAAGAGGCTGTCTGCTACTATGTTTCATAATAGAGGTGATAGGACTCCCCCTTGTGGGCATCCTCTGACTACCTCCGCTCTTGTGGTAGTGTTCACCTCTATCTGGACCGCCCTTTTACTTATTAGTTCAGTGATCCAGTTTCTCACAACTGGTTCCACTCTGAATTTTTTAAGAGCGTGGTTGATGCTGTTGTGCATAGTTTTGTCAAAAGCTCCTTCTATGTCTATGAAGGCCGCAAGTGTTGATATTTTATTTGAGATGGCCGACTCTATTTTATACACTACCGCGTGTAAAGCCGACTCTGTTGATCTGCCCTTTCTGTAGGCATGCTGTTGAGGGTGTAGCGGTTTACCTTTTAAAGCTCCATCCCTGAGATGTCTATCTACAAGTCTTTCCAACGTTTTCAGAAGGAAGGATGTTAGACTTATGGGCCTGAAGGATTTGGCGTGGGTGTAATCATCTTTACCTGGTTTTGGTAGAAATATTACTTTCGCTTCCCTCCATGCTTTGGGTACGTATTTAAAAGCTAAGCAGGCCCTGTAGATTGGTAGCAAAAATTTGATTATTTGATGAGAGTGCCATTGTAGTAGTGCTGGAAATATTCCATCCAGTCCTGGGGATTTGAACGGATTGAAGCTTTTTAGGGCCCATTCGATCCTTTCCGCAGTTACTATCTTTTCGGCAGTTTCCCATTCTTGGATTGTTGGTGTGGTGTAGTACTCGTCATGCCATCTCTGGTCTGGCGTTACCCGACACCCGGGGAAGTGGGTTTCCAGTAGTACTGCACTGGTTTCTTCGTCTGAGACTGTGTAAGTGCCGTCTTCCTTCTTGAGTGACCCCATTAGGTTGAGGTCACCCTTTGCCAGGATTTTCTTTATTTTTGCGGCTTGGTTAGTAGAATTTATGCTGCTACAGAAATTGTACCAGGCTTCCATTCTTCGGAATCTGATTCTTTTCTTGTAGTGTTTTTGTGCTGTTTTGTATTTATCCCAGTCCTCAACATCCCGGGAATTTTTTGCTCGGTTAAACAGTGTCCTTAGTCTCTGCCGTAGTCGTTCGAGTTCTGGTCCCCACCAGGAACTTTTCTCCAGACGTTTGGGAGTTACAAGAGGACACGCCAATTCATAGCTTTTTACAAGCGTTGAGGTGAGGAATTGTGTGTTTGATTCGATGTTGTCTGTGCTAAGTGTCGCGTCGGTTGGTTGTACGTCACCTAGTGTTTTGGTTAAATAGTTTTTGTACCTTGTTATATCTGTTTTACGGGGATTACGATATGGAACAGGGTCTGTTGGCTTATAAAGAATTTGGAAGCACACGCGGCGGTGATCGGCAAAAGATGGCTCGTTTGATACATGCCATCCCTCTATGAGGTCGGCCGCCGCGTGGGTTGCCAAAGTGATGTCAATTATAGTTTGATACCTGGAGCTTACAAAGGTCGGTTCCGTGCCTCTGTTTATGATGTTCAGGTTTGTTTGAAATAGATATTCGGTAAGTAACTCACCCCTTTTGTTTGTGTCCTTACTTCCCCACAGCGGGTGATGCGCATTGCAGTCTGCGGAGATGATCAGTTCCCAGTTTAGTGTCTCGCAGTGTTGCACCAGGTCGGCTAGTTCTTTGGGAGGAACTTCGCCTTCACTCGGCATGTACACTGAGGCTAGAACTAGGGTAGTTTTATTTTCCGTGAGGATTTTCACTGCAGTGAGGTCTCTAGAACAGAATTGGTTAAGCGTGGTGGTTGAGATGGTATTTGGCATGAAGATACATGTCCTTGGTTTATCAACGGTAGTGTTTAAAAGTAACTTACCGCCGATGTTATTCAGACCGCAAATTCTGTTGTTTCTGATCCAGGGTTCTTGGATCAGGGCGACCGTCTTGGTGTCTACCTCCAGCACTCTGCGTAGAGTGGCCGCCGCTATTTGTTTGTGCTGGAGGTTTGTTTGTATGACGCTAATGTTGTGGGAGTTACGGGCTACGCAGGACGTCATCTTCGTCGCTGGTAACTCCCTCAATCTTCGCCGGCATGCTTGCCTCCTTTGCACACAGACCCAGTCCAGTAGCTGGGCTGGACTGCTGTGGGTTGGAGGCTGCTGTACCGTGCGCCACACATGGTTGGTCGGCTGCCGTCGGTTCCTCAGATGTGAAGAAGCGAATGTATCCGCTTCCAGACATATGGGCTACCCGGCGGTCGCGGTCCAGTATGGTCTGCTTTTGGTCCTCAGGGATCCCCAGGAGTAGGTGAACCACCTTCTCACTGCAACCGGGTTCCTGTGGTTTGTCGTTCACCGACATGTCGTAGCACTGCCAAGAGTCCACCTTGTACCACGGGTTCTGGGCACACAGGACTCTCTGCAGCGTGGCGGCTTCGGTGATGCGGGTGTGTATGAGGAGCCCTGCCTTGATTCTCTTTTTTTAGCTCTGACTGTTTTACAACAGCCAGGGTGGTGTCTGGGATTGGTGATGGCATGGTTTTGACCGCCCTCTCCAACCAGCCAACTGCGTACGCGTTCTCACACCACATCGCAAGGACACCATCCAAAAGGAAAGGACGTCCGCGGAAAGATGGAGCTTGCGCACCTGGAGACGGTGGAGACAGCACAGCCTTCAGGATACTATCGTCGATAGTCTCCCGCAGCTGCTCTGCCTGCGCCAATGTTAGGTCCCTCGGCGGGACGGTGATGACCGCTACTTTTAGATGCGACAGGGTCGCGTCTGCGTAGCTCACCGCCCGCTTTGGCTTCGCGTCAGTTTTCGCGCGTTTGGTATCCCCCCTGGGAGACTGGGTCTCGTTCATACGAGAGCGCTTCGAGGAAGCGCGCCCTTTCGGGCCAATCCCAGTGCCAGGCTGCTCCTTTTCAGGAGGAGTGGGAACCTCCGCAGCAGTCCGCTGACCACGATTTCCCCGCGGCTTCCGTCTCTGCCTTGGCCGGTTGGGTTTAGGAGGAGGTGGCGGTGGTGGTATAGGCTTTACCGACAGTGCCTTCGTCGCGTCCTTCTCCGTAGAGGTGGACGGCTCGGGCTCGCGCTGCGTTTCCGCTGCTGCGGTGCCTGTCGTGCTGGAACAGGGCCGGAGAGCTTCCCTTCTCGCGCGCCGGTTAAGGCGACTGCGTTCCGGTTTGCCTTTCGGCCCCGAAGTGGGTTCCGTAGCGGATTCCCTTTTGCAAGGGCGCTTGTGAGCGACTACGGTCCAGTTTGAGGTTTTGTTTGTGTTAACTACCTCGAAGTTAACAGTGGGTATGGCCTCCACTAAGCCGGACAGGTCCAAACTGGAGCCTGGTCTAGGGCACAAGTTGCCCCCCCCCAGAATACGCGGGGCAGACCGAGCAGGGCTCGGTGAGGGATTCTCCACTACTGGTGGTAGTGGTACCCTCCTGGGGTAGTAATTTCTTCTCCTGTGCAGACATTGGTTTTTTTTGGGCTAAGGATGAGTTCCACACACTATTTGCCCGTGAAAGGTGTGGTGCAATCTTTTTGGGGGGATTTAGTGCCTCAAGGCTATGCGGGCCTGGGTGTGGTTATGCGCCGCCACGGTTCGGCTATGCGGGATTGGTTGAGGAGAATAAAGGATAGGATTGTGGGTGGGAGTTTGGGGGGAGACGGCCAGAGGTTTTAGTTGTACCAATTGCATAGGGCACTTGGTCAAGAAACGGGCAGCAACCTCGTGAAGGATAGTCCACTGGCCTTGTTCTAGGGGATCATCGCGACCTGCGCTACCCCCTAGAACCATTTGCCAAACTCAGCAGCGGACAGCTGCTGAGAGTGGAGAGATTGCCATTCAAAAAGTGTGTGTTGAAGATGTTTTGAATGGCACGCCCTCCGCCTGTACCAATGTATAATGTTGTATGCAATAATAATGTAACATGGAGGAAATATTAATTTAGTAGTTTCATAAACTCAATTTTTTTCTTTTTTTACCAACTTCTAAAAAAAAAGGAGGTTATCAATTCGACACTTATGCATGTAATATTATTGGAATTGCATTATATTCACATGACAATCTATTAGGGCTACCAAAAAATATACAAAATTATAAAGACGTATGTATGTATACATGTATGTTTGTCCACGCATTTCTCCGCAACTATTAACCTTTTAACCGCCTACGTCGGATTAATCCGACAAATATTTTCGGGCCCATTTCGCCAGAGTCGGATTTTTACGACCAAAATATCACTGCTCGTTTAATCAGCTTTTTTATTTAATTACGTGTATTCTATCAAAAATATGTTAATATTCTGTAAATATAGATAACTAAGTAATCATTTACAGTTTAATACACTTTAGTTTCTTAATTAGAAGTCATAAAAATAATGTCCAAAGTTAGATGAAATACTAACATTATTTTTAGAAAATTGTATTGATTTGCAACGCCCATGACGACAAAATCCGACATGAGGGACGGGACATACGTCAAGATTTACCGATACAAAAATAAACATAAATCAAAATATTTCTCGTTATACTGACTAATTTACTTTAAAACAAATACAGCAATTGTTAATAAAACATTTTTCCACTAATATTTGTGAGTATTTCATTTAATTCCTTTAAAATTAAGTAAATTCACTTTTATGAAATGTCAGCGATTGAATTGATGGTTCCCATCCCTAGCCTACATGTTCCGTAACTTACTTTGTTAGGATGCCCTGCGCCTCAGTCGGATAAAGACGACCGCATCTTACGTCATAAACGAGTGCCGACTTCTGGAATTTTCCATCAGTGTTGTGCTTGTGCATGAAGTTTTACGTTCGTATGTCGACAAATGTACATTTTGTCATGACGACTATTGAAGAGTTAATACGAATTCTAGAAGGCGATGAAAATTGTTTGGGGTTCGGTCGGGATGGCTTTAATTATCAAGGAAACTGCATTGGACTCTTTTATAAAGATATTATTTATTGTGCACTGTACACGACATGATTCAGGTTGACGATGGAAGAGAACGGGGGACCTCGTCCTTCCATAAACAATAACATATTTTTATAATCGTAGACTACAACAAAAATGAAGAGTTTTTATTTTTAGACCTTGAATCAGCTGTTCCCTACATTTATGTTCGTACCGAATAATTTCGTAAGGTAATTAGTATTCAAGTAGGGAGGTACCTATATCTCCACTAAACTAAGTTTACCCCTTTGCTGGAATGCGGCGTGTACCCGTGTACCTACGAATAATATAATATTAAAAACAAAAAATGCAAAGTAAAATCTAACAAATATTTGTTTACTTTTTTAAAGTCATAGCGAATCCTTTTTTGCAGCCCGTACCTAAGCGTCAGTGTGACGTAAATGACGCGAGGTGCAAACTAAGCTTGGTGAGATGTTGTTAGTTAACCACGCTCGCAAATGCAAATGTCGTTATTAAAACGAAATATCGACATCGCATACTTAAATATTGCACATCCCTCTTTTTTGTAGGTATTTAATTTTCGATTCACTGTGCCGGGCGCTGGGAGCACGCCAACTGTTTTGAAGTCGGGCGGTTAAAAGGTTAATCGGATCGTGACCACTTTTTTTATTCGCTTACATTTACTTCAACTTAGGGAACAGTGCAAGTTTCATCAAAATCGATTCAGTAATTTTCAAGATATAGACTAATATGTGTAAGTGTGACGGCCTGGCTTATTGATGACGAGCTACGGGTGTAGTGTCAAAGGGAAACATCTCAAAACCTTGGTCAAATTCTAGTGCAATATTTAGAACAAAACTATTACCTACTTATTACAAACAAATATTCCAGTTTTTACTTAAAACTAAAAATTACGAAATAAAAAAAAAAAATTAACAAAATTATGAATTAACTTTAATTTCGGAAGTCGGTGTCTTGGGATCTGTATTTTAGGTTTAGTTTTTGCCACCAACTTCTGAAATTAAATACGTTTTTTAGTATTAGTAGTATCAAAGTATATAATGTTACCTGAAAGAGACACAGTAGATACTTCAGGAGTAGCAGCAGGAATAGTAGGTGCATGTACCCTGGTAACCTGAACTGGAGCAGGGAAATCAACACTGCAACCTAAAACATACAAATAACAATTCTGATTAATTTGCAATACAGCTGGTTTTTAATGTACTCGTATTACTGGGGCAAGAGACAATAGTGAAAATTAAAAATTGCAATCTTGAACAAAGAAAATGCGTCATTTGGGCCATACACCACACTTACACACTAAAAGTTTGCGGGATATTAACTACATGTATGCAACATATATTGTACAACCTATAAAAGGATAATATGTGTACAAAACTGATCCAATTTAGTTTCCTGCAGTATTATAAAACTCACAAACATTCCCTTTTTAATAACAGTTGAAATCTCGTAGGAAGTATCAAATGTTACCTGAAGTAGAAGCGGTAGATACTTGAGGAGTAGCAGCAAGAATCGTAGGTTCATGTGCCCTGGTAGCTTGAACTGCAGCAGGGAAATCAACACTGCAACCTAAAACATACAAATAACAATTCTGATTAATTTGCAATACAGCTGGTTTTTAATGTATTACTGGGGCAAGAGACAATAGTGAAAATTAAAAATTGCAATCTTGAACAAAGAAAATGCATCATTTAATTAACTACATGTATGCAACATATATTGTACAACCTATAAAAGGACAATATGTGTACAAAATTGATCCAATTTAGTTTCCTGCAGTATTATAAAACTCACAAACATGCCCTTTTTAATAACAGTTGAAAGCTCGTAGGAAGTATCAAATGTTACCTGAAGTAGAAGCGGTAGATACTTGAGGAGTAGCAGCAAGAATCGTAGGTTCATGTGCCCTGGTAGCTTGAACTGCAGCAGGGAAATTAACACTGCAACCTAAAACATATAAAAATAAACATTCTGATTAATTTGCAATACAGCTGGTTTTTAATGTATTACTGGGGCAAGAGACAATAGTGAAAATTAAAAATTGCAATCTTGAACAAAGAAAATGCAACATTTAATTAACTACATGTATGCAACATATATTGTACAACCTATAAAAGGACAATATGTGTACAAAATTGATCCAATTTAGTTTCCTGCAGTATTATAAAACTCACAAACATTCCCTTTTTAATAACAGCTGAAAGCTCATAGGAAGTATCAAATGTTACCTGAAGTAGAAGCGGTAGATAGTGGAGGAGTAGCAGCAAGAATCGTAGGTTCATGTGCCATGGTAGCTTGAACTGGAGCAGGGAAATTAACACTGCAACCTAAAAACATACAAATAAAAATTCTCATAAATATCTACATAGTCTAAAACCAAAGTCGATTCCCGCCCACTGTACACTTAGATCTTTTAAACTCAGCAGAGGATTTTCATGTGATTTCCCCATCATGTTGATCATTGAAGAGTCATATGTATAACAATAGTACATCATAAGTGCACCCGTGCAAAGCCAGGCTGGGTCGCTAGTTTGCAATAAAGCTGGGTTTTAAAACCAAATGGACTCAAACATCACTATTTTTAAATACATTTTGTAATAAGAATATTTGATAGTCACTGGTACTGACATCATGTGCAAACATTAACAATGCATAATGCTGACACACAGCAAATATTTTTTTAGGAACACAGGGTGTTATAACTTTAGATTAGTTATCCAAAATGGGGAGTCGATTTCTTTTTTATTTCAAACAATAGGTTGCAGTACTTGTGTTCTATAATATAAATAAATGAGTTATTTTTAACTTACCAGGTAGATTTAAAGTTGGTACCGCCAATGCATTGAGACGCTTGTAACGATTCCTGTGTTCATCAGAAAAATGAATGTCACAAACTCTCTTTTTCTTGTAGAGTTCATAATCGGATGGAGTTTCCAACTTCCCTCCAAGTAGATTAACCCAAGCTTGAAAACGCTCAGGGAATTTGGCAGGATTTGGCATTACATGCAACACAACACCTGGAAACAAGTAGGAGAAATTATACTAACATTAGGACTGTTAAAAATATTTACTTTCATTTCTTAACTTCAGTTTCAGTCAGTCAGGCACAGGTTTTAAACTTATACTTGTTTTATACAAAAAGAATTTGTCAAAAAGAGATTGACTTCAAGAATTATGTATATTTGCATTGTATAGTCCATATAAAGAGGAGACTATATATCATCATGCTACTACTCCAGGGAGCAGAGCAGTAATCATAAATGTCAGGGCTCTGGGGCAATCGGGTTGCTCTGCTCCCTTGGTGATGATATATTTTGTGTAGTCAAATTTGACGTGGGTGAAACCGCGAGGCACAGCTAGTATATGATAATAATATTATGTATGAAAGTGTATACTACACATTTATGAGTATGGGCCACTGTACTTTGGCAAAACACTTGGTGGTTTAATAAATTGCATTTAGTGGTTTAATGTAATGTGTTGCTAGTACGTCAAGTTGTAACCGTAATTCTGTATGGTCCAATAGTGAAATTGGTATGGCTCGTAACCATGGCATTGAAGTAGGTTTATAATGATAGTACATAAACCGCAATACTTGTAACTTACCAGTATCGGTGTTTTTACATCCAAATGCGCAGCGGTGTGGCATCGTGTCGAATTTGATGGGAACAAACACAAAACAAAATAGCGTCTTTTCTCGCGAATTAGCTACCGGCACACAATTTCTTCACACGGCAGCAAAGAATGAAGAACTGATTTTCAGGTAGTAATCTTAATATCAGGACGGAGGAGGAATCTCAACTCAACGTCTGCTATGGAGAAAACACTCGGAAAATCACAAATTACACACAAATTAGGAGGAGCAAAAACAAGCGCAAGCGCACGTTCCGGCAGCCATATTGTGTGTTTGTTTCACCCAGAGACTACATAGAAATACTACAGTATTGTTCACACTAATTATATCAGGAATATAATAATATGGTACAATTATTTTTATGTAGGTAATATAATTATTATATATTTTATGAGTATTTATTGAAATTTGTTTGTATATTAAACATGTTATTTTGGTTTCATTTTGATAGTAGCGTCATCTATCGATACATTTTGATACTTCTGAAGAAATTTTTCCTGGTTCAATATTATAGATGGCTCTACATTCTTTGCAAATGTCAATTTTCTAAGTGAAACCCCCCTGACTCTGCCAAATCTCAGATCAATTACACACAAATACCTCGTTAAAGGACATACGCAGAACGAGGGCGATTCAGCTCACTCTCAAATAGAGAGAGAAGTTAAAAGGCAATTGAGATCAGGACCAATGTATACACCTGACGCATTTATCGGGGCTATAAAGGCGGCACGGAAAAAAAGCGAGCCATTTCATGTTAATGAAATGTGCTTCGATGATTTTTTTGATTGGAAAAGTATATGCACTCAAATGAACTTTGCAATAATGAAAGATGAAGACAATAATTCTGTGAAACTGGCTGGACTGAAGATGATAAAAGTTCAAAGCTCTGATCCCGATGCCATATTTTTCAAAGAATCGTACGCTGACGAATTATTTAAGAAAGCTATAGTGGTGAAAAAAAAGAGAAATCATAATAGTCAAAGCATTAATTTAGATTTGCAAAAGGCCTATCTTCAAAAACCTGGACTAGCAGAGCGAAAAAAAGCTGATCTCATGGATTTGGTCAATAAAAACCTCATTCCTAGATACCACAAGCCATTTTACGAATCGTTGTAATAAGACTGATTAAGTACAAAGATTTTTTGAATTGTATTTTTTAGAAATATTTAATTGCTACATTCAAAATGATAGTGTTTTTATTAGTATTAAGAGAATTTGTGATTCTATGTTTATGAAGGGTGATAGCAATGTTCCTATTTTGAATTTCTATGTACTATAAAACTGGGTGCCATAATTGTGTTAGAACTTAGAAGACGTTAATTACCATTAGATAACTTTAAGTACAGTTATCTTTTTGATTTTTTATTTGTATGAAAGTAATTTTTTAGTTACCTTATAATTTTAATTAAAGCTAGTACTAAGTACTATGTGATTGATTGATCTCTTGTTGATTATTGTGCCTTAAACTAATTTTATGGTGTAAGTAAGCCATTGTTTTCGTAAATTTGATTTTTTTTAAATACAAGATTTTTTGATAGTGTGTTTTATTCAACTTATCACACAGCGTTACACCTAAATTTAACACCTTCAATGTGATACATCAATATGTTACAAGCATTTTTTGTCATATTTTCATTAAAAACGTGACATGTGTGTCTGTGTTTTTTTAAATCAGTTTTTAACTTGTTTCATATTGAACTGAGTTTTTTTTTGCATATTTTCTGAAAGCACTTTAATTACCGCAACAATTTAATTGTTTTCCGACAGTAAAATTGTCAATATTTTAGAATTTATCAACGCTTAAATGTTTAAAATTGCTCTCCTGTAAAGTTGTGGTTTATAAAATATCACGTTGTTCTTGTAAAGAGGCGATATATAACTATATTTCATTTCAAATTCCTTTTCTAATAAAAAATTGACGAAAGAGTTGATACCACAAAGTAATTAAAATAAAAAATTTGATTATTATATTGTTTTTTATTTTTTAGTTGGGTTATAACGCTTAATTCTAAGAATGGGTGACATTTTGGGAAAGGGACATTTTGGGAAAAAGACATTTTGGGAAAGAGACATTCTGGGAAAGAGACATTTTGGGAATGGGACATTATGGGAAGTTGACATTTTGGTACCAGGAGACATTTTGTGAAGTTTACATTCTGAGCCTCAACGCTCCTGAAGATATGCACACACTCGACCATATGCACACGCGCAAAGTGAAGTATGCGTGGGATCCAAGTAATGTTATCATTTTAATATTAAAATAATTAAATTACTCGTTTCTATTCTGTATTTGATTGACAAAAGAAAAACGAATTAACAAACGAACCTTTATTGGGTAAGAAACAGGTACACACTACACACTTATTGAGAGTACTGAGGTTAATTCGATGTGGTGCGCCGTTATCGACAACCTATTCAAGAACGAAGAAATGTGGCACTAAAGTCCATGAGGTCGCTCGGAGGAAGGCGAAGCCTGGACTTACCTGGATTGGTCTGTACCGTTCACTGTCTACGTGGAGGCTGTTGAAGACAACCACAGAGGAGCGCGACTACCTAAATGCTACATCATGCTCGCCTCTCGCAGAAATACGCAACTTCCAAGCATCATAGGGATTCTTCAAGAAGGATTAGGGTCTATTAATTATTCGACATTGAAACATTATCACTGTGGCATCTGCCACCCTTGATGGGAGATTATTCAAAGTACGCCGAAAACGAACACCGTATTGTTATATGGAGTACTACGTTGCATATGCACGTAATGTAAAAACTCGCAACTCGGAAGTCTCACGAACTCCCTGCGCTGACCTATAACAACGTGAAACAGTTTTCTCTCGTAGATCTTGAGTTATACTTTGTGAGCTTCCTGGATGAGATACTCCTCTGTGACTTGCGCACCCAAACTTTGGAGGTAAAATTTTTGGGCAGACTCACTGATCGCATTATGTCCATTGGCTACATTTCAATGTCCTCACCTTAGAAAGGCAAATATTAGCATATGTGGGAAGTAATTTCGTCATTAAAGCTAAATTGAGCCCGTTTTCTAACTTAGTCCACCAGCTGTACCAGTACCGGCTATTAGCCCAAATGGATTGGCGCGTCTACTTTCAATGGATGTACGAGTTACAGCACATGAGGGCCCCAGACAGCTCTTTGAAAGATATAAAAGTCATTAAAGGCAACGCAGATGTGTACTTCGTAGGGTCGTACTGGGGAGTATTCCGAATTTATCATTCTCCAAGCTCAGATAGAGAGTTCAACATTTTGACTAAACCAAACCAATGAAACAATATTACTTTATGAAACCAGAAAATAGACTACCCGCAGTAGTTTGCATGTGTCCATCCTGCAAGTTGATGCTATAGAAAAGAATTACGGGCATATGGTTCTTGTTGCAATGCCGAAAAAAATCGTTGTACTGACTTTTACGCACGATTTTAAGACTGAAACTTCTAAGAAATACTCTGCGCTCTCTGAAAAGTTTGATTTTTCAGAGTTTGAGGATCTTGATGTGGGTACTGTGTTATTGGGTGCTCCAGGAACATCCCGCCGTTATTATTAATTTGATGACTGCTTTTAAAGAGCAATGGGTTCATGTATAAATACCGTATTTTTCCTGGCTCTAGGTATATGTACCTATCTAGCTGGATGATTCCACGTGAACAATTCCAGTGGATTTTTCGAATACTTTCATTTTGCATTTTGTTACATGTGATGGATTGTCTTACCAAAGCTACTTCATTTGGGCATGGTTGAAATTTTAGAGTTGATAGGAACATATAGTTAAGAAGAACTATTATTAAAAACCAACGTACATTATGGTTACTGTGAGATACCTTCTGTGTGCCATAACATCATCCGGACGCTTTAAAGGTTGGAACATACATATACCTCCATTACCCACTGGCAAGCAACGAAGTGACATTAATTTATCACTTTTTCGTTTTGACCGCGCAAGTAGTTCCTCTACTTCGTAATTACAATGTATAAACCAACCGCATACTGCTCATCAAACTACAAACCATTGTGCTTACGGGGGCATGCTAACGTTTACCAGCAATTATCAAAGTTTCCGCCACCATAAGATAAGAAGAGAAGAGAAGAGTATTGTTTAACTGCAATAGCGAACGAACGTACGGATCGCGCGCGCGTGCTCTAGTTACGAGTATTCTGCAGACGCAGCACAACACCGTCGTCACGGTGTACCTCCGTCGACCTATTGCGGTCTGTGCTACGACCTAGTTACAAGTGACGAAATCATGAAGTGTTTATAATAATTTATTGTATAGGTGTAAACTCGCTTTAAAATTAAATAATGGCTTCACAGTCAATTAAGATAAAAACTGACCTGGAAAAACGGTGTATGACTGTTACATCCAGGAGAAAACTGATAGAGAAAATCTGCAGCAAATGGTACATAATCTTAATGAACACATTCATAGCTTGCAGGACCAAGTACAAGCACTCCATGGAGAATTAAGTGGCTTGAAAGAAAAAAAATAACCCAAAGAACCCTTACAAAAACAGGACAGCCAGACAATATCATTTTCCCAGCGTACTAAAAGTGACTTTGAATACTGCACAGATGAGGATGAACTCGCCAAAGAGACAGGGTGCATTAAAGCCAAGAGCAGGAAGAAGAGGAAGCTTAACACCTCGCACTCTCCAAAATAACAACCCGGAACAAGCGCCCAACATGAAAGCTGTGCATGAAAGTCACCGAAAAACTGAGAAAGAGACTACCGTTAAAACAGTGCCCTCGCCACCGCCAATTATAATAGACGGAGTTACGAACTACCAAACGTTCTTTGACTCTAACTGAAGCTATAAAACATTTACCGCAAAAATGTTAAATGGTGATTGTGTGAAAGTTAACGCCAAAACAAAGAACTCATATAGAGTATTTACCGGGCTTTTAACAGAAAAAGATTATCATTAGCATTCGTACGAGAATAAGCAGGCTAGACCAATCAGAGTTAATAATAATAATAAAAGCTTTATTTGGTAACCATACTAATACAAAAAAAATTGAGATTGGAACCTCTTTTTAAGCAAAAAATGCCTGTATTAGGAGACTCCGCAAAGTTGTTGTAAAGAAGCTGCATTGTAAGAAGAATGCAGAATGGTTGGTAAGAACCAACCTGATCAAATCAAAGACGACCTAACAACACAAGGTCTGAAAATTTAAGTAGACAACAAATTGAGCTGGAAGAGTAAAGAACCAGTCAACATGTTCGTCTTATCATTTAATGATGAAGAAAATGTCAATACATTTTTACCGACTTCAAACAGATGAGTAAGTACTTAGCCCATAATTATAATAGTATTTTATTTATTTAAGTTAAGAGCTAGCATTGATTTGAAAAACGAATATAGTGTAAAAAATTAGACACCCATTATAATACTTTTCTGATCATTCTTTTGGATTAAATATCTAGTCCAGTTTATTTTTTGCTTTTTATTGCAGAAGTGTTTTTTGGTTTAGTTTTTAGTACAGTAGTACTCTGCTTTTTTTTGAAGTCGGTTAATTTTTTTCTTAAAAAGGTTTTTTATTTTTCCATTTTTTGTGTAATTATAATTTTTGCCTTTGTTAAGAATCACTATGGGCAGACCAACTAAAGGGGCCGCCCGCATGAGGGCAAACATAATTAAAGAAACTAATACTGCAAATAAGTAATGATTAACTAGGTGTCGCGAACGGAGCGCTCTGTTCCGTTCCCAAGAATCAGAGTTAGCGTGGCGCTAGGTTATCTCAGATGAGAAATAACAGGTCTTCTCAATTATAACAAGAGTCGCCAAATAATAGGATCTGTCGACTCTATCGTATTCAAGAACGATTGAGTGACGAGTCGTGTAAACAGCGTGAACATCGACTCGGTGTTGTACGAGAGCGGTTGAGCAATGAGACTCCCCCGGTAACCTTTGTTAGGATAATTATACAAAAGAAAAACTCGCAAAAGAATTTCACTTTAAGAAGTATTTATTAGTTTTTAGACTAGATGCTGATAATCCTGGCTGCAGCATCAAGCCAGACTTATGTCAACATTGCATTGAACTTAAAATTTAGTTATGTTTAAAATGAGCCCAAACACGACTACGGTGCTGTAATTTCAAGGTTTGTTTCTTTTTCTGATGCTCCTGGCTTCAGCATCAGGTCTCTGTACTTCGGTGTTCCTCATTAACAGTACGTTTATCCACACATCAAGCCCTTTTCAATGAGCCTAAACACGATATATCTGCTGTTAGTTGTCGAGGACTGCAGCATCAGGTCATGACTTGGTGATCATGAGACCAAATGTGGCAAATGCCCATATCAAACATCAAAACAATTTACTAAAACAGTCCTTGCCTGTTCGAGTAACTTCTTACTGTTAAGGAGTTGTACCTTCCATCATCAGCCCAGCAACCTGAGATGGGGACAACCATACGCAAATACACAAGATACTTCATAAAATATACGAAAAACAATAAGTGTGCATATAAAATTTGAGGGTTGCCCTCGATTTCTCTAAGATCCCATCATCAGATCCTAACTTCATGACAGTGGGACCACCTCAGAACTATCTAATTTCGAACGAAAAAAGAATTTTGAAAATCCGTCAACGATTGACGGAGTATTTGATGAACAAATATACAAAAAAAAAACATACAAACATCCGAACATAGTACCTCCTCCTTTTTGTGAAGTCGGTAAAAAGTAAAAAGTGTTAATTTGAAGAGTTTATTACAACAATTTGAAATAAAAACAACTGAAGAACATGATGTAGTTTTGATTTGTAGCAATTTTTGAGCTTTTTACTTTCTAATAGTACTTATATGCAAGCGGTCACCATGACCGACGTTAGGTGGATGTGTTACTAGAATACACGTTAGGTGGCTAAGGGTTAAAGACAGAACTTTAAAGACACCTACAAAACTCAAACATGTCTGCAGACATGGGCGAAAGATATTAATTCACCGCGATTCAGAAAATGACGTCACACGCACAACGAATATAACCATCTGTCGAATATCTTTATTCAATAATAATAAAAATAAAAAAATAAAATACATTTATTTCGAGCAACATTAACTCATACGTGGAGTACACACAAATGCAGACAACAATACTCAATACTGCACGCAGTTGATCTCTAGATATTATTATAGTGCAGTCTAAGTTCGATAGATGGCGCTGTTTAAATATTTTATTTCGAAAACACTAATTTTATTAATTTTCATTTTTTTATAAGGTGCGAACTCTTACTTTCTTTCTTCAGGTGTGAAACGATTAGGATGAAACAAAAAACATAATGTGACTTTAATTTACGCACATGTTGTGTATAAAAGTTACGTGAAGTTGTGAGACCAAGTGCCCATATCCATTTCACGTGATGCCCGAACAAATAAACAGACAAAAATTCAAAAAATGCTGGAAATGGGTTGTCCTTTAACACCCTGGCTATTTTTTTTATGTACAAAAACGACTTTTCTACAGTTTTATTAATGTGATAGATAAATAAACATGACCAAACCTGGCATATTAATTTTAGGTGACCAACAAATTGCTCTAGAAATAACAACACGGAGAAATAATAACTTACGGAACAACATCTACTCCGTTTCGGGAACATCAAAACCAAAACCATATGCAACCAGTACACAAGTCTTAGATAACTTCGACGAGGAAGTGTTATACTAGGTATTGGAAGTAATGACAGAAACCCATACTGTAGATGATGTCGTCACCGTTGCCGGCACAAAGGAGTCCAGGTTGTTTCGACAAGTATGTATTTTCTACGTACACAGCAGACAAAATAATTATACAGGATTAATTCTCAACCACCTTTTCCCAGAAGGGACGTAGGAGGGAAATCGGGGTCTTCTAGACCAAAAATATCCAGACATTGTCTAAAACTTAGTTCGCAATTTTGTAGTAGTGATTTTTTTCAAGGCATTAAAAAAAACTGAACCAAACAAATAAAATATTAAACCAAATAAATCAACAATTTACTGCAACATAAACTTTTAAAGAAGAATGAAGACTAATCAAATTTCAAACTACGAAGTCGATAAAAGTACTTGAATCAAATTGCAAGTTATTATTTACTTCGCACTTCAAAATTAAGACTGAATCTAACCAAAACTTTTTGAAAGATAAAACGAATTAACGAACGATTTCGTATACTATCAAAGTCAAGCAAGACCTTTTTAAAGACAGAACTTTAAAGACACCTACAAAACTCAAAGATGTCTGCAGAAATGGGCGAAAGATATTCTTGCACCACGATTCAGAAAATGACGTCACACGCACAACGAATCTAACCATCTGTCGAATTTCTATATTCAATAATAATAAAAATAAAAAAATAAAATACATTTATTTCGAGCAACATTAGCTCATACGTGGAGTACACACAAATGCAGACAACAATACTCAATTCTGCACGCAGTTGATCTTTATATATTATTATAGTGCAGTCTAAGTTCGATAGATGGCGCTGTTTAAATATTTTATTTCGAAAACACTAATTTTATTAATTTTCATTTTTTTATAAGGTGCGAACTCTTTCTTTCTTTCTTCAGGTGTGAAACGATTAGGATGAAACAAAAAACATAATGTGACTTTAATTTACGCACATGTTGTTGTGTATAAAAGTTACGTGAAGTTGTGAGACCAAGTGCCCATAACCATTTCACGTGATGCCTGAACAAATAAACAGACAAAAATTCTAAAAATGCTGGAAATGGGTTGTCCTTTAAGACCCTGGCTATTTTTTTATGTACAAAAACGACTTTTCTACAGTTTTATTATATGTAATAGATAAATAAACATGACCAAACCTGGCATATTAATTTTAGGTGACCAACAAATTGCTCTAGAAATAACAACACGGAGAAATAATAACTTACGGAACAACATCTACTCCGTTTCGGGAACATCAAAACCAAAACCATATGCAACCAGTGCACAAGTCTTAGATAACTTCGACGAGGAAGTGTTATACTAGGTATTGTACACAACTAGTTCATTAAAAAAACCTGGTGTTCGCTGCGATCCCTTCCGGGGGCGCGGCAAGCGGGATCGCGGCGAAGTCCCCTGCACGGGAAAGCTATACCTAGCCACGGGCCGCGGATTGGGGTGCCCTTTAGGCACTAGCCTCGTAGGGTGTATTGCCTTTTTGTGTAGTTGCTACGTGTATCTGTGGGAGCGCCGGCGGCGTTGTGTCCGCACAACGCCGCCTGTTTCACGGCACCCCGGCGGTCCGCCTCCGCCGGATGAGACCCCCAGTTACCTGGGGGAGGTCCAGCGGGAGACGACCAGCGACGGGAGTGCCGACTTTGAGGGCGCGCCCACAGATGGCATATAGTGGTCCCCTGCCTTCCCGCTTCCAGGTCTAGCCGGTTACGTTCAAACGAGGGGGCCGAAGTGTGTGTAAGGGCGGTATTGAACTGTGTGACGCCGCCTAGTGAGTACGACTACAGGACGCGTCCGCGCCGCGCCCGCATCGCGTGACATCCATGTTGTGGAGTCTGTGCATGTATGCTGGTCGGTGTGCGTCATGCCTATATTAACTTGGCACACAACGCACGCCGGGTGTGTGTACTGCGTGTGGAGTGTCACCGAGTGAGAGGGCCGCGTGTAGGTGTAGGCGGCCCACTCGTGAGATCAAGTCCGGGGGGGAGGAGACTGTGTCCGGCAGCAGGTCGCGCGGCAGAGGTCTTTTGTCGGGCGGGCGAATTTGCCAGGGGGCGATCTCGTTGGCACATGGTGGCCGCCAGGCGGGCTGCCAAGTCATCCAGGTTCTCGATCTTAAGGTCGCGCTGGAACATTCAAAAATTAAATATACTAGCGGAGGTCATTAAGTCGCGGATACTCTTGACATTGCGATTCAAAATCGTGACGTAACGCATTTTAAAGAATTAGAATCTATTCTGAAGAACTTTAATATTACTAATAACCACCATTACCAAGCCCACAAGAAAATTTTGTAATTTCTGGACAAGAGGGACTAATTAACATTCCGAATTACAAACTTGCCGCAGCATACACAAGAAAAGAACATAAGCGAGGAGGCTCATGCATTTTAGTCAAAACTTGTTACGAATTTAATGTATTGACAGAGATAAAAAAAATGAATAGACATTTTTTTCACAGGAATTATAGAATGCTGTGCAATCGAGTTACCCAAACCAAACTTAGTTATAATTTGTTTATATAGGCCGCCAACGATGTCAAATTTCAACTTATTCTGTAATAGCTTAGAGACCTTGTTAAAGAAAATATGTATTAAAAGTAACAGAAAGATTTTGCTATGTGGGGATTTCAACTAGTGTTGCAACAGAACTCTGCTTCCGCTTCCGCAACTGCAGAAGTTCCGCATGTTTTTTCACTTCCGTTTCTGCTTCTGGTTCCGCAAATTTTATAACAGAACTCTGAACGGAAGCGGGGAGAAAGCGAGCGGTGCAGCAGACGCGACGGCCGGCGGCACGGCGCGGGCGGTTGCGGGGGCCGCGCGTGGACGAATGACACGAGCGTCGAGCGTCCAGGCGCGCGTGCTGCCGATAATTACCGAATCCCTTCCGCGTATTTTGGGAGGGAGGGGCGCGCGGTAAACAAACGTGTCACAACGAGTTCGTTCGTTTATTTAATTATTGTTTTTAGTTCACTATGCGCATCTCCGCGCCCCGTGACTTTGAGTAGTGACATTTTCAGTTGTTTTTTCTTCTGTTATTGTTTGCTTGATACCTAGTTGTATTTAGTGCAATAAGAGTGCAATTATGAAACCAAAAACAAGTCCCATTTGGAACTATTTTGATGAAATCGACGACTCGAGTGCCAAATGCAAACTTTGTGAAAAAGTGTATTCGCGAAAAGGCCGCACAACTACAGCTTTAAAGAGTCACCTAAAATCAATTCATGCCGAACGGTTTGCAGAGTTTGAGAAGTTAAATGATGCTGTCAAACTTTCATCGGAAACGAAAAAACAAATGGTCAGTTAATATTTATTTATTACTTACTTTACCAACTTTGAGTAAGTGAGGTCGTGCGTGGCCTAGTGGTCGAATATTAGTATGGATACGTGTTTTATTTCGTGAAGTAATCGTAACCAATTTATGTTGTTGTAATTGTAGGTTACGTTAACTCCAACCGAAAACGCTAAAAGACAATTAACATTACAACAAAGTCTACAAGTAAAGGATTATTGGGATTCATCGCATCACAAATCTCAAGAAATGGATCGTACGATTGCTGAAATGATTGCCCTCCAAAACTTACCCTTTCATTTTGTCGAAGGTACAGGATTTCGTAGAGTAATGCAAGCTGCTCTTCCAAAGTACAAGATAAGAGGCCGTGATTTTTTTTCTTCCTATGTGTGCGACAATTTGTACAATAAGTTAGCAAAGAAAACCAAAGATTTACTTGAAGAATTTGACAAGTTATCTTTTACAAGCGACATATGGTCGGAACTTCATTCTGCTGTTTCATTGCTTAGTTTAACTGCTCATGGGATCTCAAAAGATTTTCGCAAAAAGACTATAATTTTGAAATGTGAAGTCATGGATGAACGTCATACGGGCACCATAATATCAACAAAGTTTCAAACGATTCTTGAAGAATGGGGCATTGATCGCCAAAAAGTTCACTGCATGGTTCGTGATCGTGGATCCAACATGGTTAGAGCAATGCAGTTGTCAGGCTTTGAGGATATCAGTTGCGCAATACACCAAATTCAGCTGTGCATACGAGCAGGTGTTGAATCTCAAGAGTGGCTCCTACAACTTATTGCTAAATTGAAAAAAATTGCCACCCATTTCAATCATTCCTTGGTCGCACAGGCAGAGCTTACAAAAATTCAAAAGGAACGCCTTAATCAGTCTCCTCTTTCTGTCATTCAGGATTGTCCTACAAGGTAAATATAAATACCTATTAAATTACTAATAAGCAAATGTTTTTATGAGTTATAGGAGTTTTTTGATTGTACTTATAAATAAATATATTTTTAAGATTAGGTAATTGAATTTGGATTTATATTTTGAAAAGAACTAATATTTTGACATTTAATTTTGTATAAATTTTTGCAAGCCATCATTGGGTGAAATATCTAACATTTTATTTTCTGTGACCATCTATTTATTGATCATATTTCTAGCAAGTAAAATTGAATTGATTTGATTTAATTTCAGATGGAACAGCACATTCTACATGATGGCAAGGTTTTCAAAACTCAAAGATTCGCTTGTCTTGTACCTAAGCGCAAATCCAATCGCGATGATATCCCCCGAAGACTGGATGAATATTCAAAAATTTGTGCAATTGATGCAGCCATTTGAAGAAATAACAAGAAATCTAAGTAGTTCTCAAATCAGTATTTCATCAGTCATACCATTAATTCAAGTTCTTAAGACCACATTACAACAAGAAGAGACGAAACCTAATACTTCAGAACAATTCATAAATTTTATAACAAAATTACGCGATGAATTGAATTCAAGTGTAAGATTTGGAAACCTGGTCGAAGACGACAAATACACTATTGCGACGTATTTGGATCCGCGATACAAATCGCATTTTTTCACCAGCGTCATTGCAGAGCAGGTTGAATCTAAATTACTTAATATGACGATTAACACTATTAGAACCAGACAATCCAATTCCATCCAAGATGATGACTGCGAACCTTCCCCCAAAAGAAGCCGAACTCAAATTGCAATTGAAGACATTGAAGTCCAGCCTTCTACTTCCAAATCATCAGCATCATTGCAAATATTGGAATCGATGTTAAGTGTAAATGAAGACCAGGAGGAGGACTCTTCTACAGCTGACGATGGTGACAATTTACTTTTAAAGATACAGTCACACCTTCGGGAGTACAAGAAAGAAAAAAGGCTACCTCTTCATGAGGATCCCCTTATGTGGTGGAATGGAAATGCGCACAAATATAATAATATTTTGCCAATAGTTCGCCAATACTTATCAGCTCCCCCCAGCAGTGTAGCCAGCGAGCAATTATTTAGCGGAGCTGGTTTAATATATGAAGAACATCGAAATAGGCTGAAAGGTGAAAAAGCGGCCAAGTTACTCTTTATTAAATATAACTTGCCGCTGTTTAATTTTGACTACTAACATAGAAATTTAATAAAAAAAGTTTTAAATGTACAATTGTGCTTTTTTTTCATAGTGTTAACGCTTCCATTTCCGCTTCCGTTTCCGTTTCCGCTTCCGTTAAGATTTACTTTTGACATCTGTTTCCGTTTCTGCTTCCGTTATGCCAGTTCCGTTGCATCACTAATTTCAACATAGATATTTTGAAACAAAATAGATTCAAGAAAAAAAACAGAAACAAGATAGATAGAACACTTTGGACTTTGAAATCTTACTTCTCAATCACAATCTCAAGTTAGAAATAAGACAACCAACTAGACCAGGGAGCTTATCTTGTATTGATAATTTTGCGCACAACTGTCGTAAAAAGTGTTATAGCGAGGTAATAGACTTTGCTCTATCGGACCACTCAGCTCAATTGCTAAAAATACACGTAAATAAAACCTGCATAATTAATTCATGGCGAATAAAAAAAAGGGACATGGCTAAAGTTAATTTGACCAAGTTTACGAAACACCTAAAAAGCTTATCTTTTATAGAGGTATACGATTCTAACAATCCTAATGAGGCATATAACATTTTTTTAGCGCAATTTCGCTTAATTTATGATTTATGTTTTCCAGTAAAACTAATTAATATAAAACCCTTTAGAAAAATAAAGTGGGTATCAAAAGGTATAAGAATTTGCAGTAAAAAGCAAAGACTGCTGCTATGGAAATATAGGCAAACACCTTCAGAACAAACCAAAAGTGCATTCAAACAATATTCGAAAACATTTAAAAAAAATATTAAGCTCACGCAAAAAGCGCAAAACAATCACATATTTAAAAAAAATTCTCAGAGCAAATCTAAAGCCTCTTGGCAAATAATAAAAGGTAGTAATCGAACTGCAGAACCTATACTACAAATTAAGAAAGAAAAAACTGTTATCAATAATCCTAAGAAAATGGCCGATTGCTTTAATAATTTTTTTATTGATCAAATACAAAACCTAAGTAATGACAATACCATAAACGAAATTACTGGCATAGATAACAATTCACACTCAATATTTATGTTCCCTGTTTTACCTGAAGATATCGTGAGAGTTATCAAAACATTAAAAAATAAAAAAGTGTCGGATATGATGAAATAGTAACCAATGTGGTAAAATTAGTTGCAGATGTAATAGCTTCTCCCTTAAGCCATATAATGAACCTATGCATAAGTGATGGCACATTTCCAGATACCTTAAAAACTACGATTATTATACCTATACACAAAAAAGACAGTAAAGAAGAAATGTCAAATTATAGACCGGTAGCTCTTACTTCTGTATTTTCTAAAATACTCGAAAAACTGATCTATGAATCTATAACATCTTTCTTAATTAAAAAAATAAAAATATTAACATGGCTATTTTCGACTTGCTACATAACATAATGATTAATATCGACAACAAAACACCAGTTTGTGCAATCTATACTGATATGACTAAAGCCTTTGACTTCGTTAAACATGACATTCTTCTGGTACGGTATTAGAGGAAACGTCTTAAGACTTATTGAATCTTACCTAAGCAAACGCAAACAACAGACAGAAATCACTAGGATATGTACCAAAAGTAAAATTCAATATAAATACTTATCAGATTGTAGGGAAGTCAAATTCGGAGTACCGCAAGGTACTGTTGTCGGACCCTTACTATTTTTGCTCTACATAAATGACCTGCCTAGACAAATTCAACAGCCAATGGTATTATTTGCTGACGACAGCACGGCTATAGTTAAACGTACAAAAAAAGCAGAATATGAAACAGATATTAATGACACATTAAAAAATATAATAAATTGGCTTTCTATCAATAATTTAATTATCAATTTGAAAAAAACAAAAGTAATGCATTTTTACCAGCGTTTACGTCCAGACAGTATGACTATCGCATACAATGGACAAAGAGTAGACAATACAAATGTTGCAAAATTTCTAGGTTTATTAATTGACAATCTGGATTGCATCGTTTGCGCTGATCACATACAGACGTGCATTTCAATGCAGTATAAAAATAAATAAATTAACGCTTGCGAAATTAAATTCTGACCCAGTTTAAGTATATTGGCTTGTTATACAATACAAATCAACGTTCTAAGTGGTTTTAATAAAAATGGAGTAACTGGATTATAAACAGTTAGTTGTTTTCATCCCAAAAATGGACAGCAGCCCCTTTAGTCGGAGTGGGATGACGCCACGCAGCCCTCCGTCGACACCAACACCGAGACCACCTCAACAACCCAAGCACTGCCAAGAAGAAGCCGTTGAAACAATTTCTACTCCGGAGATTCAGAACTGGTTGGGGGCTATCGAGCAGCACCTGAATGAGGTCTGTATTATTTCGTCTGAGGGAAAATTGAACTCTGACCAGAAGCTAAGAATTAGCACTCTCTGCCGTAAAGTTGGACATGGCGTTTCGCAATTGGCTGTTCAATACCAGTCGCTGAAATCAAGAGCCCTCCAAACACATACCGCCCTGAAAACCATGACCGAAGCTCGAGACCTTGCGGACTGTCTTACAGAAATGAACCGCACAATCCAGGAGACCTGTAAGAAGCAGGATGCAACTTCTACATCGTTTGCCGATATGGTGAAGAAGGGGTCCAGCAATTTTATTCGACCCAATAATCTCAGTTCCGTGGCGATCTTTCCATGCGACGAGTCAAAGACCAGCGATGAAACCAAGAACATGGTACAAAAAATCATATGCCCTGGTGAAATGAAGCTGAAGGTACGGGGTGTCCGCAAGATTGGGAAAGGAGGACTCATCATCAGCACTGAGACCAAGGATGACCTAGATAAGCTCAAACAAACAGTCCAAATCGCCTCGTCGGGCCTTACTGTTGACGAACCTCGAAAGCGCAAACCTCGCATTATTGTAATAGGAGTTCCCGCGTCAATGGCCGAAAACGAAGTTTATAAATGCATTTATGACCAAAACATAACGGAAAAGCTACCGAGTATGACCTTAGAAACATTCTTGACATCTATCAAACTTAGCCACAAATCTGGTAGAAAGGAAGCTGAAAATTGTAACTACATCATAGAAGTTTCAGCCGTCATTCGCAAGGCCCTCATCACACAGGACAGATTATTTATAAATTGGACGTCCTGCCCGGTACGAGACTTTACTTTGGTAACGAGATGTTTTAAGTGCCAGCAGTACGGTCATGCATCTAAAACATGCAAAACCGCTGTCCCGACTTGCGGGCACTGCGGTGAAGAAGGACACTCTAGCCAAGACTGCGCGAAGAAAGCCGATGACCCAAAATGTGCTACATGTTTGCGCTTTAAAAAACAAGCGAACCATAAGACGGGAGACGCAGCTTGCCCAGCTAAACTAGCTGCCGAATACAGGTACATTAATTCAATTGACTATGAAGGCGCCTAAGAGCGCCCCTTATTTGTTTAAATCTTAGACGTAATTTATTGTTGTTAGCCTTAAATAGAATGGATATCAATATAATTACCGACATAGATAACTCATTTTTAACCGAGTCAAAGTCATGTGAGGTTGAGGACTGCAAACAATATCTTTCCCAGTATCAAAAGTCACTAACCGTACTAACCCAAAACATACGCAGTGTTTACAAGAACATAGACAGCTTTAACATTTTTCTTCATAGACTTAACTTTAATTGTGATATCATGGTTCTAACAGAGTGCTGGTTATCAAAGCGGCACGATAATCTGCCGGCAATACCAGGATACAACTTACTGTACACTAAAATTAACCACAATCAAAATGATGGTGTCGTTGTCTTTGCCAAAGATTCATTAAAGATCAAAGTCGAAGAACCTGACCTACAAGATTGTATGAGTAACTGCCTTATCATCAAAATTGGTACAACCACGGCGATAATTGCTTTGTATAGATCCCCTTCCGCAAGAAATATTGCCCCTTTCCTCAGTTCCCTAAACCAAATATTTCAAGCACTTAGCCCTTTTAAGAATGTAATACTAACGGGAGATATTAACATTAACATCGGCTCTGAAACCAGTGACGCAGGGACACAAGATTACCTAAATATCTGCTCATCTCATGGTTTCCTTCCTGCTCACACATTGCCTACTCATCAGAGCGGATCTTGTCTCGATCATATGATTATTAAAACCAGCTATTCATATGTTACGCTTGTTACTAACTCAACAATAACCGATCATCACTCTGTCCTACTAACCGTAAATTTAACGCTACCTAAGCAAAATCGTCCCCAGACAAAGACTAAATTAAATATAAACAAACTCGAATATGATTTACGCAACATTGATTATAGCCCAGTTTACAATTCTGCTGACGCTAATTCCGCTTTATCGTACTTTATAAAATATGTCCAACAAGCCATATTGCGTAACACATCAGCTGTGACGGTAAATAATCGTCAGCATATTATTAAACCTTGGATTACTCCTGGACTTATTCGATGTATAAGACACAGGGATAAACTTCATCAGAGAACCAAAAAATACCCTGATAACTTAATCTTTCTAAGCACCTATAAAAGATACAGGAATTTCTGCAACACTCTCTTAAAGAAGCTTAAAAATAATTATGATAATAATGAATTAAATAAAGCAGGTAATAATAGCAAGCAAATCTGGAAGCATATTAAAAACGTCACTTACATGACTAAACAACGTGAATCAAATTCGAGGTTACTGCATACTAATCCTTCACCTCTCATAGCCGCTAACAAAGTGAATAACTTTTTTGTCAATGTTGGGAAAACTTTGACCGAACAGATTCCAAAACATTGCGGCCAACCATCTTTTCAAAAATCAAACAACAACTGTAACCTGAAAACTTTTGTTATGCTGGATACTGACGAAATGGAAATATCGCGAATAATCTCTGGCTTTAAAGATGACTGTGCAGTTGGTTGGGATAATATAAGCAATAAGATCCTTAAACTCTACAAACATGTATTGGTACCTCCCTTAACGCATGTGTTTCAAATCTGTCTTTCCAAAGGAATATTCCCCAATTGTCTAAAGAAGGCAGTTGTTATCCCTACCTATAAATCTGGAGACAGGGACTTAGTCAATAACTATAGGCCAATATCATTACTCTTCTCAATCTCAAAAATTCTAGAAAAAATTATAAACAGCAGGCTAGTTAACTACCTAGAAAAAAACAACCTCTTGTCACCTGCGCAATTTGGCTTCAGAGCCAAATTATCCACAGCCGATGCAGTGCATAGCCTTACCGAATTTGTTTCAGAGGAGCTAGGTAAGGGTAACCAGGTCCTGGGAGTCTTTCTTGATTTAGCGAAAGCCTTTGACACTGTCTCTGTTTCTGAGCTTATTAACAAATTAGAGGCCATAGGAATAAGGGGAACGACGCTGACATTACTTGCTGACTACTTGGGCGACCGATACCAATGTGTCAGGATTGATAACGTTACGAGCGAAGAGCAGAAAAATACTGGACATGGTGTGCCCCAGGGGAGTATTTTGGGCCCTACCCTTTTCCTGGTTTATATTAACGACCTGTGTAACCTAAATATCAAGCACAGCAAAATCATATCATATGCTGACGACACCGCACTAATATTTACTGCAAAAGACAGTAGCGAACTGTTAGAAAACGCCCAACTCGGTTTTAACACTGTGACTAACTGGCTTCAAAGCAATTTACTAACACTAAATGCTGACAAAACTAAATATATTCACTTCTCCATGCGCAAGCCTCAACTTAACACTGCTAACTTTCATATACGTGCCCATCAATGTGACAACCTATTAGTCAACATGTGCAATTGTCCGTCTATCCTGAAGACCCGTAATATTAAATACCTTGGCGTTATAATAGACGACACACTTACTTTTAAACATCATATTGAAAGTCTGGTTAAGAGAGTGCGCAAATTAATATATGTATTTAAAAAAATACGAACTTTTGCAGATTCAAAATTAATCACACAAGTTTACTTCGCACTATGTCAATCCATAATACACTACTGTATCACCTCATGGGGAGGCGCACAAAAGACTATCTTGCTTCCTCTTGAAAGAGCTCAAAGAGCAATTTTAAAGGTAGCAAATTTCCATCCCTTTTTCTTTTCTACAGATCAACTATATCGATCCTGCAAAGTGCTGACTGTGCGCCAGCTTTTCATTATGCACTTAGTATTAAAACAGCACACAATGCTTACGTACAATGCTGACAGTACTAACAAGAGACGGAATGATATTGTATGTAATTCAAACGAAACCTCGAAACATGTATTTGTGGAAAGATTCTTTTCATTTTTAGGCCCATTTTTGTACAATAGATTAAATAGAAAACTAAGTATATATAAGTTTAACTATTTTAGCTGTAAAAAATCTATAATTAGTTTCTTACAACCCATGTCTTATGCACAGACAGAAGATTTACTTGTTGTATGCAAGTAAATTGCAACCACGCTGCCTTGTTTCTGTGTAACACTTAATTTTAGTACTTTACTGCTTTCTTAATGTTAATTTATTTATTTTAAGTAGATACGTATGCGTCTTGTAGCCTGAAACACAGGTTCAACCTAGTTCAGGCAATTAAGAAACAGTGCTCTATTCTAATTTTTAAGATCAATTTAATTGTAATTGTGCCTCTTTTTATAAATAAACGATTTATTTATTTTATTAATCAACTGACATGGAAACCACAGGCCGAGGAGATCTGCAAGAAACTAAGCAAATCTGCCTACATTTTATATAATTTGACAAAAAAAGTTAGCACTGACACAATTAATATAGCCTATCATGGTCTCGTGGCTTCTGTTTTAAGATACGGAGTATTTTTTTAGGGTAACTGCAGTGAGAGAGAAAGGATTTTCAGAGCCCAAAAATATTTCATTAGATATTGTGACTGGAATAACTTCAACAGACAGTTGCGTTCCTATGTTTAAATCTCTTAACATACTAAGCTTTCCATCGCTCTATATTTTGGAAGTGGAACTGTTTGTGAAAAGTAATCGAAATTTATTTTGTTCAAATATTGATCACTCAACAAGGCCTACATTAATAAGATCGCAATATGAAAATCTTTTACATACAGGCAATTTTAAAACAGCACTGCTGAAAAAGAATATTATGCATATGGGACCGGTGATATACAATAAAATACCTGATGATATAAAAAAATTGCACACAACAAATATTTAAAAGTAAATTAAATAAATTACTACTTGAAAAATGTTACTATACTATTGATGAATTTTTGAATGACAAATCAATGTGACTATTTATATACAATAATTTTCCTTGCGATTTTAGTTTTCAAATTTCATTACATTTTGGACAAATTATTAACTTAATATTGACATAGTTTACCACTGAATGAACTTACAAATTGAATGATTCATATTTTTATTGATTAACTATTTAAGATTATTTCATAATTATTACCACTATAAAAAATGTTTGCATGCCTCACGGTAGAATGTACTGGATCCTTCTCTTACTTATCAGCATATTTTGTACCTACATTCATAGCAAATAAATTATTTCATTTCATTCATTTAAATTTCTCCTGTATCGACTTAATTGTGAGCAATATACCCAAACGCAAAAACCCAAATACACTATCTTACAATGTCTGACCACGACTATATCTTTTGATGCAAAGGTAGCCACGACGAATATGAAACAATCATTTTGGTTTGAACAAAGACGCGACTTCGGTCAAGAAAATATCAAAAAGATTGTGAACTGCCTTCCATCGTTGTCTTTTCCAGAAATATATGAAACGGAAGACACTAATACCGCATTTAATTGCTTTCACGACATTTTAACCTTATTTTATAATCTATCCTTCTTTAAAATTAAAGTAAAAATTACTATTGAGGGGCTTAGTAGTTATTTTAGTTTTGTATTATTTTTTGTTAATATTTGTTTATATTTAATAAAACAAAAATGGATGACTAAAGGTATTAAAAAAATGTTGTGTTAACAAACGCCGTTTATACCTAAGATATCGTATGTCGAGATCAAACAAAAACCAACATAAAAATGCCTATAACAAATATACCTCAGCCTTAAAACGTTGCATGTTTTAAGCACAAAAAGTAGAAAACACTCGATATCTATCCCAATCCAGTAACAGATGTAAAGCTGCCTGGAAATTAATCAAAAGTAACAGTTGTGACACAAACATTTCACAAGACATAAAGGAAATAAAACTCGACCAACAAACTTACACACATCCAAAAACGATAGCCAACATTTTTAATTTTTTTTTTATTGACATGACATGACGAATAAGTCCATTGACCCAAATACTATTTATTTGACCCCAACCAATGATACCACTTTTTTCAAAACAATTAATTCGTTAATTGTGTCAATGGCTTTCAATAAAACCATAACATGCAACGTGGTAGCCAATCACTAAATCACAGCGCCGATCGTGCCGTCAACTTGCTGGGCAAAGACCCTTTAAACCGAGATGGAACTAAATACAGACTATCTTGGGGCATAGGTTGTAAATTATCAAGCCAAATGTTAAACCTTCAACAGGTATTTATTTAACAACAAGGTTTGGTAGCTGGCTCTCAATGAAATGCAACACACAAATGGTCATAGACCACAGCAGCAAATAATAAAATAAGTACCTTTGCTCTTCTACACCTGGTAATTGCACTCCACTCACACGATTTGATGAAGTGTGTTTAGATAAATCTGTAATTTATAAAACGTGATCTATACTAATCTATCTATACTAATACTAATATACTTATACTTATATAAAATATAATAATATATATAATACATAATAATACTGCCTCGTTGGTCTAGTGGTCGCAAGCGCGACTGCTGTGCATGAGATCTTGGGTTCGATTCCCAGGTCGGGCAAAGTGTTATTGGGTTTTTCTATCAGGAATTTTTCAGTAGCAGCCTCGGAGTCTGGATTTGTGCCCGGTTGATGGCAATAGGCTCGCCCCCTATTACATGGGACTAAAAACATAACTGGCGAAATGTGGGTGTACTAATGGGTACACCTCTGCCTAACCCTTCGGGGATTACAGGCGTGATGTTATGTATGTGTATGTATGTCTACATAATATATAATATAACATTATAAAGAGGTAAAATTTGTTTGTAAGTTTGTTTGTAGGGGGTAATCTCCGGAAGTAGTGAACCGATTTTAAAAATTGTTTCACTGGTAGAAAGCTACATTATTCGTGATTGCTATAGGCTATAAAATATAAAGATATCATGCATAATAGCCGAACTATCTCGATTTTTGTCTAGCCAGGCGGAAAAAAATAACTCTTACAACAAAGTTTTTTGCATGCGCTGCCTTAACAGTTGTATATAATTGAAAACAATGTATGGCAACCTGGTCCGCCTATAATAGTTCTACAAAAAAGTCCGCGACACCATATTTCTATCTTTTATATTTTAGCAGATATAGTAGCTTTTATGTGTTAAAAAAAGTATTTTTCGACGTACTTACCTTTGGACGATTTTTTAAACAACAAAATATTAAACCTTATCGAAAAAAATATTATTATCATCACAAGAACATCATAGAGATACGATTTGCCCGAAACAGTATGTCAATTGGTTAAATAGTTTCGAAGAAAATATAAAATTACTAAATCGCAAAATGCCGCCGTCCATTCACGAACCACATTAGAACATGCTTTGTACGGACGTTTTATCTATTTACCCATGGTACTTCTGTTTTTGGGATATCGGACAGTTTCAGCGATTGTTTATCATGCCTAAAAGAAAATCACAACTTTCCCGTCAGACATCCCAAAGCAGCCCGAGTACGCCGTACGGAAGAGTATGCTCTTGAAAAGCATCAGCGCCTCTTGAGGAATAGAGAAAATATTTCGCAAGCACGCGCTGGGGAATCTAGCTCTGAGCGTTCACAGCGGCTTACTAACCAAAGAGAACGTCGTAGGCCCGTGGTCGGGCATCTAGCGCTGAACGTGCGCAGCGTCTCAGTGATTTAAGGCAGCATGTCTCTGCAACAAGGGATAGGGAGTCTAGCGCTGAGCGCTCGCAGAGGCTCACTAGCCAGAGCGCGAGAACATCGCAGGCCCGTGCTCGGGAATCTAGCGCTGAACGTGCGCAGCGTCTTTAGGCAGGAAATAAATCATAGCACTCAGTACTAACCGAACCACACTCATAATTTCATCACAAGTTAAAATGGTTACCGCCCAACGAAGTGGGCACGGGTCAGCTAGTTATTAATAAAAATAACAACAACACCTAACAACACCTTAAAGAATAGTTAGATAACAATCGTGCATTATTACAATAATAGCCTGCTTTTATTGACGTACTAGCTGACGTACGCGCTCTGGCTAGTGAGCCTCTGCGAGCGCTCAGCGCTAGACTCCCTGTCCCTTGTTGCAGAGACATGCTGCCTTAAATCACTGACACGCTGCGCACGTTCAGCGCTAGATGCCCGAGCACGGGCCTGCGACGTTCTCTTTGGTTAGTAAGCCGCTGTGAACGCTCAGAGCTAGATTCCCCAGCGCGTGCTTGCGAAATATTTTCTCTATTCCTCAAGAGGCGCTGATGCTTTTCAAGTGCAGACTCTTCCGTGCGGCGTACTCGAGCTGCTCTGGGATGTCTGACGGGAAAGTTGTGATTTTCTTTTAGGCATGATAAACAATCGCTGAAACTGTCCGATATCCCAAAAACAGAAGTACCATGGGTAAATAGATAAAACGTCCGCACAAAGCATGTTCTAATGTGGTTCGTGAATGGGCGGCGGCATTTTGCGATTTAGTAATTTTATATTATCAACCGACTTCAAAAAGGAGGAGGTTCTCAATTTTTTTTTTTGTTTTTTTTTTTGTTTTTTTTTTTTTGTATATTTGTTCTACGATTACTCCGCCAATTATGAATCGATTTGGATGATTCTTTTTTTGTTTCAAAGAGTATAGTTCGGAATAGGTCCCATAGGAATATTGTCATGATCTGACGATGAACTTTGGAGATATGGAACGGAACTCCTTATAAAATGAAAAATTGCTTTTCTTCGAAACTTTTTAACCAATTGACATACTGTTTCGGCCAAATCGTATCTCTATGATGTTCTTGTGATGATAATAATATTTTTTTCGATAAGGTTTAATATTTTGTTGTTTAAAAAATCGTCCAAAGGTAAGTACGTCGAAAAATACTTTTTTTTACACATAAAAGCTACTATATCTGCTAAAATATAAAAGATAGAAATATGGTGTCGCGGACTTTTTTGTAGAACTATTAAAGGCGGACCAGTTTGCAATACATTGTTTTTAATTATATACAACTGTTAAGGCAGCGCATGCAAAAAACTTTGTTGTAAGAGTTATTTTTTTCCGCCTGGCTAGACAAACATTGAGATAGTTCGGCTATTATGCATGATATCTTTATAATTTATAGCCTATAGCACTCACAAATAATGTAGCTTTCTACCAGTGAAACAATTTTTAAAATCGGTTCACTACTTCCGGAGATTACCCCCTACAAACAAACTTACAAACAAATTTTACCTCTTTATAATATTATTAGTATATTAGTATTAGTATAGATATTAATAATAACAGGCATTGTCTCCATGGTTTTTAGCAACCAATCCGCTTAAGCCATCCAAAACTATAGGCCTTATTTCTTTGATTTCCATATATGTATCATAATAGTTTTCACCAATAACAGTGAAAAGGTTCAGGACCCCGGGAAACTGAGAAATGTAAAGATATAAGACTAAATTATACCTGCAGTTGCTGGTTCAGATGAGGAATTAGTAGCAATTTGCTGGTATTCTGTTGAAGTTGATTCTGCAAATTTCCCTGCAAATGTACAAAACTAAAATTATATTCTACATCAATAATTAAAAAAAAAAAGTTACCTTACACTAGGTATTACTCCTCTACTTTGGGTGTGTTCACAAAGGTTACCTATTATAAGTTTGAAAAATATTTATTTATATTAATATTAATACGAGGCATGTTCACAAAGTAAGTGTACTGTGACCATAACGGGCTGTGGTTTTATGTTTTTTGAGGGATGGCAACACTTTTTGGTAGGGGGATCTTCTGATAGAGCGTGCATCGCAGAAACACGATAGCACATAGACTCACGTTGTAGTGTCCGGTTGCGTGAAAGATGTCGAAAAAATTTACCGACAAGTGCGCGCCGCGTGCTGTAATCTGCATCGCAATCAAGGAAGAAATAACACTTATTGTTTTTTTTTTTTTATGAAACTTGTGATTGGAGATGAAACGTCGGTGACTCATTATACCCCTGAATAAAAAAAAACAGTCGTTCAGTGGCGATCAGCAGTCAAACAGCAACTCACATGCGCCAAAACGTTAAAAAACACAATTTCTGGGTAAAATCTCTGCTTTACTGCTTTGAGATCGATAGGCATCATCATAGCTTAATATCTGTGTCGGGGGGAGACTATTAATGCACAACGATATTGTAAGACTCTAAAAAACCCCAAAATGAGCTTTCAAAATAAAAGGAGTATGGTTTTCGTGCACGACAACGCCCGTCCTCGCACAGCCTAAGCCACCAAGGCGCTCTTGGACGCATTTGATTAAGATGTTATGAACCATACACAGCACCACCACAGTATTCCCCTGACTTGGTGCCTTCAGATTTTCATCCTTGCACCTCGCTGAATGTACACATGTGGGGAATTTAGTTTTTAACCGAAAAAAAGGGGGCAGAAAGAGGTTCTGAAGTGGGAGAAGGAGCTGGCGGGAGAATTTTTCGAGGAGGGCTAAGAAAGCTTACCACACGCACTAAACGGTATGGTGATTATGTGGAAAAATAGTCAACAAGTGTATCATCCTGTTATTTTTTTTTTCAAATACTCTTTGTTTAAAAAAAGATAAAAATCCAGTACACTTACTTCGTGAACATACCTCGTATGTGTTTATATGTAATAATAAAAAAAAATATTATTAAGTATTTATACATAATATCTATGCATTGCTATATATTTCTCGTGTAAATTCTCTCACTTTTGAAATGATCAAAACATGAATCCTACGCAAAACTAGCTGTCCTGACAGTGCTCTGTCATTTCACAAAAAAAAATTTACTAATTTTTACCTTACAACCAACGATTGGCAAAAACACGATTTGTCATTTATTTTCATCATTCTACAACAACAAGTTTGGCAAAGAATTCACTTAACAAAATGCTAGTTTGTTACAAAAACTTTGCAAATAATTTTTAAATTTTGTAACAACTTACTTCACAGACTTCGAAACAATAATAACAATGAACTCATTATCAAAAACAAAGATAACCCGTAAAAGCTCTGGAACACTATCAAATCTATTTACAACCCAAACTCTCAAAAAAGTGATTCCTCTCAGCTAATATCTAATGCACAGGACCCTGTAGATTCACTCGATAAGTGTAACGCTTATTTTACTTCCCTGGGCAAACATCTTTCTGACCTCATACTAACGCGATTATCAGAGTCCCAAGCTTCTCTCGCAAGCAGATATAAACCACCTGACACTCCTTCACATTCTTTTTTCTTTCACCCAACAGACAAAGACGAAGTTGAAAAACTTATAGACCAACTTAATATAGACAGCGCCGCCGGATTAGATGATATTAGTGTAAGACTTATTGTAATGCTTAAAAAAAACTTTATTAAAACCTCTTACTCATATTTTTAACTTGAGTTTGGAAAATGGTAATTTTCCTGACTGTTGGAAGGTTGCTTACGTTCGACCCATGCATAAAAGCGGTCCTAAAGAATTACCAGAGAACAGTAAATTTCCTGGAAGCTAATAAGCTATAAGAGGGAAATCAACTGAAGACGCTGCACAGTGGTTCCATATCGAAAATTAGTGGACATAGGCAACAAAGTTCCAATATCGATGCGATTTTTTTTTATGTGATTCTTTATGATATTCCTGACAACTTTTACTCTTGTGAAATTTCTTCTAAAGTTGATAGTTTGTCTGAAAAAAAAATAATTAGATTTTTTTGTATGGAGCGAATCACCTTTCATTTTTTTTCTTCAATTGTACTAATATGTTGGGTGTATGGCGTGAGTATATGATAGCTAGGGTCATTCTCTATCCACGAAAAATAAAATCAGCGCCGGCCATCTGCGGCCGCGCGAGTAATCATTCCTCAAAAAATAATAATTGCTTATGATATTTTTTGCCATTTAAAATAAATTCAAAGTATATTTTTTGTCTCATTTGGCAGTTCTGACCTTCTTTTTTTTAATATATAGTTTAGGTAGCATATAAGGTACCTACAACTAGTAATTCTTGGAAAGATTTTTTTGTTACCGAATGATTACTCGCGCGGCCGCAGATGGCCGGCGCTGATTTTATTTTTCGTGGATAGTGAATGACCCTAACTATCATATACTCACGCCATACACCCAACATATAAGTACAATTGAAGAAAAAAAATGAAACGTGATTCGCTCCATACAAAAAATCGAATTAATTTTGTTTCATTTTTTTTCTTCAATTGTACTAATATATTGCATGTATGGCGTGAGTATATGATAGCTAGGGTCATTCTCCATCCACGAAAAAATAAATCAGCGCCGGCCATCCGCAGCCGAGTAATCATTCGGTAAAAAAGAATAATTTGTATGATTTATTTTGTCATTTAAAATAAATTCGAAGTATGTTATTTGTCTCATTTGGCTGTTTTCACCTACTTGTGATTTTCATTTCACAGTGAAATACTTTTATTTTTATATTTACATTAGAACTATGGCCGGATTTTGTACCAACCTAGATCTTTTTGTGAAGTTAAGAAGTGGCGGTGATCTGAAAAATTATATATTTCTATATGGAAACTAAATAAACTAGTAAAGTTTGTCGCCAACAAGGAGACCAATTTGTTAATTATAATTCAGCAAGAACAGTAGAGTCTTTTTTGCCAACAAACTATATTATAATAACATTAAAATCTCTTTTAAAGTTTCGTTCCGATTCACCCCTGCCTTTCTATTCACCCCTTTTTACGGTAATAAGCAAAAAAAAAAAGACGTTCTACTTCCATAGTAGAAGAAAGTTCCGAGGAAGAGTTGCAGTACTGGTACTTAATAAAATTGAAAGACAACGGCAAAACGAATCTGGCAACTTTGGTCGAATACCTTTCCAGTAATCCAGAAACGCTATCCGAAGTACGCGAGCGACTATTTAAAAAGCAGCTATGCTATTCTCTAAGAGACAACGTCTTGGCTGTACTCGTCGACGAGCTCGTCGTCGAGACAGCGTTGAGATCGACCGAGCGCGCAGCGCTGATTTAAACGGTATTCTCTAACGCAATATGGTCGTCGTCGAACTCTAGGCTGTAAACCTCCCGTCGCTGTATCGTAGACGAATTAGGCCTGTGAACAAATGTCTTTAAATCATAATCGAACAATCTCGACTTAGGGTTTTATGCGTTTAAAATATAATTGTAAGGTCTATCTTTAACTATTTTAAAGAATGAAATAGAACTATAAACGAATTTTATAATTATAAGAGCTAATTGTATTTTTTATCAAACAATTTATGGTTATTGACGATTTGTCGCACTGACAGTGACACTTGACTTAAGCCACTTAGCCGAGTCGACGCAGCGCTAGTTTTGTATACAAAACCACTTGTTATTGATAAAATTCAACTTTAAAAACTTTTTGGTGCTTTACAATGATTCATTACCGACGTTATTTTTTAAAACTACTTGACATGAGTATTCAAGCTGAAATTTGGTTGCTTTTACCATGTTTCTTTAGTTGTATCAGCGATAGTTTTGAACAAAGTTGTGTGACTAGAAGTATAAAATATTACCTACCCACTGAAATGTAAGTATAATAATTTCACTGTTTAATGTTCTTAGTACCTACCTATTATCATAATATTGTGATCCACAAGTTACAAATATTTTTATAATAACAAGTTTACCTTTATTATTGCAACATAACATTGTGTATTTTAAGCATGCCAAGAATTGCAGTCCCATCCCATGCGCAAGTAGAAGTTTTAGTAGAGTTCATGGAGGAAAGACGTTGGCTTGCGACAGGGCACGCTCGAACATCGCACGCACGTGATCGCACTCAAGCGGCATGGAAAGAATTAGCTATCAGGCTAAACAGTGATGGGAGTGGCTGCATTAAAAGTGGGCAGCAATGGTCAAAGGTATGTTCATCTAGTGCATTTAAACAAGTGTGGTCCATCAGCATTATTGAGCAAGTGTACTTTTACTATGAACAAAGGCAAATATCCAGTTAAAACATTGGCAGTAATTGTTATTCTGATATGGGTTATTTTACTTTCGTAGTATTGGAAGGACAAGAAGTCTGCAGTAAGAAAAAAGCTAGTCAGATAAGGATGGCTAGGCAACAAACAGGTGGTGGTGCACTAGAGGAACGCTTCCTTACACCAATTGAAGAAAAAATTGTTGCAATAATGGGCGGTGAAGGCTTTTTTACTGGTGATAGGGAGCTGGAAATTGATCTTATTCATGTATTTATGTTTTTTTTGTTATACTTGTTTTAATTTTATTTTTGGCTAAAGTATACAGAATAACAATATATAGTTAAGTATATTTCCTGATAATCTAATACTCAAAAAAAAAATTTTTTAGCCAATTGCTAATGAAGCTGGACCAAGTTCCCATGCAAGTGCTAATGTGCCAGATGGTATACCCGAAGAGTCAGATGCTTTGGTCTGGGTATGTATAATATAATGAAAAATTATTCTTTCCATACTTATGTTATCTCCAGAAGCATTAAGTAGAATTATGTTCACAGAGCATACAAGATGCCACAGTGGAGACTCATGCTACACAAGACTCGGAAAGCATACTTCAGGTATAATGGGATTTCAATTTCATTGTATAATATTTAAACTGCATACTGTGAAGTTACCAATCTCAAGTTAAATTTTGTAGAGTCATCAATTACTCCCTGTACTCCCGGTGGAACACACTAGGACTGCAGGCATGCTTCAAACTGAACAGTCTACACCTTCAATACCAGTATGTTAATTACACTAATATCATAATACTGTGATGGTCAATAAAATAAGACCTAAAATGTTATATAATTATGTACCTATTTGCAGGATGTACAATCAGGCCCACCTTTACATAGAGACTGTACGCCAATGGAAAACCAGCCTAATACAGAACAAATGGTAATGTTTTAAATAAAAGTCATATAATAAATAAGTATGATATACGTACTACTGAACATTTAAGTAACTTTTTTTTTGTATTACAGTTCGAGCCTAGATCGCCACCTGCAGTGTCTCATAGGCGTAATGCCCCAATCGCTTCTTCATGTAAGGATAATTAACTTATTTTTTATTTATTTTAGTGTAAGAAGCACTACATAATAAGTACATAATGGTCTCACTTTTGATTCGCAAGTTGGACAGAGTTGCTGTGTATTTTTTTTATTGGTCAGCCTCTTAAACTGTACTAATGTACCTAAACTCCATTGTTGTATTTATAAAAAATAATACCTGTAATAGTCAGAAATTTGTTGCATTTTTTATGTCCTTAGCACCTCGTAGGCGTCGTTTGGTAACGACACGACGCCGTTTGATCCAGCGCTCACCACCTTCACAAAGGCAGTCACAAATGGCGAGCCTGACTGAACGTTTTGTAGCCATTGAAGAAAGGCGTTTGGAAAATGAAAGGCTCCTTATTGAAAACCAGCAGAAGATGTTAGACGTTTTTAAAGAGATAAGTGAGTCTTGGTCAAGGCAGACCCAAGCACTGCAGGATTTATGTGCATCTATAAGACGAGGGAGTTAAATACCATGGACATAGATCTACCATATATGTATAATTATTAGATAGATGTTAGGAAATGTGTTTTTTTTTTTAAAATTTAAATACTGTTCAAAACTATACAAGATTTTGATTTAATTTTGACTTATCTTTGTTTAGTACTTTATGCCATTACTCCTAAATTAATTTATATTTTTTTCTTGGCTATGCATAAGCCAGTAGTGAGTGTCAAAGTGTCAGTACAAAATAAAAAAACAAACTACATAATTATTGTTTTTCTTTATTTCTCAATGTCCCATTCTGTATTATACATAATTATGCACACACATAAAAATAATATCATTAATTACTCAAGTCCCATGCAATGAGACACAATTGATTAGCTATTATTCTGACATACCGGTAAGTCAACTAGGGCTTAACCGGTATAAAAAAATTGAAAAATAGATTGAATATAAATAAAAGAATAATAATTAACAACTTAAAAATTTATGAAATAATATAAAATAAAAAAACTGTTAAAATAACTGAAAAGTGAATACTGATTTATCTCTGCACATAACTAAACAATAAAACCTAATTAAATACTTTCATTAAAATAAAAATTGCCTATTTAGTGGAAAAACCATGATCATAATATAATCAATTATGGTGAGTATATCCTATCTAAACATGTTTTCCACTTCTAAAAAGAAAGGAAGAGCATACTTAGACATGACGTGCTCGCCATAACTGATTAACTAAATCTCGCCTACTCATCTGCCCGCTCACTAAATCATCCTGTGGTGCAGCCTGCTGCATCAAGGTCCTAAGTAACCTAGATTCTTCATCTAAGTCACTTTGGTCTAACTTAGGAGCTGGCAGCCCGGCCCGATTACACATGTTGTGTAAGACACAACAAGCAATAACAATTTTTCCCACCATTATAGGGTCATAGTGCAACACTCTGTGTACTAATAAACACCTAAACCACCCTTTCAGTAAGCCAATAGTTCTCTCCACACTGTTCCGAGCACTGCTGTGTAAATCATTATAATGGCTCTCTGGAGTTCCGGCTTCTGGATTACTTATGGGAGTCATTAAATATGGCCTTTGTGGATACCCTGAGTCACCTGAAATCATTGAACAAAGCAGGAATTTAGTGCAATCCTGAGTTGTGATTAAATGACCATTGTTTAGTAGGTAAATAAGAACTTACCAAGTAAGTATACTATTTCTCCATTATTATTGAGATTTATCAGCAGCTCCTTAACTTTTGTGTTTGAAAATACAAAACTGTCATGTGTTGCACCCCCAAAAGTCACATCCACATGTAAGATGTTTAGATCAGCATCATTAATCTGAAATAAGCACAATATTTAGATTTTTTTGAATATCTATACACCTACCTACATTAAAAAAGTACTTTAGTGATTGCAACAAGAAACACCAACAACTTACAATTAAAACATTCCTAGCATGATAGCCTTTTCGGCAATAATACCTCTCCTCGTGTTGCTTAGGACGTATCATGGAAACCAGGGTACCATCAACACAACCTAGCACCCCTGGAATTTTGAATTTTTCATAAAACCTGTAATCATAATTAAGTGTATGGCTAGTTTGAATTCTATTTTCTAATTTAACAAATCTAGAAAGACGAAAATAAGAAATTGTTTACACACTCACTGTTTGTGTGCCTACTTACTTTGACTTGAGCACTTGTCGATCATTGTGGTTTTGGGGAAATCTAATATATTTGTTGATTATGGCTTTGTTGTTGAGTGCGTCTACAACTTCGTGGATTGCCCTAGAGGCAGAAGGCTGAGATACGCATGTATCTACATTTTTGCCAATGATTTTTTGGTAACTTCCATTAGCCAAAAATGATAGAGTGGTTAATATCTGAAAAATCATGAATTCATTAAAGTTTTTGCTGTTGTGTGGTTACTCACCATAACTCATCAAAACTTAGAATTATAAACTGTAAACAAACCTTTAGCTTGTTGGTTAAACCGCTGGAACGAAGTCGCGGACGCAAATAAGGAGCTAAGTCATTTTGCAAAATATTTATTAAGTCTTCAGAAAGTCTGTAAATGTGAATGAAATCCCGATCACACGATATTTTATTTAAATTTCTTTGTTGTTTCGCCTGTCGAGCTTTCTCTACCACGTCACTTTTTTTTGCTTCTTCTAATAAATGAAGCTTCACCATTAACCGAGCTGACATTTTCACTTAATAAACAGTTAAAAATTTATAAAACTTAAATAAACGAACTATTACTTTATTATTAAACAAATATAATGAAAGATACGCGCAAATATTGTAGCTTTTGGATTTGACAGATGAAATCGAGGCTGTGGGCGAGGCTGTAAGCGTCGTCGGCGGCACTCGACGCCAGGGGGGTTTTATTATATTACTCTTTGCTCGACGCTGTTTTTTCTTAGAGAATACCAAAATGTATGAAGAACTGTCAAATCGGCCCTCTCAAGCCCTCCGTGAGTAGTTCAACTCACAGCCGTCGCAGCCTTGAGCGCTAGTGTAGTTACTAGCAGCTTAGTGAATACCATTCTGTTGATTCGTCGCTGAGACAGCGCTGCGCGCAAGGCTGTATGCTTAGAGAATAGCACTGCAGCTTAAGTACTGTGTCTGAAGATAAGTGTTTAGCCCTTTATACATCACTTGCGCTCTCGAAATGGAAGTACTTAGCTCTTTGACAATTTCTGAAAGAAGAAAACTATGCTGCCCTTCCATCTTATCCAAAGCTCTTAAATGCCAAGAAAAGATATTATCCACCACAGGAAAGTATTGAGATTACCGAAAAAGGAGCACAAATAAAAAAAATCATACAAAATATTATTTTTTACCGAATGATTACTCGGCTGCGGATGGCCGGCGCTGATTTATTTTTTCGTGGATGGAGAATGACCCTAGCTATCATATACTCACGCTATACATGCAATATATTAGTACAATTGAAGAAAAAAAATGAAACAAAATTAATTCGATTTTTTGTATGGAGCGAATCACGTTTCATTTTTTTTCTTCAATTGTACTAATATGTTGGGTGTATGGCGTGAGTATATGATAGCTAGGGTCATTCACTATCCACGAAAAATAAAATCAGCGCCGGCCATCTGCGGCCGCGCGAGTAATCATTCGGTAAAAAAAAAATAATCTCTCCAAGAATTACTAGTTGTAGGTACCTTATATGCTATCAAAACTATATGCTAAAAAAAAAGAAGGTCAGAACAGCCAAATGAGACAAAAAATATACTTTGAATTTATTTTAAATGGCAAAAAATATCATAAACAATTATTATTTTTTGAGGAATGATTACTCGCGCGGCCGCAGATGGCCGGCGCTGATTTTATTTTTCGTGGATAGACAATGACCCTAGCTATCATATACTCACGCCATACACCCAACATATTAGTACAATTGAAGAAAAAAAATGAAAGGTGATTCGCTCCATACAAAAAAATCTAATTATTTTTTTTTCAGACAAACTATCAACTTTAGAAGAAATTTCACAAGAGTAAAAGTTGTCAGGAATATCATAAAGAATCACATAAAAAAAAAATCGCATCGATATTGGAACTTTGTTGCCTATGTCCACTAATTTTCGATATGGAACCACTGTGCGCCGTTATACTGCTAACTAACTCCGTAGCTTCTTGCGTCGAAAAGGGTGAACACGTCATGGCAATATTTCTAGACTTAGCAAAGGCGTTCGACACAGTATCGATCGAGCTGCTCCTGTCTAAATTAGAAGGAATTGGCATACGAGGAAATGCGCTTCAATGGTTTCAAAGCTACTTATCAAATCGCCAGCAACTAGTTAAAGCAGGTGATTACTCTATCGGGCTACTGCCAATAAACTTCTAACGCTCCACTCCGATGCTGAAATTATTTCTTATGCAGACGACATGGCAATCCTATTCCATACTAGATCTTGGGAACAGGTGTATCATCTTCTCCGACTCTCAGTAGGAACCTACTTACTCTTAACTTGAAAAAAACAAAACTCCTCCTCATCACTTAACACTCAAGTTCCACACATGCTGCAACGATCACCTCCCACCACTCACAAATTGTACATGTACACCTATAGACCGCATTTCCTCCTTCAGATATCTAGGTATAACAATAGACGAAAAGGACATTTGGGCCCCTATTAAAAATTCGCGTGTCACGGTGGTTTTAACTTTGCTTTGTAGATCTAGAATTACCTTTTCATATCCTGAAATCGAATTTGAATGTTTTACTCCGGTTTCAGAGAAATCTTACTTTTTCGGGTGCTGAAATTGAGGTTATAACACAATACTTCTTTTTGTTTAAAATATATTTGGAAATAAAATAATATTATGGTAAGGATTAATATTGATTTCTCAATCAAGAAAACACTAGGTACCTACTTACATATTTAACTTCTCTTGCTAGATATAGAATATGGAAAGATTACTACCCCGTTTCTTAGTGAGTTCAGTATGCCAACCATGATTTGTAGTTTGTGTAGGAAGGGGCTTAATTATATAGCAGGTTTTATTAAAGTAAGCTATTCTATGGCTGCTTACTTTAAGAAAAAAAAAAAAATAGTAAAATAGTACGCAAATATTTATTCTTCGGCAAAAATATAATCTAGAAATTGCGCTGGGGCACTAATATCATTAAAACGACCCCAGCTTAAATACCACAATACGGTCATAGTGTGAGCGCAGCACCCTACTGTACGATTTCCCACTAAGCAACTACAATAATAGGCAATGATACTCTCTAAAGAATTTGCCCTATGTTGCTCTTTACTTATCAATAAATACGTATAATAAATCCTTCTGCTCACATGTCTCGATTTAATTCTGGCCCTAACAAGATAATTGTTTTGACCTAATATTAAGGGCAAATCTTCTTCTATTAAATCATTACCTATTTCTATTCTATAGGTACCATTCGCCCGCACATGCTCCCCATAATAGGATCTTGCCTGTTTTAATTGGTAAGATCCTAAAGCAAATCTTCTTAATTCGATTAATGATAATCTTGGAAAGTTATTTAGATAGGGAGCACTGCTGTTTATGCTTTGGAAAATCGTACGTCTTCTATTTATATGTTCCCTTTGAATAAATTCCGATAAATAATTTATAGTATTTAATCTCGACAGAGCAATATTTAGGTACTCCACAGCATCGGGTCTATCATCAATCGTAGGGTGGAACTTATTCAAAAGGGAACAAGCTATTTTGAAATCAGTCATAAGGTGACTTGACGCTCTATTAAAATATTCCTGGCAAAATAGTTTAAAATCTCTTTTGATTCTCCCATTTACAACTTCTACCACCCACCGGCACATTGTTACACATCTAGATTTATTAGCCTGGTGGGTGGTTAATTGATTTTCGTTTTCCGATAATGACTCAGGCATATGAGTTTTATAATTATAACTTTCTAACTCAGGAATCACATCTCTAAATCCTTTGTCCAAAATAAATACATCACTGGGTCTAAAAAATGAGCGCATGGGGCCATTTTCAGAAGTAAATAAGGCACTCATAATTGATGAATCATTTTTTGTGGCTTCATATGGCCCCACGCACTCTAAAATATAGCCATCACAGCAAACAAATAAGAATGGCTTTACAAGATTGGCATATTTATGCAGACTATACGTCCTTTTTTGATACGAATAGTTACTGCTGCTTTGTACATAAACATATGTGCCATCACATATAACAATGGCAGGTTTCACATTTGAAGCCATGTTGGCATTTCCAAAAAAAACCCTCTGGTATGATTCTATTCCGTGCTACATTTTGGATAGATGTGTGATTTATTCCTATATGTCTAGAAACAAACTGTTCATTTAAACAATTTCTTGCAATATTCATTTTTCTTTCCAAAGTGGATCTTGGCATTTTAAAAAGAGTAGACAGTCTTTCATTACTATCACCTGTTCTAAGTTTTACTAAAAATATACAGAGAGCCACTGAAGGATTTGGAAAGTGATCATATAACATGGGGGTAAAATTTAGGAGGTCATTGAACTGCTCTGCAGTAAGTCCTAACCAATAATGGCATAAAGAAGAATCCATTGAGTTTATATCATTAAAGTCTAACTGTCTCTCAGTAGCTTTTTCAAGTTTTGAGAAAATATCATCTACTTGGATCCAGTAAAATAGGAATATAGGGCTTCTAGTTCATCCCAACGATTGCTATTCAAATGATATCTGCAGATTCTTGCAGTAAAGGGAATATATACTTTACGATGTAAAAGCAAAACTTCCTTTATAGTGCCTGGTACTAAAAGACGTTCAGTGTTCTCGCAACCAAGGAATAAGCAATGACGTGAACTTGCCGAAACCCTTTTGTACTTCAGAGAATTAATTTTTAAAAACATTCGAGGCAATTGTTGTTCATGAGGTGGTGGAACCGGCAGTGGAGGTGGTACAGGAATCACAGCATCTGCGATGCTATCAGTCGTTGGCGCAGACTCCACGGTGGGTCTGTCAACATCAACCGCCTGGCTCTGTATTTGTCTTGATGCAGCCTCCCAACAAGCACGACAAACTCGTTCCAAGCGCAAGACCTAAAATAAGAAAATATTATATTTATACAATTTATTTTGCACAATTTGTTAAATCATAGTAATTCTGCCAAGATAAAAACACTTATATGATGAGCTGGTGTCCATCTTAGTATAATGTTCCTTTGAGGACAGTCTTGACTAACCCTGTGAGTTCTGCGTGTTGCAATAGACATGCTGCATGCAAAACATATGTTAAGGTGTCCAAGAGCAGGGGATATAAGTGTGAGAGTTGTGTTTGATGAGGTCCGGTTTTGTAATAATAAATAACATTCAACACACAGGATATCATCAGACAATATCTGAAAAGGTAAAAGAAAAAAAAACAGTGAATTCCTAAGTAGGTAAAACATACATTTATTCATGTGCTTATTACAATAGCCTAGGTTTCCCCACAGATCTAAAATCCATTGCAAAATAGTTTTAACACAAATGTTAGATTATATTATAATAGCAACAAGAATAATGTAACCAGGATTTTGTAAAACCCAATTGAAAAGAGTGCCATGGAGTTTCTTGCTCATTCTTCTCCATAGAGGCCTACCTCCGTTTAGGAACAAGCAACTAGCTTCAACTGTCTAACTAACTAACCGCTTTCTTGATAATTCAAAAGTGCCTGTAAATTGTCTAATTGAAATTAATGTTTTTACTTTGACTTTGTTTGTCATTATGATTACAAGGGAACAATTAAAAGTTCTATCCAGAGGATAGCTCTGAGATAAATACTTTTATATTTTATAAGTTATATAAATACTATATAACTTACAAAAAATAATAACTAAGCTTTACATATGGAAATAATTGTGAATAAAAAAATGTACATATTAACTCATTGACTGCGGGAAAACACACACGTTGTGTTTCGACAAAAAAACGCAAGTGCGGCGCACACACACCGTATGTGTTTTTCTATGGCGAACACGCGTACATTGGTAGCTAGCCGCACTCGCGTTTGGCGCAGCGAATGTTCGCCCGCAGTCATCGGGCTAAAATATGTAATCAAAATAATGTTTGTGTTCCTACATTCAACAGGGATGTCGAAATACAGGGGGTCGGCGGATAAGACAGGGGCCGGATTACCGGGGTCCACTGTATTGTGTGCATAATGGCTTAATAAACTTAGGACACACTAAGAAAAGTAATGGTAAATGCAAAGCTTTATAGCACACTTATAATAAAACTGTTTTAAAACCAATTGAAGGTTTACTGCCTGAATACAAGTCTTAGGTAGCTGTTTTGTTGGATGTTCATTTCTGTTAGAGTGGAAATAATAGAGATTTAAAGTTGACGATGATCACTTGCACACATGCTAAATGATCATATAAATCGCGTAAATGGTACATTATAAACTTACCGGTGTAGGTGTTACCCAGGATCTCAGAAGGATAAGCATTGGTTCATCTAATTCTTCGATTTGACGTTTACGAAGATTAGGCGCCAAACGGAGGGAGCAATTGACACACCGCACACAAGCGAAAAATCGATAAAAGCTGGCATAAACTGAAAAAATAAAAATGTCATAAAACCTTTTCCAATTGTTGTATCTTACGACTCAATGAACGGGCCTAGATACCTGCGCCTGCGCCGGCCGGCCATGAGTCACCGAACGGACGCCATCTTAGTCCAAAGTTTGACTTGTTAAGCGGCGGATGTGTTTTAAGCAATTTTTGTGACATTTCAATCTCAAATATTGTAAGTTATTGTGAAATTATTGGTGTTTCAACAATGGATGCCCTTCCAGGAGGTAGTAATTGTTTATTTTTATAGTGATCCAAATTTATAAGTCAGATCTTTCATTTGATATGATTGTTTTACGAAATAAGTTCTTTTTTTTTTCAAACAGAGTTTTCTCATAGTGTAAAAGTTTAATTTCCTGCCATTTCATTCCTTAAAATAACCTTCACTGCACTCTTTATTTACTGTTTAATTAATAAAAGTAACTTTTAAAGGCGACCAATTTAGACGCTTTAACAAAATATGCGTTTGAATGAGAATTAATATTGAGTCTCCTGTGTAACTCGACTAAGTATTAACTACACATCCGGGACGCGTCCCGGCTTAGCACGGGTTTGTCTTTGTAGATATACATAGAGTGTGAAAGACTTTTTCTAGATTTAATAGAAAGAAATAATTATTCAATACATCACTTCCATGTAACTAGAACGATTTTAACGATGCACGTCTAGTAAGCGTTCCAGGGGGGATTTTGTGTCATCTGGGTCGAGAGGCAACGTGATACCTGAGCTAATTTATACAAAAGATATATAAAATATATACTAAAATCTCCCTAATGGATTAACATACCTATTAGTGAAAACTACTTTTTTTAAATTTTACTTCTTCTTTCTAGGATCCAACAATGAAGAAATTTGTATTAACAGAATAACTCTTGTGAGTTACTACCTCGGTAGTAACTCACAAGAGACCCCCCTCTCCCCCTCCCTCCCTCTTAGACCGACACTCTCGAGTGTCGGTCTAAGAGGGATGTTGATAGAATGCATTATTTGTGTAACAAAGTTGCAAATGCCCTAAGAGTGCCGGAATTGTCAAGTGACATAAAAAGTGTCTTAAGCAAACTGGTTTACACATACAAACAAAAGCTAGAAACATCACATAAAAACTTTGAGCGATGTAAAAACTCTAATAAAGATTGGTTTGAAACGTATGTTACATTTCCTGTACCGAGCAGAGGACAAAAAAGAAGTAGTGGTTCGGGTGGACGTCCTGTTAAAGACTTTGAAGACTGTTCTGAACGTACGAAACGCAAAAAGACCGAAGACGTTAGGAAGAATTTGACACCTGCTGAATTAGCTTTTGCTGCACAAATGGAATACCGCGCAGCAGGAGAAGTTAATAAATCTAAATTGATAAAAGATATTTCTGCAGGTACAACTTTTAAATTAGTTGATGAACCACATGCACGCTATACGCCAGACAAAGCTTTGTCTTTAGTTATTGAAAGCCACCTAACAAAACACCAATACAATTTATTGCGTAAGTCTGCATTAGAGTTAAATTGCAATCTTTACCCTAATTACGAGTCTGTAACAGAAGCTAAAAAGAACTGTTACCCCGAGGGTATTATGTGTACTGAAATAAAAGCTGAAGTATCTCTCCAAAATCTTTTAAATCACACTGCTGAAAGACTGTTGCTTTCTCTAAAAGAAGTGATTTTACATTTGCATCCCAATCAGAAGCAAGACCTGAGCCTTATTTCAAAGTGGGGGTGTGACGGATCTGGATGCCATTCTCAATACAAACAAAAGTTTCAAGACCAAGAATCATCGGACGAGCACATGATGGTTACGACAATAGTGCCAATACGTGTAATAACTACGAATAATGTACTTGTCTGGCAAAATCCCCGGCCTTCTTCACCACGATACTGCCGGCCTTTGAGGCTTCAGATGGCTCCTGAAACATCTGAACTCTCAAGACAAGAAGCTGCAAATTTACAAATAGAGAGAGCAGACCTTTTGCCGACAAAAAATGAGGAATGGTGCATTAAACACGACCTAAAATTAACAATGGTAGACGGGAAAATGATAAACGCTCTAACTGACACCAGCTCAGCGATGCGTTGTTACCTTTGTGGAGCCACAAGCAGGGATTTTAACAAAATAAATGTTTGTTTAAAAAAACCAGTGAAGACCGAAAATTTAGAATATGGCATTTCTTCCCTCCATGCCTGGATAAGATTAGCTGAATGCGTGTTACATCTGGCATATAAATTAAAACTTGGCAAGTGGCAAGCAAGAGGCGAAAGAGATCGTTGCTTCAGAAAAGAAACGAATTCAGAAAGAATTCTTAGAAAAACTTGGACTACATGTGGACAAACCGAGACAGGGAGGAGGGACGTCAACAGACGGTAATACAGCACGCATAATGTTCCAGCACGCAGAAGAAGTATCTCAAATCACTGGCATCAATTTAAATATTATTAATCGATTGCATACAATATTAAAACTTTTATCGTGTGGTTATAGAATACGCACAGAAAAATTTAAACACTTTTGCCTTCAAACCGCGTCAGCATTTGTCATAAACTATCCGTGGTTTAACATGCCAACTACGTTGCATAAAATATTTGTCCACGGTCATCAAATTGTTGAAAGTATGGGTATTGCTATAGGACTTCTAAGTGAAGATGCGCATGAAAGTCGCAACAAGGACATTAGAAAGTACAGAGAGCAATTCTCAAGAAAATTTTCATGGAAAATGACTATGGAAGACACATACCATAGACTCATGGTATCTTCAGACCCTTATATAACCGGATTAAGGACATTAATGTCAAAAAAAAAATTCGTCTTTGTCTCCTTTAGACCTAAGTCTAATAGATGAAATTTTTGCATAAAACAATATTCTCTTAATATACTTTATGTTCTCACAACGATGTTTTATTTAATACATATCCCGTTATTATAACAACCTGTTACTCTTGAACATGTTATTTCTCAGTTAAATAAATTAAATTAGGATTTATTCATGAAAATATTAACAAACTCAGCAAATTAAATGAACATTAGGTTTATGCCAACTTTTATCGATTTTTCGCCTCTGTGCACCGGCGAGAGTGAGGGCGGTTCGCCAGGACTCTACCAGGTGTAGACATTTATTAGGAGGAAAAAAGAGTCCAAATCTCACTTATACTAAATAGAGTCAATTTGTTCACTTATCACTAAAACAGGAGTCCAATATCTCAAAACAAATACACTGGAGGAACGTAACGCTCAACTCGTCAGCTTTAAATTAGCGATGAGCGTTGAATGAACGAACTAGTTAATTCGACCGTCGACGTACTGTGAACGAATCGACGGTTCACCGATACTGGATGGACTAGTTGAATCCGTAGACGGCTCAGACGCTTAAACGGAAACTCGGAACGTGACGACCGACGACGCGAGAACGTAGTCGATACATTCGTCCGATGAAATAAAATAATTGAGCAAACCAATTTGAACTTTAAGTAAAAGCGTAATTAAAGTTCAAATTTAGTAGTTACGTAGTTTCGCAATGCAAAACCTATTAATATTATTATAGGTACCTACAGCACGCGGGAGACTAGTCTACAGCGTACGTCACCGGTCCGTCGTGCCGCCGCCGTAGCCTTCGTCACAACGTTTACCAAGTTAACTAGTCGACGAATTCAACTAGTTGATCGACTAGTCGATAAACGAAATTCAACGGTCTAGTTTCGTTGACGCAAAATACGTCGACGACCCATCTCTACTTCAAATTTTAACGAACAGAAGTAAATACGGAGGAATAAATTCAACTCAACGCAAAACTAACGGCACGAAACAATTTAATCGATTGACACATTGATTTGACAGATAGATCCGTCTCGGTGTGACCATATAAAATATTTTGGTAATCGATTTATAAATAATTAATTTACATAACTAAAAAGAAAATTATAAACGCTAAAAACGCTTTATAGGTATGTATGGGGTTACTAACCTATGACCTAACCACAATAATGTCTGTGGGTAAAATATACTCTTTCAGATTATAATTCCTTCGTGTTTTCTTTATTTAGTTTTTTTTTCTATTTTATTTGAACCCTCGCGCCTAATCAGTTAAATGAGACTGTACTATTAGCTTAGTATTACGACCGGATTATAGCTATTGCATTGCAGTGTCTCTGGTCATTTTCGTCGGCGGATTAATAAAATATCGATATTTACTATCGATTACAATTATTTAATTTATATAGTTTGTCGTCTGGCAACATTTAGGTTAAGTTTTAATAGTGGAACTGGCATAAAATCAATAGACGTAAATTAATTATGTTTCCCAATGCAAGGGTAAAAGAAATGTTGTTAAAAAAAAACGCGAGCATGTAAAAATACGACTTAATTTTTGAGAAATAAATAGTCTTGACATGGCACCAAAAATAAGGGGCCCATTGGTTGTCATTCTCCTTTGTCATTTAAATTAAACCTCACATTCACTTGCTTGCGGGTCGCGTCAGGAAACTCATTAATGTTATGAAAAAAATTACGAGACTGCACACCGATTCAAATTCTCCGAACAATATATTGTTCGGTCTCTGTCAATCGGTACTCCAGTATGGAATATCCGTCTGGGGCGGAGCTGGGAAAAGCTCTTTCATCAAAATCGAAAAGGCTCAAAGAGCCTTCATCAGAGTGATGCTCAAAAAATCATTTCGGTTTCCGACAGATCTGCTATTCGATGAGTTTCCAGTCCTCCGAGTACGTCAGTTATATTTTCTCAGTGCCACCCTACATGTTCACGAAACCATAAAAAACAGAGCTTACTACCAACACCTACTCATAAAACGTATTCCACATGTCCCTATTTCTATTGCAAACAGTCTTCTCGCCAGACGCTGCCCCTCATACTTACACACACATACATGTATACAATAAAACAAGTAAGTACTGTGATATCAAAGATCCACCACCATAAACCTACCATTCATGTAAAAGAATCACAAAAAGTTAGCTTCTCTCCCTGTCACACAATGAAACCGAGGCATTACTAAATTAAATATAAATATATATGAGGAGTATATGAGAGGAGTTATATATATATATATATATTTAACTCCTCACACATAAATCACACTCACAACAGTCACAATCTCACTAGCACACCATTTCAACATCACACTCACACCTCACCTCATTATAACACACACCTTATCTCGCCATCACACTCACACACCACAACCACATGTTACATATTCGCGTAACACGTGAACCGCTGATCGCGCGTTACCCTAATTACCGCGGACTTTGGATCGCAACAGCGGAGACACGAGTCGCCGACGCAGCTCAACGTGGTGCAGCCCGGCACCGGACATCGCGGCCTTCGCGAAATCGTCACTTTTGGCACAGCATCGGTCAACTGTCGACATCTTAGTTAATATTTTACATTGTAATTTCTGTAATTAAATTTAAGTTCAAATAAATTTTGTATTTTTTTCCATCCTCCGGCTACAGCCTTCGTAATTGGCGCAGTCGGTAGGATACTCGCGGGCCGGTTCGCGAGAGTAAATTGCTAGGATCGCGAGTCACCCGGGTGGCTTCGGGCACCGTACGAGTATCCGGAATCTACAAGAGCTGCAGTCCAGAGGAGTATCCAGACATCGATACAGAAGAGGTACAAAATCATTGCAAGTAAGTACTTTAGAATCGCTCTAGAGTCGCTTCCCTTTTTTTTATCCTATAAGATTCCAAGATTTTCCATCCAAGGCAATCTCGGTCCCCTAGGTTAGGTAATAGAATTAATATTTTAGACGCTAATAGAAATTTAGAGGCAGAACAGGAGGATAGTAATAGTTCATATATATCAAGTATGGCTGACTCAGTGGATCAAGTTTACAAGGCCCTACGATTGTTGCCGGAGTTCGACGGAAACTCGAACGTATTAACTCGATTTATAAAACTATGTGATCAACTAGTACAGCAGTTTATGAGAAACGGACCGGAGTTTCAATTAGCTAATTTAGCATTATTAAACGGGATTTTGAACAAAATAGTAGGACCCGCATCGCGTACGATTAATTCGAATGGTATCCCGGAGACTTGGGAGGGAATTAGAAGTGCTTTAATAAATAATTTCGCCGATCAACGCGATGAAACATCTTTATATAATGACTTGGCACTTTTAACGCAGGGTTCGTCCACCCCGCAAGAATTTTATGAGCGTTGTCAAAACCTTTTCAGTACTATTATGACTTATATCAGCCTACATGAAACGATAGCGAGTACCATTGAATCGAAACGCACTTTGTACAAGAAACTCACGTTACAGTCGTACTTACGTGGTCTACGTGACCCGTTGGGCTCTCGCATTCGTTGCATGCGGCCTGATACAATAGAGAAAGCCTTAGAGTTTGTGCACGAGGAAATGAACACGTTGTACCTGCAGCAGCGCAACGACCATGTTCCCGATAGGAAGACGCAGCCTCAGGTTAGTCCAAAAATTCCTTATGGCTTTATGCCACCAATTCACGTGGCACCACCCACACCGCGTCCGTCTAATTTGCAACCCCCAGGATCTTTTAATATGCCAGGGCCATCGCGACCACCTATGCTTCAAGGACAACACCCTGCCCCAATTTAGAGAAACCAACCCCCACAAAATCGCGGGCCCACACGTACTCAACAAATGTTCAGTTCTCCACCGCCTAATTATATACCCCAGGGTCAAGTTTTTAGAATGCCTGGTCCCAGGCCAACTACAAGTAACACCCCACACCCGATGAGTGGCGTAAGTCACTACGTGGCTAAACCATTCGCGCCGCGCGCGTCCCATGATTGGTCCAAATCTGGGAATCCGCCACCCTCGAATTATTTCAGAACGCGGGAATTTAACTTTAACGATTTTAATGACCAGTTGCAGTATGACAATTATAGCGATTATTTTGTTAGCGATTATTACCCCCAGGAATATTTTGAGTATCCCATTTACGCGTACCCGAGTGAATATGTGTATGAGCAACCACAGTGTACAGATTCTTATGTTATAGTCGAGGAAGTTAAGGATCCAACCCCGTCTGCTGAAAAAGAGGATTTTCAGAAGGACCCCAGATCAGACAAGTCAAAATAGAAATTAATTTGCAAACGCAAAGGCAATTACCATATATTCAGATTTCAAATCCCCCGCTTAAACTATTAATTGACACTGGCGCAAATATGTCTTTTGTGAGTCCCGAAGTTGTTCAAAAATTCTTTCCCCACATACCGTGCAATTATGATCCCTTTGAAGTAACGAATATTCACGCTACCACAAGGAGTGATTACTCCATTACTTTACCGTGCTTTCAGGAATTTAACGAGGCAGGTGATATAACTCTCTTCGTTTATGCATTTCATAAATTTTTTGATGGTTTGATCGGCTATGATTTATTAGAAAAATTAGAATCTAACATTGACTTAAAGAACAGATTGTTGATAACTCGTAATTCTAGTAACCCTTTATTAATGTACGACTCTCGCAATAGTAACTTATACGAGGATATAATACCTGCTAACTCATCTAAATTAGTTAAAGTTCCTATAAACTCTGCGGACGGTGACGTTTTTATTCCTGAACAATGCATTTCAAATTGTTTAATAAGTGATTGCGTTACAACAGTTAGAAATAATAGAGGTGTAATTGAGGTAGCGAATACGTCACGTCATGACGTAGTCTTTTCTATGGATCGCCCTATTAGTGCTGAGTTGTTCAATGTCCAGTGCACGCGCACTAAACAACAGTCCGGCCGCGTAAAGGAAGTTTTGTCTCGTCTGCGTACGGATCATTTGAACCCCGAAGAAAAAACTAATTTAGAAGTACTTTGCGCTCGGTACGCTGATGTATTTTATATTGATGGCGAACCATTATCTTTTACGAACCAAGTAAAACACTCTATTCGAACTACAGATGATGTGCCTATCTATACGAAAAGTTACAGATATCCTTTCATACATAAGCAGGAAGTCCAGGATCAAATTTCTAAAATGCTAGAACAGAATATCATACGTCCGTCTCAATCTGCGTGGAGCTCCCCCGTCTGGGTAGTTCCCAAGAAAGCCGACGCCAGCGGAAAAACCAAATGGCGCTTGGTAATAGACTTTAGGAAATTAAATGAGAAAACTATAGATGATCGTTATCCTATACCCAACATTTCGGACGTCCTTGACAAGTTAGGTAACTGTCACTATTTTACCACCCTTGACCTCGCGAGTGGAATTTATCAAGTGGAGATGAACCCAGATGATATTCACAAAACTGCTTTTACAGTAGAGCATGGACACTTCGAATTCCTCCGCATGCCAATGGGTTTAAAAAATTCTCCATCAACCTTTCAACGGGTAATGGACAATGTCTTACGGGACCTTCAAAATGTCGTGTGTTTAGTATATTTGGATAATATAATTGTGTTTTCAGTGTCCCTTCAGGAACACATGATTAATTTAGAAAAAGTATTTCAGAGACTAAGGGAATCTAATTTCAAAATACAAATGGACAAATCCGAATTTTTAAAGTTAGAAACTGCATATTTAGGACACATTATTAGCAAAGACGGTATTAAACCTAACCCGGATAAAATTATGGCCATCCAGAAATTCCCAATTCCCAAAACGGCAACAGAAATCAAACGCTTCCTAGGTCTGTTGGGTTACTATAGGAAATTCATTCCAGACTTTGCTCGTATAACAAAACCTATGACGCAATGTCTAAAAAAAGGTTCAAAGATTGATATAACTAATCCTAATTACATCAGTTGTTTTGAGAAGTGTAAAACCCTTTTAATCAATGACCCAATCCTGCAATATCCGGATTTTAGTAAAGATTTTATACTGACAACAGACGCATCTAATCTTGCCATTGGTGCTGTTCTCTCTCAAGGTCAGATAGGTACCGATAAGCCCATAGCATATGCATCGCGCACATTAAACACTAGTGAAATTAACTACAGCACAATCGAAAAAGAATTATTAGCAATTGTGTGGGCAACCAAGTACTTCCGCCCGTACCTATTTGGTAGGAAGTTCAAAATTGTTACAGATCACAGGCCCTTACAATGGGTAATGAATTTAAAAGAACCCAACTCACGTTTAACCCGTTGGAAATTAAAGTTAAGCGAGTATAATTTCACTACTGTCTATAAGCAGGGTAAGCTGAATACCAACGCAGATGCTCTGTCCCGCATAGAAATTAATAATGAAGACGCTAACTCTATAGCAGTTAACACGTCTGAAAAACCCCCTTCAGTAATTGATTCCACAACCGCAACAGCTCACACAAGCGCTGAGAACCCCATATTAGAGATACCAATATCGGATGAGCCTCTAAATAAATTCCACCGTCAAATATCCTTTATAATCGTGGGAGACATTAAAAAACGCCCAACCGTGTCTAAACCATTCGAAACTCATACCAAAACTACTATACAACTATCAGAGTCAAATCTGGAAGAAGAAGTAATTAATGCCGTAAAGGAATATGTTAATCCCAAAGTAAAAACTGGAATTCTTATACATCCCCCTCTAGCCATGTACAGCATAATTCCGATTATACAAGACAAATTTAAAAGCTCCGCCTTAAATATGGTCTTAACAAAGAAAGAGGTAGAAAACGTTAAAAATTACTTGGACCAGCAAGAAATTATTCGTAAATACCATGAAGGAAAAACAAATCACCGTGGTATAACCGAATGTTTCCTTGCTCTATCACATCGTTATTATTGGCCTAAAATGAAAGAAAACATCTCGAAATATATTAATGAATGTAGTATCTGTGTATGTAGTATCTGTGTAACAGGCAAAATACGATCGGAACCCTATTAAGCAAAAATTCTCTATAGTTCCTCCCCCAACCAAACCCTTTGAAATTGTTCATCTTGATCTTTTTACAGCACAAAACGAGAAATTTCTTACTTTAATTGATGCTTTCTCGAAATATGCACAAGCATATCATCTCAGAGATGGTACCGCGTTAAGTGTCGTCCAAGCACTTTTAACGTTTTGCACCCATCATGGCGTCCCCTACACCATAGTTATAGATCAAGGACCTGAGTTCACTAACGCATTATTTTCGGAGTTCGTCCGTCTTCATAAAATACGGCATCATAAGATACTCGCACATACCCCTAACGATAACGGCATAGTAGAGCGCTTCCATTCTACTATTCTCGAACATCTCAGAATCCTGAAATTAGAAAAGCATAATGAACCTGCCGTAAATCTCATGCCCTATGCAATTTTAGGTTACAACAGCTCAATACACAGCTTCACTAAATGTAGGCCTATAGACTTAATCACAGGACACTTTGATCCCCGTGATTCCCTAGATTTAAATTTATCGGAATATTTACTGCAAAATTACTTACAAGACCACAAAAAACGACTAACACAAGTCTACGATATAATAAATGAAACCTCTCTTCACCATCGGACTGAATTAACTGAAAACAGGAATAAGGACCGCGAACCTGAAAAAGAGTATGTCCCTGACCAACAAGTATTTGTCCGCAATCCGTTAGCTAGCAGACAAAAATTAGCTCCACGTTTTACCAAAGACATAGTCCTAGCCGACCTTCCCATACATATTTACACCAGAAAGAAACGAGGTCCCGTTGCAAAATCTCGTCTTAAAAGAAGCCCTAAGGAATCTGTATTGTTACAGGATGTTACTGCTACTACTACTCCAAATGACGCAAGGACAAGAAGTAATGATTGATCCTTTAGGGAACGGCCCTGGAATACTTCCGTTTAATCTAGGAGCGACGCGCATCATTTCCCATTATCACTCTTTTCTCAATTATGTCAACCTCGATAGTATACAATCTCAAATAGATACAGTTAATACCAGAATGACTGATGTTAGACACACATTAAATAATAAGACATCTCTATTATTCGAACCGCACATGGATTACCTTACATCCAAACTAGTTAAGATATCTGCCCAGTTAGAGTCATTTGAACATAATCGCTATAAAAGAGGACTCATTGATGGCCTCGGTTCTGTAATCAAAAGTATATCCGGTAATCTTGATCAAACTGATGCAATTAAATACGACAACGCCATAAAAATCCTTAAGGAAAATGAGTATAGGATTCAAGCTCAACTTAATCAACATGTTAGTTTATCTAAAACTTGGGTTTCACAAAATGCCAACTTATTAACTAATATAACTAAAAATCAAGAGTTAATAGGCAATGTTTTAAATCGGATAATAAATAGTACAACAGCGAATCTTGATTTAATCCACTACGCCCACATGGCTCAACACTTAATTATCTTAAGTGACAACATAGATAATTTGTCCGAAGAACTCCATAAACTAGAGTATACTTTAGCTTTTATACGCGCACTAAGCACACCGCACATGGTAGTTAATATAGCTGAAATTAAGAATATGATACAGAAACTAAGGATTCTATATTCAGGCGATGAGATCCTTGAATTAGAATTAAGAGACTATTATGACGTAATTAAGCTAGGCTACTTTTATAAAGATAATCAGATAGTTATAGTATTTAAGGTGCCGATTGCCTTCCCTCCAATCTATAACCTTTATAAACTGTCCACTGTCCCTAACAAGAATAACAAAATCCTTTTACCAACCTCACCTTTCATTGCGATTTCTGGTCAAGATTCTATGTACATGGAGGCTGAATGCCCGAAGGTAAATTCTCTGTACCTCTGTGAAGCTAAATCAAAATACAAGGCCTGAGATGATCCCGATTGCATCCAGCATCTGATCTCCAAGCAAGAACTTCTCCCATTCTGTAAACTGTCTTCAGTCGCATTGAAGAAAGAAGCTGTAGAACAACTCGACGAGAAGCATTACACCATCAGTTTCCCACATCCAACCAAGGTGAAGATATCATGCGGACAAGAAACATATAAAACCCTGGAAGGAAGCTATTTGGCGATCATCCCCTGCAATTGCCACATCAAAACGCCCGAGTTTACTATAGCAAACTCTAACAATCACCAATCATACTAAACTCTGCAAATCTAGAGAATCTGCACTCCATTAACACAAAGATCATGCAACAGGCACCAGCAAAACTCAATGAAGTAGTTGATCCAGCCCTCTACCATACTACAATTCCAATCTATCTGATACTAACCGGTGCAAGTGTACTCATTATCACACTGACGTACCGACGATATCGAGCGAAACGCCTTCAAAGAAACCAAGCAATGCAAAATGATGACGCAACATCTCCAGGAAATTATGCTGAAATTCAAGAATCGCATGGAATCAGTCCCAGCAAGATAAAAATTGACCACAGCAACATTTCATCATCTCTCTCACACAAGATTTCGAAATAGTTGCTTATCTTCGGGGGGAGGTGTTACATATTCGCGTAACACGTGAACCGCTGATCGCGCGTTACCCTAAGGGCATAAACTGCGTTAAGCGTGCCTCTCGCGTGTCCACACAAAACCGACCCGCGCGTGCCCATGCGCGTGCACACGCTCGTGAGCCCGTCGGGCGCCCGTCGCGTGATACTTCCGTGCAACGGGGCACGCATGCACGCGACGTGATCACGCATCACGTTGGACGGGTCCACGCGCGAAGCCCGCTAGCGGGTGCACGCGCGTGCTTGTTCAGTTGACAGCGCTATCTCGAACCGACCGCACGCGCGTGCCCGGCCCATAACAAAAAATGACAAATTTTGATACAGAAAGGGTAATTGTTGAAGTTCAGTGTCGTCCTGCCATATGGGACCAATCTAGCGAAATATTTAAAGACCGGGACGCTAAATCAAAAGCATGGCTAGACATTTGTACAGTACTGTTTCAAAATTTTGATGACTGGAGTGAAGCAGAAAAAAACATACAAGGTAAGTACCTACACTCTTTATTTATTTTATAATAACGTAGGTTAGGTAAACTATTCTTTGCGCCAAATTTTTATTTTTAATAATCTATGCAATTAGTTATATATAATTAGTTATTTCAATTGTATTTGTGTCAATTAAATGTTTTCAACAATTAATCCAACTATAAAATTAAAACTCGGAATATTTACAATAATTTACCTATGTAAATATAAAATCATGCTTATATTCAAAACTAGTGCAGAGATACTGCGTATTTCTGAACATTGTGAAATTCGTGTGAACAATGTCCCATAATATTGGTATGGTTTTATATTGCTCGATAAATTCCAAAGTTCTTTCTTTCGGCCACGCGGTCGCCGCCATTTTGCGCGTCACGAGACAACCAGTACCTATGTTCACGACTGCGAGCTTCACACTACTTCACACTATCGGTGTATTTAGGGTTCAAAATCATTTTAGGGCAGAAACAGTGGATCGGTAGGTAAATAAATAAAACAATTATCAACTAAAATATTTATTATATTGGTTTTAGAATTGGGCTAGTAACTTTGTAAAATAAGCGTGCGTTTTGTAGTTTTGTAGGTTTTTCTTTGACATCTCTCAACTTTAGTTTACAACAATCTAAGTTATTTGGTTACATCCGATGAATTTAACAAATAAAATCATTAGGTATATTATTAAAATATGCCTGCTATGTTAATAAAAAATGTGTGGTAACAAACCGTGAAAAATCAATTATTGAATGTACATAAATTATAAAAAAGCCAACTATCTTCAATAAATACTGCGATCTTGCCATGACAGCTGTCCGTCTGCAACGAAATAATCTGCGAAGTTATCGCGTAATGTATACGAATCTCTGTGGGTATTTCCAATTAACCCCCGAACTGAACGTATATGGTCTGGTATAATGACAATATCATGAAAGTCATTAATTTGACTTCTTGATCTTATAAAATTATGCAAAATACAAATTGTTTTAAGAAAACAAATTGCTTTGTCTTTTCCAACGTTCAATGGACGATGGAGTATGCGAAATTTATTAGCCATGATACCAAATGTACACTCAATATAACGTCGCGCCCTCGTTAACCTATAATTGAATTTTTTTTTTTTTGTAGTTTAAATCGAGAGCTCGAGCATATGGCCGCATGACATGGCTAGATAACCCGAATGCTTCATCTCCTACAATAATATAGGGCAAAGCTGCGGTTGCAGCAGTGTTGGTTGGTTTATCATTGTGTATTACGGGCAATGCTTTGGCAGGAGGAATATCTATTAAGTCATTGTTGATTTGTTCGTACAATCGGCTTTGTGTGAAAATTGCGGAGTCAGATTCTTTACCCTGCACTCCCACATTTATATAGGTAAACTCATAGTTGGCGTTACACATTGCAAGCAGTACAATAGAATAGTAATGCTTATAGTTGTAATAGAGGGAACCACTATGTGGAGGTCTTATAATGCGTATATGTTTTCCGTCTATTGCACCTATGCAGTTAGGAAACTGGGCTTGCGTTAAAAAACCTTTTTCAGTCTCTACCCATAGCGCACGGGAAAATTTTGGTATACATTCTTCCTTTAACCTTTCAATTATAATTTGACAAACTTCTGTTACTATTTTTCTGACCGTGGTTAGTCCTGTCTGATACGCCAGATGAATATCGACGAAGGTATGTCCACTAACTAAATATCTGTAATAAAATAAAATACCTGTGTTATTGTTTCAGTGAAAAAGCTGCAGCAAAGATGGAAAACTGCAAGAGACACTTATATAAGAGTGAGGTCTACTAAAAAAAAACTTAAATCAGGTTCCGGTTCCAGGGCAAATAAAACATACATTTACTATGACATGCTGTCATTTTTAGATTCAAACTCGAATACTCAAGGAGAAGAATCGGCAGACGATTTTAATCAGTCAGTAGAGCAAAACGCGTCACCGAGAACTTCACAAAATAATACGATTATTGAAGAAGATTTGATTAATGTACCTAGCACCAGCTCCAGCGTTACCAAAGAAACACGATCTTCCAAGAAACGTAAGTGCGAATCGCCAACTGATTTCGAATTAGAGTTGTTAAATCGCGTGAAGAATAACACTGCAGATAATATGGACGAAGACTTGAATTTTTTTAAGTCATTATTACCAACTGTGAAAAAATTGAGTTGCTTTAAAAAATTATTATTTCGTACAAAAGTATTAGAAGCTTTAATTGATATAGAAAAAGAAATTATTATTACCATTGATGACCTTTCATTAACGCAAAATACGGTAACGAATGATTTAGAATCCTTAAATATAAGATCAGACACGAACAATGAATAAATAGGTAACAAGAAAGACTGAAGATTTGATTAAGACTGTTTAATTATTAAGAACAAAAGAAAGAGAAGAACATGAAGAACTATTAAGTTAGTAAAAAGCGCAATTTTATATTTATATTTTTCTGGTCTCATGTGCAATTATTATGATATACAAGGGCATTCGCCAAAAGTTTACAAGCCTTGAGTGTAATGTTCATAAGGAAAGAAACGGGGTCGATTCGGACACTTTTATCTTAAACCCTATTTAGGGTCAAATAAAAAAGTGTATCAATAGACCCCTTTTTTTACTTAATGGACCTTTTTTTTGAACCTACTCATAACATTGCTCCTTCATATATCCTCTTCTTAAATTTAATCTTTTATGTAGTAAACTGTGATTATGATTGTGATGATAAATAAGAATTTAAAATAATATTAGTACCCGATCTAGTAATAGAAGGGAATAATTAATAAGGGAAATATTCGTATGTAAAAACTTGCAATCAATATGCGTCATTATAATTAATACTTTGTAAGGTAGGTATATTATTATAATTAAGACATTTAGACTTATTGTACTGTTTTAACTGTTATTGTGTTTTTTTATTTTAAACTTGAACCTGTGATTTTATTAGTGTATTTCAAATGAATAATCAAAAACTAATTGTAACGTAACGTTTATGCAAGACACTGTGATGACTGTTGTGATTATATAAAAAAATAAGTAAATAAGTAGGTATAGATAAAAAAAACGAAAACGATAAAACTGTGTAATTTAGAAATAACAAAATATAATTAATAAATGTAAGAAACTGTGATTAATATGATGATTAATAAGTGTGCGGTTATGTGTTTCGGCCCTAAGAACAGAGTGCACCACATCAAGAAAAACATTTTAAGCCATATTCAGGTGTCACTGCCGAAACAATAAGAACTTCTTCTTCTTTCTGGCTTGATGTGGCTAAACAGTAGTGTGACTTACATAAATTGGCAAAAAAATATGAGTGTTCTAAACTTTTGTTAAATAATGACTGTTTTTTTTACATGAATAAAGATGATTATTAATATCGAAATGTCTTTACTTACCGCAATGTCATTGCAAATCGTTCCATTGGTGATACGATTGACGTAGATTTCAATCGTAGATTGTTAGTCTTCAAATAGGGCTCCAGTTTTGAATATAATTCATCATAGACTTGTAATGAAACTTTAAAATATTTGAAAAAAAACCTTTCATTTTCTCTAAATATACCAAACTTCACCACGAATTCCCCGCACAGTAACCTAGATTCAACGTACGGGCTTACTGGCTGGCGTCTTTTTTTGGCAATTCGTCGTCGCCGTCGTCTTGATAAATAATACAACATTAATTTATCCATAATTACTCGACTGTACACCTCCAACGTCAAAATTGTACTGAGAAAACTGACGCGCCGATGCCCGCGCATAAGCACGCGAACGTGCTCACGTGCGTGCACCAGAAGCGTGGCCCGCGACGTGCTCACGTGCGTGCACCAGAAGCGTGGCCCGCGACGTGCTCACGTGCGTGCACACGCGTAACGCAGTTTATGCCCTAATTACCGCGGACTTTGGATCGCAACAGCGGAGACACGAGTCGCCGACGCAGCTCAACGTGGTGCAGCCCGGCACCGGACATCGCGGCCTTCGCGAAATCGTCACTTTTGGCACAGCATCGGTCAACTGTCGACATCTTAGTTAATATTTTACATTGTAATTTCTGTAATTAAATTTAAGTTCAAATAAATTTTGTATTTTTTTCCATCCTCCGGCTACAGCCTTCGTAATTCACATGTATACACTACAACACATTGTTTATAATATTTTGTTTTTATTTTGTGTTTTCACATTTTTTTAACTTTTAACTTTTTCATTTATTATATAAATTTTACTTCTCTGTATATTGTCAAATTTCTTGATTTTTGACCTAAGCTAACGCAACTCTGGCCCCCAAGATACAGGCGCCGCGCCGCGCCGCCTAGTTTGGGGACCACCGTACAATTTACGCATGATTTCTAATATACACCCTGAAATGTAAACCGTTGCAAAAACGCGGCAGAACGATTCGCCCTCAGTAGTACTAATGGAACGTAGAGTTAAACTTAAAAAATAAAAATATTTTTATTTTAAAATATTAAAAAAAATATTCATAAACTCGAAAGCGTGAGTAACAATAGTTACACTGTCACGCACACAAACGCAACGTAGCGAACGAAATGATACCTACGTCCTAACGTAGGTATCATTCAAAACTCATGCGCTACCGACAAAGTAAAAAGCAATAAATCATAAATGTTCAGAGAAAAATAAGCTCTCGTGCCTTGTGATACGGTATAAACTAGAGCGCGTAGCTTACACTCTCTTCATTCGCCGCCACAGATCAAAAAATGCCACGCCGTGCCGCGCAGTGTCGCGCACTCGTCGCTCAGTTGTCTTGCGGACGTTGTACTTGTAGGTTAAATAAGTGAAAAATGGATTGAAATTACGATTTTTCTAATTTTGAGTGAGACCCATTATTAAAACTAAAAGAATTTATTTAAAAGTGCTCGTTTGTGTGTGGAATGTAGTGGCTTACACTTCGAACACTTGCTTCGATACCGCGAAGTGTAGGTAAGTACTTTGTGAATAGTGAAAATTCAGAAATAGGTTAGGTGATTAAAATCATTGTAAATAAGTTGATTCCAACTTTTTAAATACGACTAAAATACTTACTTTATTGTCTTTGTTTAACTTGTTATTTTGTTTTCGTGTTCAGTAAGTAAAGTTGTAGGTAATAAAAAGTATTTTTGACAGTCTTAAGCCTGTAAAAGTATGAAGGGAGAATTGGAATAACTTTTTGGGTGTTGTGTTACATTAAATTAACTAAAGATCAGAAAATCAGCTGTTGATAAGCGCAAGGGTTAACGACCCAGTGTTCTGGCGCCCGCGCCGACAGCCGATCGGGTCTCGGCCGATGCGTTTGACTAGGTACTACTATTTGATTGCGTTCATTTTCGAGTTTCGCTTTTCACAATTGTGAATCTGCCATTTTTATATTTTCATAGTAAAGATATTTACTAATCGATTGTACTACCAAAACAAAGTCATTTCGCTGCAGCTTTGCAACGGTTTACATTTCACGTTGTATAGTTACATAATGTTAAGTTCTTTAAATAAGATATCTTATATATTGTAACTATAAGCCAATAAATTTTATTCCTATTCTAAACAAAAATATATGCTATAAACTTTTGCTTGATAACATATAATTGACAAATAATTCATTTTTATTTAATTTTATCTTATAAAACCACTTTTGGAATAAAAACGTTTTAAATATGGAATAATGAAGAAAGAAAAAAAAGATATTATTTATATTAGGTTAATTATTTTTTTAAAAAAGGATAGGTTAGGTTAAAACTGTGACTCCCCTACACGAGCCGTGCGAACGAAGCGAGCGGTGCCGCGGCAGCGGCCGGCGATTGCCAGAAACGACAATATTATTTGGAAAGAAATTATTCACATCTACTGTACCTATATTACTGCAATAATAGTTAAATGGAGGTTGTTCAGTAAAATTATGCAAAACAATACCATCATGATCCCTATGTGACTGGTTTATAAATTGTGTCATAAATGATATTTAGTATAGACGTCATTTTTGCAAAAGGATCTAAATATGAAATGAAAAATGTTTAAATGATTAAATATCATCTTCATCTAAAGCATTCGTAAATAGAAGCATTTGCCAAATAAATGTTTGTAAAGCGAGTGTTTATAAAATAAAACTTTTGCGAAATAAGTTGTTTGTTAAATAAATAGTATACGAAACATTGTTTGTCAACTGAAAATTTGTCAATGGTGTTTTGGTAAAACATTAGTGAACCTTAAAACCAGTGATGGGCGTAACATGTTATTTATGTAATCAAATTAATAATTGAATTACATAATAATTTGATTAAAATAAAATTTAATTACATATTATTCAATTACATTGTAATTAGATTACTTTGGATGTGCTATGAAATTAATTACAATGTATTTAATTACGAAATAATTTGATTACAATGTAACCTAATTACATAGTATTTAATTATATTATAATTATAATTGCTTTGAATATGAAATATCGCATGCTTGCATCGCACAGTTGCGATATAGGTATTGCAAGTGCGGCCCGTACGTCATCGGGAAGTAGTAAGTAGGTATAATGTGCGGGGGAGCGGGGGGGTTCTATGCATTGTGCTCGTGCGCCGCCGCTCCTAGCCACCCCCCTTCACCCGCCCCTTCAGTCACTTCTAATCTTTTGTATTGTAAGCACGCAACATTTTCTTAAGATTACAAGTCGTATGTATTTTGGTGATTAGTGTAAAAACTTTTGTGTTACGTACAATGAATGAAAGTGCAAGACTACTTTTAGAAGATGACAGTTCAGTGGACGAATCTGTGTCTGCTGGTCAATCGACATTACCGTCACCAAGCAATATTTCTGCAGTGCAACCCACTATACTTGACGGTAAATTCTTTGAGATACTTCATGATTCATCAGGAACTGATAAAATAGTCGCCATTTGCAAGAAATGTCTGCCTAATAAAGTAGAAATAAAAGGCTCGAGATTGTGTACATCCAATTTCAAAACTCATTTAAAACGGAAACATGGACAAGAAACCATACAAGAATACCAAGAATATATTAAAACTAAAAGATCGAAAAATATTCGTACTTCCAGTTCGTCAAACGAACTATCACCACGAAGGTCGTCAAATGTACCCTCATATTCTCAAGCTGAATTCGATCGAGATATTGTTAAGTATTTTGTTAACTCAATGATTTCTCTAAAGTGCACTGAAGACCCTTACTTCCGACAAATTTTACGTCGATTAAATATAGGTGCGAATAATCTAAGAATCATGAGCCGGCGGACACTTGGAAGAATGATTACGGAATTCTTTGATGAAGAGTCTACTTTAGTGAAACAAGAACTAAATCAAGTGAAACACGTTTGTACGACAGTTGATATTTGGTCTGGACGTCGAAGAAGCTTTTTAGGTGTAACAGCACACTGGATTGATTCACATAGTTTAAAGCGTGTCTCAAGGGCATTAGCATGTCAACGTTTTAAAGGCACTCATAGGTATGGCTTAACTAGCACAAACGTTGTGGCTTGTGTTACAGACAACGGCAGCAATTTTGTGAAAGCGTTTAAAAGTTTCGGTGTACATCGTATCAATGTTTCAAACGAGCAAAACACTATTGATTCTTGTGATGAAGACTCCGATACTGATAGTACAGACGACGAATTAACGTATCTTAATGACCTTTCTTCAACAATTACCCATTTAGAGACTTGTTTGCCATTACACCTAAGATGCGCTTCACATACTTTGAGTCTTTGTGCCACCGACGCTAACAAAATACTAGAAAACCAGGAAACGGAGCTATCGAAAATGCATGACCAAACAATCAAAAAATGTAACACATTATGGAAAGCTGCAAATAGGCCAAAATCGGCTGAAATTTTACAAAATATTCTTGGCCATACTCTAAATAGGCCAGTAGAAACAAGGTGGAATAGCCTTTATGATGCCTTAAAAAAAATCGCATCCATAAAAGATAAATCTGCAACACTTCACAGAGCTTTAAACATAAAAAATCCACTTCGTGAATCTGAATTTACCTATATAAAAGAATACCTGTCTTGTACTCAACCTGTCGCTGATGCGCTTGACATTCTTCAAGGTGAAAATGCAACCTATTACGGAATATTTTTGCCAACTATACTCTCGTTGAAGAAAAAGTTGACAAATTTAACATGAGTACTGCAACACTCTGACTGAAACTTACCTCAAAAGTGTGCAAACAAGGTTTAAAAATTTTCTGAAAATTTCGGGACCTGAAGCTGAAAATGCTGCTTTAGCTGCAGTTTCTCATCCTAAATATAAAAAATTGAAATGGACATCATTAATTGGCCAGGCAGAATATAGTATAATGAAAAATTTACTCGTAAAAGAAGTCGTAAAGATAATACCAAATCAATTATCTCGAGAAAAACCATCAACCAAGTCGAGGGAGGATGACTATTTTGAAATCGATTCAAGTTCGGATTCAGACAACCAGAGCAGTGAACCAAGATCCAAAGCTGAACTTATAGTCACTCATTTTTTGGCAGAAGACAGCAGAGAACTTCAAATATTAAATAATCATAAGGAAATTAAAGAAATATTTTTAAAATTTAATACCCCTCTACCTTCTTCTGCACCTGTGGAACGTATGTTTTCGTACGCGACAATGATCAATTGTCCGAAAGCAAACCGTTTGTCAGACGAAATGTTTGAAAAAAGAGTCATATTAAAGGTTAATTTAAATTATAAATCAGAAAACTAATTTTTTTTTTTATCAGCCAATGGTGAAAATTATAATTAATAAAAGATCTAAAACTAAACAATGATTGACAGATGATTACATTTTTTTTTAGTGTTAATATGTGTTTTATTTTCGTATTTGTTAAAACTGTATTAAATAGGGCATTTTTGTAAGAGGTGTCCCAATACTTATATAAATGTGTAATTACATTTTATCAGATTACTTATGTAATCTATTATAATGTAATTAGATTAACTTGCAATTCAATTACTTTGTATTTAATTACAGTATGTACTCATTGCAATTAGTTACTTAAGTAATCTGTTACAAAGTATTTCAATTACTAATTACAATGTAACTGTAATTTGTAATTATTAATCTAAATACTTTTTGCCCATCACTGCTTAAAACCATCTAGGGACACACTCAATTATACACATAAAAATTTATCCAAATCAGTCAATCCATTTAGGAGTGAGTTAATTGACACATACAGAAGAATTATATGTTTAAACTTTATAAATAAGTATGTATTGTTGTTAAAAATAAATTGATTTCACCTGTAATATCTAGCGGTACCATTCATATGAATGGTTGGTTAGAGGTTGAAGCTGGTTCCACGGTTTCTGGACTTTGTAACTGCCCTGTAAATATATATTATACATATTATATAACAAAAAAATAGGTACCATTTATTTTGTTTACATCCTTATACATTATGATTTGATTGTTTATTAACAGGCAACATTGCTGCAGAATTGAATTTGACAAGTGTGTGCTTGTAACTTCTATTTTAAGAAATAGTTTGGAATCCACCACCTTTTCGTCTTTTTTTCTATTAGCACTTATAGATACAGCACTTATGATTTATTATTACTATTATTATGTAAGAAGCACAAAGCATAAATACTTCCTTGGGCGACATCCTAGCAACAAAGTTTCTGAAACAGTGTTTACAGTAAACTTGGTGATAAATTTGTGTAAACAGTTTATCAACAAATGTTGCCTAATGAATACCCGGCTTTATATTTGATTGGTTCAATAAACTGTTAATTTATTTTTGTTTACATATACATTGTCAATTTTTTACATTAGTTTGTGATAATTTTAATTATCAATGGTCATGGTATTGTAGGTATGTAAAATAGAAATTAGTATGCTGTTGTTAGGCCTAAGATTGATCCACAAAACTACCAAACCAATATAATTTTCCAAATCAAAAAAATCTAAATTAATAGGTACAAATAGGTAGGTAGGGTAGCTACCTTCACTATAATTATCGAACATAACATAATTGTCTAATCACATTCCTAATGCTCAGAATCAGATCTCCCTTTGTGAGGGAATGCAACATTATACTCACCTATTATGTCCCTACACAAAATTGTAAACAGTTGAAATTACAATTTATCAATTATGGCCGCTACCAAAGAAATAATATCATAGCAAAGGTTTATATGAATTAATGTTACGGAGTTAAATCAAAGGCCTTACCAGGCAAAAGAAGCATTAGGACTGCTAATGCACTCAAGCAATTATTTCGGTTTCTGTGTCTGACGCTAAAGTATATGTATAACACAAATTCTCTTTTCTTTGTAATAATCAAAATCAGATGATTTTTAAGTTTCCCACCAACAAGACTGACCCAAGTCTTATATTACTCAGGAAATTTAACAGCATTTGGGAACAGATGCATTGGCACCTCTGTAAGTAATTTAATAGATGTTAATTATATTTTTATGTGGACATTATCATTATTTTGGAAAGTGTGTGTATGTCAACACTAAAAGATGAAATGTCAATATGGAACAATTATGTAGCATTGATTCATTGATCATTGTTATGGTTAAATAGGAAAGAGCTTCAACTAAGACAGGAAGCCGTTGTTAAGCAGTTGGATTGTCTAGATAAAAAAAAGGTGTAAAAGTAGTGTCTACAGATGAAAAACGTAAATTGACTTATTGTTATATATATATAGAACTAGCTTTAAAATCATTCATCCCTTAATCTTTCTTAAGCGATGCTCGCGTCAACAAATCGCTAATGTTTGGTTGGAGAAATTTGGACCGTACCTTTAACTTAAGATATTTTGAAGATACGGTCGATACTAGTAGATACTAAGCACGGTAAGGTAAGGTATGATAAGGCAAGTCGGGGAAGCTGTTGATTTGCCTCTGAATATTTTCACACTAAAATAACTAGTAAAATAGAAAAAAAATAAAACATAAGTACACTTAATAACTTACCACTGCGCGGACAACCAATTAAGCAGTCATTGACCAGAAGTTATTATTTATAATAAAAATCCAATACAGTACAAGCAGGCTGTACAATCTTAGAACATTGTACCATGCAATGATGCAACTGGGCGAAAATAATGATACCAAATTGAAAGAGCACCGTCATCTAGTCCACAAGTCCTGCTATGTATGCCTTTTTAATTTTGTTGTATTATAAAACCATGTATATCCCGTTTGTAGATACAGATGTCGCTTGTTGCTGCTAACCGACTAAATTGAAAATAAGGTTTCCGTTTATTACAGCTGTAGTGACGAAGTGACTATTTTATTCTTGAATCATTATAATCCTTATGGTGGGTGGATGCTAAATGTTACCATTAGAAAAAAAAAACTTTTTGGTAGTTTTATTTTTTCATCATTGAATTAATTTAATTACCAATTTTATTTTAATATTTTAAAATAAGGTTTAAGGGTTAATTTTAAAATGAATTATAAAAACTGCCACAAGTTTTAATGTAATTTAAACTCTAAAACCGGATCTAAACAACAGAGATGTGAATTATTTGAAATGCAAATACAAAATGCAAAATACCTATTTCTATTTTATATTTGAAATACTTTTTTACTAAATGTATTTTTTATTTTATTTGAAATACTTTATATAAATATCTATTATTTATAAAATACAAAATAGTTTTGTTATATTTTTAATTAATTTTTCCAATTTTTCATTCTTAAATCCAAGATTACCTTATTTATGAACGCACTGATCGTGATCGTAGTGTTGTCATGTCATTGTCAACTAGAACAATAATGCCAACATTTTTTTTTTTTTTTTTTTTTTTTTCTTTTCTGGCTTCGCACGGTTTGTGCATTTAGCCAATGTCAAGTAATATTTAAATTTTAGTGCAAGGGACAAAGGTAGGGAAACTGGAATTTATCAAAATTATTTATAACGGAATTTAGGATAAAGGATCAGTAGAATTACAAACTATAATAATAGTGAATGATGACTTGATGAGATAACTACAATAAATTGGCGAAAAAATATATTACAATTTAATATTATTATTGGTAATGAATGAAGCTATACATTTATAAACAGGTAAACTATTTGTACAAAATAAGGAAAGAACAGAAGTAGGAAAAGGAATACGGAGAGACAATAGATCACTGAAAAAGGAAGAACGGTCATATAAAGGACAGAAGAAAAGAATGTGGTTCAAGTCGCCCACATCTGTGCCACACGAACAACTGGGATCATTTATAATTTTAAGTTTGGCAAGATGAGCAGGAGAGCAGACGTGACCGATTCTCATTCGTATGAGAACGGAGGTCTCCATCTTGCCAAACCCAGCCCTGCCAAACCACGGCTTTTCCGAAACATCGGGGTGGATCAAAGAAAAATAATGACCTTTTTGTCTACTGCAAATTTTCCAGGCCACTTTCCAGATATCCAAAAGAAAAGTTTTAGGTAAATTTACAATGTCCGAGTTGAAATTTACATAAGGAACTATGTCCCCACACTGCACCGCATCACCAGCGAGAGTATTCGCCACTTCATTGCCCTTGATTCCAGCATGAGCTGGAACCCACGCGAATTGCAAGACATTGCCCTCAGATAAGGTTCTGTACGCAAATTCTCTTATCAAACAAATTATTGGAGACAGGAATTTATGCGTCAGTGGAGATTTGTTGATGGCTAGAAGAGCACTTTGACTATCTGAAAAGATTATAACTTTCTTGAGCTTAAAAACTCGACTATATTCAATGGCTTTTAAAATGCCAAAACATTCTCCTGTAAAAACGGAAGTCTCCGGAGGAAGTTTTATTTTCTGAACGATGTTGAATTGCGAGTGGTACGTGCCAATCCCGACACAACCCGTCGGAGAACGCTTGGAAGCATCCGTAAAAATATGGTGATATTCCGAGTGTTCGGCCAGCAAATTGTTGAAACTTGATTGACAAAACGGGTCAGATTTATTAGTACAGTAAAACTTTATTAGGGGATTGAAATGTAAACTGTCATAACTACTGCTAAATAAGGGAAGTTTGTTGGAACGGTGAATTGGAGAAGATAAAGAGAGGTATTTTTTATAGCTTATAACTAAACAAGGAGCACGTTTATGGGACCAGTAATCTGAAGAATCAATCAGCGACACTAAAGTGTCCAGTTTAGGAATGAGAGGATGAGTTGAGAACTGAATAATTCGGAACAAATAATTATCAGAAAGGAATTGTCTTCTAAGATATAAAGGAGCTTCCCCGCATTCAACCTGTAAGGCATTTATGGGACTCGACTTCATAGCACCCGCAATAATTCGTAATGCTTTAGACTGGATGCGGTCCAATTTTTTAAAAGCCATAACGCTACCCGGTTCAAGTATAAATGATCCATAATCTAATGTGCTTCTAATTATAGCGTTGTAGATTAATTTTAAAGAAAAAGGATGTGCGCCCCACCACACACCTGACAAGCATCTAAGCATGTTTAAATGATTTTCGCATTTATTAACAATATAATCGCAATGGGCAACACTGCTTAATTTAGAGTCTAAAATGATACGCAAATATCGGAAATTGTCTTTGACTGTAATAGGTGTATCTTTATAGTAAAGATTAACTCCGGGAATATTTTTCTTCCGGGTAAATAAAACAGCCGCGCTTTTAGATGTTGATAACTCCAAACCGTTCAAATGTAACCATGAATCTAAAGCAGATAAAGCAGAATTAATAGAGCAGCTAGCTTGCTCGATAGACTGACTTGTAGCATATAATAATACATCATCGGCATATTGAAGAACTCTAAAAGGATTAGGCAAGGACACATCTAAATCAAAAGTGTAAATATTGTATAAAAGGGGGCTGAGCACAGAGCCTTGTGGGAGACCTCTCCATACAGTATGCGATACCTCTTGATCCCCTATTAACATGCTAACAGAGCGTTCAGTCAGGATATTTATGATGAAATTCAACAAGTTCATTGGGACTTGTAAGGCTTTTAATTTGTTTTGTAAAACTGATAATACAGTACATTATCATAAGCTGAATTAATGTCGAGGAAAACCGCGACTGTGGATTGATTATTAGAAAATGAAATCCGAATATCCGAAGTTAAAATACATAAACAGTCACTGGTACTTCTACCTTTTCTAAAGCCATATTGTGATTCTGCCAGGAGACCCTTACTTTCAACAAACCATTCTAGGCGATTTTTAACTAAGTGTTCAGCTAATTTTATCAGAATTGAAGACAAAAACAATGGGACGGTATGAAGAAACATCAGAAGGAGTTTTATTTGGTTTAAGGAATGGCAACACCATTTGACGTTTCCATTCAACAGGAACGTTTCCTGTAATCATAATAGAATTAATAAGCTCTAAATAATAACTGAGAACGTCGTCATTTAAATGAGCAAAAAAGGAATACGGTATGCCATCAATGCCCGGGGCTGAATCCTGAGTTTTATTAATAACAACCTTCAATTCAGTGAGAGTGAAGGGACGATCTAGCGACGAATGAATATTTTGGGTATTATTGGGTATGAGAGCTAGGTTAGCCTCGGGAACCCATGGAGGAGCTAATTTATATAAAAAGTCGCTTGCTAACGAATCAGGGATAAGAGAATGGTTATTATATATGGATCTAAATCTACGAATGTTACGCCAAACAATCGTAGGGTGAGTATTCGGTGAAATAGATAAACAAAAGTTACGCCAAGATTCAAATTTTTTCTTCTTAAATAGTTTGCGAGTATCTAAAATTATGTTAGTAAGAATTTCGAAGTTATTATCTGACATTTCAACATTGTAATTGTATTCAGCCTCATTACGTTTATTAATCAATTCTGTGCACTCTGAGTCCCACCAGGGAGGCGACGGAATTGAACTAATGTTGTTCTTTTTTACAGGAAAAACCTCATCCGCCGCTGCAATTAATAAGCGTGCTAAAGCTTCAGCACAACTGTTTTCATTTCCATCAGAAATAACTGGCAAAGAACAAAGCTTTCTGTCAACAATGTCCTTAAATTTATCCCAGTCACTGCTATTAGTATGAGGTATTTTATGTTTTAGATTTGATCTCCTAATTGGGGCATTTGGTTTACAAAGAGGATAAGAGATGACTATTGGGAAATGGTCACTACCAAAAGTAGAGGACAGAGTGTACCAAGTTAGGGAAGAGGCAAGGTTTGGAGAACAGATAGAAAGGTCAATTGTGCTTTGGTTTTGGTTAGGGTTAGAACGTCGAGTAGGTGCTCCTGAATTCAAGATGCATAAGTTATGAACATCTATTATATCGAGTAGTTCATCCCAATAACTATTCGAAATTGAGCAACCCCATGATTGGTGATGGCAATTAAAGTCCCCCAGTATTAAGAATGGCTTTGGAAGGAAGGAAAGGAGATTATTCATCTCTTGAAGAACAGAAGAAGAAGGGTGAGGAATGTATACAGAGACAAGACAAGTATTATACACTTTTATAGCTACAATTGAAATTTCCTCACTATGAGGAGGTAATGTAATGCTGGTAAAAGGGATAGAATTCTTGATAAGTATAGCTACTCCACCATACCCATCAGATCTATCCTCTCTGATGGTTAAATAACCATTGATTTTAAAAATATGATAAGCTTTGAGCCATGTCTCTGCTAAAGCAAAGACAAAAGGCTCAAATTTATTTAACAAATATATAATATCACTCTTTTTGTTTATTAGACTGCGGCAGTTCCACTGGATTATTTTGGATGTGTGGTCCATTATGAATGAATTGAGGTACATTAAAAGGAGGGGCAACGTTGGACGGTGAAATGTTGAACTGAGAGAGGAGACTGTTTAATGCAGAAAGAAAATCATTAATAGAAAAATTTACATGTTTATCTTCAATATTGTGTTTATTAGTAAAAGCACAACCATCTGATGGTTGAGGAATGTTAAAATCTTTAATAATAGCATTGTGAGCTTCTTTATTATAACCTGGTACTGATTTGGGAGGGGAATGTGGTTTGAAGAAGACAGTCTTTTTATAACTTGTTGACGTTTTATTATGTAAAGACAATGATGGAGTATCAGGCAAGTTTTTGGGTGGTGGGGATAAGAGTGTATCTGCATAGGATTTTGACACTGGAGGATGGATTTTTGCTGCTTCAGCATATGATACAGCGCTTTGCGCCATATATGTCTTAATTAATTTTTGCCTAGAAAATTCTGGGCAACACTTATTTGTTGCAAAGTGGTACCCAGAGCAAAGGTAGCAAGATGCGTTTTCTGGATCAGTTTCACAACTGTCTCCAGTGTGTCCTTGACTACATTTATAACAATTAGGTTTCGACCTACATTGGAGCCTTGTGTGTCCAAAACGGCAGCAGTTGAAACACTGTATCGTGGGGAAAATATATAGCTCAACAGGTAATGCATTGTAACACATAAAAATTCTTTTAGGTAAAATCTGCCCATCGAAAGTAACCACAATGGATTGGGAAGGTTTCCATATGGTACTACCATCCACAACAGTTTTAAAGTTAAGACGCCTCACCTTTAAAATAGGCCCGCAACCAATTGGTACCGAAATATTCTCAATAATCTCCTCCGGAGACCATTCCGCAGGAACTCCACGCACTAAGCCCATTCTGCTTACGTTAAAAGTGGGTATGTAAGCTTTATAATTAAATTTCTCAAGACTAGTACTATTAATAAAAGAATTTGCGTCCAGGAAATTAGAGAAAGAAATACTTATTTTGTTACGCCCGATTTTCTTGACACTGCCGTTGATAATGTTCTGGAATGCATTTTGTTTTAAAAACTTTCCAAATGTGATGGGATGCAGTGTGGTTCCATCGTTTTCAGAAACAGAATTTTTTGAAATATGAATTACGAATGGCGCGATGTCTGACTTCTCGTAAAGTTTTCGTCCAATTTGAGCGGGAACTGAAGGAGCAGGAGTAACCGGTATGTTAGCAGTGGTGGGTGTAATTTGTTCAGCGCTTATGATCGAGTTAACAGAGATTGGTGTTATATATTCCGTGCTTATGGTCGAGTCTATACAACCACAACCCGAAGAATCGGATCCGTGGCCTTTGCGGGTACGACGACGTTTGTTGCAGTGTTTGCACACATGCACACGACTTCTTTTTAAAGATTTGGTCGTAGAAGACCCATCCGTATCCATTCCTGATTCGTTGGATATGGTAACATAGCTGCCTACCGGGGGGACAAAGCCCCCCGGATCGGGCGGATCGTTCATTGTCACCTACGTATTTATTTAGTAAAAACACTTACCCCTACTAGAGATGGGTTTTTGCCTGGGCATTTACGGACGTATTGAGTAAATGCCCAATAAGCGTCCATTTACGCCCAATAAATGTCCAAAAACAGGGCATTTATTTTAATTGTAAAATATCATAAATTATTACATCATAATAAGTTCAAATAGCTTTAAAGTGTTTTATTTGTGTAAAATAAAACTATACTTAATTCCAAATTTAAATACCTAGTTTTGTAGACACATACCTATTTCTTATACTCACCTAGATGTGGATACCTATTTTGTGTTCCAATTTAAAAAATAAAAATATTTTGAGTACCACCAGCTTGCACCACCAGCTTTAGAAGGTAAATATGTATTAAGTTTACATAGTACCTAAACACACTTAGACGTGGACACGTGTAGTGAAAAAAATATAATTTCCAAATTTCTCTCCAAACAAGACAGGAGACAGAACAGAACGAGGCCAGTAGGCACAAAGGGATGTTTGTAACTAGGAGAAACATTACTATTAGACGAATTATTATTAAATTAATGGGTCCTAATGTGAGCTGTCACTTTTGATTCCAGTAATAGGTAGGTATGGCATAAACGCTTGAACGCACAGAAATTCGTTCTAGTTTCTACAAGGTCCGCATAATAATCAACACCGGATGTAACCTGTACACTATCTAGCATAATATTGCGTTCGTTCTGCCAAAGAATACACTCCCATAAGATGTGATGAGCAGATTGTTCATATTCACACCCCTCTTTGAGGAGTGGCTGGAGAGGCGCTACGGCGTACTCACCTACCGCCTGACGCAGGTGCTCATCGGACACGGTTGTTTCGGGAGGTTCCTGTGTCGGATAGGGCGGGAGGGAACGCCCGGGTGTCACCACTGTGTGGATCGCCCGGAGAACACGGTGGAGCATACGGTGAAGGACTGCCCCGCTTGGGCAGAGCACCGCCGTGTCCTCACGGAGGCGATAGGCGGCGGCGACCTCTCGCGTCCGGACCTGGTTCAGGCCATGCTCCGAAGCGAGAGGGAATGGGATGCAGTCACCTCTTTATGCGAAGCAGTAATGCTAGCGAAGGAGGAGGCGGGCCGCGTGAGGGAGAGAACCACCTCACGCTCCAGCCGCCGCGGGAGACGCCCAGGGCGTCGGACGTCGCGAGGCGACATCCGGCCACCGTAGGCGCGGGCTTGCGGACAGCGAGTAATGGGTAGCTCGCCGTCCGATTAAGGACCAAGCCCGGGTCGACAGCGCGTTCTGTTCGCGCGCGCCTTAAAGAGCTGTAAGCATAGGGACGGGGCCCCCAACGGGGCCAGCGCCTGCCGGGGTTGCGGGACGTCTTAACAGGATACCGTGGACCCGGAACGTAAAGGGCAACAGAAGGAACAGGGTGGTTTTTAGTCAGTAAAAGTCTGACAGTCCCTTCCGCCCCACCTAGGGCGGAAGTAGTCATTTGATGATTTTTACCACCTAAAAATAAAAAGATAAGATCGCGTCGCCCGCTGTTTTACGCGCTTCTATAATCATTCAATTTGAAATTATCTTCACCCGATGATTTGTCAAGTGGATAACATTTATGAACACGTCAGTGGATGGTAAATCTGACGCTGGTGATTCAGGAGGCACAGCAGCCCACACTCTGATCTGCTGGTGGTAATCGTTGACCGCTGAATCATCGAGTATAAGAGTATTAAATAGAACCTTTTTGGTCAATACAATTGTTTTTAATATTATACTTAACTAGCAGACCCGTGCCCACTTCGTTGGGCGGTAACCATTTAAACTTGTGATGAAATTATGAGTGTGGTTCGGTTAGTACCGAGTGCTATGATTTATTTCCTGCCTAAAGACGCTGCACACGTTCAGCGCCAGATTCATTCCCGAGCACGGGCCTGCGACGTTCTCGCGCTCTGGCTAGCGAGCCTCTGCGAGCGCTCAGCGCTAGACTCCCTATTCCTTGTTGCAGAGACATGCTGCCTTAAATCACTGAGACTCTGCGCATGTTCAGCGCTAGATTCCCGAGCACGGGCCTGCGATGTTCTCTTTGGTTAGTAAGCCGCTGTGAACGCTCGGAGCTAGATTCCTCAGAGCGTGCTTGCGAAATATTTTCTCTATTCCTCAAGAGGCGCTGATGCTTTTCAAGAGCAGACTCTTCCGTACGGCGTACTCGAGCTGCTCTGGGATGTCTGACGGGAAAGCTGTGATTTCCTTTTAGGCATGATAAACAATCGCTGAAACTGTCCGATATCCCAAAAACAGAAATACCATGGGTAAATGGATAAAACGTCCTTACAAAGCATGTTCTAATGTGGCTCGGCATTTTGCGATATAGTAATTTTATATTATCTTCGAAACTATTTAACCAATTCACATACTGTTTTGGGCAAATCGTATCTCTATGATGTTCTTGTGATGATAATAATATTTTTTTCGATAAGGTTTAATATTTTGTTGTTTAAAAAATCGTCCAAAGGTCAACATCGAAAATTACTTTTTTTAACACATAAAAGCTACTTTAACTGCTAAAATATAAAAGATAGAAAGATGGTGATCCTGACTTTTTTGTAGAACTATTAAAGGCGGACCAGGTTGCCATACATTGTTTTCAATTATATACAACCGTTAAGGCAGCGCATGCAAAAAACTTTGTTGTAAGAGCTATTTTTTTCCACCTGGCTAGACAAAAATTGAGATAGTTTGGCTATTTTGCATGATATCTTTATAATTTATGCCTATAGCACTCACGAATAATGTAGCTTTATACCAGTGAAACAATTTTTAAAATCGGTTCATTACTTCCGGACATTACCCCCTACAAACAAACTTACAAACAAATGTTACCTCTTTATAATATTAATTATTATAGTATAGATAATATAATATTATCTTATATTAATCTTACCACTACTTAATGAAAAAGTCTTAATAACTATGAAATTTAACTAATTATAGTTTCCGCCCTGTTTTTGGGCATTTAAAAGGACGTCAATTCGTTTTTGCCCTATTTGTCTAGTTTATGCCCTTTTTGCCCAGTTGGGTTTAAACCCACTGCCCATCTCTAACCCCTACTGAAGAATATAATACACCACTAAATTTAAACAAAATATAAAGAAACTACAACACTAAAACTACGACTACTGATACTATAATACAGTAAAAATTAAATTTATAAGAAAAGTTCAAAAAGGACGCGTCCACCAAGTTTGAAGTTTCCCGCGCTTTTCCTTGGTGAGATGTTGTTAGTTAACCACGCTCGCAAATGCAAATGTCGTTATTAAAACGAAATATCGACATCGCATAGTTAAATATTGCACATCCCTCTTTTTTGTAGGTATTTAATTTTCGATTCACTGTGCCGGGCGCTGGGGGCACGCCAACTGTTTTGAAGTCGGGCGGTTAAAAGGTTAATACACTTTAGTCTCTTAATTAGAAGTCCTAAAAATTATGTCCAAAGGAGAATGATCACGACAATATGGACCACGGTACAGACTTGCGTCAATTCCAAAGTTGTTTTAGATGGTTTATGAATTAACAAAATAACCATCTACAATTGCCATTTTGGAATCAAAACCCGCATTTCCAAGTTTTTTTAGAAAACGTAACTTAACCTCAAAATCGAAATATCGGTCGTGTATAGAGGTAAGTTTATAGGTCGTAGTTTGGAGAGCAGATTAATTAGCGTATCTGATGGCATAGAGACTTAAATAAATCAGTACCTTGCCTTTATATTTCCTGTTAAAACAGTTACAAATACAAAAAAAGGAGAACTGTAAAAAAAAAAATCAATAGAATTCAAAGAGATCTTTAATTTGATCCAGTGGCACTGGTAGCACTTTAAACATGTAGGTAGGTATATTATCAATCATCGTATATCTAACCCTTACAGCAAGTAGGTAGGTACCTATACATATAGTAACAGCGAATGACTTCATTCATCATTTTCATTAAAAAAAATAATCTAAATAAGATGCTGGAGCAGTGATATCATTGTATCGAGCCCAACTCAAAAACCGCACCACTGTCATTATGTGAGCACAGCAGCCAACAGTTCGCTTACCAACAAGGCAGTTGCAACAATAACCTACTATGGCTTGCAGTGTAGGGCGTAGTTAACTACTATTGTGTAATCTGGTTACTAACTACGATTAAAAGTAGTTAACTACATGTAGTTAAGATTACATGTAACCAAACTACAGTAATCAAACTACATGAAGTAGTTGTTAATTTGACTACTGCAATTTAGTAGTTATAATTACTGATTATTTGAGTACTTAGAACTTATATTTTACAATTAAATAAACATGTAATGTATTGATATATATTTTTTGGAATCTGATTGCATAAAAACAGTTTATTTCGCGTATTTTTATTTTCACGAATAATTGTGTTTATTGACATTTGTATGTATTCAAAAAATCAAAATTACACAGCAAACATCAACTTAATTAAAATTAATTGCGAATCCATAAAATAAAAAATAAAAAGTGGATTGGGTGAGTTAATCATTTAAATTACCTTTAGTACTACACGTTTTTCGAACATTTCATCCGACAACTTGTGGGATTTGGGATGGTTAATCATAGTTGCGTATTTCATCAGAATTTAGTTTTCAATCCATATCTGATAAATAACAGGACACTATCAGATCTGCTTTAGGCCCGCACCTTGCCCGCGCCTTGCCTCCGCCCGACGCCTCTTGTATTTGTTGTCCCGCGTTTAACAGTAATGACGCAACCAGTCACAAGTTTCACAACGCCATACTCTAACGTGCTCCAACTACCTACCTAGCAAACGACAAGTCGGGTACATGAACGAATCGCGCGCGCGTTTGTTTTGTTTAAATAGGTACGCAAAATCATTTTAAATTTTGTAGTTATAAAAAGTAATCTCGTAATCGTGATTGCAACTACAATTTGTAGTTAGTAATCAAAATGTTTAACTACTTCTTACGATGATTTAATGTAATTTGTAATTATGATTACTGATTACTATATGTAATCGTAGTTAGTAATCAGTAGTTAGATTTCATATTGCCCAACACTGATGGCTTGTAATGTATTTGCTACAACATCGTCTCTGCTTATTAATAAATATGTGTAATATGTACGACTGTTCACATGCCTGGATTTAATCCTACCTCTTAACAAATAATTATTTAGGCCTAAAATCAGAGGAATATCCTCATCAATTTCAGTATTCACTTCCACTGAATATATTTCAGACTGACGAACATGTTCCCCGAAGTAAGATCTGGCCTGTTTTAATTGATATGTACCTAGAGCAAACCGCTTAAGGTCAGTAATTGTGAGTCGTGGGAATCTATCCAAATGAGGATGATTGCCATCAATTGTTTGGAAGCTAGCTCTCCTTCTGTTAACATTTTCTTGCTCTACATATGTTGCCAGATGGTTTACCAGAAAAAGTCTACTTTTAGCTATTGTAACATATTCCAAAGACTCCGGTGGGTCATCTATGGCAACATGAAACTTATTTAATAAGGCACAACAAATCCTAAAATCATCATTGAAGTGCATAGCAGCTCTATTATTGAATACATGACTGAATAGTCTATAGTCTCTTTTTATCCTACCATTGACTATTTCTACAACCCAGCGACACATGGTTACTAGACGAGACCGATTATTGCAGGTTTAACATCTGGAGGCAAATCAGGATTACTAAACAGTCCTTCTAGAATAATCTTATTTCGAGAAGCAACATCTTGTACAGTAAGATGATTAAATCCTAAGTGCAAGGGGACAAAATCACTCATTAAACAATTTCTTGCTTTTGACATCCACCGTTCTAAAGTGGTTCGAGGTTTATTAAAAAGAGTAGCCAACCTTTCATTACTGTCACCAGTTCTTAGCTTAACTAAATATATGCACAAGGCTATAGAAGCATTTGTTACCTGTTCTGCTAAATTTGGGATACTGTTAAGTAAATCATAAAACTGGTCAGCATTGAATCCAAGCCAATAATGACATAAATATGGAGGCATCATCCTAATATTTGAAAAATCAAATCTGTTATTAGCTGCTCGCTGCATCATAGTCATAATATTATCAAATTGACTACCAGTAAAATCCCTCAATTGGGAGGTTAATTCATTCCAAGAACCGTGATCCAAGTGGTGACGACAAACACGTGCACCAGATGGTACATAGAATTTATAATGATACAATAATAAATCTTTTATAGCACATGATACAAGTAGACGTTCATTTTCAAAACAATTAACGAATATGCAGTGGCCTGATGTGTTTGCAGCACGTCTATATAAAGATGATGTGATTTTTGGTGCCGCTAATTGAACTGCTACTGGTCTTGAAGATGGAAGAGGAGGTGGCTCAGGAATATTGAAATCATCACTTGACACAGCATGTGCTACAGTAGGACGATTTGAATCATGCTGCTGTTGCCTCTGTACTTCTCTCGTAGCTGATCTCCAACATGCAGCACATACACGTTCCATTCTGGATACCTAAAAAAATAAGGTGCTTGAATATTTTTTCTGTTAGCCCAAGTAGACAGATTCTGTATTAGACACTCCATATTCTCAATAAGATACTAATAAATATTTACCAAGTGCTGTGGAACCAGTCTCATTAAAATGTTTCTTTCTTGTCGATCATGTCGCACAGGGTATGTTCTTGGTGCTCGTAAAATAGAATTTCCACAAGGGAAGCAGATTCTTCTATGTCCAAGAGCAGGCAAAGGCATAGCACTTCCTTCGCTCATTGTGTTAGCTCTATTTTGAAGCAGTCCAAAACACTTGGAACAAATTATACTTCCTGGAGACAGCTGCGATCAAAAAAAATATTTGAAATGAAATATAATAAAAAAGGTCATTAGAATATAGTATAATAGAATGAGCAAAGGAATGTCACAATCACCGACTTCAAGCCCAACTGAATAGGCCGCACAACATAATTATATTTTGTGCTTACAGCACGGAGTGCTTCCAACTTCAGCATTGTGACATTGATTTTATGCTATCATTTGTCTATAGTTTTTAATATGTGATTTATAAAAAGCAAAAATTAAAATATAAAAACGAGAGAATGACTGGGTAGGTTTAAACTGTCTGAGAAATCAAGAAATAGACTGATAGGTATGAAAACGTCAATAGAATGTGCTTACCTGAGTAGGAGTTATCCATGACTGTAACACATTGATCATCTGAGTAGTAGCCGGTCGATTGTTCTCGTTGTCGGTACCTCATGCGAAGTGGTCGACATTTTCAGCAGTCGCTAAGTAGTACAGTACAGTACAACAAAATACGAATCACACACAAACTTCAAACAAAGTGAAAACTTCCTGGCGTAAAAACGTCCTGGCGTAAGATTCACAATTTCACATTAAAGTTAGCGATAGTGATTGAAAACAAGAAATAAACAAATAGTTACAATGAATATCACAATTACTGTGGAGAGTAGGACTCGATCAACACAAAAAAAAAACTGTAATATTGAAATCGCAATGAACAAACTTAGCATGCACCACGCGCAATTGACATTGGACTTTTTGACAATGACAATTCAATTTGAGACACCAACACCAATGTTGCCACTTTAGATTTTAAATGAAAATCAATTACTCGAATAAATACACTCGACACATAATTATTTCAAATGACTGATTTAGTTCTATAATCATTAATTTATTAAAAAGGTTCGATTTATATCAAACCGAAGCAAGATAATTAAAAAAAAAGAACTATACAATCATTCATATGTATCGTTAGCCAACAAAGTGAAATTGCTTTTAAAAGTTTTGAAAGCAAATAATACGACTACTGTGTGTGTGAAATACTAATTATTTCACACCACAGTAGTATCATCTCGCTTTATTATTTATAAAAACCCCGCGATTTACCTTTCCAATGACTTTACATTTATATTAATTTGTAATCGAATACAAAAAAAATCGATTAGAGTTGTCAATATATTTACTTATTTTGATTATGGCAACACTTTAACGTAAGAATGGCCGGCAGTAGGTTATTCATTTTGTCAAATCAATTACATAACTTATTAAGTTTACAAAATAAACCCCTATACAAAATTGGCATTCTAATTGCAGAATGACTTCAAAAATAAAGAAAATAATTGTAATATATTTTTTATCTTGATGCATGAGAAAAACCAGTACCATTGATGGTCATGATTCTTTAGATGAATTACTAACATTATTTTTAGAAAATTGTATTGATGTGCAACGCCCAAGACGACAAAATCCGACATGTGGGACGGGACATATGTCCCGTCCCTCATGTCGGATTGACTTCCATCGTTAACCTTCCTTCCATAGACAATAACATATTTTTATAATCATAGACTACAACAAAAATGAAGAATTTTTATTTTTAGACCTTGGATCAGCTGTTCCCTACATTTAGGTTCGTATATCTCGCCAAACTCTTCTCTGGACTGATTTTATTGTGAGTAGCCTAAGTACTAATTAATAAATCGTTCAAATTTTTAAACACTTTTTGTTTTACTGGCTTGCGAAAAATGCCGAATAATTTCGTAAGGTAAGTAGTATTCAAGTAGGTAGGTACCTATATCTCCACCAAGCTAAGTTTACCCCTCGCTGGAATGCGGCGTGTACCCGTGTACCTATTTATAATATAATGTTAAAAACAGAAAATGCAAAGTAAAATCTAACAAACATTTGTTTACTTTTTCAAAGTAATAGCGAATTCTTTTTTGCAGCTCGTACCTAAGCGTCAATGTGATGTAATGACGCGAGGTGCCATCTAAGCTTGGTGAGATGTAGTTGTTAGTTAACCACGCTCGCAAATGCAAATGTCGTTATTAAAACGAAATATCGACATCGCAAAGTTAAATAAGTATTGCACATCCCTCTTTCTTGTAGGTATTTTATTTTCGATTCAATGTGCCGGGCGCTGGGGGCACGCCAACTGTTTTGAAGTCGGGCGGTTAGAAGGTTAATATACGATATTAAAATCAGTGCGATTTTACAATCTAGTCCTGATGATAATCCCTTCATTGTTGCTTGAAATTTTTTATAGTTACTCTGTCGATTACATCTGCTTTGTCATGTTTTTTACCGAGAACGTGCCGCGTGAGCTTTCAGCGTTGGTTTGTCTTAAGTATAATGGTTTACGAAGTAATGGTTATTTTATTTTATTTTTATTCTTTTGTTGTACAAATGTGAGGATTTGTGAATGTCAAAGTTATGTATGACTCGCATGTTTTAGGTATGCTTATGAGTTTCAAAGTTAACATATTCTTCGCTTTGTTTTATTTCCTTGTACCCTCGAATTTTAAAAATGTCTAATGATAATAAAATATCGGTCTATTATCAAAACTGTCGAGGAATCAGGACTTAATTGAATACCCTATATTTAAATATCATGTCGCATACATATGACGTTATTATCTTGACCGAGACCTGGTTGACGCTTGACATATCTGATAACGAATTTATAGACCAACGCTACTTGGTGTTTAGATGCGATCGTAACCGTTTATTTACCAACAAGAAGGATGTCGGCGGTGTCCTTATAGCCGTTTCTAAAGAACTAAATCCCTCCTGCATTTCATTTTTGCCCCCGTCAACTTTTCACGAGCATGTGATTGTTAAAGTTCCTTCGAAAAGCAATAAATATCATATAATTTATGTTACTTATATACCCCCTAATCCCTTAATTTCCCATAGTCGACTTTTACGACCTGCGCGGAATGATAAGCAGCTGATACATTCTATGTTTTTCTTTTGCTCCTAGATCAGCGTAGAAGACCTTTTATTCAAATTTTAAATTTTATTTATTTATTAGATTTTATTTAAAAGTCATTACATTTTTTTACTCTGTCATATCCATTACATTAACTTCTTCCCAAGATTCGACAATTTCCTGTGGGCTTGCTGATGGTCTGACAGTTTCAATTTCAATCCTACTACAGGCATGTACATTATTAAGTACCCTAGCTGGGCCAAGTCCGATGGGACTGGATGTTCTAAAGGGACGCCAAGTCCCCTTGCCTGCTTGGCTCGCCAAGTGCTTTTTTATGTACTCCACATTTGACTTGATACGTAATATGTCCTGCTGGGATTTGCGCGCAATTTTATTTGCTTGCGTTTTTAATTTATTGTGCTCCCTCATTAAATCTAGTTTCTGACTTTTAAAGGCCAGGAGCAGGTCCATCTGCTCTCTGGTCTTTCCACAAACGCAATCCACCGGTTCTGCGCCTCGGCTAGAGGAAACCACATTCTGAGCTGGTCGATTAGACTGAGTCGACGGCCCCTGGTCGCGAGCGGCAGGCTGAGGCCGAATCGGAGGCCGAGCCGACGGTCCAATTAGCATACCCGTGTGAGGCCTACGCTCGATGTCGTCAGCATCATTACGATTTGAATTTTAAGACTGCTATCCTATCAGAGTAAGATATGAATTCCTATATATTGATTTGCGGCGTGACTGCCTCGGTGGTCTAGTGGTCGCTAGCGCGACTGCTGTGCATGAGGTCTTGGGTTCGATTCCCAGGTCGGGCAAAGTGTTATTGGGTTTTTCCATCGGGAATTTCTCAGTAGCAGCCTCGGAGTCTGGATTTGTGCCCGGTTGATGGCAATAGGCTCGCCCCCTATTACATGGGACTAAAAACATAACTGGCGAAATGTGGGTGTACTAATGGGTACACATCTGCCTAACCCTTCGGGGATTACAGGCGTGATGTTTATGATTATATTGATTTCCCATTTTTAGCTACTAAAAATCCTACCCCGTAAAGTCCTCCACTCTGTCCGTTATAATAAAATATGGCGTTCCCTCTCTCTATTGCATCTTCGCCGCTTCTTCTAACTTCCGGTAAGCCAACAATATCCCAATTGACCTCTGTCAGTGCATTTTTCAGTTCGAGCAGACGTTCTTCAGATTTCAGAGTACGGATGTTATAGGTTATGACGTTAAGCAGTTTATCGGTATCCGTTTTGTTATTTGCTGTGGTCGTTGAACGGGGGATCGATCTCACCCGAGGTTTCTTAGCACCCCTGGCTCCAGGGCTATCCTGCCCACCGTCATCAGCAGCTACACCACTGGAGCCGCCGGGCATTTGGGGCCTTTTATTCTTCTTCGTCATATTCATGTTTTTGGAGGGGTTTAGACTTTTAACCCACCACGCTTGTCTAATGCGGATTGATGGGTGAACAGTGAACCTGCTTACTCGGTTCGTGGGTGCCGCAGTTAACATTAATGTTCTCCATCACCACCCAAAATTGACGCCCTGTTCTTACGCCAATTACCCAACTTAAGCCATCTGCATACTGTGGCAGTTCGCATGCCCTGGGTGGGGCGGAAGGGACTGTCAGACTTTCACTGACTAAAAAACCACCCTGTTCCTTCTGTTGCCCTTTACGTTCCGGGGCCACGGTATCCTGTTAAGACGTTCCGCAACCCCGGCAGGCGTTGGCCCCGTTGGGGGCCCCGTCCCTGTGCTGACAGCTCTTTGAGGCGCGCGCGAACAGAACGCGCCGTCGACCCGGGCTTGATCCTTGATCGGACGGCGAGCTACCCATTTCTCGCCGTCCGCAAGCCCGCGCCTACGGTGGCCGGATGTCGCCTCGCGACGTCCATCCTGCACCGTATGCTCCACCGTGTCCTCCGGGCGATCCACACAGTGGTGACACCCGGGCGTTTCCTCCCGCCCTATCCGACACAGGAACCTCCCGAAACAACCGTGTCCGGTGAGGACTTGCGTCAGGCGGTAGGTGAGGACGCCGTAGCGCCTCTCCAACCACTCCTTAAAGAGGGGTCTTACCGCCGCGATTGCGGCGTGCCCGAGTTCGCATGCCTTAAGTTGGTGGTTGTTACTAAGATATAAAGTAAAAGGATTCCCTTTCTGCCACACCTGACCTGGTCGATTACTGAGTCGACGGCCCCTGGTCGCGAGCGGCAGGCTGAGGCCGAATCGGAGGCCGAGCCGACGGTCTAATTAACATACCCGGGTGAGGCCTACGCTCGATGTCGTCAGCATCATTACCTCTACCAATATTATTGTTTCCGACATTCTCCATCCATCTGTCGCAGATGTCGCGATTTCAGATGAAGCTTAACACCGAATCCGATTCTTCTCTCAACAGCTGCCTAAACTCTGCTCGTAGGCGCAGGTAGTGCGCCGTTGCGGAAATTGCCTGAATGTTGAGTTGTCCGACGACGCATCAGCGGCCTGAACAAACAGCTTTGTTGCGAGGTCCCCACTCCTCCTCTCCAACAGCTTGCCCGCCTTGTCCAAAATACTGGCGGCGGCGTCCCCGGAGCCATGCTGCTGGTAAAGGCACGCGGACTCGATGACCATGTCGTAGAGTTCGTCAGGTGTTGATATCTCCTTGGACACCAGTACTGCGTTTTCCATGGACTTTGCGGCACGGAAGAGGGAATTGCACTTCTTGAAGCACTCCGCAGCCTTGACATGGCACGCCTTCGAGTTTTCCATGTCTCTAGCAATACGGAAGCATTGCGCCGCCGGGCTGTATTCATCGGCAGCCGAATCAGTGTCTGGCTTCCAGCGGAACATGGTGGTCTTCAAAAATTCTAGGCAGATTTTACGTGCTCCTTCGCTTCTGACACTTTGGCCTGATTAAACGCCATCGTGAAAATTTAGAGAACAGACTAAAGTGAAAAAGTGTACAGAAAAAAGAAAAAGACTAACGTTGAAAATCAATAAAAACCGGACAGTAAAAATCACAAACGTCGCTTCCGACCCGCCGCTTGGGAATGAATGACCATTTTACCACCTAAAAAAAAAAATGGGGTATCGTTACAATCCTTGCATCGTTCCGAGTAACATAGGCTAGTACAAAATAAAAAGAAACCGGTGTGGTCACTTTAAAACTTAAATTAATACCAGCCTCATTTTTTTTTTGTCGTGTTTTTTAATTTTTTAATTAGAGTAGCTTGTTTGAGCTCACTTTTTAATTAAGCTTGTGGTGTCTAATAATTTTGAAACCTGTTTAGATTGAAAATTGATACACTCGAAATATTGTTTGAAAGTCGTTTTGTAAGTTACCAGTATACCAAATGGCTCTTTCAACTGTGTGTTCGGGGCGCTGCACAGAGGAGTATTTGACTTAAAAAGTCGATCAAAATTATTTTGTGGTAATTATCGATTGAATATAAAATAAAAAGTAGTTTTACGTAATAATTTTGTATTTGACTGCCTCGTTGGTCTAGTGGTCGCAAGCGCGACTGCTGTGCATGAGGTCTTGGGTTCGACTCCCAGGTCGGGCAAAGTGTTATTGGGTTTTTCCATTAGGAATTTCTCAGTAGCAGCCTCGGAGTCTGGATTTGTGCCCGGTTGATGGCAATAGGCTAGCCCCCTATTACATGGGACTAAAAACATAACTGGCGAAAAGTGGGTGTTCTAATGGGTACACCTCTGCCTAACCCTTCGGGGATTACAGGCGTGATGTTATGTGATGTTATGTTATGAATTTTGTATTTAAAACACCATAGACACGTACAATTTTACATAAAAAGTTTTTACACAAAAATCTTCTAATCAGAATCACTTTCACTAGGTTAATCGTCCTCCTCATTGTCAGACTCTGTAGACGAGATGTACGGTGTCTCCGGGAGCAAGAGTTCTAAAGCCTCAACGGAAAATGGCTTACTTTTTTTCCGTGGCCTGGTACTGCTCAAAAAAGGATCCGAAGTTAGTAGAAGTCTGTTCAGTACATCTTTGTTACAGTCTTCGCGCGAAAATTTTCTTGAAAAATTCTGCCTATACATGCGGAAATGTTTGTTTCTCGCCTCAGCCGCCTCTTCTGATAACTGGCCAATAGGCAGAATGGCGTGATTAATTACTGTGGCCCCATGTCTTAAAATTTTGTGCATTGTAGGTGACATGGGTGAGGAGCTCGTGGCTAAGTAATAACAGTCGCACGGGTCGATCCGTCAGGTTAAGCTACGCTTGCCGGTGTTGGTCCGTGGATGGGTGACCATATTTACACACCGAGACTCCTCCGTGCCTCGGAAAGCACGTTAAGCCGTTGGTCCCGGCTGCCATACATGGATCTTTGACAGTCGTTACGGGTCGTCAGAAGCCCGAAAGTCTGACAACCAGTCTTACCTAGGGGTATCATATTACCCAGTTACTGGGTTGTGGAGGTCAGATAGGCAGTCGCTCCATGTAAAATACTGGTATTCAGCTGCATCCGGTTAGACTGGAAGCCGACCCCAACATAGTTGGGAAAAGGCTAGGCAGATGATGATGATGATGTCGGTGACATGGGGTGCCACGCATATAAATCCACATACAGCTTAGCAGTTTGCTCTGCAAAGTTTTCAAATTTCTGCGTGTCAATCTTAAGCCCACTTGACAAAGTTTCTAATATGACACCGCATTTTTTTATTAAATTTATGTCAACCCCGGTAATGCGGGAAGAAGTTTCGGGATTTGAGAAAAATCTCCTCGAAGTGTTCCCGTCATTAGTGTTTCCAAACCCAGCCTTTGGAATATCTACTAGCAGCCCCATTTCCTCTTTAAAAGCTTCTTGAATTCTCTTCTTTCTTTCTGCCACTATATTTTTATGCTCTTGATTCCTTGCCTGCCATTTTTTTAATGGTATTTTATACGATAAGTGAAGAAGAGATTCAAAAAATCGAATTCTGGCATGTAGTGTCGACAACCCAAATTTAAGAGTATCGGGATTCTCTATGTTTTTTTTAATTAAGTTGTTGAAGTCCTTGGATGTTTGCCCACATATATAGCACCTCATGGTAGAAGAAGTGTTTGTCGCAGCATTGCAAACCTTTGCATCTATCATGGTAAAGGCTAATATGTGCTTAATTTTTAATAAACCACCATTTGTTCTCGGTATTTCACTTTTATTCAGGTTTTTGATTTGATTCTCTATGTAGGAGATTTCTTCATTTGTAATGTCTTTTGTTTCATGAACAAAACGGATCCGTATGGGCCGGCAGTATCTTGCAGAAGATGGTACTGGGTTTTGCCAAATAATCTTATTTTGGTCACCAATATTGCAACTTAATCGTAAGGGCACAAATGAACTCTGAAATATGGATGAATCACTGTCGGTACTGTTACCAAATGTTTGCTTAAATTGTTGTTGTTGGGAACCATCACAACCCCATTTTGATAAAAGCTCTAAAGAGCTTATTTCTTCTTCATTTATATTTTCGAGTACTTCATTTAAATACATACATAATCGTGCAGATGTATGATCTAAAAGATCCTGCAAGTTTATTTCAGCACATGTTTCTGTAACTCTCATCGACTCTTCACGCGGATAACAGTCTTTTTTGGCCTTTTTGACAAGTGAATAACACGGATAAATGTTCTTGTTTGCAGCATGAATAACTTCGTATTGTTTCCTCGTCAAATCAGCTTCCACGAAAATAGCTAACGCTTGCGATGGTGTATGCTTTTTGACTACATCATTTTGTATCGAATTATACCGTGTTCTGTACTTTTTGGCTCTTGTTGGCGTTAAAGTCATATCTTTCATAACTTTAGCTGCGTCACCGTGTCCCGCAGCACGTTGGCTCATTTGAGCTGCATATGTTAACTCTTCACAGGGTATTTGTTCCCTCAAATCCTTTGTTTTACGCCTCTTTACTTGATCGCTCAATTCCTTAAATTGTTTTGTTGGTCGGCCGGCCTTTTTTGTTGTCCACGCAGGTAGTGTAATAAAAGCATTAAGCCATTGTTCATTTTTTACTAAGAAGCGTTCTTCTTTGTTACTGGCAGCTGTCCATTTTTGTTTAAATTGAAACTTGAATGACTTTAAGGCACTTCTCAATGTAGCTTGTTTATTTTCAGGACATTTCGTGATTATTTTAAGATGATCTTCTAGAAACTTAAACTTTTGCTCTATTTTTCTGTCAGAACATTGTTTAATGACTTCATACAGTGACTTTCTAGTCATCTCCATTGACGACATTGGAGATTCTGGAATAGAAAAATAAAAATAAAAACACTACTTTATTTAGGATGATTTCGACTAATTCCGTAAAAAAAATTTAAAAAAATATGGCGTGTATATGCGGGACATTTTCTTTTAAAAACCATATCAAGAATGATGAAACTATATGTTACACCCAAAATTATAACTTAACTAGGCTTAACTCATAAACAAAAACACCTTTAATCACAGAGTTTACTAAAAAATGGTCACATTTTTTATGGAATACGTTTAGGGTGCAAAATGTCACTTAAATCAAGTGTATACAATACCAATACCAATAGAAACATGCGTTTATAAAGTAGCTACATACCTTCTTCCAAAATATCCATAATAGTTATCACACAACTTCACCAAACATAGACTAAATGCAATTTAAAAATCACGTTTTAACAATATTGCCGAGAACAAAGACATACGTTTCACGCAACGACTGGGTTCCGACTGCTGCTACGGTTGGCGGAAAGGCGGAACATGGCTGAGTTGGCCCTTTAGTGACGTAATAGCTATTGGGCTCTCACGATACAACAGTTGTAAAGCAGTATAACAAAATTTGTGTTTTCGACTTTTGATCGACTTTTTAAGTCAAATACTCCTCTGTGCGCTGTGCCAAAATAAAGCCTGTTTTCTTATTATTAATAATTTATTTTAGAGATCATTGTAATATACACATTTGTGTTAATTAAATATAAAGAACTCCTTATTAAATACTAAGTGGGTACCTATTACGTTATAATATGAATGGGTATTGTACTTTATAATGTGAATTGGTACCTTACCTTATTAAATATAAGTCATTTTTTGAGCTAGATTTTAGTTCTGTAAATATTATTGAAATACGGGCCAATTACGGGATGTGTACCACTAGCAATACGCTGGGATGGTCAAATATGGTCCCGTGTAAACGGGACGTATAGTGACCCTAGCTATAGACTAATCTTTATAAGCCTATAAGGTCTTGGCTCTGGGAGTCTTGGGTTCGATTCCCAGGTCAGGCAAAGTGTTATTGGGTTTTCCCATCAGAAATTTCTCAGTAGCAGCCTTGGAGTCTGGATTTGTGCCCGGTTGATGGCAATAGAGTCGCCCCCTATTACATGGGACTTGAATATAACTGGCGAAATATGGGTACGCCTCTGCCTAGCTCTTCGGGGATTACAGGCGTGTGATATTATGTTACGTAAAGCCTTGGTTTTCGGCGGGATTCTTCATTTATCGACTACTGTCGGGTAATTCCGGACCATTTTGGCTCTCTGGCGTCAAGGCGCGGCTGGTTTAAAAACCCATTGCGTACCCAAAACTAGAAAGATAATGGTGCCGATTCTCTTGTCACAAAATTCTCTAAACTAGACTAAAAATCACTAAAATTTAATTTAGTCCTGTCAAACGACGAAACTCATTCTGAAATTGGCTAAAGTGATGCAACTAAACTATACTATAGTTTGACATCTCTAAGATCGTTTAGTCTACTCAATTAGGTGAAATGGTAATTTTGCTATTCTGATTTTGACGTTTATCGCTTAAAATTTTGATTGTCAAACTAAATCAGATTATTTATAATCGCGATTAAAAAGGTGTGAAATAAAATTAGTCATCATGAAATAAAATTTACAAAACATATTTCTCATAAAGCTCTTAAAAGTTTAGATGCTTGTGAGTTTGGAAAATGATTTATTATGGAAGTTTAGGTGGTGTAGCTGTTGTCAATTCGGAAGAAAGGTAAATATAATATGATTGTTATTATAATACAATACGAAATGCTTTTGCCCTGCCATGGGGCAGTATTGGGCTGGTATTATTATTGTGACTCTATATATCGCGGGACCCTGGGTTCCTGGGCCCTTCCAAGGCGTATGAGGGGCCTAAGGCAACTCGCAGAGGCTCCTTAGGCAACTTCAAATGTAATGGAGATACCAACTGCTAAAATACCCCTGTATGCACTATGCAAGTGTATCTAAAGAACAATCCCTAGTTGGTGCAGTGCTATTACACGATATGGAAACTAAAAATACTAGACTATGGGTATGGGATGCTAGTGACATGGTTACATGAAACTACGAAGTGACTATGACCCCTGCCTGAACAATGTTTGTAAACACGAATAAAATGGCAGGGGGTGACTTGCACACTCATTGAATTGGCCCCCTTAAGCAGTTGCTTGCACATAGTCACAATGTGACAACATATTTTGAGGTGCTTTAGTAGCGAAAATTATTCCACAGCTATCAGGAAAATCCCAGAAGTACGGTCAAGATTCCCTCTCCTAACACCTTCCTTTTCCTGGGCACATTAGCTCTTGCGGGTTTTCACTCAAACCCGCCAAAAGGCTTGCCCCCTATTACATGGGACTTAAACCTATCTGGTGAATTGTGAGTATACAACTCTGCCTATCCCTATATAATAGGTCATAAAGTGTATTTCATACTGCTAGGTGCACAAGGCAAAAAAAAATGAGGGACGAAGTTGGGGGCAGAGTATTATTATGTAATTCTACTTCTGCTTCAAAGTCAAAGTCAAAAACATTTATTTCAATTAGACCGATTACAGGCACTTTTGAATTGTCAAGGAGTCTGTCAGTTAGTCCGAAAATTGAAGCTAGTTGCTCGTTCCAAAACGGAGGTAGGCCTCTATGGAGAAGAACGAGCAAGAAACTCCACGGCACTCTTTTAAATTAGGTTTTTACAAAATTCTGGTTACATTATTCTTGTTGATTCTACATGTGAACACAATGAAGGTGAATATAAAACTGAAGTTAAATATAAATTAAAGATGTAAGCCAAAGCAGTTAAGAGATGACCAATCCCAACTGACAGCACCCGTTCACGAGCATGACGCATGGATCAGCACCACCTTTTTTTTTTTTTTTTTTTTTTACCGATGGGAAATCATCAAATGACTTCCCCCGCCCTGGGCGGGGCGGGAGGGAGTGTCAGACTTTTACTGACTAAAACCCATCCATGTTCCTTCTTGTGCCCTTTGCGTTCCGGGGGCGCGGTATCTCTTTCGAACAACCCGCAGCCCCGGCAGGCATCGGCCCTTAGTGGCCCCTTCAATTGTTAGGTTAGGTTAGGTTAGGTTAGCTGGGCTGTTTCCGCACTTAGCCTCTTTATTGGGCCATTGTACGTATGAAAAGGATATCCTTGAGGAGTTACTCCAACCATCCCAGATCCTCCCAGAATGCCAGCAGTCTTTTCAGACTGTTGCAGGCTTCGGGGAGCGATACCGGCGATTGGAGAGTCCGTGCCCGTTGATCTGCCACGCTTCTGCACTCCAAGAGCACGTGCTGTGGTGTTTCTTCCGCCTCCATGCATCCTCTGCACAGAGGGCTGTCTGTCACACCTATGGTGAATAGGTGTTTGTTTAGGGGACAGTGGCCGGTTATGATGCCTATGATCATCCGAATTTCGTCCCGTTTCAATCTAATAAGGCTGCGGGCAAATCTTTTTGATGCTTCCGGAACTGCATTCTTTGTTTGCCTGCAGGTTACACTGTTTCTCCATTCCGTATGGTGTGTTTCCTCGGTTTTCTTACGTAGCCATGATTTGATTTGGGCTTGAGGTATGGGAAGCAGCGGTTCCGGGCCGTATACTGTTGTCTTCATACCTCTTTTAGCCAATTCATCGGCTGCATCGTTACCCAGTGAGTTACTGTGCCCTTTTATCCATTGCAGGGTTACCTTGTTTGTGTTCGCAATGTGTTGGAGTGTATTATGACATTCCAAAACGGGGGCAGAGTTTATAGTGTTGTTTTGTAGCGCTTGAAGCACCGATGCACTGTCTGAGATAATTTTAATGTTGAGATCTCTGACGTCTCTGGCTGCAACTGCTTGGGCCGCTCTGGTGATGCCAATGCATTCTGCTTGGAAGATCGTGTTAAGTTTATCTAAAGTTGTTGACATTTTGATGTTTAGGTCGTTTGAGAAGACGCCAGCTCCAGTACCATAATTGGTTTTGGATCCGTCTGTGTATATCCGAACTTCATTGATGCCAGAGTAGTCTTCGGCTTCCGCCTTAAGTTGGATATCATATCTTCGATCAAAGATGTGGTGACATGAAGTTCTGTCCATGGGTGCCTCAAGGAGTGGTATTTCCTTTAGAACCCCTTGCAGAACTTTGGAGTGTGTTGTGTCTGCGTTTAATTTCCACAGTCCGTGCGACCTTAATCTTAAGGCGGCTATCTTAGCCTCTTCCTGTATGATAAGATCTAGAGGTCTCAAGTTTAGGAGGTACTCTAAGGCGGCTGATGGAGTGGTTTTCATACATCCGGTGGCTGCTACGCTCGCTAAGCGTTGCAGACTTTGGAGTTTTGTTTTTACTGTGGTCAGTTGTGTTCTGGGCCACCACACAACTGATCCGTAGGTCAGAGAGGGTCTGATAACTGATGTGTACAGCCAAAGAGTAATCTTTGGGTTAAGACCCCATTTTTTACCAACAAGTCTTCTGCACTGACCAAAAGCTATACAGGCCCTCTTTGTTTTTGCGTCGATATGACTCGCCCAGTTCAACTTACTGTCAAGTATGACACCCAGATACTTTACTTGCGTCGATAGGGAGAGTTTGGTGTTGAATAATTTTGGTAACTGTAGTTCTGGTAACTTCCTTTTGTTGGTGAAAAGGATGAGTTCTGTCTTTTTCGGGTTTACTGACAGCTGTTGTTCGTCACACCATTCTTCTACAATCTGAAGGGCAGAACGCATTACTTTGCATAACACATTTTCTGCATTCTCGTTTATCAGAATTGTTAGGTCATCTGCATAACCAATAGTAGTGTATCCTCTTTCATTTAGCCGTTTTAAGAGGCTGTCTGCTACTATATTCCATAATAGAGGTGATAGGACTCCCCCTTGTGGGCATCCTCTGACTACCTCCGCTCTTGTGGTAGTGTTCACCTCTATCTGGACCGCCCTTTTACTTATTAGTTCAGTGATCCAGTTTCTCACAACTGGTTCCACTCTGAATTTTTTAAGAGCGTGGTTGATGCTGTTGTGCATAGTTTTGTCAAAAGCTCCTTCTATGTCTATGAAGGCCGCAAGTGTTGATATTTTATTTGAGATGGCCGACTCTATTTTATACACTACCGCGTGTAAAGCCGACTCTGTTGATCTGCCCTTTCTGTAGGCATGCTGTTGAGGGTGTAGCGGTTTATCTTTTAAAGCTCCATCCCTGAGATGTCTATCTACAAGTCTTTCCAACGTTTTCAGAAGGAAGGATGTTAGACTTATGGGCCTGAAGGATTTGGCGTGGGTGTAATCATCTTTACCTGGTTTTGGTAGAAATATTACTTTCGCTTCCCTCCATGCTTTGGGTACGTATTTAAAAGCTAAGCAGGCCCTGTAGATTGGTAGCAAAAATTTGATTATTTGAAGAGAGTGCCATTGTAGTAGTGCTGGAAATATTCCATCCAGTCCTGGGGATTTGAACGGATTGAAGCTTTTTAGGGCCCATTCGATCCTTTCCGCAGTTACTATCTTTTCGGCAGTTTCCCATTCTTGGATTGTTGGTGTGGTGTAGTACTCGTCATGCCATCTCTGGTCTGGCGTTACGCGACACCCGGGGAAGTGGGTTTCCAGTAGTACTGCACTGGTTTCTTCGTCTGAGACTGTGTAAGTGCCGTCTTCCTTCTTGAGTGACCCCATTAGGTTGGGGTCACCCTTTGCCAGGATTTTCTTTATTTTTGCGGCTTGGTTAGTAGAATTTATGCTGCTACAGAAATTGTGCCAGGCTTCCATTCTTCGGAATCTGATTCTTTTCTTGTAGTGTTTTTGTGCTGTTTTGTATTTATCCCAGTCCTCAACTTTCCGGGAATTTTTTGCTCGGTTAAACAGTGTCCTTAGTCTCTGCCGTAGTCGTTCAAGTTCTGGTCCCCACCAGGAACTTTTCTCCAGACGTTTGGGAGTTACAAGAGGACACGCCAATTCATAGCTTTTTACAAGCGTTGAGGTGAGGAATTGTGTGTTTGATTCGATGTTGTCTGTGCTAAGTGTCGCGTCGGTTGGTTGTACGTCACCTAGTGTTTTGGTTAAATAGTGTTTTGTACCTTGTTATATCTGTTTTACGGGGATTACGATATGGAACAGGGTCTGTTGGCTTATAAAGAATTTGGAAGCACACGCGGCAGTGATCGGCAAAAGATGGCTCGTTTGATACATGCCATCCCTCTATGAGGTTGGCCGCCGCGTGGGTTGCCAAAGTGATGTCAATTATAGTTTGATACCTGGAGCTTACAAAGGTCGGTTCCGTGCCTCTGTTTATGATGTTCAGGTTTGTTTGAAATAGATATTCGGTAAGTAACTCACCCCTTTTGTTTGTGTCCTTACTTCCCCACAGCGGGTGATGCGCATTGCAGTCTGCGGAGATGATCAGTTCCCAGTTTAGTGTCTCGCAGTGTTGCACCAGGTCGGCTAGTTCTTTGGGAGGAACTTCACCTTCACTCGGCATGTACACTGAGGCTAGAACTAGGGTAGTTTTATTTTCCGTGAGGATTTTCACTGCAGTGAGGTCTCTAGAACAGAATTGGTTAAGCATGGTGGTTGAGATGGTATTTGGCATGAAGATACATGTCCTTGGTTTATCAACGGTAGTGTTTAAAAGTAACTTACCGCCGATGTTATTCAGACCGCAAATTCTGTTGTTTCTGATCCAGGGTTCTTGGATCAGGGCGACCGTCTTGGTGTCTACCTCCAGCACTCTGCGTAGAGTGGCCGCCGCTATTTGTTTGTGTTGGAGGTTTGTTTGTATGACGCTAATGTTGTGGGAGTTACGGGCTACGCAGGACGTCATCTTCGTCGCTGGTAACTCCCTCAATCTTTGCCGGCATGCTTGCCTCCTTTGCACACAGACTCAGTCCAGTAGCTGGGCTGGACTGCTGTGGGATGGAGGCTGCTGTACCGTGCGCCACACTTGGTTGGTCGGCTGCCGTCGGTTCCTCAGATGTGAAGAAGCGGATGTATCCGCTTCCAGACATATGGGCTACCCGGCGGTCGCGGTCCAGTATGGTCTGCTTTTGGTCCTCAGGGATCCCCAGGAGTAGGTGAACCACCTTCTCACTGCAACCGGGTTCCTGTGGTTTATCGTTCACCGACATGTCGTAGCACTGCCAAGAGTCCACCTTGTACCACGGGTTCTGGGCACACAGGACTCTCTGCAGCGTGGCGGCTTCGGTGATGCGGGTGTGTATGAGGAGCCCTGCCTTGATCCTCTTTTTTAGCTCTGACTGTTTTACAACAGCCAGGGTGGTGTCTGGGATTGGTGATGGCATGGTTTTGACCGCCCTCTCCAGCCAGCCAACTGCGTACGCGTTCTCACACCACATCGCAAGGACACCATCCAAAAGGAAAGGACGTCCGCGGAAAGATGGAGCTTGCGCACCTGGAGACGGTGGAGACAGCACAGCCTTCAGGATACTATCGTCGATAGTCTCCCGCAGCTGCTCTGCCTGCGCCAATGTTAGGTCCCTCGGCGGGACGGTGATGACCGCTACTTTCAGATGCGACAGGGTCGCGTCTGCGTAGCTCACCGCCCGCTTTGGCTTCGCGTCAGTTTTCGCGCGTTTGGTATCCCCCCTGGGAGACTGGGTCTCGTTCATACGAGAGCGCTTCGAGGAAGCGCGCCCTTTCGGGCCAATCCCAGTGCCAGGCTGCTCCTTTTCAGGAGGAGTGGGAACCTCCGCAGCAGTCCGCTGACCACGATTTCCCCGCGGCTTCCGTCTCTGCCTTGGCCGGTTGGGTTTAGGAGGAGGTGGCGGTGGTTGTATAGGCTTTACCGACAGTGCCTTCGTCGCGTCCTTCTCCGTAGAGGTGGACGGCTCGGGCTCGCGCTGCGTTTCCGCTGCTGCGGTGCCTGTCGTGCTGGAACAGGGCCGGAGAGCTTCCCTTCTCGCGCGCCGGTTAAGGCGACTGCGTTCCGGGTTGCCTTTCGGCCCCGAAGTGGGTTCCGCAGCGGATTCCCTTTTGCAAGGGCGCTTGTTAGCGACTACGGTCCAGTTTGAGGTTTTGTTTGTGTTAACTACCTCGAAGTTAACAGTGGGTATGGCCTCCACTAAGCCGGACAGGTCCAAGCTGGAGCCTGGTCTAGGGCACAAGTTGCCCCCCCCAGAATACGCGGGGCAGACCGAGCTGGGCTCGGTGAGGGATTCTCCACTACTGGTGGTAGTGGTACCCTCCTGGGGTAGTAAATTCTTCGCCTGTGCAGACATTGGTTTTTTTTTTGGGCTAAGGATGAGTTCCACACACTATTTGCCCGTGAAAGGTGTGGTGCAATCTTTTTGGGGGGATTTAGTGCCTCAAGGCTATGCGGGCCTGGGTGTGGTTATGCGCCGCCACGGTTCGGCTATGCGGGATTGGTTGAGGAGAATAAAGGATAGGATTGTGGATGGGAGTTTGGGGGGAGACGGCCAGAGGTTTTAGTTGTACCAATTGCATAGGGCACTTGGTCAAGAAACGGGCAGCAACCTCGTGAAGGATAGTCCACTGGCCTTGTTTTAGGGGATCATCGCGACCTGCGCTACCCCCTAGAACCATTTGCCAAACTCAGCAGCGGACAGCTGCTGAGAGTGGAGAGATTGCCATTCAAAAGTGTGTGTTGAAGATGTTTTGAATGGCACGCCCTCCGCCCCCCCTTTAATTGTTTGCTGACATCTCTTTGAGGCGCGCGTGGAACACGAACGCGCCGTCGACACGGTCTGTCGTTATCAACGAACGGACGGTGAGTTACCCATTGCTCACCGCCCACAGACCCGCGTCTACGGTGGCCGGGAGTCGTCTCGCGGCTCCCGACGCCCGGAGCGTCTCCCGCGGCGGCTGGGGCGTGAGGTGGTTCTTTCCCTCACGCGGCCCGCCTCCTCCTTCGCTAGCATTACTGCTTCGCAGAAGGAGGCGACTGCATCCCATTCCCTCTCGCTCCGGACCATGGCTTGCACCAGGGCCGAACGCGAGAGTTCGCCGCCGCCGATGGCCGCCACGAGGACGTCGCGGTGCTCCGCCCAAGCGGGGCACACCGCCACGGTATGCTCCACCGTGTCCTCGGGGCGATCCTCGCAGTGTTGACACCCGGGCGTTTCCTCCCGCCCGATGATGTGCAGGAACCTCCCGAAGCATCCGTGTCCGGTGAGGACCTGCGTCAGGCGGAAGGTGAGGGCGCCGTGGCGCCGCTCAAGCCAGTCCTCAAAGAGGGGATTTACCGCCTCGATAGAGGCGTGCCCTGCACGGGGTTGCGACAGTAGCTCTCTCCATGTCACCATGAGATCAAGCCGGAGGTCTGTCCGCTGAGCGGCGATTTGCCGCGGCAGCGGAGTTTCCCCCCGGCCTAGTACCTCCACGCGCCACTCGTGCAGGCGCGCGAGGACCAGCGCCTCCAGATCCCACGGCGGCAATCCGGCAAGGAGGCTCGCCGCCTCACCGGAGATCGTGCGGTATCCTCGGATGACCCTTATGGCGATCACCCGTTGGGACGCGTTTAGGTAGTGGGCGGCACGTCGCCTCAACCCCCGCTCCCACACCGGGGCCCCGTAAAGGGCCATCGACCGCACGACCCCCGCGTAGAGCCTCCGGCAGGAGGCGTTTGGACCCCTCAGGTTGGGTAAGAGCCGCTTGAAGGCGGCCCCAGCCCGTTCCAACTTGGGAGCCAAACGTCGGAAATGCTCAACGAAGTTCCACCGGCTGTCGAGGACGAGTCCCAGGTACTTCATCGTTGACCCGACGCCGATGTGAACCCCTCCCACCGTGATTTGGGATCCCAACGGTGGCGCGTTCCGAGGCCCATGAAAGCACATGACCTCGGACTTGTGCAAAGCCACCTCGAGTCCCAATTGCCGGATCCTCTCTACGACTATCGCAACCCCGCGTGTCATGACGTCGGCCGCCGCCTCGTGCGACCTCCCCTGCGCCAGGACCAGTGTGTCGTCCGCGTAGCAGACAACACTGGCGCCCTCGGGGAGGTCAGCACGCAGCACCCAGTTGTAACCGATGTTCCACAGGAGCGGCCCCAGCACCGATCCCTGTGGAACACCGCACGACATCTCCCGCCGGTTCCATTCTCCAGTTCGACCAGGGTAGATCACGGCTCTATCCGTCAGATAGGCCCCGACCACTTGACGGAGGTAGTTCGGCACCCGGTGATACCGGAGTGCCTCCCTAATGCAGGTCCAGGGCAGGGTGTTAAACGCGTTGGCGATGTCCAACGACACCGCCAGCACAACCCCACCCCGGGACACAGCATCCCCCGTCGTGAGAGCTCTCACGCGCATGATGGCGTCCACCGTAGAGCGCCCCCTGCGGAAACCAAACTGGTTGTCCGCAAGGTCCGGCCCCATCCCAGACAGGTGCCCGACGAGGCGGCCCGCAATGACTCTTTCGAAGAGCTTGCCCACCTCGTCGAGCAGCACGATGGGCCGGTATGCAGACGGCGAGTCCGCAGGGCGCCCCGGCTTCCGAATGAGGACCAGTTTCCCCGTCTTCCAACGAAGTGGGAACTGGCCCCTCTCCATGCATGCGCTTAGGAGCCCCTCCAGTCGGGGCCCTAGAGCCTCTGAGGCCAGGACCCAGGCTTTCCCAGGCAAGCCATCGGGTCCCGGGGCGGTATTTTTGGCCTTTAGCCGGCGTACCGCCACCCTCAGGTCTACCCCAGTCACCTCTGGAATGTCGTCGTCGGTGTGGTCCGCTTCCGGCATCGCGAGCGGCGGAGCCATGGGCGGGGGAGGATGTTCCCCCCGCGAGGGGAACAGAGCGCTCACCACGTCCTCAACGAGCTCCGGCCGGAGACTCTGCGTCAGCGGGGGGGCCCAGGTGCGGAGTTTGCCCCGCACCGTCTTGTAAGGGCGCCCCCACGGATCTCCGTTGAGAGTCTCCAACAACTCCTCGCGGGCCTGAGCTCTTGCCCGCAGGATGGCCTCGTTGAGGGCGGTCTTCGCCTCTCTGTATCCCTCGTACAGCTCCGCCTCAATGACTGCCGCATTCGGTGGCCGAATGCGGAGTCTGCGATGCCTGGCGTACGGGTGCCGCGCAGCGACGCATGCCTCGCGCAGAGACGTCAGCTCTCGCGATCACCAGTACACCTGCCGGCGGGCGCTTACTGCCCGAACTCGGGGCATTGCCACGTCGCATATCTCGGACATGGCCTCCTGGAACCACTCCACCTCACTGTCGATATTGGCAGGCCTGACTGGTGATGACACCCAGGCCTGCACGATCGAGGCCTCCAGGAGAAGCTCCCGGTCCAGCTGCTTCAGCGCCCACCGCGGACCACTCGGGGCCTGTATGACCGGCGCGCTGGAGTTTTGGGCGGAGACGTCAAACCGGATGTACCGGTGATCGGAGTAAGTCTCCACCCCCTCCATAACGCGCCAGTCAAGCACCCGCGGTGACAGAGCGGGGCTGGCAAACGAAATGTCCACCACCGACTGGCCCGCATCCGCACGCACGTTGCTACAGAACCCCGATTCAGGACGACTAGGCCCCTCTCCAGGGCCCAGTCCTCCAGCATCCTGCCCCGCACATCCGTGCAGCGAGAACCCCAAGCCACGTTCTTGGCATTGAAGTCCCCGAGCACTAGCACGGGGAGGGAATGGCTTCCGACGACGACACTCAACTCCACGAGGGAGTTGTGGAACTCGGCGAGAGTTCGGTTCGGGGAGAAGTAGACACCAACTACAACAATCCCCCCGAACCGGGCTGCTACGCACCCCTGTCCTTTCTTGACTCCCTCAAGGGACGGGGTGCCGGCGGCGGCCGACGCAATTATGGTCACCGAGCCGCTAAGGTCCTCCACCCAATCTTCCCTGGGCGGGACGAAGTACGGCTCAGCGACCACGGCGATATTTATCGACCACTGCGCCATGCTCTGGAACAGCAGATCCTGAGCGCAGGCGCAGTGGTTGATGTTCGCCTGGAGGAGGCGCAATGGAGCCGTTATTGGCAATCCATTGCAGCCCCCTCGAGGGCCCCTTGTGAGGGCCCTTGTACGGCCTTTGCGGCGACGGCGGCGACAGAGGCCGTGGGTGCGACCGCGGTGGCGGATCAGCACCACCTAGCTCAACCATTATGAAGGGAGCCAAATGATCCAACACACGCGCCACCATCAGCGAGACATTTGAGTGAGCATGACAAGCTCTCAACTGCCATGCTCATTAAGCCAAAGCACATAGTAACTTAATAAACAAAAAGCTCCATGGTACTCACATTTACAGAATTGAAATAAATGATATTAACTTATACAACACTAACACTTCAGTGTACTTAATCGTTAGATGAACTGTGGTATGTAAAAAAGAAAAAGTAATAGTATTGGTAACAAGACAAGTTATTCAGGTCAATAAAAAGGGAGTAAGAAACATAATTGTGAGCCCGAGTGGAGCAGGACTAGCATTAAGCCAAGCATTTTTATCTGTCATATAATCTTCTAACTTATAGTATGCTCTACTACATAGTGTGCGTTTAATGCATGTTTTAAATTTTCTCTCATTTAGTTGGAGAATATCCAGAGGTATTTTATTATAGCATTTAACACAGTACCCTTTAAAAGAAGTGCTTACTTTTATTATTAGTATTAAAATTATGCCTATCACTAATTTTCTTAAAAAGATGAAGGTTTTTCCGAACGTGCATGATGTTTTCATATATATATATTGACAAGGTACCGTCATGATGTTAATTTTTTTAAACAATTCCCTTAGAGTATCTCGACTGCCAAGATTATAGATGGCTCTGACGGCCCTCTTTTAAAGGATAAAGATAGAATTTATATCTTCAGCCCGTCCCCAAAGCAAAATAGCGTAAGACATGATGCTATGAAAGTAACTAAAATAGACTAGTCTCGCGGTATCCACGTCTGTTAATTGACGGATTTTTCTGACAGCGTAAGCGGCTGAACTTAACCGCCCTGCAAGAGATGTTAAGTGGGGACCCCACTGCAGCTTAAAATCGAGCGTAATCCCCAGGAAAACTGTCTTTTCGACGAATTCTAGTATACCCTTATTCAATATAACGTTACGTTCAGTACTTTTAACATTCGGTAAAGTGAATCTTATGCATTTCGTTTTTTTCTCATTTTACACTAAATTATTAATAGTAAACCAATTGTGAACCTTAAGCATGGCGTTATTTACGTCGTCAAGGTGTTGTGCTCGTCTATCTACTCTAAAAAATAGTTAGGTATCATCAGCAAACAACACCATTTGTGGTTGGTTTTCTAGTAAATGAGGTAAATCATTAATGTATACCAGAAAGAGGAATGGGCCCAGTATTGATCCCTGTGGAACCCCCATCTTTACTTTTAATCCTGATGAAGTAACACCGTTTACTTGAACTTGTTGTAGTCTATCATTCAAATACGATTTTACTAAGCTAAGTGCTAGTTCACCAAGTCCGTAATGCTCAAGCTTCAGCAACAGTGTTTCGTGATTTACGCAATCAAAAGCTTTAGAGAGGTCGCAAAAAATGCCAATGGCATCCTGTGAGTCCTCCCATGCATTAAAGATGTGCTTAGTTAAAGTAACACCAGCGTCAGTAGTACAACGCCCTCTGGTGAAACCATACTGTTGATCGTGTAAGATGTTGTTACAGTTAAAATAATTGAGCATTTGATTTAGCATTACTTTTTCAAACACCTTGCTAAAAACCGGCAGAACCGAAACAGGTCTATAATTATTGGTGTCCTTGCTATCCCCGGATTTGAAGAGCGGTATGACTTTACTGTACTTCATTAAAGTCGGGAAAATCCCTTGGTCTATACACAAATTAAATATTAAAGCTAAATAGGGTGCTGATGTCTCAATAATAGATTTACAAAAATTAGTAGACATGCCCCACAGATCTTCGGTAACCTTGATCTTAAGTTCTTTAAAAGCCTTCATAACGACCACAGGGTTTATATGTTTAAATTTAAATTCCTTAGGGCAGGCTGAAACATTCGCTCTTAGTAAGTCAATCGCAAGTGAGGGTGAGGAATCTAATGTTTTAGTGGTTTTGATTGGTAAAGAATGTTGCAAATTCCTGAGCCACATCGATATTACTGCTTATGAGACCTTGAAAAGTCTCCAGAGTGTAATCAGTATTATACCTTTTGTTTCTGTTTGTTTCATTATTGATAATTTTCCAAACCGTTTTTATTTTATTTTTTGCTGATTTAACCTTGTTATTAATGTATAAGGCCTTTGCTGCTTTACACGTATTTTTAAAAAAAATTGAGTAAGTAGCAACATACTTATTAAATGTTTCAGTGTTTTTATAAGGTTTAACCCTTTAACCGCTTGGCTAAATATCAATTGTCGTGCCCCTAGCGCGAGGCTACAAATCGACAAAATAATACCTACAATAAATAAGGAGGGGCAATCGTTGTATCGATAAAAAAAAGTCAAAGAATTTTTTATGTTTTTATTTTAAATCAGCCTTATGGCTTCTACAAACAGGCGCGACACAAAGAAACCGCTCATGTTTTTGTGTCGCGTGTCGCGCCTGTTTGTAGGACCTTTAAATTAACCACCCTAATCACTTTCTTCGTATCACAATCGTTCATCTTTAAGCTAATAAGTAAATGTTTTTAACAGTTACTAATTGTTTAACCTTACTCAATTCGAATTGTTTACATCACAATAATCTCTTATTAATCGACTAGGTACTTTTTTTCTTTTCTTATAAATCTACCTACAACAGCAATGGCTAAATCTTTGTATCACAATTGTTTAATCTTATTATCTAAATTTTAATTACTTACATCAAAATAATCTCTTATTATTCGACTTTTTCCTTTTCAAATCAAACTAAGTATAATAAATCTTTGAATCACAATTGTTTTTTTTGTTTTTGCTTACCAGTTACTATACTCCATTTGTTTAGGTAATTAAATAAAGGTAAACAAAAAAACCACGTGACTTAGTTAGCCGACTAAACGTAATATCACTCACTTCACTTATCATGCTATGTCACAGTTGTACTCTTCAATTTAGCAACATTATTAACGAATTATAACGTTGCTAAATTGAAGAGTACAACTGTGACGTAGCATGACAACTGAATAGACTGGTATTACGTTTAGTTGGATAACCACGGCACGTGGTTTTTTTGTTTACCTTTATTTAATTACCTAAACAAATGGAGTATAATACTTTACATCACATTCATTTACACATATTCCTCAGTATACTATAAAATACCTAATAAGTTTTGATTACCTATTAGATCAAATGCAATGATTTACGCATTTATAATAAGTAGGTTATAGTTGTTACAATTCACGAGCGCACTTTTCATTTAGATGTGTGTTGAACTGTTACCTATTTGTAACTACCTATGAATGACGTCCGCGCGCAACTGTTCGCTTCGTCGGGCACACACACAAGTGCAATGTGTACCTACGTGACGTGTACGTACACGAAACCTACACGCAAAGGCTTGAGTGCGCTCGTGAATTGCAACAACTATAATTAGAATTACGCAGTCATAAGCTAAAAACAAAAAAAAGGACAATTAATCAGTCAAACAGTAGGTAACAAGTAGTAGGTACATGATTCATAAAATTATTCGTTGTCTGTTTTTATCAGACGTATTATAGATGTCACAAAATGTGTGTACGTTTCTATAAATTTATTCGTGCGAGTCACATTAGTACCGAAATGTTTTTCGGCTAATATTTTTGCCGTTTTTGAAATTAGGTCAGTGCTGATCGCTTCGTATTGTGTGCCTACACTTGATATTTTTGTTAGAGTTTGTGTTCCTCTTGATACAAATAAATCAGGCGTACTATCTGTACTTCGTAAGTCACCGTCATGTGGTACATAGTAACACAACTGGGATTGTGCTACCGACGAAGGCAAACATACATCTTCTACATCTTCAAGATTCATTTCGTCTTGACTATCGCTAGTTGGATCCAAAATTGATTGACTACATTCCTGAGACTCGTCATACTTTCCTTAAAAGCAATTAAATATAAATAAGTACCTATAAAAATGGCTACAGGATGTGTATAATCAAAGGCTACAAGTATCAATTTGGCACAATTTACTTACTTTTCGATGTCATTTCGTTTTCTATCAAATTTAAATTTAATGCTCAACAAAACTGTGACGTTCAAGGTGTATAATATAACTAGGGTTCAATTCGCATAACACTTGCACTGAACCGTAAAAAAAGACGTGGGCTCGGTGTGTTTGACATGGACAAAGTGAAGTTGAACACAGACTAAATAGAGCAACGCAAGAAAAGAAATTAGTGACAGGATGATCTACCTACTTACTTAAACTATCGATATTTAGTCGATAGCTTCTATCTATGGTATTCCGCAGCACATGTGTCAACGCAAAGATAAACATTACACGTTTTACACATATACCGTGTGTGTGATCTTTTATTCTTAGTCGCGCATACTTTACAACGCTGACTTTTGCCACTGGGAATTCGTACAGGAAAATGTGCCAAAGCATCGATATGTAGACTGCGAGGAGGATTGGACTGAGTACCAGAAGTGAACGCTGGGCTAGTATTTGCAATTAATCTTTTATTTTTTTCTAAAAGTTGCAGTATCACATTTAATTGAAAATCTGCAAAACTATGTTTTTTGTTATTTTTTAAGACTCTGAACAAATAAAAAGCATTAAGCATAAACAAATCGATGATGTGGAAGCCTAATTTTTTATACCACTTCCTAGTTTTCCTTATACAACCTATGCTACTCATCATCATGTCGGTGATGTCCACCGAACCCATATTTTTATTGTAATCTATTACACATTGCGGCTTTAATTTAGGCAGACCAGAAAAATGATCCAAATTGTCTGACGGAACAATTTTGTCATCATGTATGGTAGACAGCATGGTAACAGCTTTTTTGTCTTGCCATTTTAACGCTAAAAGAGGAGGAGATGAAAATGCTTCTATTTCTCCACGCTTAAGTTTTTTGAATTTTGGCATATGTTTCCTATTACTTTTGACCGTACCGCATGCATAAATGCCTCTTTGTTTTAAATAAAGAAAAAGTCGCGGACTAGAATACCAATTGTCGACATATAGCTCTCGATTACTATGATAATAACCTTGTACCAGTTCAGTGACTACTGATCCTGTAATACCTAAATTTGGTACATGCTCTATTTGTGTTTGTGAACCACAGTAAACAATGAAATCAATTATAAACCCTGATTCGACATCACACAAAACAAAAAGTTTTATTCCAAATCTGTTTCGCTTTTTTGGCAAATATTGTTTGATTACCAGACGACCTTTGAAAGGCACAATGCTTTCATCAATGCATAGTTTGCCTCCGGGGACCAATGTGTGTCGAAATTTTTGTCGTGCGTGGTCAATCATCATTTCAATTTTATATAATCTTGATAAATTACTTACATCGTGTACTTCAGAAAATGAAAGCATTGCCAGTATTGCGCAATATCTATCTCTACACATAATACTATGAAATATGGGACTATTTAAAAGGGGGTCTACAGACCAATGTTCTTCAATAGTGAGCCTTTTATTCCTTGTAAAGAGCATCGTAAGGGCTAAAAAGATATAAATGTCATGAACAGTCACATCTTGCCACCTTTTTAAACGAGCGTACACCCTTAGATCCGTATGCCTGACATAGAATTGGTGATATTTGTTAGTAAAATAACATATTTTTTCTACTAAATCATTGCCACAAAAATGTTCAAAAATATCCAGTTCCGAGGAGTCGCTGCTCAAAGGTACTGAAGGTGATACCCCCGAAATAAATTCGTCAAAGTTTTCTTTATCAGGTACAGTTATGTCTAACGTCCAATTAATGCCTTCATTGTCGTCATGATCCTGAAATGACAAATTAAAATTTATTACGTAAGTATATTATTTTTTATATTCATTAGGTAGGTATATAACTTTAACAAAAAGGAACCTAGTTAGCGTTCCTGCACACGATGCCGTCACCGCGCCGTCGCCGCGCCGACGCCCGCCGCACAGTTACACTGTAGAATACGAGTCGCGCGAAGCCCGCCACCGCGCCGCCACCGCGCGCGTTCCCGTCCCTGTCTCGTTTGATTCTGAACCTATGTATGTAATTATTTTTCCTGTTTGATAGGTTCTCAAAATAAGGGAAAGCACACAGTATTATTTTTTGACAATTAATTTTCAAAATTTCAGTAACATAACAGTCAGTTAAATCTTCTTTTGTTACATTTATGCTATTTCCTACTAATATTGATATAATTGAATTAGGATCATATTACCTGTTTATTACTGCAGACATAATGTCTTTGTAGGTAGTACCAGGCATACAATAATTTAAAGCAGAATGTGTCAGGTTGTTGTTTAATAACTTTCCTTCGTTTACGTTTGTAAAATAAGAAGAAGAAATCTAAATAAATGTATTTTTGCAGATGAAGAAGATATTAATGTCACCGAGGACAGTGAGCAGGGAGCACCAATTTCTTTGCCGAAGCAAGGGAAATTAAATAAAACATTTTATTTCTTTACTATTCAAACTTTAATTTTCTTACTATTAAATCTATCCTCAATCTTAAATAATATAATTTACAATAGTTCCTATGACCACCTTCCAGCTCCATCATCAGACTCTTGTACCATCTAGGACCAAAGTACTCGTCTAGACGAATCAAATCGTTTTATTACCGCGTTCCTATGACCACCTTCCAGCTCCACCATATGATCAGCACCTTGCCATAATAATATTATAATGTGCCCCAATGACGACATGCATGCAAAATTTCAGCTCAATCAGTACTCGGGAAGGGGATCATCAATTTAGCTTTCAAATTGTGATGACAAATACAAGTGAAACTAAATAAAAAGCTTGTAATAATACTATGATTATGATGAGTTGTGGCATGAGCTTTTTTAGACCTCCTTGAAAAGCTCTTCAGCCAGCTACTACTTAAGAGGACCTTTTTGCTACTGCTCTTTGGTTGAAAATTTTATTCCACACATGCGTGTCTTCAGGGAGCTGCAAAGATAAAAATCTGTCAGGCGAATACGGAAGATAGTTTAAAACATTTTAAACAAATTAGTCCAAGAGCGTCTTGGTGAGGTTCACTAATGTTTTACCAAAACAGCATTGACAAATTTTCAGATGACAACCAACGTTTTGTATACTATTTATTTTACAAACAACTAGTTCCGCAAGTGATTTATTTTATAAACACTCGCTTTACAAACATTTATTTGGCAAATGCTTCTCCTTAAAAATGTTTCAAATGATATTTAATCATTGATACGTTTTTCATTTCATATTTAGATCCTTTTGCAAAAATCACGTTTATACTTAATATCATTTTATGACACATTTTCTAAACCACTCACAAAATGATCATGACGGTATTGTTTTGCATAATTTATTGAACACCCTCTCTAAAACTATTACTGCAGTAACATACGGTAGATGTGAATAATTTCTTTTCATATAATCTTGTCGTTTCTGGCACTCGCCGGCCGCTGCCGCGGCACCGCTCGCTTCGCTCGCTCGGCTCGTGCGTAGCGTAGGGGGTCACAGTTCTAACCTAACCTAACATATCCTTTGTTTTTTTAATAATTAACCTAATCTTACTAGTTCGACTTCAGATAGCCTACTATGAATAATGTATTTTTTTATTATTCAATATGTAAAACAATTTTATTCCAAAAGTTGTTTTAAAATGTAAAATGAAATAAAAATGAATTGTTTGTCAAATAATACGTTATCAAACAAAAGTTTATGGAATAAATGTATAGTAAAGTGAATTATTTTCCAAACTTGTAGTTGTATAATGAGGAAATGACAAATCATGTATTTGCCAATCGTTGGTTGTCAAGTGAAATTTTGTGAAATATTTTTTGATGAAATGACAGGGCACCTCTTGGTGACTAAAGCTATGCGAAATCAGGTTTTGTCCTTCAACAAGCATACCTTTGGTTTTCAATGCTCTTTTTGGGTTTTTCAGGGTCTTACAGTGGCTTTGTACACTGATAGTCTCCTCCTAATACAGAAATTCGACCATAATGATACTTTGTCGATCCCAAACCACGAAGGCCGTGATTTTCTTCCAAAATTGAGGTTCTACATGTTTTGTCAGTTAGGGAATTTTATTGCTTTTTGTTTGTTTTTTTTTTCCCCTGTGGTGACTTATCTTTTTGATTCAGGCGTATAATCGGTCATCTACGACTCATCTCCAGTCACAATTTTCATTCGAAAAGAATTCGTAATGTACGTAAGTAATTGTTATGAATTGTTAGACTAGAATAATAAATTCGTAAAGAGTAAATAAATAAAATTAAGTTGTCATTGATCTAGGGATGTTCGCTCGATTTTTGTATTGATAGTGATACAATAGTATTCGATCAGTAATCGCGAATCGATACACATGCACTGAGGAACACATCAAACATCGCATTAGATTCTTGTTTTAAAGATAGAATTACGGAATAGTAGGCCTAATTATTTATAATTTTATAAGTAATACTAATACCGCATTTCTTAAATACAAGTAGTAGACCACAAGAAGGCTTCTATATATTTTTCAAGCAATATTTGTCTGAACCTTTGTTAAGCAAATACTTACTTAAAAGGCAGTGTTGTACAAAACTGTCTTTTGTAAATTCTATTCTTTAGAATTATTTTCACTATAATTCACTTAAAGGCAGCCTTTGAGAAAAAAATTCTTAAAAGGCAGTCATGTGACTTTGGCTGCCTTTTTAATAATTATTTGATAGATATTATTTTCTTCTATACTTCAAAAAAAGAAGTTTACGTTGCCTTCAAAATTTTTATTTACAAATATTTTGAGTCTATCGGAAACTAGAAAGCAGTTTTCTAGCAATAATTCATTAAAAGGCAGTCAAGTTTTGTCGCGCTAGTGAATTTTTTGTGAAGAATCAGTGTCAGAACGCTGATGGTCGTGAGCCGAGGCAGACGTAGGACGGCGGTGTTCTCGGCGTTCGCGCCAATATTACCGGAGTGCGCCATTAGAGGTAAGCATTTTGCGGGTTCGTGCTTTTAAACTTAGTACCTAAAAATGTGTGTATGTTTGTAGGTACCTACTGATTGTATGCTTCATTTTTAACAGTGAAATTGTACGTCGAGGGTGGCTACTAGCTGAGTTTATAATTCATCAAGTACATGAACATTTCAAGGTGTAAGCAGCCAGTTTATTAAGTTGATGTTTACAAACTCCTGTTATACAGTAATGTAAGTAAGTTCCTAAAGTTATGTATCTTTTTTGATTTGTTTATTTTAGTTAGGTACTTTGAAATAATACTTTTTAATACTACTTTTATTTACATCCACAGACAATCAAGATCATGTCAAGAAAACGTTCTAAAAAGTTGATAGAGCTATGTAATGGAGGAGGAGGCTGCGTATCAAAGAACCGGGAACCTATCGATACGGATGTATATGAACAGTTAATGAATATGAACAGTCTATCTGATTTTTTGTCAATACCGGAAAAAGCAATTACGTACGAATTTGGCGAACCTATAGAGAAAATAAGCCACCAAGATATCGCCGGATCCTTAGAACTAGAGCCAAACTGGTCAAGGGAACCAGAAATATATAAAAGGTATTATTCATTAAATTTGCCTATGTTTAATACATTTAATGAACACGGTTCCCAATTAGGGAATATGGCTGAAGTCAATAACCTCACTAGTAAATTTAAAGAAACTGTAGGCGTAACGTCAACATCCTCCAAGCCACCAGCGTCCCCGATGATCCCAATACCTTCCCAATCCCCAGAATGCTTGAGACGCAAAATACACTTACATTGTTTTGAAAATGCTCCGTCATCAGATGATGATGATGATGACTATGGATCAGATGATTCGGTAAAGGATAAGACCTACGACCCTTCGTCCTCCAAAGCCAAGAGATCATGCAGAAAATTATTTTCGACAGATATTTTATTTTCCCCTAGAAATACAGAACAAACGACAAGTGACTTGGAGTTGAGTTTAGTCCGTGATCCAGATATTGACAATACAACTGTAATAGAACCGGCACCTATTCCTTTTCCAACTTCTTCAACTGCAGAACCTTCTGGCACTTCTAACCGCACACAAAAGTATCTTGTCAAGCCCGGGTGTGACGAAAAATGTCTCAAAAAATGTTTCACTAAGATCAGTGAACTTCGTCGGGAAGAAATCAACAGCTACTATTGGAGCTTAAATTGGAACGAACGGCGTTTATTTATACAAAGTTACTCTGCTAATGCAACCCCTAAAAGAGTGACTACGAATGATCCTAAAATACATAAACGTCGGGTATTTTCGTTAAAAAATAGCCATGATGAGATTATCGAAGTTTGTAAAGTGTTCTTTTTAACAACGCTAGGTTTTAATAAAAAAAATGATAAAGTCTTGTATAACTCTTTACTAAAGCCGAACATCGACAATCGAGGCAAACATGCTAAAATTCCGAAAATAGATCGTTCTGCTTTAGATCAGCATATAGACTCATTTCAACCTCAAATTTCACACTATCGCAGAGAACATGCACCCCAACGATTGTATTTGCCCAGCGATATAACTATAAAATTTATGTTCGAGGATTTTACGCAGAAAAATCCCGATATTAAGTTTAAATACGATTTATACAGAAAACATCTGAAAAGTAGAAACATTTCTTTTGCCCAACTTGGCAATGAAGAATGTGAGAGTTGTGAATCCTTTAAGATACATTGCAAATCTACTGGGCATGAATCGGACAATATTCCATCTGATTGTGATATATGCTCAAACTGGATCAACCATCGTAGGAAATACACTGAAGCACGAAAACTATATAACGAACACAAAAAAATACAAAATAAAAATGATACTATATATTTTAGTACGGATCTTGAGAAAATTATAATGCTGCCAAGACTGGATACATTTAAAAAAGTTTTGTTTTGCCAGCGTTTAACTGCTTACAATCAAACGTTCGCTCCGTTAGGCAAAAATGCTGAACACTATACTTTTGCAGTTTTGTGGCATGATGCAGTGGCGGGAAGAAAACAGGAAGATATTATGAGCTGCTTTTACGAATTTATGCTACGTTTTCGTGATTATAAATACATTAACATATGGATGGACAACTGCACCGGTCAGAATAAGAATTGGTTACTGTATTTCCTAATGGTTCACCTCGTAAATTCTGACCTAATAAGTACTGAGAAGATAACATTTCACTACTTCGAACCCGGTCATACTTTTATGTGTAGTGACCACTTTCATCATCAAGTGGAACTCTCTATGAAGAAGATGGGGAAGATCTATGACTTTATTGATTTTAGCAATGCAGTGTCACAGGCTTGTTCCAAAAAGGTGATTGTGAAAGAAATGGATCCGCCAAATTTTTTCGATGTTCATGATAATGTTTCTAAAAGACGCGTGCATACTTCAAATCCAAGGGCATACATCAGTAACATGACGAAAGTTAGTTTTCAAAGAGGGACATATGACCTTTTTTATGAAAATGACTATAATGGTCAAGAAATTTCAATGTGCTTTTTGAAAGACACTTATCTAAGAAATCCTAGTCTTGTCCCGGTTTTGTCGTTCCGTGAAAAACCGAGAGGAATTTCAAGAGAAAGGAAGGATAATATTATTTCTAAACTCGGCTCTATAATACCGCCGCATAAATTATTATTTTGGAAGAATTTACCGACTTCAGATGATGGTGATATTTAAAGACTATTTTAGATAAGTACCAACTTTATATTTTACATTATCCATTTTTTTAGCCTTTTATTTCTAGGTAAGGTTTATGTTTCTTAAATGTTTATGCTACGAATATGATTACAAGACTGTTAAGCATTAAAATTTGATTATAGGAATAAAACCTAAGACTGTAAACAGGAGACTTAAATAAACCTATGTTACGTTAAGTTATCTTAATTCATAAATATGTTTTATAATTAATTGTGACAAAAATAATTTAAACACGTTTGACGTGACTAAAGTTGTATTCAATGTGCCATAAAGTTTAGTATTTTATATTACTATCCGTATCTACTGAAACTATTGATCTCTTGTTTAAGTGCCTATTAGTTATCTAAGAATGAACAAAGTTCCTAATAAATAATATTGTAAGTATGTAGAGGTACAATTGCGATCTAATAAAATTAGTTTATGTAATCGCCCGTAAAGAAGTTACAAAGCCTTTACACAACATTAAGTTCGACTGAAGTTATAATTGTTTCTATTTAATAGACATAGGTACCTTCACTTATTTATGCACGTAAGTATAAAAATTACTTTAAGTGAAAGATACAATTTTTCTCTATACACCGTGAAATGTAAACCGTTGCAAAGCTGCAGCGAAATGACTTTGTTTTGGTAGTACAATCGATTAGTAAATATCTTTACTATGAAAATATAAAAATGGCAGATTCACAATTGTGAAAAACGAAACTCAGAAATGAACGCAATCCAATAGTAGTACCTAGTCAAACGCAGCGGCCGAGACCCGAGCGGCTGATGGCGCGGGCGCAAGAACACAGGGTCGTTAACCCTTGCGCTTATCAACAGCTGATTTTCTGATCTTTAGTTAATTTAATGTAACATAACACCCAAAAAGTTATTCCAATTCTCCCTTCATACTTTTACAGGCTTAAGACTGTCAAAAATACTTTTTATTACCTACAACTTTACTTACTGAACACGAAAACAAAAAAACAAGTTAAACAAAGACAATAAAGTAAGTATTTTAGGCGTATTTAAAAAATTTGAATCAACTTATTTACAATGATTTTAATCACCTAACCTATTTCTGAATTTTCACTATTCACAAAGTACTTACCTACACTTCGCGGTATCGAAGCAAGTGTTCGAAGTGTAAGCCACTACATTCCACACACAAACGAGCACTTTTAAATAAATTCTTTTAGTTTTAATAATGGGTCTCACTCAAAATTAGAAAAATCGTAATTTCAATCCATTTTTCACTTATTCAACCTACAAGTACAACGTCCGCAAGACAACTGAGCGACGAGTGCGCGACACTGCGCGGCACGGCGCGGCATTTTTTGATCTGTGGCGGCGAATGAAGAGAGTGTAAGCTACGCGCTCTAGTTTATACCGTATCACAAGGCACGAGAGCTTATTTTTCTCTGAACATTTATGATTTATTGCTTTTTACTTTGTCGGTAGCGCATGAGTTTTGAATGATACCTACGTTAGGACGTAGGTATCATTTCGTTGGCTACGTTGCGTTTGTGTGCGTGACAGTGTAACTATTGTTACTCACGCTTTCGAGTTTATGAATATTTTTTTTAATATTTTGAAATAAAAATATTTTTATTTTTTAAGTTTAACTCTACGTTCCATTAGTACTACTGAGGGCGAATCGTTCTGCCGCGTTTTTGCAACGGTTTACATTTCCGGGTGTATAGTGAATATTCGTGTAACGAGTGTAAAATGACGTCATATGGTGACTAATGTATGAGCCGTTACGATAGTTTTAAGTTTTGTACTGATTTTTGTATCCTGCCAATTAATAAAATTTTGATTTTACTATTATTTTTTCCTTTGATTTGAAACTCAATTACCCTTGACTGCTGCCTTTCCAAGCTCAGTAAAAGAATTACATAAGAGGATAATTGTTTAAAAAACAGCAAACTGCAGTTGAGAATTTTTGGCTGCTTTTTTAGTGATTTCCTTAGATTCTATATTTATTTAAAAAGGTTTTTAATAAAGTAGTTTGCTGCAAAACTGTACTAAAAGGCAATTATTGGACTCTCACGTCTTTGTTAGAAATTTTTCAAACAGGGTTTCTGTTTTCAATACTTTTTAAAAAGGCAGCTGAATGAATAAACGGTCTTTTAAAGAATTATGTACAGAGAATTTGGTGACTAAATGATTTTCAATAAAAAAATGTTACTAATAATTCACTAAAAGGCAGCTTCGGGACTGAAGCTGTCTTTTACTGGATTATTATGGGATGTAAAATGATCCCAATAATATTAACAAACATATAACTCATAAAATTTATTTATTTAAATGTTAAAAATTGATCCAGTATCACTAAATAAGATACAACGGGCACCCCTTTATAAAAAAAACCACCAGATATATCATTTTTCTTACGTAGATTAATTAAAGTAAAAAAACCGAAATGAAGACTGCTTTCGCGGTTTTCTCAAAAATCAGTTTTGTCAGAAGGTGGCCTTTTAAAGAATCACGGCAGAATAATGGTAGCCTTTATTTATAATCTACAAAAAGAAAGCTTATAAAATTAAACTCACAAAAGAAATAAAATAAAAAAATACACTAGGTACTCAAAAAATTATAAAATGCTGCTGCGTAGATTTTAGCATTATTTAATACTCGCTACTCAATGTTATTGTAGGTATGCTTAGTAGGCTTTATGGTAATAAAGCCTACTAAGACCCTGTCAGGCAATGATTATGTAGAGATCAATGATTCATTATTTAAAATAATTAATCATTGATCTCTACATAATCTAGAGTCTATTATCTTATGCAATGCATTTACGGCAAGTAATGCAACATCTTGCCATTTTCTTTGGACTTCCAGTTCAAGCTCCCTTATGCGAAGCTTTTCCCTCTCTAAACTGGAGTCCTCCTCGTGTTTTTTTCTTAAGAAATTCCTCCATTCGTCGTCTGAATTTAGAAACTGCTCTGTAGCACGTTCCATTAGGTTAGTAGGTTGCCTGGTTACTCGGAGTCGTGGAGATATTATACGACGTGATGTTAATCCACGTCGCCGACGTTGTGGTGTGTGTCCTGCCTGCGTTGGCCTTATATGGCCTGGTAGTGGTGGGCTGTCCAAGGCAACCTCTGCTTGTACTTGGCAGATGGTTGGTGATGGTTGAGGTAAGGGTGTCGGGATGTGGGATGGCCCAGCTTCATTCCATGACTCAAAATCCACTAGAATAGAAAAGATTAAATAAATAAAAATTCAGCAATTATAGATTTGTCCATCGGACTGCCAGTTCACCAGTCACAATTTTATACTTACTGAAATTAATAACTGGACTTTCTTCTGTAACTGACACCTCATGACTGGCAGCCAGCACTGGTGGTGTTGGTGATAACGTTACAGTTCTGTTAGGACTGTCAATTTGGTTCTGAAATATTTTATAAGTGATTTTAATAATTGGCTGGTAAATCAAGAAAATATTTTAATTGCTAAAGATAAGGAATTAAATAGATATAGGAACTTGAAAAACTTATATTTTACTTTATTACTATTATACTTATTAGTTACTTATATAGTTTGTTGGTGTTAGTAAATAATGACATGAAAGCACCATAACCAACCTCAGCAAAGCCCGCTTCCCTTACACCTGTTAAGCCTGTGGCTGCCAGAGGTAATATTATGTTGAGGACACGTTGTTCTAATTCAGTCAGCTGTAAATTAAGTGCAGGCCCACCACCAGTACCGCAAGCAGCCCTATTTATTTTGGCTGCCTTTTTCTTGGTGTTATTTTTTAAATCACTCCAAACCTTTAAAGACAACAAACATTAATACTATTGTAGTATGTATAATGAATTAATAGGTATGGATGGCCAGAAACATCCTATAGGTAGGATATTTGGGAAACAATGATTGTAAGATAAGATTTATACTGTGTTAGGCTACAATACCTTCTTCCATTTCTCCGTATTCTTGTTTTCCCCTGTGGGATCACTATTTAACAAATTTGTTAGGCGTTCCCAATCTTGGATCGTCTGTATTCTACCCTTTGCATTTTTATTAGGCTTGTTTATGTCACCGTTTCTGTAAATGTTTAAAAATAATTTTTTTTATTTCAAAAGCACAGCCTAAAAGATATATGTAATTTAAAATTTCAATATTATGCTCAAGTGTACTTACTGTTCCATGAAGTTAACTAACATCTCAAATTGTGATGCACTGGTCTTCATTATGAAAAGCTTAACGAAATAGAGTAGGTACCTAATGGTGTTAAACAAAAGCGCGCAAAACTTTTTAAGCAGACTAAGGAATTTTAAGTGTTAACACATGCCGCCACTAGTGTTGCCAACAAACTTTTGGCAAGTCCACTAGATAGAGATCCAAAAACCACCAGAAAACCACTAGATTTTTAACGCATACTAAGAAACCACTAGAAAAACCACTAATTTATGAATTTGTATAAAAAAAATATTTTTAATGAAAAACAAAGGAAAATTGAGCCAGCATTCAATGATGTCAAATTGTCAACTTAGTAAAACTACTAAGTTGGCAACACTGGCCGACACACGCAACTTATTTCACATCTCCCTTACTCACTATACGTTAAAACGAAATAAGGATATCTCATTCATAAAAACTATTAAACGTCTAAATTACGTAAGGTATGCAAAACGCTTGTTAACATTGTTGCGATACGATTTGTATTTTTTTAGTCGTATTATCTCTCAAAAACCATTATAAGTTCAATGTAGGCAACATTAAGAAAATAACAAAACGTTCGGGATACTTTCGGTTAAGTGACGATACGAGTTACCGTTCGTATGCCAAACTACAACTCACACTCGCACCCTTTTTAAATACCATCGCTTGTTAGTTTGCTCGATTAACTGTGTGTGTTCGCGCAGCGGAATGTTGTTAAATTTTAAGATTTTAATTATGCAGATATTTAGTGTATGACGTCGTATAATTGTGTATGGTAAAAAAAAATTTGTGCACGCAGCCATTGTGGAGAAATTCACCAAAAACTGATTCCGCTGGGCGAACGTTGTCCTGGCGGAACTTTTTTTAATCCATAGCCTTTAGAAGAAAAGAGATGTGTCCAAAAATTAGTGTGTATTTGTGTGTAATTGTGTATGTATGAATAAAATTAGTGCATGCATAAACTTCGGAGATATTCAAGTTTCCGCTACGCGAACGTTTGGGCATTAGCTAGTTTTCATATAAAGCGCTTACATAGAGAGCTGTAGATTTTTACATACGTTGTTTTGAATTTGTTTATATTTGTTTAAAAACCAGATTTAGAAAAAATCGTAGGGCTTAAAAGATAAAAATATAAACGTAAAATACGCTTATTAGGTCTTAGTTCTCAAAGTATGCACTTTGAGGTCTAGATTTTCACGTTTATACATACCTTGTAAGTGCCTGCAACATGTTGCCAAGTATCAATGATGTTCCTTTAGTAATTAAAGAGTTATAGGACAATTTACCATGAATAGATCACTGTTTACAAAGCAGTCAAATATCGTGTCCCTTCGTCCAGCATACTCACCATGGAATCCTGATATTTCATGAATGTCAAAAAACTGTTCTGAAATAGTGCTAAATAGTGCCCAAAGGAAAAAAATAGTGCTCTTGTACTTGCGAAGTTATAGCCATAGTTCGATGAGTATGCTGGACGAAGGTTTCGCCCAGCATACCTCCGTCCGGAGAATCTGTATACGCTTCAAACATAATTCATACTTCAAAAAATAGTTCCCAAATAGTGCCAAACGGTGCCCAAAAAGAAAAAACAGTGCTCGAATAACTTCGGAGTTATAGGCTTCGTTCAGTGAGTATGCTGGGCGTAGGTTCTACGCCCAGCATACTCACCTCAGTGCGCGAATATCGAACGAGCTATAGGTACAATTTACGTCTCAAAAAATTGTGCTTGAAATAGTGCCCAATATCAGTCCAATTTTTGCTTGACTTTTGACCTAGAAAACCATTAAATTTGATTGTAAACTTCTACATACATTACATTGAGTACAGTCGAATACAATATTATTAACTTTCTTTCTAACAATTTTTGTCTTGTGTAAATTATTAATTGTCTATGTAAGGGAGTATTTACTTTAGAATCGCAATATTATTAATTACACATTATTTTAATAATACTTTATAATAATATGATTAAGCCTTCGCGCGTCGCATGGGACCCCGGTAGCTAGGAACAATGATTTTATATATTTTGTCTAGATCACGGCGCTTGAAGGATTAAGATATCAAATGAAGTAAATCATGCATGAAAAATAAAGTTGCTGTTATTAATGCTTACATTACAACTGACAAAATTATTCAAAATAATCATTTTCCGGATCAAGGACGGTACCACAACGTTTACGGAATTGACCTGTATTCCTCATGTGATAAAGTTCAATATAGTGTGGCAGTAATGGATGCACGTACGGTCAATAGGTATGGGGCTTACGACGCGCGGCGCCCGCGACGCAAATGAATATGTTTATGTTTAAATACTAGATGGCGCTGCCCTAACATCTTACGATTATTAGACAAGACTGATCTGTATTTTGAAGGTGATAAGGGTCCATTTTGTGTCACAAAGCAATCGAAACGAACAAGCGATTCTCAGTTTCTTTGTTTGTTTACTTCGTCGCACATCATTATAATAACGCCGGCTTTTGAGTTTGACTACATAGTGGGTTGCAAAACCAAACAATGTGTTGGTGATGTCATTATTTACCTATATAAAATTGTGTATCTAGTACGTAATCAATATAGGAGCTGCACCCAAATCAGTAAGTATATTTCAATTTATAATAGTGGCATTTAACTAAATTGATTTTACACTCATTCATTAATTGCACTGTAAAACTAGGTAGCAAGCGAGTTGTTTTTTACAAAAACACGTTCATTTTTTAGTTGAATATGACACTGTACACTTAAAATTAAGGACATGCTTAAGAAGTTTTAAAAATGGGTACCTACTTAGTTACTTTTTTAAAGGTTTGATGTAGGTAGGTACACACATAATAACGTAATGTAACTTGTTTGTTTATCTAATTGGATCTCAAATACCTATTTATATACCTACTTCTGCGGAGGCCTGGTTTTATCCTCCAATTCTACTGGAAATGAAACACTGTCTTATTTGCTAGGATATAATTTACTTTTCTTCAATTTTTTTATTACAAGCTTGTCCTCGTTACCCGTCAGGATCTGTTCTCGTCTTAAGTTCACGTTAGTTACATTTCAATATCGAAATAGGTAGAATCAGTCAGCGCGAGCGTCGGTAGTAAGTATAAACGTAACTATAGAATTAACACAGATGTATTTTTTAGATAATATGACGTGAAGTGAAGACTATTACCGATTGTCATCCGGCGAATGCACTTAAACTTTTAAGTGTCGTCAACCTATTCATCACATTTTCTATGGGAGTTGTGACTTCGGGAAATCGTCTTCAGCCTCGTGTTTTGCCCCTTCGCTATTTATAATAGAAATCACGCTAAAATAATGGAAAACACGTAAGTGCTTAAGTACCTTTAGAGGAAGGCTGGAGCCTGTCATACCTATATTAAATTATTTAAATACGTGTTATTTTCAGATTATCTTGAAGACACAATGTTTACCACGTTAGAAGACAACTTTTTCTGACTCGTACTGCGTGAGCGGTGGGGCCCGTTATGTTTTTTACATCTATAGTTGGTATTTTCAGGTAATATAGGTAGTATAAGTACACAAGTGTTCATAATGTTATTGATGTTGATTTATATGTTAGTTAGTTAGTTGTTATTTCATATTATGTTAATATTGAAAACAAATGGCATAATAATTTGTGATAATTCTTGTGAATCTAACGACATGGATCAGCAAGGAAAACGAGGGCCTAAACCAAAGGTTTCATTAGAAACGCAAAAATTAGTAATTTCAGAATTCAAAGATGACTTTTTTAAAAATATTCCTTCCGCAAATGACTCAATTTATAAACAAATTCAAACACGGTTAAATTACAAAATGAGTATTAAATCAATCATATTAAGCATAAAACGAAATTACGAATACTTTTTTGGTGTTGATAAAAAAGAAATAATTCGTAATAATGATTCTAATTTGATAAATCAAAAGTCTACATCGTCATCAAACGAAAGCATTAATAGTGTTTCGGAGAACACCAGTACGCATACATTTTATATGGATACAATAACTTGGGATAGTATTATGCCTCAAAGGTATTTTTATCACCGAAATAGCAAAATCGCCCCTGGTAGTCTGTATAATGTCAGACGTAAATTAAAACCAAACCAATGGACTAATGTAATTCAAATGCATCTATGGAAAGAAATAAGATCTTTATGCACTTGGTGTTTTAAAAATAATATTGTGAAAGACAATTACGAAATCAAATGCACAGGATATTGTAATCAATGTCACGCAAAAATAATTATAACAACTAACTTAGAAACGGAAAATTTAATTAAACTAGAATGTTGCATAATTAATGAAAATAAAAAGTACTCTCATAACACCAGTAAAAAAAACCGATTACGGTATTACCAAATAAGGGAATTAGGTGAAAAATTACAACACGAAGCTTCTATAAGATATAAATTAGCCTCAACTTTAATGAAGAAAAATGACAAGGAACCTCCAGTATTGCCAAAATTACAAACACTACATCGAATTAAACATGAAAATAAAAAAGTTGATGTTTTCCATCCCAACCCAATATTGTCACTTACTTGTATGTGTGTTTCACCACCTTTTGATAAATGTGTTAGATATGTTTCTGCTTTTCCATTTTATACATTTTACTGGACGGACGATCAAAAGAATTATTATAAAAAATGCCAAAAAGAGTTTAATTATATTAGAGTTTCTATAGACGCAACAGGTTCTATATTTAATAAAAATCTTCGGCCTGTCGTCAATGAACACACACAACTATCTCAAGAGTCGCAAAGTCCTATATTTTTGTATGTTATGATGACAGATACAACCGTTAAAAGTAGCGTGCCAATTTCACAGCGTATATCAGAAAGTCACTCTTTAGATACTATTGCTAGCTGGTTACAATCTTGGTTGGCTAATGGAAAACCTCCAAATGAAGTAGTAACTGATGATTCCGCAGCTTTAGTAGGTGCGGTGGTAAAAGTATTTTGTGGTTATAAATCCACCTCTGACTACTTAAATACATGTTTTAATATTTTAGAAAATAGAACCAAAAAAATTCCAACCTGTTATGTTCGCCTTGATACTTCGCATTTCATAAAAACATTGTACAATCAAAGTATTTTCAAAAATATAGACACTAGAGTAACAAAATTTTTTGTTGATTGTATGATTCTGATTAAAAAATGTGTTTCATACGGAGAGGTAAAGAAAATTATAGAAAATGTTTATATTATAGCAAATAATAAACACCGCGGCAGTAGAAATGGAAATTTAACACGGTGTGAAACGGCGATTTTAGAATTAAAAAACCGGATCAAAACTAATTTGCAGGAATGTGAAATACAAAATGTAGATTCGGAAAATCACGTTCCAATTAAACATTCTTTATGGGAGGGATTAGATAAAGAAGAAAACCCGCTTCTGAAAATGTATAAAGATCTTGAGGAGAAAGAAGATTTAATTAAACAATTGTGTGATCAAGAAACTGAAATCGAAAATATTTAATACTTGCCGGAAATAAAGGACACTTTGATTAGGATTCTTAAAAAACTTCCACTATGGGGAAATATAATGATGACTTATTTTAACAGTAATTATTGTACTCCAACCAGTTCAAATGTAGAAAGTTATATGAAAGACGTAAAAAAGTTATTGTTTAAAACAAATTCAAATAAGTACCGCGTAGACAGTGGCGTGCGGTCCATAGAGGCATAAAGGCACTGCAGACCCTAGACCTAGTAGATCTAGATCTAGACAAGTTACAGTAATTTCAAAAATAAAAATAATATTCTGCGTAACAAAACTAATAAAATTATTCAAACTCCTAATGTAAATTAATAGCAACGCGCATCGCATTCATACCGTAATCCGCACTCGGTACTGTCAAAACTACGACAGGCGTTCGTAACACATCGCCGACAACGCGGAAGGCAGAGAGTGATTCTGCCTACAATTCATTCATAAATGTACGCATGTTGTGGTACATTTTCGTGTCTGTGCACTGCACACAACGGCGCGGTAACAAAGCCATCTCCTGCGGCAGGTGACCCAATCACGGGCCAGCTCGTATGAATCCGTCGTCTCTATTGGCGAGTATTAGTTCAGTGATATTTCGATTGACAATGATGCAATTTTATTTGATAACGTTTTACTTCCCAAAATTTAGAATTTGTTTTTTTTCTATCGAGTCCATATTGTTTTCTTTCAAGTGAAGTGCGCTGTTTTATGTTTTTATTTTGATAGTTTTCATAGGATAGGTCGATTTTTTGTTAACTTCAATTAGTTTATTGAATTGTTTTTAAAATTACTTTTTATTTGTTTATTCAAAATGTTGTTCGATTGTGAGGTTTGTGTTGAAAATGTGTGTTTGTTAAAGGTTATAAATGGTAATTTTTCTCAATTAACGTTTAATGAAAAGGTTCAAATTGTATCAAAAGGGAGATGTGCACCTGAGTTACAAGAATTGACCCAGCAAAGAGGTAATGTAACTCGTAAGTTTCATAGTAAAAATTATGAGACATACAACTGGCTGTGTGTTGTTCCGATCGGAAGCTATTGCGACTATTTTAAAAAGTAACATTATTTCATTAAACTTTCTCTTAATAAAGCACCATTCTTTTTGTCGTATTTTATAAACAAGTAGTTTGAGCGGCCAATAGTCGTTTGTTTGTTTTGATTTGGTCGTGAGCTTTGTTATCAGATATTTAAGATTTAACGATGGTATTAGTGTGAAAAAATGGATAATATTCACTGTGAAAGTTGTTCATGTGTTGTGTGTATAGAGAAAATAAAAAAATTGCGTTTTTAAAACTATCGGTGACAAAAAGACGTGATCGTGAAAGGTCAATGACAAAGGATTTTATTTAATTTGACTGCTATTTTAATTTGCAAATTAATATGAAACATCAAAACATATGGGTATCCGTAAAATATGTCTACAAAATCAGTCAATCTAGGCTAGGTGGCAATTACCTACATCATTATTTAAATCGACAAGACGACGAACCAAAACCATGATAGGTACCTACATGTTTGGTAAGAAACCTACCTAGCTTAAATAGCTTTTAACTGTTTTGCCTACCCTGTCTAAAAACTCTGTGCACGCCACTGCGCGTAGATGAGTTTATTATTAAACACGAGCCTTTGATAACCGGTTCCATACGCTTAGCCAAAAGTGACTTGATTGATGTTCAAGAAGGAACTGAAAATATTGTCGATGAAAAAAATGAAATAAGTGACCATAACACACCACAAATAAATACTCTCGTCAATGATGAATCATTTTATGAAAACTCAATTTTTAGGAGCGAACCAAATTATATTGAAGACTGGCGGGGACTGGTGTCTAAACAGAAGAAAAATAAAAAACGAATCAATCGTCGTACAAAATTACATATTTTACAAAACGGCAGTGTTTCTACTTCAGGAACATACAGATTCACGTTTATTAATACGTGTGCTTTTGATTCCGTGGTCCAAAGTTTTTCAATTGCATATTTAGATAGACCTAATATTAGAAAATATATCAATGATAAAAAAAACGATCTTTCACAACTGACCAGAAGTTTGATCACGTATGACAATCTAAAGAAAATCACTAAGAAGGCTAGAAAACCAAAAGATATTTACATTACTCGTTCTAAGGTATTGGCTAAAATATATGATACTGTGGAATCCGATTTTAGTAGTTGCAAAAATTGTGAGTGTAATGTAACTTTTATAATAGATAACATACAAAGTTATGGTTTTTATAGTGCTAATAGATACTTAAATTGTACAAACCAGAACTGTGAAATCAATAAAGGTTCTGGCACAAAATGTAGTTGGATTCCAATAAATGTAAACATATTGACGACTCAAGGTATTGGAGCCCTTAATGAAGCTCTATTAGTAAATGATACTGAAAGGAAATGTAAATACCAATTATGTAACGGTAAAAACGCATACAAATATGAAGTACTAGACTTCGTATTTATTGAAATTAATACTTCAATTGAAATAGAAATTGATGAAATTCCTAAAGAGATCATAATAAACGGTGACACCTTTAAAATTCTGTCGGTAATAGATTTTACAAATGGTGAATCAGGACGCATGGGGCATTACAAGTCAAAGTGCTATCGATTGCTAAAGAGAACTTGGAACTGCTATGATGACCTTAGTAAAAAAGTTTGTAGTAATTCCCAATATACTGTACCACACTGCATTATTTATACGCGAATGTAAGATGAAGATCGGTCCTAACTTATTAGTTCCTATTTTGTTATTGTTTGTTTGTTTTTTTTTTGTTCTTGTAAAAGTTATTTTATTAATAACTTACAGAAATGTGATTATAAACTGTGATTGTTAATTTGTAATTACTATAGGGTATTTAATATTAATAAAAAAAACGTGATTATAAACTGTGATTGCTCAATTTATACTTATTTGTAAGATAATTTTATTGTGATTAAAACGTTGTAGCAGTAAAACAAAGTACAAGTACCTACGTGTTATATTTTAGAAAGTTTTACCAATATTTGGCTAAACATTTTTTTATATGTATATTATATACAATATTAAAACTACAATTTTTTCTATTTACATTGATTATATTATGAATGTTAACAAAAGCTGTGAACTAGTTAACTAGAATTCTGATTACTTTGGCCCTTTAAATAGTAATAAATAACGTAAGTAATTAAAAATGTTTTTTATTGCTAAACCTTTCATTGATGAAACTATTGGAAAGAGTTTTAAAAATTTGTATAACTATGTCACAGTACTAGTTTTGACTGGTTATAAGTTTTGCCTGCAACATATATACAAAAAGAAACTGTATAATTTCCTTTTTACAATTTTTCAAGATATTAATTTTATTGGCTGCAAATGACTGTTTTTATTCAGACAAACACACAATGCAATGAAGTAATAGACTTCATTTACGCTTAAAGTTTCATTCATTTATTGTTATTTATAAAATATATAATAATGCATTTAATCGAAAGTTTTTGACATGTGAGAAAATACCATAATTATTTCCAATAACATGAAGTCTACAATTAGAAAGTTTAATATTTTTGTCCAAAAACATGTGTCGACGACTGTACCCCATTTTACGTTAGTATGTAGAAGTTTACATTAAATGGTTTTCTAAGTCAAAAGTCAAGCAAAAATTGGACTGATATTGGGCACTATTTCAAGCACAATTTTTTGAGACGTAAATTGTACCTATAGCTCGTTCGATATTCGCGCACTGAGGTGAGTATGCTGGGCGTAGAACCTACGCCCAGCATACTCACTGAACGAAGCCTATAACTCCGAAGTTATTCGAGCACTGTTTTTTCTTTTTGGGCACCGTTTGGCACTATTTGGGAACTATTTTTTGAAGTATGAATTATGTTTGAAGCGTATACAGATTCTCCGGATGGAGGTGAGTATGCTGGGCGAAACCTTCGTCCAGCATACTCATCGAACTATGGCTATAACTTCGCAAGTACAAGAGCACTATTTTTTTCCTTTGGGCACTATTTAGCACTATTTCAGAACAGTTTTTTGACATTCATGAAATATCAGGATTCCATGGTGAGTATGCTGGACGAAGGGACACCAAATATCACGACGTCCTAAAGGAATTGCATGGTAAAATGTGTGCCAATAATTAGTGTATTCATTCAACTATTCACACGCAAAATTTCATGTCATTAAATTCAGTAATTAAAGAAAAACAATTATAATACTGACGAAGCATCGAAAACCTACATAACCCGACCAAGTTCGGATGGCTACAAAAAAGCGGCCGTGCCATATATCTAAGAAACGTTCTTAACTTTCCAATATAGTATTTATTAATATGGTACAGTTGCGTACACAAGCGTTAGGAAAAAATAAAACAAATGCATTTCTTGAATGAATTTTTTTTTTTATAATAACGCCACTATCTATGATAAAAATAAATCATCAATTAACAAGTAATTCTCTATTTGAATATCCGTGTACAAAAATATTTTTAATTACATATAATACTTAATTATGTAATAACGTTAACAAACGTTTGCAACGACAGCAATAGACTTAAACGTGTTTTAACTAAAATAGGTTTAATAAACGATTATGAATATAAGGGTAAGTATAATATTTCAAACTTCAATAAAAAAATAAAATCACATCACATAACTAGACTATTCAGTTAGATTTGATCAACATTAAAAAAGTGCTTACAAACTAAAACATTGGTATAAAAAAGGTATTTTCAAGAAAATATTCTGAAATGAGTAGCAAATACAGTAAATAACCTCAACATTTCTAAGTATACCTAATATTTTCTAGTTTCAATAATAAAATCACAGATTAACAATCACAGATCACATAACTAGACTATTCAGTTGTTTAGGTTTGAGAGTCTGCCTAACATAAAATAAATCGGGTGTTTCCGTTTTCATCCCACGTTTTCATCCCAGGAGTTAAAAATAATAATAATTATTCCGCTTTCAACCCGCAACAAAAATGGACTCCGTTTTCAACCCACGGCATAGTACATAACTGTTTAGTAACTTATGTAAGTAACGTTAGCAGACAAACAAACTTTGTTAGAAAAATCTTTATTCATAATTAACACAACTAAGTCTTTAGAATATTGATATCTAGAAAATCACAGATTCGTACTATTATCAATTCTACATTTTAAAAAAATCACAGATTGTAAGTATTATTCATCCTACATCTAAAAAATCACAAATGGTAATTATTATCAATTCTACGTCTAAAAAAATCACAGATTGTAAGTATTATTCATCCTACATCTAAAAAATCACAAATGGTAATTATTATCAATTCTACGTCTAAAAAAATCACAGATTGTAAGTATTATTCATCCTACATCTAAAAAATCACAAATGGTAATTATTATCAATTCTACGTCTAAAAAAATCACAGATTGTAAGTATTATTCATCCTACATCTAAAAAATCACAAATGGTAATTATTATCAATTCTACGTCTAAAAAAATCACAGATCGTAAGTATTAATAACCCTACATCTAAAAAATCACAAACTATTATCAATAAATTCTACTTCTAAAAAAATCACTGATCGTAACTATTACAAATTATACATCTAAAAATCACAGATCGTAACTATTACCAAATTGTGCATATAAAATCACAGATTTAAATTATAGCTTTATGATTTACATATGAAAATTATCAAATAATTTACAATAAATTAAAAAGTAAATGGTACTAATTTCTCCAGACAGTGTCCGATGCTAATTTTACCACAAGAAAGATCACTTAATGCTGAATTAATTATTTTCTCTCTCTCCAAAACATCATTGTTACGTGGCCTTGATGATGAAACTTGTCCAGTAAAACGCGTGTTTTGTAACTTGGCATCTTTATTTATAATTGTGAGGAATTGGAGCATATTGAGAGTCTTCTTTTTTGCCACATAGCGGTTTAGGGTTGCATGCCAGCTTTCTAGTGCATTTGTAGTTCGGTGTCTTCTATTATTTGCGGACCACAATGTTGGGGGATATTTACCACCATTCATATATGTTTGGACAACATAGTCATTAAATTTAACAACATTGTTTAAGGTGGGACAGTCTTCCATAATATATAGGAAGGCATCATCAATCATTTCCTGAGGTATTAAAGGTAACGTAAGTATTAAACCCACATGTTTTTTCAAATAGTTTTTTTTTGTTAGATCAAGCTTTTTGGCTTTTTTGTGTATTGATTGACAAAAGTGAAAATAACAAGCTCTTGTCTTCGTTTCTGGCGAAACAATTTTTAAAGCGTTTATGGCTGCCGGCTCAAAATCTGTCAGAAACTCTAAAGGTTTCCAGGTTGGTATTTGCGATTTGATAAGTTGGAAGAGTGTTACATATGTTGATTTCTTTTTGTTTAAAAGAAGACAGTAAACAAGTGGTGTGATACCTGTTGTAGTGTCTGTGCTGCCCATGTCACCATGAATGACATATAGCTGCATAAATGGTCGTATGCAACATTTAAATGTTCCGTCTCCAAAAAACATTGCAAGTTTACTCATTCGATCTCTAGCTTCATGTGTAGCGAACGCAATTATTCTATTATTGCTATCTTCGTAATCAAACAGTAAAAAATCTTTGAAGGTGTTCGGTATTTCTACTTCACTTTTGTTCTTAAATACTAATTTAGAAACATTTTGACTTCTGTTTCGGGCATCGAAAAATGCTGTTTTCACACTTGAGAACTTGGGGATTTCTTCTACTAAATCTAACCCTTGTTCTTTTATTAATAAAACTTCATCTTCGTAGATCTGTTGAATAGGGCGACCATCGGCAGATTTGACTTGTTCTTTTATTTTCTTCATAGAGTTTTTAATTAAAAGTTTGTTATAATTAGCATGGCAATTACTATTGTGTCCACTTCTATTAATAATTTCACTGTCCATTGTTTTTATAATGCCAAAGCAAGAAGGCGCTTTCGCACATCGCCATATTATGGAATTGTCCTTATTCACTCTTTTTTTATGGAATTCTCTACCACCACACACTAACACTGGCTTGTTTCTTTTTGACAGGGTAAAATAAACTTCGGAATCAATGTTTTTACTGGTACTTGGACCTGGATTTTGCATTTTAACTGCTTTAATATCACTTTCACAGCAACTATGCTCCTGTCGATCACTTACGACTAACTAACAGATAAGAGAAACAAAGGGTATAACAGATTAGCAATATTCTTTAGAAATATTGCTTTCTCTTTCACTCCCTCTCCGGCTGAATGAAATAGACATAGTGTCTGTGCCTGTGTGTGTGTATGCGCGTCTGTGCCAAGGAAGTGACGTCGTAAATAAGTACCTATTCATCAAATTATAAGTATACAAAGTTTAAATAGTTTAAGATTATTTTTCTGTCTGTACAAAAAAACAATTATAAACTGCAGTGGGTAGAAACCGGAATATATTTTAGGTAGAATACGGAAAAAACAACTATTATTATGATTGTGGGTAGAACACGGACTAAGATTTGGGTAGAAAACGGAATAAAATATTCGTGGGATGAAAACTTGGGATGAAAACGGAAACACCCTTGTCTTCGTTTCTGGCGAAACAATTTTTAAAGCGTTTATGGCTGCCGGCTCAAAATCTGTCAGAAACTCTAAAGGTTTCCAGGTTGGTATTTGCGATTTGATAAGTTGGAAGAGTGTTACATATGTTGATTTCTTTTTGTTTAAAAGAAGACAGTAAACAAGTGGTGTGATACCTGTTGTAGTGTCTGTGCTGCCCATGTCACCATGAATGACATATAGCTGCATAAATGGTCGTATGCAACATTTAAATGTTCCGTCTCCAAAAAACATTGCAAGTTTACTCATTCGATCTCTAGCTTCATGTGTAGCGAACGCAATTATTCTATTATTGCTATCTTCGTAATCAAACAGTAAAAAATCTTTGAAGGTGTTCGGTATTTCTACTTCACTTTTGTTCTTAAATACTAATTTAGAAACATTTTGACTTCTGTTTCGGGCATCGAAAAATGCTGTTTTCACACTTGAGAACTTGGGGATTTCTTCTACTAAATCTAACCCTTGTTCTTTTATTAATAAAACTTCATCTTCGTAGATCTGTTGAATAGGGCGACCATCGGCAGATTTGACTTGTTCTTTTATTTTCTTCATAGAGTTTTTAATTAAAAGTTTGTTATAATTAGCATGGCAATTACTATTGTGTCCACTTCTATTAATAATTTCACTGTCCATTGTTTTTATAATGCCAAAGCAAGAAGGCGCTTTCGCACATCGCCATATTATGGAATTGTCCTTATTCACTCTTTTTTTATGGAATTCTCTACCACCACACACTAACACTGGCTTGTTTCTTTTTGACAGGGTAAAATAAACTTCGGAATCAATGTTTTTACTGGTACTTGGACCTGGATTTTGCATTTTAACTGCTTTAATATCACTTTCACAGCAACTATGCTCCTGTCGATCACTTACGACTAACTAACAGATAAGAGAAACAAAGGGTATAACAGATTAGCAATATTCTTTAGAAATATTGCTTTCTCTTTCACTCCCTCTCCGGCTGAATGAAATAGACATAGTGTCTGTGCCTGTGTGTGTGTATGCGCGTCTGTGCCAAGGAAGTGACGTCGTAAATAAGTACCTATTCATCAAATTATAAGTATACAAAGTTTAAATAGTTTAAGATTATTTTTCTGTCTGTACAAAAAAACAATTATAAACTGCAGTGGGTAGAAACCGGAATATATTTTAGGTAGAATACGGAAAAAACAACTATTATTATGATTGTGGGTAGAACACGGACTAAGATTTGGGTAGAAAACGGAATAAAATATTCGTGGGATGAAAACTTGGGATGAAAACGGAAACACCCAATAAATCAACATTTAAAAAGTACTTATAAAATAAAACATTGATATAAAAAAGGTATTTTCGATTCAATACCAATTTTATTATTAAATGAGTAGCAAATACAGAAAATAACCTCAACATTTCTAAGTATACCTAATATTTTCTAGTTTCAATAATAAAATCACAGATTCACAATCACAGATCACATAACTACACTATTCAGTTGTTTAGGTTTGAGAGTCTGCCTAATATAAAATAAATCAACATTTAAAAAGTACTTATAAAATAAAACATTGATATAAAAAAGGTATTTTCGATTCAATACCAATTATTAAATGAGTAGCAAATACAAAAAATAACCTAAACATATCTAAGAGTAGTGTATTATTGGGCATTCTATACCACTATCGGCAAGTAGCTCGGCGAGTGCGCCTCGCTGCCGACAGTGGTATAGAATGCCCAATAATCGACACTCGACTCGACTCTCCACTCGACCGATAAACTCGAACGAGACAGTTTGTTGTACCGTGTACTAGATTAGGAACGATTTACTCGACCAATGACTAGTAACTTGCTCCTTACCACTATCTTCCATACGGCTGCTCAGTATGCCGCGTTTCGGAGCACGATGAACAATCAACCATTTACTTACCACTGCACTTAACCGGTCACTCGAGTTGCATTTACTGTTAACATAGAATGGTGAACGAGTTGATGATTGTAACAAACCAACGAAATTACAAGTACCTAGTGAAAAAGCGTTAACGGGTTATTATTGTAAATAAAAAAACAACTGTAAGGTACGGTATTTGGTTTAATTATCATAAAATGTTGGTTTGCCTGGAAACAAGATATCAGCCGCACGCACGAGCTCTTGTAATTTTCGCCACTGAGGAGAATCCGCGTCAGTCTGGAACTTGATTCGGACGAGCGCCTTCTTCCACAGCTCGGCGGAGTCGGTAAGGCGAGCGTCGTCAGCCTTGTACACCTTGCAGTCGATGTAGTACTCTCCGTCGGTGCTCGTTGCTCGGCGCTCGCAGCCGCTGGCTACCCGGTTCACAAAGAATGAAGTTAGGTGATCCGATGCATCTTCTTTGTGTGGGATGTCGCGGTTGTTACTGATGCCGAATATGTCGATGCCAGTATTCACTTTTTTACTGAAACAATAACAGAAACTGTAATTAGTTAATGTTTAGAACGAGAGATGCATACGCCAAGAAAAACCTTCTGCTGTAAAAAAATATAACAACTGACTCGGCTTTGATCAATACTGTAATCGATTAAATTAATCCATCGATTCAAACAATAACCAAGTGAACCTGCACTTGTTTTAAAATAATATGTAATAGTAATTGCACGATTATAATTTAGTCAGTAGATATGTGGCTAGAGTAAGTAGATAATTAATTTACCTGGCACGAGCTACGGTTGTTGATTGTGACAGCATCTTGCGTTTCCCATTGCTGTCTGCAGACGGTTTGCGGCTGCACTTCACTTTTTGCCCGGTGACCGATGCTTGCGAGTAATCACACTCAGAGTCTGACCTGAAATAAAGATAGGGAAAATTTAGTCACATAATTATTATTAATTATCTCAATGGAGTAGTGTCAACACAAGTGTGTGCGCAAACATTGGTTCTCCTACATGCCCATGGGATAGCAAACCCATAGAGAGATTGGGTGCAGGATCGATGGCTTTACATGCTGTTCAAAGCACAGAAGACTGGATGAAAAATAATGACTCCTTCGAGGGATCGACCTCGACATACTATGAACAGCTCTGGTGATCTGTGAAGTAACACGCCCACAAACAAAAATAACTGTAAATTACAAGCGGATCACAAGTGTGAGCCATGACAACGAACAGAATATTTTATAAGACTTACATTTTTAAATCAGAAGTTCCACTCGGTTTGATGACTTGGTTGGTGATGGCGGCAGCGGGTGGCTATCGACAATGTCGTCGCTGATATTTGTAGACAACACGGACTGTTTGTATACCGATGATAACAGAGCACTTCGTTGCACTTGCAGACTGCGAATACTTTGTACCGAATACTTGTAGCTTATAAGTAAAAATCAAATTATAAGTAAAGTATGTTAAAAACACTTCAATCAATTTAGCATTGTTGTGTTGAAGTAACTTTTTCTGTAGTCGGATTATACATGCACGTAAAATGTAGACGAAGGAAAATTTTATGCTGCATCGAATGTCGATGCAGCGAAATTAGCCAGGGCTGACTAAATGATAGCGAGCACGGAATCGTTACACTACATTGATGTAATTATTGTATAGAAGTAAATAAATATTTCTAAGGTAGGTACTTATTTTATCATCTACGTTGGGTCTTGTGTAGAAAATATGAACTTATTGCCGTCAACCTAGTACTTTTCTAGACTTCCTGAAATAAATACATAATATAGTTCTCATAACTACACTAACAGCCATGAGTCAAACCATGGAAATCCGTATCTGTCGATACGCTATGATATATTTTAATCGTAATAATGCATTGTGTAAATTTTGTATTTTGCTGATACATAGAATGATACTAAGTTATTGTCAACCCTAACTAAAATAGCTGATTATTGTGAATGTGAAATAAATAATTAGGTTAAGCACACGTGTAACAATTGCGCAAAAACAAATTTTATGATGAAATACTTTTAGGCAAAAAATATAATTTAAAATATTATTTATTACTTCAAAGGTCTCTCGGAGTGAGCACCTTTCTAAACTGTCACCGAAAAATTAAGTCAATTATTAAAAATAAATATTTTATTGATCACACACCAGAAAGTACATACGAACGATTTCATCAGGAGTAACGCTGTTCGGTATATCGTGGGGGGCCTGAAATACACCTGTTTGGATAAAGCAGATCATTTCATATTGTACAGGTAATTATCAAATATATTTTTTTAATTTCAATTAACATAATAGTATGACTCTTTTTCAACCCAGAATTTACAATTATATGTCTGATTCTTTATCGGTACCTAATAATCATTTTTTTTATTTCAGATACATTCTGCCTAAACAAAATATTAATTACCGACTGGTCTGTGAAGAATTATTTAATTACCTGAAATATATCTCCATATTTGGATCACGTAGATACACATTCCTGTGTATAAATCATTTTACATTTTGCAGGTAATTATTATCTTTATTTTTCTCTCCAGATTATACTATTATCTATCTAATTAAATTATGTGTCTAATGCACCCAATTTTTTATTATTTCAGAAACATTCTGCCTAAACATAATTACCGACTTACCTGAGAAGAAATTACACAAGGGATCTTGGAACGAACATAAAATAGTCCTGATCAAATTGTACTAATTACCTATATAAAATATTTTGTTACTGGTATACCTAAGATCGTGAATAATAGTTGTAAGTATTATCTAATCTAATTTTATTGAAATTGTTAGTGTTCCTTTTTGTTAGTGATTTCAACAATAACATAATGCCTCACTGTTCTGATTGCAAAGTATTTGTAGATAATCGCCGATGGTCTGGTCATTTACGTAGCAATGTACATAAAAACAATAGTTCAACTCCTATTTATGATAATGTGGCAATTATTAATTCTTCTTTTAAAGAACGAATCAAAAGTTATAAAATCACAGCGACAGGCGAACAAATACTTAGTTTTCCTGAAATGTTCCTCAATAGTATTAGTCCACAAATTAAACATTTAATAGATAGTTCAATACAGAAACACACCTCTGTCAAAATAAACTTCGAACTGTTTGCTTCCTTTCTTATGTTTAAAAATGATCAACAAGAAATAAAATCATTCCGAACAAAAAATTTTATTACACTAATTAATTACGATTTTGATTCTACTTACAAATCAGCTGTTAATGTACTACTAAAAAAAATTGAAGAATTTGAGGAAAGAGATAGTGGTTGGACATTTTTAAGTAATTCACATTTAGAATTAAATATTAATAAATATCAACCACTCAGCGGATCTAAATTTTTAACTTTGCCGAAATCCATAAAGGCTAAAAGAGCTTGTTTGAATATTCGAAACAATGATGAGTATTGCTTTTTGTGGTGTGTTGTGGCGGCATTGTACCCTACAAACAGACATCCCGATAGGATTTCGTCTTATCCATACTTTCAGGAAGTTTTGAATGTTAATAATTTAACATTTCCAATTACATTCTCGGACATAGCTATCTTTGAGAGAAATAATCCTTCTCTCAATATATTTGTATATGGTTTAAAAAATGAGAAAACAATTATTGGGCCATTGTATACAACGCTGAATGACAAGTCTAATAAAAGTATCCATCTACTGTTTTTAGAAAATAATAATAATTCTCATTACTGTCTCATCAAAGATTTATCTCGTTTAGTTAGAAATCAGATGACCAAACATCATGGTAAACTATATTTCTGTGAAACATGTTTATTGTTTTTTCCAACGCTTAGTCAAATTGAATCCCACTTGTGTGGGGGGATCGTCACTGTTTTACCGGAAAAAGGGTCATTTTTAAAATTTAAAAATTATGATAGAAAACAAAATATTCCATTCGTCATATATGCCGACTTTGAAACGTTACTTGAACCAATTTCCGGCGCTGAATTCAACACCGCTAACACGTCATACTTAAAACGCCACGTGCCAGCGGCGTTCGCTTACAATGTCGTGTCATCAAATAAAAATGCCACCGTTGAGGGCTATAGAAGTTATCGGGGTAATGATTGTGTTTCGAAATTTATACATTTTCTTACTGAGGACGTAAAACAAATACATAAAATTATATCCAAAAGCGAGCCTATGATATTCACTGATGAAAATTCTCGTGATTTTAAACGTGCCGTTAAGTGTCATATTTGCGACAATTTACTCTTAACCGATAAAGTAAGAGATCATTGTCATATTACAGGTCTATATCGAGGTGCAGCACATCGACACTGTAATTTACAGCATAAAGTACCAAAATTTATTCCAATATTTTTTCACAATTTATCCGGATACGATTGTCATTTATTTATAAAAAAGTTAGGTGAAATTCCAGGTTCAATTAAAATAATCCCCAAGACTAAAGAAAAATATGTAGCATTTACTAAATTTATTCCTATTGCCGATAACGAGTACATTTGTATAAGGTTTTTAGATTCCTTCAACTTTTTGGGAACAAGTTTAGACAAGCTCGCTAAAACATTGCAGGTGGAAGATTTCGTTAATCTACGGTCTCATTTTTCTAAAGAAAGACAGTTTAAATTATTGAGAAGAAAAGGTGTTTATCCATATGATTACATGACCACTTGGGGATGTTACGATCAAACATTTTTGCCGTCTAAGGATAATTTTTATAATTCTTTGACTAACGAAGTCATTAGTGATGAAGATTATAATCACGCGCAGGCTGTTTGGGCTGAATTCAATATTAATAACCTAGGCGAGTATACGGATCTATACTTAAAAACGGATGTGCTTTTGTTAACAGACATATTCCAAAATTTTCGGAAAACCTGTAAACAATATTACAGTCTTGACCCCGCGTTTTACATTACTGCACCCAGTTTATCTTTCGATGCGATGTTGCTAAAAACAGGCGTTCAGTTAGAGCTAGTGTCAGACTTAGCTATCGTCAGAATGATACAAAGCGGTATACGCGGTGGTTTGTGCATGTGTTCCCATCGGCATGCTAGAGCTAATCACAAGTACATGCCTGAATATAATCCATCACAACCTGAGAGTTTCATAGTATACTTAGATTGTAATAATCTTTACGGTTTCAGCATGTGTCAGTATTTACCATACTCTAGTTTCAGATTTTTAGGTGATAACGAATTAGCTAATTTTGATGTTACCGCTATAGAAGATAACGCAAAATGGGGCTTCATATTAGAAGTCGATCTATTGTATCCCGAAAATTTACATAATCATCATAATGACTTACCATTTTGTCCTGAAAAATGTGTACCCCCGGGAGGTAAAACCAAGAAACTCATAGCAAATTTGTATAATAAGTACAACTATGTGATTCATTACGTTCATTTAAAAAAATGTTTGGAACATGGTTTAATTTTGCGTAAAATTCATAGAGCTATTACTTTTAGACAGGCTCCATATTTAAAACAATACATCGAGTTAAATACTCAATTAAGACAAAAAGCAAAAAGTTCCTTCGAACAAGACTTTTTTAAGTTATTAAATAACAGTGTTTTTGGAAAGACATTAGAAAATACTGAAAATAGAGTAACCGTGCATTTAGTTAATCAATGGTGCGATCAGTCCAATCGAACTAAGAAATTTATATCCGCTGAGAAACTTATAGCCAACCCCTATTTCCACAGTGCATCTATTTTATCTGAAAACTTAGTTGCGATACAAATGAAACCTGATCAAATTATTTTAGATAAGCCTATCTACATAGGTTTCACTGTGTTGGAACTTTCAAAAGCACACATGTATTACTTTCATTACGATATTGTAAAGCCTTTTTATAAAGATCGAGTGCAGCTATGTTACACAGATACCGATTCCTTTGTTTATAAAATAGACACTAACGATTTTTACCATGATTTGAAATATAATTTTTTACAATATTTTGACAGCAGTAACTATGAAGCCGCAAATGATTTACAGATACCGCTAAAAAATAAAAAGGTACCCGGTCTCTTTAAAGATGAAATGGGAGGAAAATATATATCTGATTTTGTTGGCTTGAGATCGAAACTTTACTCTATAAAAACCCCTAATAATATTATTAAAAAAGCAAAAGGGGTGAAAGCAAGCGTGGTCAGGGATTTAAACTTATCAGACTATGAAACCATTTTATTTAATGGCGGAGTAATCCGGAGAAAAAATTATATGTTTAAATCGATAAAACACGAAATATTTACTCGTACTGTCAACAAAGTTGCTTTATCTAGAAATGATGACAAACGATCGATATCTGTAGATCAAATTTCAACTCGAGCCTGGGGTCATGCGTTTATTTTTAAGAATGAATTACTCTGATCATAATTTAAGTTTAGTGTTACGTAATTATCTAAGGCTACTCATGTAATAAGTTTAGTTTTAGAAAATAATAAATGTTAATAACTATTATACAAAAATTAAATAAAATTGGAATTATTGTAACCATTGACTTGTTTCATTTATGAAATTCTATTTACTTTAAAATATAATTACACTCTTTTTTCAATCGGTAAATGAAGTAAATACCGATTGCAATGATTTCAGTTGCACTATGCACCTAGATACCTTGCATCGTAAGGTTGATTTTTAAATAACTAACGTTTACGATTAAGTAACACGCTTACAAGGCACTATTCTTCATTGTATAATTATTGTCTACGTTGCAGTTCATTGGCCTTAGCATGGAGACACAAATGCTTAGATGACATGTAATTAATTATTACACGGTATTTAATTATTTTGCAATCATTAACGAAATATTATTCATCGCGAACACCTGTTTCATATATTTTTTTAACCTTCAGCAAAAGTAATCATGTCGGTGAGTATAATTTTTTTTTTGTAACTAACAATTGTGATCGCGGTAGTGTTAATAATCAATATAATAAAGGAATACAGTGAACTCCATGGAAAACCCAATTATAACGCTTTAGAGCGCTATACTAAAGGAATAGTGGTATAATTGTTTTATATTTTGTTTCAGATGTCTGAATCCGAGATCATGTTCAGCCAGTATGCCCAGGATCCTTACGAAGGATTCTCTGAGATGTTTCGCAGCGAACCCGAGCACAGCAAACCAGTCACGAAAGATAAAAAACCAAAACAACGATGCAGGGAAAAGTCGAAAAAACTAAAACCAACCAAATCCTACGTGATGAGTCGACTACAGCGAAGAGGGATTAAATTAATAAAAATTTCAGTCATAGATCTATGTAATAACAATCCTCAAACCATAGACAGTGATAGTGACAGTGAGAACGTTATTATAAACGCACAATATATTGTTCAAGATGCTATCGACAGTGTTATGGACGAAACTGAGTCTTTAGTTAAGAAAATATCGAAATCTTTAATAGATACTGACTTTTAATAATCGTTTGTGTAAATTAATGTCTATAATTTGATTAAGATATTTCTATTCAATTGCGTGTAGTGTTAAGTTATTTGGAGAAGTGTGGGGAGTGTTTAGCAAAATAAAAGCATGAATAACTTATTTTGATTTTTATTTAACAAGCCTAAAAACTAATAATCTACATTACACACATTAGTGCATACATTTTATGCCCATTCTAAATACTTCCTTAAACAAAGCACATTTTTAAGCGCACAATGCTTCAGATGTTTATTACAATTAAAATTAGATCTTCCTTCACAGTATGTTTTATGCAAAACAGAGAAATTAGGACATTGTTCTTTACCAAGGTCTAATACTTTACAATTCATACAAAGATCCTTTATCCAATTCACCTTCTCCAAACCATTTACAATGATTTCCTTATTTTCTAGATATGGAACGATTATACGTCGAAATTCTCTGTAGTCAATATAACCTTCATTCCAATAAATTCCCCTATTTCTTTCCAACCATTTAACCTGCTTCTTTTCATCACTTGTTAAGTATTTAAACAAGTATGGTGGTTTTATTAAAAATGTTTGAGTATAATCACGACTAGCAAAAGCTAATTCTTTTATTATAAAATTATTGTACAGGTCTTTAAACCCTTGAACATCTAATATGATAGTATTCGGATTCATGATATTTTTCTCACAGTATTACTTAGAGGCTTATACTCAATTATGCAGTCGTTCAATAAAAGACAATATGCAGAAGTTTGATCTGGTATGTCCGAATCACTCTCTATTTCCACTCGTACATCCACAATAGGACCTGTCTTTACATTATCGGCTTGTCTAGAGCAATCTATGATAAAGAGCGGCGCCAAATCTTTAAATTGTTTTTCACTTAATAAGGGTTCCGGGCGACGTCCGTAATAAGACTGTTGAAATCGAATGTATTGCTCGTATAATAAAGCGATTCGGTTATTCGCGAAACTGATATTTAGGTTTTCATAGGGGAAGTAAGTTGAATTTAGGTATACTCTAACGTCACGAACATGGCAGTGATCGAACTGAGACATATCAGAACTTGAATTGTTTTTTCTATTTGTTTGTAGGCCCATAATTATGTATCTAGGTTTCTCTATTTGCGAGGAAGTTTTGATGGACCAGGTATGTTTTGTAGTTTTAGGTAAAGCTGGATATTCGTAGAGATCCCAATTTCTGAATATCATCTGGAGTGGTCGATCTTTTTCTAACAGTTTGAGTAAACTTATTTTCTCTTTGTCGGACACTTTAACATGCGGTACACGCCAGATGATTTTATTTATTTGAACGTCTTCTACAAATTCACCGGTGTTAAGTTTGACCGCATTCAGGTTAGTATTACTTCGTAGCAATATCAGTTCGTGCCTACAATTTATCACGACTTTCTTGAAATCTTCAGCGAAACCGATGATGTTACTGAGTGGTATAGACGCGGAAAAACTACCCCCATTTATATTTTTTATGCCATCGATATTCCAGCCCCATGCATTAGATATCTTTGACTCACTTTCACTCATTGATATTAACGATTTCATGGTGGTAGTTATGCCAGCATTTTTTATTCTATCAATTTCCACTCCATTTAGCTCGTATCTTATATCTTGGAACAGGTAAAGTAGAGCATTATTCGTAAAATTAACACTAGTGGCTTTCTCTTTCATATCCTTTTTGCTTACGATAACAGTCCCTTCCAAATACAAGGTACTAGCTGACGGAAGTATATACAAGTCTTGTTGGTTAATGGGTATACGAATTTCATCGTTCCTATTGAAACTAGTTACGTAGGGCTTGTAAGAGTGAAATTCGATTCCTTCAACCGTGTTGTCGTAAGTCGGAGCGGATAAAACGTCTAAGATATTCATTTTAGTAAACCGATCGCTTTGAGAAATGCCTTGTTGTCTTTAGTTAATTTTATTTTCTTCTTAGGGCGAGCTCTTATATGGTTGGAAGCTTGAGTGGAACTGATATTTTTGATTTGCTGATGCACATATTTATTGTAGTCGATCATTTTTTTCTTCTGAGATGCAAATACAGCTGCACTTCTTCACCGCGCAAGTTTATTAAGCGGTTATTTATATCTAACAGCCTGATATGTATGCAGCTAATGTTGTTTTGGTTGATTGGAAAGTATATCGCGTTTTTCGGAATTTCTATAATCCTATATCCGGGAGGAACGTTGAGTGCAAATTCGTGGATAATGTGACTCGGTTCTCCGTTTGTGTACGAGCCGCTTACAATATCACATTCGATCCTGATCACAGTTGTAGGTAAAATGTTGACCGGCAACTGTGACTCATGCCATTTATTTGCTTTCAAGATTTGTTTATTAAACCCTAATAAATTCCTGAAAGTACCTTCTTTATTAAAATTTATGTCCTTTGTACAATATACAGCAGCTTTTAAAGTATTGTTATTGCACTGTAGTTTGATTGAGGCATCTTTCATTTCAGATTTTAAATAATCATTAATATCTTGCAATTCATAGGTGCCCTCCGGTATTTCAATAACTTCGTTAGAACCATAATAGAATTTATTATTCGTTTTGTCAATGTTTGGAATCGAATTAAATGTTGCGAAATGCAATAAGGCACACTCATACTGTTCATATAGTTGCAACGTGTTGGGATAGTAAGTAGATAAAGTTGACGAGTTTCCAGTTATCGATAATGTGAGTGACATTTTGCAAATGATTGAAATAAAAGAAAATCATAGATTTTATATGTTTTTATTCCAAAAAGTCCACAGATATTCTAAACATAAGTGTCCACAATTTACAGTGTTGAATTTCTGATATCTTGTATAATTATAAAAAACATTACAATTCTTAAAATATCGTATTAATTCCATTGGAGGCTTCAAATTTCCAAAGCTATCAAAATATTCACAATAATTGCCTACTTTTACATAAGCTACCCAATGCGTCCCTTCGTTCTTATAATCGTCCAAGTTAACGATACCACATTCAATCGGATTTGGCGTTCTTGGTAATTGATCCCTCATGTACACTCCCCGAAAGTGAGGGATGTCGCGTGCATACCTTTGGATGTCTACATTAGTTAGAGGACGATTAGGTAGCTTATTTTTCAGTTTTTTGAAGATTTCACGAATAAACCTTTTCCATTTTTATGTGGCTTAATGTATAAACCCTGCCCTAACTTTAAAGACTCCATAGCCCTATTATGTCGTTGTGTTTCTAGTAAATTTTGCTGACCAGCTTTGTAATCGTTAACAGTTTTTGCAATACCAGCCGCACCACCAGCTAAAGTTCCTAATGCTGATAAGCCCGCAAAAATCGGGATTAAGGGTAGAATACCTCCAGTCTTTGGTAAGGGTATCACTCGTGGTACTCGAATTTTCTGAATGTTAGGAAATATTTTTATTGCTGCTGAGTAAGCAGCGTTAATTAAAGTTTTACTGTCCTTTGGTTTCAGTTTCTTTATCTTCGCTCTTATTTTTGATACGAAACTTTTAAACGTTTTAACGCCGGCACCAGATTTCAGTTTGGCTTTCATAACTTTGCTCACTAACCACGAACTAAGTTTTTCACCTTTCCCAGCATCGTTCGATTTAAGTCTTTGTTTAGCCATATTAAGTAGTTGTAAATCAGCTTTGTGACGATTGGGTAAGTCTGTATGGTTTGCATATGCAATGTCGTGATGCATGCAAGCTTCGTCTAGCTTATTTACACCTCGGTCACCTCGTAGTAAACGTTTCTGGAGTTTTGTTCCTGGGCCGCAATAATTGTAGCCTGGTAAATGAAGTTCGAACGGCAGATTATTAATTAGGGTATTAACAAGTTCACCTCCTTGCATTGTCTAAAGTGTAATGAAAGAAATAATGCAAAATTAACTGTTATATAATTGTTTTATTCCACTATTGCAGTTTTGTTGATCCAACTGTTTTCTTCGTTGTTTAGACCCAACCATTTCACAAACATTTTTGTTCCTTTCCTTTTTAAAACCTTTTCTACCAAATAAATACCCGGATAGTAAGATTTTTGAAGTTCTTGCTCGTAAAAAGTTCCCAATATGGCTTGCTTTCGCTGATCTTGTATATGATATGTTACTGGTATGGTATGATTTATTTTTTTTATAGTAAATATTTCAGTTGACCAATTAGGTGTGTAACCTTTCTCAAAATTGTGTTTGTATTTACTGATACGAACAAAGTCACCTACTTTGAACTTAGGTTTTCTACGAATGGTTACATGATTTAAGGTTTTTTTAATATTTTCTTTTATAACTGACTCACTAGATTTATTAACTTCAATTGGCTTAAATTTAATAGTACGATGTTTTGTGTTGTTATAAGTCTTTAACGTAACTTCTAATGGTATACCTAACCATTTATAGTTCCCATTCAAACTAAAATATTTATATAATTTATTTTTAAGTGTTTTAATCAATCGCTCCACGATCGAAGCTTTTTTGCTAGAAAACGTTGAGTAATGGTTAATATTATACGTCTTCATAAGCGTTTGAAATGAGTTGTTATAAAATTCTGTTCCCTTATCAGTTTGTAAATTAACAGGTTTGCGATTGCTGTTAATCAGTATTCGTTTAAATGCATGAGTAACATCGAGTTTATTTTTTGATTTTAATGACTCTGCCCAAGCGTACTTTGAGAAGCAGTCAATCACCACTAGAATGTAATTATGACCTTTATTATATTTTCTCAGGTTTTGCATGTCCATTAGATCAGCTTGCCACAAGTCATCGACCCCTTTTAGAATGACGGAACGTCGAAGGAAATTTCTTCTTGCTGCTTTGTGTAGTTCATTAACAATTTGCTGTTTTGCCATTATGGAGATTTATTTTGAAGTAATTTATCTACCTCTGCTTTAGTATAAAACTTATCTTGCAAATGAGTTAAAACCTCAGGTATCTTTGCTTTTAAAGTAGCCTGTACTGTACCCTTTGTGTCTTTTATGATTTGAGAACGCAATGATCCAATCATATTATTAAATTCTTTTAACATATTAGCATTCAAACGATCTACATAATCCTTGTCCACAGTCAAATTATTTAATTCTTTTAATGTGTTAGCATTCAATCGATCTACATAATCCTTGTTCACAGCATCGTCTGCTTCTACTGGAGATCTAATTCCTCTCAGTCTTGAAGTTTTTAAATCAAAATCTCCGTTTTCTAATTTTAACAGAGCATTCTCATTAAACTCAAATAACTCAGCAAAACGCATTCTTTTGTGAATGTAGTGTCCGAATTTGTCTACGTTCATGTTTAAGGTGTATTGTATCGAGAGGCTAATAATAAAATAAACACATTTTAAAATATTTATTAATTTATAACTTTACTTTCACGCAATTCTTCAATGATAGATATAATTTCATTATCTAATCCTGTGTTACCAGCATCTCGAGATGCAATCAATAATTTTAATCTATCCACCAGTTCATTGGGATCGTCCCAATATACAAAATCTACGTTTTTCTTCCACGTTTTTGTTAAAGGTAGTAGTCCTTTTCCCTTCGATTGGTGTTCCTGAATTGTACTTCGTAGTTGGAACAGAGGCTTTATAATTTGCAAATATTTTTGTCCTTTATTACTTTTTATTGGTTTACTGGGTTCATAGTCTCGTCGATGTGCATTTGTATCAAGTAACATCGACTTATAATGTTTCATATCACTCTCTGTAACCATGCTTAAATCTACGTTCTTTTTCAGCAGCAATTGTTTTAAACCAGGCGTATTTCGGTATTTGCGTCCAGCCACGATGATATACTCGTCGCTGATCGTTATACGCGCAGAACCTAACATCAATTTGCCGCTCTCTACTCGGACACCAAACGGAATATCTTTCAGTGCTTCTGAGGACACTGACCAGGATGACATATCACATCTCTGGTTGTTTTCAGTTAATGATTTATACGAAGAATCACTTTCGATATCAGATTCATATTCGTCTTCATTGTCGTTGTTATCATTGCTTTCTGAACTAATAGGGTCTTCTTTTTGCAGAGTTTTATCGATAAACGGAACATCGGTTTCTTCATTTTCTATATTATGCAGGAGAGAAGCCTTCTTACTGACATTAGCAATTTGGTTGAGTGGTTCTGTTACCGGCTTGAATACTGATTCCAGCACTTGCTGATTGTTATTCTCAACATCTCTCATCTTTCGCACTTTCTTTTTAACAGCCTCTGCAGCTTCAACTATTTGTCTTTTCAGTGATTTCTCCATAATAATAAAAAAAAGTTCGTGACTGATTAAGCGTTGCCTGAAGAATAATATTATCGCGAGGGTACCGGTCTTAAATATTAGTAATTTTAATCAAAGACAACAAAAGTGTCAAATTTATTTCTGTAACATCCTTTATTTTTGGAGCAATCCTTATTAATTACTACATAATTGAAAGGCTCACTCCATATTTTCGAACACATTTCACGAAATTCAATCCATGACATATCAGTGTTGACATGTTCTTCATAAATATGCCGTAAATTTATTTCATCTTGTTTAAAAAGTATGATTAAGTTCGCATTGTCTCTTATTAACTGCTTAGGGATTTTACTATACGTTTGGTTTAGATAGAAACAATCAATGCACTTGTGTCTTCCCATCGCAAAATAATCACGCATGTTACTCTGATTTTCACAAGCAACATCATCAAAAATAATCACGGAGTTGGGTTTTGCGTCCTGAACGCTTAGTACTTCCTCATTTCCCTGATATTTCTGGAGGGAAACACCAGGCACCCGTTCCAAAACACTTTCTAAAAAAATGTACTTAGGTTGGTGCAGAGTTTTTGAATAAACATAAACATTTTCAAATCTTAATCCGTTTTCGTGTATTAGAAGACCAATTAATAAATTCGTTTTTCCACAATTGGACGGACCGCAAATAATACACCGTACTGAGTTAGGCAATAATTCTCCGTGACGAAAACTTGTCTTGCAAATATCATCGCAGACTGTATTAACATGCAGCGATTGCGGTTGTTTTACAAATTTCATGATTACTGTCGGAAATGAACCAATTGAAAATGAGTGAATGTATTTAGAACGCTATCATTTATAAACTTACCACAACCTCTTTTGCGTTACTGGTCAGTGATCGAGTCGATTGTTCATTATTGAGCATTCTGTACCACCTTTCAGAGCGATAGCGAGCTCGCATGATCATTGGTCGTGTACAGTATACACTACAGTCGAGTTGATAGTTGATTGTTCATACTGACCCGCCATAATATGGAAGTTACTAGTCGTTGGTTGAGTAAATCGTTCCTAATCAAGTGCACGGTGCAACAAACTGTCTCGTTCGAGTTTATTGGTCGAGTGGAGAGTCGAGTCGAGTGTCGATTATTGGGCATTCTATACCACTATCGGCAGCGAGGCGCACTCGCCGAGCTACTTGCCGATAGTGGTATAGAATGCCCAATAATACACTACTTCTAAGTATACCTAATATTTTCTAGTTTCAATAATAAAATCACAGATTAACAATCACAGATCACATAACTAGACTATTCAGTTGTTTAGGTTTGAGAGTCTGCCTAATATAAAATAAATCAACATTTAAAAAGTACTTATAAAATAAAACATTGATATAAAAAAGGTATTTTGAATTCAATACCAATTATTAAATGAGTAGCAAATACAGAAAATAACCTCAACATTAATAATACCTACATTAATTCATAATGTACTCTAGCTTCAAAAAAAAATCACATATTAACAATCACAGATCACATAACTAGACTATTCAGTTGTATAAATTATTGCATGAGGCATTATGTTTTTGGAACTATTTTGAATTTTGCTACATAAATCATCGTAACACTGAAATGATTTATTAGTGTACGGGGGTCTCGAACAATGCGCCTTGTAATGACCAATACCTGGCATTAGTAAAGGTGGTACATATTCAATAATAGCCAATATTAAAAATAGCTTATTATTTATTTCAAGATTACGAGGTATGTCCTCTAGATTTATGTACAAATTATGTAGTTCAAAGATAATCAAATCATTTAAATCATATTTAAAATCGACAGTGCCTATTCCACAAAAATCACAAACAGGAGGATTGTCACTCCTCATACCAGATTCTACAGACTCTTGCAATTTAGCAATGCCTTTACACTTAATGATATCAATGTTTAAAGGCAGGTATTTACATTTAAAATTGCTGTTATTTATTGAAACAAGGCATTCTTTGTTTGAACAACGTTTCTTTCTGTTTCCAGAAAAGTATGGCAAACAGATGTCTTCAATTATTTTTGTGACATTGCATGCACAATCTATAATTTGGCACTGTCTTGCATCGAGTGTATTGTCATTAACATTAAACAATGGATTTAGTAAAATGTCTCGTTTTGCGTACAACGTTTTGCAATTTTTTTTCGTATTAGATAATTGGATAAAAAAACGAGTGAATGAATCTTTGCTAATCAAGGGATCTATAAAATGACGGAAAGAGATACGGTCAGTATATGCGACTGCGAAAGCTTGAGCCACTGCGTCAAATGCACAGGTATTAGTCACTACATTTTTGATGTCTTTCGATATTGATACGTTACCATTTTGTAAGATGTATAGAGGCTTCGACGAGATAGTTTTTGTGTTGGGAATAACTAGACCTCTCCAGTTTTCTATTTCAACAGGATAGTCTTGAAAAATGGATTGCTCCTCGAAATCTCCGATACTTTTCGTCTGTTTAACTTGTTTTAAAATCATATGTTCATTCTTATTCTTAATTATCTTAGTAGCAGTTTCAGAATATTTAGCTTTATTTAATTTGATCATCCCATTAATGTAAGTGTAATGTTGTATTAAAAATTCGTCTAAACGTATTCGCTCCTGCTTTGTGTTGAAATATATGGTCTTTATATCTTTAAAATGATTTTCAACATTTGAGCTACTCCCAACATTTCTAACATTACGAAAATACTTATCCATAACGCCACTCCACATTGGCAACTTTCTCAATAGTCTTTTTAATGTATCATTTATTTCTGGTAAATAATATTCGTTTTTATGTTCATTCGGGTCAATTAACATTAAATACAATTTTTCGGTTTCTAGAATATTGTCGTAATATTGAATGAGTGGGTTTGTACCTGCATTGTTGGCGTCATTCTTTTCATCGGGTAATACAGAACATAATGACTCATCCTCGTTACAGTTATCTAAATCTTGGATGTCAACCTTATACTCGCTTATATTCGCTAAACACGCTACAGCTTGATCATATTTCTTGCATGATTGCCCATTCAAATCTAGGGTTACATATTCATGTAAAGATACAGTAACGATGTCGCTTTTTCAAAACAGCTTTGTTTGTATAATTTTTTGAAAAAATGAGACTTATCCAATCTAATGTAACATGCTGGTATAGAAATATGTTCACCTTCTAATAACGAAAAACACTGCGCCAAATATTTGTTTGTGTCGGTGTTTAAAAAACTGCGACATATTGCTCCTAATAGGGCAGACGAATCATCACTGATAATTTCATTCGGCGTATTACGGTTACGCGCCCATGTGCTTAACCATGTGGCTATGGTTTCAGTAGTGTGGGACTGGGACGCCATATAACATAAAGGTATACTTGTGTTTGCAGTGTATGCTACAACGGCATACAAAAAGGTATGTTTGGGCTCCTTAGTTCTTAAATTATCATTAACATTTGGCGGTGCAATTGCTTGAAAAATCGAACCGGTTGCATCGATAGATAAAACGATATGTGTATTTTTTAATACTTCATCATAATATTTACCTTGTTCTTGGGTCCAAAAATACAAAAAAAACGGGACTAAACTAAATTTTTGAATAAAAGAATCAAATGGTGGACTTTGCGACATAGCATAAATGGAGAGAATTGTATTCTGATCGAATTGGAGTGCCTTTTTAACTTCGTGTCGTATACGCCTCAAAGTACTTAATTTCGGAAATGTTGGAGGCTCACTTGGTTCATTTATGCCTATAATTTTGTCTGCCATCATAGCTCTAACTGCTAATGCCCTTTTGTTTTTTAACATTACTGCTAATTTTTGTTTTCTTACAGAATTAAGTTTATTCTTTATAGTCGAATCATGGACAAAATCTTTTTTATATCGGCTTATCAAACAAGTAACATCTATGAAATTACTAGTTATTGGATCAATGGTCACTAAAATATTTGCTCCACATTGGGTACATTTGCCATCACATTTGATGTTATTTAGCTTTAAATTTGAAGGAACGTAATTGCTTTTAAATGAAAAAGTGCATTGAATGTCCGTTTTTTCCCATATTTGGTCTTGTAGCTCATTCGTCCAATTATTTTTTAACAACTTGTGATTTGTTGGTTCTATATTTCTGTACTCATGATAATCCATTAGAAATTTTACTTGAACTTCATCAGATTCGTCTATAATATCAACATTTTTTTCATCAGAATCATCAAAATAATGTTTACGTATGGGTATGTTTTTACTGTCGTCAAAAAAAAATTATAATGGCGTTTAATTGACATTTGTATGGCAGGTTTCTTAATGTGGTAATTAAATAATTCAGCTAACTGCTTTTGTATACAGTCATACACTTCATGGCTAACAGGAGGAACAGATTTAACAAATGTGTCTTTATGTATTCGTACTACTGCTTTTATGTTACTTAACGGTATAGTACTTTTTCTGCCGGCCATTTTAATTTTTTCCTCCCATCGGTACCACCGCGCGATGTGTTGGATGAATTGGTTTGGTTTGTAAAATTAGGTCGTTGAGGTGTTCGCTTCTAGTGAGATTAAGACGCCATTATAACCTGAAACATTAATAAAAAGTATGAATTTACGTATATGGATTTATACATAAAGATAATGTAAAATTGTGATACTTTATTCATTGCTTTTCTTTTAAGAAGAGCATGTCTATTATTTTTTTAGCGTGGTAAAATCATCAAATGAGTCCTCCCACCCAGGGCAGGGCAAGAGGGACTGTCAGACTTGTACTGACTAAAATCCACGGTGTCCTTCAATAGCCCTTTACGTACCGGGGTCACGGTAATTCGTTAGTCCCGCGACCCCGGCAGGCTTTGACCCTCTACAGGCCCCGTCACTATGCTGACACTCCTTGAGGCGCGCGTGGAACACAACGCGCCGTCGACCCGGGCATGGTCCATGGTCGGACAGCGAGTCGCCCGTTACTCGCCGTCCGCATGCCCGCGCCTACGGTGGCCGGAGATCGTCTTGCGACGTCCGTCACCGTGGGCGTCTATCACTGCGGCTGGGGTGGAGGGAGGACGCTGTCCTCTCCCTCACGAGGTTTCCGCCTATCGCCGTCGTGAGGACACGGCGGTGCTCTGCCCAGTCAGTCCCGCACCGTATGCTCCACCGTGTCCTCCGGACGATCCTCGCAGTGGTAACACCCAGGCGTTTCTTCCCTCCTTATCAGACACAGGTACCTCCCGAAACTTCCGTGTCCGGTGAGGACCTGCGTCATACGGTAGGTAAGGACGCCGTGACGCCCATCCAGTCACTCCTCAAAGAGGGGTCTTACCGCCGCGAAGGGGAGTATATCTTAGTGATATAGAATCATATGCATAATTAATTATTGAAAAACAGCCGTTATTGCCATCAGCCCCACAAAAAGAAAGTAGCTAATATAAATCTGCCTTATACGTATATCATTACATCAAACAAATATAAGGTGACTATTTAATAACAGTATTTCTTTTCAACATTTCGTTACAGTCTGGTCGGTCGTTTAGTTAATTCAGTAGTTATTCTGTAATTTTCTATTCAGTAGTTTATCTTTAACCAGGAAAAACATCTACTTTGTTACAATATTATTTTATGTCTAGTATAATTTGTTATTATGAATTTAAGTAAATAGATATAGAATTAGATCAATCCGTAGATTTTAACTTGGGTTTATGGTGTCTGTCCAATGTTAACATAACACAATTATTATAATTTATCTGCCTGATAAACTACGTAAATTAATAAGTGTATAGCTATTAATTTATTATAAAATCTTACCTTATATCTGTTATCAGCTTCTCACTATCACTCACTCAATATACCTAATACATAATTATGATAAGCTTCACTATTACACTATAACATTAATAACACACTTTGTCAATATTATTATTGCAGAGAATTGGCGATGCATAGCAAAACAACAGCGCATACGCACATTGTCCTTGACTGCACATTTGTTTGTGACTGGGGATAAAACAAAATCAGGTTCAAGTTCAACAGCAAACGAATACGCGCGGGCTGCGGCTAATGAAAACATATTTCCCTCTCTTTTCTTCAAGGATGGAAGTACCGTTTCAAGCTGGAAGCCGCCTATCGCTCGTTGCGCGCAGCGCGTTGTCTATTTTTTCACACTAGAATTTTTTTGATCAATTCATAATTAGACTATTTAACCAAAGGACTAGCCTTAAGCGTACCGAACAAAACAATTCTGCATATTTTGGTGGGGTGCGGGGGAACACGCTCACATACATAAGTCACTACGAGTACAACGGTATACATCAATAAAAAAATCGATTCAAGAAGTAGTTTTTTTAAGTTATTATATTGATTGATCCACTAAAGTTGCAAAGGGGAACGCTCGTGCATGCCTAGTCCATTGGTTAAATAGTGTAATAAGCTACAATATGATAAATATTTACCTAAACAGTAGTACTTACATGTGGTAATTATTTAATTTCCCTAAGGGGTCTATAGTTAGAATCCTGATCCGTGAAATCTTCAATAGAAATTAGCCGTATAATTTTTTTTGTCTTAATTATTATATCTCAAGAGTCAAGCGCATACTTAAATAAAGTACCTACATAAATAGTACCTACTTTCTGTCATAGTCAAATACATTTAAAAAAGTAGGTGTACAAAAATAAATGACCTATTAATTATATCTAAATAACAATTGTGTTATCACCTATACCAATTCAATACCGGTATTATACTGTAAATTTTGGGATGTTACCTAAATATATTGCACGGCCGCTTTTTTGTAGCTATCCGAAATTGGTCGGGTTATGTAGGTTTTCGATGCTTCGTCAGTATTATAATTGTTTTTCTTTAATTACTGAATTTAATGACATGAAATTTTGCGTGTGAATAGTTGAATGAATACACTAATTATTGGCATACATTTTACCATGCAATTCCTTTAGGACGTCGTGATATTTGACTGCTTTGTAAACAGTGATCTATTCATGGTAAATTGTCCTATAACTCTTTAATTACTAAAGGAACATCATTGATACTTGGCAACATGTTGCAGGCACTTACAAGGTATGTATAAACGTGAAAATCTAGACCTCAAAGTGCATACTTTGAGAACTAAGACCTAATAAGCGTATTTTACGTTTATATTTTTATCTTTTAAGCCCTACGATTTTTTCTAAATCTGTTTTTTAAACAAATATAAACAAATTCAAAACAACGTATGTAAAAATCTACAGCTCTCTATGTAAGCGCTTTATATGAAAACTAGCTAATGCCCAAACGTTCGCGTAGCGGAAACTTGAATATCTCCGAAGTTTATGCATGCACTAATTTTATTCATACATACACAATTACACACAAATACACACTAATTTTTGGACACATCTCTTTTCTTCTAAAGGCTATGGATTAAAAAAAGTTCCGCCAGGACAACGTTCGCCCAGCGGAATCAGTTTTTGGTGAATTTCTCCACAATGGCTGCGTGCACAAATTTTTTTTTACCATACACAATTATACGACGTCATACACTAAATATCTGCATAATTAAAATCTTAAAATTTAACAACATTCCGCTGCGCGAACACACACCGATTAACTTGATCGTCACGTATTTCTCAATGTGTCAACTAACTCACACTCGAGGTACAGGTGATAGTATTTTAATTTCATGAATGAATTTTTGTACAGAGTGATCCCAATTTTGGTTACTTTTTTATTATTTAGTATGTTCGAAAATTTTTTTTTTTCAATTTACGTATTTCTATAACCTGTCTTATTGAATATGATTTATGGACACTAGCCCTATTCGTGTGTTAAATTAATGTCACCATGGTAGCGCCACGTTGTATATTTTTTCAAAAGTACCCACTTTTGTGAGATAAATATTTTTCTTGAGTTTCGTTTAGTTTATGCAACATGTTTCAAAGAAAATGATTTTTAGAGGCTTTCTTTAATTTATTTAAAGAACAATGGCAGGTCTCCATACTAAGAATTGTCTGGGATCAAATTGAAGCGTCCCGTAATGAAAAATGTGTTAAAAGATTTGGCGTTAGCTCCAGAATCTTTACATGAGACTATTTTCATTTGGGAAAGCCGGAAAAAGAAGATTTCGGTGTTTGAATGTTTAGGTTATGAATTAACGTCAAACAACAATTTATCTTTATAACATCGCATATTGAAATTAAATTATAGAGAAATGGATAATGTGGTGCGGTCTAAGTGAGAATAAGTGTATTTACGGATAAAATGAATGAAATTAAATTATAAAGAAATGGATAATGTGGTGCGGTCTAAGTGAGAATAAGTGTATTTACGGATAAAATGAAAAAACCTACATAAATTCTAACACTCGGTGTAGATTATTAAGTACTCAATGTGAAAGCTGGGCGCGTATTTAAAAAAAATGCACTTGCCCCGTAAACAATAAAACTGAGGGTTATAATATCTAATGTTAGGGCAAATAAAAAACACATTTTGTTAAACATAATTATTTATTTTATTCCTCATCCTCATCTCGTATTATTATCTCATCAAGAAAACCTGCTGGTGCTGAGATATGTTCTTGATGTCTGGCCCATCCTAGATACCACACTAAAGTCATAGTGTGTGCGCAGCAGCCTACAGTGCGCCGGCCAACTATACAACTACAGCAATATTCAATTATGCCGGTTCTGACAGGAATATTATTTTCAATTAATATAATAATAATAATAATATTTTTTTATTTATTTCTCTCAAAAAGGTACAACATAGTTTCTTAGTAACGAAGTCGTTATTGTAACAATCTATCCTTTGTGAGAGCTGGAGTCTATACTGGGTCGAGACCTGTGTGACAGATCTCCAGGCTCACACCCTCAAAGTTACAAATTATAATTGCACTTACGTACTAAAAACATTAACAAGAGCTCAAAATTATTGAGAGGAGAAGACATAATTACAAACAAGATTATTTAGGTAAAAAAAAGAAAACAAAAATAAAGAAATATTTGGAGAGTGTTGTGTCCGTAAGTGCAGTGTGAGTACTCACGCCCAAAGTCTGCACAAAGGACGTGAGCATCTACGTATACGAGAGTGTATGTGTGTATGTGTGGGGTGTGTCGGAAGTGTTTGTAAATTAAGGTGAGAAGCTGTCTGAAGGTAAAAAGGAATTATTTACCGATTAATTGGAAATTGTGATAATTTTTTCAGTCTCTGCATAGTCTAATTGAAGAAGCCAATTCGTAATATTTTTTTTACATTTAGATTTGCGCATATGATAAATATTTAATATTTTATTAACTTGGTTATAGACATGACTGCTAAGAAATAGGTAGTTACGTTGCGACGAGCGACTCTTTGTAGGGTAGGAGGGACAGACAGTGTGTTTTCGACGTTGGGAACTGAATTTGGAAGGTTCGTAGGGAATTTGAGAATGCTTGGTTAACAGAAGATTAAGAATAAATAATTTTCTTACAGAGAGAACAGTGCATGTGTTATATAGATCGGAGGTAGGGAAACGGTAAGGTAACCGCCAACCAACCTTTAAGAGTGCTCTCTGCGCGCGTTCCAGTTTCACGTATGTACACATAATAATGTTTCCGTGATATGTGTCGGGACTTTATTTTCCCTCTTATAAGGGTCTTTTGTCCACTACTTCCTCTAAGGCTATAATCATTTTCATTGATAATTTCGCCCCTATTTACCTCTATTCTGTATTCGCCATGGGGACGTACATGTTCGCCGTAATAAGATCGAGCTTGTCTTATTTGGTATGTCCCCAAGGCGAACAGAATTAAATCACTATATTCCAATGTTGGAAAACATGAAAGATTATTTTGGTCAGCACATATATTTTCAAACTGGGCTGATCGTCTATTCATATTAAGAGCCTCTACCATGTTTGCCAGATTATTTGCTAACTCCATTCTTTCTCGAATTATTTCCAATTTTGTGTGGAATAAATATTGTTCTCAAAACGAACACCAAATCTGTTCAACAATGCTGCAGCTATTTGAAAATTCTCCATCATATGTGGTAAAGACCGATGAAAATATTCTTGTCTTAACAGTTTAAAATCTCTTTTAAAATGACCATTGACGGCCTCTACCACCCACCTGCAAATTGTTACGCAGCGGCTTCTATTTGCTTGAAGTTGTTAATTGATGCTGGTCTTCTAATAATGATTCTGGCATATATGTTTTATAGCCACATGCCTCTAACAGACTTATACTGTCCCTAAAACCTCTATCTAAGATAAACACATCATCACGTTGAAAATACTCCCTTAAAGCAGAACCATCACAAAACAAATTATTCATGATATCAGCATCAGAAGTTGTTGCTTTGTAAGGGCCATAACAATCAAGAATATATCCATCACAAGCGACAAACAAAAAAGGTTTTAAAAGATTTCTATATTTATGGAGCGAGTATGTTTGTTTCTGGAATGAGTAATTCGAGCTTTTATGCACATAAATATAGGTTCCATCACATATGACAATACTGTTTGTTCCATTTCCATAAAGTCCGTTTGGTATGATCAAACTATGTTGGAGTAATTCTTCCCTGGGTAAATTATTAATCCCAAGATTCCTTGGGACAAAATCTTGGAGAAGTATCTCCCTTATTTTGTTCATTAAAACTTCTAATGTTCTACGGGGAACATTCACCAAAGTCGCAATTCTTTCATCTGAATCCCCTGTTCGGAGTTTTAGTAAAAATACTAAAAGACCTAATGTGCCTCTATGAGTATCTCTTATTCGAGGTACTTCATCAAGTAATAAATTAAAGTTATGTTTTGAACGTCCTATTCAGTACTCAAATATTCTGTCATCCATTTCTTCTATGTTTTCAAAATCAATTGATGGATTGAAAGCATTTACAAAAGAAAAAACATGCTGTATCTGCTGAACAGTAAATGTTGTGTAACTGTTTTGGGAGTCAAATAATGTATCCCACATATTGGCCATCAAATGGTCATTACAAATACGGGCTTCCTTAGGTAGATAATATTTGTAGTCACTTAGAATTATGGCTCTTAATTTATCTGAAATACTGTGCAATGTAGTGCTTTCACAGTTTGGAAATACACAGTGATGATTAGTGTTGGCAGCTCTTCTGTAATCGGGTAATGTTACTTGATCAATTGAGTGTGTTGCTTGTTCGGACTGTGACACCTGGGGCTCCTCCAACACTTGGGGCTCCTCCAACACTTGGGGCTCCTCCAAAACTTGGGGCTCCTCCAACACTTGGGGCTCATCCTGCGGTGGTGATGCACTCAACTGGGATTTTGTAGCATCAACAGTAGACATGCGACGAGCTTCTCTTTGTACCCGAAGCCAGCAAGTATGGCATACAACATCATCCTGTGAAATCTGAAAAAATATACAATTCTTTTTAATCATCAATATACTTGAAATGTATTGTTTTATAAATAAATAAAAAAAGAAATTCTGGAAATTGACGAGTTATATTATACAATGCAAATTAATTTGACCAACTTCTAAAAAATAACTTTATAATCATTCATGTACCTCTCGTGGTGCTACTCTGCTTTCTATAATACCAATCATGGATTGTTGCAGTTGAGATGGATTGCTTCTTAATATTTTATCACTCCGTCTTCTTAAAGTCGATAATCCACATAAAAGACACACATTAGTGTGGCCTTGGTGACTTGATCCAGCTTGTTGATCTGTATTGCCAGAAACATCTTGATGCAAATTCTCATTTACTGCAAACATTACTAGATCTCTGCATGCTTCACAAACAACATCTTCTTGTAAAACCTGTCAAAAACATAAATTGTATTTTAGGTACTGCCTCTGCCTATCCAGATCTTCTTAGGTAAGTTCCAATATAGAAAAGATAGGTACTTACAACTCGTGGGAATACCCAGCTGCAGAGCAAGCCAGCAACTCTCGGGTCGAGTGCTAAGACTTGATATCGGCGCAGTGTGTTCACGCATATATTGCAGTTTACACATAAAATGCGCGTGCGACGATGACCTCTATCGTAATCTGCCATTGTTATTGTTCCGGGTTTACAACAAAAATCCAATTCACTGGGCACAATCGGAGTACAGTAAGATTAGCTTGTGGTCACGTAAAAGCAATATCGGAGTCCTAAGGGCACGCACTAGTCACACAAGGCAGTATCAATCAGTCCATAAACAGTCCAGGTCGGGTAAAATAAATAGAAAGCCAATTATAAACACAAAACACAACCGAGATGAAAAACGCGGAAGGATTCTGTAATGCAGTGTTGCCAACCCCAATAAACTAAAAAACAATAGCTCGCAATAAAAAAAACAGGAGAAAACAGTAGGTAAAGAAAAAAAAGGCAGATTTCATACTTTTGCTCATATAATTAAAACAATGATCAATTTTGTTAGTTACCAGTTAACTCACATACATTGTTATATTAATAACCAAAACAACAAAAGAGTAAAAATCAAAGTAAAATTATTTTCCACTTTCATTCTCAATTGCCTCATCTTCAATATTTTCACTCTCATTTTTCTTTTTAAAATCATACATATTTTTGTTAAATTTCTTCATGTGCCTTTCTGTGGCTTCAAATGAGTAGCAATCGGTTATTTCGGATTTAGTGTGTAATACTCCTTTAATAGTTGTAGTCGATATTCTGTTGCGTAATTTTGTTTTCATAATATTTATAGCAGAAATTAAATAACCTTTCCACGGTGGCGCTGCTATGTGGTAGGCACAAAAGTTTTTTTACCAATTCACACAATGTAGGGAATGTTTGAGATTCGTCTCCATTTCTTAATTCGTGTACATGTTTCCAAAAGTCGATAATATCGGGAATTTTATTTTGGTCAAAAGATAAATCGACATTTCTTAACATTCGCCATTCTCTATCCAGTTCCGTTATATTATTTGGACAAATCTTTGGGAAGAAATAATGTAAATCTGCAATGGAAGGGAACTTCTTTTTTATTTCAGGATCCAGAATTGCTTTGGGATTTAGCATCTTCAGACATTTTAATGCTTGACGGTCTTTATCGTCAAAAGGAAACCTTTTTAATATCTGTTTTGCAGCCTCGATATAAAACTCCTTACATTTTATGTAGAAATTTTTCAGCTGTTCTTCCTCTAGTTCTCCAATTTCTCTCTTTCTTCTGATCAGATTTGGCACCATTCCACCAACGTATATTTGTTGCAACGGTAAATGTTTCTGCTCACTCGAGAAGTCAAGGTTTAATATTTTAGTTTCTTTTGCGTCTAAAATATTTCGTGCTTCATGTTTTTCTTGTTCAGTGAGGTCCAAATATTCAGTTTGTACAAAGCATTCCAAAATAGTAGTGTATGCGGTCAGTATTTTGTCGTATAGTAAATATAATTTCGGAGTCTCGGACTGCATTTCTTTATTGAGATCGGTAAATATAGGCAATGCAAATTTTAAAAACTCCAGGTACAATTCAGTTGTCGGTTCGAGAGCCTTGGACCATGAACTGCAGCTTGAAAATACAATTTTATCGCTGGCAGTTGTTCCAGAAGCCTATTTACTACCTCAATAAGCAACAACCATCTGGTTTGGCTAGGGTGGAGTAATTTGTGTGGTTTAATATCTGTGAATGCTTGAAATGTTTTGAAATCTCCAATACGTTTTGGAGAATTTTGTATATGATTATATACGTCTCTACAGAAGTCTTCCACGCCCCTTGGCAATTTCTCACATGCGTATGATGCGCAAAGGTTAAAAGAATGACAAATGCACTTCATAGTAAAAAGGTGAGGTATGTCATTTTTAAACAAAGTGACCAATGAATGTTTATCTCCAAACATAACGTTGGCACCATCAGAAGCAAAGCCTATCATGTTTGATTTGTAAGGAATATTTTTTTCAACAAAATATTCTACTATTTTGTCATACAACGCTGTTGCTGTACCATCTACTATAGGTATTAAAGTCAGAAATCTGTCTTCAACGTTGAAATCTAATTTTACTATTCTTACAACAAGCGCTAAATGTTTTATTGTAGACTTATCTGTGCTTTCGTCAACAAGTAATGCAAAGAAATTGTTTTGTAACATCTCTAATATATTTTCTTCTGCTGTCTGCCCAGTTACATTAACAATAATAGCTCTAGCTTTTGTGCGGCTCATTGATAATTGTTCCGCAATTTTCGAATCTGGACATACAGCGCAAATCAATTTATTCAAATGAGATGCTATATTAAAAGATAGATTATGCTCAGCAATAAAGCAGGCCATTTTTACTTCACCCGCTTTGGCTGTAATTTTTGTATCTTGTAAATTGGAAGCTGAGGTGAACATTGATGTCAGTTTTTGTTGTTTTTGTAATTTCAAACTATTCTTCGCGTGTTTTGTTGAATCTTTGTGTCGTAACAGTTCATGTATACCACATTTTCTGTCGCAATTACACGCGGAACAAAAAAAATAGGTCTCACCTTTAGAGCTTTTCTTTAACCAGCCTTTGAACCTATCATCTTTTAACCACGAATTTACAAATTTCTGTTCATATTTCACATTCTTCTTTTTAGGAGGACTTTTCTCAGTCGATGAATCACTACTCATTTTATCTAAAACGTTGTAAATATTGTTTTTTAATATAAACGGCAGGGTCACATGTATTTCTCCAATTCAAAGCTTGAAAGCTGTTGCGGCTACAACACAATACGCAATACAATAGGCCTGTAGCTGTCATTCGTAAACTGGGATTTCCCCGTGCATAAAAATATGATCGTCAATCACATATAATGTGGTCGGGGAATTGTAGATACTGCCATCTAGTGTCATTGCATTTTATTACATAGTGGTTATCAAAAAAATATTTGCATAGTGTAATAGGTGGCGCTGAACGCTAATCGAAAAACAGTAAAAATTAGGAATGAAACAGAAAACAGGGATATCAATGTGAAAACAGCAAATCTACTGTTAAAACAGTAGGGTTGATAACACTGCTGTAATGTCTTTACAGGCAACCACAGACAACATGTCACTGTCAAAGACAAAAGTAGTGCTGCACGTTTCGAGTCGATTTTCTTAAGAATCAATGCAACACTGAAACGATTCTGTGATATTTTGATCCATTATTAAATGGATTTAAAAGTAGAAGCATTTTTTCAAAGATATCAGTTGATTAATGACGAAAGAATAGAGAATTTCAATATTTTGTTAAAAATAAAACCAACTTTTTATTAGGCATTTTCGATCGTATTTTGCTAAACGATATATTTCAATGATAGTCGAATGGAAACGTTCTACTATTCCTGTTGAATTGGGGTTATTAGGCGTACCGATGTGTAAGTGTATGTTGTACATTATCATTAATTCCTTTAGTAGCTCATTATTAAATTCGCTGCCCGGATCGCAACTAACCTTTTTGGGGGTTCCATACATTGAAAAATATTTAATAAGTGCACGTAATACTTCGGGTGTAGATCTATTCGATATTTCTATTGCTTGTGCTAATTTACTGACGAATCAAACGAGCCCAAACTCGACCGGGTTGTGTCGTTTTATCACGGAGTTCCTATGGCCACCTTCCAGCTTCATCATCAGACCCCGGTTACTATCTAAGATCAAAGTACTCGTCAAGACGAATTAAATGAGCCCATACTTGATGTGGTAGTGTCGTTTTATTACCGGGTTCAAATGGCCACACCTTCTAGCTCCATCATCAGATCAGCTCCATGTCATAGTAATATTAAAATGTTCCCCAGTGACGACATGCATGCAAAATTTCAGCTCAATCGGAACTCGGGAAGTGGATCAAATTTAGCTTTCAAGTTGTGATGACAAACACACAAGTGAAACTAAATGAAAGCTTGTGTTACATATTCGCGTAACACGTGAACCGCTGATCGCGCGTTACCCTAATTACCGCGGACTTTGGATCGCAACAGCGGAGACACGAGTCGCCGACGCAGCTCAACGTGGTGCAGCCCGGCACCGGACATCGCGGCCTTCGCGAAATCGTCACTTTTGGCACAGCATCGGTCAACTGTCGACATCTTAGTTAATATTTTACATTGTAATTTCTGTAATTAAATTTAAGTTCAAATAAATTTTGTATTTTTTTCCATCCTCCGGCTACAGCCTTCGTAATTGGCGCAGTCGGTAGGATACTCGCGGGCCGGTTCGCGAGAGTAAATTGCTAGGATCGCGAGTCACCCGGGTGGCTTCGGGCACCGTACGAGTATCCGGAATCTACAAGAGCTGCAGTCCAGAGGAGTATCCAGACATCGATACAGAAGAGGTACAAAATCATTGCAAGTAAGTACTTTAGAATCGCTCTAGAGTCGCTTCCCTTTTTTTTATCATATAAGATTCCAAGATTTTCCATCCAAGGCAATCTCGGTCCCCTAGGTTAGGTAATAGAATTAATATTTTAGACGCTAATAGAAATTTAGAGGCAGAACAGGAGGATAGTAATAGTTCATATATATCAAGTATGGCTGACTCAGTGGATCAAGTTTACAAGGCCCTACGATTGTTGCCGGAGTTCGACGGAAACTCGAACGTATTAACTCGATTTATAAAACTATGTGATCAACTAGTACAGCAGTTTATGAGAAACGGACCGGAGTTTCAATTAGCTAATTTAGCATTATTAAACGGGATTTTGAACAAAATAGTAGGACCCGCATCGCGTACGATTAATTCGAATGGTATCCCGGAGACTTGGGAGGGAATTAGAAGTGCTTTAATAAATAATTTCGCCGATCAACGCGATGAAACATCTTTATATAATGACTTGGCACTTTTAACGCAGGGTTCGTCCACCCCGCAAGAATTTTATGAGCGTTGTCAAAACCTTTTCAGTACTATTATGACTTATATCAGCCTACATGAAACGATAGCGAGTACCATTGAATCGAAACGCACTTTGTACAAGAAACTCACGTTACAGTCGTACTTACGTGGTCTACGTGACCCGTTGGGCTCTCGTATTCGTTGCATGCGGCCTGATACAATAGAGAAAGCCTTAGAGTTTGTGCACGAGGAAATGAACACGTTGTACCTGCAGCAGCGCAACGACCATGTTCCCGATAGGAAGACGCAGCCTCAGGTTAGTCCAAAAATTCCTTATGGCTTTATGCCACCAATTCACGTGGCACCACCCACACCGCGTCCGTCTAATTTGCAACCCCCAGGATCTTTTAATATGCCAGGGCCATCGCGACCACCTATGCTTCAAGGACAACACTCTGCCCCAATTTGGAGAAACCAACCCCCACAAAATCGCGGGCCCACACGTACTCAACAAATGTTCAGTTCTCCACCGCCTAATTATATACCCCAGGGTCAAGTTTTTAGAATGCCTGGTCCCAGGCCAACTACAAGTAACACCCCACACCCGATGAGTGGCGTAAGTCACTACGTGGCTAAACCATTCGCGCCGCGCGCGTCCCATGATTGGTCCAAATCTGGGAATCCGCCACCCTCGAATTATTTCAGAACGCGGGAATTTAACTTTAACGATTTTAATGACCAGTTGCAGTATGACAATTATAGCGATTATTTTGTTAGCGATTATTACCCCCAGGAATATTTTGAGTATCCCATTTACGCGTACCCGAGTGAATATGTGTATGAGCAACCACAGCGTACAGATTCTTATGTTATAGTCGAGGAAGTTAAGGATCCAACCCCGTCTGCTGAAAAAGAGGATTTTCAGAAGGACCCCAGATCAGACAAGTCAAAATAGAAATTAATTTGCAAACGCAAAGGCAATTACCATATATTCAGATTTCAAATCCCCCGCTTAAACTATTAATTGACACTGGCGCAAATATGTCTTTTGTGAGTCCCGAAGTTGTTCAAAAATTCTTTTCCCACATACCGTGCAATTATGATCCCTTTGAAGTAACGAATATTCACGCTACCACAAGGAGTGATTACTCCATTACTTTACCGTGCTTTCAGGAATTTAACGAGGCAGGTGATATAACTCTCTTCGTTTATGCATTTCATAAATTTTTTGATGGTTTGATCGGCTATGATTTATTAGAAAAATTAGAATCTAACATTGACTTAAAGAACAGATTGTTGATAACTCGTAATTCTAGTAACCCTTTATTAATGTACGACTCTCGCAATAGTAACTTATACGAGGATATAATACCTGCTAACTCATCTAAATTAGTTAAAGTTCCTATAAACTCTGCGGACGGTGACGTTTTTATTCCTGAACAATGCATTTCAAATTGTTTAATAAGTGATTGCGTTACAACAGTTAGAAATAATAGAGGTGTAATTGAGGTAGCGAATACGTCACGTCATGACGTAGTCTTTTCTATGGATCGCCCTATTAGTGCTGAGTTGTTCAATGTCCAGTGCACGCGCACTAAACAACAGTCCGACCGCGTAAAGGAAGTTTTGTCTCGTCTGCGTACGGATCATTTGAACCCCGAAGAAAAAACTAATTTAGAAGTACTTTGCGCTCGGTACGCTGATGTATTTTATATTGATGGCGAACCATTATCTTTTACGAACCAAGTAAAACACTCTATTCGAACTACAGATGATGTGCCTATCTATACGAAAAGTTACAGATATCCTTTCATACATAAGCAGGAAGTCCAGGATCAAATTTCTAAAATGCTAGAACAGAATATCATACGTCCGTCTCAATCTGCGTGGAGCTCCCCCGTCTGGGTAGTTCCCAAGAAAGCCGACGCCAGCGGAAAAACCAAATGGCGCTTGGTAATAGACTTTAGGAAATTAAATGAGAAAACTATAGATGATCGTTATCCTATACCCAACATTTCGGACGTCCTTGACAAGTTAGGTAACTGTCACTATTTTACCACCCTTGACCTCGCGAGTGGATTTTATCAAGTGGAGATGAACCCAGATGATATTCACAAAACTGCTTTTACAGTAGAGCATGGACACTTCGAATTCCTCCGAATGCCAATGGGTTTAAAAAATTCTCCATCAACCTTTCAACGGGTAATGGACAATGTCTTACGGGACCTTCAAAATGTCGTGTGTTTAGTGTATTTGGATGATATAATTGTGTTTTCAGTGTCCCTTCAGGAACACATGATTAATTTAGAAAAAGTATTTCAGAGACTTAGGGAATCTAATTTCAAAATACAAATGGACAAATCCGAATTTTTAAAGTTAGAAACTGCATATTTAGGACACATTATTAGCAAAGACGGTATTAAACCTAACCCGGATAAAATTATGGCCATCCAGAAATTCCCAATTCCCAAAACGGCAACAGAAATCAAACGCTTCCTAGGTCTGTTGGGTTACTATAGGAAATTCATTCCAGACTTTGCTCGTATAACAAAACCTATGACGCAATGTCTGAAAAAAGGTTCAAAGATTGATATAACTAATCCTAATTACATCAGTTGTTTTGAGAAGTGTAAAACCCTTTTAATCAATGACCCAATCCTGCAATATCCGGACTTTAGTAAAGATTTTATACTGACAACAGACGCATCTAATCTTGCCATTGGTGCTGTTCTCTCTCAAGGTCAGATAGGTACCGATAAGCCCATAGCATATGCATCGCGCACATTAAACACTAGTGAAATTAACTACAGCACAATCGAAAAAGAATTATTAGCAATTGTGTGGGCAACCAAGTACTTCCGCCCGTACCTATTTGGTAGGAAGTTCAAAATTGTTACAGATCACAGGCCCTTACAATGGGTAATGAATTTAAAAGAACCCAACTCACGTTTAACCCGTTGGAAATTAAAGTTAAGCGAGTATAATTTCACTACTGTCTATAAGCAGGGTAAGCTGAATACCAACGCAGATGCTCTGTCCCGCATAGAAATTAATAATGAAGACGCTAACTCTATAGCAGTTAACACGTCTGAAAAACCCCCTTCAGTAATTGATTCCACAACCGCAACAGCTCACACAAGCGCTGAGAACCCCATATTAGAGATACCAATATCGGATGAGCCTCTAAATAAATTCCACCGTCAAATATCCTTTATAATCGTGGGAGACATTAAAAAACGCCCAACCGTGTCTAAACCATTCGAAACTCATACCAAAACTACTATACAACTATCAGAGTTAAATCTGGAAGAAGAAGTAATTAATGCCGTAAAGGAATATGTTAATCCCAAAGTAAAAACTGGAATTCTTATACATCCCCCTTTAGCCATGTACAGCATAATTCCGATTATACAAGACAAATTTAAAAGCTCCGCCTTAAATATGGTCTTAACAAAGAAAGAGGTAGAAAACGTTAAAAATTACTTGGACCAGCAAGAAATTATTCGTAAATACCATGAAGGAAAAACAAATCACCGTGGTATAACCGAATGTTTCCTTGCTTTATCACATCGTTATTATTGGCCTAAAATGAAAGAAAACATCTCGAAATATATTAATGAATGTAGTATCTGTGTATGTAGTATCTGTGTAACAGGCAAAATACGATCGGAACCCTATTAAGCAAAAATTCTCTATAGTTCCTCCCCCAACCAAACCCTTTGAAATTGTTCATCTTGATCTTTTTACAGCACAAAACGAGAAATTTCTTACTTTAATTGATGCTTTCTCGAAATATGCACAAGCATATCATCTCAGAGATGGTACCGCGTTAAGTGTCGTCCAAGCACTTTTAACGTTTTGCACCCATCATGGCGTCCCCTACACCATAGTTACAGATCAAGGACCTGAGTTCACTAACGCATTATTTTCGGAGTTCGTCCGTCTTCATAAAATACAGCATCATAAGATACTTGCACATACCCCCAACGATAACGGCATAGTAGAGCGCTTCCATTCTACTAATCTCGAACATCTCAGAATCCTGAAATTAGAAAAGCATAATGAACCTGCCGTAAATCTCATGCCCTATGCAATTTTAGGTTACAACAGCTCAATACACAGCTTCACTAAATGTAGGCCTATAGACTTAATCACAGGACACTTTGATCCCCGTGATTCCCTAGATTTAAATTTATCGGAACATTTACTGCAAAATTACTTACAAGACCACAAAAAACGACTAACACAAGTCTACGATATAATAAATGAAACCTCTCTTCACCATCGGACTGAATTAACTGAAAACAGGAATAAGGACCGCGAACCTGAAAAAGAGTATGTCCCTGACCAACAAGTATTTGTCCGCAATCCGTTAGCTAGCAGACAAAAATTAGCTCCACGTTTTACCAAAGACATAGTCCTAGCCGACCTTCCCATACATATTTACACCAGAAAGAAACGAGGTCCCGTTGCAAAATCTCGTCTTAAAAGAAGCCCTAAGGAATCTGTATTGTTACAGGATGTTACTGCTACTACTACTCCAAATGACGCAAGGACAAGAAGTAATGATTGATCCTTTAGGGAACGGCCCTGGAATACTTCCGTTTAATCTAGGAGCGACGCGCATCATTTCCCATTATCACTCTTTTCTCAATTATGTCAACCTCGATAGTATACAATCTCAAATAGATACAGTTAATACCAGAATGACTGATGTTAGACACACATTAAATAATAAGACATCTCTATTATTCGAACCGCACATGGATTACCTTACATCCAAACTAGTTAAGATATCTGCCCAGTTAGAATCATTTGAACATAATCGCTATAAAAGAGGACTCATTGATGGCCTCGGTTCTGTAATCAAAAGTATATCCGGTAATCTTGATCAAACTGATGCAATTAAATACGACAACGCCATAAAAATCCTTAAGGAAAATGAGTATAGGATTCAAGCTCAACTTAATCAACATGTTAGTTTATCTAAAACTTGGGTTTCACAAAATGCCAACTTATTAACTAATATAACTAAAAATCAAGAGTTAATAGGCAATGTTTTAAATCGGATAATAAATAGTACAACAGCGAATCTTGATTTAATCCACTACGCCCACATGGCTCAACACTTAATTATCTTAAGTGATAACATAGATAATTTGTCCGAAGAACTCCATAAACTAGAGTATACTTTAGCTTTTATACGCGCACTAAGCACACCGCACATGGTAGTTAATATAGCTGAAATTAAGAATATGATACAGAAACTAAGGATTCTATATTCAGGCGATGAGATCCTTGAATTAGAATTAAGAGACTATTATGACGTAATTAAGCTAGGCTACTTTTATAAAGATAATCAGATAGTTATAGTATTTAAGGTGCCGATTGCCTTCCCTCCAATCTATAACCTTTGTAAACTGTCCACTGTCCCTAACAAGAATAACAAAATCCTTTTACCAACCTCACCTTTCATTGCGATTTCTGGTCAAGATTCTATGTACATGGAGGCTGAATGCCCGAAGGTAAATTCTCTGTACCTCTGTGAAGCTAAATCAAAATACAAGGCCCGAGATGATCCCGATTGCATCCAGCATCTGATCTCCAAGCAAGAACTTCTCCCATTCTGTAAACTGTCTTCAGTCGCATTGAAGAAAGAAGCTGTAGAACAACTCGACGAGAAGCATTACACCATCAGTTTCCCACATCCAACCAAGGTGAAGATATCATGCGGACAAGAAACATATAAAACCCTGGAAGGAAGCTATTTGGCGATCATCCCCTACAATTGCCACATCAAAACGCCCGAATTTACTATAGCAAACTCTAACAATCACATCAAAGGTTTCGCTCTGGAGATTATGCAATTGCCCACAATTAATGAAGATTTAGAGACGTCGAGCGAATCACCAATCATACTGAACTCTGCAAATCTAGAGAATCTGCACTCCATTAACACAAAGATCATGCAACAGGCACCAGCAAAACTCAATGAAGTAGTTGATCCAGCCCTCTACCATACTACAATTCCAATCTATCTGATACTAACCGGTGCAAGTGTACTCATTATCACACTGACGTACCGACGATATCGAGCGAAACGCCTTCAAAGAAACCAAGCAATGCAAAATGATGACGCAACATCTCCAGGAAATTATGCTGAAATTCAAGAATCGCATGGAATCAGTCCCAGCAAGATAAAAATTGACCACAGCAACATTTCATCATCTCTCTCACACAAGATTTCGAAATAGTTGCTTATCTTCGGGGGGAGGTGTTACATATTCGCGTAACACGTGAACCGCTGATCGCGCGTTACCCTAATTACCGCGGACTTTGGATCGCAACAGCGGAGACACGAGTCGCCGACGCAGCTCAACGTGGTGCAGCCCGGCACCGGACATCGCGGCCTTCGCGAAATCGTCACTTTTGGCACAGCATCGGTCAACTGTCGACATCTTAGTTAATATTTTACATTGTAATTTCTGTAATTAAATTTAAGTTCAAATAAATTTTGTATTTTTTTCCATCCTCCGGCTACAGCCTTCGTAATTCTTGTAATAATAAAAAGCTTGTAATAATAACAAACACAAAATTTTCCGACCACTGATTTATTTATTTTAATTCGTCTGACAGGTTTAGGTCTATTTTTAGCTTAATTCTAAGACTCCTTATCCTACCAATATTTTGTGATTTTAATGAAATAATGAAACACTGAATCATTTGATACAATTAGGTTCAATTTTTAGACAGTTTTTTTTTGCTTAATTGTAAAAATCCTTATCCAAGCAATTTTTTGTGAAATTAAAAAAATTGTGAAAGAAATAATGAAACATTAATTAATCTGAGAGAATCCAGGACGACAATTTTTTTTAACTTAATTCTAAGAATCCTTATCCCAGGAAATATTTTGTGTATAGGGTGACTTAGCCGGTTTGAAAAAAATAGTGCGCGCGTTATTTTTGCAAGGTATAAGGCAGTTTATCGTTTTATAAATATAAATTGCTGTTCTGTGTATGAGAGATGAGCTGAATTGGTGTTATTTTAATAAAAATCGCAGTAGTATTAGGTTATTTACATTTAAATTTAATGGCCGGGTAACTAGATATAAATTTTGGAGGACTATCTACTTCTCTTCTCGGGGGACCGAAAACTAGAAGAAAATCCTTTACATTTAATTGATTATGTTGAATACTACATACATAAGGATTTTTTTGAAAATAAAACTGTTTTTGCACAAAGTATAACCTCTTTTCACGAAAACGAAAACCGAAACTGAAAACCGGCGAAATCGCTATTTTCAAAACTTTTTATTTTTTTGAATTTTATTATGATATTTACAAGTAAAAGATCTACAAATATTAAAACCACATTATCTTTCGAGCTCAAAAATGTTGAAGAAACTAATCTGTGACTTTATAATTAAAGAAAAAAATTACCAAAAAGTCAGACGTTTGCTTAACTGGCCGAAAACCTGCTAAGTCACCCTATAAAAATAATGAAAGTGACCGTTTAAATGTTATTGTTAATAATTATCTTATGTTAAGATTATTATATACAATAATTGACATTTTCTTAGTCCTCTAAATAAAGCAATTTTGCTTAGTTTCTAATTTATAATATTTTTCTGCTTTGTAGCAGAGAAGAGTATCTTATACGTACAATACATGTGGCGTTAAATGCCGCACACAAACATCAATCAAGTTCACTCAACTGTTTAGTGCAAAATAAAAGTATTTTTGAGTTTTGTCCTAGACAAGAGTATAAGCGTTGGTTTAATTTAGATCACAACGAACACTTCATTATTACAAACTACAATAAATATAATACCCATGTATAAGAGGGACTAATTAATGTTCACAGTATCAAAAAACCTACGTTACACATACAAAGTTTTATAATGACCTTCATAATTTTATTAAGAGTGCACAACTGCACACGCATAATAAATTTATGAATAGGTACAACACTAGTGTGAAGATGCTTAGCAAATATCACTTCTTAATTACTAACTTATATTAAAATGATCTCGCTTTCTGGCATACGAACCGAGTTTCACAAATTTCGTCACCAGGAGCTCCACATCTGTAATGATTATAATGAGAAAAATAAATTAATATTGATGGCAACTGTAGGCTTCTTCTATAATCCCTGTGTAAATTCATTCATCGTCAGTGTTGCCATAACTTTACGCAGTGATTATAATAAAGGACTTTTTAGATACCTGACTTTTTAGGCACCCCATTTTACAATTAATGTTTATATCGATACGTAGCATCACAGAATACGGTTCATTCATGCAGTATTAATAAGCTAAGCTTTATCATCCTCATCTGCCTAGCCTTTTCCCAACTATGTTGGGGTCGGCTTCCAGTCTAACTGGATGCAGCTGAATACCAGTACTTTACGTGGAGCGACTGCCTATGTGACCTCCACAACCTAGTAACTGTTGTCAGACTTTCAAGCTTCTGACGACTCGTAACGATTGTCAATGATCCATGTATGACAGCCAGGACCTACAGCTTAACGTGCGTACCGAGGCACGGAATGATGTCAGTAATGTCTAAAACAAACTTTAGAAGCTAGCTTTAAGCTTTGCTTCGCTTAGGATTTGTTTTGTTTTTTTAGCTTTATATGGGATGTAAAAAGACGAAAGGTTGTTGGGCCTTCTGTTTACGGAGATATTATAACTAAAACCAGTTTTAAATGTTATCACTAAACTCCCCTATACCGTCGCATGCACCCAAAAGTACAATGTTGTGAGCACTACCATGAAGAGTGATTTTCTTTACCTAAAATGAAGTCGTTTCACCGCAAATTTTTTGCACAAAGTCACCTAGATTAATGAGTAGTATGGGTAGTTAGCGGATATGTGATGCGTCTTATTATGGCGGTTCACTTAAACGGCGTAGAGAAATTTAATAAACTCTCATCGTAGCTTTCTTTAAAATTATAAGTATAAAATGAGCACGCTTAAATAATTAAAATGAATTTATTTAAATTATAATAACAACTAGCTTCTGTTTTGGACTTTGCCCGCGTGGAAGTCAAGTATAGCACAAAACAGGTTCGCACCCGTCTATAATGGAGCTTTCTATAACTGAAAGGGTGGGTAGGTGTCTCTCAAATTCCCGAACCTATTTTTGTAATAGGATAGGATAGATATGTAGGTACATAGTTCAAAAGACGGCACGGCTGCAACGCAGAGAATAATTTGAAATCCAAGTTGTGGCTTTAAATCGTGTGCGCTAAAATAATATTTATAATGACAAAATAAAAAAGGTGTCGCTGATGGCGCGCTGGCTGTTAACGATTGAATTGTTCGAGATGATATCGTCGGCGTGTCGATGTCGGAGCGGCGCTGCTGATGAATATTAAACAGACCTAACCAACATACGAAACAAAGAAATTATTTGCCAAATTGTAATTTAATTACCTTTATTCGAATATTCTTGCTTTGGGAAGTTAGAGGGCAGAGGAAGCCGGAACAAAAATTAGGAACTATCAGTTTCTAAATTTTTTTCCGGCTCTTCAGTAGTCGGATCTGTTGGACTTGTAGCTCCGGGAGAACTCTCCTCGGGCATTTCTTCTATTACGATTACCAAGTTATCCGATGTCGTGGTTGATTCCTCGACGCCTGTTCCGGTGGTAACTTGGATGTCCGGAATGTCAAATTTTAATTTTTCCTCTGGCTCGTCCTCCTCTTTTGGTTCTTTCTTCACTTTTACTTTTTCGGAGGTTCCAGGTTTTGCTTCGTCTTCCGTCTTTTTGTGATCTGTGTTTTATTGAAATAAATTATTTATAGATGCGTCATTTCGACGGCATACCGGTGCTCACATTGATGGTGCGGCGATGTATCTATGCGGCGGTGTGCCGTAGCAATATCTTCCCAGTTGATCGCAGACGCCAGGCTCATGTGGACCTACTCACTTTCTGGATCATTCGATCTATTATTAGTTGGTTACAAAGCATAATCAATGATTGCTACATGTTGCGGTTTAAGATGGGTGTGAAAATAAGTATTATTTGTATTTGTATTTTATATTAATAGAATTATTATTGTTATAAGTAGTTAACTGTAAATATTATTAAGTTTACTTTGAGGAGAGGCTAGCAATAATAATTATTTTATGATAAAACTGAACGTTCCACTGAAAAACGCAAATAACCCATATTTGCGAACCTTGACTTTGTGTATATTTTTTTGCACACATGGAATCGATGGCGATTTTTCACGTATTATTTATGATGGTGTTCTCAACATTCGTACATAAAAAGTACGAACTGCAGTTTTGTAATGATTCTGATATCTGCCAAGAGGATGATTACAATAGAAGACAGTAATTGTTTGATAAAAAAAGTTTATACTAGCTTTATCATTTATTAAGTTTTTTGGCTACACTTAAGTTTAGCCGGCTCGTCTTAAGTTTATCAATACACCCGTCTTTAACTGTTACACACATGATATAATATAAGGTTTTAAAATAATATGTGAAATAAGATTCAATGTTTTAGTTTATAATGAATAGTTTTATAGTAGAACAATTGATTTATAATTAGTACACCGTACTGAATCTAGTCAGTAAACAGTAGATATTTGGTCTTATTAGGATGGCTACCCCTGCACTAGCTCATATCGCTGTAAAGTGTCAGATAATTTTAAAATAACGTGCGAGATGAGAAATCTAAATTTATTCTAACAAAACAAATCTAAGACTGCATACGCACTAAATTTGTTTGTTTTCTAAATCTTGAATAAAAATTAAAAATAATAGTAAGTAAGTAAAAATAAGTTTTATGTTATAAATATGACATAACACTTTTAAGCAGTGGCATCAGGGTGGAATTTGACGTGGACATAGTTAAATGTGGAATCGGAAATATCGTACCATAAGCATGGCATGTGCTAGAGCCAGTTCTTAAAAATGACAATATCACGTGGTATTACACGATCCACATTCTTAGGAGGTTCCTGGTTCTCTAGAGCCATTAGCTTGGATTCTTTTTTCCGATACTGATGGGCTTTTATGATGGGACTTTTTAGCTTGAAAATATACTTATATTAACAATGACTATTATAGTCATCGTTGGCTGATTTTTAAATCTCTGCGCATCTTTTAGGGGGTGAAAATACCCAAGAATACGAACAACTTGAATTACGGAACCAAAACTGATGTTTCATACATTTTGATCGTGTTGTTGTGCAAATATAGGGAACAGTAACTTTTTTATAATTATGTTACAGTTGGTCCTTTTACAACACTTGTTCGTTTTCATGAACTACTAACCCATCACCCTCTAAAAGATGTGTAGTGAATAGAATTTTATGCAAAACGAAAGTTTTCTGGAGTATACAACATTTAGCTTCACCAGCGTCGATGCTGCAGCAAAAGTCGGAGCAACAACAAGCTTCACGACACCATGAGACTTCACTACAGATCTACAACAAGATGTTCAAAGGTTAAAGGATACAATAATAGACAGGAAAATAACTTTGGTCTCCAAAATGATAAGTGGTTTTGTTAACAGTACAGAAACCTTACACAACAATACATTAATTTTAGATGAACGTTTAAAAAGAATTGAGAGATTGGTAAAAAATATAATTACTAAAGAAGAAAATTCTATTTACTTACATTTTAGGAATGTTTAATATGTTTTTAAGTAATTTTAGAACAATTAATATGCTTTTAAGTGAGATCGAAACGGCCTTAGCATTTAGTAAGGTGTCTGTACTGCATCGAGCGATTGTTAATTCTACCGAATTATTGCACATGTTGCAATCTATAGCCAAAACAGAAAATTTATTGTATGCTGTAAATGAAAATAATTTAGTTAAATTTGAAGATTGTTTTACTGTTAAAGCTTTTATTAAACAAAACCAGATTACGTTCATAATAGAGATTCCACTAATTGAAAACGATACTTACAGTTATTTTAAACTTTACTCTTTACCTATGTTTAACACAGATTTAAATAAGACCGTAATAGTAGTTCCTAAATATCCCTACCTTTTGGTGAAAGACTCAGATTACTTACCAGTCGTGAGAGCCTGTGCCCAGATTACAATAGATGACAAATTTTTATGTACCGATGACGATGTGTTGACCCATCCAGAACCATTTTGTGAAGAACAGCTGATGAAGTTCCATTCTAATACTAGTTCATGTGAGCAGCATACAGCAGACATTGAAGATTTAAAAGTTCAACGAATTGGCCGTGGAAGTTGGATTCTATACACAAAGAATAATATTATAGCAAGTAGAAAATGCTATGATGACGTCATGAGCCACGAGTCCCTACAAGGAACATACATAGTTACCCTTGACGATGATTGCAAAGTTAACATCGGGCACATACATCTACAGAATTACCAATTTTTCCTGACACGTCTGAATTATCCAATTGCTCCAATCATTACCCTACCAGAGTTGAAGTCAGAAAAACGTACTAACAGTGACAGTGCAGTGAATCTAAAAGGTATAAATCTCGATGAGTTGAAAGAATTGGCTCAAGTGGTGAAAATGAGCAAAGTGAAATACAGTGAAAATGACAGTTCGGTTAACACGAAAAATGTTAGTTTAGGCACAGTAATTTTATATGAAGTTTTAACTTTAGGATTTATTACCTTTCTTGTTTTTAGATATAATATAAAATTGTTCACCTGTCTGCGAAATCATCAGAATCTTAACAACCCTGATAATTTCGTTCTTGAGGAGGGAGGAGTTATGCAACCTGAACCGCAGCGCGTTATCACTGTGAGAGCTTAAAATGCACATTTGCAGTTTAGGGTGGCCCTTCTAGACCGTTCGATGCATTTGTCAATTTAGCATTTTAAGTAGCGCTAAGTCCAACAATGTAACCGTTAGAGTTAGTTCATAGAAGGAATTATAAGAGAGCATGCGCTTCTGCTCACACGTAATTCACATTTTTTATTTAACGCTCCCAAAAACTTGACTACCTTGATGTTTCTTTAAAACTATAAGAACTATGTGCTTATGACCCAAGCTTTTTATGAGCCTCCAAAAGAAATGGGCTGAATCAGTAAGAAACAAAGTTATTAACTTCAGTTAATTGACAACGGATTGCAATTTTGAACAATGCGAGCACGCAAGAAGTGATACATAACCATAATCATCTCATTTATTCCTTACAGGTCTTTGGTTTGATTCCCACGCTGGGCAAAGTGTTAGGTACTGGGTTTTTCCATCAAGAATTTCTCCATAGCAGCCTCGGAGTCTGGACTTGTGCCAGGTTGATGGTAATAGGCTCGCCCCCTATTACATGGGACTAAAACAGAACTAGCATAATGTGTACCTAACCCTTTGGGGATTACAGGCATGATGTTATGTTATGAATTATTATATGACCCAAAAATTATTCCCATCTCAGGATACTACATAGTATTTACAACAGCAAAGAAACCAGCAACTGTTACTACTAAATTGAGATACACTTGCATATAACAGGTAGTGATTGCTGTAATTCATTTAAATGGACCAACATCAGTGAAATGCTTCATTTATGCTATAATAATGTTATAATCCCTTCAGTAAAAGCTTTCCACTTTGCATTTATGATGCTCATGACAGCTAACAAATTGCATGATTGCTGATTATACTTCACATGATTTCATGGAGTACCCATACTTGCCATCAATATTATAAGGGTTTACAGAGAGATTCATCTACCTAGTGATAGTAATAAGGAAAACAAAGCCATTTATCTGTTCTTATAATTTATTACTTAAATATAATTATTAAAGATTAAACTATGTTCTAATATACAATGTTATTTTTGAAGTCACTTTACATGAAACACACAATGATTATCCTATCTGCTAAAGAAACTAACTTGACATCCAACATGCAGATTAAAAACTTTTAGGTTCTGCCATACCAGTAATCCATTCAACATGTATCCTGTCTGATAGGAGGGACAGCGGCTTAACGTCCAAGATCTAGTAGAACTTGGTTTTTAAAGCCACTGCCCCTAAGAATGATATCATTACTTAGAAGTTTATAAACCCACATTTTTTAAACAATTCCAATCACTTTCACCTTGACTCAAATATGACAGCCTGATGCAGATATTTACAAAAAGCGGAATATGCAAGCTGCTGCTGCTGCTGTGATGAGGGTTGATGAGCTTTTCTATTTTTTTTTTGTGCAATCAATTATCACAGCACATCTATTAATTTGCCATCATCTTCATATTTTTATCTTACAACAGTCCTTTGACAAGAATAGTATATGGCTTGCGATAATTATATTTTGATGGTTTAGAAGTATAAAGTAGATTCTACTTAGTAGAATAATAAACACATAGGAAACGGAGCCAGCTAAACTATGTGCCTAGTTCATGATAAAATGAAATTTTTAAAATTTGTGCAAGTGTGTAATGCTGTAATGTTTTAATATGATAAAAAGGTTTAACACAAAATCATTTTTCCTTCGATTCTTGCTCTCTAAGATGATTTAAGGCGTGGAACCACTGTGATGTGACCCGTGGAGAATTTGACATAGGTTTAATGATCGACATCGGCTGCGCATCGGACTAAGATGTACTGATTCCACTACCAACTGACTGAACCAGTTGAGAGCAATATCTGATTATTACAGTTGGTAGGATTAGTTTCTTTAGTTTCACTGCCTCGTTGGTTTTGTGGTCGCAAGCGCGACTGCTGTGCATGAGGTCTTGGGTTCGATTCCCAGGTCGGACGAAATGTTATTGGGTTTTACAATCAAGAATTTGTTGTTTCGGCCTTGTTAGGCATTCGGTCTTTGAAGAGACCGAGTCCGGTCCGGGTCCGGTCTGGACCTCTGTCTTCGACATTATCTTTATCTTCGTCTAAAATGACTTCTGGTTCTGACATGTTTTGGGGTGGCGCGGTACTGGAAGGATAAATTAATCCATACTTGAAGGAGTTTTTTTAATAGGTAGTAGATTAAAAATTCTAATACAACATACAACAATTAACCTAAACATAAAACCTAAGAGTTATTATAAAATATGTACAATTTATAAAAAAGACAGAAAGCAGGAACCTCCTAGGGCATCAAAAATTTGGTCCGCGTCGCCGTCAATGGGGCAAGTGCCCAAAAGGCTGAGAGCATTACCACGTTATATGGCAATGCCGATTCTTTTTTTAAACAAATTAGATTATTTATATCTTTTTCTGTCTAATATAACAAGAAAGAGACTAATGTATAGAAGAGCTGTCAAATTTAGTCAATCTATACATTATTATACTTCGTATCTCTCCCGAAGATGATTACAGTTTACATGCAGCAGTACGCGTGCTGATGCTGTCCTTATCACACCTTTTAAAGCTATTTATATGCTTAGATAATTTATTTTTAAATAAATTAAAAAGGTTTTATGTTCAAAAGTAGTGTATTGACTAATTTCCCCCACTTAAATGCATCCCGCCATCGCCATTGCAGGGCCGATCCTTGACTCATTACGTGATTTGGTGTTGTCCGACTCACACAAGTTTTGCTTCGTCCGTAAAAACTTAATTTCGTTATACCTACTATGGGGAAAAGAAAGCGATCTAATAAGGACGATAGCGACAGCGTCGAAAAACTACTAAAAAAAGTGAAAAAGTTAGTCAAAAATCGAAGAAGAATTCCCTCATCGTCTTCGGAAGATGAACCAGTATTATCTCCTCCGAGTTCATTGCCGCACGATTTAACCAGTGATCTAGAACCACAAGGTAAGAGAAAATACAAATACCTACACATAAATGTTTTGTGTGTACCGCCTTGAGATTGCTTAAAAAATGAATGACTGCGTAGGTAATTAGGTACATTTATCGTGATACCTAATGCCTAGTTACCTGTTATAAGTGTCATAAAAAATTATATTCAATGCTATTGTGATATCCCGACGTTTATCGTGTGTGGATACTATGACCACCATTCGTGTTAAAGTTACCCTCAAAAACAAATTTTAATATCCCGACGTATATCGTGTGTGGATGCCAAAATGCCTTGTTATAAATGCCATAAAATGATTATGTTCATTGTGATATCCTGACGTTTATCGTGTGTGGATACTATGGCCGTCATACATGTAACTACAACACCAATTTAATTATCCCGACGCAAAAGCGTGTGTGGATAAAGTGCCTATATATGCCTATTATGCCTATATGTGCTTATTTACGGCAGGTAATCATGATTATATTTCACCCCCTTTTCAGTTGAGATCCTAAATAATGAGGCACCGTTAGAAGAGGAAGGAACGGCTGATGAAAATCCTGATGAACTAGACCCCGATATTTTGCAATTATTAGGTTCAGATCCTACACTAAATAAGTCATTTGGAGACAATTTGCACAAAGATTTGGCAACACGGTGGAAACACATATTAATTAACGGTCTGACTAAAGAGGATAAAGTGGATCTATTGAAACAGTATCTACCGGCTGAAAATTGTATATACATGAAAGCACCTATTTTAAACCCCGAGTTAAAATCAGCCTTGTCTGATCCCAATATCAAAAAAGATTCATATAGTGAGCAGAAGCAAAATCAAATGGCCAGCTGTATCTCAGCAATCGGCAAAGCACTCAATTTAGCCTTGTCACAAACTGAAAATATTCCACAAGAAATTATAAAAACACTCAGCGATGCAGGCCGGCTGATGTGCGATACGCACTACAGAGAATCTTTGTCTCGGAGGTTTGCTATCATTAATACTATAAGTAAACAAAAAAGAGAAATAATAAAAAACACTAAAATAGACAATTATTTATTTGGAACTAACTTGTCTGACTATCTAAAATCTACGAAGGCTATAACAATGTCTGCCTCAGAACTGAGATTCACCGCAAGTAGTGGGAGATTCAATCAACAACGTAATCAGCCGAGTACATCTACATATCGTCACACCGGTGCTTTAAACGCACGGGGGGCGCCGCGGGCAGCAGCCGCCGAGTCGCGAGCGTACCCCAGCCAGGCTCGGCGCCCGCCACCTCCGCCGCCACGGGACCATCGCCGCGCGCAGACGGCCACACGTGCACGGACGGCCAACTACCCAGCCCGACGACGCTAATCACTTCGTCACAGGTAGATAACAATAATGTACCTGTAGCTGGCAGGTTACAGCATTACCTTTATGAATGGCATCTTATTACAAATGATAAAACTATCCTCTCTTGGATTAAAGGATATCAAATACCATTTATTTCTAAGCCACACCAGACAGACACACCTAAAAGATCATACACGTTCACAGAAACTAACATAATTGATAATTGTATTTCTGAGCTGTTAGAATCAGGTTTTGTTTCTCAATGTACCCCATGTGAAAAACAATTCGTATCACCTATTTTTACAGTACCTAAGCCTAATGGAAAACATCGTTTTATCCTTAATTTAAAAGAATTAAATAAATTCATTCATGTTGACCACTTTAAAATGGAAGACTATCGTACGGCTATAAAATTAATCGATCAAAATTGTTATATGGCAAGCATAGACTTAAAAGACGCGTATTTTTTGGTTTCAATTGCCAAAAGCGATAGGATTTACCTTCGCTTTACTTGGAACTCAAACAAATTTATTAATCAACTATTTGAATTTAACGTCTTGCCGTTTGGACTCTGTACCGCACCATACGTATTCACTAAATTACTAAAACCTGCATTACATTATTTACGTTCATTGGGTTATTTATCAGTAAATTATATAGATGACTTCTTATGCATCGGTAATTCATATAAAAGCTGTCTTAATAACGTCGAAGCGACAAAGGAACTACTATTAAGATTAGGATTTTTAATTAATCCTGACAAAAGTAAAATTTACCCAAGTAAAAAATGCTTGTTCCTTGGTTTCATATTCGATTCAGGGAACATGTCCCTAACATTGCCTATTGAAAAGAAAAACCGCATTAAATTGATGTCAAGCAAGTTACTACATACAAATAAATGCACTATCAGAGAACTAGCTAGATTTATAGGCCTGCTAACGTCGGCATGTCCCGCAGTCAAATACGGCTGGTTATACACAAAGCTTTTAGAAAGAGAAAAAATTCTAGCACTTAACCATTCTGACAATTACAATAAACACATGATATTGCGAGACTACATAAAAAATGATTTAATATGGTGGAAAGAACACATTGACCACTCATTTTATTCCTTTCAAACAAATGATTATACACTTGAAATATTCAGCGACGCCTCAACCACCGGTTGGGGCGCAGTTTGCAATAACCAAACCGCTCATGGACATTGGAACTATTCCCAATTATCGTTACACATTAATACTCTTGAATTACTTGCAGCATTTTACGGTTTAAAAATCTTTGCATCACATCTTAAATGTTGCAATATCTTACTGAGGATAGACAATACCACAGCAATTGCCTACATCAACAAAATGGGAGGTATACAATTCACACATCTGAATAACATTGCTCGCGATATATGGCAATGGTGTGAGAAGCGCAGTGTACATGTTTTTGCATCTTATATCCAATCCAAAGATAATTTAATAGCAGACTTTGAATCTCGACAGGAATATAATATAGACACGGCATGGGAGCTAGCAGATTATGCATTTAATAGAATAACACTTTCATTTGGTATTCCACAATTTGATTTATTTGGGAGTAATCAGAACCACAAATGTTACAGATATGCTTCCTGGAAATTAGATCCAAATTCCGAAATTATCGATGCATTCACATTCAATTGGAAAAATATTCAATTTTATGCTTTTCCTCCTTTTAGTCTTATCTCAAAAGTCCTACATAAGATTAAAAATGACAAAGCAGAAGGTATTGTTGTGGTGCCATATTGGCCAACCCAACCGTGGTACCCAGTCTGGCTAAATTTGCTGATTTCGAAAGTACTATACTTTAATCCTGATAAAAGCTTATTATTCTCCCCTTTCAGGGACGAGCATCCTCTCCACGCGGATCTCACCCTGATGGCAGGGATATTATCCGGCAGTCACTACTAAGGCGCGGAGTACCTAACGCATCTCTCGATATAATGATGGCCTCTTTCTCCCTAAACACGTTGAACCAATATAGCTCCTCACTAAAATCATGGTGGCTATATTGTAATGGTAAAGGAGTAGACTACTGTGATTCCAACACTACTCAATTAATAGAGTTCCTGACCGAGAAGTTTAATTCAGGTGCTAGTTACAGCACACTTAATAGTTATCGTTCTGCATTATCAATATTGTTAGGTCAAGATGTAACTTGTAACGATTATATCAAAAGGTTCTTTAAAGGGGTTTATCGTATAAAGCCTCCCGCACCAAAATACCACACCACCTGGAATCCCAATCTTGTGTTAAATTATTTAACAAATTATTTCCCTAATGATTCAATTACACTAAAAGATTTGTCATTAAAAACCGTAACTCTCTTAGCACTAGCATCTGCTCAAAGAATGCAAACCTTAAGCCTAATAAAAATTAAAAATATTACGTATGACTCAGATAAAATAATAATTAAAATCATAGATTTAATAAAAACCTCAAGGCCAGGTGCTTACCAACCACTGATTCTGTTACCGTACGTTAAAGAAAACCCTAAGGTTTGTCCAGCTTTAACCCTCAAACAATATATAGAAAAAACTGCTTGTTTACGTTGTCAAGAAGATTCTTTATTTTTAAGTTATCAAAAACCACATAAAAAAGTTGGTTCTCAAACTTTATCTCATTGGGTAAAACAAGTTCTAGAAAATAGTGGTATAGATGTAAAATTGTATGGTGCACATAGTACACGGCACGCATCTACATCTGCTGCTCACAGAGCAGGTGTCAATCTGGAAGTCATCAGAAAGGCCGCAGGCTGGACTGAATCTTCGCATGTATTCCAAAAATATTATTGTAAGAATGTATCTAGCCCCAACGAAACTGAATTTATAGATTCACTCTTTAAATGATTACGTATTATTATTGTTTGTTAGAAGATTATCACAGGCAGATAAGCCTACATTATGTTTCACTTAAAGATAATAAATAGCATTACTCGATCGCTTTATTATTATTGATATTTTTTCGATGCTCTAAACATCTGCATGTAAACTGTAATCATCTTCGGGAGAGATACGAAGTATAATTAAGAATCAAACGAACTTACCTGGTGAAGTTTGATATCTAATTATACGAGTGTCTTGACCGAAGATGATTACACTCCCTCCCCCCCTGATAATCCCAAGACCTATCGAAAAAATGTAGCTCTAAAAAAAATTAGTCAAGGATCGGCCCTGCAATGGCGATGGCGGGATGCATTTAAGTGGGGGAAATTAGTCAATACACTACTTTTGAACATAAAACCTTTTTAATTTATTTAAAAATAAATTATCTAAGCATATAAATAGCTTTAAAAGGTGTGATAAGGACAGCATCAGCACGCGTACTGCTGCATGTAAACTGTAATCATCTTCGGTCAAGACACTCGTATAATTAGATATCAAACTTCACCAGGTAAGTTCGTTTGATTCTTAATTATAATTGACATCTTAAAACGTGTAGATTAAAAATACGGAAAAGTTCAAAGCAAAACTAATTTGACATCTCTAACTTAGTTCTTAAATATCACCGTCCTTTTCTTTCGCTGTATGTTAGTAAGAGATGTCAATTCTCTAAATTTAGTCTAGTTTTTGAACAAGGGAATTGGCACCAATGCCTATTCTTCTCCATAAACTACAACTGTCAATTCCTGCATTGCGTAATCAACACTATTTCATACAAGATCCTGACAACCGTCAGGCAGTAGCCCACCACACACAACACCCGTCTGGTCGGAGGATCCTCCCTTTTTAACGGAGGATGAGAAACTACTTAAACATACCTCAAAATACTTTTGAAATGGCCAATTAGATTAAATATTATTTATTAATTCTGTCTTTTCTTTTTTTATGACGTTTAAAATTTCCTTTTAATGGTCTAATTGAAATAAATGATTTGACTTTGACTCTATGTCAATTGATTGAGGTCAAATTGTCAAATACCTACCTAATTTATGTTTTGATCAAACCAAACGGTTTTGATTCTTCGGGTGACTGGTAATTAGTGTACGATATTTATACACATGACTGTACTCATGATAACAAACAATACCGAAAAACAAATACAAAATATGAAAATAAAAAATTGGGCTCATCGACCAGCCTCGCTCGAATCATCTGTGCACGCGTTAGTTGATATTTGATTGAAAAAAGGGTAATAAATGTTAAAAGTTTAATAGTTTTGTTAGTTAACATGGATGACTAAGTTAAATGAATACTGATGGAGTGATTTGCTTTCATCTTTTTTTTTATTATTTTTTTCCGTTAATTGTTATGTTATCATGTGTATAAATATCGTACACTAATTAACTCTCACTCTATATACATTTAAGACACAAATTCGTAAATAAGTAAAGTAATTGCTTACCATTGAAGATATTTCATCTTCAGGAATATCATCGTCCGAATTAATATCATCATCTGAACCAATATCATCATCATCTGGTTTTAGCTGGTTTTAGCTTTCTAAATGTGTTGTTTCACCCGCTTGAACTTCTGTGTTGGATGTCGTCATCTAACCACTAAGTCAATAACTTCCGACACCCGCACGGTGGTCCCGTAGAAGGAAGGACATAGGCCTTGGGGTGTTTGGACAGGAAACCTCCCCGTGTGCCCGTGGACTGGAGTTCCCTTTCGGATTCGTCCGGGGGGAAGGCCAGTTTTTCGGGACGGTGCACCCTGGGGTGCGGGCAAAAACTCCCCTTTTAGGGGTCTCTTTGCCCGTATGCAAATATTCTGTCGGGTGGTCGCTCCAACGCGTGCCCCTCTATTTAGCAGAGGGCACAGTGGCGGAGTAAGAGTGGGCTCGGTGTGCATTTACCCTGCCGCCGGGCTGGCAGGAGGAAGTCTCGCCCTCCTTCTGCCACCGCTGTTCTCGTAGCCCCGAAGATTGTCAAGGTCATGTCTCTGACTTTTGACGGGGGTCGAGGGTCTTGGCTTAACCGCCCGGGCCGCGAGGTAGAAAACCTCTATAAAAAGTCACCCCAAACCTCGAAGCGGCGGCGCACCGCGAAGGAGGTTGATAGCTTGGCTAATGGGTAGCTTAATTAGTCCCTAGTGCGAACCACGCTTTATTGGTTGGACGGTTGGAACACTTAATACTCGTGGGAATAAAAATGCAAAGAAATAAACCCCAAAACAAAACTTTACCGGCAGTCGCCGCAGGCGGCAAACCCGGCTCCGGGGACGGCCCCGTCACGGCCGGTTCCGGCAAAGGCGGTTCTGGCGGGGCCGGCCCCGGCCCCGGCTAGGCCACCTCCGGCTCCGCCTAAGCAGCGGCGGCGGCGGCATAAGAGGTCGCCGCCAGTGGGGGGCGCAGAACCCTGCTCTCCAGCACGGAGAATCTGCGGTGAAATGAAGCCAGCTCCTGCCGCACCAGGTTGAGGAGAGGGCTCTCTTCTGGCGCGGGCTGGCTCGATCTCTCGCTACCCCCCCGTGGTTCCTCCCGACGACCGGCTCTCTGAAGCCCAGCCAGGTCCGCCTTCAGCTGGAGGTTCTCCTTCCGGAGAGCATCCATTTCGGCCTTCAGGCGGCCGACCTCCGTCTGCAGCTCCAACATTGCGTCTGCCACCTGAGGCCCGCTATAGGCGGCCGCCGCCGCCGCCACGATTGAAGCCGTGGCTTCAGTGATGGCCCTGTCCTTTGAAGCCTTCAGCTTCTTCAGAGCCACCACCCGTATGGCCTTCTCAACGGCCTCCTCCAGCTCTTTTAGCCTCGAGGCCTGGCCGGCGTGGGACTCACCATCAGATGTCCCGTTGGTGGGCCTTTTGCGGGCAGAGGACGCCTCCCCCTCGGAGGATGTCCCCTGTCCTATCCTCGGGCGGGGGCGCTTGAGGAAGGACTTCCTCCTCTCCTCGACCCCCACCTCCACGCGTCCAAAGGCCATGCTCTGGACGCTCGTGGCGTCTGATGCCGAGTCGGACTCCGACTCGAGCATCTGCGCCATCCCAGCACTTGAGCCAGCACTGAGTGCCTGCTCTTCTGGTGCCGTTGATGCGAGGGTGCTAGACAGTTCCAGCGACCCCCCATCTCGGGCACGTGAGCCACCCTGGCTCAATGCGGCGACTGCCGGTAAAGTTTTGTTTTGGGGTTTATTTCTTTGCATTTTTATTCCCACGAGTATTAAGTGTTCCAACCGTCCAACCAATAAAGCGTGGTTCGCACTAGGGACTAATTAAGCTACCCATTAGCCAAGCTATCAACCTCCTTCGCGGTACGCCGCCGCTTCGAGATTTTTTTTTTTTTTTTTTTTTTTTTTAGGTGGTAAAAATCATCAAATGACTCCTTCCTCCCTGGGTGGGGTGGAAGGGACTGTCAGACTTTTACTGACTAAAAAGCCACCCTGTTCCTTCTGTTGCCCTTTACGTTCCGGGGCCACGGTATCCTGTTAAGACGTCCCGCAACCCCGGCAGGCGTTGGCTCCGTTGGGGGCCCCGTCTCTGTGCTGACAGCTCTTTGAGGCGCGCGCGAACAGAACGCGCCGTCGACCCGGGCTTGGTCCTTGATCGGACGGCGAGCTACCCATTACTCGCCGTCCGCAAGCCCGCGCCTACGGTGGCCGGATGTCGCCTCGCGACGTCCGACGCCCTGGGCGTCTCCCGCGGCGGCTGGGGCGTGAGGTCGTTCTCTCCCTCACGCGGCCCGCCTCCTCCTTCGCTAGCATTACTGCTTCGCAGAAGGAGGTGACTGCATCCCATTCCCTCTCGCCCCGTAGCATGGCCTGAACCAGGTCCGGACGCGAGAGGTCGCCGCCGCCTATCGCCTCCGTGTGGACACGGCGGTGCTCTGCCCAAGCGGGGCAGTCCTGCAACGCATGCTCCACCGTGTCCTCCGGGCGATCCACACAGTGGTGACACCCGGGCGTTTCCTCCCGCCCTATCCGACACAGGAACCTCCCGAAACAACCGTGTCCGGTGAGGACCTGCGTCAGGCGGTAGGTGAGGACGCCGTAGCGCCTCTCCAGCCACTCCTCAAAGAGGGGTCTTATCGCCGCGATTGCGGCGTGCCCGAACTTGGGTTGCGACAGTCGCATCTCCCATTCCGCCATGAGATCGCACCGGAGCTCACTCCGCAGTGCCGCGACTTGCCGCGGCAGCGGGGTTTCGCCCCGGCGCTGCGCGTCCACACGCCACTCGTAGACGCGCTGGAGGACTGTTGCCTCCAGATCCCACGGCGGCAATCCGGCAAGGAGGCTTGCCGCTTCGCCGGAGACCGTGCGATATCCCCGGATCATCCGGATGGCCATGACCCTCTGGCATGCCACCAACTTGGCTGGTGGCGCTTCGAGGTTTGGGGTGACTTTTTATAGAGGTTTTCTACCTCGCGGCCCGGGCGGTTAAGCCAAGACCCTCGACCCCCGTCAAAAGTCAGAGACATGACCTTGACAATCTTCGGGGCTACGAGAACAGCGGTGGCAGAAGGAGGGCGAGACTTCCTCCTGCCAGCCCGGCGGCAGGGTAAATGCACACCGAGCCCACTCTTACTCCGCCACTATGCCCTCTGCTAAACAGAGGGGCACGCGTTGGAGCGACCACCCGACAGAATATTTGCATACGGGCAAAGAGACCCCTAAAAGGGGAGTTTTTGCCCGCACCCCAGGGTGCACCGTCCCGAAAAACTGGCCTTCCCCCCGGACGAATCCGAAAGGGAACTCCAGTCCACGGGCACACGGGGAGGTTTCCTGTCCAAACACCCCAAGGCCTATGTCCTTCCTTCTACGGGACCACCGTGCGGGTGTCGGAAGTTATTGACTTAGTGGTTAGATGACGACATCCAACACAGAAGTTCAAGCGGGTGAAACAACACATTTAGAAAGCTAAAACCAGCTAAAACCAGATGATGATGATATTGGTTCAGATGATGATATTAATTCGGACGATGATATTCCTGAAGATGAAATATCTTCAATGGTAAGCAATTACTTTACTTATTTACGAATTTGTGTCTTAAATGTATATAGAGTGAGAGTTAATTAGTGTACGATATTTATACACATGATAACATAACAATTAACGGAAAAAAATAATAAAAAAAAAGATGAAAGCAAATCACTCCATCAGTATTCATTTAACTTAGTCATCCATGTTAACTAACAAAACTATTAAACTTTTAACATTTATTACCCTTTTTTCAATCAAATATCAACTAACGCGTGCACAGATGATTCGAGCGAGGCTGGTCGATGAGCCCAATTTTTTATTTTCATATTTTGTATTTGTTTTTCGGTATTGTTTGTTATCATGAGTACAGTCATGTGTATAAATATCGTACACTAATTACCAGTCACCCGAAGAATCAAAACCGTTTGGTTTGATCAAAACATAAATTAGGTAGGTATTTGACAATTTGACCTCAATCAATTGACATAGAGTCAAAGTCAAATCATTTATTTCAATTAGACCATTAAAAGGAAATTTTAAACGTCATAAAAAAAGAAAAGACAGAATTAATAAATAATATTTAATCTAATTGGCCATTTCAAAAGTATTTTGAGGTATGTTTAAGTAGTTTCTCATCCTCCGTTGAAAAGGGAGGATCCTCCGACCAGACGGGTGTTGTGTGTGGTGGGCTACTGCCTGACGGTTGTCAGGATCTTGTATGAAATAGTGTTGATTACGCAATGCAGGAATTGACAGTTGTAGTTTATGGAGAAGAATAGGCATTGGTGCCAATTCCCTTGTTCAAAAACTAGACTAAATTTAGAGAATTGACATCTCTTACTAACATACAGCGAAAGAAAAGGACGGTGATATTTAAGAACTAAGTTAGAGATGTCAAATTAGTTTTGCTTTGAACTTTTCCGTATTTTTAATCTACACGTTTTAAGATGTCAATTATAATAATGTATAGATTGACTAAATTTGACAGCTCTTCTATACATTAGTCTCTTTCTTGTTATATTGGACAGAAAAAGATATAAATAATCTAATTTGTTTAAAAAAAGAATCGGCATTGCCATATAACGTGGTAATGCTCTCAGCCTTTTGGGCACTTTCCCTATTGACGGCGACGCGGACCAAATTTTTGATGCCCTAGGAGGTTCCTGCTTTCTGTCTTTTTTATAAATTGTACATATTTTATAATAACTCTTAGGTTTTATGTTTAGGTTAATTGTTGTATGTTGTATTAGAATTTTTAATCTACTACCTATTAAAAAAACTCCTTCAAGTATGGATTAATTTATCCTTCCAGTACCGCGCCACCCCAAAACATGTCAGAACCAGAAGTCATTTTAGACGAAGATAAAGATAATGTCGAAGACAGAGGTCCAGACCGGACCCGGACCGGACTCGGTCTCTTCAAAGACCGAATGCCTAACAAGGCCGAAACAACAAATTCTTGATTGTAAAACCCAATAACATTTCGTCCGACCTGGGAATCGAACCCAAGACCTCATGCACAGCAGTCGCGCTTGCGACCACAAAACCAACGAGGCAGTGAAACTAAAGAAACTAATCCTACCAACTGTAATAATCAGATATTGCTCTCAACTGGTTCAGTCAGTTGGTAGTGGAATCAGTACATCTTAGTCCGATGCGCAGCCGATGTCGATCATTAAACCTATGTCAAATTCTCCACGGGTCACATCACAGTGGTTCCACGCCTTAAATCATCTTAGAGAGCAAGAATCGAAGGAAAAATGATTTTGTGTTAAACCTTTTTATCATATTAAAACATTACAGCATTACACACTTGCACAAATTTTAAAAATTTCATTTTATCATGAACTAGGCACATAGTTTAGCTGGCTCCGTTTCCTATGTGTTTATTATTCTACTAAGTAGAATCTACTTTATACTTCTAAACCATCAAAATATAATTATCGCAAGCCATATACTATTCTTGTCAAAGGACTGTTGTAAGATAAAAATATGAAGATGATGGCAAATTAATAGATGTGCTGTGATAATTGATTGCACAAAAAAAAAATAGAAAAGCTCATCAACCCTCATCACAGCAGCAGCAGCAGCTTGCATATTCCGCTTTTTGTAAATATCTGCATCAGGCTGTCATATTTGAGTCAAGGTGAAAGTGATTGGAATTGTTTAAAAAATGTGGGTTTATAAACTTCTAAGTAATGATATCATTCTTAGGGGCAGTGGCTTTAAAAACCAAGTTCTACTAGATCTTGGACGTTAAGCCGCTGTCCCTCCTATCAGACAGGATACATGTTGAATGGATTACTGGTATGGCAGAACCTAAAAGTTTTTAATCTGCATGTTGGATGTCAAGTTAGTTTCTTTAGCAGATAGGATAATCATTGTGTGTTTCATGTAAAGTGACTTCAAAAATAACATTGTATATTAGAACATAGTTTAATCTTTAATAATTATATTTAAGTAATAAATTATAAGAACAGATAAATGGCTTTGTTTTCCTTATTACTATCACTAGGTAGATGAATCTCTCTGTAAACCCTTATAATATTGATGGCAAGTATGGGTACTCCATGAAATCATGTGAAGTATAATCAGCAATCATGCAATTTGTTAGCTGTCATGAGCATCATAAATGCAAAGTGGAAAGCTTTTACTGAAGGGATTATAACATTATTATAGCATAAATGAAGCATTTCACTGATGTTGGTCCATTTAAATGAATTACAGCAATCACTACCTGTTATATGCAAGTGTATCTCAATTTAGTAGTAACAGTTGCTGGTTTCTTTGCTGTTGTAAATACTATGTAGTATCCTGAGATGGGAATAATTTTTGGGTCATATAATAATTTAATAAAAAATTAGACACCCATTATAATACTTTTCTGATCATTCTTTTGGATTAAATATCTAGTCCAGTTTATTTTTTGCTTTTTATTGCAGAAGTGTTTTTTGGTTTAGTTTTTAGTACAGTAGTACTCTGCTTTTTTTTTAAGTCGGTTAATTTTTTCTTAAAAAGGTTTTTTATTTTTCCATTTTTTGTGTAATTATAATTTTTGCCTTTGTTAAGAATCACTATGGGCAGACCAACTAAAGGGGCCGCCCGCATGAGGGCAAACATAATTAAAGAAACTAATACTGCAAATAAGTAACGATTAACTAGGTGTCGCGAACGGAGCGCTCTGTTCCGTTCCCAAGAATCAGAGTTAGCGTGGCGCTAGGTTATCTCAGATGAGAAATAACAGGTCTTCTCAATTATAACAAGAATCGCCAAATAATAGGATCTGTCGACTCTATCGTATTCAAGAACGATTGAGTGACGAGTCGTGTAAACAGCGTGAACATCGACTCGGTGTTGTACGAGAGCGGTTGAGCAATGAGACTCCCCCGGTAACCTTTGTTAGGATAATTATACAAAAGAAAAACTCGCAAAAGAATTTCACTTTAAGAAGTATTTATTAGTTTTTAGACTAGATGCTGATAATCCTGGCTGCAGCATCAAGCCAGACTTATGTCAACATTGCATTGAACTTAAAATTTAGTTCTGTTTAAAATGAGCCCAAACACGACTACGGTGCTGTAATTTCAAGGTTTGTTTCTTTTTCTGATGCTCCTGGCTTCAGCATCAGGTCTCTGTACTTCGGTGTTCCTCATTAACAGTACGTTTATCCACACATCAAGCCCTTTTCAATGAGCCTAAACACGATATATCTGCTGTTAGTTGTCGAGGACTGCAGCATCAGGTCATGACTTGGTGATCATGAGACCAAATGTGGCAAATGCCCATATCAAACATCAAAACAATTTACTAAAACAGTCCTTGCCTGTTCGAGTAACTTCTTACTGTTAAGGAGTTGTACCTTCCATCATCAGCCCAGCAACCTGAGATGGGGACAACCATACGCAAATACACAAGATACTTCATAAAATATACGAAAAACAATAAGTGTGCATATAAAATTTGAGGGTTGCCCTCGATTTCTCTAAGATCCCATCATCAGATCCTAACTTCATGACAGTGGGACCACTGTATAGTAGGTGAAGATTATGTACCATTTGCTACAGATTTTCTCTATCAGTTTTCTCCTGGATGTAACAGTCATACACCGTTTTTCCAGGTCAGTTTTTATCTTAATTGACTGTGAAGCCATTATTTAATTTTAAGGCAAGTTTACACCTATACAATAAATTATTATAAACACTTCATGATTTCGTCACTTGTAACTAGGTCGTAGCACAGACCGCAATAGGTCGACGGAGGTACACCGTGACGACGGTGTTGTGCTGCGTCTGCAGAATACTCGTAACTAGAGCACGCGCGCGCGATCCGTACGTTCGTTCGCTATTGCAGTTAAACAATACTCTTCTCTTCTCTTCTTATCTTATGGTGGCGGAAACTTTGATAATTGCTGGTAAACGTTAGCATGCCCCCGTAAGCACAATGGTTTGTAGTTTGATGAGCAGTATGCGGTTGGTTTATACATTGTAATTACGAAGTAGAGGAACTACTTGCGCGGTCAAAACGAAAAAGTGATAAATTAATGTCACTTCGTTGCTTGCCAGTGGGTAATGGAGGTATATGTATGTTCCAACCTTTAAAGCGTCCGGATGATGTTATGGCACACAGAAGGTATCTCACAGTAACCATAATGTACGTTGGTTTTTAATAATAGTTCTTCTTAACTATATGTTCCTATCAACTCTAAAATTTCAACCATGCCCAAATGAAGTAGCTTTGGTAAGACAATCCATCACATGTAACAAAATGCAAAATGAAAGTATTCGAAAAATCCACTGGAATTGTTCACGTGGAATCATCCAGCTAGATAGGTACATATACCTAGAGCCAGGAAAAATACGGTATTTATACATGAACCCATTGCTCTTTAAAAGCAGTCATCAAATTAATAATAACGGCGGGATGTTCCTGGAGCACCCAATAACACAGTACCCACATCAAGATCCTCAAACTCTGAAAAATCAAACTTTTCAGAGAGCGCAGAGTATTTCTTAGAAGTTTCAGTCTTAAAATCGTGCGTAAAAGTCAGTACAACGATTTTTTTCGGCATTGCAACAAGAACCATATGCCCGTAATTCTTTTCTATAGCATCAACTTGCAGGATGGACACATGCAAACTACTGCGGGTAGTCTATTTTCTGGTTTCATAAAGTAATATTGTTTCATTGGTTTGGTTTAGTCAAAATGTTGAACTCTCTATCTGAGCTTGGAGAATGATAAATTCGGAATACTCCCCAGTACGACCCTACGAAGTACACATCTGCGTTGCCTTTAATGACTTTTATATCTTTCAAAGAGCTGTCTGGGGCCCTCATGTGCTGTAACTCGTACATCCATTGAAAGTAGACGCGCCAATCCATTTGGGCTAATAGCCGGTACTGGTACAGCTGGTGGACTAAGTTAGAAAACGGGCTCAATTTAGCTTTAATGACGAAATTACTTCCCACATATGCTAATATTTGCCTTTCTAAGGTGAGGACATTGAAATGTAGCCAATGGACATAATGCGATCAGTGAGTCTGCCCAAAAATTTTACCTCCAAAGTTTGGGTGCGCAAGTCACAGAGGAGTATCTCATCCAGGAAGCTCACAAAGTATAACTCAAGATCTACGAGAGAAAACTGTTTCACGTTGTTATAGGTCAGCGCAGGGAGTTCGTGAGACTTCCGAGTTGCGAGTTTTTACATTACGTGCATATGCAACGTAGTACTCCATATAACAATACGGTGTTCGTTTTCGGCGTACTTTGAATAATCTCCCATCAAGGGTGGCAGATGCCACAGTGATAATGTTTCAATGTCGAATAATTAATAGACCCTAATCCTTCTTGAAGAATCCCTATGATGCTTGGAAGTTGCGTATTTCTGCGAGAGGCGAGCATGATGTAGCATTTAGGTAGTCGCGCTCCTCTGTGGTTGTCTTCAACAGCCTCCACGTAGACAGTGAACGGTACAGACCAATCCAGGTAAGTCCAGGCTTCGCCTTCCTCCGAGCGACCTGATGGACTTTAGTGCCACATTTCTTCGTTCTTGAATAGGTTGTCGATAACGGCGCACCACATCGAATTAACCTCAGTACTCTCAATAAGTGTGTAGTGTGTACCTGTTTCTTACCCAATAAAGGTTCGTTTGTTAATTCGTTTTTCTTTTGTCAATCAAATACAGAATAGAAACGAGTAATTTAATTATTTTAATATTAAAATGATAACATTACTTGGATCCCACGCATACTTCACTTTGCGCGTGTGCATATGGTCGAGTGTGTGCATATCTTCAGGAGCGTTGAGGCTCAGAATGTCAACTTCCCATAATGTCCCATTCCCAAAATGTCTCTTTCCCAAAATGTCTTTTTCCCAAAATGTCCCTTTCCCAAAATGCCGCTTTCCCAAAATGTCCCCCATTCTTAGAATTAAGCGTTACAACCCAACTAAAAAATAAAAAACAATATAATAATCAAATTTTTTATTTTAATTACTTTGTGGTATCAACTCTTTCGTCAATTTTTTATTAGAAAAGGAATTTGAAATGAAATATAGTTATATATTATCAACATATTATAAAAAACAATAAAAAATAACTTTAATTAGAACTAATACGTTCAAGTACACAGTAATTCAATAGTCAGATACAGACTGATAATTAATCGTTAACTTATTATCAAATTTAGAAAGAAATTCAATTAAATAAAGCAAGTCTCAAAAATATCAATTTCTTTAAAAATTGTTGAATGATTTCCTTGTAATTGTTTTAAATATCTTGCATATTTTCTATCGAACTCAATATCTCTGAGTCTTCTTCCGCGGTTGGTCTGCTTAAATAGTGAATCCTGTATACGGCCATCCCAGTATTTGCTTTCTTTTTTTTATCTTATATAAAAAAAAATACAAATTTGGATTCTTTGGTATAAGGCTATTTACACGTCGGTGCCATCCTTCTAGAGCATTGGTGGTTCTATGGCGTTGGCCAGCGCAGCTTAATATTAACGGTGATTTTCTGGGATACCAGGTACACTCGAAATAACTGCGAAAACGCCTCATCTCTGATGTATTTGGCGCCGTTTCCAAAATATAATTCCATGCGCCTGGTATTTGATTTGCCGACACCAAAGGAAGAATCAAAGAATCAAACAAAAAAAAACGATCTCTTAGATTTAATTTTTTAATTAATTGTTTAAAAGTCTTCTAATTACGTTAAATTAGTGTAATGTTATAATAACTAAGTGATTAATATTACGTACAGTGTTTGTGCAGTGTTTTTGTCGCGAGAACTGCGACAATAACCTAAACCAAAAACCGGCTGTCAAGTCATCGTCCCAACGGTGAAGGATTTTAAATATCATCGAAACCCGGGGAGTATTTTGTTTTATCTAAGTTGTATTTACATACTACTAAACATCACAAATACTGCTCAGGTCACTGAGCCACGTCCATCACACACTGGCACGGTTTATGTCTCCTTTTGCTTGACAAGTAGTGGAAGCAAAATCGATGACGAAAACACTCGCCCATACAAATAAAACACTACAAACTTACTACACAAAATAGGCGCATTATATTTTCTTTTTGCCTATGTATTATATAAATTTAAATTCAGATAAAACTTGTAATTTGATATTTTGCCATAGACTTGTATGACATTGAGTTAGAAGTCTAATAACTATTTTCGTTTTGTTTACTTACGTTTAACATTTCCATTTCATTCTAATTAACTAAATCTAATTGTAATATCTATCAGTTAACAACTCTTAACTTATTCTTTGAACTTTTTATGCCTTTTGTTTTCTTTTTATTTTATTTTTTTCCTACTACCTCCTACTTCTAATAGGTATTGTCAATTCATCCATCCTTGCATTTTTATTTAGCTGCACAAATACTATATTCCAGGTGACCAACAATAAGAAAATGATGACCCGCAGTGCTGCTCTTAAGGAGATGGAAGCAAAACTTAGATCCACCTTAAAAGAGCTCGAAGCTTCTAAGGCCTTATGTAAACAGCTGCTCCAGGAAAGGGACGACAGTGAGGTGGAAGTCAAGAATATTGTTGACAAAAACACCTTCCTGAAAAATGAGCTGGCTGAACTACATATACAGCACATGGACTTAGCCGACCAACATACTCAACTACAGTACAAAGTGTCTACTTTTCAAGAGTGCAGTGACACCCACGAACTTGCATTGAATAGGATTTCAGAACTGGAACAGGAATTATTAAATGCCCATAAGGCCTTGTCTCACTCAGAGACAGTCAAGTTCAGCGGACAGGTTGTTTCCACCAACAACCTATTTAATGAGTTAGTAGGCAGTAGGTTGAATACAGTGTGTGAGTCAGGTGTAACTATAGATTTGACTGGTGATGATACCATACCATTATGTCCTGTTATAATGAGTCATAATAAATTAAAAAAGTACATAAAAATTAAGAAACTAATTAAACGGTCACAGAAAAGAATACAAAAACAACATCTTCTTAAATTAAACTGTTCCCTTCGAAAGGAACGTATGATGTTAACACAAGAGTTGAATACCTGTACAGTTGAGTTAGATGACTGTAGAGAGAAGTATGACACTGAGACTCAGCAGCTCCGAAATGATTTACTGTATAAGGAGTACTTGCTGAAAGACATTTTCGAGAAATATCAGTTGTCTCAACAACAACTAAGTGAACGCTTGTTTGAGGCCGGTGAACTACTGGACTTGGTAAAGTACAATGCTGAGAGGTACGAGTCTCTGACTAATAATCCTTCATGCAGCTGTGCTAACCAGCCACCTTCGCCTCTTCAGTCTCAGATTAACATATCTCCACCGGTAGTGTCTCTTCCAGCTAAGACCTGTGTAAGTGTACAGGAAATTAATAAAACTATTTTGTTCTGTGATGAACTAGGGTCAGGCTTTGGCAAAATTCTACACAATTACCTTAGCCATAGTTTTACCAACCATAGTTACCACAAAATAGATTTCAAACAAATTATTAAAAGAATTATAGACTCCGATTTAAATAATTACTTCACAATGGTTCTTTTACTAGGTAATAGTACTGGTATTACCAAAAAGGACATACTGGATGGTGTGGACACCTTGTTAAAGCTTAACATAGGGAAGGTAATGTTGTGTGCTTTTCCTTACTCTGATACTTTATCAGATTATGAAAACAATCGTATATTTAAGTTAAATAGGACTATTTGTATGTTGACAAGTTGTCATAGTGACAAATTATTGTTTTTTGACACTAATAAATTTATTAGTGATTTTAGATTAACTCAGAGAAGTTTATCTCTGTCTGGAGAATCTCGACATTTAATTGCTATGTTGATAGCATATAATATTAATATGGTTATAGCTAATATAACTGATTGTAGGTTAAGTGACGAAACTGTATTGTCTAGTTCTGCTAACAACACAGTGATGGATTATTCTTTAAACTAAGTTGTGAGACAACAGAAGTTACCCCGTCAGATAATCACCTATTATTACTGAATAATAAAAAGGTATCTTCTGGCAAGTTAGCTTATAAGGGAAAGCAACATACTTTAAAATTATTCAATCAAAATATTCAAGGTTGCTCTTCAAAATTACTGGAAATAGAAATGTTCTTAGAAAAAACCAAGTTTGATATTGTTTGTTTTACCGAACATTGGCTAAAAGATAACCAAGTGATGTCTATTAATTATGAAAATTATTGTGTAGTTAGTCATTTCAGCCGGAAACAGATGTTACATGGCGGCTCGTTAATACTTATTAAAAATTCGATTAAGTCTAAAGAACGTAAAGACATTGTAAGACTATCAGTTGAACACACTATCGAACTGTCCTGTGTTGAGCTTGATAAGCATGTTATTGTTTGTGTGTACAGACCTCCAAATTACCAGAATCTATCTGTGTTTGATTCGGTAATGGAAGATGTGTTACGAAAAGTTAGTATTGGTAGTAAATCAATTATCATATGTGGTGACTTTAATATTAATTTGTTAGAAAATAACTCTAGTACTATCAGATTATTAAGTCTTTTCAAGTCATTTGATTTGTCAAATATTTTTAGTGAGCCTACCCGAGTGACAGCTTCTTCTGCCACTTGTATTGACAATATATTTTGTAATTGCGAATACCTTCATAAGGACATTGTAAATAGGCTGCCATCAGATCATAGTGGACAAACAATTACGTTCTGCGCCTATGTACCACCACAAAAAACCCAAATAAAGTTTAGGCCAATTACTTGTAGAAGCTTAGAGCAATTTAATAATTCTTTATCTAGTAAATTATGTATTCATAGTTTTAATAACATAGGTGACCCAAACGAGTTTTATACCGAATTTTTTTCACTTTTAAGCACGCAATTTAATGACACTTTTCCGGTAAAAACAAAAAGTATTTACACAAAATTCTTATTTAGCGATTGGGCGACTCCAGGTATACGTAAAAGCAGAGAAAAACTTTTTGAACTTTATGGACTGAAGCAACATACAATTAATACAAGTTTTCATAAGTATGTTTCCAACTATTCAAAACTTTTTAAAAATGTGTGCAAAACAGCAAAAGCTCTTTACGTTAGTAATAAAATAAAATCAGCAGATGATAAAATAAAAACTACTTGGCAAATAATAAATAATGAAACAGGTAGGAAAAAACAGCGTATTACTGAATTTAATTTAGAGACTGCACGTGGCCCTATTAATTCAGATTTGGAAGTAGCCCAGGAATTTGAAAATTTTTTTGCTAATATTCCCCTTCAAACTACTGAGGCTTTAAATTCCTCCCCCGCGCTTTCTGCTGCCTTACTTAAAAAAAATGTTAAGGCTTGCCCTTTGGAATTTAGATTTCAACATACAAACCCCCAGGCTGTCGTAAAAACTTTTAAAGATCTTAAAATTAAATCAACAGAAGATCTTTGGGGAATGTCTGTAAAAGTTAGTAGAGCTATCATTGAAACTATTGCGCCCTACTTAGCCTTAATATTTAACACCAGTATAGACCAAGGAGTCTTTCCCGATCTGATGAAACATAGTAAAGTCGTGCCATTATTCAAAGCGGGTGATAGTAAGGAACCTAACAATTATAGGCCTGTATCGATTCTGCCAGTTCTCAGTAAGGTATTTGAAAAGTTAATGCTCAATCAAATGTTACGTCACTTTAATAAAAATTCCATCTTTGATGAACATCAGTACGGTTTCACCAAAGGGCGTTGTACAACTGACGCCGGTGTCAACCTACTAAAGAACATATTTAACGCCTGGGAGGAAGCACAAGATGCCATTGGAATCTTTTGCGACCTCTCAAAGGCGTTCGATTGCGTTAACCATGACACCCTTTTGCTGAAGCTCGAGCACTACGGTATTAGTAAAACATCTCTTGCTTTATTAAAATCATACCTGATAGGAAGACAGGCTAAAGTTCATGTTAACGGCGTAAACTCATTGGGGTCTGAAATGACAATGGGCGTGCCTCAAGGTTCGATATTGGGTCCATTTCTATTTCTAGTTTACATAAATGATTTACCTCAATTACTACAAAATCAACCGAGGATGGTGTTATTTGCAGATGACACCTCATTGATCTTTAAAATAGACAGGCGGTCACAAAATCTTGACGACGTAAATAGCTCTATTCTTCAGGTTCAAAATTGGTTTACAGTAAATAATTTGGTATTAAATGAAAAAAAAACCAAATGTATTAGATTCAGTTTACCAAACGTTAGAAGTAGCAAATGTGACATCATATTGAATGGACAAAAACTGGAATTTATTAACCAAACGGTTTTCCTAGGAATCACGCTAGACGAGAAATTACAATGGGGACCTCACATAACATCAATTGCGGGACGGTTAAGCTCAGCAGCTTATGCTGTTAGAAAGATAAGACAGTTGACAGATATAGAAACTGCGCGACTGGTCTACTTCAGTTACTTTCATAGCATTATGTCGTATGGCATTCTACTGTGGGGTCGGGCTGCTGACATTGAATCCATTTTTATTTTACAGAAGAGAGCTGTCAGAGCCATTTATAATCTACCTCGTCGCGAATCTCTAAGGGAATTATTTAAAAGGATTAATATTATGACAGTACCTTGCCAATTTATTTATGAAAATATTATGTATGTGAGAAAAAATCTAAAACTTTTTAATAAAATAAGTGATAGACATAATATTAATACTAGAAATAAAGATAAAATAGCTCAACCATATTTTAGGTTGTCTAAAGTAAATACATCTTTTATGGGGTACTGTGTTAAATGTTACAATAAAATTCCTTCTGATATATTAAAATTAAATGAAAGGAAATTTAAGACACACATTAAAAGTACACTTTGCAGACAAGCATATTACAAATTAGAGGATTACAATCAAGATAAGAATGCTTGGAAACATGCTGGTCCTGCTCCATGGGACAATGATACATTCTAGACAAAATCAAACTGGTTACTAATGTTTTTTTTGTTTTTTTTTGTTTTTCATTTTTCTTAATACTTAATTTTGTTTTATTTTTGTTTTATTTTTGATTATTGATTTTGAAGTGTGTTATAGATTGCGCGGACTCACACACTGTTTCATGTTGGTTGAGATGTTATGAGTGGTCGTCTGTAGTTCCAATATTTGTAAACACGTGAAAACTATGTATATTTGAACATATTTTAACTTTTAAATTCTTAATTTGTGCCTTTTAACTATTATGATTAATTAGTTTTTTTTTTTATAGGGTACATACATTGCTTTCACGTGCCATGTCGTGTATGATTCTGTAAACAAATATTGTAAACATTGATTTTAAAAGAGTACGTATGGAGTTTCTTGCCCATTCTTCTCCATACAAAACTACCTTTTGGAAGGGGCAACTAGATTCAATTCTATTTTGTTTTTTGTGTTTGACGTTCAAAAGTGCCTTATTGGCCTAATTGAAATAAATGATTTGACTTTGACTTTGACTTTGAATGGCACTCATTCTAGTCACGTTACGACCAGCTCTTGATTTATTCAATTTAGTTTTTTTTTAATATTTCCAAATCGCTGCATTGTAGTGATGGTAACAACCAGTCACTCTAGCCTGCGGAAAAACTGCCGAATCTGCGTTCATGATGGCAATTTCATAATCCGATTTGAAAGTTTTAATTTGGATCTGTAAATTCTCTTTTATGAGACTAAATAGGCGCATATATGTTTGTTCCGATTTGTTTAGTAAGAGGGCGTATATAACCGGTACTATGTTTGTAGTATTTTCATCCGATGCTATCCCTGTGCAATACAACTCACTAGCCAGAGCGCGAGAACATCGCAGGCCCGTGCTCGGGAATCTAGCGCTGAACGTGCGCAGCGTCTTTAGGCAGGAAATAAATCATAGCACTCAGTACTAACCGAACCACACTCATAATTTCATCACAAGTTAAAATGGTTACCGCCCAACGAAGTGGGCACGGGTCAGCTAGTTATTAATAAAAATAACAACAACACCTAACAACACCTTAAAGAACAGTTAGATAACAATCGTGCATTATTACAATAATAGCCTGCTTTTATTGACGTACTAGCTGACGTACGCGCTCTGGCTAGTGAGCCTCTGCGAGCGCTCAGCGCTAGACTCCCTGTCCCTTGTCGCAGAGACCTGCTGCCTTAAATCACTGACACGCTGCGCACGTTCAGCGCTAGATGCCCGAGCACGGGCCTGCGACGTTCTCTTTGGTTAGTAAGCCGCTGTGAACGCTCAGAGCTAGATTCCCCAGCGCGTGCTTGCGAAATATTTTCTCTATTCCTCAAGAGGCGCTGATGCTTTTCAAGTGCAGACTCTTCCGTACGGCGTACTCGAGCTGCTCTGGGATGTCTGACGGGAAAGTTGTGATTTCTTTTAGGCATGATAAACAATCGCTGAAACTGTCCGATATCCCAAAAACAGAAGTACCATGGGTAAATAGATAAAACGTCTATACCTATCTGCTAAAATATAAAAGATAGAAATATGGTGTCGCGGACTTTTTTGTAGAACTATTAAAGGCAGTTTGCAATACATTGTTTTTAATTATATACAACTGTTAAGGCAGCGCATGCAAAAAACTTTGTTGTAAGAGTTATTTTTTTCCGCCTGGCTAGACAAAAATTGAGATAGTTCGGCTATTATGCATGATATCTTTATAATTTATAGCCTATAGCAATCACGAATAATGTAGCTTTCTACCAGTGAAACAATTTTTAAAATCGGTTCACTACTTCCGGAGATTACCCCCTACAAACAAATTTTACCTCTTTATAATATTATTAGTATATTAGGATTAGTATAGATATTAATAATAACAGGCATTGTCTCCATGGTTTTTGGCAACCAATCCGCTTAAGCCATCCAAAACTATAGGCCTTATTTCTTTGATTTCCATATATGTATCATAATAGTTTTCACCAATAACTATGAAAAGGTTCAGGACCCCGGGAAACTGAGAAATGTAAAGATATAAGACTAAATTATACCTGCAGTTGCTGGTTCAGATGAGGAATTAGTAGCAATTTGCTGGTATTCTGTTGAAGTTGATTCTGCAAATTTCCCTGCAAATGTACAAAACCAAAATTATATTCTACATCAATAATAAAAAAAAAAAGTTACCTTACACTAGGTATTACTCCTCTACTTTGGGTGTGTTCACAAAGGTTACCTATTATAAGTTCGAAAAATATTTATTTATATTAATATTAATACGAGGCATGTTCACAAAGTAAGTGTACTGTGACCATAACGGGCTTTGGTTTTATGTTTTTTGAGGGATGGCATCACTTTTTGGTAGGGGGATCTTCTGATAGAGCGTGCATCGCAGAAACACGATAGCACATAGACTCACGTTGTAGTGTCCGGTTGCGTGAAAGATGTCGAAAAAATTTACCGACAAGTGCGCGCCGCGTGCTGTAATCTGCATCGCAATCAAGGAATAAATAACACTTATTGTTTTTTTTTTTTATGAAACTTGTGATTGGAGATGAAACGTGGGTGACTCATTATACCCCTGAATAAAAAAAAACAGTCGTTCAGTGGCGATCAGCAGTCAAACAGCAACTCACATGCGCCTAGAGATGGGATTTTACCCGGTAAAAACCCAAAAGTGGGTAAATTCTAGGGAAAATACCCGGGAAAATACCCGATTGGGAAAATATTCGGGTGTTTTAAAATTTAGCTTATGTAATGTTTAGATACACATACATTAAATAGTACATAGTTTTTAAACTTTATTCCTACTAGTTAGAGCTTATATAAGTTGAAATGACGCACTCCACTACCACTTTTACGTAAACAAGCTTTAAAGAATGACTTAGATAAGCTTTAACGCTAGTTAGTTAAGACAAGTTTGTAATTTCTTAGAACCTGTAACATTTATACCTAGCTATTGGCGACCAATAAACCGCTCGAAACTACCTGCCCCCACCCCGGGAGCACGTACTTTCGAGCCGGACAATAGCCAGTACCTAGTAGTTGTCACATAAGTGATCTTTCACAAGTTGTTTTGGCTTCATACCGTGGGTACTTCTGTTAGTTTCTTTGATTTATTGACGACCTGGATTTTGTTTTGTGGACTTTTGATATTATAGTGATTAAATACGTGATATACTTCGGATTGATAACTAGTGCTATCCTTACGGACTTCGATACATACTGCATCCCATCAACATAAATAAACCGGTAAGTTTGAGCTTATTAGAAATGTAGGATACTTTAAAACATCTGTTTGCTTCTGTTCTTACAATTGTTTTTTTTCTTTTTGCATTAGATTACACCATGCCGAGAAAGAAAAATAACGATGTATGGGAAAACTATTTCCATTCCGCAACCAGTAAAACGGTTAAGTGCAAACACTGCGAAAAAGTTTACATGTTTGGCAATGTCAACAAGATGGCCCGCCATCTGTTGAAATGTTTTAGATGTCCAACTGTTATCAAGAACAAACTAAACAAAACATCTGACGTTAACGCAACTGCAACAAATCTGCCTTTACAAGATGAATCGCAGCATGAAACGTTACAAGATAACAGTTTGACTGATACAAATTCTAGTACTACAACTTCAGCAGAAAAGAAACTTTATCTAGATCAGCTTTTGTCGAAAGCAATATTTGTTTCCGGTTCTCCTTTTTCCATTGTTAACCATCCGCTGTGGGCACGATTTTTTAATGAGTTGCAACCACTTTACAAGTTACCATCCAGAAAAGCAATCTCAACTACACATCTGGAAGCTATTTATAAAGAAATGGTAGAAGAAATTACAGACGAACTGAAAACTATAAATAATTTGCATCTGCAGTGTGATGGCTGGAGCAATCAGCGCAATGAAGGCATTATCAACTTCATTATTGCAAAACCCGAGCCCGTTTTTGTCAAAAGTCTTAACACTCTTACCAACCGACATACAAGCCAATATCTTTCTCAAGAGATTATCAAAGTTATAAATATGTATGGAGGCCACAAGTTTGTAACTCTTATAGGAGATAACGCTAATAACATTCAAAGAGCATTTCAGATGGTAAAAGATGTGTATACACACATAATACCGCTGAGATGTGTAGCACATACATTAAATTTACTTTGCGAAGATTGTCTAAGACCAGAACCTGTTAAAGCGTTTATATCGATTGCCATAGAGACCATAAAAGCAATAAAAAGAAGTCAAACTATGAGTGCTTTACTAGCCCAGATTATAAAAGACAAACGATCAGGCGAAACATTGAAATTGCCAGGAAAAACCCGATGGGGCAGTTACTGTACTGCTATAAAAAGCTTGAAATGTTCGAAAGTAGCATTACAGACTTTAGCTGTTCACGAAGATGCTACTATTTCAGAAGAAATAAAGTCAAATTTATTGGATCTCAATTTTTGGAACATGGCCGAAAATTGTATAAAATTGTTGGAACCGATAACTGAAAAAAATTTCAAACTTGAAGGAAACGGAATATTAATAAACGAAGTATACATGGCTTTCAGAGACATACAATCTACATTTAATTTTGTGCTACCCGAAATTTCTATTTTAGATGACCAGCACAAACAAGATATAATAAATGCTGTAACCAGGCGAACAAATAACTGCATCAAACCAATCCATTATGCTGCATATTTGTTAGATCCGAGATCGCAAGGCATTGAACTCGATGAAGAGCATGAAGTAGATGCCATGGAGTTTATACATGAAGTGAGCCAGTCACTCAATATTGATGTTGGTGTAGATTTAGCAAATTATAGAGCTAAACAGGGTTTATGGGGCAGACCATTTATATGGAAAAATGTCGCAGAAATGGACCCAGTCGTTTGGTGGAGGGGACTTTGCAGCTCCAAATTGCTAAGTAGGGTTGCAGTACGCCTTCTGACTGCTCCCTGCACTTCCGCAGCAACGGAGCGGTCATTTAGCACACATGCTCATATACACAGTCACAAAAGAAATAGATTGACTACAGATAGAGCAGCAAAGATAGCTTTTATATCCTATAATTGGAATCTTTTGCACAAATATAATGATGATGACAACGACGAAGATGACGAGACCTTGTCAACCCCTAGACAGTTGTCTAGCCCGATGAACAGCCCAATTAATGACCCACAACCTTCTACATCTCGTGGAAGCCAAGACATAGAATTCTGTGATATTGATGATTTATATGAAAATCATGACAGTAGCGATAGCGATTAAAATTTTGAATGAATGAAACGAGTGAATGAAAAAATATTTTTATAATTATTTTCTATTTTGTAATAAATAATTGTGATTGTCTAAGTTTTGTTTTATTTTTTATATGCAGAAACATGTTTTACAATCCTACTAGTAGTTTCACAGATTACCGCGTTTAAACAAACAAAAAAATCGCTTCAGCTTTATTGTATTAGTATAGATAATGAAAATACCCGTCTATTGGGTTTTTTCCCCCATAAATACCTGGTATTTACCCAAATGGGTATTTTCCCGTCGGGTTTTTTCCCACCGCCCATCTCTGATGCGCCAAAACGTTAAAAAACACAATTTCTGGGTAAAATCTCTGCTTTACTGCTTTGAGATCGATAGGCATCATCATAGCTTAATATCTGTGTCGGGGGGAGACTATTAATGCACAACGATATTGTAAGACTCTAAAAAACCCCAAAATGAGCTTTCAAAATAAAAGGAGTATGGTTTTCGTGCACGACAACGCCCGTCCTCGCACAGCCTAAGCCACCAAGGCGCTCTTGGACGCATTTGATTAAGATGTTATGAACCATACACAGCACCACCACAGTATTCCCCTGACTTGGTGCCTTCAGATTTTCATCCTTGCACCTCGCTGAATGTACACATGTGGGGAATTTAGTTTTTAACCGAAAAAAAGGGGGCAGAAAGAGGTTCTGAAGTGGGAGAAGGAGCTGGCGGGAGAATTTTTCGAGGAGGGCTAAGAAAGCTTACCACACGCACTAAACGGTATGGTGATTATGTGGAAAAATAGTCAACAAGTGTATCATCCTGTTATTTTTTTTTTCAAATACTCTTTGTTTAAAAAAAGATAAAAATCCAGTACACTTACTTCGTGAACATACCTCGTATGTGTTTATATGTAATAATAAAAAAAAATATTATTAAGTATTTATACATAATATCTATGCATTGCTATATATTTCTCGTGTAAATTCTCTCACTTTTGAAATGATCAAAACATGAATCCTACGCAAAACTAGCTGTCCTGACAGTGCTCTGTCATTTCACAAAAAAAAAATTTACTAATTTTTACCTTACAACCAACGATTGGCAAAAACACGATTTGTCATTTATTTTCATCATTCTACAACAACAAGTTTGGCAAAGAATTCACTTAACAAAATGCTATTTTGTTACAAAAACTTTGCAAATAATTTTTAAATTTTGTAACAACTTACTTCACAGACTTCGAAACAATAATAACAATGAACTCATTATCAAAAACAAAGATAACCCGTAAAAGCTCTGGAACACTATCAAATCTATTTACAACCCAAACTCTCAAAAAAGTGATTCCTCTCAGCTAATATCTAATGCACAGGACCCTGTAGATTCACTCGATAAGTGTAACGCTTATTTTACTTCCCTGGGCAAACATCTTTCTGACCTCATACTAACGCGATTATCAGAGTCCCAAGCTTCTCTCGCAAGCAGATATAAACCACCTGACACTCCTTCACATTCTTTTTTCTTTCACCCAACAGACAAAGACGAAGTTGAAAAACTTATAGACCAACTTAATATAGACAGCGCCGCCGGATTAGATGATATTAGTGTAAGACTTATTGTACCGTAAAACGCTGCAACTTTGCCAACTATGCGCAAATTTGCCTATTTCGTTTCAAATTATAATACCTCCCGTTTGCTTACTTTTCTCTCGTTTTCTACCATTTGGTAGGAACTATTTGTAAATAGGGCAACATATTTTTCTATTTTTATAATGATAGCTCCATTGATAATCTGTCAGTTGGTCGGCAAACACCGTTGCGAGTGAGTGGATTTTTTTGGCCTCCTACAACTTTCAACATTTTGGCTATAGTAACGGTGTTTCAGGGATGGAATAACATTCCAAGTTAAGAAAATATTGTCTTTTTTCCTAATCATTTGATATTTTAATGAAAAGGCACAGATTTCATGAAAATAACTTAGAAGGCAATGTTGCGCGCAGTTTTGAAAACTTGTGTGACACAACTTTGCCTAGGTCTAGGGTTGGCACTAAACTGATTTTATAAATAACACATTTTAATACGATTTAAATTGTGTCTTTATATTCTCACTGATGTGCAAAAGCGTCTCCGACGTTCAAACAGAATACAAATCATAAAAAATTTAAGAGGCTGACGTTGTTGATTTTTGATAAAGCAATTTTAGGTACATAGGAAACATGACAGTAGGTAAGGTACATTCTTAGTGTACCTACTTACAGGTCGGACCGCTTTGTTAAAAGTGGAGCGAAGCTAAATATTTTTAGATTACTTGGTAAAAAGCTCGCCCCTTATTACTTTACGTTAAATTAATTCGCGAAACTTCACTATGTACCGTGTTTTTTTTTTATAAATTTTCCCTAGCTTGATAAACTCAATACATATAACTGTAACATGTTACTAAACGTATCTAAATAACTGATGGAACTAAACATTTTAAAAAGTAACTAAAATCAATATTGAACACGTTTAACCAGCTGTAAACTTTTTTTTATTTTTTGTTTTATTTTATTTGAAAATTGTTTAAAGATTAAACCGTACTCGAACATACTCAAATATGTTCTGATAAAAAGTATGTTAAAAAAATATTTTTTGATACTTATTAGTAGTTGTGAGACATTATTATCAGAAACCATAACGATTGTGATTTTTGCTGCAAAGTAGCACTCATTATTTTTTTTATAAGGATTAAAAATGTAAAAGTCATCTGTATTTTTTTTGGGTCAACCCTAGAGTCGAAAGACATTTTGTATGGAAAGTTTGTGGTGCCTGCTACAACTTTGCCTATTAGCTGTAATAAAAATAATAACATCAATATTGCATTTATTTAATCGCCGGGTAAAATCACGGTGTCTCATGCACACGAAAAAAAAATACTGGAACGATGAGCTTAATATATATTAAGTTATCCTTCTAGGCAAAGTTGCGTCTTTCACATACAACTTTGCCTACGTCTTTGAGTGCTTGTAATTCATAAGAACAGCATGAATTATAAAGTTTTGGGTTCTACCTGGCAAGATATAAGGTCTAACTTCCATCTAAAACTCACTTGAAGTCATAATAATAAATAGATTCAAAGATACAAGCAAAAAACGTCAAAATCCAGGCAAAGTTGCAGCTTTCTACGGTAATGCTTAAAAAAAACTGTATTAAAACCTCTTACTCATATTTTTAACTTGAGTTTGGAAAATGGTAATTTTCCTGACTGTTGGAAGGTTGCTTACGTTCGACCCATGCATAAAAGCGGTCCTAAAGAATTACCAGAGAACAGTAAATTTCCTGGAAGCTAATAAGCTATAAGAGGGAAATCAACTGAAGACGCCGTTATACTGCTAACTAACTCCGTAGCTTCTTGCGTCGAAAAGGGTGAACACGTCATGGCAATATTTCTAGACTTAGCCAAGGCGTTCGACACAGTATCGATCGAGCTGCTCCTGTCTAAATTAGAAGGAATTGGCATACGAGGAAATGCGCTTCAATGGTTTCAAAGCTACTTATCAAATCGCCAGCAACTAGTTAAAGCAGGTGATTACTCTATCGGGCTACTGCCAATAAACTTCTAACGCTCCACTCCGATGCTGAAATTATTTCTTATGCAGACGACATGGCAATCCTATTCCATACTAGATCTTGGGAACAGGTGTATCATCTTCTCCGAGACTCTCAGTAGGAACCTACTTACTCTTAACTTGAAAAAAACAAAACTCCTCCTCATCACTTAACAATCAAGTTCCACACATGCTGCAACGATCACCTCCCACCACTCACAAATTGTACATGTACACCTATAGACCGCATTTCCTCCTTCAGATATCTAGGTATAACAATAGACGAAAAGGACATTTGGGCCCCTATTAAAAATTCGCGTGTCACGGTGGTTTTAACTTTGCTTTGTAGATCTAGAATTACCTTTTCATATCCTGAAATCGAATTTTAATGTTTTACTCCGGTTTCAGAGAAATCTTACTTTTTCGGGTGCTGAAATTGAGGTTATAACACAATACTTCTTTTTGTTTAAAATATATTTGGAAATAAAATAATATTATGGTAAGGATTAATATTGATTTCTCAATCAAGAAAACACTAGGTACCTACTTACATATTTAACTTCTCTTGCTAGATATAGAATATGGAAAGATTACTACCCCGTTTCTTAGCGAGTTCAGTGTGTGCGTTACCCAGGCAAAATGTTTTGCTTTAGAGAGATGAGACTTAAACAAATAATTAGTGTATCATGAGGAGCAATTTGTTTACTAATAGCAAAATTTGTTTGAATTGTAGTTTTTAAGTTATTTGAGAAAAACAAATTTTGCTGGAGTAACGTTTGAAACGTTACCCAGGCAAAATAGTCTTTCAAAAATTAGTTTCAGCACGGAACCAAATACATGAATAGATAGCTTTTGTTGCGTAGTAAATGTTTATAAATAGCAAAATTTGTGTGTGGTATAGTTCTTTAGTTATTTAAGATTTTGCTGCGGTAACGTTTTGGGATTTCCCAGATCTCGAAAACGGCTCAACGCAGAAGTTTGAAAAAAATACCAATAAAAGACCTCAATTTGTTTAAATTTGTTTAATCATTAGTTTTTGATTTGGTTGACGTAAACCAATGTAATTAAATGGTTTCAAAAATCAGAAGAAACGGGTTTGCAAGTAAACCAATACACTTATAACCAAATAAACAGCTGTAAAAAATACCCGTGGTTCGACGCTTGTTTACATCAGAAATATTAGATTTCATACTTTACACATTAAGAAGATAAAAACAAATTTGATTTATTTTAGACTGGTCGTACTTTAGCGATCAAATACGCAGTTCCCATAACATTAAGAAACATGGTATACTTTAAACAAATTAAAATGATTCCTGAAAATTCCGAGTAATTCCACTTTGCCCCACCAAGCCCGCCACCCTGGTGTGGCAAAGCGGACTGCCTAAAATTTTGCAGTGGAATATGCCCCACTATTCTGATTTGATGGGGCGGATAACACTAGCATAAACACTTTGTGGATTCTGCCCCACTAGGGTTGGCACCTCAGGATTTGTGTATGAAGGTTAACATGTATTTTTACATTTGTTTGTAAAAAAAATAAATGTATACCTATATCTGTAAGTAAAACGTTATTAGTGCTGGAAGCTTAGATTTAATACGTAGCGAAGTGGTTTAAATAAAAGTAAAAAATAAATAAATAATTTTAATGTACTATTTATTTCTGGAAGGAATCGGTTTATAAATCACAGATTAATTACCTTTTACAAATAAAATTTTACTAACTAAGATAAATCTTGATAATCACAAATTAAACAATGATTTGTACTTATGATATGTTCTTAAAACGAAACATATTTACTACATAACTATTCAAAATCACAGATTCTTCATCATTTGGTATACCTTTTACAAATAAAATCTTACTAACTAAGATAAATCTTGATAATCACAAATTAAACAATGATTTGTTCTTATGATATGTTCTTAAAACGAAACATATTTACTACATAACTATTCAAAATCACAGATTCGTCATCATTTTGTATGGTTTGTGTAGATATAGGTATTTTCTTACTGATTACGTTATAAATAAAAAAAATAAATTTAAACTATATATATACAAACAGCCACTAAATTACTTGTTACAAAAAATAGAATCACAGATTATAGAGTCACAGATTATAGAATCACACATTGATCGACATGGTATAAAACAGTCTTATGTATTACCTTATGAATAAAAACAATTTATATGCAAAAAAACAGCCACGAAATTACTTCCGGCTAAAAAACAAAAACTAAAATTATAGAATGATAAAATTTTACATAGCAAAAAGTCTTATTAATACAAAAAGAAACATCCTAACGAAAGTAGGTAAATACTGACTGTTGACAAAATAATTATCATAACAAACAGCCACTATATTAGTTTGAGTACTGACTATTTATAAGAATTAAAATCATAGATTTTGTATTTGTTTAGTTCACATTTTTTGGAAAAACTAAAATAGATTTCTTTTTTTTAGATTTTTTTTTTTTGGAAAACTATCTTAGTTTTTCCAAAAAATGTCCAACCGTAATGGCGCCGTTTATGAGCTCCATTTGGGCATCTTGTATATTCTGATCGTTTTGTATATATTTATCAAGGCGTAGCTTGGAAGGTTGGTTCTGCATAGATTTAACTATTGAAAGCGTTATGTCTTCGTATAAGACATTAAGAAGTCTTAATAAACTGGGGCTTTTTTTAAGAATTTTTTTGTTAAGTTTATTATGCCAACTTTCGAGGGCATTAGTTGTGCGGTGTTTTGCCCCAAATACGCACCACACTTTTAAAAAGTTATCTTTCAGCCAATTGCGCAGCATATATTTTCTAAATTCTTTACTTTTTTCGTCATCTGGGCTTTGTGCGGCTATGTAAAACCAACCTTCAAAAATCTTTTCTTCTGGTAATAAGGGTAAGACTGCGCTAAGCGCTACTTGTTTTCGCAAATATTTAGATTTTGTCAACCCTAACCCTTTCCCCTTTTTCCAAATTGCTTTACAAAAATGAAAAAAGCACCCTTTGATTGATGCTGATTTAAAGACATTTTTAAAACCAGTCATAGCCGCTGCCTCAAAATCCGACTGAAAACTATGTGGTTGCCAATCCGGAATCTGTGATTTTATTACAGAAAAGAGAGCGGTGTAAGCTTTGGTTGATTTAGTACTCATAAGAGCATATACTAATGGCACAATATTTGTTGTTTGTTGGGAGCTACCCAAATCAGCATGCAACGAATACAATTGTATGAACGGTTGTGGGCAACTTTTAAAAGTGCCATCGCCAAAAAAATGTTTGCAGGTTTTCATCAAATTCTTAGCATGCTCTGAACAAAATATAAAAATAGAAATATCTTCGTCAATATACTTGGCAAGTAAAAAAGAATGAAATTTTTCAGGAACTTCTATTTCTGATAATGTATTGTAATATATTTTTTTTACATTAGCATTTTTGTTTCTGTATTTATACAATGCAGACTTTACTTTACAAAATGGAGGAATTTTACTCACAATATTGCTGTTGCTACTTTCTAAATGTAAGGAAGCTACATTTTTGTCGTATGTTGCTTGAATGCTTGGTACGTCTGCTGAAGTGATTTCTCTCTTTATTTTCTGCATTAATTTTGTCACTTTGTTTCGGTCAAAATCAGGTTGACATTGGTGAGGTTTTTCGTTTAAAAGTATATTTCCCTGAAAACAAAAAAATGTAGGTATTAGAAAATATTTATAACATAGCACAACTTCAAGTAATATTATATGTATATGTATTATTATTATTTTAAATTGTATTAGACCCGTATTACTAAAAGTGAGTCAGTAAAAAGAATTACTAATAAGTAGGGACTTACTTTCACTACAATCGACCCATTGCACTTTTGTCTCCTTCTGTTTTTGCATTCCCAAATTTCAGATGCATTTTTGTACTTTCTTTTGAAATAGTATTGATGCCCAGCTCTAATAATACATTTTCCATCATTTATAAATTCAAGGCCAGTTTGCCCACTAGAACTTCCTGCTACAGAGTCTTCTGCCATTTTTGTAAAGCTGAAAAACACAAAAAATATCTTATTAAAAAAAATCTACACAAATCATCAGCATCCATGAAAAATAAATACGAAAATACTTACAATAAACTCAATACCACTCACCACCACTCCACAAATGCAAATGTCCGTCTATTTTGTAAACAAACAGAATGAAACAAAAAATGTCAGACAAGGACAACCGATAAGTCGCGGTGGGCGAGGCAGTGGTGAACCATAACCGGTTTAGTCATTTTTAAACTTAAATCCTTCCGATATTTTTATTACTTTCGAATGCATTTCAACGCATTTTTTTATTATTTAATAAGTATTTGATTTATTTAAAGATAAAAAATAATAATATGACAATAATACAAGTACATATCACAAGACTTAATAACTAGACTTAATAAATTAACATAAAACTATAACTCTCATAAAGCGTTTCTGAACGCATTCTTTCACAATCTGTGGTTACGTTACGTTTCGATACTAGTAATATAGTATTTACGATTTCTTTTAATAATTATTATTTAAATTATCCCTTTAGTAATAGTGTTCTCGTACATTATTCTTCGTTTTTTGTTATTTAATAGTTATCAACAGTGATAATGTATCAATTTCTGGGCAAACATCTAAATATATTTTTAAATCATTTAATGTTTGCAACGGATGGATCGGAACGTAAATGGAATACAAATAGCAAATGTCACAGCTATGTCAGACTAAATTGAATAAATACAGCAAAACTATATAATGTATTTAATTAAATCCAGGAAGATTTAATATGTGACAGTTTTTTACAAAAGTAGAACCTTAATACACTGTTTAAATAACCATTTTGATGTATTTAGATTTACGTTTGCTTTCTCAGACTTGTCAAATCCTAACGTCAGTGGTTACATTTATTTTTTTTACAAACAAATGTAAAAATACATGTTAACCTTCATACACAAATCCTGAGGTGCCAACCCTAGTGGGGCAGAATCCACAAAGTGTTTATGCTAGTGTTATCCGCCCCATCAAATCAGAATAGTGGGGCATATTCCACTGCAAAATTTTAGGCAGTCCACTTTGCCACACCAGGGTGGCGGGCTTGGTGGGGCAAAGTGGAATTACTCAAAATTCCTTCCTGTTAATTGCAGCTTTGAATTACGGCTCTAATGAAAGTTATCTCAAAAACAAGATTATGTCAGCAATTCTCTAATGAGCCGACCAAATTGAAAAGGTCACATAAAAGCGACCGCACCATACATAAGCGCAACCATCTGAAATGAACAGGATAATATAGATGTTTTGTTAGTACAGTTGAATACAAAAGTTTTCTGGTCAGGTTAGTTAAAATAATAAAATGGTTAAGATTCATTATTTTTATTTAAAAAATCAGTCTCATACAAATTATATGTATTGCTTTGCCTTAGCATCAACATTTTTAGAGAAAAATCACAGATAAGTTATAACCTACTTACTTAATTTTAATATTTGGATACATTAATAGTTTGTACAATTTTCCTTAGGAGGTACTAATAACGTAGGTTGATAGGTGGACTCCATTTCACCTCGACTCACAGTATGGCATTTTAATATGAGTTTTGTTACGTGTTACTTAGAGTGAATATTTTAACATTACATGTGACTGCCACAGGTGGATAACCCGTGAACCAATCATTGTCAAAGCGTCGTAACCTTCTTTTAACTTAATGTTGAAATATCCACTCTAAGTAACACGACATAAAGCTCATATTTCAATACCACAGTGTGACTTGAGTTGGAATTGAGTCGGCGTTGTGTGTGTAATGTGCAAAGCACATTTAATGTTTTTTTTTACAAAATATGTATTATCGGCTTGCCTATATTTCTTGCCCTTATGAGGGACGGTTTCGAGCATATTCTATAAAAAATGTATATAATCATAAAACTTTTAAATGAGAAAACAACAATATAATAAAAATCTTCCAACAATTATATAAAAAATAAACAACTTTTACACTTATGTACCTATTTAAAAATATAGGAAACAGTACAGTTTTTATCATTAATAACTACTAATATCACTCATAATCACAGATTCGTACCTAATTCAATAAAATTTGTGTGGTCATTGGGACCGTATAAAATTATGTGTTTTATGCTTCCAGTCTCTAACGTTTTAATTACCTACACTAATGAATATATAATCAAATGTGGCATTATGGAGTTTTTGCATTTCTGTAGTTTACAGTACAGATCATCGTAACATTCATATTGTTGAGTTTTCGTTCTGTAACAGTATGCTCTGTAATGTCCAATCAATGTGGAACTTGATGGTGGGTCAAAATCAATTACTGCCAAAATCATATACTGTTGGCCATTTAACTCTATATTAATGGGTATATCATTCAGGTTAACAGACATGTCATGTAGTTCGAAGAAAAGTAATGGTTTTAATTCATATGTAAAATATACATTTCCTGTCTCGCATACAGGACACAGTGAAACATTATCATTATTAATACACGATGTGGCAGATTCTTCCAAGAAGTCAATACCCTTTTGTGTTATAATATTTATATTTAAAGATATATATTTACAATCAATTTTCTTTGGTTGTAATGCATTTGAGCATGTGTCATTTGAGCAACACCTCTGTCTGGTGGCAGAAAAGTATATGTTGCTCATGAATACCTTGTTCTAAAATCATTGTTATATTACATTCACAACTGATAATATTTTGCTGTGACTTTGTTTTATCAAAAAGGTCAATCAATAGTTTGTCACGAAGTTCATATAATCTTTTGCAAGTTTTTCTCGTATTAGATAATACTTTTATGAATGTTGTTAAACCATCGCTAGCACTATTTAACTTTTCTCTGAAAGCAGGCCTGTCTTGATAAGCTACACCGAATGCTTGCGCGAGGGAATCAAAAGCACAAGTGTTTGTTATAAGTACCCTGTTTTGGTGTACATAAGAATATGCGACGTTACCATTCTGTAATATGTATATGGAGGTAGCTTTTTTTTATTTAGGAGTGGGTATGGTAAGTCCCCGCCAGTTTTCAACTTCTATAGGTTTATTTTGAAAAATTGATTGAATATCAAAATCTGACGTATCAGTTAGGTTCTCTTCTTCTTCTTCTTTTTCAACTGACTTCGGTGCAGAATCAGATATAATTAACTCTGCTGAGAATGAATCTCGTTTTTGTTCGTGTTTGTCTCTAATTTTTACTATTTTTCGTGAGAAATACTCATAATTTGTTTTGCGTTTTTCCTTTTTGTTTCTTAGTTTTAACCCTTTGACTGCGGACGAACATTTGCTGCGCCAAACGCCAGTGCGGCTAGCTACCAATGTTCGCGTGTTCGCCATAGAAAAACACACACGTTTGTGTGTGCGCCGCACTCGCGTTTTTTAGTCGAAACACAACGTGTGTGTTTTCCCGCAGTCAACGAGTTAAGGCCTGTTCTTCTTTGTTCTTAGTATTCTCGTGTAAAATTTGACTAGAGCTTAATTTTATGGTTCCGTTAATAAAACTATAATGTTGTATAAGAAATTCGTCTAACCGGACGCGTTCAACTTTGGTCTCAAAATATATAGTTTTGATGTCCTTAAAATGATTTTCTACATTTGAGCTGCTGGCATAGTCTTTGGCTCCAGGAAAATAATCAGTCATAATATTGCCCCACAAAGGTAATTTTTTCAAAAGTCTTTTAAGAGTGTTGTTATTTTCCGGCAAAAAAAAGCATTTTTCATTGGTGTAGATTCAATTAACTGTAAATATAATAGTTCTGTATTCATAATGTCATCATAATATTTTATCAAAGGCATAGGGCCACCGTGTTGCTCACTCTCTTCATCTTCTGTTACAAAATATATTTCTTCGGAACTGTCCTCTCTTTCATTCTTTTCAATTTCGTCTGTGTGTCTTAGATATGTTTTTATTTGGTCGCTCAATCGTTTCAATGCTTGTTCACATTTCGATGCCGTATAATCAAGATCGGTACTTATATATTCATGAAGAGATAGTGTGATTACATCTTTAATAATTAGTTTTACTTCGTCATAGCTTCGTGATTGTAGTATCAATTTGATGCAATTGATATAAAAATATTTGCATGTTTCAGAAGTCTTGTCAAAACAACTTTGTGTATACAGTTTTTTTTAAAAATGAGACTTATCAAGTCTGATGTAACAAGCAGGTATCTTGCCTTTTTTTTCCTCAACTATTGCAAAACATTGTCTTAAATAGTTATTCAAGTCCGTTTTCAAAAAGTTTTCGTTATGGCCGCTATTAAAGCAGAAGAATCATCACAAATTATTTCATTTGGAAGGACTCTTCTGTTTAACCATGTGCTTAGCCATGTGGCTATTGTTTCTGTTGTGTGTGAGTCAGAGCACATATAACAAATTGGAACACTAGCACCCAAGGTATATGCTACGATGGCATATAAGAAAACATGTTTGGGATTTTTATATTTTAAAAAATCGTTTGCTTCGGGTGGCTTTATTGGTTTAAATAAAGATCCAGTGGCATCAATAGACAGGATTTTATATTTGTCTTCCAAGATGTCATCGTAATATATACTTTGCTCAGTAGTCCAAAAATACAATATAAATGGAACAAGAGACATTTTTTTTATGAAACTGTCATACGGTGGGCTACAGGTCATGGCATACAGTGATAAAATAATATTTTTATCAAACTGAAGAGCGCTTCTAGCTTCATGCCGGTATTTCCTCAAATTTAATAATTTAGGCAAAGTTGGCGGTTCTTTTGGATTATCCATGCTCATAACTTCATCGGCCGTTGAATTTCGTACCCTTAAAGCCTTAATGTTTTTAAGTTTTTCTTTGTGCAGATTAACCCGGTGTGAAGTTAATTTATTTTTAATTCGAGGGTCATGCCGAAAGCCTTTTTTCAAATTTGTAAGAATAAGCGTTACTTTATAAGAATTATCAGCTGTTTCGGGGGATATTGTCAAGAACAGACTAGCTTTGCATTGCGTACAACTTCCTGTACATGTGATGTCGTTATTTTTGAGATCAGTAGGCACGTAATTGTTTTTAAACGAGAATGTGCATTCTAAATCGGTTTTAAAAAAATATATGATCTTGCATTTCGTTGGTCCACTTATTTTGTGCGAGATGGTGGGATTCAATAGGCGCAATTTTATAGTAGTCATATTTACTCATTTCAAAAGAAACTGTTAAATCAGAAGGAGCTTCTACAACTGCATGCAATTGTGTTCGATTATCTTCACAATCTCCGCGAGAATTAAAAAATAAAACTTTATTTCTCTTCGCAGATATTTGCAGGGCTGCTTTGCTGACTTCGTGATTAAACTGAATACGCAGTTCTTGTTGTATGTGGTCATAAACTTCATTTGAGATTGGGGGAATAGAAACATTAAATATATCTTTATATTTGGAGAACACAACTCTTAGGTCGTCAAGGGGCACTTTTACTTTTCGGCCTGCCATTTTATTGTACCTGCTGGTACTTCACTGGTATGTGTGATTTTCCGAATATAAAATGAACTGACATGAACAACGGTGTGAGTTGAGGCTTGCACATTCTGCTCCCGAAGCCATGAAGTGCAACTACCTGAAAAAAAAGCAAGGCACACATCACATTTACATTAATATTTTCATTACCTATCATTTTAAAAATCTAGTACACTTGTCTCGCCATTTGCGCAGAAAGACATTCGCACGAATGGATACTTGCGCATAAAGACATTTGCGAATGCACACTTCAGTAAAAAGACTGTAGGTGTACAGTACCTTCAGTCTTCTCAAGATATTGCGCGAAAGGACATTTTAGCAGATTAAAAAGGGTGTCGTTTTTAAGGTTGGGATCGCCAATTACCAATATGCGATAAATGCCGTAAAAAATCCAAGATGGCTAAAGATAAACCGCTTAAGCGCTTGCGCAGTGATGAGCTGGGGTTTGTTAGGCGTGGCGCCATTCCTACGCTTTGTTGTACGTATACTGAATTTCGTGTGATCTGATTGCAATTAATGTGTATATAAAGTACCGTGTATGAAACAGCACATGTCTAACTAGGTATTGTAACACTCGTGTATAATACCCCTCATTATACAAGTTTCATAAACTATCATTACCGAATACTCACCGGACTTGTCAAACACACTTCAATATAATTAAGAATAATACTAGATTCGTTAAAGCGCTTGAAACTTTATGACAGTATAGCTTAAACGTATAAAAACTGTATCCTTTTTGTTTTGTTTACGTTAAGTCTAAGAGCAATATCACAACGCGATTGCCTAGCATGGCGTAGGTATAGAATAATTAAAAGTTAAAGCCTACCACTGAGACCGCCACGTTGTTATTTTAGCCAATAATCACACACACAGTTTTAAGCAATAAAGAGATGAGTCTGTCGTAAAACAATAATATTTCATATTTTGCGCGATATTCTGGTTCAATATTTCCATGATAGCCATTGAAATGATAAAAAAACTATATACTATATTTTCCTAATTGTAATGAAGAAAATGGCAAAGTTTTTTTTTGTGCCGGGGCTAATTGTGTTTTGGGTCACATTTGACGAGTTTTCTTTATTCTGATTCACACCAAAAAGCGTACATTAATATACGCTGAATGACTATTTTATACTGAAACACAACTGTACTGTAAAATAAAAACATTTAATACTCACATCGTTCAAAGACGTCGTCGAACACACACACATAAACCACAAGCACTTCTCTCCAAAACACTTGGTTCACGACTGATTGTTTCATTGGTTCGGTCGGAGCTAGCGTACCCATAGATAGAGCGTACTCAACTACTCACAGCTAAAGAGTAAGTAAGACAAGGCATATAGCTGTTGCGTTGCATTGCACACAGCGATGCGCGCTGCTCTGACTAGCATCAAGAACGTTAAAACGTTTTTAGCGTGGCTTTGCGTTGTGGTATCAAAATAAAACATTTGGTTTAACAGAAACAACAAATTAAGTACTAAAAATATAGCTACATGTATATATGTTTGTATTGTTTTAAATCACACTATAAATTATACACTATGATATTACACTTTTATTAACTAGTAAAAATTGTGTAATATGGTACTGCACTTAAAAAATATTAAAAAATCGGCTTCACGAATAACGTTTTTCTGCTTAACTGTACAAAACATCGGTTACCAAGCTGCTAATTTGCGAAGATTACCCGTACGTACGGTGCAGTCGCTTTTACGTGACCTTTTCAATTTGGTCGGCTTATTAGAGAATTGCTGACATATTCTTGTTTTTGAGATAACTTTCATTAGAGCCGTAATTCAAGGCTGAAATTAACAGGAAAGAATTTTCATGAATCATTTTAATTTGTTTAAAGTATGCCATGTTTCTTAATGTTATGGGAACTGCGTATTCGATCGCTAAAGTACGACCAGTCTAAAATAAATCAAATTTGTTTTTATCTTCTTAACGTGTAAAGTATGAAATCTAAAATGTCTGCTGTAAACAAGCGTCGAACCACGGGTATTTTTTACAGCTGTTTATTTGGTTATAAGTGTATTGGTTTACATGTAAACCCGCTTCTTCTGATTTTTGAAACCATTTAATTACATTGGTTTACGTCAACCAAATCAAAAACTAATGATTAAACAAATTTAAACAAATTAAGGTCTTTTATTGGTATTTTTTTCAAACTTCTGCGTTGAGCCGTTTTCGAGATCTGGGAAATCCCAAAACGTTACCGCAGCAAAATCTTAAATAACTAAAGAACTATACCACACACAAATTTTGCTATTTATAAACATTTACTACTCAACAAAAGCTATCTATTCATGTATTTGGTTCCGTGCTGAAACTAATTTTTGAAAGACGATTTTGCCTGGGTAACGTTTCAAACGTTACTCCAGCAAAATTTGTTTTTCTTAAATAACTTAAAAACTACAATTCAAACAAATTTTGCTATTAGTAAACAAATTGCTCCTCATGATACACTAATTATTTGTTTAAGTCTCATCTCTCTAAAGCAAAACATTTTGCCTGGGTAACGCACACGAGTTCAGTATGCCAACCATGATTTGTAGTTTGTGTAGGAAGGGGCTTAATTATATAGCAGGTTTTATTAAAGTAAGCTATTCTATGGCTGCTTACTTTAAGAAAAAAAAAAAAATAGTAAAATAGTACGCAAATATTTATTCTTCGGCAAAAATATAATCTAGAAATTGCGCTGGGGCACTAATATCATTAAAACGACCCCAGCTTAAATACCACAATACGGTCATAGTGTGAGCGCAGCACCCTACTGTACGATTTCCCACTAAGCAACTACAATAATAGGCAATGATACTCTCTAAAGAATTTGCCCTATGTTGCTATTTACTTATCAATAAATACGTATAATAAATCCTGCTGCTCACATGTCTCGATTTAATTCTGGCCCTAACAAGATAATTGTTTTGACCTAATATTAAGGGCAAATCTTCTTCTATTAAATCATTACCTATTTCTATTCTATAGGTACCATTCGCCCGCACATGCTCCCCATAATAGGATCTTGCCTGTTTTAATTGGTAAGATCCTAAAGCAAATCTTCTTAATTCGATTAATGATAATCTTGGAAAGTTATTTAGATGGGGAGCACTGCTGTTTATGCTTTGGAAAATCGTACGTCTTCTATTTATATGTTCCCTTTGAATAAATTCCGATAAATAATTTATAGTATTTAATCTCGACAGAGCAATATTTAGGTACTCCACAGCATCGGGTCTATCATCAATCGTAGGGTGGAACTTATTCAAAAGGGAACAAGCTATTTTGAAATCAGTCATAAGGTGACTTGACGCTCTATTAAAATATTCCTGGCAAAATAGTTTAAAATCTCTTTTGATTCTCCCATTTACAACTTCTACCACCCACCGGCACATTGTTACACATCTAGATTTATTAGCCTGGTGGGTGGTTAATTGATTTTCGTTTTCCGATAATGACTCAGGCATATGAGTTTTATAATTATAACTTTCTAACTCAGGAATCACATCTCTAAATCCTTTGTCCAAAATAAATACATCACCGGGTCTAAAAAATGAGCGCATGGGGCCATTTTCAGAAGTAAATAAGGCACTCATAATGATGAATCATTTTTTGTGGCTTCATATGGCCCCACGCACTCTAAAATATAGCCATCACAGCATGGTATGAGATGGCATAATAAGAATGGCTTTACAAGATTGGCATATTTATGCAGACTATACGTCCTTTTTTGATACGAATAGTTACTGCTGCTTTGTACATAAACATATGTGCCATCACATATAACAATGGCAGGTTTCACATTTGAAGCCATGTTGGCATTTCCAAAAAAAACCCTCTGGTATGATTCTATTCCGTGATGCTACATTTTGGATAGATGTGTGATTTATTCCTATATGTCTAGAAACAAACTGTTCATTTAAACAATTTCTTGCAATATTCATTTTTCTTTCCAAAGTGGATCTTGGCATTTTAAAAAGAGTAGACAGTCTTTCATTACTATCACCTGTTCTAAGTTTTACTAAAAATATACAGAGAGGCATTGAAGGATTTGGAAAGTGATCATATAACATGGGGGTACAATTTAGGAGGTCATTGAACTGCTCTGCAGTAAGTCCTAACCAATAATGGCATAAAGAAGAATCCATTGAGTTTATATCATTAAAGTTTAACCCTTTGACTGCGGACGAACATTTGCTGCGCCAAACGCCAGTGCGGCTAGCTACCAATGTTCGCGTGTTCGCCATAGAAAAACACACACGTTTGTGTGTGCGCCGCACTTGCGTTTTTTAGTCAAAACACAACGTGTGTGTTTTCCCGCAGTCAACGAGTTAACTGTCTCTCAGTAGCTTTTTCAAGTTTTGAGCAAATATCATCTACTTGGAATCCAGTAAAATCGGAATATAGGGCTTCTAGTTCATCCCAACGATTGCTATTCAAATGATATCTGCAGATTCTTGCAGTAAAGGGAATATATACTTTACGATGTAAAAGCAAAACTTCCTTTATAGTGCCTGGTACTAAAAGACGTTCAGTGTTCTGGCAATTGTTGTTCATGAGGTGGTGGAACCGGCAGTGGAAGTGGTACAGGAATCACAGCATCTGCGATGCTATCAGTCGTTGGCGCAGACTCCACGGTGGGTCTGTCAACATCAACCGCCTGGCTCTGTATTTGTCTTGATGCAGCCTCCCAACAAGCACGACAAACTCGTTCCAAGCGCAAGACCTAAAATAATAAAATATTATTTTTATACAATTTATTTTGTACAATTTGTTAAATCATAGTAATTCTGCCAAGATAAAAACACTTATATGATGAGCTGGTGTCCATCTTAGTATAATGTTCCTTTGAGGACAGTCTTGACTAACCCTGTGAGTTCTGCGTGTTGCAATAGACATGCTGCATGCAAAACATATGTTGAGGTGTCCAAGAGCAGGGGATATAAGTGTGAGAGTTGTGTTTGATGAGGTCCGGTTTTGTAATAATAAATAACATTCAACACACAGGATATCATCAGACAATATCTGAAAAGGTAAAAGAAAAAAAAACAGTGAATTTCTAAGTAGGTAAAACATACATTTATTCATGTGCTTATTACAATAGCCTAGGTTTTCCCACAGATCTAAAATCCATTGCAAAATAGTTTTAACACAAATGTTAGATTATATTATAATAGCAACAAGAATAATGTAACCAGGATTTTGAAAACCCAATTGAAAAGAGTGCCATGGAGTTTCTTGCTCATTCTTCTCCATAGAGGCCTACCTCCGTTTAGGAACAAGCAACTAGCTTCAACTGTCTAACTAACTGACCGCTTTCTTGATAATTCAAAAGTGCCTGTAAATTGTCTAATTGAAATTAATGTTTTTACTTTGACTTTGTTTGTCATTATGATTACAAGGGAACAATTAAAAGTTCTATCCAGAGGATAGCTCTGAGATAAATACTTTTATATTTTATAAGTTATATAAATACTATATAACTTACAAAAAATAATAACTAAGCTTTACATATGGAAATAATTGTGAATAAAAAAATGTACATACTAAAATATGTAATCAAAATAATGTTTGTGTTCCTACATTCAACAGGGATGTCGAATTACAGGGGGTCGGCGGATAAGACAGGGGCCGGATTACCGGGGTCCACTGTATTGTGTGCATAATGGCTTAATAAACTTAGGACACACTAAGAAAAGTAATGGTAAATGCAAAGCTTTATAGCACACTTATAATAAAACTGTTTTAAAACCAATTGAAGGTTTACTGCCTGAATACAAGTCTTAGGTAGCTGTTTTGTTGGATGTTCATTTCTGTTAGAGTGGAAATAATAGAGATTTAAAGTTGACGATGATCACTTGCACACATGCTAAATGATCATATAAATCGCGTAAATGATACATTATAAACTTACCGGTGTAGGTGTTACCCAGGATCTCAGAAGGTATCGAAGGCATTGGTTCATCTAATTCTTCGATTTGACGTTTACGAAGATTAGGCGCCAAACGGAGGGAGCAATTGACACACCGGCGAGAGTGAGGGCGGTTCGCCAGGACTCTACCAGGTGTAGACATTTTTTAGGAGGAAAAAAGAGTCCAAATCTCACTTATACTAAATAGAGTCAATTTGTTCACTTATCACTAAAACAGGAGTCCAATATCTCAAAACAAATACACTGGAGGAACGTAACGCTCAACTCGTCAGCTTCAAATTAGCGATGGGCGTTGAATGAACGAACTAGTTAATTCGACCGTCGACGTACTGTGAACGAATCGACGGTTCACCGATACTGGATGGACTAGTTGAATCCGTAGACGGCTCAGACGCTTAAACTGAAACTCGGAACGTGACGACCGACGACGCGAGAACGTAGTCGATACATTCGTCCGATGAAATAAAATAATTGAGCAAACCAATTTGAACTTTAAGTAAAAGCGTAATTAAAGTTCAAATTTAGTAGTTACGTAGTTTCGCAATGCAAAACCTATTAATATTATTAATAGGTACCTACAGCACGCGGGAGACTAGACTACAGCGTACGTCACCGGTCCGTCGTGCCGCCGCCGTAGACTTCGTCACAACGTTTACCAAGTTAACTAGTCGACGAATTCAACTAGTTGATCGACTAGTCGATAAACGAAATTCAACGGTCTAGTTTCGTTGACGCAAAATACGTCGACGACCCATCTCTACTTCAAATTTTAACGAACAGAAGTAAATACGGAGGAATAAATTCAACTCAACGCAAAACTAACGGCACGAAACAATTTAATCGATTGACACATTGATTTGACAGATAGATCCGTCTCGGTGTGACCATATAAAATATTTTGGTAATCGATTTATAAATAATTAATTTACATAACTAAAAAGATAATTATAAACGCTAAAAACGCTTTATAGGTATGTATGGGGTTACTAACCTATGACCTAACCACAATAATGTCTGTGGGTAAAATATACTCTTTCAGATTATAATTCCTTCGTGTTTTCTTTATTTAGTTTTTTTTTTCTATTTTATTTGAACACTCGCGCCTAATCAGTTAAATGAGACTGTACTATTAGCTTAGTATTACGACCGGATTATAGCTATTGCATTGCAGTGTCTCTGGTCATTTTCGTCGGCGGATTAATAAAATATCGATATTTACTATCGATTACAATTATTTAATTTATATAGTTTGTCGTCTGGCAACATTTAGGTTAAGTTTTAATAGTGGAACTGGCATAAAATCAATAGACGTAAATTAATTATGTTTCCCAATGCAAGGGTAAAAGAAATGTTGTTAAAAAAAAACGCGAGCATGTAAAAATACGACTTAATTTTTGAGAAATAAATAGTCTTGACATGGCACCAAAAATAAGGGGCCCATTGATTGTCATTCTCCTTTGTCATTTAAATTAAACCTCACATTCACTTGCTTGCGGGTCGCGTCAGGAAACTCATTAATGTTATGAAAAAAATTACGAGACTGCACACCGATTCAAATTCTCCGAACAATATATTGTTCGGTCTCTGTCAATCGGTACTCCAGTATGGAATATCCGTCTGGGGCGGAGCTGGGAAAAGCTCTTTCATCAAAATCGAAAAGGCTCAAAGAGTCTTCATCAGAGTGATGCTCAAAAAATCATTTCGGTTCCCGACAGATCTGCTATTCGATGAGTTTCCAGTCCTCCGAGTACGTCAGTTATATTTTCTCAGTGCCACCCTACATGTTCACGAAACCATAAAAAACAGAGCTTACTACCAACACCTACTCATAAAACGTATTCCACATGTCCCTATTCCTATTGCAAACAGTCTTCTCGCCAGACGCTGCCCCTCATACTTACACACACATACATGTATACAATAAAACAAGTAAGTACTGTGATATCAAAGATCCACCACCATAAACCTACCATTCATGTAAAAGAATCACAAAAAGTTAGCTTCTCTCCCTGTCACACAATGAAACCGAGGCATTACTAAATTAAATATAAATATATATGAGGAGTATATGAGAGGAGTTATATATATATATATATATTTGCCCTTGACTGCCCGAGTGACATGTCAAATTTTTAATCCGTATTTTAAAATTTGTTTTAATTAATATTTAAGTAAAATTAAGGTGTAATTTTATATCTATAACAAATATAAGTGCATAATAAACCGGGATTATTGTTTTCCCGTAAAAAAACAAAGTAAAACTTGAGTGTTTGGTTATCCACCGTTACCGGTAACCTATTTCGAACAGCTGATGTCAACCTGCGGATTTAATCGGGGAGTATTGTTTACTTTTATTTTATAATAGTCATAATTTAGCACACAATTGTCACTTAAGTTAGTAACACACTCTCATTGAGTTCCAGTAGAATTTGTTTTAATTTAATTGGTAGGTACTCCACTAAGTCTTCATCATTTGTCTTCACACAGGAGAGGAAACTTGGTACCTATCTTAAAAACGTTAACTGTTGTAGGAGTATACTGATCAATACAGTTTACCTAATTTACATTGTAGTATTGATATAATAGTTTAAACTTTTATCATAACATAAGTACTAGGTACCCACAAAGGGAAAAGTGAAATTAGTTAACTTTATTTAATTATTGTAACTTTGCATTTCAAGTTAACATAGTTGTTGATCATCAATCAGCATCCTGCCTCACTTCTTCTCCACATATAAACACTAGCTATCTTATTGTATTTTCACTTATTTTCTTTCATTTCACACACCTTTCCTACTTTTGTCTATTCGATTAGTTCTCACCGTTTCTTTTATTCTAATTTCAGTAACTATTCCTGTAACCATGTCAGTGATGACCCGTAAGGCTACTGCTCAGGTTATGGAGGTTAAATTAAGAACGGCCCTCGAAGAACTTAAGGCTTCAAACATCTAATGCCAACAACTGCTACAGGAGAGGGATGACTGTGAAGAGGAAGTCAAGTCAATCATTGACAAAAATACAAGCCTGAAGCGGGAGCTAGTGGACCTTCATCAGCAATTCCTGGATGTTGTCGATGAACGGGACAAACTGCGGGTGGTCACCGACGGGTTCAATAATTGTAGCAATTTGTATGAGGAGGCGTTGTGTAAGGTTAGGGACTTGGAAGAAGAACTAATTCATGCAAATGCACGAATTACAAAGTTGCAAAAGGAAAAAGTATGTACTCAGGCAAGAGAAACAGACCACTTATATAATGAATTAATTAAAAGTAATTGTAACCCAAATTCCTTAATAACAATAGACCTCACTGAAGATTCTTTAGTAAAGTATAATAATAGTAGCTACACAGTGAGTCAAAATAAAATTAAAAAATATGCTAAGTTCAACAAGATTATTAAAAAATGCAATAAATATAAGAAACAACAAAAACACTATTCCAATAATATTAAATTAAGGAAAGAACGTGTTTTTCTTATTAATAAATTAAATAATTTTCAAATAAAATTAGAGGACAGTAAAAACATTTATGAGGTGGACACTCAACGCCTTCAGTCAGAAATTGAGGTGCTTGAACAGTCACTACATTCACTTCATATAAAATATGTGACATCTGAAAAACAAATAAAAGAGCACATCCTTGCCACAAATAAATTAGTGGAGATGTGTAACTCCAATGCAGACCAAGTGGACCCGCTGCCTGTCAGCTCCACTCTAGGTACCATCCAGGAGGAATCTTATCTTGAGGCTCTCCAGCCTGAGAAAGACAGTAGTTCTATACCTTTTGATAAAGTTTGACTTACTAAGAGGGAATGTTACAGTCTGTCCTAATGAATTTAAATTTAAACACATTAACCCTGTGGTCGTTTTAAAGGCTTTTAAACAGCTTAAGATCAAGGCTACCGAAGATCTGTGGGGCATGTCTACTAATGTCTGTAAATCTATTATTGAGACGATAGCACCCTATTTAGCTTTAATATTTAATCTGTGCGTAGACCAAGGGATATTCCCGGATTTAATGAAGTACAGCAAAGTTATACCGCTCTTCAAATCCGGAGATAGCAAGGACACCAATAATTACAGACCTGTTTCGGTTTTGCCGGTTTTCAGCAAGGTGTTTGAAAAAGTGATGCTCAATCAAATGCTCAATCATTTTAACTGTAACAACATCCTACACGATCAACAATATGGTTTCACCAGAGGACGTTGTACTACTGACGCCGGTGTTACTTTAATTAAGCACATCTTTAATGCATGGGAGGACTCACAGGATGCCGTTGGCATTTTTTGCGACCTCTCTAAAGCGTTCGATTGCGTGAATCACGAAACACTGCTCCTAAAGCTTGAGCATTACGGTCTCGGTGATCTAGCACTTAACTTAGTAAAATCGTATTTGAATGATAGACTACAGCAAGTTCAAATAAACGGTGTAAATTCATCAAGCTTAAAAGTAAAGATGGGCGTTCCGCAGGGTTCAATATTGGGTCCGTTCCTCTTTTTAGTATATATAAACGATTTACCTCATTTACTAGAAAACCAACCACAAATGGTGTTATTTGCTGATGATACTTCACTCATTTTTAGAGTAAATAGACAAGCACAGCACCTTGACGACGTAAATAACGCTATGCTTAAGGTTCACAATTGGTTTACTGTTAATAATTTAGTGTTAAATGAGAAAAAAACGAAATGTATAAGATTCGCTTTACCTAATGTTAGAGGGAGTAAATGTAACGTTATATTGAACAAGGACATGCTAGAATTCGTTGAGAAGACAGTTTTTCTAGGGATTACGCTCGATTCAAAGCTGCAGTGGAGTCCCCACTTAACATCTCTTGCAGGGCGGTTAAGTTCAGCCGCTTACGCTGTCAGAAAAATTAGACAATTAACAGACGTGGATACCGCGAGACTAGTTTATTTTAGTTATTTTCATAGCATCATGTCTTACGGTATTTTGCTTTGGGGACGAGCTGCAGATATAAATTCTATCTTTGTTCTGCAAAAGAGGGCTGTCAGAGCCATCTATAATCTTGGCAGACGCGAGTCTCTAAGGGAATTGTTCAAAAAAATTAACATCATGACGGTACCTTGTCAATATATATATGAAAACATTATGCATGTTCGAAAAAATCTTCATCTTTTTAAGAAAATTAGTGATAGACATGATTTTAATACTAGAAATAGGAACAAATTAGATCAACCAAGTTTCAGATTATCGAAAGTAAGCACTTCTTTTATGGGGTACTGTGTAAAATGCTATAATAAAATACCACTCGATATTCTCCAACTAAATGAGAGAAAATTTAAGACATGCATAAAACGCACACTATGTAATCAAGCATATTATAAGTTAGATGATTATATCATGGACAAAAATGCTTGGCTAAATGCTAGTCCTGCTCCACAGCCACTCGGGCTCACTTAATAGGATTTTTTTTTTTTTTTTTTTTCTTAAGAGAATGATGTTTCTTACCCTTTTTTTATGTCGACCTGAATAACTTTTACTGTTATCAGTACGATTACTTTTTATTTTATTTTTTACATATCAAAGTCATCCATCGAATAAGTACACTAAGTGTTAGTATTGTATAATTTAATATCATTTATTTCAATTTTGTAAATGTGAGTACCATGGAGCATTTTTATTTATAGTAACTTTACTATGTGTTTTGACTTAATAAGCATGGCAGTTGAGAGCTTGTCATGCTCACTCAAATGTCTCGCTGATGGTGGCGCGTGTGTTGGATCATTTGGCTCCCTCCATAATGGTTGAGCTAGGTGGTGCTGATCCATGCGTCATGCTCGTGAACGAGTGCTGTCAGTTGGGATTGGTCATCTCTTAACTGCTATGGCTTTTTTTACTACCATTTTATACTTATTCATCTCCATTGTGATCACATATAGAATCGACAAGAATAATGTAACCAAGATTTTGTAATAACCTAATTTAAAAGAGTGCCGTGGAGTTTCTTGCTCGTTCTTCTCCATAGAGGCCTACCTCCGTTTTGGAACGAGCAACTAGCTTCAACTTGCGGACTAACTGACCGACTCTTTGACAATTCAAAAGTGCCTGTAAATGGTCTAATTGAAATAAATGTTTTGACTTTGACTTTGACTTTGACTAACTCCTCACACATAAATCACACTCACAACAGTCACAATCTCACTAGCACACCATTTCAACATCACACTCACACCTCACCTCATCATAACACACACCTTATCTCGCCATCACACTCACACACCACAACCACATGTATACACTACAACACATTGTTTATAATATTTTGTTTTTATTTTGTGTTTTCACATTTTTTTAACTTTTAACTTTTTCATTTATTATATAAATTTTACTTCTCTGTATATTGTCAAATTTCTTGATTTTTGACCTAAGCTAACGCAACTCTGGCCCCCAAGATACAGGCGCCGCGCCGCGCCGCCTAGTTTGGGGACCACCGTACAATTTACGCATGATTTCTAATATATAGTTACATAATGTTAAGTTCTTTAAATAAGATATCTTATATATTGTAACTATAAGCCAATAAATTTTATTCCTATTCTAAACAAAAATATATGCTATAAACTTTTGCTTGATAACATATAATTGACAAATAATTCATTTTTATTTAATTTTATCTTATAAAACCACTTTTGGAATAAAAACGTTTTAAATATGGAATAATGAAGAAAGAAAAAAAAGATATTATTTATATTAGGTTAATTATTTTTTTAAAAAAGGATAGGTTAGGTTAAAACTGTGACTCCCCTACACGAGCCGTGCGAACGAAGCGAGCGGTGCCGCGGCAGCGGCCGGCGATTGCCAGAAACGACAATATTATTTGGAAAGAAATTATTCACATCTACTGTACCTATATTACTGCAATAATAGTTAAATGGAGGTTGTTCAGTAAAATTATGCAAAACAATACCATCATGATCCCTATGTGACTGGTTTATAAATTGTGTCATAAATGATATTTAGTATAGACGTCATTTTTGCAAAAGGATCTAAATATGAAATGAAAAATGTTTAAATGATTAAATATCATCTTCATCTAAAGCATTCGTAAATAGAAGCATTTGCCAAATAAATGTTTGTAAAGCGAGTGTTTATAAAATAAAACTTTTGCGAAATAAGTTGTTTGTTAAATAAATAGTATACGAAACATTGTTTGTCAACTGAAAATTTGTCAATGGTGTTTTGGTAAAACATTAGTGAACCTTAAAACCATCTAGGGACACACTCAATTATACACATAAAAATTTATCCAAATCAGTCAATCCATTTAGGAGTGAGTTAATTGACACATACAGAAGAATTATATGTTTAAACTTTATAAATAAGTATGTATTGTTGTTAAAAATAAATTGATTTCACCTGTAATATCTAGCGGTACCATTCATATGAATGGTTGGTTAGAGGTTGAAGCTGGTTCCACGGTTTCTGGACTTTGTAACTGCCCTGTAAATATATATTATACATATTATATAACAAAAAAATAGGTACCATTTATTTTGTTTACATCCTTATACATTATGATTTGATTGTTTATTAACAGGCAACATTGCTGCAGAATTGAATTTGACAAGTGTGTGCTTGTAACTTCTATTTTAAGAAATAGTTTGGAATCCACCACCTTTTCGTCTTTTTTTCTATTAGCACTTATAGATACAGCACTTATGATTTATTATTACTATTATTATGTAAGAAGCACAAAGCATAAATGCTTCCTTGGGTGACATCCTAGCAACAAAGTTTCTGAAACAGTGTTTACAGTAAACTTGGTGATAAATTTGTGTAAACAGTTTATCAACAAATGTTGCCTAATGAATACCCGGCTTTATATTTGATTTGTTCAATAAACTGTTAATTTATTTTTGTTTACATATACATTGTCAATTTTTTACATTAGTTTGTGATAATTATAATTATCAATGGTCATGGTATTGTAGGTATGTAAAATAGAAATTAGTATGCTGTTGTTAGGCCTAAGATTGATCCACAAAACTACCAAACCAATATAATTTTCCAAATCAAAAAAATCTAAATTAATAGGTACAAATAGGTAGGTAGGGTAGCTACCTTCACTATAATTATCGAACATAACATAATTGTCTAATCACATTCCTAATGCTCAGAATCAGATCTCCCTTTGTGAGGGAATGCAACATTATACTCACCTATTATGTCCCTACACAAAATTGTAAACAGTTAAAATTACAATTTATCAATTATGGCCGCTACCAAAGAAAGAATATCATAGCAAAGGTTTATATGAATTAATGTTACGGAGTTAAATCAAAGGCCTTACCAGGCAAAAGAAGCATTGGGACTGCTAATGCACTCAAGCAATTATTTCGGTTTCTGTGTCTGACGCTAAAGTATATGTATAACACAAATTCTCTTTTCTTTGTAATAATCAAAATCAGATGATTTTTAAGTTTCCCACCAACAAGACTGACCCAAGTCTTATATTACTCAGGAAATTTAACAGCATTTGGGAACAGATGCATTGGCACCTCTGTAAGTAATTTAATAGATGTTAATTATATTTTTATGTGGACATTATCATTATTTTGGGAAGTGTGTGTATGTCAACACTAAAAGATGAAATGTCAATTTGGAACAATTATGTAGCATTGATTCATTGATCATTGTTATGGTTAAATAGGAAAGAGCTTCAACTAAGACAGGAAGCCGTTGTTAAGCAGTTGGATTGTCTAGATAAAAAAAAGGTGTAAAAGTAGTGTCTACAGATGAAAAACGTAAATTGACTTATTGTTATATATATATAGAACTAGCTTTAAAACCATTCATCCCTTAATCTTTCTTAAGCGATGCTCGCGTCAACAAATCGCTAATGTTTGGTTGGAGAAATTTGGACCGTACCTTTAACTTAAGATATTTTGAAGATACGGTCGATGCTAGTAGATACTAAGCACGGTAAGGTAAGGTATGATAAGGCAAGTCGGGGAAGCTGTTGATTTGCCTCTGAATATTTTCACACTAAAATAACTAGTAAAATAGAAAAAAAATAAAACATAAGTACACTTAATAACTTACCACTGCGCGGACAACCAATTAAGCAGTCATTGACCAGAAGTTATTATTTATAATAAAAATCCAATACAGTACAAGCAGGCTGTACAATCTTAGAACATTGTACCATGCAATGATGCAACTGGGCGAAAATAATGATACCAAATTGAAAGAGCACCGTCATCTAGTCCACAAGTCCTGCTATGTATGCCTTTTTAATTTTGTTGTATTATAAAACCATGTATATCCCGTTTGTAGATACAGATGTCGCTTGTTGCTGCTAACCGACTAAATTGAAAATAAGGTTTCCGTTTATTACAGCTGTAGTGACGAAGTGACTATTTTATTCTTGAATCATTATAATCCTTATGGTGGGTGGATGCAAAATGTTACCATTAGAAAAAAAAAACTTTTTGGTAGTTTTATTTTTTCATCATTGAATTAATTTAATTACCAATTTTATTTTAATATTTTAAAATAAGGTTTAAGGGTTAATTTTAAAATGAATTATAAAAACTGCCACAAGTTTTAATGCAATTTAAACTCTAAAACCGGATCTAAACAACAGAGATGTGAATTATTTGAAATGCAAATACAAAATGCAAAATACCTATTTCTATTTTATATTTGAAATACTTTTTTACTAAATGTATTTTGTATTTTATTTGAAATACTTTATATAAATATTTATTTATAAAATACAAAATAGTTTTGTTATATTTTTAATTAATTTTTCCAATTTTTCACTTAAATCCAAGATTACCTTATTTATGAACGCACTGATCGTGATCGTAGTGTTGTCATGTCATTGTCAACTAGAACAATAATGCCAACATTGTGACCCGTGCGAGCCAGAAAAAAAACATTGCGCGTCAGTCCAGTGTTGCAAAAGTTCCCGATTTATCGGGAGATCTACTGATTTCGGCTATTGTCTCCCGATATCCCGATTTAGCGACCCAGTCTCCCGATTTACTGTAGTTTCAAACAAAATAATGTGAAAGGTAATTTTCTAATAAGAAAACACTAAAATAAACCTGCTAACACAACCAATGCACGGGGTATCCCCAAAATTTTTTGCACAACGTTTGAATTTAACAGTACAGTGTCTATGGTTAGCAAATTACTCTGAAATACCTTAAAACAGAATTCACTGAAGGTGCCTGATTTGTTTTGAGCAAATGATCGATAGAGATACTTGCTTCTTTACATAGTTATCGTTCCGTTCAGTCACTTGTTTACTTAAGTGTTTAGTGAAAAAAACTGATTAATTTTGATCAAGTATGAGCAGTATGAAATGTGGTGATGTTTCACCCATTTTTGAAAATATTTGTTATTTTGTATTTAAAGTTATGAGTTTGTCACACTCATCTGCAAACATTGTTTTCATATATTTAGATAAATACTAAACAGAGGAATAAACTTTCCATTGAATCAATGGTAGGGCTTCTCCACACATAAAAGATTTGTGGAAGAAAACAATCAAAATTGTTATAATTTAAATTTAAATAATTAAATAATTATGAGAAAATGTTCTCAGAAAGAAGGTAGGTATTAAGATAATATAAAATAAATAAATAAAAAAAAATAACTTATTATTGACTACATTGCGTTACGAGATTTTGGTAACCTAACTGTTAGGTAGAATGAATAGGTAAATGGTAATGTAATGAGTCATATATTAAATGTTCCAAACGTATGTGGTATCCATCACGTCTAGTTTTCAAGGTTACATGTCAATTATTATTTCTACTACCCTCACTTTACGCTTAAAAGAAACAGTTATTATAATTATTATCGTGTTAATCTGACTTTCTTTTATTTCGAATAAAAATCTCCCGATTTTTCCCGATTTTTAAACGGCAATTTTACCGATTTTAAAATTTTCACTTTTGCAACACTGCGTCAGTCAACTGTCAAACAAACTTGAGGTCAAACGAATTTAAAAACAACAACAATCAAAGGCGTGTTCGTGTGTTGATTACTAGTTTTCTTTGTGATTTTGCTGAGTTTTCTTCGCTTGCTGGATATAAATAAATAAAATGTAAGTAATACATTACTTTTATAAATAATTTTTAACTAAGCATCAAGTAGTTAAGTATCTAGTTATTGTTATTTTTTACTAGCCTAACCTAAAATAAAATTTAACCGATATCGACCAACGTTTTATAGTTGACCACAAATCACAATATCGCATTATTCGTGCCCTCGAATGTTATTATTAAATTCATGGATTTTACGTTTTTATTGAAATAACATTTATTATTTATTATACACTAGCTTCTTACGACAGACGTTGTCCTGTCGTAAAAAAAGTTAATGTGGCCGTTGAGTTTACTCAATTTCTTTATTTTATCAAGCACCGTTCTTAATTTTCACCGTACCTCAAAAGAAAATAAAAATGGAACCCTTTTAGGATCACTTTGTTCATCTGTCCATCCGTCTGTCTGTCAGCCTGTGTATGTCTGTGCCAGCCGTTTACGCGTGATGATGCCGTGTCCAAGAGATTCATTTTTATATATATATTGTAGGTATAGTACATGTAAGTGATATAAAACCTCTTATTTTTTCAGGGACAAGAACATTCCATTCATATTAACCCTAGAAGCCTAATCTACGTCTGCGAGGCGTACACGAAATCGAATATCGTTTGTATCTTTCTAACGATTGAAGCTAGCGCGTTGTGCTCTTTCGCCAACTCAGTGGTCGCCGGGAGCTAGCTTACGGTGCCCGTATCGTTAAGGTAAGTCCCGCCATTTTTGATTTATAGAAGTATTGCACGCGTGCGAGAGGTATGTTTAGGCTTTGCGTAACTTTTAACTAGGTTTATGTGATTTTACTATTGTTCGTTTTTCGTATATTTTATATTTTCGGCGTTGTTTCAGATAATATTAAATATGTCACGGTCTCAAGGATTAGAAGGAGACGATATTTTAGCAATCCTAAACGAGGAAGATGATCCTTCTTTGGAAGATTCGGATTCCGAAGTTGAGGATGACCAGGTTATCGACGACGTTCAAAGCGAAGATGAAAATAGTTATGTGACTGAGTATGTTTCGTCTTTACAAGAACCTGCTTCCTCTGAAGAAACCGACCCAGCCCCTGTTCCAGAAGATGGTCCATCATCTGTCGCTGACCGTGTTTCACCACCTGCCAACTTGTGTTCGTGGTAATACTCTTCGAGGTAATAATGGACATATTTGGTCGACTGTCAAAGCTCAAACATCTCACAGAACGGCAGCTATGAATATAGTTCGCACCTCTCGAGGTCCAGCTCGCATGTGCAGAAATGTTTTTGATCCTGTGCAAATATTTAACTTATTCATCACTAATGAAATTATATCTGAAATTGTGAATTAGACTAATGTTGAAATGATCTCTAAACGCCAAAGGATAGGAAAAATTATAGCGACTCATAGAGATGCTACTGATTTAGAAATTCGTGCATTTATTGGGTTATTGACTTTGACTGCAGTCATGAAGGATAATCATCTTTCCACGTGGCGAGCACAAGGTTGATATTTGTGTAGACTGCTCTTAAAGTTTACCTAGTCTTTTGAAGTCTGATTAGTTTTAATATTTGGTCTAAGAATAACTAATTAGCGTTAAAAAAAGAAAATTTTCTATGAAAAAATAATATGTTTCTGTTGATTTTGAAGAAGTTAACTTTTTTGTTAGAATTTATTCACCTAGTTTTATTTTTGTAATAAATAACTGTGATTATAGTAATTATTCATAACAGTGTTGTTTAATTTTAGGATATTACCCAATTTAAATTTCCAATACAAAAAAAAAAACTAAATAAGGCTATTTTACATAAAAAATTGAATTATATGTGTACGCCTCTGAGACGTATGTTAAGGCTTTGTGTACTTCTGAAATAGATTAGGCTTCTAGGGTTAAAACACTTCTTCAAAGACATTACAAATGATCCTGGAAGTGACGTAAATATATCTGGAACTTGCAAAAAGTGTTCGAAAACACTAAAAGGAAGTTTGAGTTCTACATCCAACTTTTTGAACCATTTAAAAGTAAGTAAAACTAAAAATTTTAATTGTATTGTATTTTGTTAAACAAATTATTTCGATTTCAAAACTGATCAGCCAATAAATAGGATTTTATTTAATATGAAATAATATAATCGCAGATATTCTATGCTTTAAACTATTAATTATACTTTTGCAGAGAAAAGGACATGCTGATATATTAGCAGAGTATGAGAAACTCAAAATCCAACATAACAGGAAGAAAAAAGGTGTTGGTGATGCTGGTGAGGGATGCAGTTCATCTAAAATATTGAAACAATCCACTCTTCCAGCTATCTTACCAAAGTCAGTTAATTTCGACAAGTTACTTGTGAATTTTTTAGTGGATACCATGTCACCTATATCAATTGTAGAAAATGAATCCTTTAAGGCTCTAATTGAAGGTGCACAGCAATAAAGTGTTCCACCGAAAATAATGTGCAGGCAAACATGTAATAAAAAAATTGCAGAACAATACACAGAATATATAAAAAATACAAAAGAACAATTCAGAAAGGTTGATTTTATATGCACCACAGCTGATATATCAAAGCTTTTAGAATATATGGACAAGATTCAGATAGAGAAATAAGTGAAGGAACTCTTATCCAAAATATTGATGTAATGCATGATATTGATAATATTGACGACGGAGATGATGATAATGTGTTAACCTTAAGACAATTTCCGTAGTCATTTGAAGAATAAGAAGAGTTGCAACAGCCTAATCATGAAAGGTGTGCCACACACACATTACATTTAATAGCTTCACAAGATATGGATAAGGCTAGATCCCAAAGTAATTCATACAAAAAAAATTATGATACAGCTATAGCAAAATGTCGAGCAGTTTGGAATCTATGTTCGAGGTCTCCTAAAGCCTGTGAAATATATCAAGAATCAACTGGAAAATCCCCTACTTCTCCATGTCCAACAAGATGGAATTCATACTATAATTGCATTCAAGATCTATTGGCAGTAAAGGATACCCTAAATGAAACTTTAAAGAAACTAGGATTGGCCACTTTTAAAGAAATCGAAATCAAATTTCTTCTTGAATATGTAAGCTGTTCAAAGCCTATTGCTGATGGCATCAGAAGTTTAGAAGGGGACAAAGATACTTACTATGGATGTCTTATACCAGAACTGATGAGAATGCAAAGAATTCTAAGCAGTTTGAAAATGGATAACCTTAAATATTGTGATGTATTGATAGATGTTATTAAAGAAAGCCTTAATAGACGTTTTGAGAGATTTCTTAAATTAGAAGAGCCAAAAGCAAAAGACGGCATAATAGCATCAGTATCTTATCCCTTTTTCAAAATGAAATGGGTGCCAAAAGCCAACAGAGAATACATCAAAGAAGTATTTGTTTCAGAAGTGAGAAAGATAAAACAAGAAGACGAAAAGAGTTCCCAAGTCCAACATACTGACTCTGATAAAAAGAAGGAAAGGACAGAATCTTATTATATGTTTGTTGAGGACTCTGATTCTTCAGCAGCCAGTGATAATGTTAATACTACTACAACAGATCTGGAAACTTTACAATATTTAAAAGATGAAGACAATACCTTAGAATCCTTGAACAGGTATCCAAATGTAAAAAAACTCTTCCTTAAATATAATACCTGCTTACCGAGTTCTGCCCCTGTTGAACGACTGGGTGGATCCGCCGTTTTGATTCTTATTTATTTTGTTTTTTTTTTTTAACTGATCAGAAATGCTTGCTAAATGTATTAAATATAAAGACTTTTTAATAACCTTTACGAAAATACTGAAGGCACTAAAATTCAACGAGCGAATCAGAAGTTATTGATTTTTAAAGTTATTTAATTGAAATGGTAATGACGTCTATAGTATTGTAAATACTTTTCTTTAACAGTAATGACGATAAGTTAATGGGAATGATGAAAAAGAATGAATAACACATGTTACTGCTTGATTCAATCACTATAATCATAATAAAAAATCACAAATCAACGATTGATATGAATGTATTGATAAGTAAGTTAGAGTTAAGAGCATAAAAACAACCAAAAGCACCGAATGGCATAACAACAAATAAAAAAAAAATCTAGAACCATAATTCTTCACTGATTAAATGATTTTTGGATAATTCTTTGGAAATTTACTCATTCGTACAACTAGTTTACTTAAACTACGTTTAGTTATAAAACAAGTTAGGAACAATCGTTAAAGCTCAGTAAAATATTTTTTTTGATTTAAGGAATTAAAAAAATTATACATATGTAGCCTAAACAAAATTTGCAAAATTGACTACTAATCTTTGACAATCAATATTATCGAGAATATTAGTTTTTGGGTTTTTTAATTATAATTCTTTTATTCGATAAAATCTTTATATTAGAAGGTCCAGCAACACAAATATTATCTGCTACAGTTGATTTGGACGTCTGCAGCGTATTGGTAATATTTGCGAATACTTCATTGCCATAATGTCTCTGTAGCTATTAGGGGTACCACTTCAGTATCAGGAATAGGAGAAGAGCTCAAACTTTCTGTTATTTTCAAAAAACCAATGTGTTTCCCATGGGTGCATGTGATTCCGCAGTCACATTCGAAGCAGCTTGCATTTCGAAATGTTAAATTTGGGATTCCTTTTTTCCACAACACTTGGTGGACTTCTAGTGTCCCTCTAAATGGCTGTAAGTTCTCTGGGATTTTCTTCTCTATCTCTCTGATGCTCTCTTCCGTTACATCAATCATGGTCACATTGGTTATATTTTCTCGGCACACATGCATAAATTGGTCATAGTTGCCTACATCAATACCATGATTGACACAGGAATCAACTGTTCTCTTTATTGTTCCCCCCACACCATCGGCAGCGCCCTTGCCTTGACCGGCTTCAGTATAGTTCCACGTTATGATGTTTATTTGTGGGAATTCTTTGTGAATTTGTGGAATCATATAAAATATGTATTTATTCCTATACTGGGAAATCGGGGAATCAGTTTGAATATGTAAGGTATCTATAAATGGGTTATCTTTAATAGCTGTTCGTATCAAAGGAATGAAGTGTGCCCAAACAGCTGGAGCATCATGTCTCAAACAAGAACTCGTTGTACAAAAAGATTTTGGTTTTGTTGAACTAGTTCCAAAATCAAAACTGTATATTATGGCTGTGTAAAGGCTAAATTCTTTTCGACTTCCACCAAAATGCATGGATTGTATTTCTTTATTAAATTTTAATCCATAGTTTTCAGAAAAGTCTGCGTGAATTACAGCACAGTTTACAGGCATCGAATCCTTTAATTTTTTCATGCTGATATATTGATTATGGATTTTGTAAATATGTTTAAAAAGTGCTGGTAAACTTGCAATCAAAGCATTAATTATTTCTCTTGGCTTGGCTATTACCTCCTCTTTTTTCATTATTGTTACAACTTTTTGGCCTTTCTTTGTTTTAATTGTTTCTCTTGCACGTATCCATTTACAGTAAGTAATGTCTTGATCATCAGAAAATTCCTTCAGCCGTACTAACTTATCTTTACAGGACTGACATTCTCGTCTCAGACATTTCTCTTCGTATATAGAACAACACATACTCTTAATTAATGCATCGCAGTTTGACTCGTCTATTATAGACGATATCTTCAGAGCTTTGGTCATGAGATCAATATTTTCGTGGACAATACACTTGCATGTGTCTCTTTGGGCACTTTTAGGAGTCAACACCCAAAACGGTCTATGCTTACAAAAAAAGCTAAAGCTAACTTTTACTTGATATTGAGTCATGAACTTTTGATGCAATACTTTTTGTGTGCTGGTCATGTAGCGTTTTTGCTTTTGTACTTTAAATCTTGTTATATACTCTTTTTTTCCTGCTCCCATTGTGCTGTTTAAGTCATCAAGATAAAATTTGCGCACTTTTTGTACCAACTGTCGAATTGGAGTCTCTTCTTTAGTCTTTACTTTATTTATCACTCTTTTTACTTTTTCAGCTGACCCTTCTTTATTATTTTCGTTATTCTATTTTTCTCTCCTGTACATATTAAGCTTTAATTTCAATAAATTGTTCTCCTTTTTAAGCTTCTTAATTATTCCTATAAGGGACTTTCTTTTCTTCTGTTCTATGTATCTAATTCTTCGGAGTTTTACCTCAGCTTTAGGAAATTCGTTTAATTTTAATGGATCTCCACACTTTACCTCTATTTCATTGCAGTCATTAATAGTTGCATCAATAGTCACTACCTCAGGAACCAATGGCTGTTTTTTAGACTCTTCTTTCTTTTTTTGTCTGTATTTCCTGGAAGCTTCGCGCCATTTCTTCCGTTTTTCCCGCTGATCGCGAGGCGATTCTTCATTCACACTTTTAATTTTTTTCTCATCCTTTCTTTTCTGATATCTTTTTTTTTCTCTTTCTTTTTCCAACTCGTAGAGAACTGGATCTTCCTTGATTTCAGCGTATCTCTTTCTTCTAGCAATCTTTTGTTTCTCCAACCGTATAATTTCCTTGGATTTCCTGTTTCTGTCCATGATTTATCTAAAAAATAAACATTTACTTACACCAATATTACATCATCATCATATCAGCTTGTTGTTGTTCACTGCTGAACGAACATAGGCCTCCCCCAGAGATCGCCAATCATCCCGGTCTTGGGCAGCCTGCATCCATCCGCTGCCAGTTACCTTCTTCAAATCGTTGTTCTTCACACTACGCTTGCACAAACGCGTTACTAAACGCTTTTTAAGCAATATAAACTAGAAATAAATATACTTTTCGAGTTATAAGCTTGTTAATGGCTGGTTAATAGCTATTACCCTCACACCACTAACTTGCCCGTATGTCGCATCACTAGCTTACCTTACATGATACATTATTTTAAATCAGCAAGTTTTGATCAATTCCAATATTTTTTTTAAAGCAAACATCACATATTATAATTGTAATCAGAATTCATATGAGATAAACACACAGTATGTCATTACCATTCACACTGTATCATTACCATTAACACAGAACAAATGGTAATGACGAGGATGGTTATGACGAAATGACTTCTAAAGATTTTTTTTTATAAATACCACACTGCAAAGCACTAGATCCAGCCATTATTTAGACCTTGTACATAAAACGCACAATCGTGAATATTTTAAAAAGATTTAGTATTGATGCTTACCTGATGTTCTCCGTTATCGGTGATGATTTAAATACTTGAAAAACTGTCCACAAGCTTATGAAACTCGAAAAATTTTACACTGCGTGAATAAAATTGACAACGTGCGGTGCGCTCCGTTTCGTAGAAGAGACTGAGGAAAGGAGGGGTGGCGTCGCTATCGTTGTAGGTAGTTGGAACATTCGAGAAATACAAGTTTGACGATGCCGAGACGGTGTTGACGTATTTCCGTAACAACATTTCATTTATTTATTATTATATGTTATTAGTTATCAAATCACTCCATGGTTTATTATGTTAATCTAGATAATGTGTAATTTCAAAAAATGAATATAAAAACGGAAAGTACATTGGCAATTTTTTGGAAGTAATTGTGGAAGTTTAATACTCGATTTTTTTTTGCAAGTGGTAATGACGTTAGGTGCGTGTTTATTTAAATAATACATTAAATAAAGGGAGTATACTATTTATGATACTGGCGCCTTACGTAAAAACATGTTAGAAACGTAATGTAAATTAAAAAAAAAAAAGAAGTTTTGATATTTAATTTATTATTAGCATATATTCGCCAATAATGGAATTCCGCGGATTGACCCGACTATTTTCTTTTGGTGGAATGATTATGAGGCCCCATAGGCGGAACATGAAAGATGAACTTTTTGAACAAATACTAGTTTTAAAATCAGTTAAATAAATATAAGTGCTTATGATTAACAAGGTATTATATTTTCAAAACCTATTTTGAAAATACGTATTTTGCATTTTGTATTTAAATACTTCTATTTAAAACTATTTTGTATTTCTATTTGAAATAGTGCTAACAACTATGCATTTGCATTTTGTATTTAAATACTTTTACTAAACTATTTTTCACATCTCTGCTAAACAATTAACAACATTTGTGTCGTAGTAGTTATTTTGTAATTTTTACTTGCAGTAATGAAGCAAGCTGTCAACAATCAATGGCGGTCCGTCTGTCATTAGTGCCGGTTGTTTTTGTTGATAAATTCATCAATTTACAACCTAGTGCTTCTCCGAATCTCCGTAATTCTTCAAGTTGAGCCACTGCTCCTTGGGTTTACGTCGAGTGTTTCATCAAACTAGTGCTTCTCCGTGAATTCGTTGAGTTGAGCCCTTGCTCCTCACGATTAGCGTCGAGTGTTTGTGCTAGTATTTTTCGAGACAGAGACTCTGAAGACTGTAGTGCTTCTAAGTGACATTACCATGTCTAGTAAACGTTGTGTTCCTCAGTGTGTGGAAGTCGAAGTTACGTAACCAGACTGTTTGAAACCGGACACCAAACCAGTTCATACGCCCTGTCTTTGCACTGGTGCAATTTGAAAGTTAAACATAGCCTTTTGAAACTTATGTGCGTACAAACAGGCTTATTTCATACTCATGTAATGCAAAAATAATAAAAAAAAATAATTAATAATGGCGACATAATATTTTTTTAAGAAAGGGGTTTGGGGTATATAAATAGGAATATGCCTGCGACGTATGTTTAGAAAAATACACGAATAGTCTCTGTGCATTTAAACTGTCATATAGAAATATAATGGAGAAAATTATCTTAAAAATAATAATTGAAGTAATTCTATGTGATAGGTCACAAGTTTTTCTTCTGTAAATGAAATACTTAAACTCTTTTTTTACAGGCACTAACAGAGTTTTTCATTGGTTTCCAAACCCTGATAAGGACATCGCTCGTTTCCGAACATGGGTTCATGCTATTGGAGGAGAAATTTGGAGTGTGAGTAATGAAAATATTTATAAACTTCGTCGAGTATGTCATGCTCATTTCGAAGAGAAATATTGTTGCCGTAACAACAAAATTTCTAACATAGCTGTACCAACATTACTTATGCCAGGTTGGTAAACTATAATAATAATAATAATAATAATAAGTATTTATTTCACAAAACATAGCACTTTGCACTGTATACATTGTTCGAAGATAAAATTTACTTTATGATACAATAGTAGACTCTATCTTTTAAACTAGGACTAGCCTGTATCTTAAAAGATAGGGTTCAGCCAATAGATATAGTTAATATTCACAAACAGAAAACAAGTGAAACAGCGTCGATGATTTGTACTTACAGCTTTACAGATAAGGAGAAAGAGAAAAATAAAACAAAAACTAAGCTAAATAAGAGAGTGGATGACAGTGGAACATGTGTGTATGTATGTGTGTCGTGCACATGTATACGTACATGTTTGTGTTAGGGTGAGGGTGAGTGAGGGAGGTGAGTTGAAGAGTGTGAATAGGTACATATAGATGTGGTGAGTGTTGCTTGATATTACGTGCATGATGTGATTTTTAAGTATACACATAATAAATAAATAGATAAATAATTATATGTGAATGTGTATGTTAATTATGTTAGGAGACGTAAGTAAGCAGATTTTCCGTTGACGTGTAGTCCTGCTGTAGCAGCCATTGAGTTACTATTTTCCTGAGCATATGTCTATTTAAATCAAGTATATTTAGTTTCTTGTGTAGATTTTTATACACATGTTTACTTGAAACGTAAAATTGATGTTGGGCAAAAGAGGTTTTATGTTGAGCACCTGACGGGATATTTGTGCGCTTGTTAGGGATTGATCTAGGGATGGATCTATGAGTCCTGAGTACTGACTGCAGAATAAACAATTGTCTAACAGTTAAAACTCCACAATCCTCGTAGAGTTGTTTCGTGGGATATCTATATGACTTTTTGCACATTACTTTCAATACCGCTCTTTGAGCTCTTTCGCCTCTCAACAAGATGGTTTTTGATGCACCACCCCATGCTGTAATGCAGTATCCTATTATCGACTGGCACAGTGCAAAGTACACCATCCTCAGTGTGCCCATATCCGCGGAAACTCTTAGCGATTTAAAGACATAGATGAGTCGCAATATTCTGGTGGTAATCATGTCGAGCTGTTTGTCCCATCTAAGGCCTTCGTCGATTAACAAACCTAGATACTTGACACTCTGACGTCTGTCCAGTGTTGGACATGCACATGTATTTGATGAGCTCTGACATAAGTGAGCTATTATTGAGTAGTGGTCAGGGGGCATAGTATTTCGACGGATTGCGAAAGGAACGTAACAGGTTTTGTGTAGGTTGAGTGTTAGTAGATTTAACTGAAGCCAGTTCATAATCTGGCTTAGAGCGTTTTCTGCCATTGCTTTAACATATCCCCAAGCCGGCCCATAGATAATGATTGCGGTATCATCGGCATACGCGTAGATCTTGCAGTTAGGAAGCATCATTCTGCAGAGGTCATTAATATATACTTGGAACAGAGTAGGACCTAATATGCTTCCTTGGGGTACGCCATAGGTCACTGTTTCCTCATTACTACGATAATTACCTATTTTGACCAGCTGAGAGCGATTTTTAAGGTAGTCTTTAAAAATTTCTAGTGTTGTGCCGCGTACACCTATACGCTCCAATTTTGCAATGAGTTTAGGAACAGACACTGTGTCAAAAGCCTTAGACAGGTCCAAAAATATGCCTAAACATTTTGAGCCACCATCAAGTTGCTTTGCCACAAATTGAGTAAGGTCCAGAACAGCATCCTCTGTCGATACTCCGGCTTTGAAACCATACTGGTTTTCAGCAATTATGCGATGTTTATTCAAGAAACCTTTGAGTTGCTTATTGAGTATCTTTTCAATTATTTTCGAAATTGATGGCAGAATTGAGATGGGCCGGTAGTTATTGACACAGCCTCTGTTCCCGTTTTTGTATATTGGAAGGATGGTAGCCTTTTTGAGTGCGTCAGGGAAGGTTCCTGACTGAATGCAGCGGTTGCAAATATAGGTTATTAGAGGTACTAATGTATGGCGACTTTTTTTTAACAGGGCCGATGAGATACCATCCCAACCCACTGCACAGTCAGTCCGTAATTGTGAAATGATGGTTTCTACTTCATTTTCATCGACATCCAGTAAGACAAGAGAGTCGATTGGGGTTAAACTTTCGCTTGGATGGCTGTTCAAAAGGTGTCGTAGTTTGGTTTTTTGAAATAATTATATCATCCGCTAAATTTTTGCCAATGTTACTAAAAAATGAACACACTTGATTTACTGATGACTGAGGATTGTCGCTAATCTTTAACAGTTTGTCAGGACTGGTACGTTGCTTACGCGTGTTGGTTATCTCTTGTATGGTTTTCCATAGCTCCTTCGGATTGTTTTGAGCTTTTTGAAGTTCGCTTTTTTCATAGACCGATTTGAGCTTTCGGAGCAGGTCGTTACAGAAATTTAAGTTATCTTTAGGGTTGTATTGTTAGGTGAATTATTTGATTTTATATGCATTAGATCCCTATTTTTTATACATTTTAACAAGCCTGGAGTAATCCACGGTTTTAATATTCTTTGTCTCCTTGGAATTGTAACTGTAGATGTATGCTTTATTAATATGGTATTCATTAGTGATATAAAAGTGTTAAGCAATTCGTTTGTATCTTGAATATTGTAAATTTCTGAGAAATTAGTATTTTCCAGTTCAGCCTTAATCGCATCTAAGTTGGAACGAGATTTACAGAAGTTCCGATTTTGAGTTGTTTTTGAGTTTGTTAGCATCAATATAATAGGTTTATGGTCTGTTATGAAGGATTCGAGAACTAACGTGGTCGATGGTAAGTTTTACTTTAATAAAACGTGATCTAAGCAATTCTCTAGTCTGGTGGGCAACGTATGAGTGGGCGTTAGGCCATGAGAAGCATTTAACATCAAATATTCTAAGCTATGTGGGCTACTATTCCCAGACTTTATATCAATATTTAGATCACCGATAAGAGTAATGTTTGGATATGAGGATAGGCCTTCCAATACATTGTTTAGGCTTGATAGGAAATTTTCCATATGAGCAACAGTATTATATGATGGAGAGCGGTAAATAGCAACAAACGCAAACTTAGAGTCGATTTGACAAACTAGAGTGTTGGAGTTAGTTACGCTAGGTTCCCAAATTGTGGCGTGAAGGCTTAGTTTTGTGTAGATAATTACGCCATCATTTTGATTTGAGGTTAGTTTCGTGGAGTGTGTCGAATAACCATTTAGTGTTGGAGGGTTGTTAATTTTACTAAGCCAACACTCTGTTAAAATAATAACATCAATATTGATTCCAGTTAAGCATATTAACGCCTGCAGTTGACCAAAATTTTTTTTAACACTGCGGATATTCATATGAAATATTTTAATATTACTACTTGAAGCGTTAAAATAACTTGAACAGTCTTGTGGATTACAAGAAAAGGAGTTATCTATCCTCAGATTGTCCAAGTCGTCATTAATGTTTTTTATTGAATCCATTTATGATATAGAAGATTACTAATATACGGCGCAGGGTAGCTAGGAATTATAGCGATCAAAATATAGGCAATACATCTCATAATAATATGTGTTATTGAGTGTTGATTGTTGTGTATTGTTGCATTAGTGTATGCTATGGTGTGAGAGTTTTGAATTGTGTGTGTTGTGTTTAATGTGTAAAATAATTGATGACAATTCTTAATATAACTTAGCAAGTTAAAAACTGTAACATAATTAGACAAGTTAGTAAATAGTAATAGTCATGTAGAATTTAAGTTATCAAGATCAAAAAGACACTTTTCTGAGTGAATTAAAACTTGTTTGTCACCCTCAATTTTACGTAAGAAGATGTTGCTGTTTGAGATCCAACAGAATTTATATTTTTTATTTTTGGCAAATTCCCTCGCCTGGAAGTATAACTTTTTAATGGTGGCAGGTAATTGCTCCGCTATGTAAACAGGTAGTGGGTTACCAGGTATACCGATGGTGGCGGTATTTAATTTCTCATCCTTTCCTTTACCCTTGTTATAGTCCCTTACAGCCGTCAATAAAGTCTGTTTAGTTTGTACTGATGAGAACTCTGCAATTATTGGGCGTGGGGTAGTAGAACTGGAGGCCTTCCCTGGAAGTCGGTATACATCACGAAAGCTCGTTCCCTGCACCGAGACTCCTACGGTATCGCAGATACTTGAAACTGTTTTTATAAGGCTTGAACTAGTTTCAGTGTGCTCCTGCGGGATGTTGCGAATTTCAATCCCGGACGAGCGTGATTTGAACTGTATGTCGAGTATCTTCTTTTCTAAGTTTTCTATATACTGCTTTTGCTGGAGGCGTTCCTTCCTCAAGTCCTCCACTTCCTTCTTCATGTCTTCGAACTGTTTGTTTATAAATGACATCGATTCTACCATCTTTTCATTCGACTTTCGAATTTCAATGTTCGAAGCCTTTATCTCAGAATTTTGGGACTTAATTTCCCCTATATCGGCTAAAAGTTTGTTCATTAGTGCGGTCTGTTCTGTTAAATATTTTGAAACGCTTGAATCTTGCTCGTACTCCAAGTCAGATAAAACCAAGGCAGGCCCGCTTTCCGGCGATTCTCCTTTGCGAAAACGTTTTTTTTGTTCTTATTTACGTAGTCGCTCATAGTTACTGCGGTGTTTATATCGGGTTCAGATTGAGTTTGGTTTATACTTGACGAATTAGAATTAGTTGGTTTAGGTGGAGTCCGATGTACGCCTGCCATCTTTAAGGGTAATGGTAGTAGAAAATAATAGCAAGTGCTTATTTGACACTGACCTGTAGGTACTTAAGAGATTAGCAAACGTAGTTCAATTTAAACCACCTGGCTTATCGTAGGTAGGTATATCCATCCGTCGAACGTGAGCGTAGCCGATACAGTGTTCGTAGACGATTCGTAGGCACGTAGCGCATGTAGATGTAGCACTGACGTCAACCGCACATATCCCACCGCTGTTTCGAGGCCCGCTGCTACGAGCACGGTGGCGCGCTGGTTAAGCAAGCGAAGTCAGGAACAAGGCGCCGCCGGATCGATTCCAGCGAATCAGAATCACTTTTACGACTTTTGCGACTATGTAGCTATATAATTTGTCTATTATATGTATAGTAGCTCTAAGCCTTTAATGTGTCATAATTATGGCACCATATGTTATTGTCATCTAACATTAAATTGAAAATAAATATTCCACTTATTGTATTTACCTAGTAAAATATTTACTATAATTTAGCAGTTTTCTTATAAATAAAAAGTTTCATCAGAATTAACCTGTTCCTTTCAGGAAATTTGAATTAGAATTTCAAATGGAAGATAATATTTGTTACCCTTACGATCTAGATATATTATTCAGTTGGTTCTTGAATTAATTCAGTGTGTTATTTATCAGAGAGGTTGTTTCTTTCGTTTCCAAGGTTTGGTAGGGTGTTTGTATCAATCTTATTAAAGTTGCCTACATAATTGTTGCAGGACCACTATCTATATCAAAATTTATCTGCCCTGATAGAAAACCATTCAGGGAAGTTCAAAATTTACCTTCTCCATCAAAAGGTCAGTACACCTAAACTTTACATAAAGGTGCTCTCACACAGCAGTTATGTAAGATTATTGTTTTCACATTAGACATTTGCTGTCTGAAAGTTTCAAGTTGTTTTGTAAGAAAATCTTCAAAATGATGTACATTGTAACATAACATTGTCATGTTACACAATGTTTGATAACATTATCTAACTGATGTGTCAGCACTTCAAGGAGATTCATTAATGTTAGCATGTCTATCTTAGGGTGCTCCCACATTTATCGATGCGGAATCGGCTTAAGCCAGTCAAAAAATCCTTTATGTCAATGTAATAAGGGTGTTACTAATACCATTCGCATCGGCACGCGTCGTCCGAGCCGCGCCGATGCGAATGGTATTAATAAGATGGTGGTGGTAGTCCACGTCGATAAATTTGGGAGCACCCTTACTAGGGTTGCCGCTGTGGGATCTGGAGGCGACAGTCCTCCAGCGCGTCTACGAGTGGCGTGTGGACGCGCAGCGCCGGGGTGAAACCCCGCTGCCGCGGCAAATCGCGGCACTGCGGAGTGAGCTCCGGTGCGATCTCATGGCGGAATGGGAGATGCGACTGTCGCAACCCAAGTTCGGGCATGCCGCTATCGCGGCGCTAAGACCCCTCTTTGAAGAGTGGCTGGAGAGGCGCTACGGCGTCCTCACCTACCGCCTGACGCAGGTCCTCACCGGACACGGTTGTTTCGGGAGGTTCCTGTGTCGGATAGGGCAGGAGGAAACGCCCGGGTGTCACCACTGTGTGGATCGCCCGGAGGACACGGTGGAGCATACGGTGCAGGACTGCTCCGCTTGGGCAGAGCACCGCCGTGCCCTCACGGAGGTGATAGGCGGCGGCGACCTCTCGCGTCCGGACCTGGTTCAAGCCATGCTCCGGGGCGAGAGGGAATGGGACGCAGTCACCTCCTTCTGCGAAGCAGTAATGCTAGCGAAGGAGGAGGCGGGCCGCGTGAGGGAGAGAACCACCTCACGCCCCAGCCGCCGCGGGAGACGCCCAGGGCGTCGGACGTCGAGAGGCGACATCCGGCCACCGTAGGCGCGGGCTTGCGGATTGCGAGTAATGGGTAGCTCGCCGTCCGATCAAGGACCAGGACCGGGTCGACGGCGCGTTCTGTTCGCGCGCGCCTCAAAGAGCTGTCAGCTCAGGGAGGGGGCCCCCAACGGGGCCAACGCCTGCCGGGGTTGCGGGACGTCTTAACAGGATACCGTGGCCCCGGAACGTAAAGGGCAACAGAAGGAACAGGGTGGTTTTTTAGTCAGTAAAAGTCTGACAGTCCCTTCCGCCCCACCCAGGGCGGAAGGAGTCATTTGATGATTTTTACCACCTAGAGAGAGAGAAAAAAAAAAAGCCTTACTAGGGTTGCCAACTCTTTGTCGGTCAAATATAGTAGTTTCAAATTCTTACTCATAAAAATATAGTAGGTTCCAAAATAGGTACTTTATTTCTTAATTAAAAGAATATAGAAAGAGTTAAGACTTTGATGCCTTTAAAATATAGTAGTTTCGCCTACTATATCTTTTTTTCAAAAATGTAGTAGGTGGGGGCTTTAATATAGTAGGATACTATGTTATATAGTAGGGTTGACAACCCTAACCCTTACACTTGTAATTTGACTAGAACTGCCACAGTGACTGAAATAATGCTCCGCCAAAATAATATTATGTATTTCTAAGGCCTCAGGGTGCATATACTATTTTTGCATGTTTTGTTTTACTAAGACCTCTACAACTTTTAACCCAGCTGATAATAACTTGGTTTAGGCCCGTACTATCAGTTCCTGGCAAAAAATTCTAAAAATTCTAAAATGCTAAATATCCTGGTTTACAGAAAAGCGTTTTTAATGTTCAAACTGCTCTAAAAATAATTCTATAAATATAAATAATTCTATGTACACATAGAATTATAGCGGTTATATATATATATATTTGATGCATAATTATTTCACGCATCAGCAACATATATTCAGTTATAACAATTTGTCCTATTATACTTGTTTCAGGACCATTATCTCTACAAAATTCCCAAAAACCATTGAAAGAAAATGAAGCACCAGCACAAGGTTGATATATATATAAATATAATCCAATTTTTTCTTACTACAAGTTTGCTAATTGCAAATTTTTGCTGCTAATTAATAATGTTATGACAATTGTTTTGCTTTATATCAGTTCAGCAGCAAAAACATATTATAACCATCATATTATAACATTTATAAGTAATTAGTAGTATAGTATATAGTTTTAAAACTATAAACTTAATTTATAACTTTTGTATTCCAGCCACTGTTGAACCTGATACAACTTTTGAGAATCTTGAAATACAAGAATACAAATTGCAGGATAAATATGGTGAGTGGCCCTCACTTAAATTTAAAAAAAAAAAATAGAACCCTGAAGATGGAGTACTAGGTTCATGCCCACTGCCTTTATCTTTCACTCTACAACTCTTAAGAACCGTTGAAGCCATGGGGCACAGCAGTGTTTATCACATTTGATCTGCTGGAAAGTACTTCTGTTGAAATAATTCTTTTAATATAATAATAGCTAAGGTAGCTTGTTTTTAAAAGCTTCATTTTATTTGCAGGTCCAAACACTGCTAAAAAAGTAGTTACTCATGTCAAAATGACCAAAAAGGAGCAAAACTTATACCAAAAATTGGTAAACATTAGGATTAAATTATCTAAATGCCGGAACAGAGCACAAAAACAATCCCTACAGTTAAAAGCAGCCAAACACTTTATGAAGAATAGCAACTTCATAGATACTGTCAATAATTTGCCAAGTGCTGCTAGAATTTTAACCATGTTGCAGTTCAGAGAATACAAAAAGAAAGAAAAAGGCAGACGATTTTCCACGGAAGAAAAAATATTAGCTTTAGCAATGCTGAAGCAAAGCCCCAAAGGCTATCGCCTTCTGCGAAGAATGTTGGTTTTGCCTTCAAAGCAAATACTGACTACATTTTTGAACCAAGCCAACATAAAGCCTGGTATTAATAATAACATATTTGATCAACTTAGAAAAAGAGCGAATAAAATGAAGCCAGCAGACAGACTCTGCATATTAATGTTTGATGAAATGTCTCTGAAACCTAACTTGACTTATAATGAGAGAAAAGATTTGGTGATAGGTTTTGTTAACAATGGACGCGAGACAAAACACAGCAGCAATGCAATGCTAGTACAGTCCCTGATCTTTCCCCTACTCGATTATGGTGATGTGTGTTACTGTGACCTGAATGCAGATCTCCTCAATAAATTCTTAACAACTGCATTCAATTCGTTTTTAATCTCCGTAAGTATGACCATGTGTCCGCGCATCGGTCACTCTTAAAATGGTTACCCATCAGACAGCGCAGAGCGTTAAGGGCTTTAACAACCTTATTTTCTCTCCTAGACAAACCTAGTTCTCCTTCTTATTTGACTTCTCTCTTTCAATATTTATGCTCTGCGCACAGCAAGAACCTTCGTTCCTCCAATAATCGTCTTCTGCGATGTCCTTCCCACCGCTCTGGTTTTCTTAAATCTTCTTTTCCTGTCCAGGCGGTTTTCTTATGGAATGCCCTCCTCTGAATATCAGGATGGCCACCAGTCGGTTCACGTTCAAGGTTAAAGCTCGCTAACACTTACATAAGAAGTTGGCAGACTCGTCCCACAATTAATTTGTTGTACTTCATCTATGTATTTTATCTCTCTCCCCACTATTTATATATATATATATTATATATATATTGTATGTATGTATACAACGTGGCGCTACCATGGTGACATTAATTTAACACACGTATAGGGTTACGCATTTTTGTTTTATATAAAAAAGAAAAAACCATAAAACGTTATTAATTAATGAGTTATTTCAAATTTTAGAAAATAGCATCTTGGAGCAACCTGTATTTAAAGAACTCTAGCCCAGCGGTCATTTGCCGGGGTCACGGATACTAGCATCGTATCAATGAAATTAAAACGAATAAGCAATACTAAAAAGATGAAACAAATGCAAAGAGTAGGCTAATTGAAGGAAAGAGAGATCCCTTTGTCGGCGAGTATCGTAGGCGACGCAGACGCAGGCGTCGGGTGTCGTCGTCCCTTCCCCCGCAACCCGCGGATCCTTTTTATTTTTTAGTGCTCGTCGGACCCATGCCCTTGACACACTTATTGATGTGATTACTCGTGCGCATAATAATCGTATTTATTTTCGTGAATGTTTCCGCGAAAAAGACGCTTGCTTATTTTATTTATTTATTTTTGTGTAATTAAGATAATTGTTAGATCATGGCACTGCGATAAAGACGCTTTGCTTTGTTTTCGTTAGTTTTCTTTCTTATTACGATAGGTACTTACATCTTTGGCAATAAGGACGTTTTTATTTGTGTTATTAGTGCTTGTGTAAACCTGTGATCGTGATGGCAAATATTCATCCTAACTACACGGCAGCTCCGCGAAAACCAGCCAGTGGATCCTAGGTCTCAACGCCCATATCAACCGTCTACACATTAAGACCCAATCCAATAAAATGAAAATGTGCTACATTGTTTTCAAAATCAGCCCAAAACTAGCCTTCGTCAGAATGAGGGAAATGGCTGTAAGGGACAATTTATTTTCAAAAGTGCGGGAGAACATGAAGCGCCCTTTAGCCCTTTGTAGGTATCCGCCAACAAGGTGGTCTCCTTGAAAATTTAAAACACTTAAAGACTATTAAATAAAAGTGAATTTGATTAGTGATGATGGTGATAATAACAAACAGTAATAAGAGAAGGTGATATGTGATTAACTACGCTCGGTTTCTTTGTTATTAATATGTCGTCAAATTACAATCGGACCGATCTCAAGTACCAGGCGCAAGCGTGGTTGCCAGCGCGCAAAGCGAGACGTTGCCGCTTCGAGTAAACGTAATTCAACCAGGTGATAGTATTCTAATTTCATGAATGAATTTTTGTACAGAGTGATCCCAATTTTGGTTACTTTTTTATTATTTAGTTTGTTCGAAAAAAAATTTTTTTCAATTTACGTATTTCTATAACCTGTCCTATTGAATATGATTTATGGACACTAGCCCTATTCGTGTGTTAAATTAATGTCACCATGGTAGCGCCACGTTGTATATTGTATGTATGTATATATGTATTTATTATTATAATTTATTCTCTGTAATTTTCTGTATCTGTGCACCTACTTTGTTTTTGTCTGCATCACCCTAAGGTAGACTGGTAGAAAATGCCTAAGGCATTAAGTCCGCCTTTGTACAGTGTATTTTTTACATGTGCATAAAGTTTCAATAAATAAATAAAACAAGACTTTGCAGACCATGCACAGGTTTTCATGATCAGGGGTCTGATTAGAAAATATAAGCAACCTGTTGCTTATACATTTTCACAGGCGGCCACTAAAGGCCCAGAGCTGGCTTTGCAAATTAAAACCGTAATCCAAAATCTAAAAGAAACCGGGTTCAATGTAGTGGCTACAGTGTGTGACCAAGGCACTAATAATAGACATGCCTTAAATCTTCTTTTAAAGGAAACCAGGGTACATATGCTGAGAAGTGGACAAGAAGTCAGAGAAGATACAAAAATAATTATAATTAATGACAAAAAAATTGTTCCACTGTATGATCCCCCGCATTTATTAAAAGGTATACGCAACAACCTATTAGAGAAGAATTTAACCGATTCGTTGCGGATGGCACGTTTCAGTGCCATCACTTCTTTTTAAGTGTGGCGTCAGGCACGGATATGTGTCATTTTGAAATCGATGATAACTCCTTCAATTGAGTTTTATGGAAGTTTTACCTGAAACCAAACTATCTTCATTTTTCACGTATATTAAGCTCGTAGCCTTCGTTTCTGGATACTGTAATATTTTTAAAAAAATAGGGGGCACCAACCTTTTTGGAAGTTGAAGTATTTGATATTAAATCATCATATGATAATAAATTATAAATGTATTACAGTAAAGCAGCTAAATCACTTTGCTGCGGTTGTCTTTAGCTTGTCTTCTATAAAATTTTACACCCGCTCTAAATAAAGATAAAATTTAAACAATAAAAGTATTTATATAGAGATGTTTCTTCTCCTCTTTTAATTACAACTCTCTAATCCTTATCTATAAAGAAATATGCATATACGTCGTAATCACATTTGGGTATCGATAGTGGGTAAATTTTATGTCTCGAAATATGGTAGGTACCTACTTACATAAAAAATATCACCGTGCGTCGTACCACGCTATTTTAAACTACGCGTATCAATATGGTTGTGGCTAATATGAGTCATGTCATGCTCATGCATGATGCTACGACACAAAATTGCATTTGCCAAAAGCGCTTCGAAAAAGGACTGTATTCACTCTAAATTAAAGGTTTATTTTGGATAAAATTGTATAGACTTACAAAAAAATGGAAACACAATGGACGGTCGGTCTAGGAGCGGCCGGGACCGTCCATTGTTTATTGTAACAACACGTGGTATAAATTTTTTTCTTTCGCGCATCTTGTTTTTTGAATTACTTCTGGTTTACTATCCTTAGTTATCAGACGTGCTTACTTTTCTTGTTATTTACCTTACCGATGACTTTCGCTTGTTTACTGGACTCTCGTGTTTTTATCGATTTTGGTTTTGCATTTGTGACGATTTTGGCTGTGTAAAGTGGACTCTGATTTTGCGTTGTGACAATTGTGGCTTTGAACTGGACTCCGTGCGACTTCAGCCTGTGCACACATCTCTACTTGCCGTGAACTTCAAGTAAGATTCTTTTTTATACATAAGTTATTGTTGCTAATTGACGGGCCTGTTGGTCTAGTAGTTAGTGAGGTGGGTTCGATTCCCATGCAGGTCAAACTTTGTATGATGAGCACAATTGTTTATTCTGTGTCTGGCTGTCATTATCTATAATATATATACAGCCTTGGCCAAAAGTATTGAGCACCCATGATATCTTTCAGTTTTATGCGGAGTATCAAATAGAAATAAAACAAAACGTTTTATATGGGTTTATTTTACTATTTATTAATAGAAAATTAATATTTTGTGGGTCCACCCTTTGCCTTAATTACGGCAGAAATTCTTTTTGGCTTCTTAATTTGTTCCGACAACTCAGCAGCGAGCTCTGAAGATGTTTTTTTCCTATTTCTTAACGACTCTCTCAGTAACTGACGATCTTGACGGTCTGTGGTGATGCGTTTGCGCCCGGTTCTCGGTCTATTTTCATGTGATCCGGTAGTAGAGAATCGCTGAATAGCATATTGCACGGATCGGCGCGAACATTTCACAGTTTTAGAAATCTCTACTTGTGATTTCCCTTGCTCATACAGAAGCTGTATCTGCACACGTTTTTCTAAAGAAAGTTCGTTTTGTTTTGGCATATTGCAACAATAACACTTAAAACTTCTGAAATAAAATACAAAAGGCGCACTAGATCACTGGATGTGTTCACAACGAGCGATGGTAGCGAACTGATAAATAAATACAAAAATTGTAAAAAACACATTTTATTGCACCCAGGTGTTTTATTGCTAGCTGTGCGGCGTGGGTCATTGTTTAAACCTTTGTAGATGGCCGACAAAAGAATTCTTCAACAATAGATTTGATTTACTCCCATACTTTCCGTGAACGAGCGAAATTTGTAAGGTGCTCAATACTTTTGGCCAAGGCTGTATATTTATAAAAGAAAATAGTAAATATGTATATTTATCGGTTGTCTAGATCCCATAACATAAGCTTATCGTACTAGTCATAAAATGATGAGTTTTTTCAAATCAAATCATTTTATTGTAGATCTACTTATAAATATTATGTAACTAAATAAGTATTATTACTAAATATAATCTATACGTCTATTACTCTATACAAATAAATAACATTGGAGTGTCTGTCTGTAATATTAAAATAACTGTTAAAACCTCCATAAACCTCTTTTGGTGTACTTTTTACAAATTAAAATAGACAACACAATGAAAAACACGACCAAAAATACGTGTCTCTTTTATTTTCGTTTCCAATAGAGTTTTCATTCTTTTGCAGTTTGAAGAAAATGGAATACCATTCTTCGAGTTCTCCGGAACCTGAACCATTATTTAGCGTAGATCCTTTTCTAAGTGCGCCAGTTCCTGGACCATCATCTGGCATGTACCATCAGAATCCATATATGGATATTCCAAGTTCGCCAATTCCGGGTACATCATCGGCCATAGATCCCGTAAGCGTGGAATTGGAACGAATGATGTCTCCTCAAGAAAGTGAGCAGTTATATGACATTCACAGTTATATGAAGACGAAGAACTGTATGGAATTCTAACCGGGAATAACGAAGAACTCTTAAATGAGTTAAGCGATGCAAGTGCGAACGAGGATGCAAACATTGTCGATTCTCACGCCAATGAACAGAACGAAGATCCAGAGGAAGAGTCTTTAGAAGAAACAACTGGCTGGTTTCCGGGTAATCCCAGTCAGATGTTACAGATACCATTTACGGGGACAAGTAGTATATTGCAGCCACATGACGCAGAGGTCCAAAGTCCTTTGGATTATTTTTTATTTATTTATGAATGCCCGCTTTTTAAATTTAATATTAAAATGTACAAACAAGTACGGTAACAAATTGAAAGTAGAAGCGACAACTGCACGTTCTCGCTTTAGCAAGTGGACCGATCTAAGTGTCGCCGAATTAAAAACTTTTATTGGCATAATATTACTAATGGGCACCATAAAGCTGAACAGAATGGTGGACTATTGGTCCACTCATTATTTTTTCCGTCTTAGTCCACGCCTATTTATGTCTAGGGATAGGTTTTTTTTTAATTTTAAGAGCTTTGAACGTACAAGATATCGAAAGGACGGAGAGTATATTTAAAATAAAATCTTTGATCGATTTGTTCAATGAGACAGTTGACGCCGTATATTACCCATTGAGAGAGTTGACAATTGACGAATCTCTTATTTTGTGGAAAGGGAGACTATATTTTCGTCAATATATCAAAGGCAAAGCCCATAGATACGGCATTAAGCTGTACATTTTAGCCGACGCCAACGGTATAATTTTAAAAATTCACATGTATGCAGGATCCCAAGACGTACAAGTAGGAGGTAGAAACCACGTTAAAAAAGTGGTGCATCTGCTCATGCAAAAATATTTTGACAAAGGGCATGCTTTGTATTTGGACAATTTTTATACCAGCGTAGGGTTGGCTGATGAGTTAATAGGCAAAAACACGTATGTGACTGGTACCCTAAGACCAAACCGTATAGGAAATCCAAGAGAATTAAAAATGTGCAAATTAAAGCCTGGTGAATCGTGTATATTACAAAACAATAAAAAAATTGTCGTCATCAAATGGCAAGATAAACGGGAAGTATTATTTATAAGTACTATATTTGCAGGTAAGACCAAGAGATGTTTTTGTGTAATATTAGAATAAGTATAGAATAAATATATGCATGAATTTAAATATTTCGATTTTAATTCATAATTATGTATTACAATCACCTGGGTTCAGTTACTCTGTAACTTAAAATGTATATTGGTACACCATCTATGCAAACACATATTCCAAAGCATACCAAGGTTTATATGTACAATTTTATACACATAAGTGTATATTATGTGCACAGTAATCTTAAAGCATAAATGATTTAAATTCAAAAATTGAATTGTACAGATAACGGAATCCTCCCAGAAGAATGCAAGGAGACTGCAGATGTGCTGCTTTTTTTGACAATCTTTTTGATTCATTAAATGGCAGCTTTGTCAAAAATAGGTTTTCAAAACCACTCCTGGGACCTGTAACACCAAATTCAAGACACCACGAATTTTGGAGAGAAGCAAAAAAAGTTTTAAAATCCATGAAATTTATCACAGATAAAAACAAAATTGCTAGTGTACCTACCATTAATAATTGGGTATGGACACTGGAAGGCATAGAAGCTTTAGATAAAATGTTAGCCACTGACCACAACGTTACTTCTATATGGATGCGGCACCTAAACCAAGACCCAATCGAAAATATCTTTGGGGCTATAAGAAGCCACGGGTGCCGTAACACAAATCCAACACCTGAAAGATATGAGTCAGCCTTATCAACGTTATTGGTCAATAACCTGTCCGGTGTCCATGCCCCTGGAGCAAATTGTGAAGATCAATGCAATGCACTACATGCCCTCATCGTTACAAAAAATAGGGAACCTACGACGACTGGTGATAATATGTTTTTAGACATTGTTAATGAGATTACCCTTACACCTTTAGAGGAAAAAAGTCAGCCCCAAATAATGGGGCCCCTACAGTATGTATCGGGATATTTTTTTAAAAAGACGGAAAATAAAGTATTTAGGTCTTGTGATGTTTGTAAGGGTAATCTCTATAGTGAAATTGAAAGTGATTTCATACAAAGAAGAGAATTTGCCAATCGTCGCTGGCTTTCCAGCCCAAGCCCAGCATTTTTGGAATCAATATCGAACATGCAAGATATAATAAACACAGTAATATCTAATAATTTAAAACATAAATTTCTAAGGGAAAACATAAAAACCATAATTCTTTTATTTTTAGACTTTAATTTTACGACATGCTCTGAACACAAAGATAAATTAATAGACTTTTTAATTAATTTAGTTTGCCGATTTTTTTTGTTCACTTATTGTAAAAATATAAATAAAATTTTAACAGGCTAAAAAAATATAGACAGCGATGAGGATGCAATGCAGTGCAAAGCACAAAAATATTTTAAAAGATGTTTTAAGAGGAAACTTTGATATTATTATAATAATGCATTGTGCCAACAATGCAATGCAATTATTAAAATAATGTCAAAGGAGGGTGCTAAATAGTCCAATCAACGGGGCTTATGTTACCCAAAATTCTCCCGCCTATGAAATTTGGCATTGATAAAATTAGGTGATATTATTATCATTTTTTTACAAGTACTTAGTTATTTTTTAAGTTGTTTGTTACTGTTTGTGAAAAATTCCTCAGACTGAAATACTTTCTGTATACTTACATACGAATGTACTACTTAGTATAGATAAATATGAATCCAACAATTTATCAATTTTAGAGAATCAAACTCTAAATTTCACTTTTACTCTATAACTTCTACTGAAGTATCAGTCTGATTTGAATATAAAAGAATTTATCCAGAATGCATTAATAATAAACAAAGCTATGCAATCAGGATAATTAAATACTATAAATAACAAATAACAGACCCAATTGTTCAGTAAAAGTAATAACGCAAAAATGAAATTTGGGAGTTTCTCTGAAATCGTAAACTTGTGAGATTCCTATCTAAATGTAATCTATTCTAAATGATACATTCGTACATCATATTAATAAATTATACAGAAAGTGTGTCAGTATGAGATTTTTTTTCAACTAATTTCTTGTAAAAAAGTTATATGCACTTAATTTCATCACATGCAAAATTACAAAGGTGGGAGAATTTTTTGGAAAAATATACTCGTTGACATAGGACGATTAAACACGTGATTTTATGTTAGATAAGATAAAATATAAGGTTAATGTACGACCAAAATTGTATCGTAGAAAATAGTTTAATACATGTAACTGTTTTGTGGTGAGAAATAAACTATTTTATCATAATTATGGTTTTATTTTCTGCAGCCTTATTTGAATACAGTTGAGTTTTGTTAATTTATTTATTAATCCTGCAGGCAATTTACTCAGTCAAATTAGTAAACGTATTTTTACATTGACTATGAGTAAATTACGGGATTTAGAAATAAATTAACAAAACTTAAAAACAAGGCTTAAAGCAGAAATGATAGTAGATCTATAGTTATATACATCGCAGGAAAGTTGTATGTTAATAGTTACAGATGGCGCTGCCAATCACTTTCCTCCTGAACCCGCCGAGTAAAGCCTCTATATTGTCGAACTCTTGTCGAATATTTGATCCCTTAGGTCTCTTATCAGCCTGCACCATCTTTCATAAAATCTTACTACAAAAGCTCTGGTTACTTAAATTAAATTGGGATGATGAAGTTCCGAAAGATATTCAAACTTCATGGATAGAATTCTATAATGAAACGCAACAGTTTGCTAACATTCAGATACCTAGATACATTTTCTGTAATTCTCCTATTTACATAGAGGCTCACTGCTTTACCGATGCCTCGGAAAATGCCTAAGCTGCATGTGTTTATCTCAAATCGAGTAACAGTTTAGGCGAAGTTAACTGCAACTTATTATGTGCTAAAGCTAAGGTTTCTCCTTTGAAATCGGAAACAATTCCCCGTCTGAAATTGTTAGGCGCTTTACTTGGTGCAAAGCTATACTCTAAAGTATGTCATACTTTACAAATCAAGATTGCACGCTCAGTATTTTGGACGGACTCGACCATAGTCCTAGGGTCGACCACACTCCACCTAGAACTCTTAAAACTTATGTAAGCAATCGGATTGAACAGATTGGGGAATTAACTGACATAACTACATGGCGCCATGTACCTTCTGAACATAATCCCGCCGATATGGCGTCCAAGGGCATTCAACCACGTCTTCTTCATGATAATACTCTTTGGTGGCATGGTCCTTTCTTTCTGACCAAGGCTGAACATGAATGGCCCCAATCGAAATCCACTCCTACTTTACCTGAAATAAAAATAAGTTTAAATATTCACACTATGTCTAATGTTCTGAGTTAAATAACTCACTGGTACTCCTGGCTAAAGCGTCACCAAGAGAATGCTTTTCAAAGGAAATTCACTCACTTGAAACTTTGGACAAACTAAATTCTAAGTCACGTGTTCTGTCTTTGAACCCATTTTTGGATCGACACGGTGTCTTGCGTGTCGGTGGAAGGATCGACAATGCATCTCACTGTCCTTATGAAAAAAGACATCCCATACTGCTAGACTCCAAACACACTTTCTCAAAACTTTTATTTGAGCAAGAACATCTTCGTCTCCTACACTGTGGCCCTCAGCAACTGTTAAATACTATTCGCGAGCAATTTTGGCCTACAGGTGGGAAAGTACTAGCTGCGACTACTTTTTTTTTTTTTTTTTTTTTGGGACAAGCCCGCCACACTTTTCCCACCCACTGCAACTCCTGAAAGCCAGAATCAACAGTGGAGGCCACCAGAAAAGCGTCGAGGCAATGAAGCTCGACGAGTCCCAGAGAAACGTATAACTGTCTTGGGTCCCGCAACGAAATTAATCAGAAAATAATAGCGGAGGAGTAAGAAAAAAAAAAAAAAAAAAAAAAAAAAAATAGTTTCCACTTCCCTCCATACAAGCAGGAGACAGAACAGAACTAGGCCAATAGGCACAAAGGGACGTTTGCAACTGGGAAAAGCCCAGATTGCCAAGCACCACGGATTGCAATTATTACAAAATTAATGGGTCCTAATGTGAGCTGTTACTTTTGATTCCAGTAATAGGTATGGCAAAAACGCTGCGACTACGCTGCTAAGCTGCGACTACTGTCAGAAAGTGTGTTCGTTGTCAGAGATTTAGAGCTAAGCCTTTAGAACCCATTATGAGGAATCTACCGGAATCTCGTGTAACTCCTGCTCCACCATTTGCGACTTGTGGCACTGATTTTGCAGGACCCTTTTTAATTCTGAATAGAAAGGGTCGCGGTGCTAAGACCTCCAAGTGCTATCTATGCGTATTTGTATGTTTCAGCACGAAAGCTGGGCACTTGGAGGTCGTGAGCGACCTGAGTAGTGATGCCTTCATTTTATGCTTGCGAAGATTCATTTCACGAAGAGGTAAACCTCATACCATATACTGTGACAATGGAAAAAAATTGTAGGAGCCTGTAATGAGCTGAACAGACTGCTTAAGGAAAATGAACGTTCAGTTAGCGACTTCACGAGCAAAGAGGGTATAACGTTTAAGTTCTCTCCTGCGTATGCACCGCATTTCGGCGGTATCTGGGAAGCGGGAGTCAAGACAGCTAAATATCACTTAAAACGGATAGCGGGTAACTCTAGTTTAACCTTTGAAGAATTGTACACTCTATTTGCACAGATCGAGGCCATTAAGAATTCACGGCCCAAGACTTCTATGTCTGCTGATCCTTCTGATCTGTCAGAACTTACACCGGGACACTTCCTTGTGGGCCGACCATTGACCTCACTTCCTTCACCCGTTATCCTAAAGACCTGCATCAATCGATACCAGCTGATTGAGCGCTTAAGACAACACTTCTGGTCCCGATGGACAAAGGACTACTTATCCACTCTACAACAACGCGTCAAGTGGCAGCGTGCACAGGACCATATTCGTCTGGACGACCTGGTCCTCATCTTAGACGACCAGCTGCCACCCATGAAGTGGCTCATGGGCCGCATCATCAAGCTGTACCCGGGAGCTGATGGCGTATGCAGAGTGGTTGATGTGAAGACTGACAACGGCGTCATTCATAGGCCCGTCTCAAAACTCTCAATACTAGATTCCCAAGAGCTCCTTGGGGAACATGTCCCCAAGGGGGGGAGGATGTTCGCAACGGAGCTGGAACGAACTAATGCAAAAGGTCACCGATGCGTCGCGGAGGGAACGCGACGCGCATCCTGCGTTGGCGGCGGCCATCTTGAAGAACTTCCTCTTACGACGACGACCAGCAGGCCTAGCCATATTACAAACGCTTCGTATCTAATCTCTTTCTACGATCGATAACGCTTCGGCGTAAGCGATTGTAGAAAGCGCTAAGTCGGTAGCCAAGATGAAATGATTGAGTCGATCGCTCGTTCTACGACGTTGCTCGAAAAAACTTATACTTTAGTCTATGGTGAGCGATCCTACTGACGTCAAACCTACGTCAAAATCACAGTTGTGTTTATATTGCGCGGGCGGAACTTTGTTTTTGAATTTTTTAACTTAGATAAAACTATAAAGTGTCAAAAAGTGAAATAACATAATGTATGTTTCTTTTAATAATTAGTTTATTATATTAAAACAGTGCGAAATGTCATTTTAAATACCTGTGACTCGAAATGATAAAGATCTTGCTTATCAATGAAGAATACCTTTTATGAAGTGAATATTTTTAATAGGATGGAATCTAGATCTCGAGCAAGCCCGAAACAGTTCGCAGCTTTAATAGAATTCATTTAAAGGTGCGTAAATTACAAATTATTTCGTAAATATGTTCCTTTATTAGTTGAATTTCTATCACACTCAGAGCACGTCTTGAAATTGAGACTAGTTGAAACATAAACAATGACGTGGACCCGTCGTGAACGTAAACACGTACTTATGAAACAAAGAAATCAATTGTGTGGCTTAATCACTAGACCCTTTGGATATCTAAAATATTTTATATAATTTTTAATATTTGTTGACACCAACAATGCGCTGATTACTTGTAATAAAAGTCCAAAATTATTTTTTAAAAACAAATCACTTCTTGTTATCGCCACAGCTGACTAAAGAGACGCCATTTTTTAGCGTTTTCTCTTGGGTCTTCGTGATCGCTCGGCTAGCGTTCTAAAACTACGAAAACATTTCGTTAGCGCTTGTCAAAAGTGTAACTTGGCTAGCATTTGTACGGGATGTAGCGATTAACGTCGTAGAAAGGATCAAATTTCAATCTATCATTACGAACGCTATGTTAAATTGTAAACTTGTCTACGAATTATCTATTCGCTTGTTCTGACCACGTGATTTAGCGTTGAGGTAGTTTAATTCCCATACATTGTCATTGTTTTCTACAAGCGTTAACGATTGTAGATTGTCAACTTGGCTAGGCCTGCAGATCACACGCATGTCGCGCCAACTATTCTACTTTCGGTATTTATCACCCCAACAGTCAGTATTATCTAGAACTGTTATTATTATAATTATTATAAATGCGAATGAAAGTACAAGATGTCGACATACCTATTACCTACCTACATTAAGAATAAAACTAACACCCACTGCGCTACGCTGACTACGCTTTACCCTAGTTATATATTTATTCGCTAAGTGAACAATGTAAGTTCTTTTAGAATAAATAAAGAATCTCTAACCTCAATCATTGACATCTATCAATTTTTATAAAAACTTCAACCATGTGTTTACCTTTTTTTTTACCGTATAGGTATATTGTTAAAAAAATATTATTACCAAAGCTAGAATTTTCCTGTGATCCACTCACAAAACTCTACCGAAGCTAGAAAAAACCAACAGAATACATATTTCACCTGGATCGGAACAGCGATCACTGAATATCATAAAACAAAGTTCCGGAACCCATCCATTTGTGATGTTTGGCCTAATCTCAAATTCCGCCGCTCGAATTTTACTACAGTTTTCAACTACTAGCGCGAAAAGCACTTTTGGAAATGTTTTAGTTGTAATTATGTAGCCGTATTAAGTAAGAAATATTTAACATAACATCACGCTTGTAATACCCGAAGGATTAGGCAGAGATGAACCCATTAGTTGGTACACCGACATTTCGCCAGTTATGTTAAACCCACGAAAAGAACTCGATTAAAAGAAGAACGTTTTTTATATTTACATTTTAAAGATTATTTATGAATATCTATAAACTTGTGAATAAAATTGCACAACAACAGCCTGCCTAAACCTAGCGAAGGCTAGGTCAAAACCGAATATCGGCAAAAAAAAATAAAAATAATAATTGATCCGTGTAGATTATTGTGATAAAAAAGAACCTGACGACATGTATTAACGAGAACGAGGCGAAAGGAGTATGCAAGGATCGTAGCAGGTGGCGCTCTGTAGTTTTTGCCTACCCCCATGGGAAAAATGCGTGAGTATGTATATCGTATTAAGAATCACTAGCATAGTGTACCTCCTTAAATTTGACGAGTTTGCAAAATTACACCTTATACCTATATTTCGTTTATTATACACGTTGCTGTACTAGTTTCAATTCCCTAAGTGACCAGAGAAAGTTTATGTAAAGAAAGAAAGTAGCATGTACAATATTTCACTCTCTACGACCCTCCCTGAGGAGGCGCCTTCAATAGATACAAGTACATGCAGGTAACCCGTATTAATAGTCGGTCAACATAACATGGCATGCATATTTGTCAGGAAATGCATTATTAAAATCAAATACTGATAATTGAGTATGTTTATCTAATATTTCGTCGGCCTAATTCGTTAACCTCCTAAGTCCATTTTTTCATAGTTTACAGGACGAAGAAAAAAGTGTATAATATCTATATTAATTTAGCAATCAAAATTCTGAAAATCCCGTTGGTTTCTATAATTTTTCTTGACATTTTAACAATATAATTAGTAGCATAACTTATACACATTTTATAAAATTCGATTCAATTTGCTTGAGGGCATAGCAGTTTTTGACTTAAATTTAGTATGGTGTATAGAATAATTAATTGTGCAGTGAAACGAATTGAATCGGTAATCAAAATATTTATTATTAAAAATTAATCAATCAGTCTTCTTTAATAGGAAACAGGGTTAAAATATCTAAGATACACTTTTTTCGTAATCAGTCTATAATAATTTTAATATACGTTATTATGTGTTGGTTTTGTGATACTACGTGTTGTACTCTTAAGTATTATATTATAACTAATGACAGCCAATTAATCTTGTTTTACTACAGACTATAGGTATCACAATCAATTAATATTACAACAATTTTCCCACTCAAACCAAGTCTGAGGCCCTTAGGCCGGTTTAGAAACTCTCACACTAGGGTGTGTGGGGTCGTTGAGGATCTACTTATATGGGCTCATGTGGTAAAATAAAAATAAAGTTTGACCTTTAAAGAGAAAAATATTTTTATTTATGATTTTTTTTTAACTTCTGCGTGGATATTGTAAATAGTTATTTACTTTTCTATTTTCTTTTTTTAATAATTGGACTGTAATATTCTTTTATTTCGGTACAAAACTGGGGCACGTTTTGCCATCTCCTTCAAGCTACAGCTAATTTTTTATTTTATTTTAATTGAAGGAAAAAACTGACGTCCATTTTGTTTCAGATTCACACTTTTCGTCAAACTGTTCAACGTCATGGTATACCTGGGGGCCAACCACAAGCTCTTAAAACAGTATTATTATAATATTACTTTGCCTTCCACACTGTTGGATTTTCAACGCTCTGATCAGCGCCGAGAGTTGAAAATGCAACAACAGAAATTACAAAGTAATATTAAAATAATATTGTTATAAGAGATGGCGGTAGGCGCCCAGGAAGTAAACCATATTCTGCCCTGACGTTGAAATCGTTTTACAAACATCAACGTGGTCATGCTACTCATTGTCCTCGTACACTTCTTGTGCCAAAAGCAGACCTGGAAAATTATAATATAGAGGTTTCTTTTTTTTTGTACAGTCAACAAAAGAGATAGTAGAAGTCAAATGTGGAGTACATAAAAAAGCATTTGGCGAGCCAAGCAGGCAAGGGGACTTAGCGTCCCTTTAGAACATCCAGTCCCATCGGACTTGGCCCAGCCAGGGTACTTAATAATGTACATGCCTGTAGTAGGATTGAAATTGAAACTGTCAGACCATCAGCAAGCCCACAGAAAATTGTCGAATCTTGGGAAGAAGTTAATGTAATGGATATGACAGAGTAAAAAAATTAAATGACTTTTTAATAAAATCAAAATAAATAAATAAAATTTAAAATTTAAATAAAAGGTCTTCTACGCTGATCTAAGAGCAAAAGAAAAAAACTAATAAAGAGGTTTTTTTTTTGTACAGTCAACAAAAGAGATAGTTGAAGTTTTCTTGGAAACCGATAAAGACCGATGGGACAGTTAAAAAAAAAACTTAAAGTTACAGTTAAAACATTCTTAAATGTCAAAATATATGGCTATATTCCTCACGCTCTGGGTTGGTGCCGGTGACATTTGTGAAACTGTTGCTTTTCACTCTTGAACGTTAAGGGGATTTACAATCATGATTGAATATTTTAACTGCACACTAATATCGTTGTCGTAAATTATGGAATCACGCATGAGTAAGTAAATAACTAGTAAATTAAATAATGGTGCCGATTCCCTTGGTCACTAACTAAACTAAACAGGACTATTACCATATTTTTCTGTCCAATAAAACAAGAAAGAGACTAATGTAAATACGGCCTGTTGGTCTAGTGGTTAGCGGCCCTGACTGCTAAGCCGGAGGTCGTGGGTTCGATTCCCACCCAGGACAAACTTTGTGTGATGAGCATGATTGTTAGTTCTGTGTCTGGGTGTGATTCATCTATAATATGTATGTATTTATAAATTATATAAGTATGTATATCAGTTGTCTGGTTACCATAACACAAGCTCTGCTTAGCTTGGGATCAGATAGCCGTGTGTGAGTTGTCCCAAGATATTTATTTATTTATTTATTTATTTATTTATTTATTTATTTATTTATTTATTTAATAAGAGCTGTCAAATTTAGTCAATCTGACACATCCATACATTTATAGTTGACATCTTAAAACGTATGGATTAAAAATAAGGAAAAGTTCAAGGCAAAACTTATTTGACATCGCTAACTTAGTTCTTTAATGTCACCATCCTTTCTTTTCGCTGTATGTTAGTGAGAGATGTCAATTCTCTAAATTTAGTCTAGTTTGTAAACAAGGGAATCGGCACCAATGTCACTGACATAATTATAGGATTCTGACATCCATAGATGAATTGCTGACATGTGTCACCTGCACCATCATAGAGCGTGAGAAATATAAGCAGATTATTACTTATCAATTTAAGAAACGTTTATTATTAAGGGGACAGGCGCTTAAAATTTTTCGTTTTTTTTTTCAGATACAAACAGATAACATTATCTTTCTAGTTTTGGGTACGCGATGGGTTTTTCAACCAGCGGCGCCTTGACGCCAGAGAGCCAAAATGGCCCGGAATTACCCGACAGTAGTCGATGAATGAAGAATCCCGCCGAAAACCAAGGCTTTACGTAACATAATATCACACGCCTGTAATCCCCGAAGAGCTAGGCAGAGGCGTACCCATATTTCGCCAGTTATATTCAAGTCCCATGTAATAGGGGGCGACTCTATTGCCATCAACCGGGCACAAATCCAGACTCCAAGGCTGCTACTGAGAAATTTCTGATGGGAAAACCCAATAACACTTTGCCTGACCTGGGAATCGAACCCAAGACTCCATGCTCAGCAGTCGCGCTTTGCAACCACTAGACCAAAGAGGCAGAGCCAAGACCTTATAGGCTTATAAAGATTAGTCTATAGCTAGGGTCACTATACGTCCCGTTTACACGGGACCATATTTGACCATCCCAGCGTATTGCTAGTGGTACATATCCCGTAATTGGCCCGTATTTCAATAATATTTTTTTACAAAATTCTGAATTTGATTTGAAAATGAGATCTTTACAGAATTAAAATCTAGCTCAAAAAATGACTTATATTTAATAAGGTAAGGTAGCAATTCACATTATAAAGTACAATACCCATTCATATTATAACGTAATAGGTACCTACTTAGTATTTAATAAGGAGTTCTTTATATTAAATTAACACAAATGTGTAGAGTACAATGATCTCTAAAAGAAATTATTAATAATAAGAAAACAGGCTTTATTTTGGCACAGCGCCCCGAACACACAGTCGAAAGAGCCATTTGGTATACTGGTAACTTACAAAATGACTTTCAAGCAATATTTCGAGTGTATCAATTTTCAATCTTAACAGGTTTCAAAATTATTAGACACCACAAGCTTAATTAAAAAGTGAGCTCAAACAAGCTACTATGATTAAAAAATTAAAAAACACGACAAAAAAAAAATGAGGCTGGTATTAATTTAAGTACTTATTAAAGTGACCACACCGGTTTCTTTTTATTTTGTACTCGCCTATGTTACTCGGAACGATGCAAGGATTGTAACGATACCCCATTTTTTTTTTAGGTGGTAAAATGGTCATTCATTCCCAAGCGGCGGGTCGGAAGCGAGCACATAAAATCTGCCGAGAATTTTTTGAAGACCACCATGTTCCGCTGGAAGCCAGACACTGATTCGGCTGCCGATGAATACAGCCCGGCGGCGCAACGCTTCCGTATTGCTAGAGACATGGAAAACTCGAAGGCGTGCCATGTCAAGGCTGCGGAGTGCTTCAAGAAGTGCAATTCCCTCTTCCGTGCCGCAAAGTCGATGGAAAACGCAGTACTGGTGTCCAAGGAGATATCAACACCTGACGAACTCTACGACATGGCCATCGAGTCCGCGTGCCTCAGTAGGTTAAAATTGGGGTTTCCAGATCAGATAAGATCTGGAAACCCGCAATTTTCACTCATTCATCATTTCATTCATCATTTCATTCATCATCTGGTAGCATAATAATGTTTTCTGAGTCCGCAATTTTCGCTCATTAATTCAATTTTATATTATTCACTATTTATATCAGATTAGATCCTAAAACCCACAGTTTTCACCATTCATTAATTGTGAGTATAATACAACTTAGTGTCTATATAAGTTACTGCACCCTACCTTCTCCTTTAGGAATTACAGGCGTGAAGATAATGTTGATCTGGGTTAGGTAGATGAAGTTTAGATATTGGAATTAGAGATGTATACCTACATCGACTACTACAGTTCTTTTATCTCACGAAGCGAAGTGAATTATTTGACTTTCAACCTTACCGTCATAGACTATGAAATTCGAGCAACAGCCGGTTTACTCTATTTGGTACGATAGCCTAAATAGATTCTGATCTGCATTACATTCCAAGTGGATAATTTTTCAAGTATAAAACTGTGTGATTGGTCTTAGGGGTCTCACAAGTCTTTTATTAAATAAAACTAAAAATAATGATAATTTGACAATTTATTTGTGTTCTACATTACTACTATTGTACAATTTACATGAAACAAATTTCATTTCCTTTCAGTATCTCGTAGCAATCAAAATCAGATTTCACTGAGTGAGACATTATAGATAATATCAATAAATATAGTTGTTTATTTATGAGATAAATTTAAAAATTGAACCTCACTGTAATGTTCATAGTGGAACGGCTGCGGTGCACGACACCTCTATAATATGTACACAAATTTAACTCATTTTAAGTGCAATGTGGCAACGTATACATAATTCATCTAATAGGGTAAATATAATCCGACTCGGAGCACAATGCAATAGCGCATATTCTAATAGAGTAATGGTTTCAGACAGTTATTAATATAATATATTCCTTTCACAGCATTCAAATAAAAACATTGAGGAAAATGTATAGCATGTTGCATCCAGGGATCATCGTAAATCTCCCAATCTTCTATAACACCTCCACATGAGAAACACGCTGCTTTATCATTTACACTATTTCCACAATAAAAAAATCCAGCTTCAGCCATTTCCATCACCAACCTTCTCCTTGAATTAGTCGTTGCCCAATAATGTCTAAACAAAATCTCACGCATTTTATACGCATTATACATTTCATAACGAGGGCTATATTTATTTTGAGACATGTTCTCACTCACTATATAGTTCTTCATACAGATAATTGTAAAGGTGAAATGATATCATACTGCGGTAGGCAGCAATTTATAATGATTAACATTTGAGGGGATTGGTAGGGATAGAGGATTTGAAAATTAAACAAGCGAATATTTATTTCAAAAATTTATTATCTATACACCATTTATTTAAACATATTACATTTTTTAAAGCACATATTTTATCATGATAAATACAACTATACACATCATGAGAATGTTCATATTTATTGTACAAGCTTAATAAATTAGGACAACCTTCATCTTCTAAATTATTTATATTATTATTATTATTCAAAATATTTTTTAGCCACAACACTTTTTCTAAACCTTTGGTGTAAACACTTTTATCTCTTAAAATATCTACAATCAAATTCTGATGATTTGAGTAGGGCACAAATCCGTCTCTCCAGTATATCCTTCTATTACGTTCAATCCAACTGACTTGTCGTTTTTCAGGTTTCGTTAAATCGTAAAATGGAAATGGGGGCTTAATTAAGAACACCTGAATTTTTTTATTTAACAATACAGCTAATTCTTTAATTATAAATTCATTTGTTTCTGTTTTAAAACCTTGAACATCGACAATGGCTGTCATGATAATCTGCGCACTATGTTACTTAAAGGTTTATATTCCACAAGTCGATCGTTAATAATTAAACAATATCCAGTTGTGTTATCTGGTATTGGTGCTGAACAGTCAATCTCCAACCGTACATCTACGGGGCCTGTTTTCAAACTATCGTTTTGTCTTGAACAGTCTATAATAAAGAGAGGGGCCTTCTCCTTGAAATTAACCAAATTAAGCAAGGGGTCTGCAGGACAATTGTAATACGACTGACGAAATTTCACGTACATTTCATATAATATATTGTATTTGTTCTCAGAAAAATTTAAGCTTAGAGGCTCGTAAGGATAATACTGTGAATTCAAAAATAGTGTTACGTTAGTAACCCCACAATGATCAAACAGAGAACTGTCTTTAGTTTTATTATTTTTTCTGTTGGTTTGCAAGCAAAAAATTACATATCGAGGTTTCTCTAATTGCGATGCAGTCTTAACTGACCAAGAATGTTTTGTAGTTTTAGGGAGCAAAGGATACTCATATAAATCCCAATTTCGAAACGCTATTTGAATAGGTTTATCTCTCTCCAAGTGTTTTAGTAGTGTCAGTCGTTCACGGTCTGACACTTTTATATGTGGTACACGCCATTGCAATCTTTGTATGTCTATTTGAAAATGCGCAATATCATCAGTTGCTATGATACTGTTTAAGTTAGAGTTACTTCTGTTCAAAATAAGTTCATGTTTACAATTTATCACAATTTTATTGTAATCCTCTGCAAATCCTAAAATCTTATTAAGAGATACAATAGCACTAAAATGACCATCACTTTTGAATCCATCTAGGTTCCAACCCCACAAAGCAGCAACTTTATTTTCTCCATCATTCATTGAAACGTATGACTTTATTGTCGACGTTATTCCAGAATTTTTAATGCGATCTATTTCAATGCCATTTATTTCGTATCGGATATCTTGAAACAAAAACATAACAGGGTTGTTACTGAACGTAATATTTTTCTTAATCGGTTTTCCATCTTTATCGAAGAACTTTGCTTGACCCTCGACGTAAATTGAACTGGCTGATGGTAACACATATATGTCTTGTTGGTGTATGGGAATTCTGATTTCATCGTTTTCTCTAAAGCTGTTAGTGTAGGGATTGTATGTGTGGACTTCATAGCTTTCAATCGAACTATCGAAGTGAGGTAATTCAGTAATTTGTAGTATATTCATACTTTAAAACCTAGAGCTTTAAGAAAGGCTTTATTTGCTTCACTCAATTTCTTCACTTTTTTCTTACGTCTATGCACCTTAATGGTCTTAGATGGAATAAGACGTTTGATTTTCACAGGAGTGTTTTTATAATAAACTATCATTTTGTTTTTCTTAAATGAAGGCGTAATTGAATATGTTTTTCACCAAAGTTAATACAGTTACCAAGTTGATCAACAATCTTAATAGATATAGATGAAATTATATTTTTGTTCACTGGGAAGTAAATAACGTTCTGGGGTATTTCTGTGTACTGACTTGAAGCAGTATCAGATATGAATTCATGAATAAAATGAGTCGGTAATCCGTTGTAATATGAACCGTGCACAAGATCACATTCGATTCTGATTACAGCTGGTAAACTGCTGTTATTAACGGGCACATTTGGTCTTGTTTTTAATACTGAAAAGTATAGTAAACCGCACTCGTATTGATCAGATAAATGAAGAGGTGGTTGAAAATACGAGACCAGTTCTGATTTATTTCCAGAGATGGTAACCGTAGTAGACATGCTTGCATACTGAACTCTTTTAAATGAGCCTGTTCATTTTATTTCTTGATTATACCAAAAATTATTTAAGAAATTTAAACATAGATGTCCACAGTTGAAGGGGTGATCACGTTGTATATTTTCATAATTATATTGAATGTTAGAACCTACATATTTTATAAATTCCTTTGGAGGTTTAAGATTTCCATAACTATCGAAATACTCAACATAATCATTATATTTTGCATAGGCTACCCAATGAGAACCAGTATTTTTAGAACTATCTAAATTAATAACTCCACATTCTTTTTTATATGGATATTTAAGGAGCTCATCTCTCATAAAGACACCTCTAAAATAAGGAATTCTATTTCCATACTTTAAAATGTCAAAGTTAGTTAAGGCCCGTTTGGGTAGCCGATATCTTAGTTTTTTTCTTTTGATACAAAAATTCCAAGGCCGCCTTTATGTGGTTTAAGGTGTAGTCCTTTCCCGATACATAGAGCTTCCATTTTTTCATTGTGTCTCCTTGATTCCTCATACAGCTTTTTAGCCATTTTGAATTCATTTATGGTTTTGGCAATACCAGCTGCACCGCCTGCTAACGCTCCCGCCGCTGATAATCCCGCAAAAATAGGAATCAGAGGTAGTACTCCCCCAGTTTTTGGAATAGGAATAACACGAGGGAGCTTAATCGATGAATCATCAGCTAATTCTCGGGTAGCAGCAATAGCTAATTCTATAGCCATTTTCTTGCTCTTAGGTTTTAATTTTTTTATGTGTCTTTTTGCTTTTGTAATAACAGTTTTTAATTTACTTTTTAATCCTTTTCCAGATGTAACTTTTGGAAAACGTTTTTTGCTCAAACCAGAACCAGTTTTAATTTTTGTCAACATAGCCTTCCTTACTAACCGTGCCGCGAGTCTTTCGCCTATACTAGCATCGGTAGCAACCTCTCGCTCTTTCGCCATTTTCAACAAAATTAAATCAGCCTTAAGTCGATCTTTCAAGTTTGATGACTTGTGATATGCAATATCGTGATCTTTGCAATATTCGTCCAACTTATTTACACCGTTATCTCCTTGTGCAAGCCTTTTTATTAATTTAGTGCCAGGACCACAGTAATTATATCCTGGTAAGTGTAATTCAAATGGTAAATTATTAATAAGCCAATTGAGTAGACTACTCTCTCCAAAACACATTATAAGACTGATGATTCCGGTTTGAATACTTTAATAAATAGTTATCGATTCGAGTTTGTTGCTAATATTATTTATAATATTACATTCGATTTATCAATCCAACTGCTTTCAGCTGAAGACAAACCTAACCATTTTACTAAAACTCTGTTACCTTTTCTTCTAAGAACTTTCTCAACTAAATATACATTGGGATGTTTTGTTTTTTGAAGTTCTTGTGTATAAAATACGCCTAAAATAGGGTGACCTCTGATAGTATCTTCAATTAAGTAAGTTATGGGAGTTGTTTTTTGTATTTTACGAATTTTAAATATTTCTGTTGACCAGTTGGGAGTGTAACCTTTTTCAAATGTTCCTTTGTATTTACTGATACGCACATAATCACCTACTTTGTACTTGCTTTTTAAATTATATTTTTTTTGCAACTTTAAATACATACCGTTCTAATATCATTTTTTTATTAATATTGTCCACATTATCAGGGATTTCATTAATAGTGCGATGGTGAGTGTGATTGTATTTGTAAATAACGTCATTTAGGGTATTATTTATCCAATTGTAATTGCCTTTTAAACTAAATTCCTTATAAACTTTAGATTTTAATGTCCTGATGAATCGTTCAACTATTGAAGCCTTTTTTGTTGAGAAGGTTGAATAATGGTTAATATTATATGATTTCATAAGCTTTTGAAATTTGTTATTATAAAATTCTGCTCCATTATCCGTTTGCAGATTTTTAGGAACACGCCCTTTATCCAACAAAGTTTTGAAAGAGTTACACACATCTTCTTTGGTTTTACTTCTCATAGGAAAGGCCCAAGCATATTTCGAAAATGTATCAATAACGGCAAGAATATATTTGTAATTTTTATTTTCTTTTGAAATTGATTGCATATCAATTAAGTCTGCTTGCCACAAGTCATCTATATCTTTCATGATAACATGTCTTCGTGGATAGTTCACCCTCGCATTTTTATGAATTTCGTTTACCACGTCAGCTTTGCTCATGTTCACAATTCAGTATACTTGTCTTGAACTCAGCTATTATACTGAATAAAAAGCATATTATTGTGACTATTTATTATTTAATTATATTAGCTTCTTTTAATTCTTCGATTATTGATAAAATTTCATTATCATGGTTAGTATTACCAGCATCTCGGGAAGCAATTAATAGTTTCAATCTGTCAACCAGTTCGTTAGGATCATCCCAATATACCAAGTCAGTGTTATTTTTGTATTTCTTTAGCGTTGGTAAGCTTCCTCCAAATTTAATGACAATATTATTGTTTAACGATTCAGAAAACAATGGTCTAATTATTTCACGATATTTTATACCTTTATCACCTCTAATTTGTCCATTAGGATTGAAACCTCTCTTATGTGCATTTGTATAATGCAACATATCTTTATAGACAAGTTTATCTTTGCTCGATATTAGTTTCAAATCAGGTTTTCTTCGAAGTAAGAGTTCTTTTAAACCAGGGGTTAAATTGTAGCTTTTGTCACCAACTTTAATTAAAATGACATTATCATCATTCACACTATCTATTTTAGAAAATGTAACTATTGAATTACCCATTAGTAATTTTTTTGTTTGCACTCCTTATCCCAAATGGTATATTTACCCCATCATAAATATCATGGATATCACAGCCCTCTAATGACCGCGAGGAGTTGTTGGAGACTCTCAACGGAGATCCGTGGGGGCGCCCTTACAAGACGGTGCGGGGCAAACTCCGCACCTGGGCCCCCCCGCTGACGCAGAGTCTCCGGCCGGAGCTCGTTGAGGACGTGGTGAGCGCTCTGTTCCCCTCGCGGGGGGAACATCCTCCCCCGCCCATGGCTCCGCCGCTCGCGATGCCGGAAGCGGACCACACCGACGACGACATTCCAGAGGTGACTGGGGTAGACTTGAGGGTGGCGGTACGCCGGCTGAAGGCCAAAAATACCGCCCCGGGACCCGATGGCTTGCCTGGGAAAGCCTGGGTCCTGGCCTCAGAGGCTCTAGGGCCCCGACTGGAGGGGCTCCTAAGCGCATGCATGGAGAGGGGCCAGTTCCCACTTCGTTGGAAGACGGGGAAACTGGTCCTCATTCGGAAGCCGGGGCGCCCTGCGGACTCGCCGTCTGCATACCGGCCCATCGTGCTGCTCGACGAGGTGGGCAAGCTCTTAGAAAGAGTCATTGCGGGCCGCCTCGTCGGGCACCTGTCTGGGATGGGGCCGGACCTTGCGGACAACCAGTTTGGTTTCCGCAGGGGGCACTCTACGGTGGACGCCATCATGCGCGTGAGAGCTCTCACGACGGGGGATGCTGTGTCCCGGGGTGGGGTTGTGCTGGCGGTGTCGCTGGACATCGCGAACGCGTTTAACACCCTGCCCTGGACCTGCATTAGGGAGGCACTCCGGTATCACCGGGTGCCGAACTACCTCCGTCAAGTGGTCGGGGCCTATCTGACGGATAGAGCCGTGATCTACCCTAGTCGAACTGGAGAATGGAACCGGCGGGAGATGTCGTGCGGTGTTCCACAGGGATCGGTGCTGGGGCCGCTCCTGTGGAACATCGGTTACGACTGGGTGCTGCGTACTGACCTCCCCGAGGGCATCACTGTGTCTGCTACGCGGACGACACACTGGTCCTGGCGCAGGGGAGGTCGCACGAGGCGGCGGCCGACGTCATGACACGCGGGGTTGCGATAGTCGTAGAGAGGATCCGGCAATTGGGACTCGAGGTGGCTTTGCACAAGTCCGAGGTCATGTGCTTTCATGGGCCTCGGAACGCGCCACCGCTGGGATCCCAAATCACGGTGGGAGGGGTTCACATCGGCGTCGGGTCAACGATGAAGTACCTGGGACTCGTCCTCGACAGCCGGTGGAACTTCGTTGAGCATTTCCGACGTTTGGCTCCCAAGTTGGAACGGGCTGGGGCCGCCCTCAAGCGGCTCTTACCCAACCTGAGGGGTCCAAACGCCTCCTGCCGGAGGCTCTACGCGGGGGTCGTGCGGTCGATGGCCCTTTACGGGGCCCCGGTGTGGGCGCGGGGGTTGAGGCGACGTGCCGCCCACTACCTAAACGCGTCCCAACGGGTGATCGCCATAAGGGTCATCCGAGGATACCGCACGATCTCCGGTGAGGCGGCGAGCCTCCTTGCCGGATTGCCGCCGTGGGATCTGGAGGCGCTGGTCCTCGCGCGCCTGCACGAGTGGCGCGTGGAGGTACTAGGCCGGGGGGAAACTCCGCTGCCGCGGCAAATTGCCACTCAGCGGACAGACCTCCGGCTTGATCTCATGGTGACATGGAGAGAGCGACTGTCGCAACCCCGTGCAGGGCACGCCTCTATCGAGGCGGTAAGTCCCCTCTTTGAGGAGTGGCTTGAGCGGCGCCACGGCGCCCTCACCTTCCGTCTGACGCAGGTCCTCACCGGACACGGATGTTTCGGGAGGTTCCTGCACATCATCGGGCGGGAGGAAACGCCCGGGTGTCATCACTGCGAGGATCGCCCCGAGGACACGGTGGAGCATACCGTGGCGGTGTGCCCCGCTTGGGCGGAGCACCGCGACGTCCTCGTGGCGGCCATCGGCGGCGGCGAACTCTCGCGTTCGGCCCTGGTGCAAGCCATGGTCCGGAGCGAGAGGGAATGGGTTGCAGTCGCCTCCTTCTGCGAAGCAGTAATGCTAGCGAAGGAGGAGGCGGGCCGCGTGAGGGAAAGAACCACCTCACGCCCCAGCCGCCGCGGGAGACGCTCCGGGCGTCGGGAGCCGCGAGACGACTCCCGGCCACCGTAGACGCGGGTCTGTGGGCGGTGAGCAATGGGTAGCTCACCGTCCGTTCGTTGATAATGACAGACCGTGTCGACGGCGCGTTCGTGTTCCACGCGCGCCTCAAAGAGATGTCAGCAAACAATTGAAGGGGCCACTAAGGGCCGATGCCTGCCGGGGCTGCGGGTTGTTCGAAAGAGATACCGCGCCCCCGGAACGCAAAGGGCACAAGAAGGAACATGGATGGGTTTTAGTCAGTAAAAGTCTGACACTCCCTCCCGCCCCGCCCAGGGCGGGGGAAGTCATTTGATGATTTCCCATCGGTAAAAAAAAAAAAAAAAAAAGCCCTCTAATGATATTTCTAAATCTTCCAGTAATTCTGTCTGGGGAGACTTTTTAACGATCTGCACTGAATTCAGTTCTGAATCGCTGCATTCTTCAAACTTTGTAGATGAGCTAGTATTAATGTCATTGAATTCCATGTCTTCAAAATTAGAGTGTGTATTTTCTAAATTTTGTATTTTTTCTATTGTTTTGCTCGAATCGACTAGGGTTTTAAGGGGATCTGTGACAGGTTTTAACATTTTATCAAGTGACAAATTCATTGAGTGTTCCTGGTTTTTCATTTGTTTTATTTTATTCTTTATAAAGTCTACGGACTTCACTAATTCTATTTTAATATTTTTCTCCATTTTATACCTATTATAACAACTGTGTTCAGCTAAAGAACAAATTATACTGAATTTGATTTTGCATGTAAATTACTTATATGTGCGCATAAACAGTCACTCAAAATTAAAAAACATATCAAGATTCTGTCTGTACCTTCCATTGTTTAAAGACGAGTCTTTGCAAATACTAATAAAGTTATATGGCTCGCTCCAAACTGTATTACAAATATTCTTGAATTGATTCCAGGACATATCAGAACTAACATGCTCTTCATAAATATGTTTCAAGTTTACATCGTCTTGCTTAAATATTATGAGAAAGTTTGTATTATCACGCAGCAACTGTTTCGGAATTTTAGAGTATGTTTGACATAAATAAAAGCAATCAATATGTTTATGTCTACCCATAGAGAAGTAATTACGAATGTTTATTTGATTTTCACATGCCACATCATCGAAAATAAATACAGAATTAGTTAGTGCTTCATCCGGGGCTATGACTTCTTTATTATCATTAAATTCATGAAACTTAACTTGATGCACTCTCAAAGTCAAAGTCAAAGTCAAATCATTTATTTCAATTAGGCCAATAAGGCACTTTTGAACGTCAAACACAAAAAACAAAATAGAATTGAATCTAGTTGCCCCTTCCAAAAGGTAGTTTTGTATGGAGAAGAATGGGCAAGAAACTCCATACGTACTCTTTTAAAATCAATGTTTACAATATTTGTTTACAGAATCATAAACGACATGGCACGTGAAAGCAATGTATGTACCCTATAAAAAAAAAAAAAAACTAATTAATCATAATAATTAAAAGGCACAAATTAAGAATTTAAAAGTTAAAATATGTTCAAATATACATAGTTTTCACGTGTTTACAAATATTGGAACTACAGACGACCACTCATAACATCTCAACCAACATGAAATAGTGTGTGAGTCCGCGCAATCTATAACACACTTCAAAATCAATAATCAAAAATAAAACAAAATTAAGTATTAAGAAAAATGAAAAACAAAAAAAACATTAATACCCATTTTGATTTTGTCTAGAATGTATCATTGTCCCATGGAGCAGGACCAGCATGTTTCCAAGCATTCTTATCTTGATTGTAATCCTCTAATTTGTAATATGCTTGTTTGCAAAGTGTACTTTTAATGTGTGTCTTAAATTTCCTTTCATTTAATTTTAATATATCAGAAGGAATTTTATTGTAACATTTAACACAGTACCCCATAAAAGATGTATTTACTTTAGACAACCTAAAATATGGTTGAGCTATTTTATCTTTATTTCTAGTATTAATATTATGTCTATCACTTATTTTATTAAAAAGATTTGGATTTTTTCTCACATACATAATATTTTCATAAATAAATTGGCAAGGTACTGTCATAATATTAATCCTTTTAAATAATTCCCTTAGAGATTCGCGACGAGGTAGATTATAAATGGCTCTGACAGCTCTCTTCTGTAAAATAAAAATGGATTCAATGTCAGCAGCCCGACCCCACAGTAGAATGCCATACGACATAATGCTATGAAAGTAACTGAAGTAGACCAGTCGCGCAGTTTCTATATCTGTCAACTGTCTTATCTTTCTAACAGCATAAGCTGCTGAGCTTAACCGTCCCGCAATTGATGTTATGTGAGGTCCCCATTGTAATTTCTCGTCTAGCGTGATTCCCAGGAAAACCGTTTGATTAATAAATTCCAGTTTTTGTCCATTCAATATGATGTCACATTTGCTACTTCTAACGTTTGGTAAACTGAATCTAATACATTTGGTTTTTTTTTTCATTTAATACCAAATTATTTACTGTAAACCAATTTTGAACCTGAAGAATAGAGCTATTTACGTCGTCAAGATTTTGTGACCGCCTGTCTATTTTAAAGATCAATGAGGTGTCATCTGCAAATAACACCATCCTCGGTTGATTTTGTAGTAATTGAGGTAAATCATTTATGTAAACTAGAAATAGAAATGGACCCAATATCGAACCTTGAGGAACGCCCATTGTCATTTCAGACCCCAATGAGTTTACGCCGTTAACATGAACTTTAGCCTGTCTTCCTATCAGGTATGATTTTAATAAAGCAAGAGATGTTTTACTAATACCGTAGTGCTCGAGCTTCAGCAAAAGGGTATCATGGTTAACGCAATCGAACGCCTTTGAGAGGTCGCAAAAGATTCCAATGGCATCTTGTGCTTCCTCCCAGGCGTTAAATATGTTCTTTAGTAGGTTGACACCGGCGTCAGTTGTACAACGCCCTTTGGTGAAACCGTACTGATGTTCATCAAAGATGGAATTTTTATTAAAGTGACGTAACATTTGATTGAGCATTAACTTTTCAAATACCTTACTGAGAACTGGCAGAATCGATACAGGCCTATAATTGTTGGGTTCCTTACTATCACCCGCTTTGAATAATGGCACGACTTTACTATGTTTCATCAGATCAGGAAAGACTCCTTGGTCTATACTGGTGTTAAATATTAAGGCTAAGTAGGGCGCAATAGTTTCAATGATAGCTCTACTAACTTTTACAGACATTCCCCAAAGATCTTCTGTTGATTTAATTTTAAGATCTTTAAAAGTTTTTACGACAGCCTGGGGGTTTGTATGTTGAAATCTAAATTCCAAAGGGCAAGCCTTAACATTTTTTTTAAGTAAGGCAGCAGAAAGCGCGGGGGAGGAATTTAAAGCCTCAGTAGTTTGAAGGGGAATATTAGCAAAAAAATTTTCAAATTCCTGGGCTACTTCCAAATCTGAATTAATAGGGCCACGTGCAGTCTCTAAATTAAATTCAGTAATACGCTGTTTTTTCCTACCTGTTTCATTGTTTATTATTTGCCAAGTAGTTTTTATTTTATCATCTGCTGATTTTATTTTATTACTAACGTAAAGAGCTTTTGCTGTTTTGCACACATTTTTAAAAACTTTTGAATAGTTGGAAACATACTTATGAAAACTTGTATTAATTGTATGTTGCTTCAGTCCATAAAGTTCAAAAAGTTTTTCTCTGCTTTTACGTATACCTGGAGTCGCCCAATCGCTAAATAAGAATTTTGTGTAAATACTTTTTGTTTTTACCGGAAAAGTGTCATTAAATTGCGTGCTTAAAAGTGAAAAAAATTCGGTATAAAACTCGTTTGGGTCACCTATGTTATTAAAACTATGAATACATAATTTACTAGATAAAGAATTATTAAATTGCTCTAAGTTTCTACAAGTAATTGGCCTAAACTTTATTTGGGTTTTTTGTGGTGGTACATAGGCGCAGAACGTAATTGTTTGTCCACTATGATCTGATGGCAGCCTATTTACAATGTCCTTATGAAGGTATTCGCAATTACAAAATATATTGTCAATACAAGTGGCAGAAGAAGCTGTCACTCGGGTAGGCTCACTAAAAATATTTGACAAATCAAATGACTTGAAAAGACTTAATAATCTGATAGTACTAGAGTTATTTTCTAACAAATTAATATTAAAGTCACCACATATGATAATTGATTTACTACCAATACTAACTTTTCGTAACACATCTTCCATTACCGAATCAAACACAGATAGATTCTGGTAATTTGGAGGTCTGTACACACAAACAATAACATGCTTATCAAGCTCAACACAGGACAGTTCGATAGTGTGTTCAACTGATAGTCTTACAATGTCTTTACGTTCTTTAGACTTAATCGAATTTTTAATAAGTATTAACGAGCCGCCATGTAACATCTGTTTCCGGCTGAAATGACTAACTACACAATAATTTTCATAATTAATAGACATCACTTGGTTATCTTTTAGCCAATGTTCGGTAAAACAAACAATATCAAACTTGGTTTTTTCTAAGAACATTTCTATTTCCAGTAATTTTGAAGAGCAACCTTGAATATTTTGATTGAATAATTTTAAAGTATGTTGCTTTCCCTTATAAGCTAACTTGCCAGAAGATACCTTTTTATTATTCAGTAATAATAGGTGATTATCTGACGGGGTAACTTCTGTTGTCTCACAACTTAGTTTAAAGAATAATCCATCACTGTGTTGTTAGCAGAACTAGACAATACAGTTTCGTCACTTAACCTACAATCAGTTATATTAGCTATAACCATATTAATATTATATGCTATCAACATAGCAATTAAATGTCGAGATTCTCCAGACAGAGATAAACTTCTCTGAGTTAATCTAAAATCACTAATAAATTTATTAGTGTCAAAAAACAATAATTTGTCACTATGACAACTTGTCAACATACAAATAGTCCTATTTAACTTAAATATACGATTGTTTTCATAATCTGATAAAGTATCAGAGTAAGGAAAAGCACACAACATTACCTTCCCTATGTTAAGCTTTAACAAGGTGTCCACACCATCCAGTATGTCCTTTTTGGTAATACCAGTACTATTACCTAGTAAAAGAACCATTGTGAAGTAATTATTTAAATCTGAGTCTATAATTCTTTTAATAATTTGTTTGAAATCTATTTTGTGGTAACTATGGTTGGTAAAACTATGGCTAAGGTAATTGTGTAGAATTTTGCCAAAGCCTGACCCTAGCTCATCACAGAACAAAATAGTTTTATAAATTTCCTGTACACTTACACAGGTCTTAGCTGGAAGAGACACTACCGGTGGAGATATGTTAATCTGAGACTGAAGAGGCGAAGGTGGCTGGTTAGCACAGCTGCATGAAGGATTATTAGTCAGAGACTCGTACCTTTCAGCATTGTACTTTACCAAGTCCAGTAGTTCACCGGCCTCAAACAAGCGTTCACTTAGTTGTTGTTGAGACAACTGATATTTCTCGAAAATGTCTTTCAGCAAGTACTCCTTATATATTAAATCATTTCGGAGCTGCTGAGTCTCAGTGTCATACTTCTCTCTACAGTCATCTAACTCAACTGTACAGGTATTCAACTCTTGTGTTAACATCATACGTTCCTTTCGAAGGGAACAGTTTAATTTAAGAAGATGTTGTTTTTGTATTCTTTTCTGTGACCGTTTAATTAGTTTCTTAATTTTTATGTACTTTTTTAATTTATTATGACTCATTATAACAGGACATAATGGTATGGTATCATCACCAGTCAAATCTATAGTTACACCTGACTCACACACTGTATTCAACCTACTGCCTACTAACTCATTAAATAGGTTGTTGGTGGAAACAACCTGTCCGCTGAACTTGACTGTCTCTGAGTGAGACAAGGCCTTATGGGCATTTAATAATTCCTGTTCCAGTTCTGAAATCCTATTCAATGCAAGTTCGTGGGTGTCACTGCACTCTTGAAAAGTTGACACTTTGTACTGTAGTTGAGTATGTTGGTCGGCTAAGTCCATGTGCTGTATATGTAGTTCAGCCAGCTCATTTTTCAGGAAGGTGTTTTTGTCAACAATATTCTTGACTTCCACCTCACTGTCGTCCCTTTCCTGGAGCAGCTGATTACATAAGGCCTTAGAAGCTTCGAGTTCTTTTAAGGTGGATCTAAGTTTTGCTTCCATCTCCTTAAGAGCAGCACTGCGGGTCATCATTTTCTTAGTGTTGGTCACCTGGAATATAGTATTTGTGCAGCTAAATAAAAATGCAAGGATGGATGTATTGACAATACCTATTAGAAGTAGGAGGTAGTAGGAAAAAAATAAAAATAAAAAGAAAAACAAAAGGCATAAAAAGTTCAAAAAATAAGTTAAGAGTTGTTAACTGATAGATATTACAATTAGATTTAGTTAATTAGAATGAAATGGAAATGTTAAACGTAAGTAAACAAAACGAAAATAGTTATTAGACTTCTAACTCAATGACATACAAGTCTATGGCAAAATATCAAATTACAAGTTTTATCTGAATTTAAATTTATATAATACATAGGCAAAAAGAAAATATAATGCGCCTATTTTGTGTAGTAAGTATGTAGTGTTTTATTTGTATGGGCGAGTGTTTTCGTCATCGATTTTGCTTCCACTACTTGTCAAGCAAAAGGAGACATAAACCGTGCCAGTGTGTGATGGACGTGGCTCAGTGACCTGAGCAGTATTTGTGATGTTTAGTAGTATGTAAATACAACTTAGATAAAACAAAATACTCCCCGGGTTTCGATGATATTTAAAATCCTTCACCGTTGGGACGATGACTTGACAGCCGGTTTTTGGTTTAGGTTATTGTCGCAGTTCTCGCGACAAAAACACTGCACAAACACTGTACGTAATATTAATCACTTAGTTATTATAACATTACACTAATTTGACGTAATTAGAAGACTTTTAAACAATTAATCAAAAAATTAAATCTAAGAGATCGTTTTTGACGACCGGCTCACACAGTGTTGCCAGCAAAAAAAACTCTCTCTTTATAACTTCTCGCAAGAAGTTGTATTTTGGTTGATAATTAGTTTTCGAGTACAGGTAAAGATTTTGAAATTTTAGACCATTCTCATGTAACAATAAACTAAGCACGACGTTTGTTTTTCCACAATTCGAGGGACCACATATAATACAACGAATCGTATTTGGTAACAGAATGCTATGCCTAATGTGGTTATCAGAGTCACCAAGATTTATATGATTAATATTAAGTGATGTGTGTTGTTTGATCAACTTCATTTTAACTATTAATTCAATTTCATCCAAACATAGATATATAAAGCATAAGTATAATAAAAACAAATAATTTAGATTGGTTTAAAGTTGTCATGTGAAATTTAAAGCGAACGTATTATTCGGTATACCTACAGTGCTTATCCATTTCATGTTTATACCTGATGTAAATAATAATAATAATATTAATAAGTTAGTATGGTATTTATATTCATAATCAGTGGTGGATTAATAAAATGCAGAACACTGTAAGGCCGTAACAAGAATAAAAAATCATGCATTAGTTATAAATGTTTTATTCACGTATTACTTACATATTCAAATACGAAAATCAACACTACCACTCACTAAATTAACAATCTTTGTTTATAATTAAAGTAATTATAAACAAAGATTATAATAACATTACAATTTGTTCATATAAACATATTTATATTTATACATTAGTTCTCAAAATAAAGTTTCACAGTGACCCCAAGGTAAAGTTTCAATTTGGTTCGTGAGTATTTGTCTCTTATCATCATTTCTGTTTAATATTACTTTATGAATTTCTTGAGAGTACAGTACATGCTTGAGTGATTTAATTATATTCATTTTACATTTGAAATTGACATTATTTGTTAAAGCTTTACTATAGTGGGATAATTTTAATCGATTAGTAACAGCTTTAGATATTCCTTTTGCTTTTGTGATGCGAGTTTTTGAAGTGATTATACAATATAGTTTAGCTCTTAGTCCTACAAATTCGCTTATGATGTCACCCCCGAGTTCATCTTTAAATAGTCCTGGAATTTTAGTATTTACTCTCGGCATGCTGTAACAATTATCAGTCTGAAAATTACTTGTATCAAATTTTGTGACATCATTTTTTATGTCTTCGTAAATATCCTCTGTATTTATAAAATAAAGAAGGCTGTCTGTGTCTGTATAACACAGTCTTGCGCGAGTTTCATATTTATTTTTAATAAAGTTGTAGTGAAATTTATACAAATGTTCCTTTGCTAATTCTAGAACTGTAAACCCAATGTAAATAGGGCGATCTAAAATAATTTTTTCAGGAGCTAATTGAATAGCAACAAAATTTTCAGAAAAGATTGCAATACTTTTCAAATTTGGTTTTGCAATTAACTTTTCTGCACCGTGGTGCTTGTTAGTTTTATTATTATAATTATCCCACATAGTAACTAATTTGACATTAACCTGTTTACGTCTATTTTCAATAGTTTTCCCAAATATAGCATTATTGAGGAGTTTAAAAAAGTCTTTCTCAAATAGGGTTGTTGAAGCTTGACGCAATGTAGTATTCAAGTCAATATATTTTTAACATCATAACATAATATCACGCCTGTAATCCCCGAAGGGTTAGGCAGAGGTGTACCCATTAGTACACCCACATTTCGCCAGTTATGTTTTTAGTCCCATGTAATAGGGGGCGAGCCTATTGCCATCAACCGGGCACAAATCCAGACTCCGAGGCTGCTAATGAGAAATTCCTGATGGAAAAACTCAATATCACTTTGCCCGACCTGGGAATCGAACCCAAGACCTCGTGCACAGCAGTCGCGTTTTGCGACCACTAGACCAACGAGGCAGTCAATATATTTTTGTAAATAATTTTCTTGTCTAAAAGTTAAAATACGGTGAATTTTTTTCAAAATCATTCCGTTTAATAAACATGCCTTTAAATGAATGTAATGTATTACGTAGTTGAATTTGTCGTATAAATTAGCAATTAATTTAGGTGTTCTGCCTCCGGGAGGTGTGAACCTCTCGGGTGCAAAAGGTAAATCACTATGCGTATTATGTAAACTCTCAGGATATATTAAATCAACTTCTAAAATATATCCATATTCAGAATCATCTGATATTGATAACACATTTATTGTTTTAATCTCATCGTTTGTCAAAAATCGGAAATCTGAAATAGGCATTTTCTTTGTCATTGCGTAACCATATAAATTGTTACAGTCAAGATAAACCAAATACGTTGATTTTTGAAAAGCATCATAATTCGGTAAATATTTATTATTAGCTTGAGCATGGCGAAGAGAACATTGTGCTAAGCCTCCACGTATTCCCTTTTCCAAAAATTCATACATTTCCAAACTATGAATTAATTCTAATTTAACGCCTGTGTACAGTAGCATCGCATCCCAGCTTAAACTAGGTGCAGTAATGTAATACGCTGGATCAAGTTGATAATGATCCAGACAAGTCTGTCTAAATTTTTCGAATACATCGGAAAGAAGTAATACGTCGGTCTTTAAATATAAATCTGTATATTCTCCAAGTGATTTAATATTAAATGACTGCCAAATAGATTTAGCGTGAACGTATTCATCATCACTAATATGTTGACAATTCAAACTACTTATTATAGAAACAATCTTTCGATGGAAGACGAGTCTCGTTATATTTTGAGTATGCATCAATATAATCATAGGGATAAATTCCTTTTTGTCGCAACAACTTTAACTGATTATAACTAGTATCTGGGAATTCTTCTGATAAATTAACAAAGTCGGTTTCATTCAAATTATTTACTAATGTGCTTAAACTTGAATTAAGAAATTGATAAGAATTTATGAACTTAACTTGAATAGGCCTTGATTTTAATGCATTTGTAGTATGGAGTACTTTTGTGAAAGACATATACCTTTCTTTGGTTTTTGGTATAATTTTGAAAGCACCTTCATACTTCGATAATTCTTTTATAAATAGGTGAGAGTCATAGCCGGATAGGTTATGAAAAATAACAGGCACGAAAGGGCAAACTCTTAACATTAAATTACAATGAGAGTGTGCTGTTCCTCGGTATTGTGATGTAATGTGATCATGATCCATTACTTTATCGTCAAAGAGCAAATAATTACAGATATGACATGTAGTGGCATTTTTGTAATCCTTTTTTTGGTCCTTAGTTAAAGGTGCCATAGGTATTTTATTTAATAAGATACTGTGAATGTACTCCAAATCTCTTATTAAATATTTTATAAATACTTCTACACAATCAGCTCCTCTGTAAGTAACATACTTATTCAGTCCCGTATTGTGTGAACAACAAATGTAGTGACCAAAACATGAAGGTTCGTGAATCTTATAGGTACGAGTATTTTCAGTTACATTTATGTTGCAGTTTAGTAAAAGACTCTCAAAATCGGCGTAAATTACGAAATTATTTTTTTGTTTTCTTTCGAAGTTCTTAAATTGAAGAATACTATTTTTTTCAGGTAACATTGTCAAAATCTTAGGACACTTATTATGAGCGCTAAATCTCGTTTCACTCGTGAAAACTTGTAAGCATGTCTCACATAGGTACATTTTACCTTTATGTTTACTTATTTGACGTTTGATCAATCTCAATAGATTTTTTATTAAGCAATAATGCCCGTTATCTTTCTGTTCAAAGTACAATAAATTTACATGATGGTTTTTTCTTAAACTTGTCACGTATAAAGGACCAGTGACCATGTTTTTATTATCTAATCCATATATATTAATACTTATGTGGGGATTTTTAATTTTCAAATATTTTAATATCTTTACATGATGGAGGTAATGATATTCCATCAATGTTTAAAACTTTTGAAAAATGTGGGTATGAACTTGTTCTGCAAACATTCATTTGAGTGGGATATAATGCTGCGACAATACTCCATAAAAAGCAGTTGTTATCGCTGTTTTTAATATTTAAACAACTTCTAGTTTTTTTTATTACTTGCGGCAAATCTACATAGGTGCCGCCTCGCAAAGGAGAGTATTTGTTAATGTTAATTTCTAGATGACTTATAAAGACACAAGACCAGCCAGATTCACGCTGTTGGAACTCTGAGAGCTTTCTGTCAAATGTATTTATTGCTTTCAAATATAATTCATTAATATCTGTGTTATTATAAACAATTTCATATTTTGTGTTAAATGATTTAAGCTGTTGCTCATCAGATTTTGGAAGAATGAAATAAGCAAAAAGCTCAAAGTTTAATTTAACACAATTATGTTTGATCACACAATCGTTAATTAGTCTTATGACCCTATGCTGATTATCCATTAGGAATTCCTCAGGTGTTAGGTATTCCATTGATGGATTCAGTTTGTAACTTATTATTCTCTTTTTAAAAGTCGTGGCTATTATATCAATATTTTCAATTTCAGTTTTTAGTATGCAATTAGATTTATGCAAATTCGTTCTCAAATGATACTGATATTCTATTTTAGGTATTTCAATGTGACATTTTTGACATATTATTATTTCATCGTTATTTGTTCCGATTCCGGGTCTAGATGTAACTGTAAGAAAGAAAGAAAGAAAAAAAAAAACAATGAACATTAAATTAAATTTGATGTAATATGAATTACTATTAAACTTAATTGCTAAAACCGATTACATGATTGATTATAAAAAATATATGCATAAACATCTAAGTACAGCAATAGTGTATATTAATAATGTAATCACGATCTGCGTAATATTCGTTACATAATTTTACTATTAATAGATTCGATAAAACTTGAGATATAAAGATAATATCTAATTATTATTATTATAAAAGAGTAATACAAAAAGTGATTAAGTGAATTGAATAGGCATGTACCTACTTTTTTAATTAAGTACTATTTCAATAATAGTTACTTACAAATGTTGGTGGGCACTTAACATACTCTTTTCGAGTAGCCATAATAAAATTTGATAAATGTTGCCAAGCATCTGTATGGTCATATGTTTGATTTTTAAGCGTGACAATTGCTTGGCGCCACCTATTCATTGGCGGGACTTTCTCTATTTCGCACCGGTATATTTTTAAATCAATATAGTGCGTTCCCGGCTTGTTTTCATGGGTTTGGCGCGAATGGCCGTTAGCAAGGCGTCGTGTTATATATGAAGTTAACAGTGTTTTACCAGTAACTACAGGGACCCCGTTCTCGTCGTCCTCGCTATCGGTTCCAAACAGATCGTATACCGTGCACTTCTTCGGGATGATGGGTTTGATATGTGGGTTCTTTGAAGCTGATGAACGGGGCGGCGGTGGCGCCGACGACGACGGCCCTGGCATCGGACTTGCTCTCGATGGTGACGACCACGACGTTCGTGCCGACCCCGTCGTGTGAGTTGATGCGTGCTTCCTTTTTCGCCCGTCGTGCTTCTTTTTCGGAACTTGAGGTTCCTCGTCGACATCGGAGGGAAATAGGGTCTCAGCGATTTCATGCGACCTGAAATGGAGTGAAACAAATACATAAGTAACTATTAATACAATCAAATAATTATTCAAGCGCACATCCCACTGACATGTCGGGTAGGTACACCACTCTAATTAATTATTATCGTCTATCTACATGTAATATTGAAATACATCTTTCTATAATACTGGAACATAGCCATCATAGAAATAATACTCTATTAAACCACAGTACTATATCGCGATAGATTAACCGTACAACATGAATAGAAGAGCAGATTTATTATATTAGGAATCACTCATTGCTTGTTTCGGGGGATCGAACCCTTGGAGCTTAGCCGTTGCTGTAACTACTTACAATATATTGCTACTACTGCTATATTAAAAATAAGTTAATGAACTACTTACATTTTCCTTATTGCAGGTGGATTCTTGATAAGTAGGTACTTGATGTTAATCTTGAGCTCCTAGTAGCTGAAGTGATGCTCCTAATTCACTCTCCAGGGTTTAAATAGCCGGGATCCGCGTGAGATTTTTCCAAATATGTAATGTAATGTAATGCATACATGACGCTAAAATCCTGACTCAGGAATTCTTTACGAGACAAATCTTTTGCTATCATAACCAAGTCTACAAATCTCAACCTTATATTATGATATTTAAAGTTTACATTAATATTTGACTAGGTAGAGTAACCACAGTCCAAGTTTTACATACTAGTTAAATACCGCGACTTCGTTTATATAATATTTATTTTATTACAGCATTACATTATTATTATTAATTTATTCTATACTGATATAACACAGTAAGAGATTTACCCGACTGCATCAAACGAAAGACGGTGACGTTACCGGTGAACATTACCTTTCTTTTAGGTGAGTTAAAGATTATAAGTTTGAAAAATAAATTAGTAATAGCAGGCAAAACTAGGTGTAACAGTAGTATGTCGATATCGCAATTTTGTTTTGATTCATCTCCTTAAACAGAATTAGAACTTACATTGCAAATTACACATACTACTTACGTGCGATGGTTTTGCTTGTCGAATCGTCTCAATAAAATGTATGAAAAAATTACAGTGAACAAACATACAGTAGTATTTATTTTATCAATATATATTTATAGTAAACAATGAAATGTTTGGCGCCGCTATGTCTTGAGGTTTAAATTTCACTATGCCATTTTTGTCACTGTAATTTTAACCTACTGTCGGGGAACAATCTAACAAAAATGTACGAATTTGAACCCTATAGAATTATATATAAATTGGAAAAAATATATTAAAATCGATCATTCAATTTCTGCTCCTGCTGAGTCCTGACTTGCTAAAAACGGTATCATTGTGTAATGTCGGTAAGTGTTAATATATAAATAATATAAATATTTAACAGTATTTTATCTAACAATTTAAATATTACATTGTTTGTATCAATCGTTTTATATCATACATATAAAACGTATAAATTGATTGTCTATTGTAGCGACTCAAACATACATAATAGGTCCTTGACATGAGAGTTTTCGAATCAAACGTATATTTGTATACCACAACACGACTGTAATTGCTTTCTATATTTTTATTTTAAGGACTCCGAAAACGACCTTTTCAACTTCGTCCCTATGAATACTGTGCCAGGACTAGAGATGGGCAGTGGGTTTAAACCCAACTGGGCAAAAAGGGCATAAACTGGGCAAATAGGGCAAAAACGAATTGACGTCCTTTTAAATGCCCAAAAACAGGGCGGAAACTATAATTAGTTAAATTTCATAGTTATTAAGACTTTTTTATTAAGTAGTGGTAAGATTTATTAATCTTACCACTACTTAAGATAAAGATTATATTATCTATACTATAATAATTAATATTATAAAGAGGTAACATTTGTTTATAAGTTTGTTTGTAGGGGGTAACCTCCGGAAGTAATGAGCCGATTTTAAAATTGTTTCACTGGTATAAATCTACATTATTCGTGAGTGCTATAGGCTATAAATTATAAAGATATCATACAAAATAGCCGAACTATCTCAATTTTTGTCTAGCCAGGTGGAAAAAAATAGCTCTTACAACAAAGTTTTTTGCATGCGCTGCCTTAACGGTTGTATACACCCTGAAATGTAAACCGTTGCAAAAACGCGGCAGAACGATTCGCCCTCAGTAGTACTAATGGAACGTAGAGTTAAACTTAAAAAATAAAAATATTTTTATTTTAAAATATTAAAAAAAATAATTATAAACTCGAAAGCGTGAGTAACAATAGTTACACTGTCACGCACACAAACGCAACGTAGCCAACGAAATGATACCTACGTCCTAACGTAGGTATCATTCAAAACTCATGCGCTACCGACAAAGTAAAAAGCAATAAATCATAAATGTTCAGAGAAAAATAAGCTCTCGTGCCTTGTGATACGGTATAAACTAGAGCGCGTAGCTTACACTCTCTTCATTCGCCGCCACAGATCAAAAAATGCCGCGCCGTGCCGCGCAGTGTCGCGCACTCGACGCTCAGTTGTCTTGCGGACGTTGTACTTGTAGGTTAAATAAGTGAAAAGTGAATTGAAATTACGATTTTTCTAATTTTGAGTGAGACCCATTATTAAAACTAAAAGAATTTATTTAAAAGTGCTCGTTTGTGTGTGGAATGTAGTGGCTTACACTTCGAACACTTGCTTCGATACCGCGAAGTGTAGGTAAGTACTTTGTGAATAGTGAAAATTCAGAAATAGGTTAGGTGATTAAAATCATTGTAAATAAGTTGATTCCAACTTTTTAAATACGACTAAAATACTTACTTTATTGTCTTTGTTTAACTTGTTATTTTGTTTTCGTGTTCAGTAAGTAAAGTTGTAGGTAATAAAAAGTATTTTTGACAGTCTTAAGCCTGTAAAAGTATGAAGGGAGAATTGGAATAACTTTTTGGGTGTTGTGTTACATTAAATTAACTAAAGATCAGAAAATCAGCTGTTGATAAGCGCAAGGGTTAACGACCCAGTGTTCTGGCGCCCGCGCCGTCAGCCGCTCGGGTCTCGGCCGCTGCGTTTGACTAGGTACTACTATTTGATTGCGTTCATTTTCGAGTTTCGCTTTTCACAATTGTGAATCTGCCATTTTTATATTTTCATAGTAAAGATATTTACTAATCGATTGTACTACCAAAACAAAGTCATTTCGCTGCAGCTTTGCAACGGTTTACATTTCACGTTGTATAATTGAAAAGAATGTATGGCAACCTGGTCCGCCTTTAATAGTTCTACAAAAAAGTCCGCATCACCATGTTTCTATCTTTTATATTTTAGCAGTTAAAGTAGCTTTTATGTATTAAAAAAAATATTTTTCGATGTACTTACATTTGGATGATTTTTTAAACAACATAATATTAAACCTTATCGAAAAAAATATTATTATGATCACAAGAACATCATAGAGATACGATTTGCCCAAAACAGTATGTCAAATTGGTTAAATAGTTTCGAAGATAATATAAAATTACTAAATCGCAAAATGCCGAACCACATTAGAACATGCTTTGTAAGGACGTTTTATCCATTTACCCATGGTATTTCTGTTTTTGGGATATCGGACAGTTTCAGCGATTGTTTATCATGCCTAAAAGGAAATCACAGCTTTCCCGTCAGACATCCCAGAGCAGCTCGAGTACGCTGTACGGAAGAGTCTGCTCTTGAAAAGCATCAGCGCCTCTTGAGGAATAGAGAAAATATTTCGCAAGCACGCTCTGGGGAATCTAGCTCCGAGCGTTCACAGCGGCTTACTAACCAAAGGGAACATCGCAGGCCCGTGCTCGGGAATTTAGGGCTGAACATGCGCAGCGTCTCAGTGATTTAAGGCAGCATGTCTCTGCAACAAGGAATAGGGAGTCTAGCGCTGAGCGCTCGCAGAGGCTCGCTAGCCAGAGCGCGAGAACATCGCAGGCCCGTGCTCGGGAATCTGGCGCTGAACGTGCGCAGCGTCTTTAGGCAGGAAATACATCATACCACTCAGTACTAACCGAACCACACTCATAATTTCATCACAAGTTTAAATGGTTACCGCCCAACGAAGTGGGCACGGGTCTGCTAGTTAAGTATAATATTAAAAACAACTGTATTGACCAAAAAGGTTCTATTTAATACTCTTATACTCGATGATTTAGCGGTCAACGATAACGATTACCACCAGCAGATCAGAGTGTGGGCTGCTGTGCCTCCTGAATCACCAGCGTCAGATTTACCATCCACTGACGTGTTCATAAATGTTATCAAGAGACTACCACTTGACAAATCATCGGGTGAAGATAATTTCAAATTGAATGATTATAGAAGCGTGTAAAACAGCGGGCGACGCGATCTTATCTTTTTATTTTTAGGTGGTAAAAATCATCAAATGACTACTTCCGCCCTGGCGGAAGGGACTGTCAGACTTTTACCGACTAAAAACCACCCTGTTCCTTCTGTTGCCCTTTACGTTCCGGGTCCACGGTATCCTGTTAAGACGTCCCGCAACCCCGGCAGGCGCTGGCCCCGTTGGGGGACCCGTCCCTGTGCTTACAGCTCTTTAAGGCGCGCGCGAACAGAACGCGCCGTCGACCCGGGCTTGGTCCGTAATTGGACGGCGAGCTACCCATTACTTGTCGTCCGTAAGCCCGCGCCTACGGTGGCCGGATGTCGCCTCCGACGTCTCCCGCGGCGGCTGGAGCGTGAGGTGGTTCTCTGCCTCACGCGGCCCGCCTCCTCCTTCGCTAGCATTACTGCTTCGCAGAAGGTGACTGCATCCCATTCCCTCTCGCCCCGGAGCTTGGCCTGAACCAGGTCCGGACGCGAGAGGTCGCCGCTGCCTATCGCCTTCGTGAGGACACGGCGGTGCTCTGCCCAAGCGGGGCAGTCCTTCACCGTATGCTCCACCGTGTTCTCCGTGCGATCCACACAGTGGTGACACCCGGGCGTTTCCTCCCGCCCTATCCGACACAGGAACTTCCCGAAACAACCGTGTCCGGTGAGGACCTGCGTCAGGCGGTAGGTGAGTACGCCGTAGCGCCTCTCCAGCCACTCCTCAAAGAGGGGTCTGCCGCGATTGCGGCGTGCCCGAACTTGGGTTGCGACAGTCGCATCTCCCATTCCGCCATGAGATCGCACCGGAGCACGGTGCACCTGTTTGGGCCGATAGGGTCACCATAGGGGCGGTACGACGTAAATTGCTTCAAAGTCAACGGTTAGCTTTAATATTTTTAAGTAAATAAAGCGTATAGGACCGTCAGTACTGAAGCCCTACCAGTACTTGCAGGTGTACTTCCAGTCGATCTCAAGGTGCAGCGACGTGCTGCAATGTACTATTCCACGCGAGAGACCATGGACGCAAACTTTCTAACACAACGTGACCGAGCTAAGATCTCCAGATTAACTTTTAATCAATGTAGGTCTGTGGGATAATTCTATCAAGGGCCTTCCTCAGTTCTTTTCATCAGTTTGTGAGCGGCTGGCCAGAACATGGCTGGAGGTGGACCACTGTGTTGCCCAATTTCTCACAGGTCATGGCAACTTTAAGATTAAATTATTTTCTTTCAAGCTTGTTGCTTCTCCTTTGTGTCAATGTTCTACACCCGACTGTGAATATGAACAATCTGCTCATCACATCTAATGGGAGTGTATTCTTTGGCAGAACGAACGCAATATTATGCTAGATAGTGTACAGGTTACATCCGGTGTTGATTATTATGCGGACCTTGTAGATACTAGAATTAATTTCTGTGCGTTCAAGCGTTTATGCCATACCTACCTATTACTGGAATCAAAAGTAACAGCTCACATTAGGACCCATTAATTAATAATAATTCGTCTAATAGTAATACTTCTCCTAGTTACAAACATCTCTTTGTGCCTACTGGCCTCGTCCTGTTCTGTCTCCTGTCTTGTTTGGAGAGAAATTTGGAAATTATATTTTTTTCACTACACGTGTCCACGTCTAAGTGTGTTAAGGTACTATGTAAACTTAATAACATATTTACCTTCTAAAGCTGGTGGTGCAAGCTGGTGGTAATCAAAATATTTTTATTTTTTAAATTGGAACACAAAATAGACGGTCTATGTTGTGTTTTTTGTATCCACATCTAGGTGAGCATAAGAAATAGGTCTACAAAACTAGGTATTTAAATTTGGAATTAAGTATAGTTTTATTTTACAAAAATAAAACACTTTAAAGTTATTTGAACTTATTATGATGTAATAATTTATGATATTTTACAATTAAAATAAATGCCCTGTTTTTGGACATTTATTGGGCGTAAATGGACGTCTATTGGGCATTTACTCAATACGTCCGTAAATGCCCAGGCAAAAACCCATCTCTAGCCAGGACAGTATAACGAAAAACAACTGAATCTGGAGGGCCCCAGCAGCAAACAGCTCAAGAGATGTTCAACAGCTGCATTCACCTGTGTCAAAAAACTTACGCGTGGTGCTAAAGTGATCAGGATCGAAGTCTATGATGTAGAAAATTTTCCTGATTCCATAAGTTCGCTATGTAATTGTGATGCCGAATTGTGCGTGCAGCATGTAGTTAAAAACATATTCATGGATAATATTTATAAATCGGTTAAAGAAATTGCTGTAAAAGTATCAAATAATATGTTGTAAATAAAACAATCTTTATTAAATGATAAAGTGTTTTTATTTATTCAACCTTTCACATAAGCAGCCACATCAAATAGTTCTTTTACATCACGAAGCGACGTCATGTGACTTTTAAGTCTATGACGGTAAGGTTGAATGTCAAATAATTCACTTCGCTTCGTGAGATAAAAGAACTGTAGTAGTTGATGTAGGTATACATCTCTAATTCCAATATCTAAACTTCATCTACCTAACCCAGATCAACATTATCTTCACGCCTGTAATTCCTAAAGGAGAAGGTAGGGTGCAGTAACTTATATAGACACTAGATTTGTATTATACTCACAATTAATGAATGGTGAAAACTGTGGGTTTTAGGATCTAATCTGATATAAATAGTGAATAATATAAAATTGAATTAATGAGCGAAAATTGCGGACTCAGAAAACATTATTATGCTACCAGATGATGAATGAAATGATGAATAAGTGAAAATTGCGGGTTTCCAGATCTTATCTGATCTGGAAACCCCAATTTTAACCTACTTGCTGTTGTAATAGTAACAAAATAATGCATCTGTGTCATGTCATGATATCTATTATTGTCTATGAGACTAATTAAAAATAAATTTTTGTCTATGCGCAACCGCCATTGTGTTTGTTTTAATAGGTTATGAGCCCAGTCCATAAATCCATAATTATCGGCGAAAAATTTAGTAATCTGTATTAAATATGTCTGCAAGTTACTCAATCACACTTAACAGTACGCCATTGCTAAAGACACAACGTTGTTATTATTGCTCCTCAGTTTTTAAATAAGTAAACTAGTAAAAAGTGGAATGTGTAACAGTTATATACCATCAACTTGAAGCCTGTGAAGTGACCTATCGAACTGTGTAATTTTCGTTGTGATTCCGTAATATAACACAAAGTTATATCAGTAATTAATTGTGGTGACAAAGAACTTTTATTCAAATATTGCAATAACGAACTTAGTTCCTGACCTACGACAACCCGCAGAGCGCTCGATACCTCCCGCGCGAACCGCACTCGCCCCCGTCGTCGCCTGGACATGCGCATGAGTCATTGACGCAGTGTATAGCAATATTCAATTTCAACATTTTAAACACTGTCGCTCTGGCAGAGCGGTTCACAAAGCGTCTCACTAATCGTTACCGTGGTCATCGGTTCGATTCCCACGAATAGATTTTTTTATTTTTATTTTTTTTTCCTCCTTTCTTTTTTTTGTTAATATAAGATTAATTATGGCTGAAAAAGCTAGGAAGTGGGGTTGCTGCTCTGATGATACGGATTTAGATGGGAAATCTATTAAGTGCCCAAAATGTGGACTATTCTACCACTACGGCTGTTTACTCCTTAAAGATCCTCCCAAAGACGCAGATGCCTGGAATTGTCCGACTTGCTTAAGCGGCACCCCGAAAGTATGCAGGGACGACTCTACCCCAGTTCGTAATATTTCAACGACTAGGGGCTCCAAACGACAAGCCATTGGTTCTCCCTCTCCTCCAACCGTCTTAAACGATATAGATGAGCTCCGCTGCGTTATAAAACTAATAATAAAGGAAGAATTTAAAGAGATGTTGACTAAGCTTAATACTGTTATTGTCAGTACTATTAACCATGAGTTAGAGCCAGTGAAAAAGGAAATGCAAGAGGTTATTGAGGCAGTCTCGTTTATGAACAATACTTTCGAAGATTTGAGGAAGGAACACCAGTTGTCTAAAGAAACAATAAAAAATCTGGAATTAAAAAATACAGAGCTTACCGCCACTGTCGAGACTTTAAATGTAAGGCTCACAAACTTAGAACAGCAGTCCCGATCGAACAATATTGAAGTGCAATGTGTGCCGGAGAATAAAAATGAAAACGTGATTAGCATTGTTTCTCAGTTGGCACGTGTTGTAAATTGTGACATTAAAGAAAAGGACATATTAAATTGCTCACGTGTTGCCAAGGCCAACCAGGCCAGTAGTCGCCCTCGCTCTATCGTCGTGCAACTAGCTTCCCCCAGAATGCGAGATCAGGTACTGGCAGCAACTATCAACTACAACAAACTCAACCCCCAGGAAAAGCTTAACAGTTCTCACCTTGGGTACGGTGGACCAAAAACAGCTGTCTACGTTACTGAACATTTGAGCCCGACGAACAGGGCCCTTCACGCTGCGGCAAGGATCAAAGCCAAGGAGAACGGTTATAAATATGTATGGGTCAGAAGCGGCAAAATATTTGTGAGAAAAACCGAGGGCGCAGACTCTATTCATATCAAATGCAAAAGTGCCCTAAATAAAATTGTTTAGCAAGTAAGGTTTTAGTTATAATTATTGTTTTTAGTCTGAATAATGCATGTTTTTTTGTTAAAACTCTTATAAAATTCAAGGATTTAAAAATTTATTATCAGAATTGTAGAGGTTTGCGAACAAAAACGAATACTTTTTATAGCAATTTATGTACTATGAGTTACGATGTAGTGATACTGACTGAAACCTGGTTGAATAGTAATATAATAAGCAGTGAGTTGTTTGATGATCGTTATGAAGTCTACAGACGAGATAGGGAAACAACTGGATTCCATCGCAACAAAGATGGGGGTGGAGTGTTGATTGCGATTAAGAGAATTTTCAATTCCTCGCGTATTGACCGCTGGCAAAGCTGCTGTGAGGATCTCTGGGTCACAATGAACATATTAACATCTCAAATTGCTTTTTGTGCAGTCTACTTGCCTCCACCTGTTAGTCTTGCAACTCTAGATCTTTTTATTGAACACTGCAACTTAGTGTTAGACTCAGTGAAAATGCCTGTCTGTATTTTAGGAGATTTTAACCAAGGTAAAATTAACTGGGGTTCAGCCGCTCTGAACGATTCGCTGCCTAAAACTAGCCAAAACCTTTTAGATTTTATTTATACTAACCGGCTGGTTCAGTACAATAATGTTATTAATTGTTCTAGCCGTATATTAGATCTGGTATTATCTACTACGCCTACCTGTTCAGTTAGCGAGTCTATCTGCTCGCTTACCGGTATAGATAAATTACACCCCCCCCTTGATGTAACTCTGTCATTGGCTCGGGATCGCAACCTTCCATATAACACGTTTCGAAGACCAAACTTTTATAAAGCCAATTATACAGAAATCAACAATTACCTTAATAAACTCAACTGGAGTGAGCTTTTCCAAAATACCCAAGGCGTGAATGATATGGTTGCTTTATTCTATAGACACATACAGGATGCTATTAAAAAATTTGTTCCCTACTGTAAACCAAAAAAATGTCGATATCCACCATGGTTTAATAAACATTTAATTAACTGTATTAAAGAAAAAAATAGACTTAGGATACGTTATAAAAAATACAAAAACCCCTTAGATGAAATTGAGCTTAAATTGATCTCTAAGCGATGTGAAAAATTTGCCATTCAATTGCATAATGATTATGTAAGACAACTGGAAAAGGACATCAAAGATAACCCAAAACTTTTATGGAGCTTCATAAAAGCAAAACGTGGAGGAAATAGCTCGTACCCTTTGACCATGACTGACGGACAAATCGTAACTTCTAACGGTTCTGAAATATGTGATCTTTTTGCAAACCAATTTTCTAGCGTGTACGTACCTGACAATAATTCAGATAACTATCACCAGCCAAGGTTTCTTCAAGCTATTTGCAATAACAGTCAGGGTTTGACTGCTCTTAAAGTCGACCACGATTGCCTACTTAAAAAACTAAAAGCAGTTAATATCGGAAAAGGGCCTGGTCCAGACGGCATTCCTCCGATATTTATTCAAAACTGTGCATTAGCACTAGTATCACCTTTATTGTCCATTTACAACGCGTCGCTGGCTGCGGGTACCTTTCCGTCTGAATGGAAAAAGGCAAAAGTAGTTCCCATACACAAGTCTGATAAAAAAGACTCCATTAACAACTACAGGCCGATTTCAATTTTGTCCATATTTGCAAAAATATTTGAATCTATCATTTGTCCTCAAATTCAGCAGCATTTTAAAATGTATCTAAGTAACTTCCAGCACGGGTTTGTAGCCTCGAGATCCACAGCTTCGAATTTGGTGGCTTTCACTGAGTCTCTCATCCAGACTATCGACGAGGGCAAACAATTGGACGTAGTTTACACCGATTTTAGTAAAGCTTTTGACAAAATGCCGCATTCCGTACTTATACATAAACTCGAAGCGTACGGTTTTGGCGGAACTTTATTAAAATGGTTTAAGTCTTATTTATCGGGGCGCGAGTTTTATGTCGTTGTTAACGGATTCCAATCTACATCACGAATAATCACCTCTGGCGCTCCGCAGGGATCGCATTTAGCTCCAATTCTTTTTATAATTTTTATTAATGACCTCCCCCCATGTCTCCAATTTTCCAAACCATTTATGTATGCCGATGATGTAAAAATAGCACAGCCAACAAGTGGAAATCGTAAGAGACTTGGGCGTACTCTTCGATAAAAAAGTAAGCTTTGTGCCCCACATCGAAAATATTATTAAAAGAGCATCTAAAATGGTAGGCTTTATAATTCGTAATACTAAATGCTTTCGCAGAAGTAGCACTAAAATAGTATTATATAATAGTCTTGCACGGAGCATCTTGGAATATTGTAGCGTGGTATGGAGGCCACACTTTGCCACTCATATTCTGAGGTTGGAACGTGTGCAAAAGCGTTTTATGTGGCATCTGGCCTTTAGTGAAGGGATGTTTAAGTCTCTGTCCTCATATAAGTCTCGTCTGCAACATTTTAAAGTGCAACCCTTATCCACACGCAGAGATGTCGCAGATACCTTATTTTTATGTAAACTGTTGCGAAACAAAATTGATTGCCCCAACTTATTATACCTTGTTAGATTCCGAGCGCCCTGTAGATTGCCTAGGAATAGCATAACGCCACTTTGTCCGCCTTTTCGAAGGTCTATACTTGGTGCAAACTCACCAATTTCTAGAATGTGCAGGGTTCTCAATAGCTGCAGCGACCTAATAGATTTACATCATGACAGTATTAACACAATACGTAAAGTTGTCCTGAACAATTCAAGTTAATCTCTCCTAAGTCTCTTTCTTATAACATTCATATTTATAACATGTAATCAAATAAAAAATATAAATATATGCATATTTGTTATTCACGGTTATCAGTCAGTAATTATTGTTATGTTGTCGAATTATTTTGGATTGGATTAGTTTATTTTAAGATGTTAATTAGTTTATTATTTTTAAAATTTATAATCTTACATTTTTTTTTTTAATCAAATTAATCAAAATTAAATATATGTGTTTATTTATACTATGTTTATAATTGTTGCATAAATTATTTAATGTTTGTGATTTTATTTTATAATGTCTTTACCAACGTGTTTGTACTAGCGGTGTTAACCTGTAATTAACTGTTGCACATGTAATTTTTCTGTTATAACTTGTTAACTGTTATTGTTATGTGTAAACAGTTGTTGGTTGACCTTAAATAAATAAATAAATCAATGTGCCTAAATTACGGGGGCGAGAAAATTATGATGATTGGGCTTTTGCCGTGGAAAATTACATGATCCTGGAAGGCGTGGGTCTGAATGACGCCACTGAACTTGCCGAAATGGAAGACAAGAAAGCCAGAGCGAAAATCATCATGACCATTGATCCGTCTCTATACACCCATATCAAAAACGAAGCTACAGTACGAAGTTTATGGAATAAGTTAAAATCACTATTCGATGATTCGGGTTTTAGTCGGAGGATCAGCCTACTAAGAAACCTGATATCAATCCGCTTAGAGACCAGCGACTCTATGACTAACTACGTGACTCAGCTTGTCGAAACCGCCCAGAAGCTAAAAGGTACTGGTTTCGAAATTAATGACGAATGGATTGGCTCGTTATTACTGGCAGGGCTTCCTGAAAAATTCAGCCCAATGATAATGGCTATAGAGCATTCAGGCATGAAAATTAGTTCAGATACAATCAAAACTAAATTATTGGATATGAGTTCGGATTATGAGGTTGGTTCTGAAAGTGCATTTTTAACCAAACCAAAGCGTGGGAACGTGCACAGAAGTAGTAGCAGTAACGGAACGCAACCATCAGTCAAAAATGTCAATGAAAACATCAAAAACAACAAGAAAGTTATTCGTTGCTACAAGTGCAAAAAGATTGGGCATTATAAAAACCAATGTCAGAATATTGAAAAAGAAAAGTCAAATGCCTTTAGCGCAATATTTATGACTAGCGAATTCAATAAAAACGACTGGTATGTAGATTCTGGTGCCAGTTGTCATCTAGTAGCAAACGAAAACATGTTGTCGAACATTACATATCAGCCGATAACAAAGGAAATCATAGTGGCGAATCAGACCAGTGTACAAGTTCTATGCTCTGGTGATTTAAACCTTACTACGTCAGTTAAAGGGACAGAGTATGATATAAAAGTGAACAATGTTTTGTGCATCCCTAATCTAACCACCAATTTATTGTCAGTGAGCAGAATGATTGAAAATGGTAACAGAGTATCCTTCAACAAAAGTGGATGTTATATTTACAACGCTCAGAATAACTGCATCGGTGAAGCTGAATTAAGGAATAATGTGTACAGATTAAACATAGTGAAATCACAGCAGGTAGCAGCAGCAGCTGTAGTACAGATGCATAGTAGTACTTGGCATAGACGACTTGGTCATATAAACACAAGAGACTTGGAGAGGATGAAGCGTGGAGCTGTAGAAGGTGTGACTTACCGGGACAAGGGCAACATAAGCAAGATGAATTGTGTTGTGTGTTGTGAAGGCAAGCAGGCAAGATTGCCATTCCCCAGTAGCTCAAGTGGGACAAACAGTTTACTTGAATTGATCCATACTGACTTATGTGGACCAATGGAAAACAAATCACTTGCTATGTCTCGTTTCTATTTAATATTTGTAGACGACTACAGCCGAATGTGTTTTGTCTATTTTCTTAAAACAAAAGATGAAACCTTCAAATATTTCAAAGAATTTAAAGAACAAGTAGAAAATCAGAAATCCACCAGAATAAAAGCATTAAGATCTGACAATGGTGGGGAATTTTGTTCTGCAGAAATGGAAAATTATTTGAAGAAGAATGGCATAGTCCACCAGAAAAGTAATGCTTACTCACCTGAACAAAATGGGTTGTGTGAGCGTTATAACAGATCCATTGTTGAAAAAGCAAGATGTCTCCTGTTTGAAGCTCAGTTTGATAAACAGTTATGGGCAGAAGCTGTAAACACAGCAGTCTATTTAAAAAATCGGTCACCAGTAGCCGGTCTGGACAGGAATACTACCCCATATGAAGTGTGGACGGGCAGTAAACCGAATCTCAGCCATTTAAGAGTGTTTGGTAGCCCAGTTATGGTCCATGTACCAAAGGAACGTCGCAAGAAGTGGGACAAAAAGGCTCAGAAGATGTACTTGGTTGGGTACTCAGAAAATGTTAAAGGTTTTCGTTTGTACAATCTAGAGAGAAAAACTATTACTATAGCCAGAGATGTTGTAATCATGGAAGACATTAAAAATGACATTAATACAACAAATATCATGGTGGAAGAAAAGCGGCCACTTTGTAACACTGAGAAGGAGGTATCAGCAGGATCAGGTGATGATCAGCTGAGCAGTCCAGATGAGACCGAGCAGACACAGAAGAATGATGACTTGACATATGTTGCAAGCGGATCATCCAGTGATTCCGATGAAGTGTTCTATGAACCCTTGACAACAGATGATATGGAGGATATTTCTCAGAAAAATATTGTCAATCTACCAGGGAAACGTGTTTGTCGCAAGCCAGATCGTTTTGGCTACAATAACATGTGTGTTGAAGATATGACAAATGAGCCAATCACAGTATGTGAAGCTCTTGAAGGTCCTGAGGGAGAGAAATGGTCAACAGCAATGAATGAAGAGTTACAGTCTTTTAAAGACAATAATACATGGTAACTAGTGGAGAGGCCTAGTGTTGGTACAGTAGTGAAAAATAAGTGGGTATTCAAGAAAAAGACAAATAGTGAAGGTGAAGTGCGTTATAGAGCAAGACTAGTGGCAAAGGGGTTCACCCAAGTTAAGGGAGTGGACTTTAATGAGACATATTCACCTGTGCTAAGGTATAGTACTTTAAGACTTTTATTTGCTTTGAGTGTACTTCTAAATCTTAAAATGAACCACTTGGATGTTCCTACAGCCTTCTTAAATGGTTATATAAATGAATGTGTGTTTATGGAAATACCAGAAAATTCAGAATTTATTAACTGTAAAGATAAAGTATTAAAGTTAAAAAGAGCAATATATGGTTTAAAACAATCTGCCAGAGCATGGTATGCAAGGGTAGAAGAAAGTTTGTTAAAGTTAGGTTATTGTAAATCTAAGTTTGAACCATGCCTTTTTATGAAATGTCACAATAATGTAAAGGTGTATGTAGCATTATTTGTTGATGATTTTTTTGTGTTTTATAATTGTGATTTAGTTTACCAAGAATTAAAAGATGTTTTAGAAATTGAATATAAAATTAAAGATTTAGGTGAAATAAAACAGTGTCTTGGGATGAATGTAAATGTCAGTCAGAACTGCATAACTATAGATCAAGAGAAGTTTTTAGATAATGTGTTAGCTAGATTTAATATGACTGACTGTAATACATCTGATACACCTATGGAAATTAATCTTAAATTAGAAAAATCTGTAGATAACCAATGTGATGACAAACTTCCATACCAGCAATTAGTAGGTAGTTTATTTATTTATTTATTTAAACTTTATGCACATGTAAAAAAATACAATGTACAAAGGCGGACTTAATGCCTTGGGCATTTTCTACCAGTCTACCTTAGGTTGATGCAGAGACAAAACATAGTAGGTGCACAGATAAAGAAAATTTTCGAGAATAAAATATAATAATAAATACATATATACATACATACAACAAAATATATAAAGTAGAGAGAGATGAAAATATAATTATAGGTGGTGAAGTACGACAAATTAATTGTGGGACGAGTCTGCCAACTTCTTTTGTAAGTGCTCGCGAGCTTTTACCTTGAATGTGAACCGACTGGTGGCCATCCTGATATTTTGAGGGAGAGAATTCCATAAGAAAACCGCCTGGACAAGAAAAGAAGATTTAAGAAAACCAGAGCGGTGGGAAGGACATCGCAGAATACGATTATTAGAGGAGCGAAGATTCTTGGTGTGCGCAGAACATAAATATTGAAAGTGAGAAGTCAGGTAAGAAGGAGAACTAGGTTTATCGAGGAGAGAAAATAAGGTTGTCAAAGCCCTTAACGCTCTGCGCTGCCTGATAGGTAACCATTTTAAGAGTGACCGATGTGCGGACACATGATCATACTTGCGGAGATTAAATACGAATCGAATGCAGTTATTAAGAAGTCGGTTTAGTTTATTGAGGAGATCTGCATTCAGGTCATAGTAGCACACATCACCATAATCAAGTATGGGGAAGATGAGGGACTGAACCAGCATTGCCTTAATGTGTGAAGGGAGAACATTTTTCAACCTATAAAGCGACCGCAACGTCCCGGTGACTTTTTTGCTCACAGTCGCAACCTGCTTACGCCAGTTCAGGCAAGTGTCAACGTACAAACCCAGATCCTTGACGTCAGAGCTAAACGGAATGACAGTGCCATCAAAGGTAACCGGCGGTACCGCCAAGCTATTAAGCCTTCGCAGGCTATGGGCGCTCCCTACAATAATAGCCTGACACTTGGTTGGGTTAACCGCTACCCCAAAACGATCAGACCAATTTTTCACTGTTGTTAAATTCCGGTTTAGCTCCTCAATCGCACCGGGTAAGTTGTCAACACCCGCCTGACTGTAGAGCTGCAAGTCATCAGCGTAAAGATGATACGAACACTGAAGTTTAATGTACCTATCTGTCCTAACAAGGCCAGATATTGCCTTTAGTATTAGTTTTCTTAGTCAATTTAATACATGTTATAATGAGACTCACTGGAAATACTTAAAGAGATTGTTAAGATATCTGAAGAAATCTAAAAGGTATGGTCTTATTTTTAGGAAAGATGATAGTAATTTACATGGTTATGTAGATGCTGATTGGGCATCATGTACTATAGATAAAAGGTCATATACCGGGTACAGTTTTATTTTAGCAGGATGTGTAATTAGCTATGAATCTAGAAAGCAAAGAACTGTGGCACTATCCAGCACTGAAGCTGAATATATGGCTTTAACCGAAGCCTGTAAGGAGGCAATTTATTTAAAACATTTAATGAATGAAATGCATGTAATGGATAGCAAAATACCTATATGTTTGTACAGTGATAACCAAAGCTCTATAAAATTGACTGCTAATCCATTATTTCATAAAAGGTCGAAACATATAGATATTCGACACCACTTCATAAGAGAATGTGTTCAAAATAATAACATAGATGTAGAATATGTGTCAACTTCTAATATGCCTGCAGATATTTTAACCAAAAGTCTTTCTACAAGTAAACATTGTAAATTTTTGAAGTTATTGGGCATATCAGAAATTTAAATAGTTTGTTTATTTTGTTATGGGAGGATGTTATACTGTTTATTTTGTTATGGGAGGATGTTATACTGTTTATTTTGTTATGGGAGGATGATGTAATAGTAACAAAATAATGCATCTGTGTCATGTCATGATATCTATTATTGTCTATGAGACTAATTAAAAATAAATTTTTGTCTATGCGCAACCGCCATTGTGTTTGTTTTAATACTTGCCTCTACCAGCAGCATGGCTGCGAGGACGCCGCCGCCAGTATTTTGGACAAGGCGGGCAAGCTGTTGGAGAGGAGGAGTGGGGACCTCGCAACAAAGCTATTTGTTCAGGCCGCTGATGCGTCGTCGGACAACTTAAAATTCAGGCAATTTTCCGCAACGGCGCACTACCTGCGCCTACGAGCAGAGTTTAGGCAGCTGTTGAGAGAAGAATCGGGTTCGGTGTTAAGCTTCATCCGAAATCGCGACATCTGCGACAGATGGATGGAGAATGTCGGAAACAATAATATTGGTAGAGGCAATGATGTTGACGACATCGAGCGTAGGCCTCACCCGGGTATGTTAATTAGACCGTCAGCTCGGCCTCCGATTCGGCCTCAGCCTGCCGCTCGCGACCAGGGGCCGTCGACTCAGTAATCGACCAGCTCAGGTGTGGCAGAAAGGGAAACCTTTTACTTTATATCTTAGTAACAACCACCAACTTAGGGCATGCGAACAACATGCGAGTAAGAACAAGACGTCCATTTTGGTTGGTGATGGAGAACATTAATGTTAACTGCGGCGCCCACGAACCGAGCAAGCAGGTTCACTGTTCACCCATCAATCCGCATGAGACAAGCGTGGTGGATTAAAAGTCTAAACCCCTCCAAAAGCTGCGCTGCCATCGCATGGCGCAGATTCTTAAAAACCCATATGAGCTTCCTAATTCTTGTCATAATTATTTCAATATGGTAGTGCCACGACAATCTTTGGTCCACCGTTATTCCTAAGTATTTTGTGGAACGGACTTGTTCAATACTCTGGCAATTTCCGCCACAGTGAAGAAAGTTGGCACACCGGTGGATCTTGATTTCAAAATCAGCTCCAGGCTGTGTCCTTTTATTAGGGGTAAACAAATAAAGTTAGTTTTTTGGACATTGAGCGTTAAAAGGTTTGCAATTAACCATCTAGCTATTTCAGCCAGACCTGATTCAGCAGCATTTTTTACGGTAGCCCAAGATGCTCCAGAGAAGACAATTGCGGTATCATCCGCATAGGAAAAGATCCGCCCATCTGTAACCCGGATGTTACATAATTCATTTATATATAAAAGAAAAAGTGTCGGGCCGAGCACACTTACCTGCGGAACTCCGTAAACTACGCTTTCTTCATTGCTGAGCAAATTATTAATTTTAACTTGCTGTTTACGGCCTTTTAAATAACTTTCAAAGATAGAAAGCGCTTCACCTCGTATACCTACATTTTCAAGCCTGTGCAGAAGGATGGGGACAGAAACGGTGTCAAATGCCTTTTTAAGGTCCAAAAACACTGCCAAGCATTTATCTCCTTTATCTACTTCTGTAACGATTTCAGATGTTAATGCTAGGATAGCATCCTGTGTAGATCTACCCTTCCTAAATCCGTACTGAGAGTTGGATAGGATGTTATTTTTATTTAAGTACGCAATGAGTCTATTGTTAAGCAGTTTTTCTAGAGTTTTTGCGATGCAAGGTAAAACAGATATTGGTCTGTAGTTATTGACGTCGTCTGAATCCCCACCCTTGTGCACAGGGGTCACCACAGATCTTTTAAAAGCGGTAGGAAATATTCCCATTTTGAAGCATTGATTAGCCAGCCTACATATTAGTGGAACCACAAAATCCCTGGACAATTTCAGGAATTTTGTGGGTATATCATCCCAGCCCGGTGAGCTCTCCGAATCAAGGCCCATCAATATACAATCTACTTCCTGAGGGTCAGTTTCAAAAAGGACAAACGAGGAAGTCTGTGAGTGTGTGCCGGGAATATAATCTGGAGTCCCAAATTTATTAAGTATATCCTCAGCTAGGGTCCTGCCGATTTTAACAAAAAACTGATTTACTCGGTTTAATGAGTCAAGTGGATGCGGTGTAATGTTCAGAAGGCAATTATTTGAGGATTTAGGTGTTTTAAATTGGGTGATTTCATTTATTTTGAGCCATAATTGTTTTGGGTTTTTTATTGAGTCAGTAATTTGATTCCTATGGTACTGTCCTTTTAATTTTTTAACTAGGTTTGAGCAAAAGTTACGAAACCGTCTAAATGTAATTTTTAAAATAATATTGTAGGGGTCTTTCTTTGACTGCATTTGCATTCTATTTCGAAGTTTGATACACCGTAGTGCCCCTAAGGTTATCCATGGCTTCAGAGTTCGCCTGTATCCTGAGATTAGTTTTATTTTAGTGTTCAAAAGGAGTGAAGCTTTTAGCATCGCTATTAATTTACTAGCCAAAACTTCTGGATCTTCACAAGCACCAAAAAATAAAATGTCCGTTTTTATTAAGTCCTTATAAGCATTTTCAAAGTCAATAAAGGTCTTGTACTTACTACAGGTTTTAATTTTAACAGTATGAGTTAAGCTGAGAACTACCATAGCGTGGTCCGTAACAGACGTATTCAAAACAGCCACGAAGGCCGAATTACAACATTTATCAATCTTCAACATGACGTGATCCAGACAGTTTAGCAGTCTAGTAGGCAGGCAATGTCCTGGAAGGAGTCCATGCCCTGCCAGCATATTTAGGTAGTTCAATCTATTATTTCGTTGCTGAAGTGTTTCTGTATCCCTGGACACTAGATTAATGTTTATGTCACCTGTAATTATAACGTTTTTTTGTGTTTTGATAGTGTCCAGATGAAGATTAAGGGAAGCAATGAAATTGTCTACACATATATTTGACGGGGAACGATATATACCTATATCGTTCGATGCGATACTTGGATCGCTGATGCATGTGTTAAGTTAATTTCTGTCACCTGATGATGGTGAACATTTTTTACGTATAAAACAACTCCATCGTTTTGGTTGAGCTGAGTTGCTGTATAATAAGAGGTGTAATTATTAAGCAGTGGTAATGGTCTGTTATAATTTAGCCTGCACTCTGTTAGGATAAGTACATCTGAGTCGTGTTGCAATTGTGATAGATTAATCTGTAAGTCGTCAAAGTTACTGCAGATACTCCGAATATTTTGAGTCAAAACAGTCAAGTTTGAGTTATCTTGTTGTATATAATTATGTAAGTGTTCAATGTTAGTTATTATAGAATTCGCAATCTCAGTGTTGTCCAATTCTGTTATAGTATTTAAATTACTATCCATTTTCGTCAGTGATAAGTAAAGGATGTTGCTTGTAATTTATAGATGTGTAAAATAATGAGGGTTTTATGTAAACATTAGTGGACAGATAATTTGTGAGAGTGTATGTAGGTGTGTGTGAGAGATATTGTGTGTGCTGTAGGTGAGGTGAGGTGATACGAGTGAAAATTACTTCATTGTAGTTTAGTTGAACATTTGTAGCTGCGGAGATTTGACACATTAACTTAAAACTGATTACACATTAACTTAGTTGAACCAAAGAACAAATAAAGTTGCTTAAATATCTAGTACATGCAAAATAAGTACATAATAAAACAAAGAGGAAAAAGATTGACGCCATATTTAGTCACGAGGCCTGTAACAGGTGATGAACCTGTACTTCATTTTTGATTAGGATACCTTGGCAGTTTTCATCTCTTTTTACAAACACTTGGCCAAGCTTTGTCCAACAAAATTTGTAGTTCTTTGTCTTTGCCAAGTCCCAGGCCAAAAAGTGTAGTCGGGCCCCCTTGGCTGTTAATTGTTCCGATATGAACACAGGAGTATCCTCGCTACTGGTGAACCCGAGATGTTTTGCTTGCAATTTTGTTTTGTTTTTGATGTTGTATGACTTTGTTTTTTGTAGTAAGTCGGATTTTAGGATTGCAGAGCCAAGTTCGATGATAATGGGGGTATTGTTTACCCCTGCCTTCTTTCCTTGAATCCTATAAATATCCATTATATCTCGCGAAGTCAACTCAAGATTAATATTTTTTGAAAGGTGTAGTACCATATTAATTAGGTCGTCCCTAGTTTCTTTAGGCTTATTTGGGACATTCTTTATTACAACACTAGTTTTCCGATTTCTTCTTTGTAAATCCTCAAGTTTGTCTTCAAGCACAGTAATGTATTCTCTGTCTTTTTTCGACTGCAGCTCAAGAGACTCCATTCGCTTTTGGAATTCCTCATGCTGCGTGGATAGCCGCTCGAGAGATGTTTCAATTTTACTGTTCGTTAGTTGGAGTTCTTTAAGATTGGCAGTAATTTCTTTAAGTTCCTTTTTTTGACTGGTCATAAATGATGAAAACAACTCTTTCATATGTTCCTTGAACTCGCAAAATTCTGAGGGCAAGTCTTCTTCTCTCATTCTTTTATTTCGTGTTGAAATAAAGTTAGGAGGAGTACATTCAATCTCTTTTTCAATGAGGTTTGATTGGGAAAGCGATTTATTTAGTTCCATTGTACTAGGGAGCTATGGAATAGCAAAAAGTTGTTACAACTTGTTGCGCCGGCGCCGAGGGGTGGAGCTTAATAGGTGATTAGCAAAATGGGTGTCGCTAATTAGGTGATTAGCGACAAGGGCGGAGCTTCCAGATTCCGCAAGGTGATTTGTGTCCAATAGTAATTAAAAGGGGCGTTACCAGAGTTTTCGCTGTGGAGCGGTACGTAGTTGCGCGGGCGCTTATTTGTCGAAACCAAGTACTAGGATGTCAGAAGATCTCAGGTGAGGGCGGGATTCTCAGGAACGGTGTGTCGTCACCAGCTTAATCTCTTCGTACTCATTTAGTCCTCTAAACTTATGTGCTCCTATTTTGTTCACTGACTTTAATTTGATTTAAATTGATATTTAAATTAAATTTTATAATTTGTAGCAGGTCTATTGCACGTCCACACTTAGCGGGGGTCCGAGGGAAGAGGGGATAATAGGAGTAGAACATGCCTTTCGCGGTCCATATCTAGACAAGAACTGCAAGTTTGAGTACAATTTTGAACCGATGGTTACTGCCGTGAACCGGCACTTAGCATCACACACAGCACCGTGCCGTGACACGACGTCGTGCCGTTTCATGGTGACGGCGCGCGGCGCCGTACCGTAGACACGGGTCCACGCCCTAACACGGCACTGTCCACATTGTGATTGACTTGACTGAAGGGGTTAGGCGTCCCCCACATTAGGCGTGCGCGTTCTTTGGGCGAGTGAGTGACGCGAGCGCCGCGTGCGCGCCGCGAGTTCGATGCGTAAGCGTCGCGGATTGTCGCCGTGTGACGGAGACGCCAGCGGCGATTGCCTTGGCGTTTAACCCCCTTCAGTCAAGTTAGTTGCAATTTGGACGGTGCCGTGTTAGCTCACGTCGCGTTGCTGTTTTGGCGGCGGAGATAGCGGGCGAAGAGATAAGATCGCGACGCGAGCGCCACGTGCGCGCCGCGTGCAGGGCGGCAAAACGCGCTACTCAAACGACCGAGGAACGGGCCCGCCTAAATACTAATGAAAGTTTATTCACTGTAGTTTTTGATAATTCAGTCATTTTGGATGAGTCAATCACGAAAACAAATACACGACTTTACGCCACTCACGCCGCACGGTGAATGTCGGCGGCGGCGGCGGCGTGCGGCGGGCACACGGCGGCGCCGCGCCGGCGGCGCAGCGCCCATGTCTAGTACCTACACTCAATTGCTAGACACTTTGTTAGTGGACCATTACTTCAGGGGAACTTGAAAAAAAATCCCTTCTTTCTAATTTTGACTTACGTATAAACATTAAAATCAAAATATTTGTCGAGATAGTGACCAAACTCAGGCCTACATATTGTCCAAATAGTTTTAAAATATCGCTAAGCGAACATCGCAACCTGAGGTATGAATGTGTACATACCTATCTATCTAATTACATCTATGCATATACAGTCCACACGCTTGAATCAGTTGAGTTTTTTAGTGCTAATATATGGAACGTAAAGAAAGGACGTTGTTTCTGTTAAAAAAACCCCTTCAATCAATAATCAACCTAACCCACTTAAACATATGGTCCTTCGAGCCGGATTGTGTCACCTACGATCGAGCTTAGCCGCACGCCGCGAGAACAAAAGAACGCATTCCTTAGATAAGGATTCGCCAAGTGATCGGTAATGTGCAAAAATACAAGATAATTTTAAAAGAAAATAATTACGAGTTATTAGCAAGTTAGTACGGTGACGAACTGAGTGCAAAAAAGTAGTGAGAACTATAGTTATAATCGAGTTTAGCCTTTTAATTACGAGACATTACTTGAGTGAGAATAAACTTGAACAATTTGTGTTATATAAAGGCTAATTTGATAACTATAATAGTGAGTGTGTTGGAGTTTTATTAGAAACGCGTCCTATCGAACAAATACAATGGAGAAACGTATTTCATTACAAGAAGAGTTAATGAACAATTTGAAGAAATCCGAACGGAATTTTAAGAAAACGCCTAAAGAAAGAATAAAGAAAGCTTATTTAGAAACAAGACTGGAGGTACTTGAGTTACAATATAAAGAATTTAAAGACCAACATAAGGCTATCCTTTCGGAGATTTCAAAAGACAAGAAAGAAACATACTTCACCGAGGGCTATTACGAACAATTTGAGGAACTGTACGTGCAATATAAAACATGTTTAAAAGAAGCGTTGGAGCCATTTTTAATACCGTCAGTTTCGCACTCGCGAAGTACTTTGGTGCCGGCTAATACTAACGATAACAATTTTGGTGAAGCGAAGCTGCCGCGAATTACGCTACCTACATTTGGAGGAAGATATGAAGAATGGCAAACGTTTTATGATATGTTTTCATCGCTAATTCACAACAACAAAGCCATAATGTCAGTTCAAAAATTACATTATTTGAAAAGTAATTTGTCGGGTGAAGCTTTAAATCTTCGACGTAATTTTACAATTACTGAAGCAAATTATGAAGAGGCATGGAATCAATTAGTGAAACGCTATAATAACAAACGTTATAACTGCAAAGCCATTATGAACAATCTGATTGGACTTAAGAAAATACCTACTGAGTCGGCTCGTGCAATTAAACACTTGCTAGACACCACATCTACTTGTATGAAGTCTTTACAGAGTATAGGGATCAAAACGGACAACTGGGATGAAATTATTGTCTATTTAACCGTCGCAAAGTTGGATGCAGAATCAATAAAACAGTGGGAACAGTATCTAAACACTGCTTCTAGCGATGAACTACCCACATGGTCACAGTTAAGAGACTATTTAGAGTACCGGTTTAGATCCCTAGAGATGATTGATTCCACCACTCAACGATCAACACAAATAGTAAAGCCAGCACAGAAGACAAAAACAGTTCACACATCAGTTGAAAACAAACCTAAACCTACAGATATTATGTGTTCAATGTGTCAAGAGAGCCATTACATTTACCATTGCAAACATTTCGGAGTTATGACACCGAAGGCAAGACAAGAGTTTGTTCAAAATAAGAGATTGTGTTTTAACTGCCTGTCACCTACTCATGCAGTCATCAAGTGTCGTCAATCCATGAGTTGCAAGAAATGTGGTAGAAGACACCACACTTTGCTACACTTCGAGCGAGAGAGTAACGAGAGCAACAAACCAGCAAGTGAGGTAACGTCATCACCGAGTGAACAACACGAGAAGCCGAGCACATCACGAGGTGATACCCACATCACTACTACATTCACTAGGGAGGAGCTGCAGCCTACCAGGGTGCTGCTTGCAACGGCTATAGTAAAGGTATTTAATTCAAATGGTTGTAAACAAAGTATTCGAGCTTTAGTAGATCAGGGGTCACAGGCTTCATTAGTTACAGAGGCTACTGTTCAGTTACTTGGGTTAACACGCATTCCTGTAAATGGTTTTGTGTCAGGGCTAGGAGATGGTCATACGAGAATTAAATACAGAGTTTCACTTCAAATGGAATCACGCCATAATCCAGCAAATTCAATCCAAGTTAACGCCTATGTAATGCATTCTTTGACATCTATGCTTCCTACAGCCAACCTGAGTTCTCATGAGTGGGTTGAAATAAATAATTTACCTTTAGCGGATCCTACATATCGCACCTTTAAAGTAAAACCGTTACTAAACGAAATTATGAAATTTTATAGGAGAGCCAAAATTAGAAAATAGTCACTGTTTTTCTAAATAAAATCTGAGCTCATGGTTTTTTAAGATGTTTAATGAGTTTCTATGATAGATCTCTGTTTATATTATGACATGCCATTTAAAAAAGTTATTTTTAATATTTACAACTTTATTTATTTTGATTTATATTATTATAGTGACACTTTACCATTAATTTTATTTGTTCGTTATTGTAAAATTACTATGAAATTACAGTGCAACTAATTTTACTAAATAGAAAATTAATTGAAACTTCATAATTTAATAATATTATTATATAATTAAATTAAAAATCACAATTTTTACATTATTGCGATGCAATAATGAATATATTACTAAATAAATAAATAAAATCCTTTCGAAATTAAAAATGTTTTATTACAAACTAGAGATCCATTCAATCACTTGGAATAATTATTTATCAGTCTTGATAAGTTTGTACCTTTAAATCACAGCTAGTACGTATCTTACTGTCTTAACTTTTAATTATCTTATCCTATAACATTTTACAACACTTCGACTAAAAACAAATCAACTGGAAATAGCAGTATAAAAAAAATATATAAAAAAATAAACATAGTAACAATCACAGCCTCATTTCTCTATCCATGAAAAGTACTTTGAGCTAACAAAAGTAATGTTCACTTCTTTCACTTAATTAGAATAATATGTAAGTCAAACCTATTGACATAATATTTTTTTTTAATCAAAAATAAACAAAACCTCTTTCAAAAACTTAAAAATAATGACATTCTAAAAATTGTGTTTATAAATCAATAATCATCAGTATAATAATATTAGACAGCAATGCTAAAACAAGATGTTATTGTAATAAGACAATGCGTAACTTTGTGGTATGATATTACTGTCAATTAAGCTTTTTAAATCGCTGTTTTTTCTGTCACTTAATTTTAATCTTTACTGATATAAAGGCTTGAGCTGGAAATTTTGAAGATTAGTGCTAGTACGTGTTCGCGACGAACGATTATTATGGAATTTTATTTCTTTGAAATCTGTATCTAAATAGGAAGTTTTATAATAAATGCTAACGTGGTTCGAATCTTGAAGTTTTTCAAATTTAATTATCTTAATGTCACTTGTTTTAACTGTTTCTCCTTCAGTATTCTTTGAAAATTGACCACCGCATGTCTCTGTAAGATTTTTTATATCAAAGAAATCTGAATAGCACATTTCGCTAACATTGTAGGGATTGCCTTTCTTTCGTACAGTTCGGATTATGGTCACGTATTGTTCTGGTGTGTACACAGGACCAGAACGTAAGCACTTTGTGACGGCTTTTTCTATCACAGAGTGAACAGAGTCATTTTCGTTTTGTGTATGGCCACTAATTAAATATTTGTGTGTAATGGACTTTATTTTAAGAACAGTTAAGGCATATACATACATAGAAAACATGAACTTGTTCTTTTGCTGGCCACAACAATTATCTGAATAAAATGTGATTTGCAAATTATTATCATTTATTTCTGACGCCTTCTTTGTCAGATATCTCCAGACACACGTTGCTATTTCGTTAGCTCCTCTTAGTGCCTCGACCTCGCTCCAAACAAAACAATCACAATAGTCTTTTGCTAATTCACTTATTGTAAAATTACAAACATTGAGCTTACATTTGTAATATAAAGTAGATACATCTCCTTTCGGAAGAGGCAGTACTGCCTGTAGGTCATAACAGGCAACAATGTAGTTTTCCTGAACCATTGTTTTGTCGTTTGATTTTTCCTGGCGACATAATTCTTTTTCAAGCTGGTGTTGGTCGTATCTGGTCTTTAACTCTACTGTTTTATTAACAGCATTTTTAAAGCTGATGCATAGTTCGCACAGGTCTTTTTTAGGTCTGTGAAAGCCGATGTTGTAATCTTCATTGAATACTCTCCTGTAGGTATGAATTTTAGCAGCTTCAACACCATCATTCAAGCATTTCGTTTGGTAGTCTGTATATAGATCTGTAATTCTGAACTTATTTTGTATTGTTTTCCATGTTTACCCCTTTTTTCTTTTTCAACCGTTCCCGCTTGGTTTTTTTTTGCTATGACAGTTGCAATAGGTCGATTATTAATGGCCAATGTGTTCCTAAAGAAAAATTTACAGATGCGATGCTTAATATTGTTAATCTCGAATGAAAATGAATGTTTAGGTCCTCTATTACTATTATGAACTTTATATTGATATTTAGGTTTAATACCATCAATACACTTTGCAATATAATCTCTTTGTCTAGATAAATCTCCCATTTTCCAATAATTGACAAAAATAATTTCTCTGTCTTCCTGTTTGATTATTTCGCTGCACTTTAGTCTACATTTTTCCCCACATGGTGGACCTATCTGCTTCTTTGGCATGACTTTTTTAGACTTAGACACAGTTTTATATTGCTGACCACTATTACGAAGTCTTTTAGCATCTTGCCTCACGGATAGATTTTTAAAACCTTTACGCCTTCGTTTGATCGGAGTTCTGTTTTCTTCTGGAGGACTCAAATTAATTTCTTCAACCAGTGGCGCAGGAATACTACTTTGAGGCGTTGAGCTAAATGATACACGCCGTGGTGGGGTTTCCGGTACGTAATCAGGATCACAATCTGCTTCATCAGGGGAAAAATCCTTATCCGATTCTGACGAAGATGAAGATGATGAGCTTGAGCTTGTTGATGATGAACTCGAAGATGATTCTGAGCTAGTTGAATGGGATCTTGCTCTACTGCTAGGACCTGGTACAATATCATCTTCTGGAGCTACTTCTGGAAAACCAGTATCGCTCAAATGTGGGTTTGTCATTTCATCATCAATTGGATGAGCATAACATTCAGCTTCCATAGTCTGACTAGCGTAGACTGAGGACGGTGGTAACGTTTGCTCTTGCAATAAAGAAGGAGATCTACAAGTATCAATATTTATTGGATTTGCATCGCGTGAAAAATTGTTATCCAGATCGTCCATGGATATTTGCTTGGGGTTTTCAGTGTTTACAGTATCTTTTTTAGATTCCATAGCCTCTAAAATACGTGACAAGCGCGGGTTTCGGAAATGCGTCATGACCTGAAACAAATAGTTTTATTATTTTTATAAATTATTAATATAAATGATATTTTAACAGAAATAAATTCCGTTACTATTATGAAAATGTTAGTAGTAAAGTGTTATTATAACAAAAGGTGTAATATGACATTAACAGTTTCATACATTATGGAGTCAATTTAAATATTAAATAGAGTTTAAACAAAATGTAATATTTTACTTCTTAAATGTTAATACAAAAGGTACGTTGCTTAAAGAAATAAACCGTGACTAATATAAATGTCCCACTATTGTCATTAAGTGTATGATTTAATTTACTCATAACTCATCGAAAAACTGTGACTAAAGAAATGGTGACACTCTAGAGATAAACGTTATTGGATTAATATCTAAAAAAAATAAAGGCAAACTGGGACTATACAAACTGTAACATTTTATCAATGAAATTTAATTGTAAATTGCGTAATTTCATAACACGAAAACTGTGTCTAAATAAATAGAAACACTTTACCTATTTAAAAAAATCAACAACTTACCTTTCTGTGACTTCTAGCCGTATTTATCCAAATAATAACACTGTTGTTTTAAACTTCCGTCATCACTCTACCATGATCATGTTCTTACTGGTATAGACACAATATTGTATTTAGCGAGCCGATCATAACTCGGTTTAGTAACGCTTTGATTTACCACTAGATGGCGCAAATCACAAAATTGTACAAAAATAACAAATTTATCTTGTAGTTTACGTTTATTTTAGATAGATGGCATTGATACCTTAATTCATGAAAATTTTCGTTTAGTAACGGTTTTACTTTAAAGGTGCGATATGCTATTCCAGGTAAGATTGATATACTGTTGGGTGCAGAAGTATATAGAGAGATATTGCTTGACGGTATTGTTAGACAATCTGAAGGTAATTTAATTGCACAAAACACAGTTTTTGGGTGGATTATTTCAGGAAAAGTTTCAAGAGGATACAACTCGTTGGTAAAAAGTAATCTTACTAGTATGCACGTACACTTAGAAGATGATAACTTACTCAAGCAATTTTGGGAAATGGAAAATGAGCCTAACATATTACAAAAAGAGATGACTAAAAGCGAGAAGGTATGTGAAGATTTATTTAATTTAACTACAGTTAGAGATAACAGCGGAAGATTTATTGTTGTTTTACATCGGACGATCTGAAGTGTCAGTATGGTTGTTCCAAACAAAGAGCTATTAAAATGTTAGAGAGTTTAGAGAGAAGGCTATCACGTGATCCGAAGTTGAGAATAGAGTATAATAAAGTTCTAGAGGAATATTTGAGTTCAAATCACATGATAGAAGTAAGTGAGAAAGAAATCGAGAACGATCGTGCAGTCTATCTTCCTCACCACGCAGTGGTGAGAGACGACAAGGACACTACAAAGGTGAGAGTTGTTTTCAATGCGTCTAACAAAGGAACCAATAACGTGTCATTAAATGATAACCTTCTCGTTGGACCTAAATTGCAACAAGATCTGAGGCATATTTTAATGAGATGGAGGAATCATAAAATATGTCTAGTAGCAGACATAACGAAATTTTATAGAATGGTTCGGGTAGCAGATGAAGACGCTGATTTTCAGAGGATCGTATGGAGGTTTGATGCATCTGAACCCATACGGCATTATAAGCTTGTGAGGCTTACATTTGGTACAGCATGCGCGCCTTACTTAGCAGTGAAGTGTTTACAAAGATTAGCTGAGTTAGAGGAATCAAGGTACCCGTTAGCAGCTAAGGTGACTAAACAAGATTATTACATGGATGACTTGATGTCCGGCGCTGAAACTGTAACTGAAGCCTTAAAAATATACTATGAGATGAATGAGTTAATGAAATCAGGTGGGTTCGAGCTTCAAAAGTGGAACAGTAACAGTGAAATATTTTTAAATCACATCGGCAAGAGTGGAGAACGCGCCAGTGACTATAAAACACCTATTAAGGTAAACAATTCAATCAAGGTTCTGGGAGTAAGTTGGTGTAGAAAATCTGATAATTTTGAGTATGTGCTTAACTTACCTGAGCCTCAAGAGCCGGTCACTAAACGCCAAGTACTGTCTGTTATAGCTAGATTATATGATCCGTTGGGCTGGATCGCCCCTGTAGTAGTCATTGCTAAAATCTTCATACAAAGACTTTGGAAATCGGGCCTTGAGTGGGATGACAGTTTATCGGAGGATTTACTTACACAGTGGTTGATATATCGGAGTAAATTGGTAGATCTCAAGGAGCTTACAATTCCGAGATGGTTAAATACCACACGTGCTTCAAAAACTGAATTACATGTTTTTTCAGATGCCTCCAAAGCAGCCTTCGCAGCTGCTGTTTACATGCGAGTTATTGATGACTTAAATAACGTACATGTACATTTAGTAACGGCAAAGACCAAAGCCAATCGACAAGGAAGTTTCGATTCCTCGACTAGAGTTATGTGGGTCAACTTTGGCTGCTAAACTGATTTTTGAGGTGTCACAGGTAATGGATATACCTAAAAAGGATTTATATGGTTGGACAGACTCCACTGTGGTTCTAGCATGGCTCAAGGGAGGTGCAAGTAAATGGACTACTTTTGTTAGTAATAGGGTTTCCACTATTTTAAATATTTTTGATGCGGAGCAGTGGGGCCATGTTGCAACAGATGCGAACCCCGCAGACTGTGCGTCTGTGCGAGGTTTGCAACCACAAGAGTTAAAAAACCACCCATTGTGGTGGAGAGGACCTCAATGGCTAGCAGAGTTAAATATACAAAAGGACAATACACTTATTATAGATACACAAGAAGAAGAGAAAATCAAGTCTTTAATTGTTTCATCAAATATTAATGAAATATGTGTTTCTTTTCGGTTTTCATCATTATTGAGGTTATTAAAGGTTGTATCATACTGCAGGAGAATATTAACTTTAAAGTTACCTAAAAATGAACGACCAACTTTACCAAAATTTATTACCGCAAAAGAATTAAATGATACTTTAATGGCCTTTATTAAACTAATTCAAGAACGCGCGTTTTTAGTAGAAATAAATCAATTAAAGACTCGAGGATGTGTACCTAAGAAGAGCCCATTAAGAACTTTTTGCCCGTTTTTAGATCAAAAAGGGATATTAAGAGTGAGTGGTCGCATAACCCAAGCAGACACGAGTTATGATACTAGACATCCGATAATTTTGCCCGCTAAACATCATTTTAGCATGCTTATTATTATCGATGCTCATCACAAAACATTACACGGAGGTCCACAGGCTATGCTGAATTTCTTGAGAACAAGGTACTGGATTCTACGAGCAAAAGAGCGAGTTAAGAAGTGTTTCAGAGAGTGTGTCGTTTGTTTAAGGTACTCCACGAAGAAGTCGATACCATTAATGGGTTTGCTTCCAGAGGCAAGATTAAAACCCAGCAAACCATTTAAGTCTACTGGAGTGGATTACTGTGGCCCTGTGAATATTCGATTTTCACCGGGTAGAGGAGCCAAAGCATACAAGGGCTACATATGCCTTTTTGTGTGTATGGTAACACGAGCAGTGCACTTGGAAGCCGTTACTGACTTGACTGCTAAGGGCTTTATCGCCGCGTTTAAACGTTTTACTGCGAGAAGAGGCCACTGTCAGGATTTATTCAGCGATAACGGTACCAATTTTATTGGTGCAGACAAAATATTGAGGGATATGTTCAACAGTGCCAAATCCGCACTTACTAAGGAAATAGCGGAGTTGCTGACGTTAGAGCGTACAACGTGGCACTTTATACCCCCCCACGCACCAAATTTCGGTGGATTGTGGGAGGCTGGTGTTCGAAGTACTAAGACACATTTACGTAAGGTTGTTAGTAATGTTACACTTACTTATGAGGAGATGGCAACAGTTTTGGCACAGGTAGAAGCGTGTTTAAATTCGAGACCTATAACCGTACTTAGCGATGATCCCAATGACCCGCTACCCTTGACACCAGGCCATTTTTTGGTAGGTGAGCCGCTATTAAATATTGCTGATGAGGATTGTTCAAATCGTAACGTAGTTGGTTTAGACAGATGGCGACTTACACAAAAAATTGTAAACGATTTTTGGAGTAGATGGTCTAAAGAGTATCTTGTAAGTCTTAGTAATAGGTATAAGTGGAATGCGAAATGTACTGAACCAGAAATTGGTGACATTGTTGTTATAAAAGAGGATAATATTCCTCCAGCCAAATGGCTTCTTGGCAAAATGATACAGAAACATACCGGTCCTCACAATATAACCCGTGTTGTATCCATCAAATGTAAGACTGGCGAATATAAGCGCCCAGTTAATAAAATATGTGTTATAACTAAATAATTGATTTATGTATCGAGTAGTTTAAAAGAAATATATTTTTTTTTGTTTACACATTTCTGGAGTAATGACATGTTTTGCTTATTGTGTTAAGTTTAAGTTTACTTTATTTTACTACTACGTCATATATTCTTACATCTTGTAACTAAATACAGGGCATCATGGTGGGCGGTTCAAGGTCAAACCCTATTACCATATTTTACTATTTAGTTAGTGATACTACATTCAATATGAGTAATCTATTTGTTCTCTTATAAATTATGTCTAAAAGTGCCTTAATATTTTAACTTAAATGAATGATTTGACTTTGAACTTTTTATGAGCCAATACGTTGAATATGTTTATATAGGGACTTCTCTCAGAAGTTATATTTCCGATTGTGTACTTATTGTATTGTTGAGTTTGTAACTACGTACCTACCTGTACTGAGTTTACTTATTTACTAGTTTTGTTGTCAAGGAATTTAGTTGTTTTTATGTATTGTTTTGAAGTTTTGTTACTTACTTATTTCTATTGTATACTTAGTAAATAAAGAACTATGTTCTTTGGTGGGCGGAATGTCCAAATAGTTTTAAAATATCGCTAAGCGAACATCGCGAGCTGAGGTATGAATGTGTACATACCTATCTATCTAATTACATCTATGCATATACAGTCCACACGCTTGAATCAGTTGAGTTTTTTAGTGCTAATATATGGAACGTAAAGAAAGGACGTTGTTTCTGTTAAAAAAACCCCTTCAATCAATAATCAACCTAACCCACTTAAACACATATCGATACCAGAAGTATCAATTAATGTACGGGACAAAATACGGTTTTTCAGGAGAGCCAAAAAACGATTTTATTTTTTGAAATCTGTCTATAACTTTTCACTGTCTGCTCCAATTTTAATTGTGTCTAGAGTAAAGTTTCTTAGAATTTCCTCTTCTTTCATGACCAAGTATCTTGTAGTCCCGTCCCTTACAATAAATTGAGCTCTGCGTTGGATTGAATCTATTAATGAAAACATAGTGTAAAGGACTTGTTGAAAAAAATTATGAAAAAATACAGTGTAAAGAGATTTTTGACAGAAAAAAAGTACACACTTTCGACGTACGGATATCATAAATTTGGAAATCGTTACAAGAAATCGTTAAATGGGAAGACCCTTACCTTATTTGAAGTGGATTGGCGGCGATAGTTACACCATTTCAAGTTCCTATACTGCATAGTTTTTCAGATACATTGTTATTATGGGGCTGATTCGAAATTTGGATCCAAAAATGATTAGGGTCTAAAATTGTAGCTTAAAAAAATGTCCCTTACATTTTTTTTAAGCTACAATTTTTTCATATACACCATTCGATACAGCGAAAAATTCTGAACACAACTGCATACTTAACTCATTTTGGGTATTTTGTCCCTTACCTCAATTGAACCTACGGTCGACGATATAGCATGTCAATTACATTAAAAAAATATGTTTAGTTGTGCCTTACGTTACTAATATTTTATGTGTAAACCGTCAAGCATAGTGTAAGCAGCAAGAGCAATAGAAAATTATACGAAATTCTATTGTAAAGGACTTATACAGTGTTGCAATTTGATGTAACTGTAGATTATCTATTGAAATTATGGCATTGCAACACCATGGAAATAGGTTTTTTGCATGATTAATGTTAGTTTTAGCTTAGCTATCACAGATTCGCGTCACAGCGAGACAGCGTCCGCGTGGAACTGTTTATATCGTACTTGCATATAAACTTCCACCGCCCTTTTCACCGCCTTAGGGGGTGATTTCACCACCGGTACATCCGGTTCGACGTTTTCACCCAGATCCTAGATACGCCGGTCCGACAGACCCCGAGTGGTCCGCGATGGGCGCTGAAGCAGCTGGACCGGGAGCTCTTCCTGGAAGCCTCGATCGTGCAGGCCTGGGTATCATCACCAGACAGGCCTGCCGACGTCAACGACGAGGCGGAGTGGTTCCAGGAGGCCATGTCCGTAATCTGCGACATGGCAATGCCCCGGGCCCGGCCAGGAAGCGCCCGGCGTCAGGTGTACTGGTGGTCGCGCGAGATAACGGCGCTACGCGAGGCGTGCGTTGATGCGCGACGCCTGTACGCCAGGCCCGCCGGTGCCGCATCCGACCTCCGAATGCGGCAGCCATTGAGGCGGAGCTGTACTAGGGGTACAGGGCGGCGAAGACCGCCCTCCGAGATGGGATGCTGCGGGCTAAGGATCTATCCCGCAGGGAGATGCTGGAGTCTCTGGACAAGGACCCACCGACCCATGGGGGCGCCCGTACAAATGGGTGCGGGACAAATTCCGCCCCTGGGCTCCCCCGTTGACGTAGAGTCTCCGGCCCCAACTCGTGGAGGGCGTCGTGAGCGCCCTGTTTCCTTCTCGGGGGGAACATACACCCCCGCCCATGGCTCCGCCCCTGGCGGTGTCAAACGAAGACGCGGACCACAGCGACGGCGGCGACTACAATGCTCCGGAGGTGGCCGAGGTAGATCTGAGAGTGGCGGTACAACGGCTGAAGGCCAAGAATACCGCCCCGGGACGGCTTACCTGGGAAAGCCTGGGTCCTGGCCTCGGGGGCTCTCGGTCCTCGACTAGGCGGGCTCTTAAGCGCATGTTTAGAGAGGGGCCAGTTCCCGCTTCGTTGGAAGACGGGATAACTGGTGCTCATCAAAAAGCCGGGGCGCCCTGCGGACTCACCGTCCGCATACCGGCCCATCGTGCTGCTCGACGAGGTGGGCAAGCTCTTTGAAAGAGTAACTGCAAACCGCCTCGTCGGGCACCTGGGGAGATCCGGGCCGGACCTTGCGGAGAGCCAGTTCGGCTTCCGCAGGGGGCGCTCCACAGTGGACGCCATCATGCGCATGAGGGCCCTCACGACGGGGGAAGCAGTATCCCGGGGCAGGGTCGCCTTGGCGGTGTCTCTCGACATCGCCAATGCCTTCAACCCTCCGATCCAGTGCCTCCCTGATGCAACTTCAGGGCAGGGCCTGAAGTTGCATCAGGGAGGCACTCCGGTATCACCGGATGCCGACCTACCTTCGTGGTGTTGTCGAGGACTATCTGACGGATAGGGCCGTCATCTACCCCGGCCAACGGGGAGAGTGGAACCGGCGAGAGATGTCGTGCGGTGTCACACAGGGATCGGTCCTGGGACCGCTTCTGTGGGACATCGGATACGACTGGGTGCTGCGCGCCGACCTCCCTGACGGCGTCAGCGTGGTCTGCTACGCTGACGACACGCTCGTCCTGGCACAGGGAGTGTCGCACCAGACGGCGGCCGACCTAGCGACGCGAGGGGTTGCGACAGTCGTCGAAAAAATACGGCAATTGGGACTCGAGGTGGCATTGCACAAATCCGAGGCCATGTGCTTTCATGGTCTTCGGAACGCGCCACCGTCGGGTTCCCAAATAACGGTGGGAGGGGTTCACATCGACGTCGAGGCGACGATGAAGTATCTGGGTCTCGTCCTCGACAGCCGGTGGAGCTTCAAGGAGCACTTCCGACGTCTGGCTCCGCGATTGGACAGGGCTGGGGATGCTTTTTGGCGGCTCCTGCCCAACCTCGGGGACCAGGCGCCTCCTGCCGGGGGCTTTGCGCCGGAGTCGTGCGGGGCCCTCTACGGGGCCCCTGTGTGGGCCCCTACCATCAGGCGGCGGCCGCCAGCCAAGTTGGTGGCATGTCAGAGGGTCATGGCCATCCGAATGATCCGGGGATACCGCATGGTCTCCGGCGAAGCGGCAAGCCTCCTTGCCGGATTGCCGCCGTGGGATCTGGAGGCGACAGTCCTCCAGCGCGTCTACGAGTGGCGTGTGGACGCGCAGCGCCGGGGTGAAACCCCGCCGCCGCGGCAAATCGCGGCACTGCGGAGTGAGCTCCGGTGCGATCTCATGGCGGAATGAGAGATGCGACTGTCTCAACCCAAGTTCGGGCACGCCGCAATCGCGGCGGTAAGACTCCTCTTTGAGCAGTGGCTGGAGAGGCGGTACGGCGTCCTCACCTACCGCCTGACGCAGGTCCTCACCAGACACGGTTGTTTTGGGAGGTTCCTGTGTCGAATAGGGCGGGAGGAAACGCCCGGGTGTCACCACTGTGTGGATCGCCCGGAGGACACGGTGGAGCATACGGTGCAAGACTGCCCCGCTTGGGCAGAGCATTGCCGTGTCCTCACGGAGACGATAGGCGGCGGCGGCCTCTCGCGTCCGGACCTGGTTCAGGCCATGCTCCGGGGCGAGAGGGAATGGGATGCAGTCACCTCCTTCTGCGAAGAAGTTATGCTAGCGAAGGAGGAGGCGGGCCGCGTGAGGGAGAGAACCACCTCACGCCTCAGCCGCCGCGGGAGACGACCAGGGCGTCGGACGTCGCGAGGCGACATCCGGCCACCGTAGGCGCGGGCTTGCGGATGGCGAGTAATGGGTAGCTCGCCGTCCGATCAAGGACCAAGCCCGGGTCAACGGCGCGTTCTGTTCGCGCGCGCTTTAAAGAGCTGTCAGCACAGGGACGGGGCCCCCAACGGGGCCAACGCCTGCCGGGGTTGCGGGACGTCTTAACAGGATACCGTGGCCCCGGAACGTAAAGGGCAACAGAAGGAACAGGGTGGTTTTTTAATCAGTAAAAGTCTGACAGTCCCTTCCCCTTCCGCCCCACCCAGGGGTGGGGCGGAAGCAGTCATTTGATGATTTTTACCACCTAAAAAAAAAAAAAGGGGGTGATTTCCGGGATGAAAACTATCCTATGTCCTTCCTCGGACCTCAAACTATCTCCATGCCAAATTTCATCAAAATCGACTCAGCGGTTTAAACGTGAAGAGGCAACGGACAGACAGACAGACACACTTTCGCATTTATAATATTATAGTATGGATTGAATGAATGCACTGGAAACGAAACACAGATAAAAAAATGCATTTCCTAAAAGATGAATGAATAAAACAATATGAATGATATTTTATGAATATTAATAATATAAGAAATTTGTATTATTACAAGAATAAATAATTAGGAATGGGCAGACAGATTATGATGATTATTATTAGTAAATAAAACTATTTTAATGGTGAAATTGAAATGGTTCGAATGACTTGGAGGGACATGTTATTTAAATCGACTGATTTGAGGTTTAAGGTAAGGGTATACATTTTTTTTTGTTTTTTTTTTAGGCACTTACTTTATTTTTCAGAGAAAAAAAAATGTTAACGTTTGTTACATCATTTTTTTGGCATAAATCGTTTTACGCAGACCAAAAATTTTTACTGTAACAGATTTTTAACGATAGAATTTTTTCAATAATACCAATCGATAGAGCTCAAAATTCTGAATCCAGTGATATATATAACTCATTTTCGGCAAAATGTCCCTTACGTTAATTGATAGCTGGTATCGATATTAGTGCTCTTGTACTATTGTTGACTAAAATATTTAGATACCATTGTATGGAGTTCGTGTTTAATCTATACTAATCTATACTAGTCTATACTAATATACTAATACTAATATACTAATAATAATACTAATTATATTAATATATAATATAATATAATAATGTGGAATGGATTATGAGTAAAAGGGAACGTATAAGAAGAGCAAGTGAAAGAAGAATAAGAGTAAAAGAGATAGAGAGTGAAGGATGAAAGATGGCGGGGAGTGCAGATTAGATGACGTACGAGGAAAGAGGTGTTTTTTTTCTGGTGTTAAGTTTATTTTTATTTCTTTATCCGAAATTAAAGAATATTTATGAAATCCATCGTTTGATTTCACCACACGATCCCACAAACTTGGGGGCTCGTCCGGGATCGTGGTGAAATAAGTGGATTCAAAGAGGAACTCTGAAAACAAAAAACTACGACGACGCAAGCCAAGGGATTTTTGAATCCTGCAGACTACAACGGCGTTAACGACGACATTTCTGACAACGATTACCAGAAATTACGATGACGACGGAAAAATACATTACATAACATCACGCCTGTAATCCCCGAAGGGTTAGGCAGAGGTGTACCCATTAGTACACCCACATTTCGCCAGTTATGTTTTTAGTCCCATGTAATAGGGGGCGAGCCTATTGCCATCAACCGGGCACAAATCCAGACTCCGAGGCTGCTACTGAGAAATTCCTGATGGAAAAACCCAATAACACTTTGCCCGACCTGGGAATCGAACCCAAGACCTCATGCACAGCAGTCGCGCTTGCGACCACTAGACCAACGAGGCAGTCAGACGGAAAAATATGATCAGGACTTTTATGATGCGGCAGCGTCAGCGTCGACACAGATGGCACTCACGGCGCACGGCGACATGTTTCACCTGACGGAACAGCTCATACGAAAGTTCAGCGCACAAGACGAGACGCATACAGTGTCCACGTGGATAAGGGATATCGAAGAAAATGGCGAAGTATTTAAATGGAGTCCGACTCAGCTTTTATTAGTTGCGCGACGTACGCTAACCGGAACAGCAGCACTATGGCTGCGCAGCGAGAAAGTATATAGATCATGGAATGACTTGAAAGTGGCTATTGGTAAAGAATTTCCGGATACCATTGATGTGAAGAAGATACATGAAATGATGAGCGCAAGACGTAAGAAAAAAGATGAATCATGTATTGACTACATGTTGGTGATGAAAGAATTAGGCAAACGTGGAAAAATACCGGACTACGTAGCTATTAAATATATTGTGGACGGCATCATAGATGATGAGATAAATAAGATTATGCTTTATGGTGTCACAACTTACGCGGACCTAAAAGAAAAACTAAAATTGTATGCTATGTTCAAGAAAAACTCTGTAAAAGATGTTCGACGGAGTAGGCCACTTAACGACACACAGAACAGCAGTAATAATAGGAGACGCGCGGGTGCAATGATGCGATGCTTCAGCTGTGGAGAAATGAATCATACGTCGGAAAATTGTCTTCATCGATCGCAAGGAAAAAAATGCTTCTATTGCAATAATTTTGGACATATTTCTCCAAATTGTCCACTGAAAAAGATGGCGACGGAAAGTTCAAAATTCGGCAGGTTTGAATCAAACAGTCGAGCATGATATGACACCATCGCGCATTCGGCAGACTTCGGGCGAAATCGGAAGATTTGAACGATTTCCAAAGGTTGGCACTTCCGCGGAACGAGAACAACGAAAACCAACCAATCAGATGTCAAAGAAAGCATTTTTCAGCTTGATGCGAGAGGGCGCCACCAGCAGTGCAAATGACGAAGTTCAAGACGACGACGTTCAGGGCGATGTGTACATAGCGACGACCAGTGTGAACACAATCGCGAATGATTTGTTTTACGATGTTGGCATTACGAAACCACAGAGCATGACAGCGACGATGACATGTGACACAAATGTTGTCAAGTTTGACATTCACAATATAAACAATCAAAGTGAGGAATCAGATGAAAAGTTACCGGTTGTATGTCTTGTAAATCATAAAAAACCACTAAAAACAGTGTTTGTGCGCGGCAAAACAAGTAGTGCATTAATTGATTCGGGTTGTGACGTAAATTTGATGTCGAAGGATTTTCACCACGAACTTCTGTTAGATTCTGCAATACCACAATGTAACGAAAATAACATTACGCTAACCGGTTTAGGTTACTCACGAGTTAAATCGTGTGGAGTTGTAACATTAGACATAACGATTGATAATCGTATATACCGAGACATTACATTTTATGTGATGCCTAATGATTCTGTACCATTCCAAATTGTAATTGGGAATGAATTTTTACGAAATGTTACGATGTATATGAGGGATTGCATGGTTTGGTTATTACCAAAAGATGATTGGATGAACCCGAGCTATGAATGGTTGAGCGATGTTAAGTGTTTTTCTAGTTCTGTTGATTGTTTAGGTCATATCAGCAGTCCTGCTATAAGAGAAGAAGTAACAAGGTTAGTAACATGTTATTTGCCACAGAGGATTAAGGAAGCTCCTATAAAATTAAGAATTGTTCTCAAAGATGACATACCTGTATCTCAGAGGCCACGACGAATCTCATTCAAGGAACAGGAGGATGTGGACCGCCAAATCCAAGAATGGCTTGACAATGGAATTATAAGGGTGAGCTACTCGGAATATTGTAGTCCATTAGTTTTAGTGAGAAAAAAGGATGGTATTTTAAGAATATGCATTGATTATAGAAAGATTAACAGTAAAATGGTTAGAGACGAATACCCGCTGCCTATAATCGATGATCATATTGATAAGTTGGCTTCAGCTAGGATATTTAGTGCTTTAGACTTGAAAGATGGTTATTTTCATTTACGTGAAGATTCCATAAAATATACTTCTTTTGTAACGACAACAGGTCAATATGAATTTTTACGAGCACCTTTTGGTCTAGCCACTTGCCCTAAGGTTTTTACAAGATTTATCACAATCATATTCAGAGAGTTGATTGCTAGAGGTATTGTTATTGTTTTTATTGATGATATTCTAATTCCGGCAGAAGACGAGTGTCAAGCTGTGGAGCGCTTAAAGGAAGTTCTGAGTACCGCATCGGAATATGGGTTAAATATAAATTGGAAGAAGTCTCAGCTGTTAACCAGAAAGGTGGAATATCTAGGCCACGTTATTGAAGGTGGTGCAGTAATGCCGTCGCCAGGGAAAACAGATGCTGTTGTAAAATTCCCTGAGCCTCAGAACTTGAAGCAACTGCACAGTTTTTTGGGCCTTTGCTCCTATTTCAGGAAGTTTATACCTAAATATGCTCAGATAGCACAACCGCTTACCAAGAGAGAGCTTAGAGCAATAATAAAAATTCTAGAAGAAGGAAAATCGTTTAAAGATTACAATTTAAATCAAGGATTACTTTATAAAGGATCAGAGCAGCAACTTGTTATACCTAATATGATGGAGAATGAAATTATAAAGAGGGCACACAGTAACGGGCATTTTGCAAAGAAGAAAACTTTAGATCTAATTAACAAAGATTATTACATTGAAAAAATTGGAAAGAAAGTCGAAGATTATATAGCATCATGTATACCATGTCTGCTGGCAAATAGAAAAGGAGGAAAACAGGAGGGTTACCTTAATTCAATTGAGAAGGGAGACACCCCGCTGCAAACGCTCCATTTGGATCATGTTGGACCTCTGACAGAGACTCATAAACAGTATAATCATATACATACCATTATCGACGCTTTCACGAAGTTCGTATGGTTATTCCCATGTAAAAGTACCACAATGAGGGAAGTATTGAAATTGGAGATACTGCAGCAAACTTTTGGAAGCCCGGATAGGTTTATTACTGAGAGGTACTGCGTTTACTAGCAACGAATTTCAACAGTATTGCATAAAAGAGGGAATAGAGTTATGTCATATTACTACAGGAGTACCTAGGGGTAATGGTCAGGTGGAAAGGGTTCATAGAACCATTATACCAGTACTCACCAAGCTTTGTATTGAGGAACCAGGATTGTGGTACCGGCATGTAGGAAGAGTACAGATGGCGCTAAACAGTACTTACCAGAGAAGTGTGAATACCACTCCATTTGAGATGCTCATAGGAAGGAAAATGAAAAGACAAGACGATATAAAAATATATGAGCTACTACAACAAGAAGAACGAGATAACTACATCGAAAATAGAGAAGATTTGAGAAAGAGAGCAAAACAACAAATACTGGAAGTACAGCAGGAGAATAGGAAGAACTACAATAAGTATAGAAAGGATAGCAGGAAATATCAAGAGGGAGATTTAGTTGCTATAAAGCGGACTCAATTTGGGCCAGGGCTCAAGCTTAAACCTAAATATCTGGGACCTTATCAGATTACAAAAACCAAGCGGCACGACAGATATGACGTAGAAAAAGTAGATATGATAGCAGAAGGTCCAGTTAAAACCACGACATCTGCAGATCATATAAAAAATAGCCAGATGTCAAAGAGAAAGATGTATGAGAGAGGTTTGCGCAGTGTGTTTATTGGGTAGGCTGCATGAAAGTGATACCTGTGTTTAGAAATATGTTTTGGTTTTGTGCATTCCTTCTATTTTATTAAATTGTAGTTGGCCATATTGTGTCACTAAGGTGTTTTATATTTCTAGGTTATGCAGAGATATTATAAGATGTTAAACTTGCTGTATTAATTAGGTTTTTTTTTTTGTTTTGTAATTAGAGTGATGTTTCTTTTATTTAGTTTTCTTGAGAAGTATAATAATAAGATGTTACTGGCTATGTTGTTAAGTAGTAAAAAGTGTTGATATTTGTTAAAACATTGTGTCTGAGGACAGACAGTGTGTAGGATGGCCGAGTGTGGAATGGATTATGAGTAAAAGGGAACGTATAAGAGGAGCAAGTGAAAGAAGAACAAGAGTAAAAGAGATAGAGAGTGAAGGATGAAAGATGGCGGGGAGTGCAGATTAGATGATGTACGAGGAAAGAGGTGTTTTTTTTCTGGTGTTAACTTTATTTTTATTTCTTTATCCGAAATTAAAGAATATTTATGAAATCCATCGTTTGATTTCACCACACGATCCCACAATAATAATAATTATAATATTATAATTTATAATAATTTATAATGTCTATAATGATATTATAAAGAGGTAAAATTTGTTTGTAAGTTTGTAAGTTCGTTTGTAGGGGGTAATCTCCGGAAGTAATGAACCGATTTTAAAAATTGTTTTACTGGTAAAAAAGCTACATTATTCGTGAGTGTTATAGGCTATAAATTATAAAGATATCATGCATAATAGCCGAACTATCTCAATTTTTGTCTAGCCAGGCGGATAAAAATAGCTCTTACAACAAAGTTTTTTGCATGCGCTGCCTTAACAGTTGTATATAATTGAAAACAATTTATGGCAACCTGGTCCGCCTTTAATAGTTCTACAAAAAAGTCCGCGACACCATGTTTCTATCTTTTATATTTTAGCAGATATAGTAGCTTTTATGTGTTAAAAAAAGTATTTTTCGACGTACTTACCTTTGGACGATTTTTTAAACAACAAAATAATTAACCTTATCGAAAAAAATATTATTATCATCACAAGAACATCATAGAGATATGATTTAACCAAAACAGTATGTCAATTGGTTAAATAGTTTCGAAGATAATATAAAATTACTAAATCGCAAAATGCCGCCGTCCATTCACGAACCACATTAAAACATGCTTTGTACGGACGTTTTATCTAATTTACCCATGGTACTTCTGTTTTTTGGAATATCGGACAGTTTCAGCGATTGTTTATCATGCCTAAAAGAAAATCACAACTTTCCCTTCAGACATCCCAGAGCAGCTCGAGTACGCCGTACGGAAGAGTGCTCTTGAAAAGCATCAGCGCCTCTTGAGGAATAGAGAAAATATTTCGCAAGCACGCGCTGGGGAATCTAGCTCTGAGCGTTCACAGCGGCTTACTAACCAAAGAGAACGTCGCAGGCCCGTGCTCGGGCATCTAGCGCTGAACGTGCGCAGCGTTGTCCGTATATATAAGGTGTAAAAAAATTACCTGTAAGAAAATTAAGTACTTGTTAAGAATTATAAATAAAAAAGAATTGCGAAAAAAAGATTTCAAAATAACAACCCGTTTCAGAGTTAAGCAATATTTTCACTTCGCACAAAATTATTGAATATGCGCACTGTACACCGCACGCGCGCCGGCGACGGCGGCCTAAGCCTCCGCGACCGGCCGCCGCGTTCGCCGCTCTGCACGCGTGGGTCGTTCACCGCTGCAGTACGACACGCGACGGCGCAAATTTGAAACAGCTGATTCTAATTTTCCCATCACATTTCTCAGACTTTGGACTGGCAAATCATCGAACTACTAAATGACTGTTTAAATTAAGTTACGAGTAGCTCGATAAGTTGGTATGTTTAAAAAATTTGAATCAACCTATTTACAATAATTTAGAAACTACTTACAAGAAGTCTTAATTTAAATCTTATTTACATAAGGTGCTGGAAATGTTCGCCGTTTTGTCTAATGCACAAATTAGCACGACGCATAACGTTTCCTTGCACTTCGATTAATGTGTCTCTGTCACTTTTAATTGAGTCAAATGCACTAATAATACGGGTTTTTAATTCGTCCACGTTTCGAATGTTGTTGCCACTATGTCCATAAACTAAGTCTTTGACACGACCCCAAAGAAAAAAATCTAGAGGCGTCAGGTAGGGTGACCGAGGCGGCCATGCAATAGGCCCAGCACGACCTATCCAGTGGTTAGGATAGGTAGCGTCTAAATACGCACGGGCTCCTCGGTGGTAGTGTGCAGGCGCTCCATCATGCTGGAAAAAGTGGTTCCTTGTTTCGGCAAGAGAAACCTCATCCAGCATCTCTTGCACAGACTGAAGCAGGTCCAGATATGTTTCGCCATTGAGGCGTTCCAGGAAAACTGGTCCGAGTACTGTCTGCCCTATGATACCAGCCCATACGTTCACTGAGAATCTATGTTGAAAATGGTCAGGGACCACAGCACGCGGGTTTTCGTACGACCACCAGTGAGCATTGTGGATATTAAATAACCCTACTCTACTAAAAGTTGACTCGTCTGTCCAAAGAATATTACGAGGTTCTTCCACCAACCATCTACAGAACCTTAACCTTAGCTCGTAATCTGCGGTAATAAGTTCCGGTACTCTTAAAAAGTGGTATGGATGTTGACCTAATTCATGCAGCACATTCCACGCAGTAGCGTGACTTATCCCTAGGTCCCGACCTGCGTCACGTGTGCTCGCATGTGGATTTTCACTGAAATAGTCCAGCACTCGGTCTTCAATGTCCCCGGAGAGCCGTGGCCTACCAGCATCTGCTTGATGAGGACGAAACTGGCCATAGTCTAACAACCGCTGGTAGACTCCTAGGATTGTTTGGACAGCAGGCACTCGTCGTTGCTCACCAAACAGATCACGGTAACGGTTACGAGCCGCAGCTAAACTTTCACCAGTCGTAATGTAACACACTATCATATCCAAGTACTCTCGATTGGAATACGTAAAAGGCATTATTGAAGTATTCGCGAACGTACGTATTTCCCTGATTTATCAGGGAAATACGCCCTAGTCGCGCGACGGATATCGGACGACTGAACGGGGCGCGAAGGGCATAAAGCGGGCTGCGGGAGGGAATAGTAGCGGGCGGCGGGGGTACGACGCTCGCGCGCGGTATTGGAGCGAGCCGCTAGCGCAGCCCTGCGTACAGTGCACAAAAAATATGATACTAAATTGTTTTATTAATGTGAAAATATAGAAAGTGCTCAAAAAAAAAATTTTTTTTTTGTAATGTGTTTGTTTTTTGATGTCGAGTATGTGGACGAAGTTCTTGCAGTTAATGTTTTTACACCTTATATAATGTACTCTGTGCGCAGCGTCTCAGTGATTTAAGGCAGCATGTCTCTGCAACAAGGGATAGGGAGTCTAGCGCTGAGCGCTCGCAGAGGCTCGCTAGCCAGAGCGCGAGAACATCGCAGGCCCGTGCTCGGGAATCTAGCGCTGAACGTGCGCAGCGTCTTTAGGCAGGAAATAAATCATAGCACTCAGTACTAACCGAACCACACTCATATTTCATCACAAGTTAAAATGGTTACCGCCCAACAAAGTGCACTTCTTTAATTAAAATCTTGTACACTTTTTGAAAAAAGAAACACTCGATTTAGTTAAAGCTAAAGTCATAATAACTCTTGAAACAAGGGTCCATTTTGTTAGTGTTTTAATTACGGAAGTGAAAAATCCTACACGACTGTATTAACATCTAAAGATTTGTGTTAGTTAGTTAGTTTAATAGTGCACTCAATTTCTATTTCTCAATAAAACATACGAAAGTTACTAAATAATTAAAATTTTTGATACTGTATCAAATGAGCGTTTAGCGGTTATGTCAAAGTCAAACAATTTAATAGTGTAGGTACTTTTGTGCTCTAATCACAATACATTTACAATAATATAGACTTTTTACTGTTTACTGGAATTATAACATTACAGTGTAAAGAATTACTGCAATTTAGTATAAAATTTGTTGAGATATAAACTTACTGCGTAAACCAGGGGTCGGCAACCTTTTGGCAGACAAGGGCCACAAGGTGGCAAAATAAACTAAAGGCGGGACGCAATTGTGATATTAACCCTAGAAGCGCAATATACCTACGTAAAATTGATCATTGATCATAACCTCTATACATTTTTTTTTAATACGCATTTCTTTTGTACACGTAATACTTATGTATGTACAGTCGGTTATAGCTGTTATCTAACCCACCTAACTGGCTGAATAAAGTTAGGCGAATTTGAATCTTGTACAATTAGCGGTGGATAATGTATGAATTCGATACGTATTAGGTTAATGAGCTCGAACGACTTGTTCAAGGACGCAAATATTTAAGAACACTGTTATGCCAATTTGATCTTTAAAACTTTATGTTAGGGTAGATAATCTTTTGAATACAGTTTTGACACGTAATAGACTAGTTAATTTCAACTTCATTTGTAAAGACGATTTGACCAAGTGGTAGCAACATGGTAGTGAGATCAAACCCAAGTTTGCATTTTTGACACTTTTCGTTTACAATATTCATTTATATTTTTTGCATTCCAAATATTATTTATATTAAATTAAAATGGTTAATTAAATTTAACTATTTAAATACAAAAATCACAACAGAAATAAAAAACAGCAATAATTTTGATTACGATTTTATTCAATATGGTTAAAAGTCCTCTGCCTAACCCTTCGGGGATTACAGGCGTGATGTTATGTTATGTTATGTTAAAAGTAAAATCATTACTGACAATAATAATTACTTGTCATATTATAAAGCTTAAACATATAAAACAAGTTAGAATAAATACAAAATAAACTACTTGAGCTAGAACTTGATAAAAAAGCAGTGTCATCGTTTCAATACTGTCTATAAAATATCTATTTTTTTTTTAAAGTAGGTAAAAAAATATGTAGTGAATCAACATGTTATATGTTTAGAAATATAATATTTCTTTTTCATAGCAATAACATCACCACATTAACTGTCATATTTACTTATAAAATAAAAGTGAAAATAGCACTAAATACTTTGGTGTTTTACCTACTTTATATATTTTTTATTAGTATATTTGATTTTTAATATGGTTACGATCGTAAAAAGGACCTTCTTATTCAATGTTTGAAACACTTCCTTAGAATTTATGATAACAATAGTTCATTTAAAACACGCACTGACACTTTAGTATTGTGGGCTGCTGACGGTGGTGCTGTCTTATTAGCGAAGTGGAGCACCATCTCTTAAACAACATGTTCTTCCCAATTAAAATCTATACATTCTTGGGCAAAGTGGACTTTCACTTGGCGATGAACAGCAGTTCATTGAATTTTACGTGCCGGCTTGTATTGTTTCAACCCAGCAGCATGCATGAGTATGTCTACTAGCAATCCGTTCTAATACGGGAGTAAACATTACAGGTTTTGGTCACGAACGCCAATTTTGAACATTTCCTGTTTCTTCAAAATGTCTAAACCAAAATCTGACTGTATTTCTCTGAAACAAATAAATAAAACGGGTGTCACTTACGTTTAAGTCAATATTTAAAAAATAATTTCACAGCATTGTCACAGCATAAGGAATACTTAGGTATAAAATAGACAAACACACTTACTTCTATGTTAAATCTCCAAGCAATCTCTCTGATCAACAACATCCAACATTCTCCTTCAGCAAATAGATTTTTTTTTTGTATTTCAAATAATCACTCATTTGAGACATTGAGACATGATAATCAAACAATAGAATATATATAAAAACATTGGAAAAGAAGATTTTTGCAATTTACTAAGTCAAGGCACAGATAATATAATACTACGTTCAAGCCAAGGTAAGAAATGTTTGCGCGTAGTCACTGCAATTGCGTGTTGACTGGCTTGAGGTGTCACGTTCATTTTTATTTTCCTACCCACATCCTTACTAACATTTGAATATCAGTTTTATAATGAATACGCAAATTGTTTTTCAAATACCCACCTTTGCCTCAATATTGTATTCGTTCATCGAGTCTTACTAGTCTAATTAACTCATACAAATTGAATAACTCTTAATGTTATTTGCAGAGGGTTCAAATTCGTTTGTTTTAAGGGTGGGCCAGACAACAGCTATCACCGACTGTACATTATGTTTATTTGTTTGGGCTTTATAGCTAGAAAAACAACCACTGTAAATCATTCAGAAATGAAAACTACAAAGTACCTAAATAGGTAACTGATTTTATACTAGAAAACATTCGCGGGCCCGCGAATGTAAGTACATACATAAGTAGGGTGATTAGGCCGGTACACGACCACTTAGTCGACTTGTCATCTTTAAAATCGCATAGCAAATCGCATTATTAATAATAAGCGTCAATATTTTGATATTAGGCCTACATGTGAAAGAAAAATGTTTAAATCACACGATCTAATATAATTTTTCAAATTATATTTGACTTATATTAACTTATATTATTTTATAACTAGCTGACCCGTGCCCACTTCGTTGGGCGGTAACCATTTTAACTTGTGATAAAATTATGAGTGTGGTTCGGTTAGTACTGAGTGCTATGATTTATTTCCTGCCTAAAGACGCTGCGCACGTTCAGCGCTAGATTCCCGAGCACGGGCCTGCGATGTTCTCGCGCTCTGGCTAGCGAGCCTCTGCGAGCGCTCAGCGCTAGACTCCCTATCCCTTGTTGCAGAGACATGCTACCTTAAATCACTGAGACGCTGCGCACAGAGTACATTATATATACGGACAACGCTGCGCACGTTCAGCGCTAGGTGCCCGAGCACGGGCCTGCGACGTTCTCTTTGGTTAGTAAGCCGCTGTGAACGCTCAGAGCTAGATTCCCCAGCGCGTGCTTGCGAAATATTTTCTCTATTCCTCAAGAGGCGCTGATGCTTTCCAAGAGCAGACTCTTCCGTACGGCGTACTCGAGATGTCTGACGGGAAAGTTGTGATTTCCTTTTAGGCATGATAAACAATCGCTGAAACTGTCCGATATTCCAAAAACAGAAGTACCATGGGTAAATAGATAAAACGTCCGTACAAAGCATGTTCTAATGTGGTTCGTGAATAGACGGCGGCATTTTGCGATTTAGTAATTTTATATTATCTTCGAAACTATTTAACCAATTGACATTCTGTTTTGGGCAAATCGTATCTCTATGATGTTCTTGTGATGATAATAATATTTTTTTTTTCGATAAGGTTTAATATTTTGTTGTTTAAAAAATCGTCCAAAGGTAAGTACGTCGAAAAATACTTTTTTTAACACATAAAAGCTACTATATCTGCTGAAATATAAAAGATAGAAACATGGCGTCGCGGTCTTTTTTGTAGAACAATTATAGGCGGACCAGGGTGCCATACATTGTTTTCAATTATATACAACTGTTAAGGCAGCGCATGCAAAAAACTTTGTTGTAAGAGCTATTTTTTTCCGCCTGGCTAGACAAAAATTGAGATAGTTCGGCTATTATGCATGATATTTTTATAATTTATATAGCACTCACGAATAATGTAGCTTTCTACCAGTGAAAGAATTTTTAAAATCGGTTCATTACTTCCGGAGATTACCCCCTACAAACAAAGTTACAAACTTACAAATTTACAAACTTACAAACAAATTTTACCTCTTTATAATATTAGTATAGATAGTATAGATTTAAAATCGGTTCATTACTTCCGGAGATTACCCCCTACAAACAAAGTTACAAACTTACAAATTTACAAACTTACAAACAAATTTTACCTCTTTATAATATTAGTATAGATAGTATAGATTTAAAATCGGTTCATTACTTCCGGAGATTACCCCCTACAAACAAACTTACAAACTTACAAATTTACAAACTTACAAACAAATTTTACCTCTTTATAATATTAGTATAGATTAACAGATATATCGAAAAGTGCGATTTTTTCAGTTCCCGGACACCACACACAGTCAGTTGACGCCCGTCTTTTCCGTTAGTTCTCGACCGTTAGAAAGCCACTGTAAAAACAACTCAAGCACTATCAGATCCGGGGTTGCGGGACATCTTAACAGTATACCGTGGCCCCGGAACGTAAAGGGCAACAGAAGGAACAGGGTGGTTTTTTAGTCAGTTAAAGTCTGACAGTCCCTTCTGCCCCACCCAGGGCGGAAGGAGTCATTTGATGATTTATACCACCTAAAAAAAAGCACTATCAGATTTAAGTCGAAAATAAAATCATTTAATATTTTTTTTTAATAATCACAATTATTTACAAACACAAACAAACCCAAACTGCACACAAACAAACAAACTGCGTACAAACTGGCAGGTATAATCTAATGTGCTCCTTTTATGTAAGGTTGGTAAAGAATATTTATAAAAAAATTGTACACCGCCAAAAACTGCTCGATTTTCTTCAGAGTAAAATCAACGGTCGACAACGGATCAGCTGTTAGTTTACCGACCACTAATTATTTTAATTAAACATTCGTAAATTCCAATCAATTATTAGTTTATAAGTAAATACAAACACATTTTAACACACCAAGCATAATATTCATGTTCAAAACTAGATAATAACATGTTTTACTGGCATTAGAAAATGTTCCCGTCCACTAATTTTAGCTATAATTTGGTGACTTGGTGTACTGAACCTAAGTTCATTACTTCTCTGAGCAGCATCAAACTATCTTAGGTAGACAAGCAATGACGCGGAGGAAGAATACAGAATTACCGTTCGTTTGCATACAATTCGAACCTTTACCGCGCTTCGGTTTCTTTATTTTTACCTGATTTACGCAAAGTGGTTGACAGCCAGAGGTGGTCGGTGAACTGTTCACTTTAAATTTTCTTTTTCTTTCATCTGATCCACTTATTCCATCAGTAAGACCTACGATGGACGCAAAGAAAAAGATTTTTTTTTTCGAAGAAATTTTTACTCTGCTGGAGCTACCTGAATCTGATTCTTCTGACTTAGAGGTTGTAAACGTTTCCCAGATAGAATCTGACTCTGAGTTAGACTCAGATATTTCAGATAAATGATATTGATGACTGATGAACCAATTACATTTGTTGTATTTTGTAATTTCAGTGTTTCTAATTTTCATTTCCTTTTTGTTTATTTAATTTGAAGTGTCTGTATTTTTCTTTGTGATGAATTAATAAATACTTTTTTTTAATACCTACCACTTTTTTGTGTTTATTTTATAATTATTTGGACTTAAATCCGAACTGGTCCACCAAAATTGACACATTAATAAAAACAATTTTTTATTTAAAATAGTTTTTTTTTTTGTTAATAAATCTGTTGTAGTTAATTTTATTGTTCAGATCATATTCATGTATGTTAAAGCAAATATGTCCAACGAAATCGCCAGATAAACCAAACATTATATAGAGCATTGAAAGTCCAACAGTGCGCAAGGCACACTAATATTAAAATAATACTATTTTAAGCGATAGGTAGGCCCCTAGACCCTATTTTGAGAAATGACGTGAAAAAAGTATTTGATGAAGAAGAAGAGAAACAAATTGAAAAATATTTAGAAAAAGCAGCTTACCTACATATGGGCTTAAATGCTAAGCAAGTCAGAGAGCTGGCATACCAATTTGCAGTCATGAAGCAAAAACGAAACATCCCAAGTGGCTGGCACGAAAACAATATGGCTGGGTTGGGATGGCTTAGATATTATCGTCAACGTCATCCTCATTTGTCCCTACGGAAGCCTGAAGCAACCAGTCTGGCGCGAGCAAGTAGTTTCAACAGAGCTAATGTTTCTAGATTCTTTGATAATCTCCAAAAAGTTATCGAAAAACACCACTTCACTCCTGAAAATATTTACAATCTAGATGAGACCGGAATATCAACTGTCCATAACCCCAGAAAAGTTCTAGCCCCAAAAAATAGTTACCGCCAAATGCACGTGCAGTGCGGTCGTGTCATCTGCCTACGCTAGGAAAATGACGTCGAACTCGAAAGTAATTAAGTGTAATAACTGTAACATTGTGATATGTGAGGTGTTAGCTTACGTCCAAAATAAATTAGACGTAATGGATGAGGAAAGCTTGATGAGATTGTGTGTCACAAGTTTTTCGGAAGAAGAGATCGAAGCGGCCAAAAACTTACTTTTTGACTCGATCACCACTACAAGACGTAAAATTTCGCGTAAAAAAGAAGGAAAATCCAAAAGAGATCTTGCTGACATAATAACATTATTTAAAGAAACGGATCCTGAAGCAGTACCCATATTTGTTGCGAAGGAACTGCATAAACTTCCACCAATATCGTTTGATCATCTGGATGCAAGTAAACTTTTAAAAGATATATTGTTGTTGCAGAATGAGCTTAAAATTATTAAAGAAGGTTACGTGACTAATAAGCAATTAGATGACTTGAAAAAACAAATTGATCAGTTTAAATGTCATACATCGGATACTTCGCAATTTAAAATAACTGATCTACCTCACATTGATACGCAAAACGACGCGGCGTCGCAGTTGTTGGCGGGAAGCAAACGACGCGACGATACTCCGTCCTTGTCGTTCGCGGAAAGTATTAATGACTCTGTCTCTCTCTTACAAACGCACGTGGAGGCCCCCACCGTGGTTTCGACACAGGTACAGCGCATGCGCGAGAGTCCCAAGCGCGCGAGTCCTGCGGCGCGGTATATGCCACAAGCGGTAAGCGATAGCGGGAGTGAACAACCAAATAAAGAAGAAAAGAATGAATGGACAATTGTACAGAACAGGAAGTCAAAGTATCGGTTCGCAGGAAGTAGAGGGAAAGCTGCCTCGGAATCAGAGTCGAAATTTAAAGCAGCGGATATGAATATTCCATTATTTATTCGTGTTGCTAAAGAGGTGATCGACAGCGATATTACAGATTATATTTTATCTAAGACTCAGACGTCGGTAACAATTAAGAAAATTATAATGAAAAAAGAAAGAAATTTTAATGCCTATAAAATCTTTGTACCACAACATAAGCTTGCAATGTTTTTAAATGATAACCTATGGCCAGAAGGTGTGTCTTTTAGGCGCTTTGTTTACATGAATAAAGCTAAGGAATGCGCTAATAGCAATAATAAGATTAGTGAATTGAAACAAAATAATAAATAATGGATATATGTACAAACGAATGCGAAAATTAAATCTAATTTTATCAGCTTTAATTGTAAGTCAATAAAAAGATCGATTGATTGTGTTAGAGAATTGTGTTGCTCTGCGGATATCATAGCCTTGCAAGAGACGTGGTTACTCCCCTACGACATTCCGGTACTGGGTACTGTTGACCAGGATTTTGCGTACACCGGTACGTCAGCGGTGGATATTTCGGATGGTGTTGTCAGAGGACGACCTTACGGAGGTGTGGCGTTGTTGTGGCGGAAAAGTTTGTTTAAGGAAGTGACTGTTATCAAGTGCAATAATCCGCGTATCAGTGCAATAAAAGTGTCAATAAATAACCGTGTATTTCTAGTATTTAGTGTTTATATGCCAGTTAATGCAATGGACAACTTGGATGAATTTACAGCGTGCTTTAGCGAGGTATGTGCTATATAGTTCAAAACAATTCAATAGAAGCTATTTACATGTTAGGAGACTTTAACGCACATCCGGGCGAATTGTTTGGTAATGAACTAGTTAGTTTGTGTATGGATCAACAATGGACCTGTGTGGATATGGATATATTAGGAAATGTATCAAACAACTACACATTTATTAGCGAAGCTCATGGGTGTGTAAGATGGCTCGATCACTGTGTTGTTAGTCAATCTGCTAGTCAAACTATTAGTAATGTATGTATAAAATATGACACGTTTTGGTCGGACCACTTGCCACTAGTCATTGAGTGTGAACTAAATGCAATTACATGTAAAAACAGTTTAAGTAGTAGTAATACGTCAAATAAAGTTGTTTGGGGATATAGAACTAAGGAACAGATACAAAGCTATACTAAAATGTGCAATAATAAACTTAGGTTAATAGATTTTCCGAAAGAATTAAGGCAATGTAGTTATAATACTTGTAATTGTAAAAAACATAGATATTATTTAGATAAGATATATAAGGATATAATAACGGCACTAACTGACTCGGCTATCAGCAAGAGTGTTACTCAGTCTCACGCGCTTAGGAAGAAAAGGCATGTGACAGGTTGGAATAAGCATGTATGTGAAGCACACAGGGAGGCCAGAAATAGGTTTTTACACTGGGTTTCTCAGGATAGGCCTCAATCTGGTACAGCATATGTGGAAATGTGTGAAAGTCGTAAAATATTCAAGAATAAACTAAAGTGATGTCAAAATCATAAGGAACAGCTGAAAATGGATGTAATTTCAGAATGTCGAGCCTCAAAGAATTTTAGTGCTTTTTGGAAAGCGACTAATAACTTAAACTATAAGTCTGGTCTCCCTGTGAGCGTTAGCGGTGCGAGTGATAGCGGTGATATAGCTGAACTGTTCAGAGTGCATTTTGCTACGCAATCATTGCTTGGTCCGTCATCTGGTGATCCTGGGTCTACCATGGCCGGTGACTTATATAATGTGTCGGCTAAGCAAGTGCGTAAAATTGTGAGTAGTATGTCTAGGGGTAAGTCGCCGGGTCATGATGGGCTCAGTGTTGAGCATTTGAAGTACGCTGGCGTCCATCTGCCGCGTGTGCTAGCGATGTTCTACACTTTATGTCTGAATCACTCGTACCTGCCCTCAGACCTTATGAAAACAGTTGTTGTACCAATAGTTAAAAACAAAACTGGCGATTTGTCCGATAAGAACAATTATCGGCCAATTTCCTTAGCAACTATTGTTGTTAAGGTGTTGGACAGTGTGCTTGACTCAGAACTTGACAAACACCTTAACCTTCACGACGTTCAGTTCGGTTTTCGCGCTGGACTTTCTACTGAAAGCGCAATTCTGAGTCTCAAGCACACTGTTCAATACTATACTGATAGAAGTACACCTGTGTTTGCGTGCTTTCTTGACCTCTCCAAAGCATTTGACCTCGTGTCTTATGACGTATTATGGGAGAAGCTCAAGAAAACTGGCGTGCCAACACAGGTGCAACGTATTTTTCATTACTGGTACCAGAACCAGATAAATTATGTAAGATGGGCGAGCAGCTTCTCCGACGCGTACAGGTTGGAGTGCGGAGTGAGACAAGGTGGTTTGAGTTCTCCAAAGCTCTTCAACTTGTACATAAATGAGCTTATAGTTGAGCTCAGCAGCACAAGAGTAGGATGCTCGATCGATAATATATGTATGAACAACTTTAGTTACGCTGATGGTATGGTGCTGCTGACCCCAACTGTAGGCTCAATGAGACAGTTGCTAGCCATATGTGAAACATATAGCAATAAGCACGGACTGGTATATAATTGTAAGAAGAGTGAGTACATGGTCTTCAAGGCCTCCGGTAAGTGTCCGTCAAATGTACCCGCGATTAAATTGAATGGTACCGAACTGAAGCGGGTCCAACAGTTTAAATACCTCGGACATTACGTTACAGAGGGCCTTGACGACCGAGTTGACATAGAAAGGGAACGTAGGGCATTGGCGGTCAGAAGCAATATGCTGGCCCGCAGGTTTGCTCGTTGTAGTGATCAAGTTAAGGTCACACTATTTAGAGCCTACTGTCAGACTTTCTACACGTGCAGCCTGTGGTTCAAGTATACGCAGAGGCCGCTCAGTGCCCTACGTGTCCAATATAACAATGGATTTAGGATGTTGTTAGGGTTGCCACGGTTTTGCAGTGCGTCTGGTATGTTTGCGGAGGCCGGGGTAGACGGCTTTCATGCCATCATGCGTAAGCGGCTCGCTTCCCTGTTAATTAGAGTTCGGGGTAGCACTAACAGCATCCTACAGGTCATTGCAGATAAACAGGACTCAAATATCCTGAAATCATTTATACGTGCACAAAGGACGATGCGTCAAAACGTCCCCCCATACCAACAGAAATGAAATGTATCTCAATCAATAGATCTTAGCAAGGTAATAATTTTTTACTATAGCGACATCTTTCAAAGATGTGGGAGAACAGAGTTAAACTGTTTTGAAAATTGCAATATTTCAATATTACTGTACCTATTTACAGGCATTATGGAAAGTGGAAAAAGACCAACAACATTGAAATATATTTCATATGAAAGCTTATAGTTAATACTTTATTTTATATTATCACACCAACTACCAAAGATATGGGAGAGCAGAGTTAAACCGTTTTAAATAATGGAATATTTCAACAATTCTGTACCAGTTTGCAGGTATTATGGGCAGTAGGAAAATACCAACAGCGTTGAAGTATATTTTACATGAAAGCTTATAGTTAATACTTTATTTTATATTATAACACCAACTACCAAAGATATGGGAGAGCAGAGTTAAACCGTTTTAAATAATGGAATATTTCAACATTTCTGAACCAGTTAACAGGTATTATGGGCAGTAGGAAAATATCAACAGCATTAAAATATATTTTATATGAAAGCTTATAGTTAATACTTTATTTCATATTATCACACCAAGTACCAAAGACGTGGGAGAACAGAGTTACATCGTTTTTAAAAATGCAATATTTCAATTTTTCTGTAGTTTCTTGTTTACAGACCGAAAGGACAGTGGGCGTAAGACCAACAGTATTGAAATATACATACATAACATAACATCACGCCTGTAATCCCCGAAGGGTTAGGCAGAGGTGTACCCATTAGTACACCCACATTTCGCCAGTTATGTTTTTTGTATTGAAATATACTTTAAATGAAAGCTTATAATTAACACTCTATTTCATATTAAGATACTAAGTACTAAAGACGCGGGAGAACAGAGTTAAACCGTATTAAAAAATGCAATAATATTTCAAGATTTCTGTACCAGTTAACAGGTTTTATGGACAGTAGGAAAATACCAACAGCATTGAAATATATTTCATTTGAAAGCTTATAGTTAATAATCCATTTCATTTATCGCACCAATTACCAAAGATATGGGAGAATAGAGTTACACTGTTTTAAATAATGGAATATTTCAACATTTCTGTGCCAGTTTGCAGGTATTATGGGCAGTACAGTCATACTGTACCTGTGTACAGGCATTATCAATAGTGAAAAAAGATCAACAGCATTGAAATATATTTCATATGAAAGCTTATAGTTAATACTCCATTTTATATCATGTCACCAAGTATCAAAGACGCGGGCGGGAGAACAGAGTTTAACTGTTTTAAGAAGTGCTGTACTTTAATACATCTGTACATGTTTAACAGGCATATGGACAGTGTGAAGTTGTGCCCATGCAGTTTTTATTTTTTAACCGGCATCAAAAATAGAGAAGTTTTTTTTTTATGTATGTATGTATGTATGTATACTCCTTAGGTAGTTTCGTATTAAAACAATAAACAGAACCAAAGTCGCCAACTTCAAATTCTAAAGCAATTTTTCACTTTTTAGTATCTACTTCCTATTATCCAAATCCATGAAGAAACGGTAACACTACGTCACTACTATAGCTCTATGTCACGTTTATTATTTGCACAGTGGTGATTCAGATTAGTTAGATTAAGGTTAGGTTATGTTTGTTTTGGATAGGCAAGTTAGGTTAGGTTAGGTAAACCTAACCTAAGTTTCATGAAATACGAAATAAAAGTCATGATGAAAGTCCATATCTTTGAGACCTCTGCTTAGTTGCAAGTAGCATAAAAATAATTAACACGACTTTATTTCAAACAGTGATCGACCGTATTATATACATTATCGTGGATATTTTCCATTTTAGTTACCAAAATAAATTCCTTTAACGTGACAGGATCAAACGTGATACTGTCAATCAGGTCCAATAAACATGTAATGTGTCCGTCTTAGTGAAACAAAACCAAGTAGGTATACCCAAGTGGCTGATCATGGAATGAACATTTTTAAGTATATAATTATGTTATGAACACCTGTGTGTAACCCATGTACCACAAAGGAACAATTTGACTTGGTCTATGACATTTTTCGAAAAGTGTGACTGTGTGTCAATACAATATTACATCATGGGTACGTTAGTGTGCCATTTTTGAACTTTGTATCTTGTGTAGGTAACTTACGGTGATCACATAACATCAAGTGGGCTGTATGCCTGATATTTTCCTACTGCCCATAATACCTGTAAACTGGTTCAGAAATGTTGAAATATTCCATTATTTAAAACGGTTTAACTCTGGTCTCCCATATCTTTGGTAGTTGGTGTGATAGTATAAAATAAAGTATTAACTATAAGCTTTCATATAAAGTATATTTCAATGCTGTTGATATTTTCCTACTGCCCATAATACCTGCAAACTGGTACAGAATTGTTGAAATATTCCATTATTTAAAACGATTTAACTCTGCTCTCCCATATCTTTGGTAGTTGGTGTGATAATATAAAATAAAGTATTAACTATAAGCTTTCATATATGATATATTTTAATGCTGTTGGTATGTTCCTACTGTCTATAATACTTGTAAACTGGCACAGAAATCTTGGAATATTATTGCAATTTTTAATTCGGTTTAACTCTGTTCTCCCGCGTCTTTGGTACTAAGTGTCTTAATATGAAAAAGAGTGTTAATTATAAGCTTTCATTTGAAGTATATTTCAATGCTGTTGGTCTTACGCCCGCTCTCCTTTCGGTCTGTAAACAAGAAACTACAGAAAAGTTGAAATATTGCATTTTTAAAAACGATGTAACTCTGTTCTCCCACGTTTTTGGTACTTAGTGTGATAATATGAAATAAAGTATTAACTATAAGCTTTCAAATGAAATACATTTCAATGCTGTTGGTCTAACGCCCACTTTGACAAAACGATAACATAAAATGTTTTTTTAATTTTATCTTATACCTTAACCCCATGGATTTTGAAGTTAAAACCGGTTGCCAGTCTTTTTATAGATCCTTAAAAACCTACTAACACATACAAAATATCTGTTGGAGGGGGGGGACGGGTCTCATATAAATTCGGTCATCGTCCTTTTATAACATTTCTCTTTTTATGGACATGGTCTGAAATAAAGATTTTATTATTATTATTATTATTAAAAAATATAAAACAGCTAGGTAAATTTACATCAGCAGAAAGGGGAGTAAATAATACCATGATTGCCTGTATAAATGCAATTGGAAATGCAGTTCCACCGTTGATAGTCTTTCCTAGAGTTTTCTTTAAATACAATATGTTAAAAGGTGCTCCTCCAGGTACGGTTGGTGCAGCTAACCAATCTGGATGGTCAACAGAAATTATTTTTAGAAAATACCTGGATCATTTCATACAAATTGTCAAACCTACTAAAGAAAATCCGTTCTCTTAATAATGGACAACCATGAAACGCATATCTCAATTGAGATTATTGAAAAAGCCGCCAATAGTGGTATAATTCTGCTCACATTACCTCCGCATACATCAGATAATTTACAACCCTTAGATCGTTGTGTGTTTGGACCATTTAAGGCGCAGTACAATAAAGCTGCTGATAACTGGATGCTAAATCACCCTGGAAAGCCAATAACTATTTATGATATTTCAGAAATCGTCGGCGAAGCATATCCCCTAGCGTTCACACCCAAAAACATAATTAAAAGTTTTAAAGTAACGGGTATATGCCCATTTAATAGAGATATATTCAGTGAAGAAGATTTTCTGTGCTCATTTGTTACTGATCGACCGGAGCCATTGACCACAATTTCTGAAAATTCAACTCAAAATCAGTCTGTCACTGAAGAGTCAGCAATCAATTTAAAGTGCAATCAAGATGAAATTCTTATTGACTACCAGGAGACACAGAATCCTAATAACAGTGTAGATGAAGATGTGCATATGGCTGGATCTTTAACCGGAACTCTTCAAAAGAATTTAGACATAGAAGCTGAACCTACTGCAAGCAAATCTGTTAATCAACTAGAAATGTCCTCTCTTAATAAAACTGTTGGTGGATGTGGAAAAAGTAATGTAAATGCAGCAGTCACTCCGAGAAAACAGCTTATTTCACAAGTAACACCAGAGTCAGTACGCCCATTTCCAAAAGCAGACCCCCGAAAGGCAACGCGACGAGGAAGGAAACCTGGAAGAAGTAGAATTTTAACTGATACACCTGAAAAAAACGAAATAAAGAATGAAGCAATAAGAAAGGCAGAAAATAAAAGAAAAATTGAAGAAAAGAACAAAAATAAGAAAAATAACATACCGAAAAAACCAAAAAGTTCCTCTGAAGTGCAGGCAAAGGCTGGCCCTAGCCAGATAAAAATTCTTAAAGACGAGCAGTATGCCATGTGTATGGGATGTAAAAGATTTGCGAATGTTAACAAAATGCTCAATTGTTCTCTATGTGATTTAAAATATCACCAGAAATGTGTATCAAAAGCACACAAAGATAATTTTGAATCAGATGATGAATCTGGCTTTCTTTGTGAGAAGTGTTTTATATTAGACGATGGTGATTCAGATGCCACTGATGATTCTGAATTAGAACTGTATGAAAAGTATTGCGATGCCAAAAAAAAAAAAAAATATTGATTATTTGATGTTAAAGTTGCTTTATAAAAGAAACTCTTATTATTTTGTTGATTTTTAAATAATTATTACTAAGGAAAAGTGATATGTCCATAGGTACATTGCTGTCCATAGGTACAAGTACAGCTGTCCACAGGTACAATAATTACATGTACCTGTGGACAAATTTAGTATTTTTAAAAAATGTTATTTATTATAATAATTATAGTTAGTAAAAAACTTAAGACTGCTAATTCTTAAGCGTTAACTATTCCTGTAACAACATTTGTGATAATTTACGGCTAATAAATGGAAATTAAGTAATTAAACCTTATTTTCGTTCAAAATTCGGCAAATGTCCATAGGTAAAACACTTTCCCCTATAATATAGTTTATGTCATCCAGGGATAGTGTAGCTTCCCCCAGCAGTAAAAGATTTTTTTTCAAATCGGTTCCGTAGTTTCGGAGCCTATTCAATGCAAACAATCACACAACAAATCTTTTTCTCTTTATAATGATATTAGTATTATAAATAAGATATAGATAGATATATTAATATTTCTTGATATATCTGTCCACATATTAGGGTTTTTTTAAGGTGGTAAAAATCATCAAATGACTTCTTCCGCCCTGAGTGGGGCGGAAGGGACTGTTAGACTTTTACTGGCTAAAAAACCACCCAGTTCCTTCTGTTGCCCTTTACGTTCTAAGGCCACGGTATCCTGCTAAGACGTCCCGCAACCCCGGCAGGCGTTGGCCCCGTTGGGGGCCCCGCCCTGTGCTGACAGCTCTTTGAGGCGCGCGCGAACAGAACGCGCCTTCGACCCGGGCTCGCTCCTTGATCGGACAGCGAGCTACCCATTACTCGCCATCCGCAAGCCCGCGCCTACGGTGGCCGGATGTCGCCTCGCGACGTCCGACGCCCTGGGCGTCTCCCGCGGCGGCTGGGGCGTGAGGAGGAGGTTGTTCTCTCCTTCACGCGGCCCGCGTGCGTTCGATATATCAAAACGTAACTTATATCGGTTATATCTTATGTGTTTGTAATATCAATATAACTTATCATATCAATATCTAAATCTACATAACCGTTATCACAAAAACTTTATCGAATTTAGGTTGTATCAAAAGTGCAACAATGAGAACGAGTACGAACTAAACGCAAACTTCACAACACAAGTTTCGGTTTCTACCGGCGATATGAAATCGAAACAGATATCCGCTTTGTCTCTGTCTAATTATTTAATATATTACTTGTGTAACAGAGATGAAATGAATATTTCGTAACTTTGGCTAATGCAATGCGTGCGTAGGAGACCTTAACGTGCTAGCAATAAGGTATATTTTCTATTTATTCAGTTACAATAACGAGTCTATACAACATGTAACAAAAACCCTGTTGTTGCTTTAGGGACGTATACTATTACCTACAAGCACAACATTTACGAAATTATAATTTAACTAGCTGACCCGTGCCCACTTCGTTGGGCGGTAACCATTTTAACTTGTGATGAAATTATGAGTGTGGTTCGGCTAGTACTGAGTGCTATGATTTATTTCCTGCCTGAAGACGCTGCGCACGTTGAGCGCTAGACTCCCGAGCACGGGCCTGCGATGTTCTCGCGCTCTGGCTAGCGATCCTCTGCGAGCGCTCAGCGCTAGACTCCCTGTCCCATGTTGCAGATACATGCTGCCTTAAATCACTGAGACGCTGCGCACGGTCAGCGCTAGATTCCCGAGCACGGGCCTGCGATGTTCTCTTTGGTTAGTAAGCCGCTATGAACGCTCGGAGCTAGATTCCCCAGCGCGTACTTGCGAAATATTTTCTCTATTCCTTAAGTGGCGCTGATGCTTTTCAAGAGCAGACTCTTTACGGCGTACTCGAGCTGCTCTGGGATGTCTGAAGGAATAGTTATGATTTCCTTTTAGGCATGTTAAACAATTGCTGAAACTGTCCGATATCCCAAAAACAGAAATACCATGGGTAAATGGATAAAACGTCCGTACAAAGCATGTTCTAATGTGGTTCGTGAATGGACGGCGGCGTTTTGCGATTTAGTAATTTTATATTATCTTCGAAAATATTTAACCAAATTGACATACTGTTTTTGGCAAATCGTATCTCTATGATGTTCTTGTGATGATAATAATATTTTTTTCGATAAGGTTTAATATTTAGTTGTTTAAAAAATTTTAACACATAAAAGCTACTATATCTGCTAAAATATAAAAGATAGACATATGGTATTGCGGACTTTTTTGTAGAACTATAGGCGGACCAGGTTGCCATACATTGTTTTCAATTATATACAACTGTTAAGGCAGCGCATGCAAAAAACTTTGTTGTAAGAGCTATTTTTTTCCGCCTGGCTAGACAAAAATTGAGATAGTTTGGCTATTATACATGATATCTTTATAATTTATATAGCACTCACGAATAATGTAGCTTTCTACCAGTGAAAGAATTTTTAAAATCGGTTCATTACTTCCGGAGATTACCCCCTACAAACAAACTTACAAACTTACAAACAAATTTTACCTCTTTATAATATTAGTATAGATAAAGAACAACATTGGCTAGTCGAGAGGTGAAAATCAATTAACTACTAAAAACGACACATTCAAAAAAATGTTTAGAGTATCTGATCTTACAAGTACCTACATCTTTATTTCGATAAATAACTACAAGTTCGGCGGCTTTCTTTGATGCGACAACAAAAGATGCCGCCAAAACTACCGGCGCCGCACGAGGCTCGGTGCCTAGAGATGGGTTTCTACCCGGTAAAAACCCAAAGTTTGGGTAAATACCCAATAATACCCATTTTTACCTTCCCAATTTTAATTTATACCGGGTATAAATTAAAAAAATATAAATTTACAAAATTACATTATAATTTTGACGTCTGTCTGCAGGGTTGCCACTTATTCAAATATTCTAGACTTTCTCACAATAAAATACAGTTTTATCAATAATATTTTGTTTAAATAAAAACAAAATTATATCATGTACATTATTATTCTTAATTATGTTTTACTAAATCAGAACTATTAATCATATTTGATCACGGCAACTTGTAAATTACAACATGGAAATAAAATACCCAAATCTCGGTTTGCATTTACACACACCTTACATTTTTTTAATAGCAACCCTGGTTGATATGCCAAAGCTTCGCCATTTTGTTTAGTCAGTTTAAAGTGCGCGCACGCTGGCTATAAACGATATAATTATTATTAGTGTTCTTTTCGGATAGTGAATTTGTGTTTATCGAACTTTTCTACCAAGAAGTGAGTACACAAATTATTTTAATTATGACATGAATACATTAATGAACCTAGTGAATTTTTATTTTAATGATTATAACTTAACTTGTAAAGTAAGAACTTTACGTTCAAAAATGGCCTTACAGAAACCTTTTCTGTCTAGGTTAATCATGGCAAAAGGGAGAAAGAAAAGAGAAAACATTTGGAAAAATTATGTAGTTGGTCCAGATAAGTCAGTAACGTGCAAGCACTGTGATCATAAATATAAAATTGCAAATGTGAACAAAATGGCAGGTCATTTACTTAAATGTGACAAGTGTCCAGCTATTGTAAAAAATGAAGTTAAGAAAGAAAAAAACGACAATGTCAGTAAAACTATTATTGCTCCAGTCACAACATTACCGCAGACTTCTATTGGTGGATCATTGGACACAGAAAGTGCCAACCAAATGCTGAATATGCCCTCGACCTCATGCTATCAATCACCTGATGAAGAAAATATTAAAAACCTCACAACAAAATTTGCAAAAGCAGTATTTATATCTGGATCACCTTTAAACCTAGTTGAACATCCTTTGTGGATGGATTTTTTTAAAGATTTGCAACCATCTTTTCAATTACCTTCACGGAAATATTTAGCAACCACGCTATTGGATAAAGTGCATACTGAAATAAAAAAAGAGGTGACTGACAGTTTAAACACAACACGTTATTTGCATCTCCAGTGTGATGGATGGACTAATGTCAATAATGAAGGAGTTATCAACTTTATTATTTCTAATCCAGATCCCTACTTCGTGGAAAGTTTATCAACAGAAGATAACAGACATAAAAGTTTGTATCTGAGCGAAAAAATAATGAAAATTATGCGTACATATGGCGAGTCCAAATTTGTTGTTTTGATTGGAGACAACGCCAGGAACCTTCAGAAAGCTTTCGAATTGGTAAAGAACAAAAATCCACAAATCGTTTCCCTCAATTGTGCAGCTCATACATTGAACTTATTAATTCATGACATTACAAAATGCCAAATTGTTAAAAGAGTTATTGAATTGGCAACAGATGTTATAAAAACAATTAAAAAGAGCCAGATTTTGAGCTCATTATTATATAAAATTATAAAAGAAAAGAAGACCGGAGAAACACTTAAGTTGCCAGTGAAAACACGGTGGGGCAGCCATGTAGCTGCCCTAAAAAGTTTGAAAAATACAAAACCAGCTCTTATGGCCCTAGCCATTGACGAAGCCTCAGCCATGGTGCTACCTTCAGAAACGAAATCTACACTTCTGGATGACAATTTTTGGCGTTTGATTGAAGACTGCATCGTTATTTTGGAACCAGTCACAGACCCTATTTTTAAACTGGAATCTAATGAATGTAATATTCATCATGTTTATACCATATTCAAAGATTTGAAATCCAAGTTCGAGTTCATTTTGCCAAATTTCTCCATATTAAACGATGAAGACAAACAAACAATTTTTAATGCACTAGAAAAAAGAACAAAAATCTGTATAAAACCTATCCATTTGGCAGCTTATCTGTTGGATCCAAACACACAAGGATTAGCATTAAGCGAAGATGAAGATCTTGAAGCTATGAATTTTATTGAACAAATGGCTCAAAATCTATGTACGTCAGGCTGGCCCGGCCCCATGGAATTTAATAATGAGATTGTTATCAATCCAATGTACCCGGGTATACTAATATATGTAACACCTTCATTTTCAATGTAACTCTTTTTAAAAGAAATTACGTGCACTTCTTAGTGGCCGGGCCAGCCTGACGTTTTCAGCCCGGCCACCTTGTTTCCCACTAATCTACAAAAAATACTGGCAATATTGTGCTACAGATGAAATGTACCCTATAATTTATGCATATGTAACACAAAATCGAATCCTAAAATGCAATAGCATACGAAATATTAGCGGTTGCAGGTGGCCGGGCTGAAATTATTTCGTTACTATAAAACAGTAAAACTGCAACACCTACCAAAAAATAATACCAGTACATAATGAGATATAGAGATATAGAATACATGTAACGCTTTCATTTTAAATTATAATACATATTTAGAAAGAATAATCACTTGAAATTATATTTCAGCCCGGCCACCTAAAAGCGGTAATATTCCCTAAAATCTTATGCTAATTTGTACAGTAAAACCTGATACAGCTATGAAATGAAAGTTACATTCGTTTTGTTTTAGTCGTATACCTTTAAGCCTTCTGTTTGACTAGATTATCAAAATCTGAGAAACTTTCCGAAGAGTGACTATCATTTATTAACTAATTTCAGGACATTTGGTTTGTTGAGTGAAACAAAATTGGTAATTGTCATATTTTTTTAATAATCATTTTTGAAATTAGTTAGACAACATTTGTACTTATATTAATTAGGTACTATAACAATTGTTAATTATAAATAATGTAAAAAAAGGTTACACATTGATAATAACACAGTTATCAAAAAATTATAGTAATATCAATATTACCTTAACATCGAACATTCATTCATTCAGAATATTAGAAGATAATTTTTGGTTAAATACTTATTATACCTTGGTAAAAAATCACAGATTTTCATAATGATTTTTACATCAACTTTGAATTTAAAGTTTTGAAAACTTTCAATTAAAATTATGCTAATATAATTCTGTGCCTCCTGTGATAAGTGATACAAGTCAAAAAACGTCATTTTACAGGACAGCAAAAACAAGATTTTAAAAAATCTAGTTCGTTAATTAAGTGGGCTAGGTAAAATATCAGTGCACTCTTTTGTAGAACAAAACATTTTTTTTCTTTATATAATTTAGATATTTTGATAGATATTTAATTTTGAAAGTAATTCATGAAAAACCTGCGACTTGTAACTTTTATTTAGTTTTTATGTGCTAAAATTAAGTTATTAATGATACTTGTACAGTTATATTACGTTGCACCAAGCTTGCACCAATAAATTGTCTTAGTGTAAACTGATATACATCAAGTTAAAACGTCTAATAACTCATTAGAATAATGATTCTAGCAAAATGTGCTAAAACAAAAGATGAAGATATAACCCTTAAGATTTATTTTTTTTACTTATCAGTCACCTCTTTACATATTTTAGTTGAACTGTATCAATTTACTACAATCCTAGTCTTTCAGAAAATATGTTAAATGATGTAAGTCAAGATGTACCCCTCAAAAAAAAAAAGATAGTGATATGTGTAAATAAATACAAGTTTTAGAAAAATAAAAATCAACGTTTATTGACCTAAAAAAATACAGTCGTTAAGGCACATTTTTATCAAAATTCTTATACAACTAAAGAGATCAAATCATCACAATCTGACAATACGATTGTAACTAGGTACTCTCAAAAGGAACATATCGTAAACAAAAGTTTGAAACTTAAAACTAAGTAATGGCACAGATCAGTTTTGATGAGCTATCACAGCAAGCAATTGACCTACTCAGGGTAATACAAAGTATCACAATAAAGTTTAATCTATAAAAATAACAAAAAAAAAAACAAAACTTTAAACTTTCTTTAGAGGTAGATAATCTCACATAGTTTTTAAAAGTACAATTAAATCAAAAACCTGTAATAAAACCTAAAAACCTTTTAAATGTCCACCTGTAGGTAGACTAACATTGTAAAGAAAAAAAATAGTCTTTCCTTAAAACTATTCATCATCGGAATCATTATCATTATCTGGTGGACTGTCTTTGACATCACTTTTGCAGCTCAGACCTCTGTAAAACTCATGGGTACTCTCATGAATAAAACATAATAAACTTAATAGATCCTTCTTCTTCTCAGTTGAAATAGGAAGTTTGGAGTGGTAAGCTTTCGGTACCGTATTAATTGTGATCATATCATAACTTTTTCCACGTTTAGAACAATCCATGGTCATGTACTCAACATCACTGAACGCTTTTTTGTAAAAAAAACGAGACATGCTTTCTTTGGTAAAAAGAACAGATCTAACGTTCGACCACAAAAACTTTTCATTGGCTGTATCCGTTTTCCGAAAGGTAAAACATTGCTTTGCAAAAATGTTGAAATCATAAAACATTTCACATATCATTTCGATAACATTAAACTTAGCTATTTTGTTTGATGCTGTACGCACTAATTGGTACCAATCTCGGGGCAAGTGTATATCCATATTCGTGTGCTTCTTTTTGCGCTCAATCAATGCGTGGTCGGTGTCAGCCTCCATGTGTGTATGTCCGGGTACGAGAAATTTATGTTCAATAGATATCAATTGTGGAGACAGTTTAGCAACTAGCATTAACATTGTTACTACAATTGAATTCTTGTTTTGCCCAGGACAAGAGTCCGAGTACATAATCAGCTTCTTAGCGTATGGGTGTAAGTTTGGTAGTTGATTGATGATAAAATCGTAGAGACAAGAAGCAATATCATTAGCACCTCTATTTCCCTCGCACTCCGGCCACATGTAGCAAAAAGCCTTGTTTGTTTTCAAATCATGTATGGTCAAATTAAATGTCCACAATTGTCGCTTATAAAATGAAACATTTGTTTGCAAGTACGGGGTTGGCAGACATTGTTGCAAATCGAATGTTATGACAGCTATATCTTCGCAAGACTGAGCTAGTTGTTTATCTGCTTTTTTCTCTTCGTAAGCGGCCTTAAAAGCCTCTTGATGTTCCCTGAGCGTCTGTTTTAGAATTTCAACCTGATCTCCGGATGCGTACTTGAGTTTCATATTTATGCTGTCACATTTTGAACAAGTGTCAACCGAAGGCTTTTTGAAGGACAAATTCATGCTTTCAAAGACCTTTTTAAAGATAGTTTTGCTTACCGGACCATCAGTCTTCAGCTTGTATAAGGTATAAAGAACTTGAAGGTTTAGCTCAGAATTCAAAAACTTTTTAGTGGTTTGATTGCGGCCGTAGTGACTTTCTGTGCAAGGGAAACTAGCAATATGAGCTTTTATTTCCTCTAGTTTAAAATCAGGAATTGACTTACCAACTCGACTTTTGCGCTGTGGAAGATGACCGCAATTGTCTCGTAGTTTCTCGCATACCGTTTGCAGATATTTACTACTTTCATCGAAAGTCTTCAAAAAACATTGTTTGCAAATTGTATGTTTTGTATGATCAAAACTATAAACAAAGTAACGAAAGCTGACGCTGCGTTTTTTCTTTGGGGAAGTCTTCGAGGATTTTTTTTGGCATATTTCAATACATTTCGAAATATAATTCGTTCTATTTTCGTAATTGCCTAGACTCCAGTACTGTTCAAAAAGTTTCTTCCTCAAATCCTGTGGTAGTCTATCTTTGCATTTTTGACGACAGTTTTGAAGTTCACGAAGTTGCCGACGTTCCTTTGTTTTCCCTGATGAAGTTGTATATTCTAAGCCAGTATTACGAAATAGTTTTCTCTTTGCTCTATCCTGTCTTCTCTCTTTGTCACTTTTTCTCGTTTTTTTCTTTTTCCCGGCACTGTTAAATCCGTTGCGTTCCCAGAAAGAGCAACCAGGAACGGAATTCTCTGATGTGCTCATGGGTGACGGTGGTGTTTCTGGAATCGTAATATTGGAGGTTTGTCTCATCAATGACGACGTAGCAGTTCTTTTTTTTTTAACCGGTACTCTTTCATCATCAGTGGATGAACACAATTCATCAGTATTGCAAATATATTCATCACTGCTAGAAGATCCAAAATCGCCATCATCAGATGATTCTGAAATTCTCAAATCATCGAGTAGATTTTTTGAAGAATTTTCTTGAGTCTTGTTCATCTTATTATTATTGAAAACTGGTTCCGCAACAATTGTAGGGTTCCGCGATTCTTCAACTGGTTCTTTTCCTTCTTGCGTCTCTATTGACTCGTTACCTTCTTCCTGGATATTATTAGGTTCTTCTTTTTCAGTGACCGTTTCTGCAACTACTGGACCTCGGTGCAATGACCCGTCAACCGTTTTGCTTGTTTCTTGCTCCTCTCTTGATTCGCAGCCATTTTCCTGGGTATCAAAATGTTTTTCTTCAATATCCGATTTAGTAGCCAATTTCATTATTTTATCAATTCGAGATTTAAGCTGAAAAAAAAAATAAAGAGTAAGAAAACCATAGGTATTCTTTAAATAATATCATATAATAAAATTAAACATTTAACATGATGTTATGTTAAATGTCTAGATTTATTACAACGAAGGAAAATTACTTTGACCCTACTTAAAAACAATACTTACAACTTAGCAACATAATATTTTATTGTGTCAACTTTTCGTTATTTGGTGTAAGGTGATTTAATTCAATATAATAACAAAAATCTCAATATTATTGAATTTCGTGTAAAATGATACATCTATCAACTTACGCATCGATCCATGGCGAACACACTCCATTACAGTCGCAGCGACACTGCGGAGCGCACGAGTGAGCTAATACGGCTCTACGTCCCGCGCACCTCCGATTACCCCCTCGAACCCCCGCCACCTGCACTTGTATCACTTAGCACATTTATTATTTTGTACCATGTTTTTACAATTGGTTGGAATTTTAGATACAACTACATTTATATCTGTTTACACATAAAAACAAATTTGTGTAGAATGATTTAAGTCAAGTTGTATCACTTTTCACAAAAAAGAGCATACCTTACATTCAGATTTGTAGATACATGTCGATTTGTATCCTAGAGGCATATCGAAAGAATTAGTTTAAAGGGATATTACTCTAGTCACATCAAAATTCACGATAAATGAACTGTAAAATAAAATGTGAAGTTAAATACAATAGCATTTAAATCACGAAGCACGAAAAATTGTGTGCTAAGTGACCGGTTTTGGGGTTACATCTTGACAAATATCGATTGTAACGAATTTTTTGCCAAAATCCCTATAGTTGTATCACTTTGCACAAAATTATCTCCGAAACTATAGCAGATAGAAGAACGCGAGTTAGACCAAAAAAAACGTATTTTTTTTTTGATAATGCTCATGTGAAACTTACAAAAAGGGTACAACTCGAGTTATATCACTTATCACAGGAGGCACAGAATTATTACAACAATTCTTAAATAAAGAGAGAACCATAGTTCTTTCAGTGGCAGCTAATGGAAATATAGCTATGTAGTATATATAATTTAACATAATATTAAAATCACAGCTAAAAATCACAATGTTAACTTGTATAATTAAACGTATGCTAATATAATAATCATTGCTAGCCTATATCTGGCATTTGTACTATAAGTATTTTGACTAATTCAAATTTAAATATATTGCTTATTAGAATCGATAAAAACGTACTAATCACTTGATTATGTTATTTAATCAAGCTAAAATGTACGTCAAGGAATGTAAAAATATTAAATCCAAATTACTTTTTTTAACACTAGACTGTAAATCGTCATAACACATCCACAGATCTTGATTAAATAAATGGCATTTATAATGTCCTAGATTTTCCCCCAATACTACATATTCAATAGCACCTACAATCACATAAATATTAGTTCTAACTTTGATAGATAAAGGTATATCGTTCAATATTATTTGATCTGTTCCATTTAAATCAAAAGATATAATATTCTTTACATTATAGCTGGACAAAACAGTGCCCGGGCAATCGTGTTCACAATCCTTCGAAATAACGTCTATACAAATTGAGTCTTCTAGGGCTGATATTCCAAATGTTTTAATTACGTTCATATTAATGGGTAAAAATGGTACTGTTCTTTGAAGTTGAAATGCACATTTTTCTTCGGTACATGTTTTTGTAAATAGAGCGCTATAAAATAATTCTAAAATTATTTGTTCAAACAAATTTGCGACATTGCATTCACAATTTATATCTATTGTATTTTTCGAGGATAGTTTGTAGTACTTTTTACATATGGTATTTCTTAGTTCGTATACTGCGGCTTCAGATATGTTTTTGTTACCTATAAATTGTATATAATTACATAACATATTATTATTATTTTCAGTCTGATCTATTTCTAATTTAAAGTTATTAAATGCAATATAACCATAAGCTATTAAATATGTAACAGCATCAAAACCACATGTATTTGTTAAAGTGGAACCAGTTACAATATTTCCATTTTTTATAAATTTTAACATTTTATAAATCGGTACGGTAACTGGCTCTTCAGCTTGTCCTTTCCAATTTTCTACAAAACTTGGCATATCACTGAAAATAGAATCTTGAGGAAATAACCGTTTTTGGTGTGTTCTTTTTTGACGATTCTTTTTGATTTTAATCTTTCGCTCTTGAAGGGGCGGTGCCTCATTATTTTGTAGTTCACTAGCAGCGATATTAAGCTCTCCATTTAAATGATTAATATGTATGTTTAGAAATTCGTCAATCCTGTATTTTCTTACTTTAGTTTTGAGTAATAAATGTTTTATTGTTTTAAAATAATCCTCTGATGCACTAGACGATGGATTTTTGTTTTTTGAATTGTATAATGGAGCCATAACGTTTGACCACATGGGCAATTTTCCCAATAAACGTTTTAGAGTAGATATTAGAGGCGGATAATATAATTTGTTGGGGCGTTCACAAGATTCCTCTTCTTGTTTATTTTTACAAGCAACAATATTATCAAACCATACCATAAAATTGCTTACATCTAAAACATTCTCCTCATTTAGGAATCTTTCTTCATCTACGTAATTGTGTGCGTTGTTAGAATCTTTTTTATCAATTGTAATACCTTGAATTCTTCTTTTCAAATTACAGTGGGCATCAAAGCAAATTTTTGAATAAAATTTAGTTAAAATAACAGTTAACATATTTTCAATTATCTCTCTTATGACTACGATACACTCTGCTGTTTTAATGTAAAGAATACAACGAACGAAGAAAAATTTTACATTTTCTGTTGTATTATTGAAGCACGAAAGATTATGAATAGTTTTGACAAAGTGACTTGTATCTATTCGCATATATACTACAGGCAAACTATTTGTATGTCCCTCCAATGCACTGCAAGAAGCTTCTAAGTAATCTTTTGTAGATTTATATGAAGTAAAGCATTGGATTGTAGCAGCAATCAAAGCTGAGGAATCGTCCGTGATTATTTCTGCAGGAGGGATAATTCCATTACTGGCCCATTTACCCAACCAATCCGCAATGCTATTTTTAGTGTGAGAATCACTAAGCATTTGTGAAATTGGAATAGATTTTAAAAAGCTATCAGCAGTTATTAATATAACATATAAGAATAATCTTTTAGTAAATTTAGTCCCATTAGGTAACACAATTGGTTTAATTATAGAGCCTGTGGCATCTAATGATATGGTTGGTCGACCATACTCTTGAACATATTGTTTGTAATATTTTATTTGTTCTTCTAACCAGTAGTAAATATGAAAAGTTGGTTTCATTAAAATTTCCTGAATTACGGAAGAGTATGTTGAAGTATTTGCCATAATGACAACAGATAATATTTGATTGGTATGGTACCATTTCTGCTTCCTTGTTTCATGACGTATTTGGCGTAATGCTCCGACTGATGGCAATACAGGTGGTTCCTTATCTTGAAATATCATATCATGACTCGCTATTTGTTTTCTAACTATTGTTGCTGAATCAAATTTTAATTTCTTAGATAATGTTCGTCTTGAGTACGGAGTGAGTCGTATTTTTTTTAAAGGATTATGCTTAAAATTTGGTTGAAGTTGATCAATTTCACATAAAAAATCAATAATATGATCAGTCTTATCTTTATTTTGAATTTTCACTGTTGCTTGACACTGAGTGCAACGTCCGTAGAATGTAATGTTAGCGCCTTGAATAACATGTCTTTTAAATGCTACAGTACAAGGTAACTTATAAAACTCCCAGAGTTTTTTTCTTAAAAGACCGGACCACTTAAATTTGGGAATAGCTCTGTACGTCTGATATCTTGCACTAGGTTTATTTTTATCGTGTCGTTTATACGTATAACTTAAGGGTTCAATTTTCTTCCATTCATGAACATCAATTGGAAATTTAAAACTAATTTGATGAAGTAAGCTTGCTTGTTGAATAACTGGAGAAGACCCTGATGATGATGTTGACGAATTTATAATACTATTGGTATTATCTTCATTTCTTTTAATGAAGCACTCATCTTTTGCCCGAGGTGAGTTCTGGTTGTTTAAAAAGTTTCTTCTAAAGCTGAGATATAGTGCTTTTGGTGACATCACATAGTTTATATCTTTTGCTATGGTATTGTATATAATAGAACTATATCTTGTCGTGGTGATCAAGCGTTTATGTTTCTCAAATATTTGTTTTTGAGCCACAATATCTAACGCACTACGTTTTCCCATGGTGTAGGCACGCTCAACTGAAATAAAATATATTCATTTTAACTATGGTTTCGTAATAGGTATTCATGTAGGCTAAATAACTACATTAATATTTATTTAAATACAAATTCCCTAAAAAGATAAGTGTATGCAGTAACATTTGCATGCATTATCAAGTATATACATAAATCTATTAAAAAATATTTTAGCACCTAAGGGAAGAAAGAAAGAAAGAAAGCAAAGAATGTTCATAAGAATCAAATTTACTTTCACAAAACTTATAACTTTTGGGACATTAGAAATATATAAGATAGAATAGAGATGGGGAGAGGGGCGCGTGTCGCGGGACGAGGAAAAGAATGCGGTGAGCGAGGGACGTGGATCGCTGTGGCAGGCCGTACAAGGGGGAGTTACAAGAAGCGCGGGTACAGACGAACACCGTCGACGGTTGCCTGATTACAATGAATAATTCACTAAAATCCAATATATAAATCTTACAGTAATTAATAAGAAACTGATTAATTATTGATTTCACGAAATAAATAAGTACACAATAATAATAAGTAAATACATAGGGTAGGTACACAACAATAAGATTCACAAAAACTAAACACTTACTGTTAGTAAATCACCAAAATTATTACCTATTGACTATAAACGAAAGGATAAAATATATTTAGTTGATGGCATTGTATGGAGTTTTATTATTAAGTAAATGAGTGTTTAGATTTACTTTACTTTACCTGTATATTTTTTTAAATAATTACTTAGCTACCCATTAACATTGTTTGTCGATATATTTTAATTTATCAAAACTATGACTTACCTTAAAAACATCACATCACAAACAACTACACTGCAACAACTGATCAAATTTTACACTCACAGTAATATTAAAACGTAAAATATTATGTCAGAAGTGTTGATAACTACACGGCTCTTGCGCATCTATTCTGTCTACTCGGGGAAAATATCTTACGACTTAGGTTGGGACGCGACACAGGCGCCGTCTAAAAATCGGTGGTAGCGTCTGTGAACTATTATCTTTGTATGGTTATGTTGTGAAGCCAAAAACGGAGAAAATATATATAGGTTTAGGTATTATGTATCCAACAATTATTATGTGTGATTTATACTACTTAGTTTATTAATAAAAAAAACATAGTAATGCATTTTGTTTCACTCAACAAACCAAATGTCCTGAAATTAGTTAATAAATGATAGTCACTCTTCGGCAAGTTTCTCAGATTTTGATAATCTAGTCAAACAGAAGGCTTAAAGGTATACGACTAAAACGAAACGAATGTAACTTTCATTTCATAGCTGTATCAGGTTTTACTGTACAAATTAGCATAAGATTTTAGGGAATATTACCGCTTTTAGGTGGCCGGGCTGAAATATAATTTCAAGTGATTATTCTTTCTAAATATGTATTATAATTTAAAATGAAAGCGTTACATGTATTCTATATCTCTATATCTCATTATGTACTGGTATTATTTTTTGGTAGGTGTTGCAGTTTTACTGTTTTATAGTAACGAAATAATTTCAGCCCGGCCACCTGCAACCGCTAATATTTCGTATGCTATTGCATTTTAGGATTCGATTTTGTGTTACATATGCATAAATTATAGGGTACATTTCATCTGTAGCACAATATTGCCAGTATTTTTTGTAGATTAGTGGGAAACAAGGTGGCCGGGCTGAAAACGTCAGGCTGGCCCGGCCACTAAGAAGTGCACGTAATTTCTTTTAAAAAGAGTTACATTGAAAATGAAGGTGTTACATATATTAGTATACCCGGGTACATTGGATTGATAACAATCTCATTATTAAATTCCATGGGGCCGGGCCAGCCTGACGTACATGCAATTTCTCTTTAAAGGAGATAGCTGAGAAATATGATATCGATAAATCTGTACTTTATAGACACAGTGTCAAAACTATGAAAAAACAAGGAGGGCAAACTATTTTAACCGACGAAACTGAAGAGTGCATGATAAAGTATATTAATATATGTGCGGAATGGGGATGCCCTTTAGATGCATTGGATTTGAGGTATATTGTTAAGGCTTATCTTGACCAAGTGGGCCGGACAGTACTAAAATTTAAAAATAATTTACCAGGACCCGACTTCGTCGCGAGTTTCCTAAAACGTCATAAAAACCAAATTTACCAAAGATATAGCCAAAATATTAAGAAAAAAAGGGCAGAAGTTTCACCAAATACGATCAAAGAGTATTTCAAGGAGTTAGGAGAGTCATTGGCAGGCATAAATCCGAGCAATATAATAAACTACGATGAAACGAATTTGACCGACGACCCAGGACGCAAAAAAATCATAACTAAACGAGGATCGAAGTATCCAGAGAGGGTAATGAATAGCTCAAAGTCTTCAGTTTCATTGATGATAGCCGCTACAGCCGACGGCGTTTTACTGCCACCGTATGTGGTATACAAGGCTCAGAATTTGTATGACACATGGACTCAAAACGGACCACCAGGAGCAAGATATAATCGCACGCAATCCGGTTGGTTTGACACAACTATATTTGAAGATTGGATTAAGACGATCATTATACCTCATTTCAAAGATAAGGCTGGAGAAAAAGTCTAAATAGGCGATAACCTATCATCGCATTTATCTATGGAGACAATAAAACTGTGCCACGAGCAAAATATATCGTTCGTTTTTTTACCGGCGAATAGCACACATCTTACGCAGCCTCTCGATGTGGCGTTCTTTAGACCTATGAAGATAGTATGGCGAAACGTAGTATTAAAATGGAAAAAAACCGACGGAAAACCCAAGCGACGATTCCAAAGGGATGTTTCCCTAAACTTTTATGTAAATTAATGAAAGGGCTTAGTGACAACAGTAAGACTAATATAATGGCAGGATTCAAGAAAACAGGAATATATCCGATTAATGAAGAAGAGGTTTTAAGCAGACTACCTGAAGTGCAAAACAATGAAAATAAATCTATAGTAGAAAAATCCGTTCTAGATCTGCTAAAGGAGATGAGATATGGAACCATGAACATAACCGAACCAAAATGGAAAAGGAAATTGGAAATAACTAACCTGGACGAAAACTAAATAACCTGGACGAAGCGTTGGTACTGAAAGTGAAGACTACATAGAAACAGAAGAAGAGGAAAGCCAACAGAAAATAAAAAAGAGAAGACTACTGACATCCAAAATAACACAAAACAACAAAGAAAATACTACAACTGTTACTTACGATGGCAAAGAAAAGAATAAATATAAGGGAAAAGGTATAGGGAAAAAAACGAAAACACAAGATCAGAATATTGCTGAAAAGGAAAATATAGAGAAAAACGGACAAGACACTGAAAAAATTCTACTTAACACAATAAATGACTTTGATTTCATAGCAGTCAATTCCACAGAAAGAATGCCTATTGTATTTGAAGACATGTTAGTATGTGGAAATGAAATTGTTATAAATAACATACAAACAAACGAGATGCAGAATGATACCGGAATAGAAATGATTACTTTAGATGATATACAAATAAACGAGATGCAGAATGATACCGAAGAAGAAATGATTACTATAAATGACATACAACTAAACGAGATGCAGTATGATACCGAAGAAGAAATGATTGCTATAAATGACATACAACGAAACGAGATGCAAAATGATACCGGAGTAGAAATGATTGCTATAAATGACATACAACTAAACGAGATGCAGAATGATACCGGAGTAGAAATGACTTATAAACAAAATAATGCAACCGAAAAAAATAAAAGAAAACTATAATAATAATAATAATAACGTTTATTAACCAAAAGTAGGTACTACAAATGTGAGCATAGTTGGCGAGCCACAAACTAAGCAAAGCTTGTATCTTGTGACTCAGGGGTACGAGTTTTACAAAGCAAGGTTACTTTTCGTTGAAAAATACAATAAAAACATAAAAATTAAAATTCTCACACGAAATAACAAAAATGAAAAGGTTTTACAAAAATTGGGCATGTGATGTATGTGACTGTGTGCATTAGTGAGTGAGTGAGAGAGATAGAGAGAGAGAGAGAAAGAAGGAAAGAGAGAGAGAGAGAGAGAGAGATATGATTGTGAGGTGAAAAGTCGCGTGAGTGGGTGTAGTGTAGTGTGTGTAGAGTTTGGTGTAGGTACTATATCAGGGCTTCAGTGTCGTCATATGAAAGTTTTAAAAGGGCTGAAGTTACGTTTTTCTTACAAGTGGCAACTGTACAGTCTCTTACGTCGCAGATTTTACTTACTTTAATGTAGGTATTGGGGTGGGAATAGTAGGTACAGCGTCTAGCTAGTTCAGATTTGGCATTTGGTACGGGTATACTAAACACACGCTTGTTTAAGATTTCACTATAATCAGACCGATTTTTAAGTGTTGCGTGGTATTTTATGGTTGCTCCTAATATAAAAATTTGCCGTACCCTGAGGACTGGGAACTCCTGATAAAGTAAGTCGGTAGGGAACCTATAGGGTTTTTTTAGAGCAACTTTTATCAGTGCGCGTTGTGCCCTCTCCAGAGTTATTATTATACTTTTGGCAGCATGTCCCCATATACGGATGCAGTACTGTATTATTAACTGGCAGAGAGCAATGTAGACCATTCTTAAAATGTCTAAAGGGGTACAGTCGCGAAGTTTTTTTAAAATATAAATAAGTTTCCGCACTCTGGATAATAAAGCGTGGATGTGTGTTTTGTATGTGAGATTTTTGTCTATTATAATGCCAAGGTATTTCACAGTGTCAGTTCGTTCAAGGACTTTACATGAGCAGTCGATATTGTGTTCCTGTGGGCAGGTGTGAATTTTTAAGGACATTGTTTGTGAGGGACTTGAGGAGCTTGTTTTGGAGAAGGTGATGTACTTACTTTTGCTGATGTTTAGTGTTAGTAAATTGTTGTCAAGAGATTGCGCTATCTGAGAGAGGCCTTGTTCCGTTAGCCGATATACTCGGTCCCAAGACGTGTCATAAAATAATGGCTGTGTCGTCAGCGTAGAAGATCACTTCAGCTTTTCTAATAGAGAGGTTTACTATGTTATTTATGTAAAGCGTGAATAGTGTCGGACCAAGGGTACTGCCCTGCGGAACACCAAATGTGATGGGAAGCAACTTGCTTTGATGGATGCCTATTTTGCAGTATTGGTGTCGCGATGTTAAATAGCTCCGGAACCATTCTAGAGGTATTCCTCTTATTCCTATTGCCTCAAGTTTCTTCAATAAAATTCCAGGTGACACGGTGTCGAATGCTTTTGCCAAATCAAGAAATACACCAACACAGTATTTCCCATTTTCGATATGGTGGGAGACTTGATTTGTCTTAAGGGACACCGCATCTTCTGTAGACCTTCTTCGACGAAATCCGAATTGCCTATCAGAGATGATGTTGTGTTTATCTATGAAATTTACCAGCCTCTTGTTTACTATTTTCTCTAAAATTTTTGAGACTATACTCAGCAAGGCAATAGGTCTATAGTTTTCAGGCATGTCTTTGGGACCACTTTTGTAAATAGGGGACACTGCAGCGATCTTCCAGGACTCGGGAAAGACACCCGACTCTAGACTCAAGTTAAAGACGTGGGTAAGCGGTTTGAGTAGAGTTTTTCGACAATTTATGAGTAATGGGACTGTGAGTTGATCTGGCCCTGGTGCGCTATCTGATTTTAGGGTGTGTATAATGTTAGAGACTTCTTCTTCGTCAGTCGGGTACAGGTAAAACGATTGTGAGATAGCGGTAGGAGCTGTGTGCGATTCAATAAGTGAGTGGTGAGTAGTTGAAAGTTTATCCAAGATCTTGGTAGCGTGGTTTTCCCCAACAGAAACGAAGTGCTGATTGCAATTGTCGAGAGAAGATGTTGGCGAGATGCTGGAGGCAATTAGGTGTGATGAAGAGTTTTGACAAGTTTTTGTGCCACATATATCTTTTATGGATGACCATAGTTTTTTCGGGTTTTTCTGGTTCCCCTCGATTGCTTGTCTGTTGTGTAAATTTCTAAGTTTCCGAAGCAGGGAGTACAAGAAGTTCCTGTATCTGGTGTAAATTATTTGTTTAGTATGATCGTCAGGTTTGGCTTTGCAGTCAAGATGAAGTTTGTCCCGTTGTTTCATGCACCTAATTAAACCAGGCGTAACCCATGGTTGGATGTTTACCATTCTACGACTGATTTTAACGTTTTGTGTGTGTGAGTAGCATGTGATATAATATCGTTAAAGGAGTGTAATGCAGTGTTTACACAAGATGAGTTGGTGACTGGATCCCAGTTAGTTTTTGTGATCTCAGCAGCCACAGCGGTCCAGTCCGTTTTGACTCTGCACCGTTTAGTGTTTATATGGCGTATCGGTTTAGTAGGGACACTACATAAGGCTAGATCATGATCAGTAATGGATAAATTGCAGACAAGACCAAAAGGTTTTGTAGATGTTTTTACGAATATGTGGTCAATACATGCTCCGCATCTTGTGGGGAGAGATATAGCAGGAGATAGACCGTGTGAGGCCATGAGACAAACGTAGTTAACTGCTTGATTATTGCTTGGATCGTTTATGTTGAGATTGATATCGCCGGCCACAATTAGTGTTTGTTGGTTTTTAAGATCAAGCAGGGTGGTGTCAAGGGAGTTTAGAAATCTCTCTGCATTTGTGAAGGAGGGAGACCGGTAAATGGCTAAGAGGCTTAAGTCGTTATTTGATTTTATTATTATACTGTCAGCGTCATCAAGGTCAGATTCGACGGTAACAATACTGCTGCTCCAGGCTTTTCTTGTGTAAATAATAATGCCCCCGTTTTTATTTACTTGCTTCGAAGTTCTGTGAGAGCTGTAACCCTGTAGGTCCTCTATAAAGAAGCCGTCAGTCAGCCAACACTCAGTGAGCACGATAACGTCGATATTCGAGTCCAGTCGATTTAGAGCAATAACAAAATCATCAAAGTTTTTTTGATAGCTTCTGATGTTATAAGTTAGCACCTTAATATTGTTTTTGGAAGCATTTAGGATACTCTTACAGCTTTCAAGAGATTCAACTGTACGACATTCTATATTAAGAAAGTCATCTAGATCATTGGATACATTAAGTAAAGCCATTTTTTTTTCTTCTTTCTTAAAAAGGTGAGACAAGTTGTGTGTTATTATTGTTAATGTGTGTGTGTGCCTTAGTAAGGGTGTGTGATCTGAGGAGAGTAGTGTAGTAAAGTAGTGCTTGCAAGCCCTTGTAAGTACTTATAATTATAACAATTCAAGTATTTGAGAAATATAAAATTTAAACAGAGAAAACAGGTGCTTGGCTCTTGAAAGTATTGAGCAGCAATATAGCATAAAATCGCAAATAAAGAAACAGTAAAAAATATTTAAAAATAGGTATTATACAGAAATTTAGCATGTGCTTGATTACAAGCTTTTATAGATATTTTGAGTAATGAGACAATTAAAATATTTGGCATAATATAACAATAAAAATATTTAACTAAAATAAAAGTGAAGGCAAAATATAACAATAAAATATTTATGTAAAATAAATTAAGTGAAAAATAAGACAGGTGTCTACATCGGAACTGCCCTTTGGGCCTCTGTTTGTGCAGTGGAGATGGGGCAGTGGCGCGAAAGATCGTACTGGTTCTTGATGGCTATGGCAGGGTATCCTTCTTGTTTCCGAATATTGATACTACCGGTTTTTGATCCAGCAGTACTTAAAGCCACATACCTTGGCACGCGGCTTTGCTGCTCGAAATAGCAGTCGGTTTTCTTTTGTTAGTCGCTCGTTGAAGAAAACAGTCCTACGGGTACCGGGTAGGTCTAGATATTCACTAGAGATGTTCCGTCTAGTTTTAGCTGCTCGTAAGAATTCGTTCCGTTTGTTTCGACGCAGAAACTTAGCTACCAATGGTCGAGGGTGTTTTTCTACGGACGCGTTGACGGTGGTCTCAGTGCTGTCGCTGTGGCGTGGCCCAGCTCTTGTTACGTATTCTAGGTCTTCAAGATTGATGCCAATTTTTACCGCCGCTGTGAGAATTATATGTAGCGGGTTTTCGTTGACAGTTTCAGTAACGCCTAGTATTTCAACTTGGTTTTTTAAATTAGCTTGAGCATGTGACTGAATTTGTTCGCCGAGTTGTTGTATGGCGCACTTCAAGTGAGGGATTTCACCTACTTGTACCTCAAGCACTTGAATTTTGGCTTCCGCGCAGGCCAAGCTTGCCTCCAACAATTCCAGGCGTTGGTTACACAGTGTTAGGTGTTCAGATAGCGTTTTGAGATGATATTTGAGATCACCTACGTCTTCACGCAGTAGTTTTATTACGGATGTTAGTTGGGACAAGCCAGCAGTGTCCGTCGTAGCAGTAGGGGTGTTGAATAATAAGGGGCTGTTTCTGGTATCATTTTTGTGGTCAACGTGTTCGTTTTGTTTCGGCGTGTTATTATTGCTCAAACTGAACTTTTTGTTCCGACAACTTGTGCATGACCAGTTAGCCTTAGCAGCCTCCGATAATTTACGAAATTCTGTTATTTTCGCACATAAAGGATGATAACAATTGTCGCAGTCCATAGTCAAAGTCAAAGTCAAAGTCAAATCATTTATTTCAATTAGGCCAATAAGGCACTTTTGAACGTCAAACACAAAAAACAAAATAGAATGAATCTAGTTGCCCCTTCCAAAAGGTAGTTTTGCATGGAGAAGAATGGGCAAGAAACTCCATATGTACTCTTTTAAAATAAATGTTTACAACATTTGTTTACAGAATCATACACGACATGGCACGTGAAAGCAATGTATGTACCCTATAAAAAAAAACTAATTAATCATAATAATTAAAAGGCACAAATTAAGAATTTAAAAGTTAAATATGTTCAAATATACATAGTTTTCACGTGTTTACAAATATTGGAACTACAGACGACCACTCTTCACATCTCAACCAACATGAAATAGTGTGTGAGTCCGCGCAATCTATAACACACTTCAAAATCAATAATCAAAAATAAAACAAAATTAAGTATTAAGAAAAATGAAAAACAAAAAAGAAATAATTAATAACCAGTTTGATTTTGTCTAGAATGTGTCATTGTCCCATGGAGCAGGACCAGCATGTTTCCAAGCATTCTTATCTTGATTATAATCCTCTAATTTTTATAATATGCTTGTTTGCAAAGTGTACTTTTAATGTGTGTCTTAAATTTCCTTTCATTTAATTTTAATATATCAGAAGGAATTTTATTGTAACATTTAACACAGTACCCCATAAAAGATGTATTTACTTTAGACAACCTAAAATATGGTTGAGCTATTTTATCTTTATTTCTAGTATTAATATTATGTCTATCACTTATTTTATTAAAAAGATTTAGATTTTTTCTCACATACATAATATTTTCATAAATAAATTGGCAAGGTACTGTCATAATATTAATCCTTTTAAATAATTCCCTAAGAGATTCGCGACGAGGTAGATTATAAATGGCTCTGACAGCTCTCTTCTGTAAAATAAAAATGGATTCAATGTCAGCAGCCCGACCCCACAGTAGAATGCCATACGACATAATGCTATGAAAGTAACTGAAGTAGACCAGTCGCGCAGTTTCTATATCTGTCAACTGTCTTATCTTTCTAACAGCATAAGCTGCTGAGCTTAACCGTCCCGCAATTGATGTTATGTGAGGTCCCCATTGTAATTTCTCGTCTAGCGTGATTCCTAGGAAAACCGTTTGATTAATAAATTCCAGTTTTTGTCCATTCAATATGATGTCACATTTGCTACTTCTAACGTTTGGTAAACTGAATCTAATACATTTGTTTTTTTTTTTCATTTAATACCAAATTATTTACTGTAAACCAATTTTGAACCTGAAGAATAGAGCTATTTACGTCGTCAAGATTTTGTGACCGCCTGTCTATTTTAAAGATCAATGAGGTGTCATCTGCAAATAACACCATCCTCGGTTGATTTTGTAGTAATTGAGGTAAATCATTTATGTAAACTAGAAATAGAAATGGACCCAATATCGAACCTTGAGGCATGCCCATTGTCATTTCAGACCCCAATGAGTTTACGCCGTTAACATGAACTTTAGCCTGTCTTCCTATCAGGTATGATTTTAATAAAGCAAGAGATGTTTTACTAATACCGTAGTGCTCGAGCTTCAGCAAAAGGGTATCATGGTTAACGCAATCGAACGCCTTTGAGAGGTCGCAAAAGATTCCAATGGCATCTTGGGCTTCCTCCCAGGCGTTAAATATGTTCTTTAGTAGGTTGACACCGGCGTCAGTTGTACAACGCCCCTTGGTGAAACCGTACTGATGTTCATCAAAGATGGAATTTTTGTTAAAGTGACGTAACATTTGATTGAGCATTAACTTTTCAAATACCTTACTGAGAACTGGCAGAATCGACACAGGCCTATAATTGTTGGGTACCTTACTATCACCCGCTTTGAATAATGGCACGACTTTACTATGTTTCATCAGATCGGGAAAGACTCCTTGGTCTATACTGGTGTTAAATATTAAGGCTAAGTAGGGCGCAATAGTTTCGATGATAGCTCTACTAACTTTTACAGACATTCCCCAAAGATCTTCTGTTGATTTAATTTTAAGATCTTTAAAAGTTTTTACGACAGCCTGGGGGTTTGTATGTTGAAATCTAAATTCCAAAGGGCAAGCCTTAACATTTTTTTTAAGTAAGGCAGCAGAAAGCGCGGGGGAGGAATTTAAAGCCTCAGTAGTTTGAAGGGGAATATTAGCAAAAAAAATTTCAAATTCCTGGGCTACTTCCAAATCTGAATTAATAGGGCCACGTGCAGTCTCTAAATTAAATTCAGTAATACGTTTTTCCTACCTGTTTCATTATTTATTATTTGCCAAGTAGTTTTTATTTTATCATCTGCTGATTTTATTTTATTACTAACGTAAAGAGCTTTTGCTGTTTTGCACACATTTTTAAAAAGTTTTGAATAGTTGGAAACATACTTATGAAAACTTGTATTAATTGTATGTTGCTTCAGTCCATGAAGTTCAAAAAGTTTTTCTCTGCTTTTACGTATACCTGGAGTCGCCCAATCGCTAAATAAGAATTTTGTGTAAATACTTTTTGTTTTTACCGGAAAAGTGTCATTAAATTGCGTGCTTAAAAGTGAAAAAAATTCGGCATAAAACTCGTTTGGGTCACCTATGTTATTAAAACTATGAATACATAATTTACTAGATAAAGAATTATTAAATTGCTCTAAGCTTCTACAAGTAATTGGCCTAAACTTTATTTGGGTTTTTTGTGGTGGTACGTAGGCGCAGAACGTAATTGTTTGTCCAGTATGATCTGATGGCAGCCTATTTACAATGTCCTTATGAAGGTATTCGCAATTACAAAATATATTGTCAATACAAGTGGCAGAAGAAGCTGTCACTCGGGTAGGCTCACTAAAAATATTTGACAAATCAAATGATTTGAAAAGATTTAATAATCTGATAGTACTAGAGTTATTCTCTAACAAATTAATATTAAAGTCACCACATATGATAATTGATTTACTACCAATACTAACTTTTCGTAACACATCTTCCATTACAGAATCAAACACAGATAGATTCTGGTAATTTGGAGGTCTGTACACACAAACAATAACATGCTTATCAAGCTCAACACAGGACAGTTCAATAGTGTGTTCAACCGATAGTCTTACAATGTCTTTACGTTCTTTAGACTTAATCGAATTTTTAATAAGTATTAACGAGCCGCCATGTAACATCTGTTTCCGGCTGAAATGACTAACTACACAATAATTTTCATAATTAATAGACATCACTTGGTTATCTTTTAGCCAATGTTCGGTAAAACAAACAATATCAAACTTGGTTTTTTCTAAAAACATTTCTATTTCCAGTAATTTTGAAGAGCAACCTTGAATATTTTGATTGAATAATTTTAAAGTATGTTGCTTTCCCTTATAAGCTAACTTGCCAGAAGATACCTTTTTATTATTCAGTAATAATAGGTGATTATCCGACGGGGTAACTTCTGTTGTCTCACAACTTAGTTTAAAGAATAATCCATCACTGTGTTGTTAGCAGAACTAGACAATACAGTTTCGTCACTTAACCTACAATCAGTTATATTAGCTATAACCATATTAATATTATATGCTATCAACATAGCAATTAAATGTCGAGATTCTCCAGACAGAGATAAACTTCTCTGATTTAATCTAAAATCACTAATAAATTTATACATTACATACATTTAGGGTATTGGTTTGCTCTTATTGTCTTAGCGCAAGTTACACAGGTGTTAACCATTCTGTAGTTTGGAATCGAGTCCAGTATGTAATCGACGAACGTTGTTTAATAAACAATATTCTTTACTTGGTCGTCAAACTCGTGACCTTGGTTTCGGCAGCCGGCGCGGCGTTGCTAGCTCGTCCTTCGGATAGCACGGTGCGACAAGAGCGAAATATTTTAATTCGCGTCCCGTCTCTTTCCCGCGGGGTAGAGGGGAGCTTGCCTCAGCGCACGTGTGGATCGGATTAATATTAAATCACTTTATTTTTTAAATATTTGTTTATACTGCACACTACAGTAGTTATTAAATTTATAAAGTTGTGATAATAAGTTTTTATTTAAAAACACAGTTTATAGAAGTTTGCACTTTTACCGCAAATTCAAAATTTCTTTTTAGAAAATTCGGAAACTTAAAATCAAAAGATATAAAATATTGTTCATTGTCTTATTTATTTATTTCATGTTAATAATAATTATAAAGTTCAAAAAACATACAAAAACTATATGTTGAAAAGTCGGATTGGAACGCGGGCACTGGGACTTGTGAGGCGGGCTCTCGCCAACATGCGCTAAACGCGCGTTATATAATAACGTGAAATTGGAGTTTGGTTTATTGACTTTTTGTCAAAAGTTCGTTAGGACGCCGGTTGTTTGTGATTTATTTAAAAGTTTAAAAATCGACGCGCAGGTTGAATATTTTTTATTATAATTGTGTATGAAGGTGTAATACTGTTGTATTATAACTGTATGTTAAAATACTGTAGGATTTGACGGTGTGTCAACAAAGGTGATAAAATTTGTAAATGAACTTATAGCACCCGTATTAGCGCATATTATAAACCTTGGCGTTATTGACGGGGTTTATCCTGAAGACTTAAAGAAAGTTATTATTAAACCACTTCATAAAAAAGATAATAAAACTGACATGAAAAATTATAGGCCAATAGCTAAAATTTCTGGATTTTCAAAAATTTTCGAAAAAGTTATATATAAGTCTCTGTATTCCTATCTTAATAAATTTAACTTATTATGCAAGGAACAAAATGGTTTTAGAAAGAATACCACGATCAACATGGCTATTTTTGATTTTTTACGTAGTATTATGTTAGCAGTAGACCAAAAAGCTCCAATTTGTGCCCTTTACACAGATATGACAAAAGCTTTCGATTATGTAAAGCATGATGTATTAATAGAAAAACTGCGTAGATACGGTATCAGAGGTAACATTTTAAAACTACTCGAATCATATCTCTTCAATAGAATGCAAAGTACAGAGATTACAAGAGTATGTGAAAAAACAAAATTTGAAAAGAGCTTTTTATCTCATTATAGATTGATTAAGTTTGGTGTCCCACAGGGTAGTGTCCTTGGGCCACCTCTTTTCTTAATTTATATCAATGATCTTCCAAAAGTGACTCAACATCAAATGGTGATGTTTGCAGACGACAGTACTGCTATAGTAAAATGTATTGATCGCAATACCTATCAAGATGACATAAATAATACACTATCAGACATAATTACTTGGCTTGATAAAAATAATTTAGTTATAAACTTAAAGAAAACTAAAATAATGCACTTTCACCAAAGAACATCAGTACCAAAAGTAAATATTAGATATAGTAACTGCGACATTGAAGAAGTTAAAGTAACCAAATTCCTAGGTTTATTTATTGATAACCAACTTAACTGGAAGGCCCACATAGCAGACCTAAGTAAGAAAGTAAATAAATCAGCATATGCACTTTTTCAAATTGCTAGAAAAATAAATATAGAAGCACTGTTAGTTGCATATTATGGATTAGTAGCCTCAATTTTGCGTTATGGAATTATTTTTTGGGGTAATTCTACTGATAAAGATATTGTTTTTAAGGCACAAAAGAGATGCATAAGATCAATGTGTCGTCTGAAAAGTGGTGAGAGCTGTGTATCTTTCTTTAAATCGCTGAAAATTCTTACCTTACCTTCATTATATATCTTTGAAATTAGTATTTTCGTAAAAACAAACATGAACTTCTTCGAAAAAGTGTCAACGTTACGTGATGTTGCGATTCGTAGCCAATACGCAAACGCGCGAACTGCCGTCCCGAGGGCGAGCGAGGGACGCATGGTGCGCGCGGGGTGGAGGCGGCGCGTTGTGCCGCGAGCAGCGCAGTTCTACGAAATGCTGGCCGGTCGGCCGAACTGTAGGTACAGCGTAGCTGTAGCCTACATCACTCCCCCGCTGAGACCGGTTCACGGTCGATAGTGAGACAGGTGTCGCGGGAATCTGACTGTTCTCCCGCTTCTCGTGGTGGTTTCCGGCTGCGGTAGTGGCGATGCCGGTGATGCAGGTACTGGTAATGGTCCTAGTAATGGTGGCTGTGGTAAAGTTGGTGTATTTTGAGACAAGCCATCATTGTTCGTTATCATATAGGCTGGTTTCAACCTATCAATTGTTACGGTTGTATGTTTTCCTTGGACGTCTATTGCAAAGGTTTTAGGTCCCCTTTCTATGACTTGGTGTGGACCGGAATAAGGTGATTCTAATGATTTCTTTAAAGGTCCTTTCCGCAGGAAGACGTGACTGGCTGTATTAAGGTCTTTAGGTACGTAAAACATTTTCTCACGATGGCCGGACGTTGCCGCAGGTGACAGTCTCGAAATATGTTTTCTTAGCCGTGCTGCGAAGTCTGGTTCAACTAAGGTTTGTTGTGTTACTGGTTTGATGAACTCACCAGGTAACCGGAGTGGCTCGCCGTACACCAACTCAGCTGAAGAGGTTTGTAGGTCGTCCTTCCAGGCGCTCCTCATACCCAGGAGAACAAGAGGAAGTACCTCCGACCATTGCTCGTTGTTGTGACACATTATGGCGGCTTTCAACTGTCTGTGCATTCTCTCCACTAGGCCGTTGCATTGAGGGTGATAGGCTGTCGTGGGACAATGATAGGCGCCGATGATCGACGAGATGCACTGGAACAGCTGCGAGTCAAATTGTTTTCCTCGGTCAGTAGTAAGTTTCTCTGGACATCCGAAGCGAGCGACCCAGCCAGAAATGAAAGCGCTAGCGCAGGTCTCAGCTGTGATGTCTGCTAGAGGGTAAGCTTCTGGCCATCGAGTATACCTATCTACAGCTGTGAGGCAGTATCTGAAACCAGAAGAAAGTGGTATAGGGCCTATTATGTCGAGGTGGACGTGGGAAAAACGGTTGGAAGGAACAGGGAATAAGGAAAGAGGAGAGTGGGTATGGCGAGTAACTTTGTTGCGTTGGCAATCAGTGCATTGTTGAGCCCATGTTCTGCAGTCACGACGAATATTAGGCCATACAAATCGTTCTGACACTAGTTTGGCTGTAGCGTTGGGGCTTGGATGACTGAGATTGTGTAAGTTATTGAAGATTGCTTTACGGAAAGTTGGTGTGATGAATGGCCTAGGACGTGAAGTGGACTGGTCGCAGTATATGTAGGCATCCATAGTTTTCACTCTCTCTAATTGTAACGCTGTATCGGTTTGTAGCAAACTCTGTAATTCTTGATCATTTTCTTGTTCGTTTTCCAGATCTTTGTAGTTGATGGTAGTGTCGATGCTTTCCAATCGTGAAAAGGCGTCGGCAACTACGTTATCATTTCCTGAGATGTGGTTGATATCCGTTGTGAATTGGGAGATGTAATCGAGATAGCGCTGTTAACGCGGTGAGCAGCTGTCTCTTCTTGTTGTAAAGGCGAACGTAATGGGTTTATGATCGGTGAACACTTTAAATGTTCTCGCTTCGACCATAATACCTAAAGTATTTTATTCCTTCATATATTGCAAGCAACTCACGATCGTAAGTGCTATGTTTCGTCTGCGCAGGAGATAACTTGCGAGAGAAAAATCCGAGTGGTTGCCAGCTGTTTTTGACTTGTTGTTGTAAGACAGCACCAATGGCCACATCTGAGGCGTCGGTAAAAAGTGCTAAATCAGCTTGTGGATCGGGATGTGAGATGAGTGTGGCTTGTAACAAGTTATTTTTGCATGCGTCGAAAGCTTTTTGTATTTCAGGTGTTACGGTGATGGGCGTTGTTCCTTTGATTTTTGGGCCACTTAAAGCTTGGTTGAGAGGGCCTTGGATTTGAGCGGCGCCGGGAAGAAACTTTCTGTAAAAATTAATCATTCCAAGAAATCTTCGTAACTCTTTAGCAGTTTTAGGAAGGGGGTATTCTTGAATTGCTGATACTTTTTCAGGAAGGGGACGTATACCAGCTGCAGATACGTGATAACCTAAAAAGGTAATTTCACTAACACCTAAGACGCATTTGTTGGTGTTGATAACTACTCCATATTTTTTTAATTGTTTGAAAATTTTTGTTAGGTGTTCAATGTGTTCTGTCTCCCCTTTTGAAAACACGAGGATATCATCTAAATATCCAAACGTGAAGTCTAATCCTTGAAGGATTTCGTCTAAAAATCTTTGAAAAGTCTGGGCAGCGTTTCTCAAACCGTGGTCATGGCAGTGAATTCAAAAAGTCCGAATGGAGTTGTGATCGCTGTTTTGTTAATATCGTCTTCAAAAACCGGAATTTGATTAAACGCTTTAACGAGATCAATTTTTGAAAATATGGTAGATCCTGACAGCTGGTATGCGAAGTCATGTATGTGTCTTACTGGATACCGATCAGGTATTGTTCGTGCATTTAATTGCCTGTAATCGCCGCATGGCCTCCAGCCGTCGTCTTTTTTAGGTACGAGATGTAATGGGGACGACCAGGGACTTTCAGAGCGACGAGCTGTTCCATTTTGCAACATTTCCTCAAATTCTTTTTTTGCGATCTTGAGACGGTCCGGTGCCAATCGACGCGGTCGTGATGTTACTGGTGGGCCAGACGTCGTTCTAATATAGTGTTTTGTATTGTGGATGGGTACATTTTGTGATCCAGCTGGTTTTGTTATTTCCGGGTAAAAACGTAATAAGTCGAGATAAGTTGAATGACCTGTAAACGTTTTCAACGACAGTAATTCGTGTGTTATTTCGTGAGATGAAGGTGTGCCAACGGTCATATTTGTTGTTGAGTCGATCAATTTTTGTTGTCTGCAGTCGACTAATAAATTATAAAAACTTAAAAAGTCCACGCCTATGATTGGCCTTGAAACGTCAGCAATAATAAATTTCCAACTAAACTCACGACGTAATCCGAAGTTAAGATTTAGTTGATACGTACCGTATGTAGGTATCGGGGTACCATTTGCAGCGACAAGTTCGTAGTTACATTTGTTATTATATTGCAGCTGATTACGTAAATACGATTTAGGGTAGGCACACACATCTGAACCTGTGTCTACGAGAAACTGTGTGCTGGTACGTTTATCTGTGATGAATAGGCGGCCTTTACATGTAGAGCAGTCGTCGGCCGCCATCACTGACTGCTTTTGTTGTTTTCCTGCTGGAAATCACACGGCTGAACACATTTGGTAGCTTTCGCGCCAAAATTGTAGTGATACCAACATGTAGAATAATTCTTGTTGTTACGTGACTGGGATCGGTTTTGGCGGGATTTTGAGCGGTCTTCGCGTCTACTTGGTCGGCTTGGGCGGGAAAGTTCATTGACCTTTTGCGTTAATAACTGAATTTATTTCGTTAGCTCGGTCATTTGTTTACACATATTATCTGTTTCACTCACCCCATGTGTTGATGTCGCCGCAAGACCTCTCGGCATGACATCATGTATCCTGTCGGCGAGATCAGCTAACACGTCCAGCCCTGCGGTTGCCTGAGACGCGATTGTAGACTGTATGTTGTTCGGCAAGCGGCTCGAAAAAATTCTTCAGGTACCTTCGGACCAGCGAGGTGCTGCAGGTGTCGGAGGAACTGCGACGGCTTCCTGTCACCAAGTTCTTCATGCGTCAGCAGTTAGAGCACTTTTTTTTCGCGGGATTCTGTGAGTCGCTTTATGAGCTCCGCCTTTAATTTTTCGTACTTATCGGTCGCTGGTGGACTCACGATAATATCCTCGACTTCCGTTGCGTACCGAGGGTCGAGATGACTGACGACGTAATAAAATTTGGTCGTGTCCGCCGTAATATTTGATATCGCAAACTGGCCTTCTATTTGCGCGAACCAAATCGCGGGTTTTTCCGGCCAAAATGGCGGCACGCGCACGCCGACGCGAAACACATCTTGGGACTCAGACATTTTTGTATCATCCACTTTCTCGGAATCGATCATTACTTATTTATCACTGAAGTTATATTTCACTGCAATAGTTTATGAGTTCGCGTATGTTGCACTGGATTAGGTAGGTAGCACGTGTTAACTAGTCGGGGTCACCACTGTAGAGTTTGTTGTGTGTGTATTAGTTTAGGAACTCTTCAATCACACAACAGCTCTAACGATAATAATGTTTATTGTTATTTATCACAAGTAATCACAACTAACACATAAAATAATTGTATGAAGCGAACGCACAGCGCGGGTAAAATGTTGGACTTATCTATCCAACGATTGGCGCGAACTGCCGTCCCGAGGGCGAGCGAGGGACGCATGGTGCGCGCGGGGTGGAGGCGGCGCGTTGTGCCGCGAGCCGCGCAGTTCTACGAAATGCTGGCCGGTCGGCCGAACTGTAGGTACAGCGTAGCTGTAGCCTACATACTTAATAGTTATTTAACGTCTATTTTATTGTTTATATCACTTTAATAACACAAACACAATGAATTGGTTACTGTTTAAAGTTCACAATATTAAAATCACAATAACGGAGACCACAAAGAGAGTTCGGTAAGGATAACTGTTTCACTTATTATTTAAACTGTTTGGGTCATTTTAACATTACACTTAATTCGAAATTATTACTTTAGACATTTTTAAGAATTATTTAAAACGGAGCGCGTTGTTTACGTGACGACAACGCTATAAGATCTAATGAAAAGGTATCAGATATTACTTTTTTTTTTTTGCTGGCAACACTGTGTGAGCCGGTCGTCAAAAACGATCTCTTAGATTTAATTTTTTAATTAATTGTTTAAAAGTCTTCTTATTACGTTAAATTAGTGTAATGTAATAATAACTAAGTGATTAATATTACGTACAGTGTTTGTGCAGTGTTTTTGTCGCGAGAACTGCGACAATAACCTAAACCAAAAACCGGCTGTCAAGTCATCGTCCCAACGGTGAAGGATTTTAACCTTTTAACCGCCTACGTCGGATTAATCCGACAAATATTTTCGGGCCCATTTCGCCAGAGTCGGATTTTTACGACCAAAATATCACTGCTCTTTTAATCAGCTTTTTATTTAATTACGCTGTATTCTATCAAAAATATGTTAATATTCGGTAAATATAGTTAACTAAGTAATCATTTACAGTTTAATACACTTTAGTTTTTAGGACATTATTTTTAGAAGTCCTAAAAATAATGTCCAAAGTTAGATGAAATACTAACATTATTTTTAGAAAATTGTATTGATGTGCAACGCCCATGACGACAAAATCCGACATGAGGGACGGGACATATGTCAAGATTTACCGATACAAAAATAAACATAAATCAAAATATTTCTCGTTATACTGACTAATTTACTTTAAAACAAATACAGCAATTGTTAATAAAACATTTTTCCACTAATATTTGTGAGTATTTCATTTAATTCCTTTAAAATTAAGTAAATTCACTTATGAAATGTCAGCGATTGAATTGATGGTTCCCATCCCTAGCCTACATGTTCCGTAACTTACTTTGTTAGGATGCCCTGCGCCTCAGTCGGATAAAGACGACCACATCTTACGTCATAAACGAGTGCCGACTTCTGGAATTTTCCATCAGTGTTGTGCTTGTGCATGAAGTTTTACGTTCGTATGTCGACAAATGTACATTTTGTCATGACGACTACTGAAGAGTTAATACGAATTCTAGAAGGCGATGAAAATTATTTGGGGTTCGGTCGGGATGGCTTTAATTATCAAGGAAACTGCATTGGACTCTTTTATAAAGATATTATTTATTGTGCACTGTACACGACATGATTCAGGTTGACGATGGAAGAGAACGGGGGACCTCGTCCTTCCATAGACAATAACATATTTTTATAATCGTAGACTACAACAAAAATTAAGTATTTTTTTTTTTTAGACCTTGAATCAGCTGTTCCCTACATTTATGTTCGTACCGAATAATTTCGTAAGATAAGTAGCATTCAAGTAGGTAGGTACCTATATCTCCACCAAGCTAAGTTTACCCCTCGCTGGAATGCGGCGTGTACCCGTGTACCTACGTATAATATAATGTTAAAAACAAAAAATGCAAAGTAAAATCTAACAAACATTTGTTTACTTTTTTAAAGTCATAGCAAATCCTTTTTTGCAGCCCGTACCTAAGCGTCAGTGTGACGTAAATGACGCGAGGTGCAATATAAGCTTGGTGAGATGTAGTTGTTAGTTAACCACGCTCGCAAATGCAAATGTCGTTATTAAAACGAAATATCGACATCGCATAGTTAAATATTGCACATCCCTCTTTTTTGTAGGTATTTAATTTTCGATTCACTGTGTCGGGCGCTGGGGGCACGCCAACTGTTTTGAAGTCGGGCGGTTAAAAGGTTAAATATCATCGAAACCCGGGGAGTATTTTGTTTTATCTAAGTTGTATTTACATACTACTAAACATCACAAATACTGCTCAGGTCACTGAGCCACGTCCATCACACACTGGCACGGTTTATGTCTCCTTCTGCTTGACAAGTAGTGGAAGCAAAATCGATGACAAAAACACTCGCCCATACAATTAAAACACTACATACTTACTACACAAAATAGGCGCATTATATTTTCATTTTGCCTATGTAATATATAAATTTAAATTCAGTTAAAACTTGTAATTTGATATTTTGCCATAGACTTGTATGTCATTGAGTTGGAAGTCTTAGTAACTATTTTCGTTTTGTTTACTTACGTTTAACATTTCCATTTCATTCTAATTAACTAAATCTAATTGTAATATCTATCAGTTAACAACTCATAACTTATTTTTTGAACTTTTTATGCCTTTTGTTTTCTTTTTATTTTATTTTTTTCCTACTACCTCCTACTTCTAATAGGTATTGTCAATACATCCATCCTTGCATTTTTATTTAGCTGCACAAATACTATATTCCAGGTGACCAACACTAAGAAAATGATGACCCGCAGTGCTGCTCTTAAGGAGATGGGAGCGAAACTTAGATCCACCTTAACCTTTTAACCGCCCGACTTCAAAACAGTTGGCGTGCCTCCAGCGCCCGGCACAGTGAATCGAAAATTAAATACCTACAAAAAAGAGGGAAGTGCAATATTTAACTATGCGATGTCGATATTTCGTTTTAATAACGACATTTGCATTTGCGAGCGTGGTTAACTAACAACTACATCTCACCAAGCTTAGTTTGCACCTCGCGTCGTTTACGTCACACTGACGCTTAGGTACGGGCTGCAAAAAAGGATTCGCTATGACTTTAAAAAAGTAAACAAATGTTTGTTAGAATTTACTTTGCATTTTTTGTTTTTAACAGTATATTATACGTAGGTATACGGGTACACGCCGCATTCCAGCGAGGGGTAAACTTAGCTTGGTGGAGATATAGGTACCTACCTACTTGAATACTACTTACCTTACGAAATTATTCGGCATTTTTCGCAAGCCAGTAAAACAAAAAGTGTTTAAAAAATTGAACGATTTATTAATTAGTACTTAGGCTACTCACAATAAAATCAGTCCAGAGAAGAGTTTGGCGAGATATACGAACATATATGATGAGGCGAAAGGAGTATGTAAGGATCGTAGCAGGTGGCGTTCTGTAGTTTCTGCCTAGCCCCATGGGAAAAAGGCGTGAGTTTATGATTATGTTATTATACGAACATAAATGTAGGGAACAGCTAATTCAAGGTCTAAAAATAAAAATTCTTCATTTTTGTTGTAGTCTATGATTATAAAAATATGTTATTGTCTATGGAAGGACGAGGTCCCCCGCTCTCTTCCATCGTCAACCTGAATCATGTCGTGTACAGTGCTAAATAAATAATATCTTTATAAAAGAGTCCAATGCAGTTTCCTTGATAATTCAAGCCATCCAGACCGAACCCCAAACAATTTTCATCGCCTTCTAGAATTCGTATTAACTCTTCAGTAGTCGTCATGACAAAATGTACATTTATCGACATACGAACGTAAAACTTCATGCACAAGCACAACACTAATGGAAAATTCCAGAAGTCGGCACTCGTTTATGACGTAAGAAGCGGTCGTCTTTATCCGACTGAGGCGCAGGGCGTCCTAACAAAGTAAGTTACGGAACATGTAGGCTAGGGATGGGAACCATCAATTCAATCGCTGACATTTGATAAGTGAATTTACTTAATTTTAAAGGAATTAAATGAAATACTCACAAATATTTGTGAAAAAAATGTTTTATCAAAAATTGCTGTATTTGTTTTAAAGTATATTAGTCAGTATAACGAGAAATATTTTGATTTATGTTTATTTTTGTATCGGTAAATCTTGACATATGTCCCGTCCCTCATGTCGGATTTTGTCGTCATGGGCGTTGCACATCAATACAATTTTCTAAAAATAATGTTAGTATTTCATCTAACTTTGGACATTATTTTTAGGACTTCTAATTAAGAGACTAGAGTGTATTAAACTGTAAATGATTACTTAGTTAACTATATTTACCTAATATTAACATATTTTTGATAGAATACAGCGTAATTAAATAAAAAAGCTGATTAAACGAGCAGTGATATTTTGGTCGTAAAAATCCGACTCTGGCGAAATGGGCCCGAAAATATTTGTCGGATTAATCCGACGTAGGCGGTTAAAAGGTTAAAAGAGCTCGAAGCTTCTAAGGCCTTATGTAAACAGCTGCTCCAGGAAAGGGACAACAGTGAGGTGGAAGTCAAGAATATTGTTGACAAAAACACCTTCCTGAAAAATGAGCTGGCTGAACTACATATTCAACACATGGACTTAGCCGACCAACATACTCAACTACAGTACAAAGTGTCAACTTTTCAAGAGTGCAGTGACACCCACGATCTTGCATTGAATAGGATTTCAGAACTGGAACAGGAATTATTAAATGCCCATAAGGCCTTGTCTCACTCAGAGACAGTCAAGTTCAGCGGTCAGGTTGTTTCCACCAACAACCTATTTAATGAGTTAGTAGGCAGTAGGTCGAATACAGTGTGTGAGTCAGGTGTAACTATAGATTTGACTGGTGATGATACCATACCATTATGTCCTGTTATAATGAGTCATAATAAATTTAAAAAATACATAAAAATTAAGAAACAAATTAAACGGTCACAGAAAAGAATACAAAAACAACATCTTCTTAAATTAAACTGTTCCCTTCGAAAGGAACGTATGATGTTAACACAAGAGTTGAATACCTGTACAGTTGAGTTAGATGACTCTAGAGAGAAGTATGACACTGAGACTCAGCAGCTCCGAAATGATTTACTATATAAGGAGTACTTGCTGAAAGACATTTTCGAGAAATATCAGTTGTCTCAACAACAACTAAGTGAACGCTTGTTTGAGGCCGGTGAACTACTGGACTTGGTAAAGTACAATGCTGAAAGGTACGAGTCTCTGACTAATAATCCTTCATGCAGCTGTGCTAACCAGCCACCTTCGCCTCTTCAGTCTCAGATTAACATATCCCCACCGGTAGTGTCTCTTCCAGCTAAGACCTGTGTAAATGTACAGGAAATTAATAAAACTATTCTGTTCTGTGATGAGCTAGGGTCAGGCTTTGGCAAAATTCTACACAATTACCTTAGCCATAGTTTTACCAACCATAGTTACCACAAAATAGATTTCAAACAAATTATTAAAAGAATTATAGACTCAGATTTAGATAATTACTTCACAATGGTTCTTTTACTAGGTAATAGTACTGGTATTACCAAAAAGGACATACTGGATGGTGTGGACACCTTGTTAAAGCTTAACATAGGGAAGGTAATGTTGTGTGCTTTTCCTTACTCTGATACTTTATCAGATTATGAAAACAATCGTATATTTAAGTTAAATAGGACTATTTGTATGTTGACAAGTTGTCATAGTGACAAATTATTGTTTTTTGACACTAATAAATTTATTAGTGATTTTAGATTAACTCAGAGAAGTTTATCTCTGTCTGGAGAATCTCGACATTTAATTGCTATGTTGATAGCATATAATATTAATATGGTTATAGCTAATGTAACTGATTGTAGGTTAAGTGACGAAACTGTATTGTCTAGTTCTATTGCTAACAACACAGTGATGGATTATTCTTTAAACTAAGTTGTGAGACAACAGAAGTTACCCCGTCAGATAATCACCTATTATTACTGAATAATAAAAAGGTATCTTCTGGCAAGTAAGCTTATAAGGGAAAGCAACATACTTTAAAATTATTCAATCAAAATATTCAAGGTTGCTCTTCAAAATTACTGGAAATAGAAATGTTTTTAGAAAAAACCAAGTTTGATATTGTTTGTTTTACCGAACATTGGCTAAAAGATAACCAAGCGATGTCTATTAATTATGAAAATAAATTATTGTGTAGTTAGTCATTTCAGCCGGGAACAGATGTTACATGGCGGCTCGTTAATACTTATTAAAAATTCGATTAAGTCTAAAAAACGTAAAGACATTGTAAGACTATCGGTTGAACACACTATTGAACTGTCCTGTGTTGAGCTTGATATGCATGTTATTGTTTGTGTGTACAGACCTCCAAATTATCAGAATCTATGTGTTTGATTCTGTAATGGAAGATGTGTTACGAAAAGTTAGTATTGGTAGTAAATCAATTATCATATGTGGTGACTTTAATATTAATTTGTTAGAGAATAACTCTAGTACTATCAGATTATTAAGTCTTTTCAAATCATTTGATTTGTCAAATATTTTTAGTGAGCCTACCCGAGTGACAGCTTCTTCTGCCACTTGTATTGACAATATATTTTGTAATTGCGAATACCTTCATAAGGACATTGTAAATAGGCTGCCATCAGATCATACTGGACAAACAATTACGTTCTGCGCCTACGTACCACCACAAAAAACCCAAATAAAGTTTAGGCCAATTACTTGTCATGTTATTGTTTGTGTGTACAGACCTCCAAATTATCAGAATCTATGTGTTTGATTCTGTAATGGAAGATGTGTTACGAAAAGTTAGTATTGGTAGTAAATCAATTATCATATGTGGTGACTTTAATATTAATTTGTTAGAGAATAACTCTAGTACTATCAGATTATTAAGTCTTTTCAAATCATTTGATTTGTCAAATATTTTTAGTGAGCCTACCCGAGTGACAGCTTCTTCTGCCACTTGTATTGACAATATATTTTGTAATTGCGAATACCTTCATAAGGACATTGTAAATAGGCTGCCATCAGATCATACTGGACAAACAATTACGTTCTGCGCCTACGTACCACCACAAAAAACCCAAATAAAGTTTAGGCCAATTACTTGTAGAAGCTTAGAGCAATTTAATAATTCTTTATCTAGTAAATTATGTATTCATAGTTTTAATAACATAGGTGACCCAAACGAGTTTTATGCCGAATTTTTTTCACTTTTAAGCACGCAATTTAATGACACTTTTCCGGTAAAAACAAAAAGTATTTACACAAAATTCTTATTTAGCGATTGGGCGACTCCAGGTATACGTAAAAGCAGAGAAAAACTTTTTGAACTTTATGGACTGAAGCAACATACAATTAATACAAGTTTTCATAAGTATGTTTCCAACTATTCAAAACTTTTTAAAAATGTGTGCAAAACAGCAAAAGCTCTTTACGTTAGTAATAAAATAAAATCAGCAGATGATAAAATAAAAACTACTTGGCAAATAATAAATAATGAAACAGGTAGGAAAAACGTATTACTGAATTTAATTTAGAGACTGCACGTGGCCCTATTAATTCATATTTGGAAGTAGCCCAGGAATTTGAAAATTTTTTTGCTAATATTCCCCTTCAAACTACTGAGGCTTTAAATTCCTCCCCCGCGCTTTCTGCTGCCTTACTTAAAAAAAATGTTAAGGCTTGCCCTTTGGAATTTAGATTTCAACATACAAACCCCCAGGCTGTCGTAGAAACTTTGGAGAATGTCGGTAAAAGTTAGTAGGGCTATCATCGAAACTATTGCGCCCTACTTAGCCTTAATATTTAACACCAGTATAGACCAAGGAGTCTTTCCCGATCTGATGAAACATAGTAAAGTCGTGCCATTATTCAAAGCGGGTGATAGTAAGGTACCCAACAATTATAGGCCTGTGTCGATTCTGCCAGTTCTCAGTAAGGTATTTGAAAAGTTAATGCTCAATCAAATGTTACGTCACATTAACAAAAATTCCATCTTTGATGAACATCAGTACGGTTTCACCAAAGGGCGTTGTACAACTGACGCCGGTGTCAACCTACTAAAGAACATATTTAACGTCTGGGAGGAAGCCCAAGATGCCATTGGAATCTTTTGCGACCTCTCAAAGGCGTTCGATTGCGTTAACCATGATACCCTTTTGCTGAAGCTCGAGCACTACGGTATTAGTAAAACATCTCTTGCTTTATTAAAATCATACCTGATAGGAAGACAGGCTAAAGTTCATGTTAACGGCGTAAACTCATTGGGGTCTGAAATGACAATGGGCGTTCCTCAAGGTTCGATATTGGGTCCATTTCTATTTCTAGTTTACATAAATGATTTACCTCAATTACTACAAAATCAACCGAGGATGGTGTTATTTGCAGATGACACCTCATTGATCTTTAAAATAGACAGGCGGTCACAAAATCTTGACGACGTAAATAGCTCTATTCTTCAGGTTCAAAACTGGTTTACAGTAAATAATTTGGTATTAAATGAAAAAAAAACCAAATGTATTAGATTGAGTTTACCAAACGTTAGAAGTAGCAAATGTGACATCATATTGAATGAACAAAAACTGGAATTTATTAATCAAACGGTTTTCCTAGGAATCACACTAGACGACAAATTACAATGGGGACCTCACATAACATCAATTGCGGGACAGTTAAGCTCAACAGCTTATGCTGTTAGAAAGATAAGACAGTTGACAGATATAGAAACTGCGCGACTGGTCTACTTCAGTTACTTTCATAGCATTATGTCGTATGGCATTCTACTGTGGGGTCGGGCTGCTGACATTTAATCCATTTTTATTTTACAGAAGAGAGCTGTCAGAGCCATTTATAATCTACCTCGTCGCGAATCTCTTAGGGAATTATTTTAAAAGGATTAATATTTTGACAGTACCTTGCCAATTTATTTATGAAAATATTATGTATGTGAGAAAAAATCTAAATCTTTTTAATAAAATAAGTGATAGACATAATATTAATACTAGAAATAAAGATAAAATAGCTCAACCATATTTTAGGTTGTCTAAAGTAAATACATCTTTTATGGGGTACTGTGTTAAATGTTACAATAAAATTCCTTCTGATATATTAACATTAAATGAAAGGAAATTTAAGACACACATTAAAAGTACACTTTGCAAACAAGCATATTACAAATTAGAGGATTATAATCAAGATAAGAATGCTTGGAAACATGCTGGTCCTGCTCCATGGGACAATGACACATTCTAGACAAAATCAAACTGGTTATTAATGTTTTTTTTTTTTTGTTTTTCATTTTTACATAACATCACGCCTGTAATCCCCGAAGGGTTAGGCAGAGGTGTACCCATTAGTAGACCCACATTTCGCCAGTTATGTTTTTAGTCCCATGTAATAGGGGGCGAGCCTATAATTATATTATATTCATTTTTCTTAATACTTAATTTTGTTTTATTTTTGATTATTGATTTTGAAGTGTGTTATAGATTGCGCGGACTCACACACTATTTCATGTTGGTTGAGATGTTATGAGTAGTCGTCTGTAGTTCCAATATTTGTAAACACGTGAAAACTATGTATATTTAAACATATTTTAACTTTTAAATTCTTAATTTGTGCCTTTTATTTATTATGATTAATTAGTTTTTTTTTATAGGGTACATACATTGCTTTCACGTGCCATGTCGTGTATGATTCTGTAAACAAATGTTGTAAACATTGATTTTAAAAGAGTACGTATTGAGTTTCTTGCCCATTCTTCTCCATACAAAACTACCTTTTGGAAGGGGCAACTAGATTCAATTCTATTTTGTTTTTTGTGTTTGACGTTTAAAAGTGCCTTATTGGCCTAATTGAAATAAATGATTTGACTTTGACTTTACTACGATGAAAAAAGTTTCTTTGAATAAATGCAAAAAAATAAGTAAAAATTCGCGTCTTAAAATTTTAAAAGATATAACTGATAACATAGGTGGTGGTCGAAGCTGTTTACAAACTCGGCGAACATTTTATGAAAGATTTAATGGACAGCGATGATGAATAATATAACTTTTTATCGTATAAATTACCTATATCAATTTATCTGACTGATAACTGATAACATTTAAGACTAGGTAATAACTCACTTTTACGGACAGTTTTAGATAGGTAGTGGCTAAGCGTCTACCTATATCTGTGCTATTGTTAAAAAGTGTAACTAATTGAGTCATTACCTAGTCTTAAATGTTGATTAAGTTAATTATTTTAAATGTTAACTACGTACCTACCTAATAATGAGACTGTTTCTTAGAATTATTACTTAGTTTTTGTGCAATTAATAAACTATGCAACTGATTGATCTGGAAGATAAGAATAAATAAAAATTATAAAAAGTAATAATTGATCTCGTATCTGATAAGAATAAATGATTAAAAAATTCTCATTTTTTACTTAAATGTTTATTTGGTTAGGTACCTATCGTTTACTACTTAAATACCTACTTTACATACTTTCGTTACCAACTTAGATAGGTGTCTTTGGAAAGCCTTTGGAAACTTAAGCTTTGGAAATTGCCAACCCTAGCATTTTTTTCTATTCACCCCATATCTCGTGTCTATTGAACCCATGTGCGGGTGCAATAGAAACGACACATATTTTTGCATTTTGTGCTGTAATTAAGGAATAAATATCAATTTAGATGACTGAAAACTGTTAAAAAAGCTAAGAGACATGATGTAAGCACAATATAATGTCCTCTTGACTATTGAAAACATATAAAAATGAATTCAAAGTTCAAAACTGTGTCTATTCACCCCGTTTTACGGTAATCATTAATTTATTAAAAAGGTTCGATTTATAACAAACCAAAGCAAAATAATTTAAAAAAAAAACTATACGATCATTCATATGTACCGTTAGCCAACAAAGCGAAATTGCTTTAAAAAGTTTTGAAAGCAAATAATACGACTACTGTGTGTGTGAAATACTAATTATTTTACACCACAGTAGTATCATCTCGCTTTATTATTTATAAAAACCCCGCGATTTACCTTTCCAATGACTTTACATTTATATTAATTTGTAATCGAATACAAAAAAAAAATCGATTAGAGTTGTCAATATATTTACTTATTTTGATTATGGCAACACTTTAACGTAAGAATGGCCGGCAGTAGGTTATTCATTTTGTCAAATCAATTACATAACTTGTTAAGTTTACAAAATAAAACCCTATACAAAATTGGCATTCTAATTGCAGAATGACTTCAAAAATAAAGAAAATAATTGTAATATAATTTTTATCTTGATGCATGAGAAAAACCTGTACCATTGATGGTCATGATTCTTTGCAAGATGAAGACGAAGAAACCAATACAGGTACCACACAGCCAGAGGGTCATGCCAGAGGATCATGGCGCATGATGATCCGGGGATATCGCACGGTCTCCGGCGAAGCGGCAAGCCTCCTTGCCGGATTGCCGCCGTGGGATCTTGAGGCAACAGTCCTCCAGCGCGTCTACGAGTGGCGTGTGGACGCGCAGCGCCGGGGCGAAACCCCGCTGCCGCGGCACTGCGGATTGAGCTCCGGTGCGATCTCATGGCGGAATGGGAGATGCGACTGTCGCAACCCAAGTTCGGGCACACCGCAATCGCGGCGATAAGACCCCTCTTTGAGGAGTGGCTGGAGAGGCGCTACGGCGTCCTCACCTACCGCCTGACGCAGGTCCTCACCGGACACGGTTGTTTCGGGAGGTTCCTGTGTCGGATAGGGCGGGAGGAAACGCGGGTGTCACCACTGTGTGGATCGCCCGGACGACACGGTGGAGCATACGGTGCAGGACTGCCCCGCTTGGGCAGAGCACCGCCGTGTCCTCACGGAGGCGATAGGCGGCGGCGACCTCTCGCGTCCGAACCTGGTTCAGGCCATGCTCCGGGGCGAGAGGGAATGGGATGCAGTCACCTCCTTCTGCGAAGCAGTAATGCTAGCGAAGGAGGAGGCGGGCCGCGTGAGGGAGAGAACCACCTCACGCCCCAGCCGCCCGGAGTGGTTCCAGGAGGCCATGTCCGTGATCTGCGACATGGCAATGCCCCGGGCCCGGCCAGGAAGCGCCCGGCGTCAGGTGTACTGGTGGTCGCGCGAGATAACGGCACTACGCGAGGCGTGCGTTGATGCGCGACGCCTGTACGCCAGGCACCGCCGGTGCCGCATCCGACCTCCGAATGCGGCAGCCATTGAGGCGGAGCTGTACGAGGGGTACAGGGCGGCGAAGACCACCCTCCGAGATGGGATGCTGCGGGCTAGGAATCTATCCCACAGGGAGATGCTGGAGGCTCTGGACAGGGACCCATGGGGGCGCCCGTACAAATGGGTGCGGGACAAATTCCGCCCCTGGGCTCCCCCGTTGACGCAGAGTCTCCGGCCCCAACTCGTGGAGGGCGTCGTGAGCGCCCTGTTTCCTTCTCGGGGGGAACATACCCCCCCGCCCATGGCTCCGCCCCTGGCGGTGTCAGACGAAGACGCGGACCATAGCGACGGCGGCGACTACAATGCTCCGGAGGTCGCCGAGGTAGATCTGAGAGTGGCGGTACAACGGCTGAAGGCCAAGAATACCGCCCCGGGACCCGACGGCTTACCTGGGAAAGCCTGGGTCCTGGCCTCGGGGGCTCTCGGTCCTCGACTGGGGGGGCTCTTAAGCGCATGTTTAGAGAGGGGCCAGTTCCCGCTTCGTTGGAAGACGGGGAAACTGGTCCTCATAAAGAAGCCGGGGCGCCCTGCGGACTCACCGTCCGCATACCGGCCCATCGTGCTGCTCGACGAGGTAGGCAAGCTCTTTGAAAGAGTAATTGCAAACCGCCTCGTCGGGCACCTGGGGAGATCCGGGCCGGACCTTGCGGAGAGCCAGTTCGGCTTCCGCAGGGGGCGCTCCACGGTGGACGCCATCATGCGCGTGAGGGCCCTCACGACGGGGGAAGCAGTATCCCGGGGCAGGGTCGTCTTGGCGGTGTCTCTCGACATCTCCAATGCTTTCAACACCCTGCCCTGGAGTTGCATCAGGGAGGCACTCCGGTATCACCGGATGCCGACCTACCTTCGTCGAGTTACCTTGTTACCTTCGTCTCCGGCGAAGCGGCAAGCCTCCTTGCCGGATTGCCGCCGTGGGATCTGGAGGCAACAGTCCTCCAGCGCGTCTACGAGTGGCGTGTGGACGCGCAGCGCCGGGGCGAAACCCCGCTGCCGCGGCAAATCGCGGCACTGCGGAGTGAGCTCCGGTGCGATCTCATGGCGGAATGGGAGATGCGACTGTCGCAACCCAAGTTCGGGCACGCCGCAATCGCGGCGATAAGACCCCTCTTTGAGGAGTGGCTGGAGAGGCGCTACGGCGTCCTCACCTACCGCCTGACGCAGGTCCTCACCGGACACGGTAGTTTCGGGAGGTTCCTGTGTCGGATAGGGCGGGAGGAAACGCCCGGGTGTCACCACTGTGTGGATCGCCCGGAGGACACGGTGGAGCATACGGTGCAGGACTGCCCCGCTTGGGCAGACCACCGCCGGTCCTCACGGAGGCGATAGGCGGCGGCGACCTCTCGCGTCCGGACCTGGTTCAGGCCATGCTCCGGGGCGAGAGGGAATGGGATGCAGTCACCTCCTTCTGCGAAGCAGTAATGCTAGCGAAGGAGGAGGCGGGCCGCGTGAGGGAGAGAACCACCTCACGCCCCAGCCGCCGCGGGTGACGCCCAGGGCGTCGGACGTCGCGAGGCGACATCCGGCCACCGTAGGCGCGGGCTTGCGGACGGCGAGTAATGGGTAGCTCGCCGTCCGATCAAGGACCAAGCCCGGGTCGACGGCGCGTTCTGTTCGCGCGCGCCTCAAAGAGCTGTCAGCACAGGGACGGGGCCCCCAACGGAGCCAACGCCTGCCGGGGTTGCGGGACGTCTTAACAGGATACCGTGGCCCCGGAACGTAAAGGGCAACAGAAGGAAAAGGGTGGTTTTTTAGTCAGTAAAAGTCTGACAGTCCCTTCCGCCCCACCCAGGGCGGAAGGAGTCATTTGATGATTTTTACCACCTAAAAAAAAAAAAAAAAGGTACCACACACACCGGTCAGGATTCGGATATATCTATGGATTCATCATCAACAACTTCATCTAAACGTAAGAACGTCCAAGACATAAGACAAGATTTCGTGGACTTGGAAAATAAGAAACTAAAAATTTTGGAGCAAAATTTAAACAAAGATATGCATGAAAGTGCCACTTATGATATGGAAGATTATCACTTCTTTCAAAGTATTTTGCCGCAAATGAAAAAATTCACAATCATATTCAAATAAAAAATTCAAATTAATTCAAAAAAATAGAGTTCGTCAAAAAGTTATCCAAGCCATCATGGATGAGTCTGCTGTACCCGAGTCTTCATAATCATATCATCTAGGGCGCACTACAAACCAAAACTACAAATCATACAATAGATTTATTGTATATTCACATTTATTTAGTTAACAACAAATCACATACGTCACACAAATGTATCAGTTAAAACATTTATCCACATTTTATTATTATTCCGCCCATATAATTGGTGTGTGGTGTGCCTAAACAATCATTACTTACATTTTTTGTTTATTTTCACCACGTAATAACAACCTATAGTAGAATTTGTTTTATTGATTTGATTACAATAAAAACTTATTTCCTAACAATAAATATTTTATTTCTTACCTGGTTGTCACAAACAATTTTTCTCTGGTAAATTTCCGAAAACTCGTATCACTCTTTGTGATGTGTATTCCAATCTTTGACAGAATATAATCAAACGTTTCAACTTTCATTCTTGTATATTCAAGGAATCTTTCTGGAAACTGACGTAGTTTTTCATACAAATGATGAAATTCTCCATATTTACTGCGCTCTATATTTATTTCGTGAATCCAACACAATCTCTTTTTCAAAAATAGTTCGTACTCTAGGTAAGAGCTTTCAAGCAAAAATAAAAGGTTTGGTTTTGACAAAGCCATTGAAAATAACACACGTTACGTTTACACAAAGCTACAGCAACCTATCGACTGTGTGAATGCCGCGAACCAAACGACCTACACTCGCGCGCCGCGCGCGTCGCATGTGTCGCCTGTGTGTGCTCCCTCTATGTAGCCACCTTGACACGGAGTCGCCGCGAATGTTTTAAGATCTAGCGAATTCTCAGCGAAATCGCTAGTTTTCTCTTTCTATAGTGTAGCCGCATGAATCGCTCTTGTTATTTCGTTGTGGAGCATGTGTACTATAGCCACGTCATCGCCGAATATACGCCGGAATTTCGCTTGTAATGTAGCCATACCATGTTTTTCTCGTTTCGCTCTTCCAGTCGCATCGCAAATCGCTGCCTACTGTAGCCTCAGCCTTAAGCGCGCCCGCACACTCGCTCTAGCGGCGCGCGGCGGCATGTTTTATCGTCTCTGTTCGCGCCGACAAAGAACACCGCCTGCAGTAGGCTACTATGCGGTACTAGGAGCGCAGAATTGACAATATTTTATATTTTTAACCTGCACGTATTATTACGTTATATAAAAGTAAATCCAAATTTCCCTAAATTTGGATAAGGGTGCCCTCACCCTTATTTTTCCGTTTTTCGAAAGTATGTACTTTTCATTCATAATTTTAACTTTGAAATTCAGCGTATTCTAACCTTTTCACCGCCAAGCACTTCTATAGAAGTTCGGGGTTTTCGTGCCACCAGCGCCACAACTTCTATAGAAGTTGTTCATTTTAACTATCTTATTAAAATAAATTTACTGTGATTAAAAGCTTTGTTTCATTTTATTATTTAAGATAGCACTGTCTACTACCCCGTTTTTTATTTTTCTACACAAAATAAGCCCTAGTTTGTCCTAAAATCGGCAAAAACAGAAACTCCGAATTTTGTTACTTTCCTCAGAACGCCAATCACTTCATATCAAGTTGGCCAGTGATGTGCCGTGAAAGGTTGATTTCACCAATGAAATATTTATAAATACAGAAAGTTACGAATATCGAAAACATTTTGAGGTCAATAAAATATGAACTTAGTTATCTACTTCATTACAAAGGATAGTAGATGAATTTCGACCTTCAGGTAGATATTCATCTAATCATCAATGTTGCAGAAACACGTAGTGCCAAGGCATTACTAGCATCACGGGAAGCATATGTTGACACAGGTGTAGGATATGTCGAAGTTAAGCGAGAAGGAAACACATGCACTGTTAAATGCAGGGTAACACCCGAACATAAAGTTAAATCTAAGTTATATCAGGTAACAGCTGTAATCCATGAATCTGCCGAGAAGATTATCGCAGTAGAATGCAACGACTGTGCAGCTTCTGCAGGAGGATGCAAACACGCTATATGCTTTGCTATTTAGCTCATAAAACGGACAGACGAACCTTCAACTACGCCAACTACGAGTTATTGGAGTAAACCAAAACTTGCTGGAGCTGTAAGTAACCAGAAGTTCGTCTTGGCAAAGAATATCGGCAAAATCAAAAGAATTCCAGATAATGTAGACATGAGCATCAACATAACATAACATCACGCCTGTAATCCCCGAAGGGTTAGGCAGAGGTGTACTCTTTAGTACACCCACATTTCGCCAGTTATGTTTTTAGTCCCATGTAATAGGGGGCGAGCCTATTGCCATCAACCGGGCACAAATCCAGACTCCGAGGCTGCTACTGAGAAATTCCTGATGGAAAAACCCAATAACACTTTGCCCGACCTGGGAATCGAACCCAAGACCTCATGCACAGCAGTCGCGCTTGCGACCACTAGATCAACGAGGCAGTCAAGCATCAAGTCATGAGCATCAATATTTCTATGTTCTCCGAAGAATGTAAGAGGCGCAAAGTTACTACAGGAATGATTTTAAATTACTGTGGGAATCACCAGCCCCAGTTAAATGACTTTAGTGTTTTTAATTTAGTATTGCAGTTTGTACACATAGTAGATGATCACTGCTACAACAATTTTAAATCTTTTTCTGCAACAACTATTACTATAAATGTTGTTAAAGCTATTGCTGAAGCTACAAAAGCACAAGCAGATTCTAAACTGTGGCACTCTATGCGTCAAGGGAGAGTCACGGGCTCCCGGACCTATGACGCTATTCACTGTAAAACAGAGAATGGTGCTTTAGTGCAAAGCATTCTAGGGGGTTACAAGGTGCCAGAAACAAAGACTATCAAAAGAGGCAAGGCATTAGAAAAAGAGGTACTCAAGGAATTAGAAAAAGAATTTGGGCCAATACAGCAGACAGGATTGATTTTAATATCCCCTATCATTGGAGTTTCACCTGATGCTATTTGTACGGACTTTGTTATTGAAATAAAATGCCCTATGAGTGATAAAGCCATGAAAAAAATTATGTGAAAGACAGTGAACTGTATGAAAAATATAAAGCTCAAATAATGGTACAAATGCATGCTGCAAAAAAACTAAAAGGACTGTTTTGTATCGCTGATCCTAGTTAGGTTAGGTTAGGTTAGGTTAGCTCCGCGATATCGCGAGTGAGGGTCCTGGCGGGGGAAGCGGTGTCCCGGGGTGGGGTGATGTTGGCGGTGTCTTTGGATATATCCAACGCCTTTAACACCCTGCCCTGGAGTTGTATTCGGGAGGCACTGCGCTATCATCGCGTGCCTCCCTACCTCCGCCACATCATCCCCAATGATGTGGCGGTGATCCTTATTTGTCGGAGAGGTGTGTCACCTACGTGGGACGAGATGGTATCTACCAGCACCAAATGTCGTGCGGTGTTCCACAGGGCTCGGTCCCGTGGAACATCGGGTACGACTGGGTGCTGAGGGGCGAGCTCAGTCCGGGGGTAGACCTGACGTGTTATGCGGACGACACTCTGGTCACTGCCCGGGGGAGCTCGCATAGGGAGGCAGCGTTGCTGGTGACGGCTGCGGTCTCACAGGTGGTGGGCCGCATACGTCGCCTAGGCTTGGAGGTGGCCCTCAGCAAGTCGGAGGCCATGGTGTTTCATGGTCCCCGGCGGGCGCCGCCACCCGGCTCACACATCGTGGTTGGGGGGGGCTCGGATCGCTGTCGAGTCTACCATGAAATACCTGGGATTGGTGCTCGACAGCCGGTGGGACTTCGAGCCCCATTTCCGGCGGCTGGCGCCCAAGTTGCTGGGCGCGGCTGGTGCGCTTGCAACGCTGCTTCCCAATTTGGGGGGCCCGAGCACCGCCTGCAGGCGTCTGTATGTGGGGGTCGTGCGATCGATGGCCCTATATGGGGCTCCAATATGGGCGGCTGACCTGACGGCCGGTAGTATCGCCGCTTTCCGCAAACCGCAGAGGGCGATGGCCGTCAGAGCCATAAGGGGGTATCGCACGATTTCCTACGAGGCGGCCTGTGTGCTGGCTGGATCCGCGCCCTGGGACCTGGAGGCGAAGGTACTCGCGTCACTGTATCGGTGGCGCGAGGAATCGCGGGCTCGAGGACAGCGGCCGATGCAGCGCGAGTTTGAGCTGCGTCGGTCGCAGCTTCGCGAGGTCCTAGTGGCAGAATGGTGGGACAGGCTGTCACGCCCTACCGCCGGCCTCATCACTATCGAGGCAATCCGGCCGATGCTGGCGGACTGGCTCGGCAGAAGGCACGGCTCCCTGACGTTTCGGGCGACGCAGGTGCTCTCGGGGCATGGCTGCTTCGGGAAGTACCTGTGTCGCATAAACAGGGAGCCGGACGCCCGGTGTCATCACTGGATGGACTGCCGGGAGGACACGGCACGGCATACGCTGTCAGAATGTACGGCTTGGGAGGAGCCGCGTCGTGTCCTCAACTCTGAAGTTGGCAGTGACCTGTCGCTACCGACCGTTGTCGCTTCGATGGTCGGCGGCGAGGGGTCCTGGGACGCGGTGGTCTCCTTCTGCGAAGTATTTATTGCATGGCCCCAGTTGTTTATAATAAATTGCCAAGTGCTTGGAAAGACTTGACAACGGTGCAATTCAAAAGTACACTTCGTAAATTATTAATAGATAAAACATACTACAGTGTAACTGAGTTTTTAACGGACAATTTTTATCAAACTACCTCGAAATTTTAATTAATTAATTATTTGTAATTGTGTATTGTCTATGACCTGGAATTTTATTGTTTGTTTGTTTATTTATCTTTAGACCTTGATTTTGTATTTTTTGTAGGTATATACTGTTACTGACAATTTTAATTTATAAATTTTGTGTTTTGTCTATGACCTGGAATTTTAGTGTTTGTTTGTTTATTTATCTTCAGACCACGATTTTGTATTTCTTGTTTAAACTGTTACTGACAATTTTTATTTTTAAATTTTATTTAATGAGAATGACATAACTAATTTAATTAATGTTCCAATAAGAATTTAAATTTTAACAAATTTTTATAATGGAAATGTTTGCATGCCGAATGGTGAAATATGGCAGAACTCTGATGAAAACCTACTACTACCTACTTATGTATAACCCATATTTGCAAATAAATGATATTCTATTCTATTCTGAAACGGTTATTTCGCAGAAGGAGGCTGCGGAAAGGGAGAGAGAGATTACAACCTCTCTCCCGGCCCGCAGCAGGCGCACCGGGCGTCGGCGGAGGGCGGACAACGCCCTCTTCCGGCCCCCTTAAATGGGTCCAGGGGCGGCGGACTTGGGGACGTCCGTCGCCCACCATTCATCCGGACCCGAGGTGGCGGCGCGTAGTGTTCCACGCGCGCCCCTCTTTGACGTCGCGGGGGGAGTTAAACACCTCACTCCCCCTGACCTGAGGAGGCCCGCGGAAGCGGGCCGGCACCAGTTGGGGATCGCGTAAGGCGCGTACGTTCCCGTGATCCCCGGCGTAAGTGTGAGAGGGGAACACTGGGGTGGTTTTTAGTCAGTAAGAGTCTGACAGACCCCTCCGCCCCCCCCAGGGCGGTGGACATCCATGAGGATTTTCCACCCCGGCAAAAAAAAAAAAAAAAAAGGTTAGGTTAGCTGGGCTGTTTCCGCACTTAGCCTCTTTATTGGGCCATTGTACGTATGAAAAGAATATCCTTGAGGAGTTACTCCAACCATCCCAGATCCTCCCAGAATGCCAGCAGTCTTTTCAGACTGTTGCAGGCTTCGGGGAGCGATACCGGCGATTGGAGAGTCCGTGCCCGTTGATCTGCCACGCTTCTGCACTCTAAGAGCACGTACTGTGGTGTTTCTTCTGCTTCCATGCATCCTCTGCACAGAGGGCTGTCTGTCACACCTATGGTGAATAGGTGTTTGTTTAGGGGACAGTGGCCGGTTATGATGCCTATGATTTTCCGAATTTCGTCCCGTTTCAATCTAATAAGGCTGCGGGCAAGTCTTTTTGATGCTTCCGGAACTGCATTCTTTGTTTGCCTGCAGGTTACACTGTTTCTCCATTCCGTATGGTGTGTTTCCTCGGTTTTCTTATGTAGCCATGATTTTATTTGGGCTTGAGGTATTGGAAGCAGCGGTTCCAGGCCGTATACTGTTGTCTTCATACCTCTTTTAGCCAATTCATCGGCTGCATCGTTACCCAGTGAGTTACTGTGCCCTTTAATCCATTGCAGGGTTACCTTGTTTGTGATCGCAATGTGTTGGAGTGTATTATGACATTCCAAAACGAGTGCAGAAGTTATAGTGTTGTTTTGTAGCGCTTGAAGCACCGATGCACTGTCTGAGATAATTTTGATGTTGAGATCTCTGACGTCTCTGGCTGCAACTGCTTGAGCCGCTCTGGTGATGCCAATGCATTCTGCTTGGAAGATCGTGTTTAGTTTACCTAAAGTTGTTGACATTTTGATGTTTAAGTCGTTTGAGAAGACGCCAGCTCCAGTACCATAATTGGTTTTGGACCAGTCTGTGTATATCCGAACTTCATTGATGCCAGAGTAGTCTTCGGCTTCCGCTTTAAGTTGGATATCATATCTTCGATCAAAGATGTGGTGACATGAAGTTCTGTCCATGGGTGCCTCTAGGAGTGGTATTTCCTTTAGAACCCCTTGCAGAACTTTGGAGTGTGTTATATCTGCGTTTAATTTCCACAGTCCGTGCGACCTTAACCTTAAGGCGGCTATCTTAGCCTCTTCCTGTATGATAAGATGTAGAGGTCTCAAGTTTAGGAGGTACTCTAAGGCGGCTGATGGAGTGGTTTTCATACATCCGGTGGCTGCTACGCTCGCTAAGCGTTGTAGACTTTGGAGTTTTGTTTTTACTGTGGTCAATTGTGTTCTGGGCCACCACACAACTGATCCGTAGGTTAGAGAGGGTCTGATAACTGATGTGTACAGCCAAAGAGTGATCTTTGGGTTAAGACCCCATTTTTTACCAACAAGTCTTCTGCACTGACGAAAAGCTAACAGGCCCTCTTTGTTTTTGCGTCGATATGACTCGCCCAGTTCAACTTACTGTCAAGTATGACGCCCAGGTACTTTACTTGCGTCGATAGGGAGAGTTTGGTGTTGAATAATTTTGGTAACTGTAGTTCTGGTAACTTCCTTTTGTTGGTGAAAAGGATGAGTTCTGTCTTTTTCGGGTTTACTGACAGCTGTTGTTCGTCACACCATTCTTCTACAATCTGAAGGGCAGAACGCATTACTTTACATAACACATTTTCTGCATTCCCGTTTATCAGAATTGTTAGGTCATCTGCATAACCAATAGTAGTGTATCCTCTTTCATTTAGCCGTTTTGAGGGTCTGTCTGCTACTATGTTCCATAATAGAGGTGATAGGACTCCCCCTTGTGGGCATCCTCTGACTACCTCCGCTCTTGTGGTAGTGTTCACCTCTATCTGGACCGCCCTTTTGCTTATTAATTCAGTGATCCAGTTTCTCACAACTGGTTCCACTCTGATTTTTTTAAGAGCGTGGTTGATGCTGTTGTGCATAGTTTTGTCAAAAGCTCCTTTTATGTCTATAAAGGCCGCAAGTGTTGATATTTTGTTTGAGATGGCCGACTCTATTTTATACACTACCGCGTGTAAAGCGGACTCTGTTGATCTGCCCTTTCTGTAGGCATGCTGTTGAGGGTGTAGCGGTTTATCTTTTAATGCTCCATCCCTGAGGTGTCTATCTACTAGCTGATCCTAGTTTTGAACAGACAAAACTTCTACACAAGTACTGGGTGGAGTATGATAAAACTTATGTGGAAGGTTTATTAGATGCCGCTGAAGAATTTTGGAAACAATTTATTTTCAAAACTGTTTTACAAAGTGCAAATCAATATAATATGTATGTCTTTTATTCATTCTTTATAATAGGACTGTTGAAGATTTATCAACCCGCATGCCACAATAACTGCATCATCTGCATGTTGAATTAATTTATTGTTTATTACAGAGTGTGGTTTCAAAAATTTAAATAGCCTTACTCTTCTTATTACCGACCGAAAGATACCGACTTGTTGTAAAGTTTAATTTAAAATATAAAATGGCGCACACGCTTGTACAATATTAATATAAAAAATGACGCGTTAGTACCGCCGTCTTGATGCTTGATGTCGGCGGCCGGCGCGGGCGCTTTCGCCCCTCCCTCGCACCGCACCCCCGCACTATGGTTTGTAAACTGTAATGCCCGGTTTACATGCGGTGCGTGAACATACTCCGGAGCGTTGAAAGGCAGCTCAGCCTTTCAAGGGTTTTTTGGTTCAGACGACGATGGTTCGAAAATATAACTTCTTCTTCTCCTGCCGATATCTGGAAGTTCCTTGGTACTCTGGGTATCGGTAAGCAACGTCATGTGGATTTTCCTAAGACTATTGCCCTAGATAACATCAACCGTCACTTTACTACCACCTGTCATTTGGATCGCCATGTGTTGTCTCAGACGGTTGGTTTCATTACAGGCTTAGCCAGTCCTAATACTGATTTTTTCAAGTTTTCTCCAGCCACCGAGGATGAAATTAAAAAGATCATCCTGTTCATCGAATCCAAGGCTGTGGGCTGTGATGGCATTAGTCGCCTTATGGTCACTTCAATCCTAGACTTCCTACTTCCACCCATTGCCCATATTATTAACTGTTCATTGGATTCTGGGGTATTCCCATCCCTGTGGCGTAAAGCTTATGTCCGTCCTCTTCCGAAAATTTCAAATCCCTGCCTTCCCAATCATTTCCGACCTATTTCCATTCTACCTTTTCTGTCTAAAGTGCTTGAGGCCTGTGTTCACAAGCAGTTTTCAGGGTATGTTCACCGTAACAACCTCGTCAGTTCTTTTCAGTCTGGATTCAGGCCTGGACACAGTACAACATCTGCCCTCCTTAAAGTGACTGGTGACGTTAGAGAAGCGATGGAGAATGCTAAGGTTACTGTGTTGGTCTTAATTGGCTTCTCTAACGCCTTTAACGCTGTCAGTCATGATATTCTCCTTCCTATGCTCTTTCATCTTAAAGTTTCATCTGAGGCGCTGGAATGGTTCTCTTCCTATCTTCGGGGGCGTCAGCAGTCGGTTCGCGTTGACGAGAGTTCATCGAGTTGGTGTGACCTTGGTGCTGGTGTTCCTCAAGTTAATTAATAAAAATTGAAAACAATAATTTGTTTTCAATTTTTAATTTGGTTAATTAATAAAAATTGAAAACAATAATTTGTTTTCAATTTTTATTAATTTTATTACTTCTTCTCTTCAGTGTGCGTATCATTTGTACGCTGATGACCTTCAGATGTATGCCGCATCCCAGGTCGATTACTTACTCCCCTTCCCCTCGGATCGCGATAGCGTGTGGACGTGTCCTCCGTACTAAATTTTGTTTTATTTTTAATTCGTTAATAAAATAGAAGTTTGAAATAACATCATAATATTCAGTCGAAGTACCAGGAGTCCATAAAGTACTAGGAGGCTCGCTGCAGTTATACGAGTGCGGCGGCCGGAATCAAGCACACCTACATCAACGACAACAGACCTACGCACACACACGCTGTAGAGAACTGCAGTGGGCGGAGCTAAACCCATTCACCCCGTCGCTTACGCATGGTTAGTGGTATCGCACACAAACAAACGAAGCTCGTATGCACATTAAGGGTTCACCTTATATTGGACGGAACGAGAGATTGTTTGAGATCGTCGATACCCGTCTAGCTAAGTTGACCTGTCAAGTTGTCGGCGCCTGTTTCACCTTTTCGTGTTATCTGCTGTCCTGGTAGCTTGCCTGTACACATAAGTTTTTGAATAATGCCACTAAGAAGGACGCCGCCTCCCTCCTCCCCCGCCCCGCCAGTGCAAGCGGTCTCGCCGGCACTGGAGGAAACGGGTAAAAAGTCAGTAGAAGTTGTTATCACAGAAAAAATGAAGTCACCATTACAGCATTATGTATCTGAGCCTGATCTCCACGCTTTGGATAACATTACAGAGAGGAAAAAAAGGAAATACGACGAAGAAGGTACGGACTTACTAATTACCATAAAAGAAATGTTTCGCACGTTCTCTGTGGAGCAGGATAAACGATTTACTGAGATAAAGGCAAGTATTGACCTAATTTCGAATAAGTATGATGATTTTTTGTTAAAAATATCGTCTTTAGAAAAAGAAAACAAGGCTGACAAGGCTAAAATAAAAGAACTGGAAGAGAAGCTGGAAAATTTGGAGAGGAAAACACGGGGTGTAGGCCTAGAAATCCGCAATTTACCCAAACAAGCAGGGGAGACGAAAGAATCCCTCCAAACTGAAATTATAAAATTGGGTAAAACTCTTAATGTGGTAATGGATGTTAACTCAATTAAAGACATATACAGAACCAAGTCTCAGGACGCCTCAAACCCTGTCGTGGTAGACTTTACCACCGTATTAATGAAGGAGAAGGTGCTCAAGGCGGTCAAAAACTTTAATAAAACCAAGCAAAAAGGCAATAAACTGAATACTACTCATCTCAATCCGGAGTATCAACTAAAACCGCTATATGTATCTGAGACTTTGACCAGCAAAACCCGGAAACTATTCTACATGGTGCGGCAATTCCAAGCGAGTCATGGCTTTAATTTTTGTTGGACGTCAAATGGAATCGTGTACCTTAAGCAGCATGAAGGATCTTCGTATGTTCGAATAAACGATTTCAATGACCTGGAGAATCTAAGGAAAACTATATCTACATGACTATTTTACGCTGTCTGCATCGGTAAATGTAAGCTGCTTATTTTAACTTTAATTTTTTCTCTTGTAATCATGCCTTGTTTAAAAATACGTATGTGTTGCTGTAACTCAAAAAATGAATATTATGTAAACATATACTCCTCACTTTACCACCTTATAATTAAAAAACACAATATTTTACTACTTAATACATATATACACGTACACACTACACACAATACTTACAAAAATATACACACAAACTCCTCATATCGTATGCGCACAATAAATAGTATTATTTACTTTGTAACAAAATGTGGTGAAATATTTTTCTTACCATATATAACTCGATAATATAAATCACATTACAAAAGAAATAGATGAAGTCTCTGTTTCTAAATCTCTTACATGTAAACTAGAAGAATGTCAGCAATACATCACCAAGGCGTCATCCAGTGGTCTTATAATAATAACTCAAAACATACGCAGTATAAATTGTAATATAGCTGGTTTGGAAACTTGGTTGGGGCGATTGAATATAGAATGTGATATACTGGTACTAACCGAATGTTGGCTCCAGGGAACTTCTATCATTCCACAGCTAGACGGCTATCACTCTTATGCCACAAAAACCCACCTCAGACAGAATGATGGAGTGGTTATATATATAAGGGACTCGCTGAATGTAAATGTTGAGGAACCTGAATTTACAGACGGCAATTGTATAGTCACAAAACTCGACAATCATACCGCAATTATATCTATATATCGGTCTCCTGCTATTAGAAATATTGATAACTTCCTATATTCCTTAGACAATATAATATCTAAACTAAATACTTTCAAAAATATAGTGTTAATTGGCGATATTAACATACCCATTAACTCCTCCAAGCTAGACCTGTCGGGTGAAAGATATTTAACCATTGCCGCTTCTCATGGTCTCTTACCTGCACACACTGAAGTAACCCGTGCAACCAGCTCCTCCTGCCTAGACCATGTGCTCCTTAGGAGCCATCTTCCTGCAATTACCCTGGTGCCACAATCGACCTTAACAGATCATTTCCCTGTCCTAACTCAATTAAGTCCACACCCTGTATCTGGACACCCCAATCAAACTATTAAAACAACTATAACTAGAGTAGATACCGATAACTTAAATAGAGAAATTAACAATATAGACTTGGTCCCCATATATGAATCTTGCGACCCTAACTTCGCTATAAACTACCTAGTTACTAATATTCAATCAGCTATAAATAACAACACTAAAACTTTCACTGTATCGAAGCGCAAAAAGATACTTAAGCCATGGATTACGCCTGGACTTCTTAGATGTATGAGAAACAGGGACATTCTTCACTCTAAATATAGAGGCTCTCCAGAAAATGAAATTCTTAGAACGACATATATTAGATACCGTAACTTCTGTACTAAAATATTAAAGAAAGTAAAAAGAGCATATGAGAAATCACAACTAGAAACTGCAAAGAACAATCCCAGGGAACTCTGGAAGACTATAAAATCAATTACGAATTGTGCCAACAAATGCAATAGTTATCAGTAGTGTTAAATTGGGCTATCTGGATCACAGGAGATCCAGATACCCCAATTTTAACTTCTCGAGAAGTGATTTTGAGTTTTTGAGAACTGATTGTCGTTCTTTCAATAACTTGATCTATTCAGACCGCTTTTCTTAGCAACATCTACAGAACTGATTTCGTTTTCTCTAGAACTGAATCATTCAAACATTTTTGTCTCGATCATTCAAATACGAAGATTCAGATACACACAACTTTAACTACTCGAGAAGCGATTTTTAGTTTTTGAGAACTGATTGCTGTTCTTTTAATAACTTGATCTATTCAAGCCGTTTTTTAGCAACATATACAGAACTGATTTCGTTTTCTCTAGAACTGAATCATTCATCCTTTTTGTCTCGATCATTCAAATACTTACTAAAAAATATCCTCTAAAAATCTGTTTGAGAACTGCGGAACGGACATGTTCATAAATCCTACTACTATTATAAAGGCGAAAGTTTGTAAGTATGGATGTATGGATGTATGGATGTTTGTTACTCTTTCACGCTTAAACGGCTGAATGGATCTGGATGAAATTTGGCACAAAGATAGATTATAGTCTGGAATAACACATAGGCTACTTTTTATCCCGGGAAAATGTACGGTACCCGTAGGATAACACATCAACTGTGACGCGGACGAAGTCGCGGGCAGAAGCTAGTCTTCCATAATACTCAATGATAAATAATTAATCAATTTTTATTATAACTTAACAATACTAGAAACAGTTTACTTCTCGAAAACTGGTGTCTGTTTCTGATTGATACTAATTTAAACATACGGTATACTGAATCAGTTGCTCTCGCTCAGCACGCAGCAACTCTATAAAGTATGTATGATGAGAACTTATCATATCGAGAATTGAAATATATTTATTTATTTATGGGTAATATAATAAGAATAATTATATTCTTACATATCAAGGTATTGTAGTGAATCTTTTAACAAATAAAACAAAATTTATATCTAAGCATTTATTTCTTTAATTCTCTAAATTATTTTGAATTTTTTGAATTAATTCATTTGCGGATTTGTAAATATCATCAAATAATACATGTTTTACGACATGCTGCGCACACAACTCCGCTTTACATTTGCAGAGGGTGTCTTCCCGGTCCATGAAATCTTTGGCATCATATATTTCAATGCGTACAACCTTGAATCCCAGGGCAGGTTTTTTTATAAATGTATACGAAGTCACGTTGTTATCTTCACCATTTGGTCTTTTAAGATGCAATCGATCCCCCTTGTTTCTTTCTGAATGTACTGCTTCCATGGGAACAAAGTTGAATAATGGTTCTTCTGAATCCTGAAAAAATAAAATTTAAACAATGAGATATGCATCGCGACAGTTCCAAAGTTGAATCGAGAGAGAAGAAAACAGTGTTCATAATTTTATAATAAGTATTGCGAAACAAATATAGCAATCACGGTACGAGGTGACTTATATACATTAGAAAAAAAGTGGAATATTTATAAGTACGTAGATAAAATTGTGTATTACATATATAACATACACAAAATACAAAAAATACAATAAATGTATGTATGTGTAAAAAGTACAATAAAATACTTACCGAATTCATAATTTAACAATTTCTGTCACACACGGCTTACACGTACCAAATATTATTAAAGAATAACAACTAAAGAATAACATACTCTAGTCTGTAGTTTAAAGCTTCATTTTGGAACATTTTTTGTCTTTGTTACTCACCTTTGTACAGTACACCGACACATAGCTACACATTTCCAATAAAACATGGTCTCACATTGTATATGCTTCCCGTGTAATAATGGTTCAGTTTATACTGGAAAGTTCAGCTTGTTGTGTCGTTGTGTGTGCATTGATTTAGGATTTGAAAATAGACTCACTCCTTATTTAGACTTTGTGTAGACTTAGTAGCGCCAGAGAGGCGTCGGATGCAATCTGAGCCTGCCTGTGTTTACAAATTTCTCTAGTAATAAATTAATAAGTGTCGTACGAATGTACACCCATAGTAATGTATTGTAATGAACGACTTTTTTCATAAATTAAATGCAAAGCAAAACCACGTGAAACTAGTCGTATATTCATTGCGTATTATTGCTACCTTAGCAATATTTTTAGAATTCCGTCGGGGAGGTATCATCCTCGTTGAGCAATGACTAATCTCAAGTTATTCGAACATTGATTAATATAAATCATAAGGAATTAATGTGGACAGAACCCTCATTCGTATAAGTAGTCAAACTTGACATAATTTTCCTTCTGGTCATCATTTTTTTACACACACGTATAGGGATGAAATACTAATGCGTTCACACTAATGAAGTATTGGTGCCTATTAATAGAGATGTTAAATTCTATGGTTCAATACTTTCTGCTTAGAGCTGCTAGTAAACACTTCAAGTTACGTACGTGTTTGTGACAGTGCATATACTCATCAAGAAGTATTAGTTTTTCTAGTGAAATAACTATTCAATAACTTCATCATCAAGAAGTATCAGTTTTCGAAACAACTATTCGATAAATTCATCAGTTCATTATGTAAGTATTATTTTAATGTTATTTACTTGTTAAAAGCCTCAATCAATATTGAACACAATATAACATGTTTTTCAACCATTTAAACCGAGTGATTGTGGGTTCGATTCCCACACAGACTAGTTGATATTTGTCTGGTCTGAATATTTTTGTAATACGTTTCTCACTACTATTAATTTAAATGTGATGTGTCTTATCATATAAATTTATCATATAGGTTTATTACTAGCCTTCGAACTATCGACTTCATTCCCAATAACAACATCTTTGGTATTTCAGTTTTAGAATTATAGTTTAAATATCTTAATTAATAAATATAACAATGAATATAATAACCGAAAATTATAATAATATTTATAATTTTTATTAATATATTTTTAATAATAGGTATTTATAATTGTATTTTATAAATCAATTGTCGTAGTTTTTTGTAATGTTTAAACATAGATCAAAAACTTCTATCAACTTAAAATGCTAAAAAATAGTTTTAGATAAAATCTAAATTTGAATAGGTTCCACTATCATATGCGTATTTACATCTAAATACAGTGTCAAATAAATTATCATGTATTTTTTTCTTTACAGGTCGAAACTTGTAGACGACATTTACCCAACGGACGAGGTGTCATCCGCTGAAGAGCCGGAAAAGAAGCGGGTCGAAAAAAAGAGCACGAAGAAGAGATCTCATCGCTCAGAGCCGTCGAGCAGTGGTGTACGCACCGGCGGCGGTGCCAGCGCTCGCTCCGACCGGGACATTAAGCGGGCTAAAGCCGAGAAAAGGAGCAGCGCGGCGGCTCTGTTTGGCTCTGATAGTGAAGATGATCACACTTCTCTTGATAACGAAATCGGTAAAAAAGTACCCCCTTTAACTTCTTATGTAATGAGACGCGTTACGAATGGATATTCGCGCCAATCTAATGCATTAAAACCGGGGACACATTTCATTGAGTTAAAAATATACAAATGTGAGGAAATAGAAAATGTGTCCCCTATGAATAGGTGGCGTCATGCAATTGTTACCGTAAAGAATAGAACAGATATTGATACCGAAAGTTGGCGTCACTTATCTGCTTATTTGAGTGCCATTCGTAAAGAATTTAAAAACTACCCCTCTATGATTATTAATTCTTATAATTAATTAAATAAAACATAATAGCATACATTAATAGCTGTGTAGTTTAACTATGCATAACTACACACATTATATAACTATTATACTATATAACATTTCTAGTAAAACAGTTTTATGATTTATAAAATAAAACTATGTATTCGTTAGGTGTAAGAGATATAGTGGGTTTAAGGTTTCTTTTTGAACCCATAACATTTAGATAAATAGTGAAATATTATTGTATAAATATATACATAATAATATATTATTCTTCTTGTTACTTATTAAATAATAAAATATTCTTATAAATTTTTAATTGTTTACAGTTACCCTACATCATGAGGATGAACCCGATAAAATTAATTTTATGTTATGTGAGAAATGCAATTTAAGAATATTAAAACGAAAATTCAAAAATCATACCAGATCTAATTTACATAAGTCGAACTGTCTATTGAGTACCGAATTTGAAAGTATTAAAATAATTGCTACTGCATTTAAGAATAGAATAGTTACATACAGACTAAGTCCACTACAGGAAGACGAGCACCTCACACCAGAGGCGTTCCTGTGCTATTATAAGAATGATATAAATAGAATTATTGAACTATCATTAGCAAAACATAAGTGTATCAAAGTTAATTTTGAGCTATTTGCTTATTTTATTTTACCCAAGTCAGATGAACAACAGCTTAAATCATTTAATACAAAATTTGAAATTGTATGCTGTAGTACAGATATAAATTGTATGATTATTAAAATAATAAATATTTTGGTAGAAAAAATGATTGCATTTGAACACTGCAAGTCCGGTTGGTCATTTTTTAAAGTAAATCATTTAGAAATTAATATAAATAAATATTCACCTATGAAAGGAGGTAGTTATTTAGAATTACCTTCAGTTATAAAAAATACTAAAAGTTGCATAAACATTAAAAACGATGATAAATACTGTTTGTTATGGAGCATCGTAGCTTCGCTGTATCCTGCTAGAAGTAACGTATGTAGAACTACATCCTATCCTCATTTTTCAGAAGTTCTCAATATTGAAGGGATCACATTTCCGCCTACTATTAATGATTTGAAACTTTTAGAGAAACAAAATCCTGATTTAAGTATCAATGTTTACGGACTAGATAAAAAATGTAATGTTACTGGGCCTCTTTATTTGAGTAGTTTAAAGAAAGTTAATCATATAAATTTATTATATATAGAAAAAGAAGAAAAGGGTCATTACTGTCTTATTAAAGATCTCCCCCGACTAGTAAGACGTCAAATTACTAAACATAATGGAAAACTAGAGTTTTGTGATTCATGTTTACAGTTTTTTGCAAGTAAGTCTCGATATAATTCCCATAAATGTTCTGAAATTTTAGCAATATTACCAGGTGAAAATAGTAAATTAAAGTTTCAGCACTATGAAAGAAAATTAAAAATTAATTTTATAGTATACGCAGATTTCGAAAGCATATTGTTAGATTGTGATACAAAATCAAGTGTTAATAATACAACTAACATAAAATTGCATCAACCGTCATCTTTTGGTTATTATATTTGCTGTTCTCATGATTGTAGCTTGAATAAATATGTTTGGCATAGAGGTCCAGACTGTATTGAAATATTTATAAAAAACTTAATTAGAGATGTGAAACGAATCTATAGAATATTATCAAATAAAAAGTCTTTGTCTTCATTATCTGAAGAGCAAAGAGACAACTATGATATGGCCAATGTATGTCATATCTGCGAACAGCCTTTATTAGGAGATAAAGTTCTTGATCACGATCATATTACTGGTGAGTATCGCGGCGCAGCGCATACTCATTGTAATTTAACTTACAAAGTATGTCCATTCATTCCAGTAGTTTTTCACAATTTATCTGGATATGATAGTCATCTTTTTATAAAAGAATTAACTAACTATGAGGGCGACATCAAGGTAATACCTAAATCGAAAGAAAAATATATGTCGATAACGAAAAACATCTATTATGAAAAGTTGTCTCGCCACATACAAATAAAATTTATAGATTCATTTCAATTTTTAAGTTGTAGTTTAGATACATTATCAAAATCTTTAACAAAAGAAGAAAATGTACATCTTGCCAGTGAATTCAGAAATTATGATCAATTCGTGTTACTGAAAGAAAAGGGTGTTTTTCCTTACGAGTACATTGATTCGTGGGCTAAATATGATGAAAAGGAGCTTCCAGCTAAATATACATTTTTTAATAGTTTAACATCAGAGCATATAACAGATGCTGAATACCAACGTGCACAAAAAATTTGGAATGTTTTTAAGATTGATACTCTTGGTAGATATAATGACTTATATTTAAAGAGTGATGTATTATTACTTTGTGATATATTTGAAAAATTTAGACAAATGTGCTTGAAATATTACAAATTAGACCCAGCTCATTATGTATCTTCACCTGGCTTAAGTTGGGATGCTATGCTTTTATACACAGGAGTTCAATTAGATTTGATTTCTGATTTGGAAATATACGAATTATTAGAAAATGGAATACGTGGCGGTTTGGCTCAATGTTCACTTCGATATGCCAAATCTAATAACAAATACCTACCAGATTATGACGTAACTGAACCTTCTTCTTTTTTAATATATCTTGATGCTAATAATTTGTACGGGCATGCCATGACCAAAAAGATGCCGATATCAAACTTTTATTTATTAAATGAAAATGAAATATCAAAATTTGATCTGTTTAACGCCGCAGATGATGCAGATTATGGTTATATTTTAGAAGTAGATTTATGTTATCCACATCACTTGCACGATTCTCACAGTGATTTACCTTTTGCGCCCGAAAAAATAATACCTCCAGGCGGAAAAACTTATAAACTAATAGCAAATTTATATGATAAAACCAAATATGTTATTCACTATACAAACTTAAAACAATGCATAAAACATGGATTGATTTTAAAAAAGATCCATCGTATATTAGCTTTTCGTCAAGACTGTTTTCTGAAAAAATACATTGATTTGAATACTCAGTTACGTCAAACATGTAATTCAACATTCGAAAAAGACTTTTTTAAATTACTAAATAATGCTATTTTTGGTAAAACAATTGAAAATAGACGAAAACAAAAAGACGTGAGGTTAATATCACAATGGGCAGACACGAAAAATTTAACGAATAAAAATGTAGGTGCTGAAAAGTTAATTTCAAAACCAAATTTAAAAAACATCTATATATTAAATGAAAATTTTGTAGTTATTCAATTGAATCAGGAAAAAGTAACCTTAGATAGGCCAATATATATTGGTTTTACTGTTTTAGAATATGCAAAACAACATTTGTATCAGTTTCACTATGATTTTATTAAAAATAAGTATAAAAATCAAACAATGCTTTGCTACACAGATACCGATAGTCTACTTTATTATATACATACTAATGATTTTTATGCTGATATTAGTCAAAATATTTCACAATTTGATACTAGTAATTTTTCTGAAGATAACCCTTATGGAATTTTAAAAATGAATGCAAAGGTTCCTGGTTTATTTAAAGACGAACTAGGAGGTGATGTAATTTCTGAATTTGTTGGGCTTAGAGCTAAATTATATTGTATAAGCAGTGTTAAAACACATATAAAGAAAGCAAAAGGCATTACGAAGAATGTAACAAGAAAATTATCATCAGCTAACTACAAGACAGCCTTGTTGAATGACAAGACATATAAACATAAAATGATGATTATAAAATCGATGAAACATGTTCTGTATACCCAAGAAATTAATAAAGTAGCATTAAATAGAAATGATGACAAAAGGCAAATTTTACCAAACCAAATATATACTTTACCTTGGGGGCACTACAAATCTATCAAATGAATTTAAGATTATGTTGTATGTATAACTGCGCTACATTTAATTTAATCTATATTTAAATGTATTTTAATCATTAAGAATGAGAAAAAATATATTATTCATATACAACCTTATATTTTGTTTACTATATTGTAATTATAATTGGATTACATAAATATGGTTATAGTTCAAACATAGATATAAGTACATATTTAGCATATAACATGTTTTATCATACTTAAATAAAATACTTTTTACCTACAAACCTGTTTTTATTTATGTTACCTTTAAAAATAAAATTAAAAAAAGAATATATTAATCTGTGATAAGAATAACATCATTCTTGCAAAGGTGGCATACTTGAATTAAATTTATTTTTAATTCGTCCTAATATTTTGCATATTATGTATATATGTGAATGCTAAACAGTATTTGATTTAATCGACAAGATGAAGTTGATCAAGCAACCCATATCCCTAAATGTTAATAATATAAGATTAAGTGACTCTACCCACTACATCAGACATAGCACTTTATTGCCGAATACCATTCGCTGTATAATATGTGGTCCGTCGAACTGTGGTAAAACGAATGCTATGATTAGTTTACTGCTGCATGAAAATGGGCTCAAATTTAGAAATCTGTATCTTTACTCGAAAACTTCTTTTCAACCTAAATACCGTTTCTTGACTGAAGTATTGAGACGAGTACCGCAGGTTAATTTCTACGAGTTCAATGATGATAAAGATGTCATTTCTCCGAGTGAAGCTTTAACAAATTCTGTATTTATTTTCGATGATGTTGCTTGCGAAAATCAAATAAATATCCGCAATTATTTCTGTATGGGTAGACATAAACAAATAGATTGTTTCTATTTATCTCAAACTTATTCAAAAATTCCGAAGCAACTGTTACGAGACAATGTTAATTTTCTTATTATATTCAAACAAGATGATGTAAATTTAAAGCATATTTATGAAGAGAACGTTAGTTCTGATTTACAATGGAAAGAGTTCAGAAATCTTTGTCATACCGTTTGGAGTAAACCTTACAATTTTCTACTTATTAATAAAGAATCATCATTAAATAACGGTAGGTATAGACAGAATTTTGATATGTTTTTTAAATTTGACTGACTGTTTATATGTACATATAAGTAAAAACATGCAAAATTAAATTCAGTATAATTTGATCTTTAGCTTAATACAGGTGTTATAATAGGCACAACATGGAGAAAAATATTAAAATAGAATTAATGAAGTCTGTAGATTCCATAAAGAAGAAAATAAAACAAATGAAAAACCAGGAACACTTAATGAACTTGTCACTTGACAAAATGTTAAAACCTGTCACAGATCCCCTTAAAACCCTAGTTGATTCGAGCAAAACAATGGAAAAAATACAAAATGTAGAAAATACACACTCTAATTTTGAAGACATGGAATCGGATGACATTAATAATACTAGCTCATCTACAAAGTTTGAAGAATGCTGCGATCCAGAACTGAATTCTATACAGTTCGTTAAAAAGTCTCCCCAGACAGAACTACTGGAAGATTTAGAAATATCATTAGAGGGCTGTGATATCCATGATATTTATGATGGGGTAAATATACCATTTGGAATAAGGAGTGCAAACAAAAAATTACTAATGGGTAATTCAATAGTTTCATTTTCTAAAATAGATAGTGTGAATGATGATAATGTCATTTTAATTAAAGTTGGTGACAAAAGCTACAATTTAACCCCTGGTTTAAAAGAACTCTTACTTCGAAGAAAACCTGATTTGAAACTAATATCGAGCAAAGATAAACTTGTCTATAAAGATATGTTGCATTATACAAATGCACATAAGAGAGATTTCAATCCTAATGGACAAATTAGAGGTGATAAAGGTATAAAATATCGTGAAATAATTAGACCATTGTTTTCTGAATCGTTAAACAATAATATTATCACTAAATTTGGAGGAAGCTTACCAACGCTAAAGAAATACAAAAATAACACTGACTTGGTATATTGGGATGATCCTAACGAACTGGTTGAGAGATTGAAACTATTAATTGCTTCCCGAGATGCTGGTAATACTAACCATGATAATGAAATTTTATCAATAATCGAAGAATTAAAAGAAGCTGATATAATTAAATAATAAATACTCATAATAATATGCTTTTTATTCAGTATAATAGCTGAGTTCAAGACAAGTATACTGAATTGTGAACATGAGCAAAGCTGACGTGGTAAACGAAATTCATAAAAATGCGAGGGTGAACTATCCACGAAGACATGTTATCATGAAAGATATAGATGACTTGTGGCAAGCAGACTTAATTGATATGCAATCAATTTCAAAAGAAAATAAGAATTACAGATATATTCTTGCCGTTATTGATACATTTTCGAAATATGCTTGGGCCTTTCCTATGAGAAGTAAAACCAAAGATGATGTGTGTAACTCTTTCAAAACTTTGTTGGATAAAGGGCGTGTTCCTAAAAATCTGCAAACGGATAATGGAGCTGAATTTTATAATAACAAATTTCAGAAGCTTATGAAATCATATAATATTAACCATTATTCAACCTTCTCAACAAAAAAGGCTTCAATAGTTGAACGATTCATCAGGACATTGAAATCTAAAGTTTATAAGGAATTTAGTTTAAAAGGCAATTACAATTGGATAAATAATACCCTAAATGACGTCATTTACAAATACAATCACACTCACCATCGCACTATTAATGAAATCCCTGCTAATGTGGACAATATTAATAAAAAAATGATATTAGAAAGGTATTTAAAGTTGCATAAAAAATATAATTTAAAAAGCAAGTACAAAGTAGGTGATTATGTGCGTATCAGTAAATACAAAGGAACATTTGAAAAAGGTTACACTCCCAACTGGTCAACAGAAATATTTAAAATTCGTAAAATACAAAAAACAACTCCCATAACTTATTTAATTGAAGATACTATCAGAGGTCACCCTATTTTAGGCGCATTTTATACGCAAGAACTTCAAAAAACAAAACATCCTAATGTATATTTAGTTGAGAAAGTTCTTAGAAGAAAAGGTAACAGAGTTTTAGTAAAATGGTTAGGTTTGTCTTCGGCTGAAAGCAGTTGGATTGATAAATCGAATGTAATATTATAAATAATATTAGCAACAAACTTGAATCGATAACTATTTATTAAAGTATTCAAACCGGAATCATCAGTCTTATAATGTGTTTTGGAGAGAGTAGTCTACTCAATTGGCTTATTAATAATTTACCATTTGAATTACACTTACCAGGATATAATTACTATGGTCCTGGCACTAAATTAATAAAAAGGCTTGCACAAGGAGATAACGGCGTAAATAAATTGGACGAATATTGCAAAGATCACGATATTGCATATCACAAGTCATCAAACTTGAAAGATCGACATAAGGCTGATTTAATTTTGTTAAAAATGGCGAAAGAGCGAGCGTTTGCTTCCGATGCTAGTATAGGCGAAAGACTCGCGGCACGGTTAGTAAGGAAGGCTATGTCAGCAAAAATTAAAACTGGTTCTGGTTTGAGCAAAAAGCGTTTTCCAAAAGTTACATCTGGAAAAGGATTAAAAAGTAAATTAAAAACTGTTATTACAAAAGCAAAAAGACACATAAAAAAATTAAAACCTAAGAGCAAGAAAATGGCTATAGAATTAGCTATTGCTGCTACCAGAGAATTAGCTGATGATTCATCGATTAAGCTCCCTCGTGTTATTCCTATTCCAAAAACTGGGGGAGTACTACCTCTGATTCCTATTTTTGCGGGATTATCAGCGGTGGGAGCTTTAGCAGGCGGTGCAGCTGGTATTGCCAAAACCATAAATGAATTCAAAATGGCTAAAAAGCTGTATGAGGAATCGAGGAGACACAATGAAAAAATGGAAGCTCTATGTATCGGGAAAGGACTACACCTTAAACCACATAAAAGCGGCCTTGGAATTTTCGTATCAAAAGAAAAAAACTAAGATATCGGCTACCCAAACGGGCCTTAACTAACTTTGACATTTTAAAGTATGGAAATAGAATTCCTTATTTTAGAGGTGTCTTTATGAGAGATGAGCTCCCTAAATATCCATATAAAAAAGAATGTGGAGTTATTAATTTAGATAGTTCTAAAAATACTGGTTCTCATTGGGTAGCCTATGCAAAATATAATGATTATGTTGAGTATTTCGATAGTTATGGAAATCTTAAACCTCCAAAGGAATTTATAAAATATGTAGGTTCTAACATTCAATATAATTATGAAAATATACAACGTGATCACCCCTTCAACTGTGGACATCTATGTTTAAATTTCCTAAAGAATTTTTGGTATAATCAAGAAATAAAATAAACAGGCTCATTTAAAAGAGCTCAGTATGCAAGCATGTCTACTACGGTTACCATCTCTGGAAATAAATCAGAACTGGTCTCGTATTTTCAACCACCTCTTCATTTAACTGATAAATACGAGTGCGGTTTACTATACTTTTCAGTATTAAAAACAAGGCCGAATGTGCCCGTTAATAACAGCAGTTTACCAGCTGTAATCAGAATTGAATGTGATCTTGTGTGCGGTTCATATTACAACGGATTACCGACTCATTTTATTCATGAATTCATATCTAATACTGCTTCGAGTCAGTACACAGAAATACCCCAGAACGTTATTTACTTCCCAGTGAACAAAAATATAATTTCATCTATATCTATTAGGATTGTTGATCAACTTGATAACTGTATTAACTTTGGTGAAGAACATATTCAATTGCGCCTTCATTTAAGAAAAACAAAATGATAGTTTATTATAAAAACACTCCTGTGAAAATCAGACGTCTTATTCCATCTACGACCATTAAGGTGCATAGACGTAAGAAAAAAGTCAAGAAATTGAGTGAAGCAAATAAAGCTTTTCTTAAAGCTCTAGGTTTTAAAGTATGAATATACTACAAATTACTGAATTACCTCACTTCGATAGTTCGATTGAAAGCTATGAAGTCCACACATACAATCCCTACACTAACAGCTTTAGAGAAAACGATGAAATCAGAATTCCCATACACCAACAAGACATATACGTGTTACCATCAGCCAGTTCAATTTACGTCGAGGGTCAAGCAAAGTTCTTCGACAAAGATGGAAAACCGATTAAGAAAAATATTACGTTCAGTAACAACCCTGTTATGTTTTTGTTTCAAGATATCCGATACGAAATAAATGGCATTGAAATAGATCGCATTAAAAATTCTGGAATAACGTCGACAATAAAGTCATACGTTTCAATGAATGATGGAGAAAATAAAGTTGCTGCTCTGTGGGGTTGGAACCTAGATGGATTCAAAAGTGATGGTCATTTTAGTGCTATTGTACCTCTTAATAAGATTTTAGGATTTGCGGAGGATTACAATAAAATTGTGATAAATTGTAAACATGAACTTATTTTGAACAGAAGTAACTCTAACTTAAACAGTATCATAGCAACTGATGATATTGCGAATTTTCAAATAGACATACAAAGATTGCAATGGCGTGTACCACATATAAAAGTGTCAGACCGTGAACGACTGACACTACTAAAACACTTGGAGAGAGATAAACCTATTCAAATAGCGTTTCGAAATTGGGATTTATATGAGTATCCTTTGCTCCCTAAAACTACAAAACATTCTTGGTCAGTTAAGACTGCATCGCAATTAGAGAAACCTCGATATGTAATTTTTTGCTTGCAAACCAACAGAAAAAATAATAAAACCAAAGACAGTTCTCTGTTTGATCATTGTGGGGTTACTAACGTAACACTATTTTTGAATTCACAGTATTATCCTTACGAGCCTCTAAGCTTAAATTTTTCTGAGAACAAATACAATATATTATATGAAATGTACGTGAAATTTCGTCAGTCGTATTACAATTGTCCTGCAGACCCCTTGCTTAATTTGGTTGATTTCAAGGAGAAAGCCCCTCTCTTTATTATAGACTGTTCAAGACAAAACGATAGTTTGAAAACAGGCCCCGTAGATGTACGGTTGGAGATTGATTGTTCAGCACCAATACCAGATAACACAACTGGATATTGTTTAATTATTAACGATCGACTTGTGGAATATAAACCTTTAAGTAACATAGTGCGCAGATTATCATGACAGCCATTGTAGATGTTCAAGGTTTTAAAACAGAAACAAATGAATTTATAATTAAAGAATTTGCTGTATTGTTAAATAAAAAAATTCAGGTGTTCTTAATTAAGCCACCATTTCCATTTTACGATTTAACGAAACCTGAAAAACGACAAGTCAGTTGGATTGAACGTAATAGAAGGATATACTGGAGAGACGGATTTGTGCCCTACTCAAATCATCAGAATTTGATTGTAGATATTTTAAGAGATAAAAGTGTTTACACCAAAGGTTTAGAAAAAGTGTTGTGGCTAAAAAATATTTTGAATAATAATAATAAGAATATAAATAATTTAGAAGATGAAGGTTGTCCTAATTTATTAAGCTTGTACAATAAATATGAACATTCTCATGATGTGTATAGTTGTATTTATCATGATAAAATATGTGCTTTAAAAAATGTAACATGTTTAAATAAATGGTGTATAGATAATAAATTTTTGAAATAAATATTCGCTTCTTTAATTTTAAAATTCTCTATCCCTACCAATTCCCTCAAATGTTAATCATTATAAATTGCTGGCTACAGCAGTACGATATCATTTCACCTTTATAATTATCTGTATGAAGAACTATATAGCGAGTGAGAAAATGTCTCAAAATAAATGTAGCCCTCGTTATGACATGTATAATGCGTATAAAATGCGTGAGATTTCATTTAGACATTATTGGGCAACGGCTAATTCAAGGAGAAGGTTGGTGATGGAAATGGCTGAAGCCGGATTTTTTTATTATGGAAATAGTGTAAATGATAAAGCAGCGTGTTTCTCATGTGGAGGTGTTATAGAAGATTGGGAGATTTACGATGATCCCTGGATGCAACATGCTATACATTTTCCTCAATGTTTTTATTTGAATGCCGTGAAAGGAATATATTATATTAATAACTGTCTGAAACAATTACTCTATTAGAATATGCGCTATTGCATTGTGCTCCGAGTCGGATTATATTTACCCTATTAGAATATATTATGTATGTATATTGCACTTAAAATGAGTTAAATTTGTGTACATATTATAGAGATGTCGTGCATCGCAGCCATTTCACTACAGTGTAAAGGTTCAATTTTTAAATTTATCTCATAAATAAATAACTATATTTATTGATATTAATCTATAATGTCTCAGTCAGTGAAATCTGATTTTGATTGCTACGAGATACTGCCGGGAAATGAAATTTGTTTCATATAAATTGTACAATAGTAGTAATGTAGAACGCAAATAAATTGTTAAATTAACATTTTTAGTTTTATTTAATAAAAGACTTGTGAGACCCCTAACACCAATCACACAGTTTTATACTTGAATCATTATCCATTTGGAATGTAATGCAGATCAGAATCTATTTAGGCTATCGTACCAAATATTATTATATTACCCATAAATAAATAAATATATTTCAATTCTCGATATGATAAGTTCTCATCATACATACTTTATAGAGTTGCTGCGTGCTGAGCGAGAGCAACTGATTCAGTATACCGTATGTTTAAATTAGTATCAATCAGAAACAGACACCAGTTTTCGAGAAGTAAACTGTTTCTAGTATTGTTAAGTTATAATAAAAATTGATTAATTATTTATCATTGAGTATTATGGAAGATTTATGAACATGTCCGTTCCGCAGTTCTCAAACAGATTTTAGAGGATATTTTTTTAGTAAGTATTTGAATGATCGAGACAAAAAGGATGAATGATTCAGTTCTGTAGATGTTGCTAAAAAACGGCTTGAATAGATCAAGTTATTAAAAGAACAGCAATCAGTTCTCAAAAACTAAAAATCGCTTCTCGAGTAGTTAAAGTTGTGTGTATCTGAATCTTCGTATTTGAATGATCGAGACAAAAATGTTTGAATGATTCAGTTCTAGAGAAAACGAAATCAGTTCTGTAGATGTTGCTAAGAAAAGCGGTCTGAATAGATCAAGTTATTGAAAGAACGACAATCAGTTCTCAAAAACTCAAAATCACTTCTCGAGAAGTTAAAATTGGGGTATCTGGATCTCCTGTGATCCAGATAGCCCAATTTAACACTACTGTTATCCAGAGGAGTTGTTAAAACTGAGTGACTCTAATAAAGCTGCACTTAATATTATTAATGAGTACTTTGTGAAAGTTGGTCAATCATTGGCAGAAAAACACACTCTCAATCCTGGCCCGTCTATATCTCATAACACCCAGTCATCAATGTTTTCGTGCTACAACCATTCTCGATCTTTTGTATGTGAAGAAACGACGGAAGAAGAAATGACCCATACCATTCTATCGTTAAAATCGAATAGTACTACAGGCTGTGACAATATATCATCGGATTTACTAAAAAGGCACGTGAAGCTGGTGGTTCCCCCTCTCACACATATCTTCAACAAGTGCTTGGAATATGGTATATTCCCGAATAATCTCAAACTGTCAGAAGTTCGCCCTATTTACAAGGGGGGTGACCGTGATCGTGTTAGTAACTACAGACCGATATCCATTCTACCCTCCTTGTCAAAGGTTTTTGAACGACTTTTAAACAAGAGACTTGTCAACTACTTGGAGGGTGAGGGGCTTCTTTCTTGTGCCCAGTTTGGCTTTCGGAGGCAAAGAAGGACAGATGATGCCATCCACACACTAATTAATTGTATAACTTCCAACTTAGATTCTGGAAAGAATTGTCTTGCCATCTTTTTAGATCTGGCCAAGGCGTTTGACACGATCTCGGTCCCCATCCATTTAGGAAAACTTGAGAGATTCGGTATAAGAGGCTCCCAACAAAAACTCTTCGAGAGCTATCTTACAGAGAGATCTCAGTGTGTGAGAATGGGTAATTGCACTAGCTCTTATCTCCCTATAACATATGGAGTTCCGCAAGGCAGCATCTTGGGTCCTACCCTCTTTCTCGTTTATATAAACGACCTCACTAACCTATCTATACCCCAAGGCAAAATAATCTCTTACGCAGACGATACTGCTCTTATATTCTACGCCGATAATTGGGATGAGGTATTTAACTATGCTCAACGAGGACTCGATGTAGTGAAGAAGTGGCTAAATAATAATCTACTCACAATGAATAGTGATAAAACAAAATATCTGACTTTCAGCATACGAAATCCGCCTAAACTGCTTACCTCAGAACATTGTCTAATTCCTCACAATTGTTCGGTAATTGCGTACCTCTAGAACGTGTAAACAATGTCAAATATTTGGGTATTATAATAGATCACAATTTATCATTTAAAGAACATATAAAAGCTCTGACGGGAAGAGTAAGGAAACTTATATATATTTTTAAAACATTGCGACATGTCGCTGATCTGAAATTATTAAAACAAGTTTATTCGTCTCTCTGCCAATCTATTATTAACTACGGAATAATAGTATGGGGAGGTGCTGCCAAAACTAATCTCAAAAGTCTTGAGATAGCTCAGCGTGCAATTCTAAAAGTGTATACTTTTCGTCCAATTCTTTTTCCTACAAATATTTTGTATAAGTCTTGCGAAGTCCTAACAGTAAGGCAATTGTTCTTACTCAACATTGTCCTAAAACAACACTGCGAACTTACATACGATACCAATCTCACAAATAAACGCAGAAAACATGATGTTGCAGTTCGCACACATAACCCCAAAACCTCTTTCATTAAAAGATACTTCATCTTTTTAGCACCATATGTGTATAATAAAATAAATAAATTAATAAATATTTATTCGCTTAATAACTTTCACTGTAAAAAGAAGGTACAGGAATTTTTAATGGAACTATCCTACGAAGAAACAGAAAAACTTATTCAGATAATCAGTTAACATTTAATTTATATTAATGGATAACGTATATTTACTTGCTCTTGCGCATCTAATATGTAGGTATAACATACACTCACACCCATACCACACACACACACACACACACGCACACACACACACACACACACACACTACACAAGCACAATTCACTATTATAATTTGTAAGTAATTTAAGTTTAGTTAGCTAATTTGTTTTTAAAAATAAAAATACCTTGTTTTCGTATCAGTAATCGCTCTGAAACCTCTACATCTTACTAAGTTAGGTTACTTTATAAACTGTCCCTTGAGGGGAACGGCGCTGTAAGCTGAGATACAGGCTCACGCCTAGTTCGGCTGCAGATGCTACTTCTCTTTATTCTAAGTAAACTGTCAGCCTAGTTTGTAAGAACTGTACTGTACTATTTTTGTGAGTAAATAAATTATTATTATTATTATTATTATTATATTATTAGTGGCCATTCAGGAAAGAAACCGAGATCTGGATGCCATCAGCAATTGGTCTGGTAGATTTGGGGTGTCTGTAAACCCTACAAAATGCCAGGCTATTGTTATAGGAAGCTCACGCATGATGAGCAGAGTGACGGTTTCTTCTCTTCCTCCAATTATGTTTAATAGCACTGTCATCCCCATTAGCCATTGTGTGAAAGATCTCGGTTTGTATCTTGATTCCACGCTTAGCTGGCAAAGTCAGGTTTCCAGTGTTTGTCAAAAAGTCAACGGGACTTTGCGTTCCTTGTATCGTCTGTGGAACTTTTTGCCTGTAAAGACGAAAGCAATGCTTGTGCAGACTTTAATCTTCCCTATAATCGACTATGGCGATGTGTGCTACTTCGACTTGAATGCGGTCTGGTTGGATAAGCTGGATAGGATGCTAAACAACTGCATTCGGTACATTTTTAATTTGCGAAAATATGATCATGTATCTAGCTTCAGGGCAGAGCTAAAGTGGCTGCCCATTCGGCAAAGAAGAAATTTGCGAGCGTTAACTACTCTTTTCTCCCTTCTCAACTCTCCCTCTTCCCCTTCTTATCTTATTTCCCATTTTCAATATCTTTGTTCTACTCACGCTAAGTGTTGACGTTCTTCTAATAATCTTCTACTCAACTGTCCTTCTCATACTTCTGATTTCATTCATTCCTCCTTTCATATTCAGGCCATTCTTCTTTGGAATGCCCTTCCTCTTGATATCAGGACAGCCACCAGTCGATATGTTTTCAAGCGGAAGTTGCGGATTTATCTTCAGAACAATTAGCAAGAGTTTCATCATAAATATCCTTTCTATTCTTTTTATAAAATATGTATGTATTTATGAGTATGTATATATTATTATATATATATATATATATATATATATATATATATATATATATATATATATATATATATTTATAATATATATATATATATTATAAATATATATATATATATATATATATATATAATATATACATATATATATATATATATTTATATATGGTATATATGAGTTTATGTACTTGTGTACGATTAAACTTGTTTAGATTTTGTTTTCAATTATTTTAAAATTTCTTATCTGATTATTTCCTCATGTACAATTTTTTGCACCTGCTTTGTTATCTCTTCACCACCTTTGGTTGACTGGTAGAGAATGCCTAAGGCATTAAGTCCGCCTTTGTACTTTTTTGTTGCATAAAGTTTAAATAAATAAATACGACCGCAGAAGACACAACTTGTTTATGGCTCGCCTGATTGTGCCTTTGCTAGTGTATATGTCTGCCACTCTGCTTATTCCATCGGGGCCCGGGTAGAGTTTTGTCACCCGGCCCATGCGCCAGTGAAGTGGCATCAAGTTGTCCTCTTTTAGTACGACGAGGTCATTAATTTGGATCGGTGTCTGCTGCCGTTTCCATTTTGTACGGTTTTGTAGTTCCGCCATGTAATCAAGGCGCCATCTTTTCCAAAACTGGTGCCGTGCCTGTTCGATTTTCTGGTACCTATTGGGTCTATTTAGGCTGGTAGGCAATGATGGCGTACCCAATAACGGACGACCAATCAGGAAGTGCCCAGGAGTTAACGGATTCAGATCAGCAGGATCGGAGCTAAGAAGATATGACGGGAATTTAGTATGGCCTCTATTTGTGTGAAGAGCGTTGCCAACTCTTCAAAAGTAAGAGAGGCATTGCCAGCTACGCGTTTTAATAGTGACTTTGCGGACTTCCCGCCTCCCATATTCCACCAAAGTGTGGACAGTAGGCGGGACTAAATATAAACTTAATTTCTTCAGTCGCTGCGTAGTCTGAAACTGATTGTCGGCTCGACCGTATAACCCTTCCTAACTCATTGTTGGCCCCCACGAAGTTCGTACCGTTATCACAGTAAATAGCATAAGGTTTGCCGCGTCGCGATATAAACCTGCGTAAGCATAATACAAAGCCTTCCGTTGTCAGGTCGCTGACCACTTCTAAGTGTAAGGCCTTAGTCGATAGACATACGAATACACACAAGTAGGCCTTAGTGACTCTGCTACCTCTACCTTTCTTAGATGCAATCATGAAAGGACCTGCGAAGTCAATTCCACATGCATTAAACGGGAAATCACTACTGACTCTAACAATAGGCAAATCACCCATAATGGGTTGAACAGTTCGCCCTCTAAAGCGAGTGCAGACAACACATTTTTTAATAACAGAGCGAGCTAAGTTTCTGCCACCAAGCGGCCAGAACTTTTCGCGTATAGACGCTAATAATAATTGGGGCCCTGAATGAAATAGTTGGAGATGTTCCTGCTCCATAATTAATTTTGTTAAATGATGCTTGGCATCCAACACCATGGGATGTTTTTTATCATATTCAGATTTAGATTGACCTAATCTGCCTCCTACCCTTATCAACCCATCTGAATCCATAAATGGGTTTAAAGACAACAGCTTACTTTTATAATTTAAATCTATACTTCTTGTAATACTATTTACTTCCTTAGGAAAGGACTCAGCTTGACTAACTTAACTAATAATTTTAATGACCGATTAAGCTCTTCAGCATCTAACGGCCCTGTAAGCTTAGAATTATTTTTATTACAATTATTAATAAACCGTAAAACATAAGAGTATATTCTTTTTAATTTTAAATAATTGGAATGATTTTCAAATGGAATAAACAAATGACTATTATCTAATTTATCATCCACAGTAAGCAATATCTTGATCTCAGGTAAATTATCAAGTGTGGTGCGAACCTTTGTGGGCCATTCCGTATAATGTTTCTTTAGAAACGAAGGTCCTTCCCACCATAATGAACACGACTGCAGCTGCTGTGGCTCAATGCCCCTAGAAGCATGATCTGCAGGATTTTCCTTTGTTGGAACATGTTTCCAATTAAAATCTTGGGTAAGCTCATTAATTTTATTTACTCTGTTACGTACAAACACTGGTAAAACTTTGGTTTGTGTCTTGAGCCAACCAAGTACAACAGTGGAATCTGTCCACAAATATTTACTATTTACACTACATGGAATAGCTTGTAGTACCTTATCGCACAACTGAGCTCCAGTCAATGCAGCACATAATTCCAAACGAGGAATAGTCAGAGCCTTTATAGGTGCGACCCTGGTTTTTGCACAAAGTAGTCTAACTGTAACGTTTTGCTTATCATCTATTGTGCGCATATACACACAAGCGCCATAGGAAATGAAATGAAATGATATTTATTCAGTAAATTGGTTATAAATAACACTTTTACACGTCACATTTTAAACTAGATGAGTCCAGTGTTTCCTAGCCGACTGCTCTGAGAAGAAACACCGAAACAAACTCAGAGGTCAAAGTCTCTTTTAAAGTCCATACAATTATTTGTATTGGTCAAATCATATGCGAACCAAGTAGGTTAATGTCCGAGGTGGTCCCTTGAGGAGAGAGGCACACAAATTTGAGTCGGCCTGTCCAGTCAATGCACGCATTTGTCAGAAATCGTCAAGCTCGACTCAGAATTTAAGGAGCTCAACGACACGACGAACAATACCAAAGAAAGGACATTTGGGTAGGCCGCATCGAGTACTCAAACTGTCAGACAACCATGAAATCTAATCAGAAAAAAATGCAACAACCCACATAGTTTACATATTTACAATATAATATATAAAAAAAATACTTTTCAAAGTATATCCCAATGAGAATAAAAAACAAAAAATAAATAATAAATATAAAAATACAATAGTCTCTAAATGTCATATTAACGTTAAATTAAAAGATCATGTTTAGTAAAATATGTCAAAAAGAAAAATGTAATTTGGAAAGGGCATAATCACAAGGCTTAGCAGAGCGAGCAGTTCAATCCCAAGCTTTTTTATCATCTTAATAATCCGAAATTTTATAGTAGCCCTTTTTGTATAGTTTGGCTTTAATACAACTTTTAAATTTTTTAATTGGTAAATTTCGAACATCAATGGGAAGTTTATTGTAAAAACGTATACATTGACCCATAAACGAGTTGCCTACTCTGTGGAGACGAGTGTGATGTAACACAAGATTGTGCTTATTTCTAGTATTAAGTCCATGGACATCGGACACTTTCTTAAAATTTGAAATATTCTTGTGTACATACATGAGGTTTTCAAATATGTATTGTGAGGCTACAGTCAGAATATTGATGTCTTTGAATTTCTCTCGAAGGGAATCCCGTGGACCTAAGTTGTAAATGGCTCGAACAGCCCTTTTTTGTGGAACAAAGATAGTATTAATGTCCGCACAGGTTCCCCAGAGAAGAATCCCATACGACATGAGACTATGAAAATAACTAAAATAAACGACTCTGGCTGTATCCACATCAGTTATTTGTCGAATCTTTTTAACAGCATAGGCGGCCGAACTGAGCCTGCCTGACAATTTTTCTATGTGCGGGCCCCATTGTAATTTGGCGTCAATGGTAATTCCAAGAAATACCGTTGACTCAACAGGATTCAACTCTATTCCATTAAGCTGTACATTGGTGCTTAGCTGCCTGACATTTGGCGTTGAAAATTTAATGAGATTCGTTTTTTTTTCGTTTAACAGAAGATTATTTACATTAAACCAATGGACAACTTTACAGAGTGCATTGTTAACTTCGTCAAAATTTTCTAACTGTCGCTTGATTTTAAAAATTAGTGAAGTGTCATCCGCGAACAATACAATCTTGTGATTATCCCTTACGTGATAAGGTAAGTCATTAATATAAATCAAAAACAGGAAAGGTCCTAGAATTGAACCCTGCGGAACGCCCATGGTAACCGCAGATCCTGCAGACATTTTGCCATTGACATCAACCCTCTGAATTCTGTTGTTCAGATAAGAAGTCAGAAGGTCGAGAGCTCTGTTCCTTATACCATAGTGGTGCAATTTCCTGATGAGTGTATTATGGTCTACGCAATCAAAGGCCTTGGATTAGTCGCAGAAAATGCCAAGAGCATCCCGCGATTCCTCCCAGGCCTCAAATATGTTTTTCAGTAACTCCACGCCCGCATCTGTAGTTGAACGACCCATTGTAAAACCGTACTGTCTCAGATGGAGTAAATTATATTTAGCCTTAACATTTGATTCAAAATTAATTTTTCAAAGATTTTACTCAATGTGGGTAATATGGAGATGGGCCGAAAATTCGTGGGATCAGTTGTACTACCAGATTTGAAAAGTGGAATCACTTTACTAAGTTTCATCAGGTCAGGAAATACACCAGATGCAATGCAAGAGTTAAAAACAATTGCTAAAAAAGGAGAAATAACATCAATAATTTCAGACATGATATGTACCGATAATCCCCAAAGGTCGGCAGTTTTTTTTACATCTAGATCCCTAAAGGAAACAACAATGTCTTTAGCAGTCACAACAAAAAATTCAAAATGTTTGTCGCATTCTGGTACACATTCTTTTAGTATAGAGTAAGCAGAAGTGGACGACGACGACAGAGTCCTGGTTGTTAAAATTGGAATATTAGTGAAGAAATTTTCAAACTCTGTTGCCACGTCCATGTCTGCCTTAAAATCTACATTGTTGATTTTCAAATGGAAATCACGGTTGCGTACTGTAGTTCTTCCCGTTTCTGAATTAATAATATTCCAAGTTGTTTTAATTTTGTTACCAGATAATTTTATTTTATTTCTTATGTGTATGGCTTTTGCTGAGGAACAGGCTCTTTTAAAAGTTTTAGAATATTTTTTAACAAATTCTTTAAAAGTTTCGTCTTGGTTATATGATTTTTCACTGTACAATTCATATAACCTTTCCCTACTTTTATAAATACCCGGTGTTGCCCAGTCACTAAATTTAACACGGTCACAAGCAGGTAATGTTTTTGAGGTGAAAACTTTCCTGTATTCACAATTGATAAGATTAAATAATAAACTATATGCATTGTCCGGGTTGATGTGATAAGGCAAACTCGGTAGCCTTTCCATTAAATTACTTTTAAATTGTACTAAACGACTTTTGTATACAGGAACAAAACTCACAAACTTCCTTTGAGCTTCAACTACTTTCTGAGGGAAAGTAACTAACTGGCCACAGTGATCTGAGTCCAACTTGTTTATAATTAAACGGCTGGATGGTCTTAAGTTTGTAAAAATATTGTCAATGCAGGTGGCACTAGTGGCAGTAATTCTAGTTGGCTCAAGGAATGTGTGGTACAAGTTATATGACTTCAATAAAGTTAAAAATTTATTTACAGTAGCTGATTTTTCTAGTATATTAATGTTAAAGTCTCCACAGACAACAACCGTTTTATTACTGCTACAAGTCTTCAATAATACTTCCTCCATATATTTTTCAAAAATATCATAGCAAGCACATGGGGGCCTGTACACGCTCATTACAATGAACTGCTCAAGCTCGATGCAAGCTATTTCAATAACTCGCTCAACAGAGAGGCTTACTATGTCCTTACGTTCTTTAAATTTAATATTGTTGCGAACAATGATGAGGGAGCCACCCCGTATCATATTCACTCTGCTGAACGAGCTGGCCACCAGGTGGTTATTGAAGCTGAACATGAACTGGTGGACTTTTAACCAATGTTCAGTTACACATAAAATATCAACAAAACTACAGTTCATGAACAGCTCCAATTCTAATTCTTTACCTATCACACCCTGTATATTTTGATGAACTATTTTTAAATTATTGCTGGTAAGTTCACTTATGTTACAAGAATCTGATGGGTGTGATATTAAAGAATGGCTTGCATTATTGCTAGAGTTTAACTCTATTGTCTCAAAACCCCTTGAATTTGGGTACAAGTCTAACTTGGTATTTGAATTAGTGCTAGAGATTGACTCTATTGTCCCATGTTGTAATTTAAATTACTTGGAACAAATTCCAAGCTCTGCTTATTCAAATAAAGTTTATGACTTGACTGCTCAATAGAGGCAGAATAGTTAGCCAAACACTTGGCTGACTTATAAATACAATATGATAGCGATTTTGCTACCTGTCCTTTATAAAAATTGCAAAGATAGTAGTTATCTTCGGTCGTAAAATATTTTTGACTAATGAGTACATTAGAGTCAATAAATTCAAACATTTTATTATACAATGTCATAGTATTTATTTTCAGATTATGTCTATATCTGATGTTATTTTCGGTCTGTGACAGGCCATTGCCATAAGGAAAGGCAAACAGCACTATTTTATGTACATTTAACATGGCTAAACTATCAAAATACTTCTTTATTTTGGCACTGTTTGCATTTCCCCTTCTCCCAATTAAAATTAAAATAGTAGTAGATGGGCTGTACTCCTTACTTAATACTTCCTCCAGAATACCACTGTAACTGGCATCAGGCATACAACAATTAATTACCTGTTTATCTAAATGATGGTGTAGTACATGACCCATATTTTTACCCATTTCATCACAGTACATGAAAATTTGGTCATTATTATTTACAATTATTTCTGATTTTTGTGTGACGAGGGAAGTACTGACAAGACTGTCAAACTATTCCACAGACTGACTCTCTGATGGTATAGACTCATGAAGGATAGCTGACCGTGAACAGCCTGATGAATCATGATTATAATCTGGTGTTAGATTATTAGTCAAAGAATTAAACATTCTCTCATTCTCGCTACATTGTTCCACCAAGCTGTTCATAGCCAGAATATATTCTCCCATTTCCTTTTGTGAAATTTCATATTTAGCTGTTATTAAGTTTAAGGAATCCCGTAAATGGAGAATCTCCGACTGTGATCGTTGAATTTCAGCCTCATAATTGTTTTGAATTTTATTTACAATGATATTATGATTACTAATTTTTTCTTTAAGTAATTTACAACTTCTCAATGATTTACAGGTTTTAGGATATGAGTTTTTATTATTTTTAATTAATTTTTGTGTCTTTTTTATTATTTTGTTAATTTTAATGTATTTTTTAAACTTATTATTGCTACACTTTATTAGCCTGACCTGAGGGCTTGATGTTACACTATTATCATGAGTAAGGTCAATGGTTTCAATAAGACTGTTTTTATTGCTCAAGATTGGGTTAGCAGAATGCAACGGAGTGACACCTACCAGTTCCTCAAACAGCGCATGAGTCTGTGATGTCCGGAGTCTTTGGCTAGTGCTCTCCATTCTGATGATTGTGTCCTGGGCTTCACTTAGCCTACATTTCAGCTCAGCGTTGTGTTTGATAGTTGTATCAAACACATCGCCACACTGGTCAAAGGTTTCTACCGTATGCTGAAGCTTGTCCAGTTCCTCAGTGATGTGAATTAGTTGATTATGCAGTTCTGCCATCTCACTCTTGAGCTTGGTATTATTATTTAAAATATTGAGTACTTCCCTCTCATTGTCATCCTGTTCCCTTTGCAATTCCTCACACAAATCGGGTTGGCTTTAGTATTCAGCTGCAGGCGGAGAAGGTAACAAAGGGTTCAAATTGGTAGGGTTTAAGTCCCCGATTGTAGTTCTACCACTAATTTTATAAGGAAATGTATTTTTCGAGAATTAATGGAGAAAAATGTTTCTAACCTCAAATCACATAGAAAGCGAAAACGGAACGTAAAAATGGGCGATTGACAATCTATATTTTATACCACGTATTGTCTATGGTGATAATAAACCGATTACAAACGTAAAACGGAACGTAAAAATTAATGTCGTCTGTCATTTTCATTCGTTTGTTTATTCCGTTTCTCTTCGAGTTGCGTGAATGTGTTCCTTGCGTTTTGTGTTTTTCTTGTGGCTTTTTTCGACGACCTTGGCATTTCCCCTGGACTCGAATTGTTTGCCCTTACGATTTACCAAAGCTTGCATACTGGACACCGATTTCTCGCTGTATCGACTGACATTTGCGCGTATCCCGGACATAAGATTTACAAGGAGGATGGAGCCCCAACCATCAATGAGCCGTGTTGCGGGAGAGGTTGAACCCCAACCTGCAACGAGCCATTCTACAGGAGTGTCTGAACCCCTGCCGTCTACCAGCCGTTCAGATTTATGTTGTCCAACAACAAGTAGCAGCTCTTCAGACGAGGACGCACCGCCAGCTAAGCGCCATCTGTACGTGGAGGAAGTGCTCACAATGTGGAATTTAGTAAAAATATACTGCCGATTGGGAACGCGTGAGAAGGCCGTAGCATTTGCGGAAGAAAGGGGCATGCTACCCGTACAAAAGATGTGCAGTCGCCATAGGCAACCTATGACAATACAGTATAGCACAAATAAAACTGTGGGCTCTTTTGTCTGTAATCATGGGCCTTGCAGAAACAAATCAAAAGTAAGCAGAGGAAAAGGAACATGGTTTGATAATATTAAAATAACTACGCCGCAGGTGTTTTATTTAATGTATGCTTTCGCTAACAAATTTAGTTATGAAAGAGTTATAAAAGAAGATTTTTCTGAAGGCGAGCACCGTCTCTCTAGAGCAACAATAAGCGACTGGTATAATTATTGTCGTGAGGCGGTTGTAGCATATCAAAAACATAAACAAGAATTAAACAGGAAGATTGGAGGACCTGGAAAAGTGGTTCAAATAGACGAAAGCAAGTTTGGAAAACGCAAATATAATAAAGGTCGACAAGTGGAAGGGCACTGGATCCTTGGAATGATCGAGGATGGAAGTGACGACCTTCGTCTGGAAGTGTGCCCAGACAATATTCGGTCCGCTGACATTTTGGTGCCCTTAATTAAAAAACATGTTGCTGAGGGCACTACCATACATACTGACTATTGGCGGGCCTATGATTGTCTGGGTGATCACGGATACACACATAAAAAAGTTAATCATAGTGACCCAATAAACCCATTTGTGGCTAGCGATGGCACCCACACACAAAGAATAGAATCTCAGTGGTGTGTCATCAAAAGATTTTTTTGTAAAGATAATTATAATAACAGGATAAATATGAATGATTTGGTATATGAATATTTGTGGAGAATACAAATAGAAAGAAATAAATCTGATCCTTTCGAGGAATTAATTAATGTAATTAATTTTAGTTTTAATAAATGAAAAATTAATTAATGTTATGTTGTTTCTTTTATCAAAACCTATAAATGCTTAAAGCAGCCCTACTGATCCAGAGCAAGCGAAGCGAGCTCGGGACTTGGGACACCCCGACATGGATTGGTTAGGTTCGAAGGGGATGGCGGGGTCTGAAAGACCCCGCCATCCCCCAGGTTACTTTAAACCTTGAACGCAGAAGTAGGAGCCCCGCGAAGCGGGGCTCCGTCGAGTTATTTTGATGGGAAGTAATCAATTTTTTGGGTGTTGCTTACATGAGAGTGGTGTCAGGATACAGAGGGCACCTCCCTCCCTATGCTAAACGATACCAAATTTCTGGAATACGCCTTTTACGTGACTATAACGAGTTTTGAGGTTAGGTTACAAAATTTGGTTTTTCTCAAGAACGGTGCATTTCCTTATCATGGGAGTGGTACCGGGGGGTAGGGGGGTTCCGCCCTTCCCCCTTCACCCCCCTCCCCCCCTCCGCCTGCAGCTGAATACTAAACTTTACCCCTGGTCATTATTCTATCCATCCCTGACAAGAGTTATCGAAAACAGAGAGAACAACAACTACAGGCAAGAGATGTTATGTTAAAAGTTTGTGTAAGGAATGCAAATCTATAATTACGCTAGTCCTTTATATAAATGAATACTTCTAAGTCTAATGCAACAGTTTCAATAGCTATTTCAAAATACTTACAGTAATTTGCGATGACAATGCACTATTTTCCAAAATAATGAACGTTACGATTCAACTTACTTTGACACTTGGTCACTTTTATTAACAGTTTTAACGATTTAATTCACTTAATATCACAATTTAACATTGTATTTACAACGAAATTTAATTATTGGGTATAACAATAGTAATTAAAGCATAAAAAACAAAAGATATAAATTAAAATTAAATTAAAATATTGGGAGAAGTTTTGTTGACGTCTAGTCAACAGTGTTGCCACAGACCAAAAATATATATATATATATATATATATAATAGGCTTGTTGGGATGCATCAACAAAACAATGAAGCTAGACAGACCTAAAATCAGAGCAATTTCCAAAAACATAACGAGGTAAGGCAATCTCTGATAAAAAATGTATACTTTGAATGAAATTAAGCCGTCTTTTAATATAAGGCTCTGGCACTGGATCGTCCCAGTCCAGTTTGGCATTCCATAAATCTTGGAGAAGAATTTTTGCTTTTATTATGCAACAACGCAATTTGGATACGTCTAAAGCAGCTGGCCCGGACAATATCTCATCGAAATTTCTTGTACGGTGTGCAACTTCCGTTGCCCAACCTATCTCGATTTTGTTCAGAAAATCTCTGAATTCTTGTGTTGTCCCCGAACTTTGGAAATCAGCGTTTATAGCGCCTATACATAAAAAAGGAGCCAAAACAGAAATTGTTAATTACAGGCCGATCTCTAAACTCTGTATTATAGCGAAGATTTTCGAAAGGATTATCTATAACCAGGTATATAGTGCTCTCAAAAACTCATTTAGCTCATTCCAACATGGCTTTTTAAAGGGTAGATCTACCGTTATTAACTTAATCCTCCTTAACGATTTTATAACCGAAGCCATGGATAACGGTAAGCAGGTCGATGTCGTTTACACTGATTATAGTAAGGCATTTGATCGAATAGACCATGACATCCTACTATCGAAATTATATGGCATGGGAATACGAGGTGACTTACTCAGATGGTTTTCTTCTTATCTGGAGAACAGGTCCCAAGCAGTAGTATTAAGTAATTATATGTCTGGTTGGGTGCCTGTTCCCAGTGGGGTCCCTCAGGGTTCCTTGCTCGGGCCATTACTCTTCATAATCTACATCAACGACATCGACTCTTGTCTGACTTCATCTAAATTGTTGTGTTTCGCTGATGACATGAAAATCTATGCCACAATATCGTCACAGTTAGACATGATAGCACTTCAGGAGGACTTACGTCATTTGGATGAATACTGTCGAAGAAATAAGCTAGATCTTAACCCTGCTAAATGCTCGGTCTTAACCTACTCTCGAAAGCGCTCACTTATAGCTACATCATATACCCTGGGTGAACAAGTGCTACCTAGATCGAATTCCATCCGAGATCTGGGGGTCTACCACGATCCCAAACTCACTTTCGAGCTTCATGTCGATGCCATAGTCGCTAAAGCATCGAAGTCCCTGGGCTTCATAATGCGGCTATCTAAGTGCTTCACACAGGCCAAAACATTAAAAATTCTATACTGTACTTTTGTGAGAAGCCACTTGGAGTATGCATCGGAGGTTTGGAACCCATGTTATCACAAGTACATTGATCGTATAGAAAACATTCAAAAAAGATTCATCAAGTACTTGTGTTACCATCAAAAAGCGCCTTACCGATCTGGAGATTACCTCAATCTTTGTAAGAAGTATCATATTTTACCTCTGACGAACCGCCGAGAAATTTCTGACTGTGTTTTATTGTTTAAGATCTTTAATAATAATATTAATAGCTCCGTCACTCTATCAAAATTTTATTTTAACGTTCCTGGAAGATCGAAGCGTTGGTACCCTCCGCTACGCGTTCCATTCTCTTCCACGAATTACAGGCAGAATTCGTTTATTGTGCGTGCAAGCAAAAACTTTAATAAATTATGTAAACAGCACGATTTTGATCCCTTTTCGACAAGTGTGTCTACGGCCAGAAGGTGCCTGAGCCTTAATTTTTTTACTTAGTTAAGTTAATTTATTCATAAATACTGTGTAAGTTTAGACTAATGTGAATTCGAAAGATGCAAGCTCCAGTGCCTATGTTAGATTATGTTGTTTCTTAGTTTGATAAGCTTCTGATGTTGTCCTGTTTTCTCTTTTTCTTTTCTTGTGCGAGCAGTACTGAGTTGTTCACACCATCTTTGCCAGCCTGTTTTTTATAAGTGAAGACTTGTAATTGGCTGTCAGTTTTATTTACTATTCTTTTAATATGTTTTATTTAGCTGTAAGTCTTCCATAAATCATAAATAAATAAATAAATAAATAAACAACCTACCAAGCCTAGCGGGTCAAAAAGTTTACAAGTGGTAGAAATAATTGTTCTTTTAGTCACTTTAGGATCAGCCTTTAAATTACTTGGAAAATGTAAATTGTCAGTCCTAGGTGACCATTTTAAACCTAAAACAGTAGCATCTTCGTGAAATTCTAAACAACTTGAGGACTCTGATTTGGCACTAAGAATGTCAGGACAATTGGTACGAAATTTCCGCAATGGAAAGCATGCCGCGTTTAATGTTTGAGTGACGCCTAAATAAATATGCCTAAGTTCATCCTCTGTCGCAGCGCCAGTGTTCAGATCATCAATAAAGAAGTCGTTCTTAATGACATTAGCAATAACTTTATCTTCACACTGACTAGCTAGCTCAGCAAGACACCTAGTGCTCAAAAACGGAGCAGAAGCCGTACCATATGTTAATGTGTTGAGTTGTAGAATTTTAATAGACTGATCAACTTTTGTATCGGCCTGATCCCTCCACAACACCAGCTGTAAGTGACGCTGAGATTCATCAAGAGCCATTTGTCGATACATCTTCTCAACATCTGCTGTTAACACGAACTTACGCACTCGAAACCGTATTAAAATTGAAAATAAGTCGCTTTGTACAACTGGACCTATAGCTTGAATGTCGTTAAGAGACTTGCCTGAACTGGTTTTAGCCGAAGCATCAAATACCACTCTCAACTTAGTGGTTTCATGTTCTTCTCTTATTACACAATGATGAGGTAAGTAGCAACCAAAAGGTGGTGCATCAATTTCTATTAAATGATTCAAATTTGCATATTCATTTATAAAGTTACCATATTGTTGACTTACATCTTTATTTTTAATTAATTTCTTTTCTAAATTTAAAAATCGTCTCTTTGCAATAGAGAATGAGTTGCCAAGTGCCTGCTTAGGATCTTCCTTCAGCGGCATCATGACGGAAAATCGACCGTCTGGTAAGCGACGAGTATTTTTACAAAAATGAGATTCACAAAACTGTTCATCTATGGAATAGTCACTAAATCCTGAAGGAACTTCTTCGAACTCCCAGAATTTTCTAAGTGAGGTATTAATATCTTAAAGTGATGAAGATTCCTTTTTTGTTAAGTTACAATGTAAATTTAAATTACATAAAGTTGAATCTCCAGTAGGGCCAGCCACCAGCCAACCAAACCTACTATCTTGCAAGATCGGCCTATTCGGACCTAAACTTATTTTATTGTTGCCTATAATGCTAAAAAACTGATCCGCACCAAGCAACATATCAATCTCAGAAGGTACATAAAACAATGGATCAGCCAGAGTAATATTATCTGGCATCCCTAAACCTTCAACATCTATTTGAACATTAGGTAAGTAGCTTGTGATTTTTGGTAATATTAGACAATTGACCTGCAAATCAAACAAGTCAACTCTAGACTTTATCATAACACTACATTGTTCTGTTATTTTACAATTTATATTGTTAATACCTGACACATTCAAAGTATTCAACCGTTTTGCTTGTATCCCTAGTTTCTGTCTAAGATTTTCAGTAATGAAGGATGACTGACTTCCAGTATCCAATAATGCAGGAGCAAGGCAAGTGCTACTTGTTTGTGTATTCACAACTTCAATTTGTGCAGTACATAAGAGAACTTGTCCTGAGGATACAGCTGATAATGAAACTGGATTGTTACTACTGTCAGATGACTCTTGTGAGTCAGAAAGATTTTCTGTGCTTAACACACTGGTATTATTAGTATTTTTATGCAGCATTGTGTTGTGTTTTCCCTTACACATACGACACATGCCTTTAAAACTACAGTTAGTGTTATTGTGACCTGTTCTAAGGCAGTTTGAGCACAACTTATGTTTTGACACTTCTGATAATTTATCATTAATCTTCATTGACTTAAATTTATGACAACGATACAAATAATGCTTCTTATTGCAAACTGGACATGAATCATTGTTGGAATTATCAGCAACAGTTGCAAAAGATTTAACTGATTTATGATTAGAAGTACTCTCTTTACTACTATCTTTGTGATCAGAATTGCCACGACTATAATTAGTTGTTTCTAAAACATTAGCCCTATTTTCAACCGACTTCAAAAAGGAGGAGGTTCTCAATTCGACGCGTATGTTTTTTTTTTTTTTTTTTTTTGTATATTTGTTCTACGATTACTCCGCCAATTATGAATCGATTTGGATGATTTTTTTTTGTTTGAAAGAGTATTGTCCGGAATAGGTCCCATAGGAATATTGTCATGATCTGATGATGAACTTTGGAGATATGGAATGGAACTCCTTATAAAATGACAGCAGAACCGCCGTAACAAGAAATATTGCTTTGTCTATACGTGTAGTCGATGACTGACTGAAGGAAGTGGGGAGGGGGTACGTCAACCCCCCTCCTACCACTTTCCAAAATTAAATATATCGTGTGAGGTATTGTTTGAAAGGGCTTTATGTAAGGATTTCAAACATTAACACACAAACACTAAAAAGTGAAAAATAAAAAGCTTTTTTACAAAAAAAGATGACCGCCTTCAAAAACTACAAAATAAAAAATAACTTTAGCTTGGAAGTCGGTGGCAATACCTACATAGCAAGAAACAAAACCAAAGCCGCCGAATTCCAAGCTAAAGTTATTTTTTATTTTGTAGTTTTTGAAGGCGGTCATCTTTTTTTCTATAAACTCTTTGAATTCCTTAAGGGAAGGTAAATGTGAAAGGCGACCCTTGTGCTCTTCCCATTTACTACTAGTTTTGGGATCTAATTTTGAAGCTACTAAAAATATTACTAATGGGTCCCAGCCTTCCGTAGAAATATCTAACGTATTCAATGCATTAAGGTTTTTATGAACTTGGTCGCTTGGATATCTTAAAGCCTTAAAGGATTCCTTTTGAATAGGATTGATAGAAACCATTGCTCGTAAATGATTATTTATAAGAATGTTTTTATTATTGTAGCGGTCACATAAGGCCTGCCAGGCATACTCATAGTTCCTAGCAGTAAACTCTATGGATCTTATTACTACACTAGCACTGCCCGATAAACAGTTTCTTAAGTAATGAAATTTATTTATTGGTGCAATAGACTCATTACTATTAATAAGTGAGTCAAAGGTGTCTCTAAACTCAAGCCACTTGATGTAATTTCCATCAAACGTGGGCAAGTTTATGCTTGGTAACTTAATTGAGTTTAAATTATTATTACAACTAGACTTCACAGAGCCATTGTCACTCTTATTGTGAGTTGTCACCGAGTCTATAAGTTCCTGGGCAATAGCTATCTGAGAGTAGAATTCACTCTCCGTGCTATCCCGTTCCAACAATTGTTCAGAATAATTAGAAGAAAGTTCTTCTATTTCTATTTGCACTGTATCAAACACTGACATTAATTCTTGAATTTTAGTTAACCTTAAACTAATTTCTCTAATTTCTAAGCTAGAAGGCGTTTTATTATCCTTAAATTTTTGTAAGTAATTTTTAAATATGGTCAACCGACCACGTATACCACCGCGTTTGCGAATCAGTGACTTTAACACGTCAGCCTTATTTGACTGTCACCACTGCGAGGATCGCCCCGAGGACACGGTGGAGCATACCGTGGCGGTGTGCCCCGCTTGGGCGGAGCACCGCGACGTCCTCGTGGCGGCCATCGGCGGCGGCGAACTCTCGCGTTCGGCCCTGGTGCAAGCCATGGTCTGGAGCGAGAGGGAATGGGATGCAGTCGCCTCCTTCTGCGAAGCAGTAATGCTAGCGAAGGAGGAGGCGGGCCGCGTGAGGGAAAGAACCACCTCACGCCCCAGCCGCCGCGGGAGACGCTCCGGGCGTCGGGAGCCGCGAGACGACTCCCGGCCATCGTAGACGCGGGTCTGTGGGCGGTGAGCAACGGGTAGCTCACCGTCCGTTCGTTGAATAACGACAGACCGTGTCGACGGCGCGTTCGTGTTCCACGCGCGCCTCAAAGAGATGTCAGCAAACAATTGGAGGGGCCACTAAGGGCCGATGCCTGCCGGGGCTGCGGGTTGTTCGAAAGAGATACCGCGCCCCCGGAACGCAAAGGGCTCAAGAAGGAACATGGATGGGTTTTAGTCAGTAAAAGTCTGACACTCCCTCCCGCCCCGCCCAGGGCGGGGGAAGTCATTTGATGATTTCCCATCGGTAAAAAAAAAAAAAGCCTTATTTGACTGTTCCATATTTGATTCACTATCCGTCATTTTAAACAATTGAAATGGTGATTAAATTAAACAGGTATCAAACCAACAATGAGTAAGGTAAGATTATTATTAATAAATTGTGCAATCCCATCGGTATACAATCCAGCCGTCAACAGCACAAACCACCCAGCAGCCGTCGAACTCGCGAACAGCACGAGCAGCGCCCTCAGGACACAGCTTCGCACCGCCACCGAACCCGCCAGCCGCACTGAACTCCGCAGGCGCGTAGGCACGAGCGGGATGGAAGCTGAAATAGTCGGCAATGGAAGTGTATAGCAACCGCGTGGCACAAATTGCGGTGAGGTTAGCAAGCAGCCAAGATGGCTGTTCTAGAATGATCTCGGTACCTCTTTAATAAGTAGGAATTTCGAGTAAAATAAAACCTGCTCACGCTGAAGACGCGAACATAGGTCTATAGGACACCCATATATGGGCTTTGGCCCTAGTATAATGTGCACGTAAGCAAATCAGGCACACGTGCAGAGACAGGCAGTTAGTGCGTGCACCAAAATAGAAAGAACCCCGTGCAAATAGGTAAAGCGGCAATAAGTAGGTACGCGTAATAGCTGGATACCTCTCCCCACAGTTTTAAGCAACAGGGCACCCACACCCAGCAAACAGAAGTCAGACTGAGCTGTCCGTTATTAAATGAAACCACCGTTACACTTGGATGCTAGTTTATTACTGACGTAAGGACACAATGTCACAGTGCAGGCACGCACACATATGTACATACACCTCACTCCTCCGACACTATTTTCTAAATAAGCAACACAAACATTAAGTACCTACTTACTAAAACAACATTAAAAGTGGTACAATATTTAGGTTTGTGAACTATAAGTACATAACTAACACAGATACTAGATAATATTCTATTACATAATATAAGTACCTACGATAAAACATATCGCAACTGACTCTGTGTGCCTTTACCCTTATATATAATAAACAATTTAAACTTTATAATTAATCTTTCGTCTACATGAACGGGTCGGTCTTGTAGGCTGTGGTTCAAGAGAAAGATCGTCACGATCATCGGTTTCTTCCTTATTAGTCTCACACATTTCAGTATGATCGTGACTATCGTCTTCACCTTGAGCCTCAGCCCATTCGTCCTCCTCCTCAACATTATTTCCCTCCAATTGTACTATATGCGATTCATCATCCGAGACTATTGCTCGACACGGCTGCGCCCCCGCCGTCGTTGGAGTAAACAAACGATGCGGCGCGGGCGCTGACTGAGTAGGGCTACACATGACATTAGCACGTGCACCGTCTATCTCGCTTTTAGTTACGGTACCACCTGTATATTTTCTTATCTGATCGGCATGTCTCGTACAATTAACATTATAATCATTTGCATATATCTCGTACATTCGGTTTCCTACTATTTTTATGATTTTTCCTAAGGTCCAGGTTTCTTTTCTTGATATGTACCATTTTAACCACACTTTGTCACCTACTTTTATTTTTTTGTTTGGTTTTATATTGGTATAACTTGTTTTAGTTTCGTTTCTATCTTGTAGTAAAAGGTCTAGTCTTGATTTTATATTTCGGCCAAACATAAGCTTAGCTGGGCATTCACCCGTTGCACAGTGTGGTGTGTTTCTATAGTGAAATAGAAACCTTAATAGCTTTTCGTTAATCACATTTTGCTGACTGTTATCGTTCATTATACATTTCAACATTTTCTTACAGGTTTTTACCGAATTTTCGGCCTGCCCGTTACTGGAGGGGTGATAGATAGGAGATGTTATATATCGAATACCGTTCATTTGGCAGAAATTATTAAATTCATTTGATTTAATTTTAACGTCGTTATCCGATACTATGACGCTTGGTATACCGAACCTAGAAAACAATTCCTTTAATTTTACTATTAGTGCCCGGCTTGAAATACCGCAACCCATATGCAAACACTCCAACCATTTGCTAAAAGAGTCCACGACGATTAAATATACCCGTTGGTTTATTGTCATGTAGTCAATATGCAGCCGTTGCCATGGTGCCGAGTCGCGGGGCCAGGGCGCGGGGGGCGCTCGCGGCGGTGCGGCGCGTGTGCCGGCGCAGGCAGGGCACGCCCCCACCCATTCCTCTATGTCCTTATCAATGGACGGCCACCAAAATCTACTACGGGCTGCACTCTTCGTTTTTACTACCCCGAAATGACCCGAATGTAGTTCTTTTAATAACCTGTTTCGGTACACCGCGGGTATCACTACTCTGTGACCTCTAAAAATGCAACCATTTTCAATTTCTAAATCGGTTTTGCAGTTGAAATAGGGAAGAACAAGTTTACAATTAATTTTACGCGGCCAGCCCTTTTGCATGTTTTTAATTACTGTTTGTAGAATAACGTCCTTACGCGTTTCTGTTTGAATGTCACTGAAAGTAAGCGGTGCGACGTTTGCATCTAAGAAGTTAAGAAAAGATAAGTCAGCTTTTTGTTCCGTTGTACAAACCGGTTCCGGTAATGGTGCGCGGGATAAATAATCTGCCGCGACATTGTTTTCACTTTTTATGTACTAAACGTTATAATTATATGCAGATAATATTATCGCATAACGTTGTAATCTCGAAGCTGCCATGACTGAAATACCCGTTTTCTTCCCGAAGATCGAAAGTAAGGGACGATGATCAGTCTTAAGTACGAACGGTTCCTGACGTCCATATAAATATTGGTGAAAGTATTTCACTGCAAATATAATAGCCGTCGCCTCCTTATGAATCTGACTGTAATTTCGTTCACTTACGGACAATGACCTTGAAGCGAAAGCTAGCGGTCGCTCGGTATGCGCGTGCACGCTGTCGCGCTGCGCTAGTACTGCTCCTAGCCCGGCTGGCCCTGCATCCACCGTCAACACTAACTGCGCTGCGGGATCGAAATGAGCCAGCACCCTGTCTGATGACAACTCGGCCTTTACGCTATTAAAAGCACGTTCGTGACGATCGCTCCACTCCCACTGCACTCCTTTACGCAATAATTCGTGCAGTGGGTGTAGCTTAGCAGATGCATTCGGAATAAAATTACGATAGTAATTAATTAACCCTATAAAACGCTTCACTTCTGTGACATTCGTCGGCCGCGGTGCGTTTGTAATTGCTTCCGTTTTTTTAGGACATGCTTGTAATCCGTGTTTATTTACAGAAGCGTAGCGTACCTTGGCGGGGCCCCGTATAAAAATTTGTTTGGGGGCCCTTAGAAAGAGTAAATATTTCTCAAAAAAGAAAAAATGTTTCCATAAAATTAAAAGAAATATTTATTCATCATAATTATCTATCTGTCATATTTTTAAAAACAATTCAAATTAAATATTAACTCTCCTTGCCTTTTTTCGGCAAACAGATTAATTAAATCATTCATAGCTGATGATGACTTTAGTTTTTCTTAAGTTTCTGCCTCTTTGGACAATAGTGACAGGTCTGACAGGCGTTCCTGTCCCATAGAAGTTCTTAAATCATTTTTTATCAGTTTTAATTTCGAGAAACTTCTTTGGGAAGTTTTTATTCATTTTTGCTTACGCACTTTGGGGGCCCCCGTAGGCCAGGGGCCCCGTATAATTGATACGGCAGATACGGCGGTAGCTACGCCCCTGTTTATTTATAATGTAGCCTAGATAAGTGACACTATCTTGAAAGAAACAACACTTTTCTTCTTGTAATTTTAAACCGGCGTCTTTCAATCTACTTAATACTTCGTTAAGTCTGTTAAAATGAAGTTGTCTAGTCGGTGCAGTTACACATACGTCATCCAGCCATATGCTAACACCTTCTATACCTATTAATAAAGACTCCATCGCTCTTTGAAAAATCGCAGGCGCGTTTGCCAAACCATATACGAGTCGTGTGTATTTGAAAAACCCCTTACTAGTACTAATCGCAGTAAGTTCTTGCGACGCGTCATCTAGAACAAATTGGTTGTATGCATTGCTAAGGTCTAATTTGCTGTAACGCTCCCCTCCACCTAGCTTGGCAAAAACTTCCTCTATCCTAGGCATTGGATATTTATCTATCTCTAAATCTTTATTTAATGTGACTGAAAAATCACCGGCTATCTTGACCTTCCCGTTTTCCTTTAGTACTGGGACAATAGGGGTTCCGTATTTAGGAAATTGAATCGGTTGTAATATCCCTAACCCTACCAGCCTATCTATTTCCTCTTCCACCTTCTTCTTCAAGGCAAAGGGCACAGTACGGGGCTTAAATATTTTCGGTGTAGTTCCATTTTTTAAAACAAGTTTGACTTCAAATTTGTTGAATCTACCTAGTTCACCAGTAAACAAGTCGGAGTATTTACATAACAGTTGCTGCATTTCTTTTGTATCGTACTTAGACATAGACATAGACATGGTTTGTATGTTATTTATATTTGTTGTAAAATATAACTTAAACTTTGACATAAAATCACGTCCCAGTAGCGGGGGGCCTCCGTTCGGTAGAACAAATATTTTTATTTCGTGCGTATTATTTAAGTATGTTATTCTACCCTTAAAATATCCTAATGGCGAGATCTTATGACCATTATAAAGACACATTTTTAAGCTACATTTGACTAAAATGCGATCGGGAAATAATTTATTGTAAAGCATTTCTGAAATAACACTAGCTCCCGACCCTGAATCTAATTCCATATCTAATATTACATCGTTAAGCAACACATTTATAATTATAGGCGAGTTACTAACATACCTTAGATTAAATAACTCACATTCCTCGCAGTCACTTTGCTCCGAAATGTTTTCCACTGTATTCAAACAATGTAAACGCGATTCCACTTTTTTTGAACTACACACTTTCTTTAGATGGCCTTTCACACCACACACTTGGCACCGATAGTTTTTAAAACGACACTTTTCGGCATCGTGGTTTCTGAGACCGCACACCGTGCACCGTCGATTTTCCCCTGAACTGTCGTTCGAGCTGCGAGCAGCTGCGGCAGCATCGCGCTGCGGGCGCTGCCCGCTCATCCGGTACACAGGTTCCTCCTTGATCTGCGTGGCCCTGACGATTGATGCAGCTGTGTCAGCTACTGCTGCGGTCCCGGCCCGAGCCAAGCGCGCATACGCAGCCTGTTGAGCTACCTCCAACGCCCTCGTAAAAGTGAGTTTTATGGCATCTTCTTCAAAGAGCCGGTCACGTTCCCGACACGGTGCGAGCCCGAGTATAAAACGGTCACGCATTAGCATATTCAATGCCTCACCAAACTCACAATGGACCGCTAGACCCCTTACACGGGCCGCCCATTCTTCAACGCTTTCGCCATCAGATCTCCTCGCCTCGTAAAACTTCTCTCGGTCAGCAAAAGTGCAACGTTTCGGTGTGAAATGCTTGTCTAATTTTTCCACTAGATCTTCGAACTTAACTTCCTCGAGTACTTCAGGGTGAAGCAAGTTCCGTGCAAGGCGGTAGCTACCGTCCGAAAAGTGAGTCAGTAACAACGCACTCTTATTTTCGGGTTTAACACTGTTTAGCTTGATGTACTGTAGTAGCCGACCTTTAAATATTGGCCATTCTTGGACATCGTGATCGAAACTGGTGAGATTTCCAATAATATTCGTCATTTCGAACAAACTTTTTTTTTTGTTTTTTTTTAATGTGGGTACCTCGTCGCCAGTGAGCTGTCCGTTATTAAATGAAACCACCGTTACACTTGGATGCTAGTTTATTACGGACGTAAGGACACAATGTCACAGTGCAGGCACGCACACATATGTACATACACCTCACAGACACACAAATTGGGAATTGGAATTTAGTGGTATTAGGAACGGGCTTACTTCCTTTATGATCGTGTTGAAGTCACCGATGCGACGAGGCGGAGTTCACCAGGTTCACCACGTGGACCACGTTCCCAGGCACGTAGGTAGGTATCTTCGCACGTCGACGCGATGTCTTGAGCGCAGCGAGATTTTCCCCACGTGGCAGCTATGCAGTGCTTCAGTCACGAGTCACGACGTCGCAATTAATATTCACCGAAGTCGTCGCTAGCCCAGTTCACGAAGCAGCTCGCAGGCAATGTAGAACACGTGTTCTTGATAGGGCGGCGAGGGCAGCGTATTTCGGGGAACGGCTTCTTCGATGGTTGTTCGATATTATAACTGTTCACGGTCGCCATTTGTTACGGACGAAGTGAAAGATACTGACTTGTTGTAAAGTTTAATTTAAAATATAAAATGGCGCACACGCTTGTACAATATTAATATAAAAAATGACGCGTTAGTACCGCCGGCCGTCTTGATGCTGTCTGTCGGCGGCCGGCGCGGGCGCTTTCGCCCCTCCCTCGCACCGCACCCCCGCACTATGGTTTGTAAACTGTAATGCCCGGTTTACATGCGGTGCGTGAACATCCTGCTTTGTCAATTTTTGATCTTTTGAAACACTGGGTGGCCGAAGAAGAATATTCTTTCAGTTTCGTTCAGGTTTCTACTCAGTAAAGCATCAACATGTTTAAATCCTCTGTCTGCCAATACAGTACAATTTGGTGGCAGCACATCCAGAAAGACACTGTTTTCTACTATATTAGCATCAGATATACGACCCCCAAAACCAACAGATACAAAGTTGACAAAACCATCAGGTGTTATAGATATTATGTATTTTAAAGTATTCGCATTTTTATACTGAGACCATGTTAGAGACTGGTAAATAGGATTTGACGGCTTTTCAATTTCTATCTCGAAATAGTCAATAATGCAAAACACATTCGAATATTCCTTATTGGTTTTAAAGGAGGCTGGCAAGTTTCTTTTGACATCATATACACAAGGAGAAAAAATTAATAGTTTGAAGAATTTAGACAAAATACACAAAGTCTTAAAAAATATTCTCCATAATGTGGTTAATGACACCTCAAACATATCTGAGATTTGGTAGAAGGGGGTATTATTTTTAATTTTATACAACGTTATTATTATATTAAAGGATTTCACATCCAGATTACTTTCTAAATAGTTAATCAACCAATAATAATTCTTTGGTAAGCCTATGTAATTATGTGGGTTTTTTAATAAGGTCAAGCATAAAGCTTCTGCCCTGTATTATAGTTTTAATGTGGATTTCCGGTGAGACTTCTGACATTTCAGCAGAGGTAGAACTTCCTTGTGTTGAAGGTAACACCACTTCTTCAATCTCATCATCTTCAAACAAAGGTTTTGATGTCTTCTTCTTGTAAATGGCACAATAAGTAGTTCGATCAGATGTTTTTGGCTTCACTTGTACTCCTTTGCTGGCTTTTGTAATGAATGGATTTTTAGAAAGTGTGTCCATATTAATTTGCATAAATGATGAAGAAGTTGTTGAAGATGTGCTGGGTTTAGGTTCAATAATTTCTTGATGATCAGTTGAAAGTGGTATTCTGACAAGAGACTGTGGTAGCCGAGACTTCAACCTTGGCCGCACTTTCATTGTTATCCAATACTGGTAGTTCTCCACATCTTCCTCCAACTAAAAGTTAAATTATATATTATTATATACATGCTCCAAAAATAACCTTGATCATAAGTTAAAATCATTATGTTATCAAAATATACATTATCCATAGTTTGCAAAATTCCCAGTGAAAAATGATAAATGATTAGCACTAGCGGGGTTTATGAACTTATTTATTAGGACAAACTAGTAACGGAATAAAATTTTAAACAAGATAAACACCACGTGTTCGGAGCATTGTGTTGTGGTTTATAAAATACATTGTAATTTAGGTACTTACATTTAGGTGATCTTCGCATACATATATAACGCGTTTAGGACATGATATAAGAGGTACGTTGGGGTAATACCGGATGGATTTTCGAATAGTTGCAAGGATGTTGCAAAAACTTTTTTTTCTCAATTTTGGTAAACACCACATTCTTGAGAAATGGTGGAAATTGATAATGATTAATCGGACTGTCATTTTTATATTATTTTATTTATTAACACACAATAGTTTTTGTTTGGGAAGCCTGTAAAATCAGGAAAAAAAAATTCTGAGTATAATGACGATCTGGCCGTCATGGGGTAAGTTCGGACGACAATTTAATACTATTTCTATTGCTAGGAGCACAAGATATAAGACAAGAATGTATGCGATCTTCCCTCTTCTTTTAAATGACATTAACAAAATCTTCATAATACTACAAACAAAGATGTTCCAAATGATTCCCTTTTTTATTTGGTTTAAACTGTCCGATCTTACCCCACATACCAAATTTAGGAGATAATAAGGTTCTCAAAGTTTGTTTTATCCACAAGCATACTACCAAATAAATTTAGCGTGTGATAAAGCGTCTTATGAAATCGGAATACCTACTGTACGTTTTGTAGAGGGTTGAAGTAGCGAAAAAGCAGTAGAAAAAAAATATAGTGTAATAATAATAAAGTAGGGATAGAAAAGTCACAAACACGGAATGACATAATTTAAAAATTTAACAAATGTCACAGACAGTTCAGTATAATTAGGATAAGAATCCTAATTAAACTGTCTACGACAACGGTATGGAATAATAAAAATATAATTATAATTTTATTATTCATCAACATTTATTAAACAATTATACAAATATAATTATATTATTCATCAAAATTTTACCACCTTAAAGTATAAAAATCAAAACATGGAATGAAATAATATTAATACAAATTATATCAAAGAATTGACCGCTATCATGGTCGTTGTTCGAGCGCGGGCGCCGCCGGCCATTCGGCAATCTTTGGCTGCTGTTGTGAGACTTCGGAACGCGGCGGGCGACCGCGGCGATGTGCGGAATGCGGGTCATGGAACTAAATAATAAAAGTTTGACAATCACTACCAATTTTGAAACGGGTTAAGTCCGGATATTTTTGTCCGATCTTCACTCGGGAGGGGTAACACCGGATTTCAGCCTATAGAGATAGTAGACATTTATGGATTAGTTTTATCGGGTTATCACTACTTAAAACTTAGTATTTGGGCAAAATAATACCAAAATAAGCAATACTTTTGCTAATATATGCAAATACAAATGAAGGTGAAAAACCGGACGGACGTATATTTTACAAAACTTACCTTGTTTCCTTTAACGGCGCGTAGTACACGTCCAAGTTGCCGGAGGGACTGGCGGTCACTGCGGGGCGGGGCGGAACAAAATGACGTAGTACGCAATGTGACTATCATTAAAAAATGTAGCCAAATAAATGAAATATTAGATTCCTACGTTCCTACCCTAGCGCCGATCTCTTACCCCAACGCACCTTACCCACAGCATTACACCACTCTTGTTTAGCTGAGCTAGGCACCGCAAAAAATACTTTTTGAGTATCTCTAGAATTGTTTTTGCAAGGTGGTACAAAACAATATTTTGGTTCCTTCATTGGCGTATATGTTTAATGGGTTCCATTTTATTGGCGAAATATCAATCAAAGTTTATAATATTAACAGCAAGCAGCGTGTTGAGTTATTTAAAGAATATTGTTTGTTTATAGATGTACTACATAAATGACATTGACATGACTTGTTTGACAATGACATTATGTTTTCATCATAAACATTGAAAGGCATAGGCAAAAGTAACTAGCTCATTCCACCGTTCATGTGACGTCATAACAGGTTTTTGATTTTGTTTTTTTTTTCTTAAAAATTAAGAAATCAAAAAATATAAAAAATATGTATTTGAACTCAGGATACGAAAATCAAGAAATGGTATTTTTGTTTCACGGTCGTGTCTGTTTTGAAATATTGTCAATTGTTTAGTTTGTGTAATTAGGTTAGGTAGGTGTAGGTTATGTCGTACACAAACGTACAGTGGACCGAAATGGTTCGGGTTTACGCCGAGTCGGGTGATAACCTAACCGAGGCTCGAAGAATGTACGCAGAGTTATTCCCTGGACAACCTGTGCTAAACCGAGAAACGATGTTACGGCTACTCAAAGGTTACGTACACTAAAGCATCAATAATGCATAAGCACGAGATGGTCGACTTTCGTCTGAACTTAACGAGCGCGTCAGTCAGTGCGTGTGCAAGTGATGTATCAACATTCTACAGATAACACACACTAATGAACTGTCGTCGCAGTTAGCGAAATAGCATGATATTTCTGTTGCATTAAAATACGCGTCATAGTCACTGGCGCTGTGTTTACCAATTCATTGCTAAAACTCGCTTATTAAATTACTATGTTGTGCCTGTAGCTAGGTTTGGGCTTAGCGACGGGTTCACAAACAATGAGATCTGAGTTCAAATCTAGATTACTGTGTGTGGCTGTTTTTTGTTTTTGAAACAATAATAATATAACGTTAAATCTTGTTATTTATTTATTAAAGTTTAAATTTTATATATAACTTTATCAAAGGCGGACTTAATGCCTTAGGCATTAATATAAGAAGCAAATATTAGTTATTGTATTATTATATTATACTTATGTGATTTTTAATTGATCGATGTTGGAAGGTGGAAATAAAAAAATCGTGCTAAATGATAACAAAAATGTTTATTCGATTTACTTATTATTTATAAAATTCACAAACTTACGAGAATTATGACGTTACATTTCTACGTTAATAAAAAAAGTTCTTTTTAAAATATTTATTGTTGTATACCCACTTAGTAAATTCATAATAACATAACAAGGAAAGGATATTCTAATAACATAAATATAATACAGCTTTATTATTTATAGGTATCGGGGTATTAAAACTAAGTAATATAATTATGATTTAGACTTTATGAATATGTTTTTTTTATGTAACGTCACAAGAAATGTATTGAGGTATAGCTTAAGTGTTCGTTTTCGTGACGAAAAGAAGATTGAAACTAAACCTCAGTTTAAGATCATTAATTATCTACAGATATGTTAATTATTCATAAATATATTTAGTTATACCGTCAATTTTTTAAATCAAAACATGTAACCAGTACTAGTATTTTGTATAACCCCCATTATTTTCAATGCAGTCACTTAGACGTTTGCGCATTGACCCTACCATATTTGCACAGATTTCCGTTCCCCTTAAATTTTCCCACACCTCCATGCAATGTGTTTTTAGTTGTTCTATACACCTCTCATCTCGTGACTCCCACCTTTGCACCATCAAACCCCATAGATTTTCTATGGGGTTGAGGTCGGGTGATCGCGCTGGCCATGGAATCACTGTTACCTCCGGGTGATTGTGAAACCACTCGCGCACAGTGCTCGCTCGGTGAATAGGACAATTGTCCTGCACAAATGTAATTTGTGACAACTCGTCAGCGGGGTAAACATTGCGCACAGTAGGTAGCATTACACCGTCTAATACTTCTACATAAGTAGAACTGTTGGCGCGTGGAGGAATAAAAGCCAGTTCTCCTGGCCCTGCGGCACTCATCCATCCCCACATATTAATTGTGATTCGACCTGACTCAGTATTAGGTATCACGTTCTTATCACACCAGCGAGTATTATCTTTGCGCCATAAATGAAGCCTACCCCTTTGACTCGATTTGAAAGTCTTTTCATCAGAAAATATTGTAGTACTCCAGTTAAAATCTAAATAGTCCCGTGCGAAACGTAACCGTTCTTGTTTATGCCTTTCTGACAAGAAGGGCTTTTTGGCTGGCCTTCTGTGATGCAAGCCTTCAGCATGGAGGGCACGGCGAACAGTTTGTAAGGACGTGTCGAATAGTTCGGCAAAGTGCCTCGTTGGTGTGAAACCATTTAATTCATATTCGCCCACCATACGTCGTCGCTGCGCCTCGCTGATAAGCGACGGCCTTCCACTTCGCTGTCGACTGACTAGGCTACCCTCTTCCTGGTATCTCCTGATCCAGAGACTAACAGTATTTCTCTAAAACAAAAGAAAAGTTATATTATGCAGGTATAACAAAATACTGTGATTTCATTTTTATGTAACATAGTAGGTAATATTTATTTAATAAAACAATATAATACCTATTCAAAGTCTACATTTATAATGCAATAATAAATACTAATTAAAAACTATTTATCTTTCCAGCCTTATGATGGATTGCAAAAACAATAAAAATTAATTATTTATAATTATGTCACCAAAAAATAATAAGTATAAATTTCAAACAAAAGTTTAAGTTACAATATTATAATAACACAATAACATAATACTCACATTCAGTCCGATTTCATTAGATATTTGCGTTCTATTAAGACCACTTTTATGCAACGCAATAATAGTCGCCCTCGTCTCAATGTTAATATTTGCTTGCATTTTTTTTGTGAATAATTACCGCTATCTAATAAACCACACGTCACTAACCAACAACTACAACCAAACGACAACGTTTATTTCAATCGAGTATTCATAAAACTCATTATTGCATTACTTATTTCTATCTACCTCATAGAAATCTAAATTATTTGTTTAATTTTCTATGATCTACCTTTTTAACTTTACAAAATGTGTGAACGAAGCGAACAAGATAAAGAATATTATACTTCTGTCTCATTTCTTCCAATCAAGTAAAAACTTGCAAAAAGTCATTGCCTGGATGAGATTCGAACTCAGGACTTTCTGGTTCGCGCACCTATCTGCAGGCGTTTAGCCGATAGGCCAACATGACTTATGATTCTATGTTAAAATTATGAACTACAATCATTTGTCGACGGCAATGATGACACATGTGACTGTTCTCGAAAATAGAAGGTCGTAAGTGAAACTTAACTTCAAGCGAATGCTTTGTGAGAGTGCTTAACGACTTATGATGCCCACCGTACCTATGGCCATTTCACCGTGCTGGCCCATGCTCATCTGGGGCATTTTCACTTTTTAGTGTACCCTGATAAAAATACGAGTATTTTTTTAAAGTTGTGTTTTTAATATTTTTGAAGGTCCTAAACTGTAAGTATTATATAGTCTGACGGACTGAAAATTGTATATTATTTCAAATAAATAGCCTGTTTTCCTAATTAAAAACGTGAATTAAATGGACATTGTAGTGAAACAGTGGTCAGTTTGGTAACGACAAATAAGTCGTCCTGTTTTAATGTTTTAAGTATTATGACTTAATTTTTATTTTCTATTGCTACTGAATTTTACAATACACCGAAAAAAACACATATTAACCTTGTATTGAAATCTTATCTTTCTAAAATTAAGTTTTAACTTCGGTTTTGTGACAAGTGATGCTATGAAGATCGATATTTTTATTATATTTCTTTGTTAAAGTGGTTAGTTTTTGATAATATTTTTTAGTGTTCAATATTGTAACTGGCTAAAACAATATTCAAACATTTATTTAGTAAAACAACAAAACAAAAATTATAAAAAAATATTTTGTCCACATGCAAATAGGGACAATCGCCAAACTGACACATCGAAAAATCTTAAGCTGAGGTTACATGTTACAAAATAAAACATACCATTGTTAATCAAAAGTCTTTACTGTTATAATCTGTTATATATATATAACTGTTATAACTAATATTATAATATATATATTATTAACAGCCAAGGAACATAATTTGACTATTTATCATTTAAATGCTAAAGGAACCTCCCTGAACACATTTTTACTAAATATATCTGCAAAAGTACAAAAGATTTTCTTATCACCTTTAAAAGGAATTTAATCAGTCTGAAAGTTAAGTATTTTTTATACCACTGTAGTATAATTTATATAGTTAGTAACCTAGCTAACTGTTCTACTTCTTAAGAAAACTAATCTTTGCACTTTTAATCTAATCAGTCTCACAGTAGAACTTACTGTATTCTTATAATTACAAGTCTCAATCATTATTAATCAACCTAGGAATGTTATATCAAAAATATATACCCATTCATAATACTTTGTATCTTATTAATAATATATAAACAACTTCAAAAACATGTTCTCAAAACTTAATAAAAATTAACCATATAAATTGCAAACATCACATTCATCTGGAGTAAAATGGTCGTAAACTAAATAACTACAAAATGAACACCAGAAGTATGAACATTGCAACAAATTCCAAATATCCATTTTAGTCATAATCAAAGTGAAATGTTGTAGTCTTGATGAATTGTTTATCTCTCGATGACATCCAAAACATTTTTCAACTATAACAAAATGAGTCATGGGCCAGGGCCAGTTAGCGTCATCGATATAAAACTGCACCAAATCTTGCATTGTGAGTACCTTATCCACGTCATGAAGGATCACCATTGCGATATACCTATTTGTATCGGATGTACTTAAGTGGAACGGGTCAATCAATCTGAAACAAAAATTTAAAAAAATGTATAGAAAAAAAATACTTTGATTAAATGAATCATGGAATTCTAAAAAAATATAGTACCTTCCACTTCAAACACGATTCGCAAACATAATTAAGGCAGGTAGGTTCTTCCATACATTCATAACAAAACCAGTTTTTGCAACAAATACATTTTCCTTTTTGGTTAAGAACAGAAGAAAAACATTTATGACATTTAAGAAAATTATTTTTTGATACAATTATGGGTTTTTTACCGACTGCTTTGCCTTGGTCTTTTATTGTACCTATTTTCTCAGATAACTGGTTTATTGCTAAAGAAGAAGTAGGTATTTCAGTCTCTTTAATTATCATTCGTATGTTTTTAGCAAATCTTTTAGTTCCGGTTAACAGTTTATCAGGTTGTCTCTTAACTTGTGGTGTTTTAATAAAAATTACATTTTTGGGATCAACAAAGCAGTGACTTCCATCTGGAGGACGTTTTTTGCTAGATACTTCTTTTCCTTTTAGTAAATTTATCAAAGACATATTTTTATCATTGGAAATCTGGGATGGAGTTGCAGTTTTACATGCAACATTATTTTTAAATAAACTTTTCTCAGTATGCGATGAAGTAGTCACTTGCTCATTTTTAAAGGTGCTGCAACAAAGCTGCCATGAGTTCTCGGTGTCTAGTTTACCTCTAGGAAGTTTGTCGAAATTTTCTTCCAAAGAGAATGCTAAATTATCAATGTCAATAGTAGTCAAATCAAATGGTTCTTCAATATTATTCAGTCCCTCCAATAAATCCGATGAAAAATTTAAAGAAGATTCATGGGCAGCTTTCGTTTTGGGGTCGTTTGTCACTTGTTTGAGTCCATCGCCCAGACTATGCTCAATGTTATATACTTCTGAAGTTAAGTCATTAATTTTGAAGTAAGGTTCTAAAGACATATCTGTAGTAGATTTCAAAAATGAACAAGGGTCAGTTTCTACTTCGTTATTCCCTTTACCGTTATGGGGTGTTTCTATCATACATGCACTTGAATTTTCTGGAGTTGGGCAAATTTCGGAAGTCTTATTAATGTTACCCGAACTGATTACAACAGAATGTGACTTTGGTGTAAAACACGCACATTGACCTCTTAGGTCACCGCAAAAGCAACCGATATCTCTATATTTTATAATGAAGGATTCGTCATTTTGGCTCGTAATAATTTGGTGTAATTGCATTGTGCCCTTTAATACTGGTATTTTATCTGGCAAAACATTTGACACATTTTCTATTGCGCAATCATCAATCAGGAACACTTTAGTCACTTTCAAACATCGTGTTAATAAGTTATAAGCATCTTTTGCGTCAACAACATCGTTACCGATGCACACTTTTCTATCAAGAGTGCGTTTGATGCTACCGCCTATTCCATCTGCCACGTTTTTGCCATGGCCTGCTTCATAAAATGACCAAGTGGCATATTGCAGTAGATACTTTTTTGTATAGTGAACCAGCAAATAAAAGTATTTTTTCTGGCGATATTGTGCCGAGGGTCCATCAGAGTAGAAGTGTATTATCGTCGTTTCAGGAGTTTTCTGCTTTATCATCTCAATAACGGGAGTCAGGTGCGCCCAGATCGCTGCTGGTTGATGACTTGTATTGTCTGACAATGTGCAGAAAGATTGGGTGTGATCTTTCCAAAACACCATTCCAGTATGAAGGCATATTTGAAGGTTTGATGCCCCATAATGCATAGACTGAATCTCCTCAGCAAGTTTGGCTTGGTAATTTTCAGAGAAGTCGCATACTATCACGACTTCATTTTCTTTTAGCTCATTCACTGCCTTTTTATATTGATTTTGCTGATGTGTCATGTTAAAGAAATGTTTTTTGAACATTAGTAAGTCATTTTCAAAATCTTTTTTCAAGTCATTGAGAGTTCCCTTTTTTGTCATTCTTACTATTTTCTTAGTTGTTATTTCCTTTATCTCTTGGTCTTCCATTTTCTTGTACGTGTGATCTTGTCTTTCCCAACGTGACCATTCCGCTGTTTGGTTTAATTTCTCGTCATAGATTTGTTGATAATGCACTTTTTTGTCCTTACATTTCAGACATTTATTCCACATGCAATCATAGTAATTTATATCACATGATACTTGATTTAAAGTATCTCGTATACTGCCAGTGACTAAACCATTTTTGACCATAGCGGTATGAAGAAATGCAAAATTGCTGTGCTTCACGCACAAGCACGTAGATCTTGAAGACAAGCTAGGTGACAAAACAAAAAATGGTTTGTGTAAATAAAATGTAGTGAAACCGTAACGTCCACCTTCAGCTTTGTATTTTTTGAAAGTATCAAGCAATGTGTCTAATAAATATCGAATTTGGACTTTTTCTTTGTTTTTTGTACGAACTTCCTTTTTACCGGCGGTATTACGACTAATGTCGTCTCTTGTATAGAATTTTGTTATTTCTCCTATGCCACTGTGTCTTAATTTCTTTTTCTTTTCCCTGATTTTGCCTTTCAGGCCCAGCATTTTAGAGATAGCCGACTTGTTTCCGGAATTCGTTACCAATTTTTTTAGGATTTTCCTTTCTTTCCTATCCCAACAACTTTGATATGTTAATTTTAACGTGCTTTCCAAAATTTTCTCTCGAGCTTTTATTTTTTCTATCTTTAAATTCAGGACTTCAATCTCATTTGCCGTTTTTTGTTTAAACCTTTGAAACTGCTTTCGATAACTTTCCAGGTATTTTTTAATTTTTGCATTGTATCTCGTGAACCTTTTACATTTATTAACAAGAACTTTATTTTTTTTTTGCAGATTCTGAATTAAATTATTATTAAAGTTATTTTCTTGAGCACTATTAGAGCCAGAAAGAGAATTTTCGTTTTGCGATATAGCCAGATCTTTATTTATCTTCTGTTTCTGCCGGCTAGTCCTCTTATCCTTTCTCCACGCTTCCCTTCTTTTTTCGGCTTCTTCTGGCGTTAGTTCGGCAACTTTTTTCTTTTTTGCTTTAATTTTTTCCAAATTTTTCTTTCTTTGCTTTTCATATTCTTCAGGCCGTTCTAATTTCAACTTTTCTCTGTAACGCCTCGACCTTTCCGCGCCACTTAGGGGCATGGTGAGGTTTTATTTAAAAAAAAATACCTGAAAATAAACATTCTAAATTGCGGATGTAATCCCAGCTTAATGTGTCGGTTTAGTGACATTTGTAGTCAGCCCTATATGTGATAGGATAAAAATATCACCAATCTGACGTCACGTTCACGGGCAAGATTAAAAGAACAATTTTTTCTAATTACAATGAAATACTTCATAAGAATGAAGTATGTGAAAATATTTCTAAGTAATATCTGATTCGTTTGAAACAGTTGAAGGATGTAAAATGTCTATAATAAGAAGGAAATAACATCACTAACCTGACTAGTAAAGTGAGGACAGCTGCCGACGCCAACAAAAACACCCTTTTACTCGAGACATTGCGTTTCAACTGACTTTTTTAAACTGCGAACGTGATCTTCTTTAGAAATGTTACCATTTTAGGCAATGTGAATTTCAATAGTAATTATTTTGGACTCCTGGAACCGCCACTAAACTGACATGTCAGACCGGGATCAAATTTAGAACATTTACTTAAAAATTTTTTTAGCCTGTTTAATTAGTTTTCTACTGCACAAATTTAATTTATGTGATAGCCAAAATAACACGCTATCATTGTACCAAAATTTTATATGTATCCGTAGTATACTCTTCCAGTAATTTCGGCCAATTCATTGCGTATAGGCCGTGGGACATGCCAAAAACGGCTACTCTGAACATTTAAAATACTCATAAATTAATATTTTAAAAGTATTTTACCATGATTGCAGATTAATTCGTAAATGTAATATATATTTTACATTTTTATTCCAAAAATTACACAATATTTCCATTAATTATCTCGCTATAATATTTTGAATTTGTGGGACAGCCTAAAAATGGAGGGTACACTTAAAAGTGAAAATGCCCATAGGCGTGGCTTTTGAGATTAGTGTAGTGTAAAATTATATTCAAATTAGTGTAGATATTCAATCAGTGTAAATAAAACCAGTAAGTAATTTTTAATTAAACTGTAGATAAAAATGTGATTAACTTTTAGATACGCAAAAATACCTACCCAGTTGTTTGTATTTTTTTTTCTTTATTGTTAAATTTAACTTCCATTTGGACTCGTCAGGCAACACAAGGTAGGTATTTTTGCCTGTCCTAAGCCAGGAAAAGTATGAAGGGAAAGTTACATCACAGGTTACGTGTATTGTGTTTTTATTACAATGATGTCGACTCATCCGTAGAACATAGTCCGATGTGATCATGGAGCAAAAACGAGTTAAATAGCTAGATGACTTAGGGAATACGAACTCTACAAACGTACGTTTTTAGATTTTTCGTATCTTCTTTAGTTTCTGAAATATAGAATCGAATAACGTTCAATCTGACATTAGCTCCGCGTAAAAACGCACGGAGTGATCAAGAGATGACGCGCGGGGAGCGGAGGCGGCGCGGGCGCTCCGTCCGTTCGTCAGTCCGACCGCTGTTTGTTGGAGGGAGGGTGTGTTTGTGTCATGCGCTTAGCTTTTTTTCGGTTTGATGAAAAATATAATTTATTAAGTGTTTTGCATGAGATAACATATTTTTAGACATGTCACGATCACAGAAAATGTTGGATATGCTTAAAGAAGATGCAGAAAGGCCTGAGCTTAGTTCATCATTTTCAAATGTTCCTGCTGTTTATATGAAGAAAAGTGTAAATGCTGGTAAGTTGACGAATTTAGTTGTATTATTTCGTAATACACACTATTAAGTGCCTAAATTAGTAACCATTATTGTCTTATTGCTTTTTTGTCACAGTAAACAGTTGCGGGCGATCTATTTTTATATAGGACGTTTTTTGACGGAGAGGTATAGAAACGCATTTTTGAGGCGAAAATACGATTGGCGTAATACATATTCACACTGTAATCATTTAGTCTGTAATATTAAACAGTAAAAAGTAGAAGTCTTATGAAATATTAGTACGATTTTATAAGAACATTTTTGATCTTCTAAGCGTTTCATGTGAATATAGGACGTTTTTCTACGGAATCTATGATACGATTTGTAGGTTTGTTATTAAGATAGGACGTTATTACTGGGATAATGAAATCAGTTAAGACGTTATTCATTTTAAAATATCGTAAAATATAAAGATTTTTTACGTAAGATTCTTTAAATTATTTGCATTAGCAGCTCGAGTACGCCGTACGGAAGAGTCTGCTCTTGGAAAGCATCAGCTCCTCTTGAGGAATAGAGAAAATATTTCGCAAGCACGCGCTGGGGAATCTAGCTCTGAGCGTTCACAGCGGCTTACTAACCAAAGAGATCGTTGCAGACCCGTGTTAGGGCATCTAGCGCTGAACGTGCGCAGCGTCTCAGTGATTTAAGGCAGCATGTCTCTGCAACAAGGGATAGGGAGTCTAGCGCTGAGCGCTCGCAGAGGCTCGCTAGCCAGAGCGCGAGAACATCGCAGGCCCTTGCTCGGGAATCTAGCGCTGAACGTGCGCAGCGTCTTTAGGTAGGAAATAAATCATAGCACTCAGTACTAACCGAACCACACTCATAATTCATCACAAGAAAATGGTTACCGCTCAATGAAGTGGGCACGGGTCAGCTAGTATAGAATAATTCCGATAATTTGGGGGGTCTGTAATCGCACACTAAAAAAATTAAGATTAGTGAACCACCACGCAGCATGGATTTTAGGTTAAAACAACTGCCGACACTATAGTTCTCAAAGTTAATTAACATTTCATAATCTTTTAACCAATGTTCAGTTAAACAAATAATATCGAACATTGTTTTTTCTAAAAAAAGTTCAATTTCTAATTGTTTGGAAGAAAAACCTTGAATATTCTGATGAAACAATTTTAAGAAATGATGCTAAACCCTTTTCCAATTTAATAATTGATTGCTAGATGATACCTTGTTGTTGATAAGTTTGACTAAATTGTTACTGGTACCTTCTGTTGTCTTACTTGCTAGACGTAGTCGCTAGTCTTCTGTTGACTCTAAAACTAATGGGCAGATACGCTGTATCCCTAGTGGATCTTGATTTTTCAACAAATCTGTTGGTGTCAAAAAATAAAAGCTTGTCACTATAGTGACTAACTTGAAAGTTAAAATGATTATTTAATTATATATATAATTATTTTTCGTTTTTGAGAGGTTCTCAAAGCAAAGCACACAGTATTATTTTGTGACAATTAATTTTCAAAATTTCAGTAACCTTGTCAGTTATATCTTCTGTTGTAACATTCATGCTATTTCCCACTAATATAGTAATAATTGAATTTGGATCATATTTCTCTCTTATTACTGTAGGCATTATTTCATTGTAGGAAGTACCAGGCATACAATAATTTAGAGAAGAATGTCTCAGGTTGTAATTTAGTAACTTTCCTAGCCCTCTCCCTAAACTATCTGAGAACATAATGGGACAGTTACAAACTTCATTACATGGGATGTGTTAGGTTTTACTTTTTAAATTTAAATATTCAATTGTATTTTTAAAAGAATAATTGTTTAAATAATTTAATTCCTTACTTGTTGTTTGTTTATAGAAGTAAATATTTATAATGTCTTTATTAATTTCAAATATTGTTTTGTAATCTGTTAATTTTTGCAATATCAACACTGAACTAATTTTGATTGGTGGAAGGAATGGCGGGGAAATAGAACGCTCGATAGTTGTACGACGCGACTGATATTACATAAGCCAATGGGAGAGCTCGATTTACCCGCCATAACTTCAAAATGTTTGAGGTGAAATGGGCGGCAGGGGACTTTTTGCCGCCCATACCGCTGAGAGACATTGTTCGGTAAAGGATTAGAAGTTCAGGAGTATTAAGTTTAAGAGTAACCTTTTCATTAAAGTTTCATATTAAGATATCCAACCAAGTTTAATTAAATACCGTCCCCAGTTTAGTCCTTCTTGGAGTTGTGGCCGCTCAGTTTTAATATTTCAGAAGTGACAAGTGGAACCAAAACGTAAGTACAAGCCCAAAATTGAATTTCTTGTTTGTGTGCTGTGATCAAAATTACTGATTTTTATCGGAATGTATGTGATACGTGATAGACTTAGAATATTGCGTTGATTTGTACTAAATAGTTTGTTGTTAAATTTTACCCAGTATTTCGGTCTGTACCCGGGCTGCGTACTGGGAAGCACATACTTGGTATAAATACCTGAACCAGTATATACGACTCATCTCTATCGAGACACGGAAGAGTGCACTACTCTCGTAAGTTGTATTGTATCTAGAGATGGGTTTTTGCCTGGGCATTTAGGGACGTATTGAGTAAATGCCCAATAAACGTCCATTTACGCCCAATAAATGTCCAAAAACAGGGCATTTATTTTAATTGTAAAATATCATAAATTATTACATCATATAAGTTCAAATAACTTTAAAGTTTTTTTTTTTTTTTGTAAAATAAAACTATACATAATTCCAAATTTAAATACCTAGTTTTGTAGGTCACACATACCTATTTCTTATGCTCATTTAGATGTGGACACCTATTTTGTGTTCCAATTGAAACATATTTTGATTACCGCCAGCTTTAGAAGGTAAATATGTAATAAAGTTTACATAGTACCTAAACACACTTAGACGTGGACACGTGTAGTGAAAAAAATATAATTTCTAAATTTCCCTCCAAACAAGACAGGAGACTGAACAGAACGAGGCTAGTAGGCACAAAGGGATGTTTGTAACTAGGAGAAGCATTACTATTAGAAGAATTATTATTAAATTAATGGGTCCTAATGGACCCATTAATTAATAACTCATTCATCTCGTCCATAATAATTCAAAGTAACAGCTCACATTAGTGAGCTGTTACTTTTGATTCCAGTAATAGGTAGGTATGGCATAAACGCTTGAACGCACGGAAATTAGTTCTAGTTTCTACAAGGTCCGCATAATAATCAACACCGGATGTAACCTGTACACTATCTAGCATAATATTGCGTTCGTTCTGTCAAAGAATACACTCCCAGAAGATGTGATGAGCAGATTGTTCATATTCACAGTCGGATGTAGAACATTGACACAAAGGAGAAGCAACAAGCTTGAAAGAAAATAATTTACTCTTAAAGTTGCCATGACAGGCAGCGCATGCAAAAAACTTTGTTGTAAGAGCTATTTTTTTCCACCTGGCTAGACAAAAATTGAGATAGTTCGGCTATTTTGCATGATATCTTTATAATATATGGCCTATAGCACTCACGAATAATGTAGCTTTATACCAGTGAAACAATTTTTAAAATCGGTTCATGACTTCCGGAGATTACCCCCTACAAACAAACTTATAAACAAATGTTACCTCTTTATTAATATTATTATAGTATATTATAGTATATTATAGTATAGATATTTTTTTATAATATTTATCTTATATTAATCTTACCACTACTTAATGAAAAAGTCTTAATAACTATGAAATTTAACTAATTATAGTTTCCGCCCTGTTTTTGAGCATTAAAAAGGAAGTCAATTCGTTTTTGCTCTATTTGCCCAGTTTATGCCCTTTTTGCCCAGTTGGGTTTAATGTTTATGGGCGGTGGGTTTAAACCCACCGCCCATCTCTAAAATTGTATCGCATATAGGTAGAATTATTAAACTGTAGCCATACTTGTCCGTAACCAGTGAACGTTAAAACCTGTGGAAATACAATAAAATCTTGTAGTAGTGGAAATCGAGTTACGTACCTAGTTCACTCCGTCCTCAACACTCTTTGTTCATTTATTCTATGTCCATACGAATACTAATTTATGCTTGCGGGAGAATCTTATCCCTTGTATCTCTCTTACCAAAAGTAAGAGTAGAGATTTGTCATTTAAGTGCCATGGCGCCGACCGACACCCCGTTTTTTATACGGCAATAGCCGATGAGTGCGAAGTACCTACTTTACAAATATTAATTGTTGGACTAGGTTATTCTTAGAACAAAGATGCTTAATAAGATGTTAAAATATTTAAGTAGCACAAAAAAAAATATGGCGTAATTGTGAGTTCGACTAAAACCATAATACTCTTCTTTTTATTTTGATTCACTTATTTTGTTTACCAATAGTAAAACAAGTTTAACGAATATAATAACATTAACTATTCATCAGGTTACAAACTTTGAAAGGTACAGTTTTCACTCAAATCCTTCTGCCGTGAGGTTTCAGATATGCCTTAGTCACCGGGTCGCCAAAGGCTCATGACTCCCGGCCGCAGGGAGCTCCACTCTGCCATGCGGAGCCGAAGTCGAAGCCCCGAGTCGGATATCGAGATGGGCCGCGTGCGGCTCCGAATGCTGGAGAATGAAGTACGTCGAGAGCGTGACAGTCTGCGTGTTTCCGAAGACCTGCATCATGCATCGCGCAGCACCAACGAGCTGCGTGCGGACAGCCGTCGCCGCAGTACCGAGCTGCGAGCGGACAGCCGTCGCCGCAGTACCGAGCTGCGAGCGGACAGCCGTCGCCGCAGTACCGAGCTGCGTGCGGACAGCCGTCGCCGCAGTACCGAGCTGCGTGCGGACAGCCGTCGCCGCAGTACCAACGAGCTGCGTGCGGACAGCCGTCGCCGCAGCACCAACGAGCTGCGTGCGGACAGCCGTCGCCGCAGTACCGAGCTGCGTGCGGACAGCCGTCGCCGCAGTACCGAGTTGCGAGCGGGCAGCCGTCGCCGCAGTACCGAGCTGCGTGCGGACAGCCGTTGCCGCAGCAGCAACGAGCTGCGTGCGGACAGCCGTCGCCGCAGTACCGAGCTGCGTGCGGACAGCCGTCGCCGCAGTACCAACGAGCTGCGTGCGGACAGCCGTCGCCGCAGCACCAACGAGCTGCGTGCGGACAGCCGTCGCCGCAGTACCGAGCTGCGTGCGGACGACCGTCGCCACAGAACCAACGAGCTGCGAGCGGACAGCCGTCGCCGCAGAACCAACGAGCTACGAGCAGACAGCCGTCGCCGCAGTACCGAGCTGCGTGCGGACAGCCGTCGCCGCAGTACCGAGCTGCGAGCGGGCAGCCGTCGCCGCAGTACCGAGCTGCGTGCGGACAGCCGTCGCCGCAGTACCGAGCTGCGTGCGGACAGCCGTCGCCGCAGTACCAACGAGCTACGTGCGGACAGCCGTCGCCGCAGCACCAACGAGCTGCGTGCGGAGAGCCGTCGCCGCAGTACCGAGCTGCGTGCGGACAGCCGTCGTCGCAGTACCGAGTTGCGAGCAGGCAGCCGTCGCCGCAGTACCGAGCTGCGTGCGGACAGCCGTTGCCGCAGCACCAACAAGCTGCGTGCGGACAGCCGTCGCTGCAGTACCGAGCTGCGTGCGGACAGCCGTTGCCGCAGCACCAACGAGCTGCGTGCGGACAGCCGTCGCCGCAGCACTAACGAGGTACTATCGGCAAAACTTAAGCATGCTCAGTTAAGAAAATAGTCCTGCGGAAGCGTAGATAGTGACAGACCACGCCCCTTCCTAGCTCCACCCAATTAGAGACAATACATATTTGTGTGAGTGCAGTAAGTGCGTGCGGCAAAAAATGTCAACAAACATTAGCCAGTGCCGATTTGCATCTCGCTAATTGTTCACGCTTCCCGTTTTCATCCCAATTTTATTTTACGACCTGTTTATTTCTATCGGACTTATTGCCTGCCCAACTTTGACCTTTGCTTTGTATACCGGACTGTGATCGTGGAACTCTTTTTGACCCTTGCTCGTATCCTGGACTGTGTATCGTGACTACCTGAGGGCTGTGTTTTGTCATTGACGATGACAACCCGAAAACTCAATCAGGAAGAAAGAAATGAAATCATTGTCTTGCATAGACAAGGATTGAATATATCCCAAATTGCGCTGGAGTTAAATCTACAAGTAAGTTATTTTTTTTTATCTAGAGATAGAAATAAATTAAGTGCATGTTGGTTTCCTGTACTGAGCTATATATTTATTGTTTGCATTATTATATAGATCTCATTTTTTTTCTTCTGTTACCGTTAAAAGTTATTGTTTCGCGAGCCGACGCCGACGTCGCCGTCGGCCCGACAACAGAGTTTTATAGATTAAATCGTATGTTACAAACAAATTTTTAATAATTCATATTATATTTGAATGCCTAAAAGAAACCTACATGCATTTTATATATTTCGTATATTTGTTGTAGTTATTAGAAATTTTATTCTAAGGAAATCGTGTGTTATGCGTTTCTGTGTAAAATAAATAATGTAGTATAAGCAAAGTCGCTGTTTCTGTCTGTCTGTCTGATTCTCCGCTATTTTTTTCTAAACAATGCAACGGATTTTGATATGGGTTCTCACTCTCATTTAGAGAATTTTTTTGGAAGGTTTTTATGCGCATGCAAATTATTAAAGAGCAAAGCAGAGCATGTTAGTGATTTGTAAGACCCGTGCGAAGTCGAGGTAGATCGCTTATTTGCGATAAATATTAATAAAATACATAACTTAGAATTTTGCAAAAATAAAATAAGAAATTACGTTTACATAATATTTAAAATAGTAATTTAAAAAGAGGTTTGTTTTTTCCTTTCTTTTTTTAATATCGGCGCATTCAAAGACATTGTTTGGACATTTTATGACCCGATAACAAATCTTTCAACACCTGCTTATTAAACAATGGCCCTTCATTTTAAGTCATCAATGTATTTTGAAATTGAGTTACCGCACTTAAGTCGTTAACAATAATGCACAAATTTGCTTGGGAGAGTTTTACACAATGTTTGAATTTACTACAATGCCATTGTTAAATATCTATTTGTGGTCTACTATCCGTATAAAATACAGATAACAAATGTTAATAACTAAAATAGATATTTAAAAAGTTAGGGTTTATTTGTTAAGAACTTAATCCTTTTGCATACTGCTAGTAATGTATTGTTTAATTCCAATATTATGTGACAATTCGATGCTAACACGGAATTTGAAAAAAAAAAAGTTGGTATTTAATACATTATTAATAATGTTGCTATTTAATACAACAAACGTTAAGAAAATTATTTCAATTAATTACAAACAATTAAAAATTGTCAAAATTTAAAAAAATATCACATGACTATAATTGTGACTTCATAATTTTTACTTACTTCATCTGGCAGCTAAACGTATGACGTCACACGCGCTCATGTTTATTCGGGGGTTTTCGGTACTGGATTCAAAAGTAAACTTTTATTTTAAAATAACTTTTGACTATAACGAAAATAAAAAATTAAAAAATAGTTTTGCAATAAAATTTATTTTGTATATCTTTTCATTTATCACAAAAAAAATTGATCAAAAACCTAATTGTTACTTTTTTTTAACAGAGAACCACAGTGCGCCGTTGGGTGCGCAGATATGAAGAAGAAGATCTAACTCAGCGTGTTCGTGCACCTCGACCTCGGGGTATCAACGAAGGTCAATTGGCCAATATGATAGCTACATTTCAAGAAAGCCCATTTACACCTACTCGCAATTTCGCACAAGAATTTGATGTTTAAATGCAAACTATTCGGAACGAGTTACATAGAGCTGGAGTGCAGCACAGACGGCCCGAAAAAAAAATATTTTGACTCTACAACCAAAAAGCTGCTCGCGTACGATTCGCTCGGGACTACAGAGATTTCGACTCTAGCCAACAAGGCACATTTTTTCATGGTGTTTACTACCACGATAAATAATTTCATTGCAGGAAAAAATCATTTAAATTTCAGGGTGGTGTCAGTTTGATGTGTTTTCTTACAACCTTTATTTTGGTATATTATTTCAATCATTCTAACAGTTATTATTCTAATTCTTTAATAATATTATTTTAATGTTATTTTGTCCAATGATTGTGCCAGTTATTTTAAAGTCGTCCTGTTTCATCTGCCTAGCCTTTTCCCAAATATGTTGGGGTCGGCTTCCAGTCTAACCGGATGCAGCTGAATACCAGTATTTTACATGGAGCGACTGCCTATCTGACCTCCACAACCCAGTAACTGGGTAATATGATACCCCTAGGTAAGACTGGTTGTCAGACTTTCGGGCTTCTGACGACCCGTAACGACTGTCAAAGATCCACGTATGGCAGCCGGGACCAACGGCTTTTTTTTTTTTTTTTACCGATGGGAAATCATCAAATGACTTCCCCCGCCCTGGGCGGGGCGGGAGGGAGTGTCAGACTTTTACTGACTAAAACCCATCCATGTTCCTTCTTGTGCCCTTTGCGTTCCGGGGGCGCGGTATCTCTTTCGAACAACCCGCAGCCCCGGCAGGCATCGGCCCTTAGTGGCCCCTTCAATTGTTTGCTGACATCTCTTTGAGGCGCGCGTGGAACACGAACGCGCCGTCGACACGGTCTGTCGTTATCAACGAACGGACGGTGAGCTACCCATTGCTCACCGCCCACAGACCCGCGTCTACGGTGGCCGGGAGTCGTCTCGCGGCTCCCGACGCCCGGAGCGTCTCCCGCGGCGGCTGGGGCGTGAGGTGGTTCTTTCCCTCACGCGGCCCGCCTCCTCCTTCGCTAGCATTACTGCTTCGCAAAAGGAGGCGACTGCATCCCATTCCCTCTCGCTCCGGACCATGGCTTGCACCAGGGCCGAACGCGAGAGTTCGCCGCCGCCGATGGCCGCCACGAGGACGTCGCGGTGCTCCGCCCAAGCGGGGCACACCGCCACGGTATGCTCCACCGTGTCCTCGGGGCGATCCTCGCAGTGGGACCAACGGCTTAAGGTGCTTTCCGAGGCACGGAGGAGTCTCGGTATGTAAAGATGGTCACCCATCCACGGACCAACCCCGGCAAGCGTAGCTTAACCTGACGGATCGACCCGTGCGGCTGTTATTACTTAGCCACGAGCTCCTCTTAAAGTCGTCCTGTTTAATCAATGTAAATAAATGTGTACTAATAATATAGTAAATCTGAATATTTGTTTGTTTAATCGCGCTAATGTCTGAAACTACCAGTGTTATTGTATATGATATTATCATCTAGTAATTATTTTTGTATGATAGCCAGATTTAGGAAAAATATTATAAACAACGTGTTCCATGAATGCCTGCACATATTTAACACATACACACGTCTATACACATATATAACAAAATAAACTAAGTAGATAAAAACTAAATACATAACTAACAAAAAAAAAATAACAAAAAAGATGGATGAGGCAAAGAAACACCAAGACTCAGTATAGTATGATATGGGAATAAGCCACGCGTTTCTGGAACACGTAAATATCACGCTCATCACGGAGCAATAACTATTTAAAGACGCGTGGAAACCGCGCGAGACAGCTAGTATTTGATAAATAATGTAATAAAGTAAGTGTAATGTATAATATTATGTGGTATGCTAAAATAACGTGTGTAATAATTATTATAAGATATGTATACCTAGTTTAAAAAATATATATTTCTTATGTTAATAATTAGGTAATAATATTATTGTATTATTTATTTTTACCTATAAATATGAACAACCTGCTAGGCTGATTGCCTGACAAGACAATTATGCTATTAATGCTATTTCGCGCGGTAGTGGCGCATATTTCTTATTTGTATTCTTTTTTTACCTTTAGTTTTTTAGACTTAATACCAACTTGTTTATGTTTTCTTACGTAATGTGCGTCATTTTTGTGTAAATAAACAGTTTTTCTTTCTTTCTATGTAATTTTTTCAAGAAAAGATGCATAAAAATAAATTATAATTTAAATTGTTGTTTTATTTTTCTGAAAAAATTGGCAAATCATAAGTGAATTATAAAGAACCCAGTGCATATTTCACACTAAGAGTTACTTTAAAGCAAAAATCTCTTACCTACTATACATGAGATGAAAATATTTAATAACTACCTAAAATTAACAATAATTTAAAAAAAAATAAGCACTTTACTACCCATAGAGCTACCTCTATGGGTAGTAAAGTGCTTATTTTTTTTTAAATTATTGTTAATTTCCAATATTTCCAAGATTTCCAAGATTTCCAATATTTTATAATAAAGTTAGTTACAGATGAAACTAATGAAAGCGTGCTAATAAAAAAAATTCTAAACAGTTTTTTATTGCATTAATATAAACTAAAAATGTGCATTTTATTAGTCAATATCTGTTTTCAATTCTCCAGTATTAAATGCTCTGTAAGAATAGAATTTTCAAGCGGATAAAATTCTTATCCTTACATATAATAAAAAAGTCTCAAATACTGCAGTATTGATTTTCGTAGGATTTTACCAATATACAGAATTCATAGAAATTTAGGTGTATAAATTATATTAGAGAAAAACTAAACGTTTCAGTGATTTGTAACACCCGTGCAAAGCTGGGGCGAGTCACTAGTAGTTGTTTACATGTTATCTTAATACGAAATATATTTTTTTTTTGTGGAAGGTTGATACTTATTAAATAATACCAATAACACATTTTCTAAATCAAACATAATTTATTATAATGAGTACGGAATAACTTCTTGTCAACAATGATTTATAAAAGAGCTCACGCGGGCCATAACATCATAGTTTGAAATCGAAACGACAATTAGAATTTGTGAACATTGAAAAAACATTTCACAAAACGAGGAAATAGGTTACTAATGAGCGCCCGCACACTACTGTGAGTGTCCGCTTCTACACGTCATTGTATTATGACGAACACAACTAAAATTCGCTTCCTATTGGTCAAAACGCATGCATACGGTGACCGAGTCGACAGCGGTGCTATGCGATAATCGCCTTAAAGGTGAGCATGCGGAACTTTTGCCGATAGTACATGCAGAGCAACGGCAGGAGCGACCACTCCAGCATTACCGAGAAGAACGGAAAGACAGGTCACGTAGCTCTTCTTTTAAAAAAAAATATTTATTTGATATTATTAAGAACTTAAGTGATGGTCTAGCATTGCCACCAGTGAACCAGAACGCACCACAAACATTACAAAAGATTGATCATAAAAATATACTGCCAAACTTTGATCCTTCGTCTAAAAACCAGCGAATGGACGTGTGGTTAAGAAAGGTAAATGAGTGCGGTGTATGGTTGGAATGAAAGAACCACAAAGAACCAAGGTCTGGCCAAAACGTGGTATGAAAGTTTAAATACTATCCTAATTACTTGGCAAGAATGGCAGGATAAGTTGCTAAACTCTTTTCCGTGCGAACAAAACTATGGTCAGACTTTGGAAGATATGATCAAAAGAAAAAGCAAATATAACGAATCTATAGAAGTGTACTATTATGAAAAACTAAGCCTAGTGAACCAATGCGATATAGTAGGCACCCGCGCAGCAGAATGCATAATACATGGTATTACAGATAAGACTCTTAAATCAGGTGCTTTGGCACTACGCTGCACCCACCCCGATCAGCTGTTACAGTATTTACTTAGTAATAGAGATTATAATCAACATGGCCTTGATCGATCTCAATCTTGAAAATTCTCACGGTCCTAATGCAGCAAGCACTAGGACCAGCCAGGGCAGCGGATGTTATAATTGTAAAGAAAAGGGACATAGTCTCTTGCACTGCACTAAGCCGCTGGTGAGGTGCACAAGCTGTAATAAAATCGGTCATACCGCGGAAAAGTGTTACAGTAAGTCAGGTGACAAACCAGGAAACACTAGTACTGTAGTGCAAAAAACATGAGAATTGACTTTGTTAATAATAAAGAAAAGACATATGCATAAATGGAAATCCTGGATATTTAGGTATTTATTTAAAAAATAAAAGTCATTGGTTGTTCACTTAGAAGTTTTATAGATTTTTCGAAGCGATGTTACTCTGATTAAGGAATCCTCTGCCTGAGAGTTAGGTGTATCTCACGATAATATCCCTACACTTTAGAAAGGATTTGGTAATAATTTAGTCTCGTCGCAAGGAAATTTGACTCTTGACATGAGTGTCGATGAGGTAGTGGCTAGAGTAGCTTGCAAAGTCGTAGCGGACCTTTTATTTATATGAGATTTTCCTGTGTTGATAGGGCAAATGGTCACAGAGTAGTCCCACATATCGGTGTATAAAGTTAGGAGAAAATTGCAATTCTATAATATTGGAAACGAATCGCCTCGTTCTAGTGACACCTTGTTGCGGTTTTCGCTCCTTGGTACAGTTGAAGACTATGGTGCAGCATTTATTAGGGTGAAAACTCGACCTGCGAGGTGAAGTGACTCGAGGGTGAAGTTCTGATGAAGAATAGTGTAGCGGGACAGCCTAATAATCAATTACATTGTTGGAGGACTTAATCGTTCCGTCAATGGACATATCAATTATTGGTCATGCCCTGTTCGAGCTATTCCAAAATTTTGCCTAGGGTCACCATATTATTATGTTAGTAAGCAGTCAAAAACAGAGCCAAGATTTGATGAAAGCCAGGTACTCGTAGATGAAGGAGTATGTGAAGATGTAAGGCTAACTTTGATGAAGAGCCTTGAAAATATTAGCATGTTTTGCCTCCTCTTTGAAGGATCTTGGATGTACCGGCGTCACCGAGATGAATTTAAAGCTTACCAGTCAGCGTCCAGTCGTGTATTGCCCATACAGGTTGTCACACGACGAGAGGGAACAGGTGCGATCTATGGTTGGAGATATGTTAGACGCGGGTGTGATACGAGATTCCGTGTCCAACAATGCTAGCCCTATTCTACTTGTACTTAAGAAGGATGGATGGTGCCTGAAGGCTGTGTGTAGACTATCGTATGCTGAATTAAAATTGCAAACTGCGTAGGATGGTAGCTGTTTTACCTCTCATTCATTCAAACGATTTTGTTTGGGTAGAGGAATAAAACACGTTTTAAATGCGTTAGCTAGTCTCAGGTCAGGGCAAGTCGAGCGGTACAACTGCACAATTCTCAATTCTTTGAAAGCGTTAAGCGTTAAGTACTAAATATGGTGAAAAGACCTGGGACAGTCATTTAGGTAACATCCAATGAGGTCTGAACAACACCATTAAAAAAAAAACCATTGGAAAGATACCTTTAGAGAGGAAATGTTCGGAACCTGTCTAACCGATGAAATTAATCCCATGCTTATCGATGTCACATTAATTTCTTGTAATAAGGATGATCTGTCCAACATCCGTGATGAGATTAAGGCTAGAATTGATAGAGAGCAAGACAAACAGAAGGATGGGTATGACAACGGTAGAAAACCCGTGCGTACCTGGAGTGAAGGCGAACTCGTTAAAACAACTAAAACTTACTTTAGTAATAATGGGCGGAGCAAGAAACTTATGCCATCATATCGTAGCACCATATCGTGGTAGCAAGATTCTAGGTATAGATCGTTATGTTGTAGCACCAATACAGGAATTAGTCGATACAGAAAGCAAACGCCCAACCACCGTCGCTGCAGACCGCATAAAGCTGTGGATTCATGTGGCAGTTTTAGAGATGATGATAGTAGCGATAGTGATGACGATAACACTGGCAGTAATTCCAGTTAGAAAACATACCTTGTTGAGTTACGAGTACTTTAACCCTAATAATAAATGCTAGAAACTATTATGTACAGAATAGTGTTTGTTGTTTCAGATCAAGTTTGCGAGAATCGATCGGTTCGCGGCTTGATGTAACGAGTGTCAAAGCAAATAAATAAATAAAATAAATAAATCCTTTCGGCTGCCATCACGAGTATACATATATCGATCGGCTAGTGTTTGGCGTCGATAGGTATCCTGAATAATCGAGTGTTCAGGAAGTTAGGGCACCCTGATTAATCGATCGTTCAGGGATTTAGTTTGTTTCACGATATAATCGATCGGTCGTGAACTTACTCTTTGATAACCCAATTAATCGATCGTTTGGGTTCACTTTGTTAGTTTGTTTCACGATATAATCGATCGGTCGTGAACTTACTCTTTGATAACCCAATTAATCGATCGTTTGGGTTCACTTTGTTTGATCCAGCAAATCGATTGCTGATGGATATCGTTTTTCTTTTTAATTTCCTGTAATATGAATTAAAATGCGAGTTTAATGAATGTAACAGTATGTTTCAAGTGTATTTTCTTTGCGTTATCCAATTTTAGTGAATTTGTTCTGCATACTTATCTTACTTATTTTTAATAGTTTTTACTATGATATAATAATGATGTGCATTCCACTATTTTTTTTTATATTAACATAACATAACATATCATCACGCCTGTAATCCCCGAAGGGTTAGGCAGAGGAGTACCCATTAATACACCCACATTTCGCCAGTTATGTTTTTAGTCCCATGTAATAGGGGGCGAGCCTATTGCCATCAACCGGGCACAGATCCAGACTCCGAAGCTGCTACTGACAAATTCCTGATGGAAAAACCCAATAACACTTTGCCCGACCTGGGAATCGAACCCAAGACCTCATGCACAGCAGTCGCGCTTGCGACCACTAGACCAACGAGGCAGTCAGTAGTAGTTTTTTTTATATTCTTTATTCTAATACATAATACACTCAGCGGCACGGAATGTGGCCCAAGCGCGTTATGTGGTTTATTATCAAAATTAAACATGAAACTGGGAGTTTTCTTCGTTGTAAAACTTAAATGTTTATTGAAATCTTAAATGCGAATGATTCATTAACAAAAAGTGAGTAAATTTTATTAAAATCCTACAAAATTACAAAAATTAAAAAATTTAAAAAAATGTTTTTGAATGAAATTTACAGAATTAAGCTATGGCACTTAAAATTAATAGCGGGTATTTCCTCCTATGGCCCTGATGACTACCTGCATGTGATCAGACATGCCATGGATTATGTTTTTAATATCCATCTGGGGTATTTCTTCCCAGATCAATTTTTATTTGACTGATGGACTCTGGAGGGTTGGGACTGGATCGGATACGTCTTTTAAGCATATCCCAGACATGTTCTATGGGATTCATGTCTGGGTTTTGTGCCAGCCACTCCAATTTTATGATTTTGACTTCCGAAAGGTAATCATCCACGCAAAATGCTGTGTGAGGTCGGGCATTATCTTGCATTAAGATGAAATCTTCACTACCGATGTATCCCACGAATGGTTAAACATGTTCCTGGAGGACCTCTTCAATGTATCGCACTGCCATTAGACAGCCAGCAGCTACAGCCAACTCTGTACATGCGTCTGAACAAATCTCTTCCCAAAACAAAACTGATCCACTATGGATACTGACGGTTTGCCTGGTAGTGATTGGCAGAAACCTCTTTTCATGTCTTTTTCACACGTTCGTGGCCATCTGCAGCTCTTATGGCCACTCTGCATTCATCAGTCCACAGAACTTTACTCTGTTACTCGTGAGTCCAATCTGCGTGTTCGCGAGCGAACCAAAGTCGAGCTACGCGATAGTGCCGGAGCAGTTCTGGACCTCGAGCTAGCCTTTGAATGCGCAGATCTCGTTCCTTAATGCTCCTTCTTATTGTCCGCTCACTTTCGTTGACCCCTCTGGCCGTTTTTAGCCGCTGCCGTATTTAAACCGCAGTAAGGAACCGATTTCTCAAAATTGCGAGAGCGATAAATCGGTCATCTTGCGCTGATGTACACCTAATACCGCCATTTTCTGGTCTCCTTGTGTATAGGCCGGTCTGGTCGTACCGTGTTAAGGCGTACCTGAGAGTTGTATGCGATACATTTAAAGTTACAGCAATCTCTCGCTGCGTTTGCCCCTGATTCCTAAGCAACACAGTTTAGCAACTTGAGCTGAAGTAAGAGGCATTATTTTCCAATCCTGGAAGCATAAATGACTACAGATTCATCACAAAGTAAAACAGTACAGACGAAATGCACGACCATTTTGAATATCGAGGTTCAACTCACCCGTGTTAAGTGCGTTCCGGTAACGAACTAACGTTAAGTGTCACAAAAATTAAACAAATTAAGTTTTTTCTGTGCATACTCTTTTAAATTAACAAAGAACAATGTCCTGACAAACTGCCACACCAAATTTTCATACGTGATATCAAAATCGCCTGTTATCGGTTTGTTTATGTTTGGGCCACATTCCGTGCCGCTGAGTGTATTTGAATGAGATCAAACATCTGATCAAGATTCCGATTGTTAGGTTTCCACCTGGTGTCGTGTGCAGGGACTCACACGATGTCAGGACGGACGATTGTTAGGTTTTACTTTTTAAATTTAAATATTCAATTGTATTTTTAAAAGAATAATTGTTTAAATAATTTAATTCCTTACTTGTTGTTTGTTTATAGAAATAAATATTTATAATGTCTTTATTAATTTCAAATATTGTTTTGTAATCTGTTCATTTTTGCAGTATCAACACCGAACTAATTTTGATTGGTGGAAGGAATGGCGGGGAAATAGAACGTTCGATAGTCTGTTGTCCGACGCGACTGATATTACATAGGCCAATGGGAAAGCTCGATTTACCCGCCATAACTTCAAAATGTTTGAGGTGAAATGGGCGGCAGGGGACTTTTTGCCGCCCATACCGTTGAGAGACATTGTTTGGTAAAGGATTAGAAGTTCAGGAGTGTTAAGTTTAAGAGTAACCTTTTTATTAAAGTTTCATATTAAGAAATCCAACCAAGTTTAATTTAATACCGTCCACAGTTTGGTCCTTTTTGGAGTTGTGGCCGCTCAGTTTTAATAGATGGAACTGCTTACTTTCTGCAAAACAATAGATGTACTATGGCATCTGGTGTCATTTTTCATTGGTGAGGTACTTCATGACACTTTCAGACTGTGACAGGTCTTCCGTTACCTCAGGCTGGTCAGCCAGAAGATAAGGTTCTGTTTGCAAGGTACAATGAATGGAGCTGAGAGGCAGCGGGTCCACTCTGTCTGTATTCAAATTACACATATCGACTAATTCATTTGTGGCAAGGATATGTTCTTTTATTTGTTTTTGAGATGTCTCATATTTTATTGAAAGAGAATGTAGTGACATTTCAAGCATCTCAATTTGTGATTGTAATTGTTGAGTGTCTACCTCATAAATGTTTATATTATCTTATAATTTAATTTGGAAATTATTAAGTTTTTTAATTAGAAAAACACGTTCTTTCCTAATTTAATATTGTTGGAAAAGTGTTTTCATTGTTTTCTAAATTTATTGCATTTTTTAATAATTTTATGAAACTTTGCAATTTTTTTATCTTGTTATGACTCACTGTGTAGTTACTATTATTATATTTAACTTATGAATCTTCAGTGAGATCTATTGTAATTAGGGAATTTGGATTGCAATTACTATTGATCAATTCATTGTATAAATGATCAGTTTCCTTAGCCTGAGAACATTCTTTTTCTTTCTGCAACCTGGTAATTCGCACATTCGCATGAATCAATTCCTCTTCTAAGTCCCTAACCTTACACAAAGCCTCCTTATACAAATCGCTACAGTTGTTGAAGCCGTCGGTGACTACCCGCAGTTTGTCACGTTCCTCGACAACATCTAGGAATTGTTGATGAAGGTCCACTAGCTCCCGCTTCAGACTTGTATTTTTAGCAATTATGGACTTTACTTCTTCTTCACTTTCGTCCCTCTCCTGTAGTAGTTGTTGGCATTGGGTGTTAGTAGCAGGGGGGTTTCACTTAGAAAATTGACATTTGCAAAGAATGTAGAGCCATCTATAATATTGAACCAGGAAAAATTTCTTCAGAAGTATCAAAATGTATCGATAGATGACGCTACTATCAAAATGAAACCAAAATAACATGTTTAATATACAAACAAATTTCAATAAATACTCATAAAATATATAATAATTATATTACCTACATAAAAATAATTGTACCATATTATTATATTCCTGATATAATTAGTGTGAACAATACTGTAGTATTTCTATGTAGTCTCTGGGTGAAACAAACACACAATATGGCTGCCGGAACGTGCGCTTGCGCTTGTTTTTGCTCCTCCTAATTTGTGTGTAATTTGTGATTTTCCGAGTGTTTTCTCCATAGCAGACGTTGAGTTGAGATTCCTCCTCCGTCCTGATATTAAGATTACTACCTGAAAATCAGTTCTTCATTCTTTGCTGCCGTGTGAAGAAATTGTGTGCCGGTAGCTAATTCGCGAGAAAAGACGCTATTTTGTTTTGTGTTTCTTCCCATCAAATTCGACACGATGCCACACCGCTGCGCATTTGGATGTAAAAACACCGATACTGGTAAGTTACAAGTATTGCGGTTTATGTACTATCATTATAAACCTACTTCAATGCCATGGTTACGAGCCATACCAATTTCACTATTGGACCATACAGAATTACGGTTACAACTTGACGTACTAGCAACACATTACATTAAACCACTAAATGCAATTTATTAAACCACCAAGTGTTTTGCCAAAGTACAGTGGCCCATACTCATAAATGTGTAGTATACACTTTCATACATAATATTATTATCATATACTAGCTGTGCCTCGCGGTTTCACCCACGTCAAATTTGACTACACAAAATATATCATCACCAAGGGAGCAGAGCAACCCGATTGCCCCAGAGCCCTGACATTTATGATTACTGCTCTGCTCCCTGGAGTAGTAGCATGATGATATATAGTCTCCTCTTTATATGGACTATACAATGCAAATATACATAATTCTTGAAGTCAATCTCTTTTTGACAAATTCTTTTTGTATAAAACAAGTATAAGTTTAAAACCTGTGCCTGACTGACTGAAACTGAAGTTAAGAAATGAAAGTAAATATTTTTAACAGTCCTAATGTTAGTATAATTTCTCCTACTTGTTTCCAGGTGTTGTGTTGCATGTAATGCCAAATCCTGCCAAATTCCCTGAGCGTTTTCAAGCTTGGGTTAATCTACTTGGAGGGAAGTTGGAAACTCCATCCGATTATGAACTCTACAAGAAAAAGAGAGTTTGTGACATTCATTTTTCTGATGAACACAGGAATCGTTACAAGCGTCTCAATGCATTGGCGGTACCAACTTTAAATCTACCTGGTAAGTTAAAAATAACTCATTTATTTATATTATAGAACACAAGTACTGCAACCTATTGTTTGAAATAAAAAAGAAATCGACTCCCCATTTTGGATAACTAATCTAAAGTTATAACACCCTGTGTTCCTAAAAAAATATTTGCTGTGTGTCAGCATTATGCATTGTTAATGTTTGCACATGATGTCAGTACCAGTGACTATCAAATATTCTTATTACAAAATGTATTTAAAAATAGTGATGTTTGAGTCCATTTGGTTTTAAAACCCAGCTTTATTGCAAACTAGCGACCCAGCCTGGCTTTGCACGGGTGCACTTATGATGTACTATTGTTATACATATGACTCTTCAATGATCAACATGATGGGGAAATCACATGAAAATCCTCTGCTGAGTTTAAAAGATCTAAGTGTACAGTGGGCGGGAATCGACTTTGGTTTTAGACTATGTAGATATTTATGAGAATTTTTATTTGTATGTTTTTAGGTTGCAGTGTTAATTTCCCTGCTCCAGTTCAAGCTACCATGGCACATGAACCTACGATTCTTGCTGCTACTCCTCCACTATCTACCGCTTCTACTTCAGGTAACATTTGATACTTCCTATGAGCTTTCAGCTGTTATTAAAAAGGGAATGTTTGTGAGTTTTATAATACTGCAGGAAACTAAATTGGATCAATTTTGTACACATATTGTCCTTTTATAGGTTGTACAATATATGTTGCATACATGTAGTTAATTAAATGTTGCATTTTCTTTGTTCAAGATTGCAATTTTTAATTTTCACTATTGTCTCTTGCCCCAGTAATACATTAAAAACCAGCTGTATTGCAAATTAATCAGAATGTTTATTTTTATATGTTTTAGGTTGCAGTGTTAATTTCCCTGCTGCAGTTCAAGCTACCAGGGCACATGAACCTACGATTCTTGCTGCTACTCCTCAAGTATCTACCGCTTCTACTTCAGGTAACATTTGATACTTCCTACGAGCTTTCAACTGTTATTAAAAAGGGCATGTTTGTGAGTTTTATAATACTGCAGGAAACTAAATTGGATCAATTTTGTACACATATTGTCCTTTTATAGGTTGTACAATATATGTTGCATACATGTAGTTAATTAAATGATGCATTTTCTTTGTTCAAGATTGCAATTTTTAATTTTCACTATTGTCTCTTGCCCCAGTAATACATTAAAAACCAGCTGTATTGCAAATTAATCAGAATTGTTATTTGTATGTTTTAGGTTGCAGTGTTGATTTCCCTGCTGCAGTTCAAGCTACCAGGGCACATGAACCTACGATTCTTGCTGCTACTCCTCAAGTATCTACCGCTTCTACTTCAGGTAACATTTGATACTTCCTACGAGATTTCAACTGTTATTAAAAAGGGAATGTTTGTGAGTTTTATAATACTGCAGGAAACTAAATTGGATCAGTTTTGTACACATATTATCCTTTTATAGGTTGTACAATATATGTTGCATACATGTAGTTAATATCCCGCAAACTTTTAGTGTGTAAGTGTGGTGTATGGCCCAAATGACGCATTTTCTTTGTTCAAGATTGCAATTTTTAATTTTCACTATTGTCTCTTGCCCCAGTAATACGAGTACATTAAAAACCAGCTGTATTGCAAATTAATCAGAATTGTTATTTGTATGTTTTAGGTTGCAGTGTTGATTTCCCTGCTCCAGTTCAGGTTACCAGGGTACATGCACCTACTATTCCTGCTGCTACTCCTGAAGTATCTACTGTGTCTCTTTCAGGTAACATTATATACTTTGATACTACTAATACTAAAAAACGTATTTAATTTCAGAAGTTGGTGGCAAAAACTAAACCTAAAATACAGATCCCAAGACACCGACTTCCGAAATTAAAGTTAATTCATAATTTTGTTAATTTTTTTTTTTTATTTCGTAATTTTTAGTTTTAAGTAAAAACTGGAATATTTGTTTGTAATAAGTAGGTAATAGTTTTGTTCTAAATATTGCACTAGAATTTGACCAAGGTTTTGAGATGTTTCCCTTTGACACTACACCCGTAGCTCGTCATCAATAAGCCAGGCCGTCACACTTACACATATTAGTCTATATCTTGAAAATTACTGAATCGATTTTGATGAAACTTGCACTGTTCCCTAAGTTGAAGTAAATGTAAGCGAATAAAAAAAGTGGTCACGATCCGATTAACCTTTTAACCGCCCGACTTCAAAACAGTTGGCGTGCTCCCAGCGCCCGGCACAGTGAATCGAAAATTAAATACCTACAAAAAAGAGGGATGTGCAATATTTAAGTATGCGATGTCGATATTTCGTTTTAATAACGACATTTGCATTTGCGAGCGTGGTTAACTAACAACATCTCACCAAGCTTAGTTTGCACCTCGCGTCATTTACGTCACACTGACGCTTAGGTACGGGCTGCAAAAAAGGATTCGCTATGACTTTAAAAAAGTAAACAAATATTTGTTAGATTTTACTTTGCATTTTTTGTTTTTAATATTATATTATTCGTAGGTACACGGGTACACGCCGCATTCCAGCAAAGGGGTAAACTTAGTTTAGTGGAGATATAGGTACCTCCCTACTTGAATACTAATTACCTTACGAAATTATTCGGTACGAACATAAATGTAGGGAACAGCTGATTCAAGGTCTAAAAATAAAAACTCTTCATTTTTGTTGTAGTCTACGATTATAAAAATATGTTATTGTTTATGGAAGGACGAGGTCCCCCGTTCTCTTCCATCGTCAACCTGAATCATGTCGTGTACAGTGCACAATAAATAATATCTTTATAAAAGAGTCCAATGCAGTTTCCTTGATAATTAAAGCCATCCCGACCGAACCCCAAACAATTTTCATCGCCTTCTAGAATTCGTATTAACTCTTCAATAGTCGTCATGACAAAATGTACATTTGTCGACATACGAACGTAAAACTTCATGCACAAGCACAACACTGATGGAAAATTCCAGAAGTCGGCACTCGTTTATGACGTAAGATGCGGTCGTCTTTATCCGACTGAGGCGCAGGGCATCCTAACAAAGTAAGTTACGGAACATGTAGGCTAGGGATGGGAACCATCAATTCAATCGCTGACATTTCATAAAAGTGAATTTACTTAATTTTAAAGGAATTAAATGAAATACTCACAAATATTAGTGGAAAAATGTTTTATTAACAATTGCTGTATTTGTTTTAAAGTAAATTAGTCAGTATAACGAGAAATATTTTGATTTATGTTTATTTTTGTATCGGTAAATCTTGACGTATGTCCCGTCCCTCATGTCGGATTTTGTCGTCATGGGCGTTGCAAATCAATACAATTTTCTAAAAATAATGTTAGTATTTCATCTAACTTTGGACATTATTTTTATGACTTCTAATTAAGAAACTAAAGTGTATTAAACTGTAAATGATTACTTAGTTATCTATATTTACAGAATATTAACATATTTTTGATAGAATACACGTAATTAAATAAAAAAGCTGATTAAACGAGCAGTGATATTTTGGTCGTAAAAATCCGACTCTGGCGAAATGGGCCCGAAAATATTTGTCGGATTAATCCGACGTAGGCGGTTAAAAGGTTAATAGTTGCGGAGAAATGCGTGGACAAACATACATGTATACATACATACGTCTTTATAATTTTGTATATTTTTTGGTAGCCCTAATAGATTGTCATGTGAATATAATGCAATTCCAATAATATTACATGCATAAGTGTCGAATTGATAACCTCCTTTTTTTTTAGAAGTTGGTAAAAAAAGAAAAAAATTGAGTTTATGAAACTACTAAATTAATATTTCCTCCATGTTACATTATTATTGCATACAACATTATACATTGGTACAGGCGGAGGGCGTGCCATTCAAAACATCTTCAACACACACTTTTTGAATGGCAATCTCTCCACTCTCAGCAGCTGTCCGCTGCTGAGTTTGGCAAATGGTTCTAGGGGGTAGCGCAGGTCGCGATGATCCCCTAGAACAAGGCCAGTGGACTATCCTTCACGAGGTTGCTGCCCGTTTCTTGACCAAGTGCCCTATGCAATTGGTACAACTAAAACCTCTGGCCGTCTCCCCCCAAACTCCCACCCACAATCCTATCCTTTATTCTCCTCAACCAATCCCGCATAGCCGAACCGTGGCGGCGCATAACCACACCCAGGCCCGCATAGCCTTGAGGCACTAAATCCCCCCAAAAAGATTGCACCACACCTTTCACGGGCAAATAGTGTGTGGAACTCATCCTTAGCCCAAAAAAAACCAATGTCTGCACAGGAGAAGAAATTACTACCCCAGGAGGGTACCACTACCACCAGTAGTGGAGAATCCCTCACCGAGCCCTGCTCGGTCTGCCCCGCGTATTCTGGGGGGGGGCAACTTGTGCCCTAGACCAGGCTCCAGTTTGGACCTGTCCGGCTTAGTGGAGGCCATACCCACTGTTAACTTCGAGGTAGTTAACACAAACAAAACCTCAAACTGGACCGTAGTCGCTCACAAGCGCCCTTGCAAAAGGGAATCCGCTACGGAACCCACTTCGGGGCCGAAAGGCAAACCGGAACGCAGTCGCCTTAACCGGCGCGCGAGAAGGGAAGCTCTCCGGCCCTGTTCCAGCACGACAGGCACCGCAGCAGCGGAAACGCAGCGCGAGCCCGAGCCGTCCACCTCTACGGAGAAGGACGCGACGAAGGCACTGTCGGTAAAGCCTATACAACCACCGCCACCTCCTCCTAAACCCAACCGGCCAAGGCAGAGACGGAAGCCGCGGGGAAATCGTGGTCAGCGGACTGCTGCGGAGGTTCCCACTCCTCCTGAAAAGGAGCAGCCTGGCACTGGGATTGGCCCGAAAGGGCGCGCTTCCTCGAAGCGCTCTCGTATGAACGAGACCCAGTCTCCCAGGGGGGATACCAAACGCGCGAAAACTGACGCGAAGCCAAAGCGGGCGGTGAGCTACGCAGACGCGACCCTGTCGCATCTGAAAGTAGCGGTCATCACCGTCCCGCCGAGGGACCTAACATTGGCGCAGGCAGAGCAGCTGCGGGAGACTATCGACGATAGTATCCTGAAGGCTGTGCTGTCTCCACCGTCTCCAGGTGCGCAAGCTCCATCTTTCCGCGGACGTCCTTTCCTTTTGGATGGTGTCCTTGCGATGTGGTGTGAGAACGCGTACGCAGTTGGCTGGCTGGAGAGGGCGGTCAAAACCATGCCATCACCAATCCCAGACACCACCCTGGCTGTTGTAAAACAGTCAGAGCTAAAAAAGAGGATCAAGGCAGGGCTCCTCATACACACCCGCATCACCGAAGCCGCCACGCTGCAGAGAGTCCTGTGTGCCCAGAACCCGTGGTACAAGGTGGACTCTTGGCAGTGCTACGACATGTCGGTGAACGATAAACCACAGGAACCCGGTTGCAGTGAGAAGGTGGTTCACCTACTCCTGGGGATCCCTGAGGACCAAAAGCAGACCATACTGGACCGCGACCGCCGGGTAGCCCATATGTCTGGAAGCGGATACATTCGCTTCTTCACATCTGAGGAACCGACGGCAGCCGACCAACCATGTGTGGCGCACGGTACAGCAGCCTCCAACCCACAGCAGTCCAGCCCAGCTACTGGACTGGGTCTGTGTGCAAAGGAGGCAAGCATGCCGGCGAAGATTGAGGGAGTTACCAGCGACGAAGATGACGTCCTGCGTAGCCCGTAACTCCCACAACATTAGCGTCATACAAACAAACCTCCAGCACAAACAAATAGCGGCGGCCACTCTACGCAGAGTGCTGGAGGTAGACACCAAGACGGTCGCCCTGATCCAAGAACCCTGGATCAGAAACAACAGAATTTGCGGTCTGAATAACATCGGCGGTAAGTTACTTTTAAACACTACCGTTGATAAACCAAGGACATGTATCTTCATGCCAAATACCATCTCAACCACCACGCTTAACCAATTCTGTTCTAGAGACCTCACTGCAGTGAAAATCCTCACGGAAAATAAAACTACCCTAGTTCTAGCCTCAGTGTACATGCCGAGTGAAGGCGAAGTTCCTCCCAAAGAACTAGCCGACCTGGTGCAACACTGCGAGACACTAAACTGGGAACTGATCATCTCCGCAGACTGCAATGCGCATCACCCGCTGTGGGGAAGTAAGGACACAAACAAAAGGGGTGAGTTACTTACCGAATATCTATTTCAAACAAACCTGAACATCATAAACAGAGGCACGGAACCGACCTTTGTAAGCTCCAGGTATCAAACTATAATTGACATCACTTTGGCAACCCACGCGGCGGCCGACCTCATAGAGGGATGGCATGTATCAAACGAGCCATCTTTTGCCGATCACCGCCGCGTGTGCTTCCAAATTCTTTATAAGCCAACAGACCCTGTTCCATATCGTAATCCCCGTAAAACAGATATAACAAGGTACAAAAACTATTTAACCAAAACACTAGGTGACGTACAACCAACCGACGCGACACTTAGCACAGACAACATCGAATCAAACACACAATTCCTCACCTCAACGCTTGTAAAAAGCTATGAATTGGCGTGTCCTCTTGTAACTCCCAAACGTCTGGAGAAAAGTTCCTGGTGGGGACCAGAACTCGAACGACTACGGCAGAGACTAAGGACACTGTTTAACCGAGCAAAAAATTCCCGGGATGTTGAGGACTGGGATAAATACAAAACAGCACAAAAACACTACAAGAAAAGAATCAGATTCCGAAGAATGGAAGCCTGGTACAATTTCTGTAGCAGCATAAATTCTACTAACCAAGCCGCAAAAATAAAGAAAATCCTGGCAAAGGGTGACCTCAACCTAATGGGGTCACTCAAGAAGGAAGACGGCACTTACACAGTCTCAGACGAAGAAACCAGTGCAGTACTACTGGAAACCCACTTCCCCGGGTGTCGGGTAACGCCAGACCAGAGATGGCATGACGAGTACTACACCACACCAACAATCCAAGAATGGGAAACTGCCGAAAAGATAGTAACTGCGGAAAGGATCGAATGGGCCCTAAAAAGCTTCAATCCGTTCAAATCCCCAGGACTGGATGGAATATTTCCAGCACTACTACAATGGCACTCTCATCAAATAATCAAATTTTTGCTACCAATCTACAGGGCCTGCTTAGCTTTTAAATACGTACCCAAAGCATGGAGGGAAGCGAAAGTAATATTTCTACCAAAACCAGGTAAAGATGATTACACCCACGCCAAATCCTTCAGGCCCATAAGTCTAACATCCTTCCTTCTGAAAACGTTGGAAAGACTTGTAGATAGACATCTCAGGGATGGAGCTTTAAAAGGTAAACCGCTACACCCTCAACAGCATGCCTACAGAAAGGGCAGATCAACAGAGTCGGCTTTACACGCGGTAGTGTATAAAATAGAGTCGGCCATCTCAAATAAAATATCAACACTTGCGGCCTTCATAGACATAGAAGGAGCTTTTGACAAAACTATGCACAACAGCATCAACCACGCTCTTAAAAAATTCAGAGTGGAACCAGTTGTGAGAAACTGGATCACTGAACTAATAAGTAAAAGGGCGGTCCAGATAGAGGTGAACACTACCACAAGAGCGGAGGTAGTCAGAGGATGCCCACAAGGGGGAGTCCTATCACCTCTATTATGAAACATAGTAGCAGACAGCCTCTTAAAACGGCTAAATGAAAGAGGATACACTACTATTGGTTATGCAGATGACTTAACAATTCTGATAAACGGGAATGCAGAAAATGTGTTATGCAAAGTAATGCGTTCTGCCCTTCAGATTGTAGAAGAATGGTGTGACGAACAACAGCTGTCAGTAAACCCGAAAAAGACAGAACTCATCCTTTTCACCAACAAAAGGAAGTTACCAGAACTACAGTTACCAAAATTATTCAACACCAAACTCTCCCTATCGACGCAAGTAAAGTATCTGGGTGTCATACTTGACAGTAAGTTGAACTGGGCGAGTCATATCGACGCAAAAACAAAGAGGGCCTGTATAGCTTTTGGTCAGTGCAGAAGACTTGTTGGTAAAAAATGGGGTCTTAACCCAAAGATTACTCTTTGGCTGTACACATCAGTTATCAGACCCTCTCTGACCTACGGATCAGTTGTGTGGTGGCCCAGAACACAACTGACCACAGTAAAAACAAAACTCCAAAGTCTGCAACGCTTAGCGAGCGTAGCAGCCACCGGATGTATGAAAACCACTCCATCAGCCGCCTTAGAGTACCTCTTAAACTTGAGACCTCTAGATCTTATCATACAGGAAGAGGCTAAGATAGCCGCCCTAAGATTAAGGTCGCACGGACTGTGGAAATTAAACGCAGACACAACACACTCCAAAGTTCTGCAAGGGGTTCTAAAGGAAATACCACTCCTTGAGGCACCCATGGACAGAACTTCATGTCACCACATCTTTGATCGAAGATATGATATCCAACTTAAGGCGGAAGCCGAAGACTACTCTGGCATCAATGAAGTTCGGATATACACAGACGGATCCAAAACCAATTATGGTACTGGAGCTGGCGTCTTCTCAAACGACCTAAACATCAAAATGTCAACAACTTTAGATAAACTGAACACGATCTTCCAAGCAGAATGCATTGGCATCACCAGAGCGGCTCAAGCAGTTGCAGCCAGAGACGTCAGAGATCTCAACATTAAAATTATCTCAGACAGTGCATCGGTGCTTCAAGCGCTACAAAACAACACTATAAACTCTGCCCTCGTTTTGGAATGTCATAATACACTCCAACACATTGCGACCACAAACAAGGTAACCCTGCAATGGATAAAAGGGCACAGTAACTCACTGGGTAACGATGCAGCCGATGAATTGGCTAAAAGAGGTATGAAGACAACAGTATACGGCCCGGAACCGCTGCTTCCCATACCTCAAGCCCAAATCAAATCATGGCTACGTAAGAAAACCGAGGAAACACACCATACGGAATGGAGAAACAGTATAACCTGCAGGCAAACAAAGAATGCAGTTCCGGAAGCATCAAAAAGATTTGCCCGCAGCCTTATTAGATTGAAACGGGACGAAATTCGGATGATCATAGGCATCATAACCGGCCACTGTCCCCTAAACAAACACCTATTCACCATAGGTGTGACAGACAGCCCTTTGTGCAGAGGATGCATGGAGGCGGAAGAAACACCACAGCACGTGCTCTTGGAGTGCAGAAGCGTGGCAGATCAACGGGCACGGACTCTCCAATCGCCGGTATCGCTCCCCGAAGCCTGCAACAGTCTGAAAAGACTGCTGGCATTCTGGGAGGATCTGGGATGGTTGGAGTAACTCCTCAAGGATATCCTTTTCATACGTACAATGGCCCAATAAAGAGGCTAAGTGCGGAAACAGCCCAGCTAACCTAACCTAACCTAACCTAACCATACATTGGTACAAAAGGAAATAAAACTAATTATTTTACTGATAGTAATAAGAGTTCTAAAATTTTATAAATTACATAATTTGATTTTTGAGTATACAATTAGGTGTGTGCTTACGCTGGTAATATGTGATACTGATACTAAAGTTATTATATTGCATATTGCACAATGTAATTCATTTTGATTCTTGATAATATAATAAATTACATTTTATTTTTACAGATGCAGGATTGAAAAGGATGAAGCCTATGGAAAGAAAAATAAAATACCTGCGTAATGAGATATGTCGTTTGCGTAAAAGAGGGCAATCATTTAAAACAAGGTTGGCTAATGCTAGAAAACTGTCCAATGACATTGCCTTTCAGCGTGTCACAGAAAATATGACAAAGCCAGCACAACTTTTTGTCCACATGCAGCTGCAATCCACCAAAAAAGCTAAAGGGCGGCGGTTCACCTTAAAGGAGAATATTTTAGCTTCCTCCCTTTTTAAAAAAAGCCCAAAATGCTATCGACTTTTATGTCAATATTTTACGCTCCCGTCGCCTAATACGATGAGACGACTTTTGAGCCGAATAAAACTGAGCCCAGGTATAAATAATATAATTTTTGAAAAAATTAAAAATACTGTACAATCTAAAAATTCTTGTGATCGACTGTGCATCCTCATCTTCGATGAAATGTCGATAACTCCCCAAGTTATGTACAATGCACACAAAGACGCATTTGAAGGTTTTGCATGCAATGCAGAAAACGCTTTTGCTGACCATGTCCTAGTATTTATGGTGAAAGGAGTGAAATGCAATTTTAAGCAACCTGTTGCTTATTATTTCACTAATAGTCTAAATAAAATTGATTTAAAAAATATAATTAAAAGTGTTGTCCAACATACTATCGAGTCAGGATTGATTGTCGTCAGTACTGTGTGTGACCAAAGTCCAGTAAATGTAGGAGCAATAACCGAATTAATTAGTGACACCAAAGCCTTATATTTACGATTAAATAAACAATGGCGTCATGATATGTTTCGTCTAAATAAACATAATATAATACCTTTGTATGACACTCCACATTTAATTAAAGGACTGCGTAATAATTTAATAACGAAAGATTTAAGTTACTCTATTAATAAAGAGACAAAAATTGTAAAATGGGATTATTACCAAATGGTATATGCCGCTGATAAATCATACGGGGAGTTGCGACTTTTAGACAAGTTGACAGAGGCACATGTCGATCCAGAAAAAATTCAGAAAATGCGGGTAAAGACAGCTACCCAACTGTTCAGTCACAGTGTTGCTGTTGCAACTGAACACCTTACAGCAAGAGGAGACTTGCCCAACGATTGCAGAGATCTAATTGACTTCACATTAATTATCGATAATTTGTTTGATAGTTTGAATGTTAATTGTTTATCTGTACCAAATGGCAAAATTTATAAAGGGCCTGTCAAGCGTAACTCACCTCACCATCAGTTATGGCACAAAGCCAAGGAAATGTTAAAAAGTATGAAATATATAAAGAAAGTAAAAGTTGGGGATAGAATCCGATTGACTGAAACAATTGTACCCTCTATAACAAATTTTATTAAAACTATAGAAGGCATGGAATCTCTTTGGAAAATATTGTCTTCTAAGTATGGCTTAGATGCTATGTTGACAAGAAACCTAAACCAAGACCCAGTTGAAAACTTTTTTGGGAGCATCAGGAGTTATGGCGCACGAAATATTGCTCCAAACACAGTGGGGTTCGAAGGGGCGTTCAAAGCTCTAATGCTTAATAATTTTAGTTCGCCACACTCAATTAGAGCAAACTGTGAGGAAGACCAAAATGAATGCCTTCAGAGTTTTGAATTTTTCCTCACAGAAACTACTCCTGAAACTCCTGATGTTCCTGAAGAAAATGATACAATTCATTTTTATAATGAGATTTTCTCTGAACAGCCTAACGAAAATGATGCTGGTCAGGGAAACTATGTTTGCGGTTGTGTCATAAAAAAATGCCTAAAACACATAGCAAAAAGTTGTCAACATTGCAGGCTAAATTTATTGGACAATAAAGATAAAAAAAATGCTAATCTATTTATCAAAGCCAAAGAATACCAAAATAAAAAGTGGTTGTGTTACCCTTGCGATGAAGTAGCAACATATTTCAAAGAAATACAAAATGTAGTGACATCATTTTTGAAGAGAAACGTGCCAAAAAAGAAAGTTAAAAGAAATATTTTAATCTTTTTGGATATTTTAGCAGCTGATCCATTTACATGTCCAAAACACAAAAATGTTTTAAAACAATATTTTGCGGATGTATCGTTAAATGTATTAATTTATAGTTGGTGCAGATCAGTCAACCGCATTTTAACCGGAAAATTAAAATATGATGGAGAGGACGAAATGAAAAATGTTGCCCAAAATTATTATAACAAGAACAAGAATTATAAAAACAGAAAATAAAATGTATGTACTTCAAGACTGGCTTTTTTATTCTAATTTCCAACACATTTTACCTTGACAATACACACCTACATCAGTGGTAAGCTATTTTCTTCATTCTTCATACTACGAGGGGTGATCCAAAAGTAATGATAATCTATACTAAGCACGATGAATACAGTAAAAAAAATTTATTATTTTTTTACATAGTCCCCTAACAAGTCAATACATTTAGTCCATCTCATTTCTAAACCCAGAATTCCTTTAGAAAAAAAATCTTGATCTTGACCCTCCAAAAAATCCCCAACAGCGGCCATCACGTCGCTATCGTCGTCAATTTTCTTGCCTCGGAGGTGTTCCTTGAGCCGAGGAAAGAGATAGTAATCGCTGGGGGCTAGATCTGGCGAATAGAGTGGGTGTTCCATCAATTCAAAGCCCGTTTCTTGAATAGCAGCCATGGCAACTGCAGCTTTGTGAGCCGGTGCGTTATCTTGGTGAAACAGCACTCCAGCTCGCAGCTTGCCCCGTCTTTTTTTCTTAATGGCCTCCCGCAATCTTCTTATTTGTTCTGCGTAGTAAGAGCCCGTAATAGTGGCTCCCTTCTCCAAATATTCCACCATAATAATTCCCTCAGCGTCCCAAAAACAGACGCCATAACCTTCCCCGCCGAGCTTGACACTTTGAATTTCTTCGGCGTCGGCTCGTCGGCTCGTTTCCACGTCATTGACTGTTGTTTGGTTTCGGGATCAAAGTGGTGGAACCAGGTCTCGTCCATGGTCACGAAACGTGACAAAAAATTCTCCTGATCTGCTTGGAACTTTTCGAGATTCGCTCCTGAAATGTCGACTCGTTTCTTTTTTTGCTCGTCGGTTAACATTTTCGGTACCCAACGCGCAGAGACCTTTTTCATATGCAATTCGTTCGCAAGAATTCTTTGAACACTGCCATATGAGATCCCTGTGACCTCAGCTACATGACTGATAGTCACTCTTCGGTCTGCCATTACAACATCTTCCACTTTTTTTACGTTATCTTGAGTGAGGGACGTGGAAGGGCGTCCTTCGCGTTGTTCGCCTTCTGTCGATGTTCTGCCCTGTTTAAACTCCTTGGCCCAGCGTGCAACTGTGGAATATGGAGGAGCAGAGTCCCCCAATGTTTCCAACAAGTCGCTGTGAATGTCTTTGGTAGACATTTTTTTCAAACAGAGGTATTTGATGACAGCTCTGATTTCGTTTTTCTCCATTTTGATGGTCACTCTTCGACGGTTCGTATTCAAATGAATGTAGCTCCCGGAAATCCTGGCCTTTTTATATAATTTTTTTATGGTGAAGTAGTGGATACCTAAGCTAGCAGAAAACATTTTATTTTTATTTTTGTGTGCACTGGAAATAACCGATTATCATTACTTTTGGATCACCCCTCGTACTTAGCATACGTGGGGAATATAAATAGATGCCAGCAATGAACAACAACGTCTTTAGATAGTACTAGGTTAACTTCCAGAGGTACATTTCGATAGCTGCAATGAAAACTTGTGCCAATTTGGAAAAGAAATTGGTACAAGTGTTTATTGCACTTATCGAAAAATGTACCTCTGAAAGTAAGCCTAGTACCTATCTATATATGTAGCTACCTATCTACCTAGCTATAGATTGAAAATTAGTTCCCGTTCAGAAATACAGATGGCGCTTAAAACTGTCATGCATAAAAACTTCGAGAGAGGGCTCTCTTCTTCCGTATTATTATATTACTCTTTGGGCAGAGTTTTGACTGCGTAAGTGTACATTGAGATCATGAACTTATTTTTTTGCTGTCCGGCACAATTGTCTGAATAAAAGACAACATCGAGGTCTTCAGCCGTTGCCGAAATTTTCTCCAGGTATTTGTAAACACAGGTAGCTATTTCGTTGACACCTCTATTGGCGTTAGACTCATCCCATACATAACTCTCAACTAAATTATTTTGTAAGTTATAAATTGTTAAATTAAGTACATTTAGTTTGCACTTGTATTAAAAAAGTGAGATGTCTCCTTTGGGGCATTGGAACACTGCTTGAAGATCATAGACCGCTACTAAAATATTTTTGTTGTTCTTATCTTTTTCTTTTTCAATACGAGACAAATTCTTTTCCTTAAGATGTAATTCATAATCTTGTTTCTTAGATTGTTTCTCTTCATCTGTGATGTTTTTATAGGCTTCGCAAATATCGCATAAATCCTTTTTAGGAGTGAAAAACGAAATGTTAAAATCTTGTGTGAAAATACGATAAAATGTAATGTAGGTTCCATAGGGGACGTTTTGGGATTTGCATTTTTCTACATAATCTCTATGAAGATCTGTGACAGCTTTGCTACCATCAATATAATTTCGTTTTGAGTTAGCCCGGATATAATGTGACTCAATCTTCGGTATAGACTCAATAAACAATTTGATGCCATTTTTAATGCTTTCGTCCACTGCATAATGGTTTGAATGAGTACCTCGGTTATCTTTCATGGAAGAAATATTAGTGTTGCTATTTTTCTTTTTCAAAGCAGTCTCTATGGGTCGATTATTAATCCCCAAAGTATTTTTGAAAAACAATTTACAAACTCTTGTTTTTTCACCAGAAATAGTCAAAAAGAAAGCGTTGTTGTTGTTTCGAATAGTTGCAACATTTCCATCCGAATCAACTTTAACGTAACGTTGTTTTGGGATGACTATGTCTACGCTATTAGCAATAAACGTCCATTGTTTTTCTATTGCACCTAAGCTCCAATAATCATTTAAAATGGTCTGTCTTTGCTCCTCTGTAAATTTAAACCCACATTTAAATTTACATTTATCTTTACAAGAAGGTTTCAATTCACGACTTGGCATGTTTTTTTTTGATTTGGTAGATTGATAAGGCTTCCCACTATTTCTCAGTCGTTTAGCTACATTGACTTTCCAGTTTGCTACATTTAGTCTTCTTTTTTTACCAGTTTTAGTTGGACTAGAATACACTATTAGACCTACAGCATTTCCATTACTTACGTTTTCAATCGCAGAAGATTCACTGTTCTCTATGACACCGAGATCGTTGGATACCATAGCATGTTCGTTTGTAGACGAAAGTGGTTCCTCGGAGTTTTCAATGTTTGTTGAAACTATATTAGATGTTACCAAATGTTGATCATCCGAAATGTTTATATAGTTAGTAGTGATATTTTGTTCCACGTCAGTATCAGAAGAATACTCAGCACGTTTTTTTGGTTGGGCTTCATAATCAGGATCCTTTACTGAGTCGTCGCTGTCTGAAACGTTATAAATGCAATCAAAATTCTTGAAGTGTAGTGGTGTGGTATTGATTTGATCAATTACCCTCGAATTTTGTGAGAATAGTGGGATATAAATTAACTTACCTTGATACACAGATGGGCCACTGCTTGAAGAACTGCTAGAACTCGAAGAACTGCTAGAACTAGAGGAACCGCTGCTACTAGTCGAATTACTACGAGGTCGGATGGAATCTAATGCGATGTCTTTGTCTACAAAAAGGAATGAAATAATGAAATTATAGGAACATAACTAGAATAAAAAAATATATCAGTACAAGTAAAAAAATACCTTCTGTTGATGTCTGCAATGTATTGGTCGAGCTTTTGGCATTTTCATTCTCATCTTGTGTTAAAGTATCTATCTGAGAGTTTGAATCACTTTGTTGTACACTTAAATTATTTTTAACACCTGTAGCTAATTGAACTAACATCCTAGATCGTGATGCCATCTGAAAAACAAATTCGTAAAAGTTACTTTATTTTAGCATGTATAATGTAACATTTTAGCATGATATAATCCAAAACTTAAAGGTTTTCAAAAATAGTGATGTAAAATAAAATAACCCACAGTAATTGAAAACGATTCATCAACAACATGGTTACATTCAAAGATATCACAAGGAAAACTTGTAACTTTTTCATCAATAATGTGACAATATTCATAATCTCATTCTCAATACTCATGAGTTTTACAACAAAAACGAGTTAAATAACTAATATCACATTAATCAAGTTAAAGTAAAAAACAACAAGAAACATACCTTTGCACTAAAAACGTGGTATACTCGTGATGCCACGTTTTTTGTGAAAAGCAGGAGCACTTCACTCGTTGCGCGTGCGGGGCAAACTAACGCGTCGCGTTGTCGAAGTCGTGCGCCACACCGAAAGAGACAACGTGATAACGCCATTTGCCACGGTCATGTCGTCTCTTTCACTCATAGCTCCTCGAACATTCACTTTTAAAATACCGCGTTTTTGTAGAAAATAAAATTCGACATCGCGGTTTTGAATATCAAATAAAAAAAAAAACGTTTTTATGAGATGTCACGTTGCTCTTGTAAAGAGGCGATATTATCAACATATTATAAAAAACAATAAAAAATAACTTTAATTAGAACTAATACGTTCAAGTACACAGTAATTCAATAGGATTTCAATAGTCAGATACAGACTGATAATTAATCGTTAACTTATTATCAAACACATACATACATAACATCACGCCTGTAATCCCCGAAGGGTTAGGCAGAGGTGTACCCATTAGTACACCCACATTTCGCCAGTTATTTTATTAACTTGGTTATAGACATGACTGCTAAGAAATAGGTAGTTACGTTGCGACGAGCGACTCTTTGTAGGGAAGGAGGGACAGACAGTGTGTTTTCGACGTTGGGAACTGAATTTTGAAGGTTCGTAGGGAATTTGAGAATGCTTGGTTAACAGAAGGTTAAGAATAAATAATTTTCTTACAGAGAGAACAGTGCATGTGTTATATAGATCGGAGGTAGGGAAACGGTAAGGTAACCGCCAACCAACCTTTAAGAGTGCTCTCTGCGCGCGTTCCAGTTTCACGTATGTACACATAATAATGTTTCCGTGATATGTGTCGGGACTTTATTTTCCCTCTTATAAGGGTCTTTTGTCCACTACTTCCTCTAAGGCTATAATCATTTTCATTGATAATTTCGCCCCTATTTACCTCTATTCTGTATTCGCCATGGGGACGTACATGTTCGCCGTAATAAGATCGAGTTTTTTTTTTTTGGTATGTCCCCAAGGCGAACAGAATTAAATGATATATATATATATATATGATAAAAAAAAACATGAAAGATTATTTTGGTCAGCACATATATTTTCAAACTGGGCTGATCGTCTATTCATATTAAGAGCCTCTACCATGTTTGCCAGATTATTTGCTAACTCCATTCTTTCTCGAATTATTTCCAATTTTGTGTGGAATAAATATTGTTCTCAAAACGAACACCAAATCTGTTCAACAATGCTGCAGCTATTTGAAAATTCTCCATCATATGTGGTAAAGACTAGAGATGCCACGAATAGTGAATTGGCCGAATACCGAATACCGAATATTCGGCAACGCTGTCGGCCGAAGCGCCGAATATTCGGCCGCCGAATATTTGTCCGCCGAATGCTTGGTGGGGGCGCGTTAGCTGGAATAAGACAAGTCACAACCTGTTTTTCTCGTTGCGTTCGCGCGGCAGGCGACGACGGTGAGCGCGCGGGGCGGGGTGCAAGCAAACATTGTTTGTATTTTTTTCAATTGCGAGTAAATTGCGTCACGGAGCGCTTTGTTAGTTTATAAATAATACGTTAAGTGAAACTTAATTACTATTTTGCTAAGAAGTTTGTTCCTTAGTTCATTTTCAATTGTTTTTTCGTCAAAAGGCTTATAAAATGACACCGGTTAATAAAAAATCGCCCATATGGGAATATTATGAGATTTGTAGTGAAAATAATAAACTGGCCCAGTGTTTGTTATGTAGCATCAAGATCTCAAGAGGCGGAGAAGGAAAGAAAGCAAGTAAGTAAAACGTATTTAAATTTATGTTATGTTTTATTGTTTTTGTTGAAGTGAATAAAGTTTAGACAACGTTGTTGTTATATAAATCTTATAAAAAGAAAAACGTTTGGGTTATTTTAATAGTTTCGAAATAGTTTTATTCACTTATATATGTTATGGAATAAAGTTTTATGAGAAATTATTTATATACCTATATTTGTTTGATTTTCTATAAGATAGATAAGGGAAATAAATAAAATAACCTATTTAATTATAATTAATTTAATTTTCTTTTATTTACAGCTACAACCTCTTTAAAAAACCATCTTAAAACCAAACATGCTGACCAATACGCTGCTTTAATTAATGTTCCATCGACACGTGGCAGCAACATAGGCGGTACTTCTACTTCTACCGATGCAAAGATGCCAGCAGAACCTGGAACGTCCAGATCAAAAGAACGGCAGCTCACCCTGAAGGAAACATCAGAAAGGAAATTGCTCTGGGACATTAATGATCCGAAATCAATAAAATATCATTACTTGATTGGCGAAATGATTGCTTTGGACAACGAACCATTGTCACTTGTGGAACGAGTTGGATTTCAGAGACTTATGGCAAACGCTTTGCCCCATTATAAAGTACCTGGTCGCACTTACATGACCGAGAAAATTGTTCCGGATATATACAACAGAATTTGTGCTAAAATAGAAGCCAGTATTTCACAGGCAGCAGCATTATCAGTGACATCTGATATATGGACATGCCAGCACAATAACGAGAGCTTTCTGAGCTTCACTGCGCACTGGATATCTCCAGAGTTTATTCTGGAACATGGCGTTTTAGCTATGAAATCATTTCCTGGCTCACATTCTGGTATCAATATTGCAAAAGAACTCAATGCTATAACAGAAAGATGGAATATTCCTCAATCCAAGCTCCATTTACTTGTCCATGATAGTGGCTCTAATATGATAAAAGGTGTGCGAGATGCAGGATATGATTCAGGTAGGTGCTTTATTCATTCACTACAACGAGCTATAGATCATTCGCTAATATCTCAACCAGAAGTACAACAGATGATAGCTGCTGCGAGACGAATTGTTACCCATTTTAATCATTCTGGCTTAGCAGAGCAGAAACTTAAATCTATTCAACAAGAACTTAACTTGCCAAACCACCAACTAGTACAAGATGTGAGCACACGCTGGAATTCTACCTATTATTTAATGGAGCGATTATTAGAACAAAAGCGAGCTGTCTCCTTGTACATAACAGATCATGAAACTTTAATAAATCTGACACATGCTCAATGGGAACTATTGGAACAGTGTATCAAACTCCTCAAACCATTCGAAGAAATAACAAAAATATCTAGCTCAGGTATCTCTTGCATCTCTGAAGTGATTCCACATGCAGTAACTTTATTAAAATATCTGGGAAAAGCAGAGACAGCTGAGAAAGTACCTAATTTAGTCACGATGAGATCTTCACTGCAGGCCGAGCTAGAAAGGCGATTCAGCTTCGATGATAAAAATAAATATCTGGTTGCTACTTTTCTGGATCCTCGATTTAAAACGAGTTTTCTAGGATTGGTTCAAGCAGAAAGAGCAAGACAAAATATTCTTCTAGAAGCTCTAAAAAAAAGTTGTGATGAACTAAGTAGTACCGATGACGATTCTTCTCCAGCGCGTAAGAAAAGAAACTTGAATGAAAATGATAGGACTGTTGAAACACACAACAGTTTCTGGAACTGTTTTGAAGAAGTCGCTACAGATAATGCTAATAATGATGAGGAGGACGTGGAGAAGAATGCTGTGGCAAACGAGTTGGATTTTTATTTGAAAACAGTTCGCCTAGATCGGAAGGCCGATCCTTACAAGTGGTGGTCAGCAAACGAAAAACAATACCCGAACCTTTCGAAATTTGCAAAAGTTTATCTTTCTTCGCCTGGAAGTAGCGTTTATAGTGAGAGGTTGTTTTCTGAGGCTGGTAACGTTTACGATGAAAAGCGCAATCGTTTGCTACCAGAAAATGCTGAAAAGCTCGTTTTTATCCATCACAACTTACCACTGATTAATTTTAAGTACTAAAATTTTGTAATTTGGAAATAAATACATAATTTTTGAGTAAAATAACGTGTCTTTTTTTACATGATTTGCTATTCGGTATTCGGCCGAATAGTACGCACTATTCGGCCGAATACCGAATAGCAAAAAAGTGGCCGAACAGGCCGAATACCGAATAGTTGCCGAATATTCGTGGCATCATTAGTAAAGACCGATGAAAATATTCTTGTCTCAACAGTTTAAAATCTCTTTTAAAATGACCATTGACGGCCTCTACCACCCACCTGCAAATTGTTACGCAGCGGCTTCTATTTGCTCGAACAGTTGTTAATTGATGCTGGTCTTCTAATAATGATTCTGGCATATATGTTTTATAGCCACATGCCTCTAACAGACTTATACTGTCCCTAAAACCTCTATCTAAGATAAACACATCATCACGTTGAAAATACTCCCTTAAAGCAGAACCATCACAAAACAAATTATTCATGATATCAGCATCAGAAGTTGTTGCTTTGTAAGGGCCATAACAATCAAGAATATATCCATCACAAGCGACAAACAAAAAAGGTTTTAAAAGATTTCTATATTTATGGAGCGAGTATGTTTGTTTCTGGAATGAGTAATTCGAGCTTTTATGCACATAAATATAGGTTCCATCACATATGACAATACTGTTTGTTCCATTTCCATAAAGTCCGTTTGGTATGATCAAACTATGTTGGAGTAATTCTTCCCTGAGTAAATTATTAATCCCAAGATTCCTTGGGACAAAATCTTGGAGAAGTATCTCCCTTATTTTGTTCATTAAAACTTCTAATGTTCTACGGGGAACATTCACCAAAGTCGCAATTCTTTCATCTGAATCCCCTGTTCGGAGTTTTAGTAAAAATACTAAAAGACCTAATGTGCCTCTATGAGTATCTCTTATTCGAGGTACTTCATCAAGTAATAAATTAAAGTTATGTTTTGAACGTCCTATTCAGTACTCAAATATTCTGTCTTCCATTTCTTCTATGTTTTCAAAATCAATTGATGGATTGAAAGCATTTACAAAAGAAAAAACATGCTGTATCTGCTGAACAGTAAATGTTGTGTAACTGTTTTGGGAGTCAAATAATGTATCCCACATATTGGCCATCAAATGGTCATTACAAATACGGGCTTCCTTAGGTAGATAATATTTGTAGTCACTTAGGATTATGGCTCTTAATTTATCTGAAATACTGTGCAATGTAGTGCTTTCACAGTTTGGAAATACACAGTGATGATTAGTGTTGGCAGCTCCTCTGTAATCGGGTAATGTTACTTGATCAATTGAGTGTGTTGCTTGTTCGGACTGTGACACCTGGGGCTCCTCCAACACTTGGGGCTCCTCCAACACTTGGGGCTCCTCCAACACTTGGGGCTCCTCCAACACTTGGGGCTCCTCCAAAACTTGGGGCTCCTCCAACACTTGGGGCTCATCCTGCGGCGGTGATGCACTCAACTGGGATTTTGTAGCATCAACAGTAGACATGCGACGAGCTTCTCTTTGTACCCGAAGCCAGCAAGTATGGCATACAACATCATCCTGTGAAATCTGAAAAAATATACAATTCTTTTTAATCATCAATATACTTGAAATGTATTGTTTTATAAATAAATAAAAAAAGAAATTCTGGAAATTGACGAGTTATATTATACAATGCAAATTAATTTGACCAACTTCTAAAAAATAACTTTATAATCATTCATGTACCTCTCGTGGTGCTACTCTGCTTTCTATAATACCAATCATGGATTGTTGCAGTTGAGATGGATTGCTTCTTAATATTTTATCACTCCGTCTTCTTAAAGTCGATAATCCACATAAAAGACACACATTAGTGTGGCCTTGGTGACTTGATCCAGCTTGTTGATCTGTATTGCCAGAAACATCTTGGTGCAAATTCTCATTTACTGCAAACATTACTAGATCTCTGCATGCTTCACAGACAACATCTTCTTGTAAAACCTGTCAAAAACATAAATTGTATTTTAGGTACTGCCTCTGCCTATCCAGATCTTCTTAGGTAACTTCCAATATAGAAAAGATAGGTACTTACAACTCGTGGGAATACCCAGTTGCAGAGTAAGCCAGCAACTCTCGGGTCGAGTGCTAAGACTTGATATCGGCGCAGTGTGTTCACGCATATATTGCAGTTTACACATAAAATGCGCGTGCGACGATAACATCTATCGTAATCTGCCATTGTTATTGTTCCGGGTTTACAACAAAAATCCAATTCACTGGGCACAATCGGAGTACAGTAAGATTAGCTTGTGGTCACGTAAAAGCAATATCGGAGTCCTAAGGGCACGCACTAGTCACACAAGGCAGTATCAATCAGTCCATAAACAGTCCAGGTCGGGTAAAATAAATAGAAAGCCAATTATAAACACAAAACACAACCGAGATGAAAAACGCGGAAGGATTCTGTAATAGGCATGGGTCCGATATATCAAAACGAATTCAAAATCCGATTTCATACAAAAATCGATTCGTATCGATTTCTCAAACTTGAAGATTGGATTTCAAAAATCTACCTAGCCGAATCAAACGCTAACGATCTACCACCAAACGGATCGACAATAAAATCACTCAATCTCATCACCAAACGGAATCAAAACGCTGAAAACGCAAACTGGCCACCAGTTTGCGTTTGGATTTTGTAAGAAATTCGCTCTCTCTCTTTCTAACTAATCGTAACTTTAGCGGAGTAAAAAAGATAGCGCGAATTTTGTTTTAGATTCCATACAAAAATCGATTCGTATCGATGTCTCAAACTTGAAGATTGGATTTCAAAAATCTACCTAGCCGAACCAAACGCTAACGATCTACCACCAAACGAATCGACAATAAAATCACTCAATCTCATCACCAAACGGAATCAAAACGCAAACTGGCTACCAGTTTGAGTTTGGATTTTGTTAGAAATTCGCTTTCTCTCTTTCTAACTAATCGTAACTTTAGCGGAGTAAAAAAGATAGCGCGAATTTTGTTTTAGATTTCGGTTCTCGGATATCTAACGGACATTATAATGCGATCAATATCATCTTTACTGCTATGTATTTAAAGACTACATTTTCGAGATTATACGTTGATGTATTTTGGTTTTTGGTTCAATGTTATCGAGCCATAACGCCATACAACAACTCTAGGGCTGTCTATGTTGAGAAATGATTACACAAAAGAATAGGTGATTAAAAAGTATTATTGAACAGTACTCGTATTATTGTATGTACTGAAATATGTATTTTGAAATTAAATTCTTGAGAAGTTAGCTGGTTATTGTCTGTAATATAAGGTGCGTTGGGGTAACACCGGACGGATTTTCGAATAGTTGCAAGGATGTTGCAAAAACTTTTTTTTCTCAATTTTGGTAAACACCACATTCTTGAGAAATGGTGGAAATTGATAATGATTAATCAAAGTGTCATTTTTATATTTTTTTATTTATTAAAACAGTAGTTATTGTTTGGGAAGCCTGTAAAATCAGGAAAAAAATTTCAGAGTATAATGACGATCTGGCCGTCATGGGGTAAGTTCGGACGACAATTTAATACTATTTCCATTGCTATGAGCACAAGATATAAGAAAATAATGTATGCGATCTTCCCTCTTCTTTTAAAAGACATTAACAAAATCTTCATAATACTAAAAACAAAGATGTTCCAAATGATTTCCTTTTTTTTGGTTTAAACTGTCCGATCTTACCCCACATACCAAATTTAGGAGATAATAAGGTTCTCAAAGTTTGTTTTATTCACAAGCATACTACCAAATAAATTTAGAGTGTGATAAAGAGTCTTATGAAATCGGAATCTCTAAGGGAATTGTTTAAAAAAATTAACATCATGACGGTACCTTGTCAATATATATATGAAAATATAATGCATGTTCGCAAAAATCCTCATCTTTTTAAGAAAATTAGTGATAGACATTATTTTAATACTAGAAATAAGAACAAATTAGATCAACCAAGTTTTAGATTGTCAAAAGTAAGCACTTCTTTTATGGGGTACTGTGTAAAATGCTATAATAAAATACCTCTTGAAATTCTCCAACTAAATGAGAGAAAATTTAAAACATGCATAAAACGCACACTATGTAGTCAAGCATATTATAAGTTAGATGATTATATCACGGACAAAAATGGTTGGCTAAATGCTAGTCCTGCTCCACAGCCACTCGGGCTCACTAACTAGGATTGTTATTTTTTATTTTTTAAGAGAATGATGTTTCTTACCCTCTTTGTTGACCTGAATAACTTGTACTGTTATCAGTACGAGTACTGTTTTTTTTTTTTTTTTATATACATACCACAATTATATAACAAATAAGTCCACTGAAAGTGCTAGTATTGTATAATTTAATATCATTTATTTCCATTTTGTAAATGTGAGTACCATGGAGCGTTTTTTTTTTTACTTACTGAGTACTACGTGTTTTGACTTAATGATCATGGCAGTTGGGAGCTTGTCATGCTCACTCAAATGTCTCGCTGATGGTGGCGCGTGTGTTGGATCACTTGGCTCCCTTCATGATGGTTGAGCTAGGTGGTGCTGATCCATGCGTCATGCTCGTGAACGAGTGCTGTCAGTTGGGATTGGTCATCTCTTAACTGCTATGGTTTACATCTTTATTTTTAGTATTTTTTACAACTGTTTTATATTTATCTTCATTGTTTTCACATATAGACTCAACAAGAATATTGTAACCAGCATTTTGTAAAAACCTAATTTAAAAAGAGTGCCGTGGAGTTTCTTGCTCGTTCTTCTCCATAGAGGCCTACCTCCGTTTTGGAACGAGCAACTAGCTTCATTTTTCGGACTAACTGACCGACTCCTTGACAATTCAAAAGTGCCTGTAAATGGTCTAATTGAAATAAATGTTTTGACTTTGACTTTGACTTTGAATACCTACTGTACGTTTTGTAGAGGGATGAAGTAGCAAAAAAGCAGTAGAAAAAAATATAGTGTAATAATAATAAAGTCGGTATAGAAAAGTCACAAACACAGAATGACATAATTTAAAAAATTAACAAATGTAACAGACAAAATTAAACTGTCTACGACAACGGTATGGAAAAGAATAATTTTATTATTCATCAACATTTATTAAACAATTATACAAATATAATTATATCATTCATCAACATTTTACCACCTTAAAGTATAAAAATCAAAAAAATGGAATGAAATAATATTAATACAAATTATATCAAAGAATTGACCACTATCATGGTCGTTGTTCGGGCGCGGTCGCCGCCGGCCATTCGGCAACCTTTGGCTGCGGTTGTGAGACTTCGGAACGCGGCGGGCGACGGCGATGTGCGGAATGCGGGTCATGGAACTAAATAATAAAAGTTTGACAATCACTACCAATTTTGAAACGGGTTAAGTCCGGATATTTATGTCCGATCTTCACTCGGGAGGGGTAACACCGGATTTCAGCCTATAGAGATAGTAGACATTTATGGATTAGTTTTATCGGGTTATCACTACTTAAAACTTAGTATTTGGGCAAAATAATACCAAAATAAGCAATACTTTTGCTAATATATGCAAATAAAAATGAAGGTGAAAGACCGGACGGACGTAAATTTTACAAAACTTACCTTGTTTCCTTTCACGGCGCGTAGTACACGTCCCAGTTGCCGGAGGGACTGGCGGTCACTGCGGGGCGGGGCGGAACAAAATGACGTAGTACGCAATGTGACTCTCATTAAAAAATATAGCCAAATAAATGAAATATTTGATTCCTACGTTCTTACCCCAGCGCCGATCTTACCCCAACGCACCTTAGGTACCTAATATGACATTGCGATCTAAAGAGTACCTAATTGTAAAAATAAAAAGTAAAATAACTAGTCAAATCAATATTACATTTACGTACAATTACCAAGCTTTCTTGTTGACACTACACAAAGAAACGAAAGACTAAAGTATGTAGTAGATAAATATAGGTATTGAAGGTACCTATTACGATCTCCGATTATAACAAATAATAAAAAAATGTCAACAAAGAAAACACAAACACATTAGATATCGTCGCTTAAGTTCTAACACCGCGGAAGTCAAAATACGCAACTTTTCAGGACAGCAAAAAAACCGTTTTATTTAGCCTCAAACAACTGTTCATATTTCGGTTTATTCAATATAGAAGTCAAAATATGTTTAATTCATGTAGACACATCCAATTTTAAAACAAAATTAGTTTATATATTTTTTTTATGACTTACGCGGTGTTGCCTTATTTTTTTTAGATATAGGAGGGACTTACGGTTAACAAATGAATTGAAACACGATTAAAATTGAAGTAGTTTTAATTAAAAATGACATTTTTGGCAGGTTTTATTATCTTATAGTCTAATCAAAAATTGCACATAAAAATAACATCGAGAAAAAAAAAACAATAAACCTCTTAAACAATTTAAAATTCTTACAAAACAATCAGTCCTTTTAAGTTATTATTAGAGTTCAGTCTCAGAGAGTCATCACTAAAGTCTTTTAAAAAATCAACAAAATAATATCAAAAGTAAGGTGTTATCTAACCTTAAATAAAAATAATATGACTTGTACATAATCCTTATAAAATGATAAGTGGTCTGAGATCTTAATGAGGTAGAGTATCGTAAAAACTGTGACAGTCAGAAGGGATGACTGCCTTTAATTCTTGTTGATGTTTCCATTTATTTTCATTTACTTTTAGGTAACTACTATAAAGCTTAGGCCTTGGGCCCTGTCGCTTTTGGTTTGGCTTAAATCTTCTAGGTAATTCTTCATACTCATCACTAAAATTTAATTTATATCTAATTAAACCAGCAGGACTATATTCCAATGCTCTTATATCTGTCACCGTAGGATCTTTAGCAATTCTACCAGGACGAATCGATTCATACAAAAATTCTTTTTTATTGGAGTAATCTTCAAAAAAATCGTAATTCAAAAAGTAGACGTGGAAGGGTTGTTTAGGTCTAGCTTCTTTAGAAATAGCCGCGTACTGTGAGGGTAAGTAAATTTCCTTGTTTTTGATTTTGCATTCTATTGCACTGTGACAAGAGTCACATTCCATTTGCGTGTGACCTTTCTCTAGGAACTTCTGAGTTATTACGACTTTGAACTCCATAGCTAATTCCAAGAGAGCATTGGATAATATCGCGTTCCTGTTTTGTGCCGTACAACCGTCAGAAAATAAGACAATCGGCATAAGTTTTTCTTGAAGAATTTTCTTCAGACAATCAATAATACACGATACAAAAACAGAGGCCACCAAACCTGCATTGTGTTCATCAAACCAGTAGCAATAAACGTCTTTTGTAGCCAGATTAAACATAGTGAAATTGTGTACACACAATTTCGTCTTATAATATAATGCACTAGCATTTAACTTAGGACACAACTTTACAGATTGAAGATCATGCGTAAATAGATGTACTTCTCCTGCCAGTGCTCGCGTCTTGTCCTTTGTCTTCTCTTCTCTAGCTAAGTCCTTAAGATGAATGTGGTTTCGATAGGTATTTTCGTTAATGTTTCCCGCTTTAAAAGCGCAACATGTGTCGCACTGGTCTTTCTTCGGTTGAAATAAACTTAGATTTTGTTCTAAAAATATTTGATCAAAAGACCAGCGGCTGACAGCTTGCTTATTTTCTTCAGAACACCTTTTACAATAAAGATTGTAAAGGTGATTTTTATTTTCTATAATAGGCTCTAAATATTGCCTGGTTGTAGTAGCTCGACAGTAGTGCGAGGGCATTTTAGGCAAACTATTAAAAAAGTCCTTTAGAAAAGAAATATCGTCTTTCTTTGAATGTCCTTCTACAACTTTGTGAGTAAGCTGCGACTTTTTTGCCATCCCGGAATCCGACATTGATAACCAATATCGCACTGTCCACTCTTTAATACCAAAGGTATTTAGAAAAGTATGCTGACATACCTGAACACGCCCATCTGAAGTAGTTAAAAAATATTGTTTGCTCTCACCACGTCTAGAGTCTGAAGACTTTACTTGTTTTTTTGGGCATATTTCAACATGCGAAATAATGTATTGCTTTCGCTGATCCCACGTCATTTTTTTCCAGTAATTTGTGAAGAGTAGTTTTCGCTCTTCCTCTGCTATACTATTACAGGCTCGCAACTTAGATTTCTTGCAGAATTCAGAAGTGCATGCACTGCCTATTTGACGGGCTGGCCTCATTGTATCATGAAGAACCTTAAACTTTTTCTCCTTACTATCGCGGCGATATCCTAAATATTCATTCCCTTCCATTCTTAGAACTTTGCTAGAATTTTTGGTCCATTTTTTCTTGTCCGCACATCCTTTCGAGCACCTCTTTCTGCAAGCACTAAGATCGCCGTATTCTTCAATCTCATCAGGACTTGGTATCGTGTTTACAATTTCACCCTGTACAGACGATAGTCTAATTTCTTCTTCTTGAAATTCGTTGGAGCAGAGAAGAGACGTAGGCTCACACTCCGTTGATATAGCTTCTACAGGCTCAAGAAATGACATATCAACTGGCAGCGTCGACAAAGATAAAGAATCAACGGATACACCTTTCGATGTTTCAACCGCTGTGGACATACATGAGGAGGTTACATTAACTGTTGCAGTATTGAATACATTATACGTTTGGAGGTGCGGTTCAGTTGCATCTCCAATGGCCAAAAACTCAGAGAGACCTTTATACGACTCTGGTACATCTGTCAGTGCAGACATAGGTGTATGAGGCAAGGAGGGTAGAGAAAGGTAGTTGCTGTAAATTTCAAGAGGCTGTGTTAAAGGAGGTGCGTGAGTTTCAGACTGTATCTCTTCAGCTGCTAATATGACGGGCAGATTATTTATGTCAATATTTTCAATATTCATTGTTTGTCATTTAACCTTCTTTTGTAATTTTATGCCTAGTTCATTGCACAAGTGAAGAACGTTTTCATCATCACTGGATTGATCCATGGTGTTTATTCCCTACAAGACAAAAATAATAGGTATTAAAATCAGCATAAAACACCGCGCAAGTCATTTTACAAGTTGATTGTAACACCGCGTAACTCATTACGTAATTTTAAGTACTTTTTTGTTTTAAATATAAGTAAAAACGGAAAAATAACACTTAAAAAATAATTTAAATTATGTAGATAAGCTAATAAAACTATTACGAAACCAATATGAATCATATTTACCTTAATTTTTATGAAATTATCCGGAGCACTTGTCGTGACACGTTTAACCACAGATTACTGAATAGTTACTACGTAACAGATACTTCACTCAGTACAAAATTTCCAATACCTATTACGATAATTGCCTACTCCCTCGCGTCAACAACCATTGTATGCTAAAATGCGCCTAAATGCTCAAGCGTACAGCAGTGATTGCTTCGCACCGCGCGATTCCACAGTAATAGCAGGGCTGCGTCTTCGATAAAATTAAATTAACATAACTTTTTATCTATGTTATTGAGAACTGTGAATATGTTCTGACTTTTATGTGGCAGTTAAAAATTTTATCATTTATAAAATATTTAACCAACTTAACAAAAAGGAGGTGATCAGACATACAGGCCAAACTGAGAAGTTTGAGTTATATGGTTTGTAGGTATGTATGTTTGTGCGCGATAATCTCGCGTTTGTCTAAACCCATATCGATGCGGTTTTCAGAAATGGATTTGTTACCTTTAGGAGAACGTTTTAAAATAAGTATAATACTTCTTAGTTTGATGATGATCTTCGGAGATGTTCACTAGAAATGAAAAAAAAAGCCTTAAAAAAAGAGAACCGACTTCAAATAAAGCACTAAGCCGTAAGAAATAATTTGTTTTTTTTTTATGTTAGTGCTAACAGCTGGTAATTACGAATCGAAAAAGCACCGACATCAAAGAAGAAATTATTTCTTACGTTTTATTGTTTTGAAGTCGGTTCTCTTTTTTAAAGTTTGTTTTATTATATTTGTAAGTTTGTTTTGTTTTATATATTGGTGCTGACTGTGGAAGAAACCTAGATAAAACATAATAACACGGCATCGTAATACGCGTACGAACGAACAGCACTATTAAAATTGAACGGCGTGCGCGCGCTTCGCTTGCGAAAACCGCACTGAATTTGATCCGCCGGCGGACCGAGACCGCTCGGCTGGGCGGTAGGCACTTATAGCGCGCAAGTACATGGAGTGACGGAGGCCTGGTTTAACTATGGAATAAAACCGACTTACGCGCTGTTGCTGTGGCGTTCTATACAACACTGACACACGCGGTGTTTTTCTTTTTTGAATAACGACTCACCATTGGTTCAAACTCTCGTGTTTGATTCGTCAAACGATGCGCCTTGCGATTCCCTATCGAATGACATACAATACGTATTTTGTCAAAAAAATGACTTCCGCGGTGTTAGAACTTAAGCGACGATATACCTATTTATATTTCCTTGTCCTTAAATAATTTAGAACAGGATAAACTTTTGTTTTGTTTTGACAGCCATCTACATTGTACATTGCACGAGATTTAGTCATTATTAAAGGCGCGGGTATCGTTTCAAACTATTAAGTAATTATATTGTTGCGGTATGTACATACCGCACTCGAGCGAGCGCGTGACAACTGACTGGATTTGGGCGCCCTAGCGAACGCGAGCCGTAAGTACTTAAGCGCCGTAACCTTGAACTAGTGACAGAGGCTTGCTAATGTTTGTTTACGTAATTTCAACTAGTGCATATTTGACCTTGGTGACAAGTGCGAGCTTCGCATTGTAAACAAAACAACAGAATTGCATAATTACCGTGTTTATTTATTGTGGAGTGTAAATATATTAGACAGTAATAATTATTTAGTGAATTGTATATATAAATTATAATTAGGTACTTACCTAATAAGTTTTTTTTTAAGTTTAGTGTTTAAATTGATTGGAAGAGAACTGTTTTAGTTTTGAAAATGTCGCGAAAACCCAGTGAGGTATGGACTCATTTTAATAAAAAAGAAAATTCTCCTGGAGTCGCAGTGTGTAAATATTGCAGTCAAAATATATCATATAAATCTACAACGGGTAACCTAGGAGCTCATTTAAAAAGATCGCACCCTGCACTTTATTTGGCGCAAAAGACAAGTAAAGATTTAGGGTGTAATCAACAAATTAGGACTGATGAGTGTAGTGTACTGGCCAGTACGTCTAAAGATACAGGTGGGTCGATTATCACTACCGCGGTGGCTGCCAAGGAGACCTGTCTGAGTTCAGGAGATCCTAAAACAGAGCAGATTCCGACTCGAAAACGTCAAAGAACAATTCAAAATTATATTATTAAAAAAATGACCCCAGAAGAAAGCAAACGAGTTGATCGTGATTTGTTAGAATTGTTTATAAGTGATTATCAACCATTCCGCATGGTAGAAGATAAAGGTTTTAAAAATTTTCTGAAACATATTCCGGGATACACTCTGCCTAGTAGGAAAAACATATCTTCTGCTATGATCCCGGCATTGTACCAGACAACATTAAGCGACGTAAAGACCAGAGTTTCTCTAGACGCTAGCAGTGTGTGTTTGACTACTGATTGTTGGACATCATCGCAGACTGAAAGTTATATTGGCGTGACTGTGCATTATATTGATAAAAACTTTGAACCGCAACAAATACTTTTAGAATGTAAAGGTCTTAAGGAAAACCACACTAGTGTCAATTTAGCTAAAGAATTAAAGAGAGTGACGGATGAATGGGAGTTAACAAAGAAAGTAAATTTCGCTATTTCGGATAATGCTCCAAACATTGTGAAAGCAATAGAGACAGAGCTGGGGTGGAAGCATTATGGGTGTTACGCCCATAGCCTCAATCTGATCGTGTCAGGGGCTCTAAAATCATTGGAAGAATTAAAAGAAAATGTAAAAAAAATAGTGGCTCATTTTAAACGTAGTACAAATGCTACGGATATGCTTCTTGGATACCAACTAAAAAACATGACGGAATGTGGCGAACCAAAAAGGTTAATCCAACAAGTTCCTACAAGATGGAACTCTACATTTTATATGTTCCGCCGTTTCATCTTACTGAAAGAAGCGGTAAAACACTGCATGGCTCTGATTGAAAAAGAATGGCCTACTATACGTTCAGAGGACTGGGACATCATGGAACAGGTATGCAAAGTACTGCAGCCGTTTGAAGAGGTCACTTCTTCAATCAGTGGAGATAAGTACCTCACAGGAAGTATGGTTATAGTCATGACCAACTGCTTAAAGGACATTTGTGAAGATTTTTTAAATAAAGAAGAATATTGCGCATCTTTCAACCAAGCTGTGATTGACGTACTTCGGAGTTTAAAATACGGAATAAAAGATAGGTTTCAGGGCATAGAGCATAGTAAGACCTTCGGAGTGTGCACATTATTGGACCCACGGTTCAAATTAGTGTGTTTTAAAAATGATAATGCGGTCTCAGAATTAAAGAAATATGTTATTGGCTTAATTATGGGCCTTATAAATAATAATACAAATTTAGAAGCAAACACTGAAGTACAGGAAATGCCTTGCGCAAACCTCAGTGCTTGGGACAAATTCGATGCAATGGTGAAAAAAAATAAACCCCAAGGAAGCGCTCAAGCAAGGGCTATCCGGGAACTTCAAATGTATATTGACGACGAAATGCTGTCTCGGAAGCAAACAGACGGTAGTTGGAATAGCCCCTCGCAGTGGTGGCGTGATCATAGAATAATATACCCAAACTTATCCGAAATTTATCGCACAAAGTGCAATATTGTGGCGACTTCCGTTCCGTGCGAACGCTTGTTTTCGAAGACGGGGCTAATTGTTAACGAAAAGAGATGTCGAACAACTAGCGTTTTTAAACGCAAACCTGGATCCAACAAGGTTTGAAAAAAAAAAATTAAAAAAAAAAAAAAAAAAAACAAATAAAAAAAAATTAAAAAAAAAACTGATAAATTATTGTAAAAATGCCGATTTTTAAATGCGCCAGAAAAGTTTTACGCGTAATCTTAAATAAAACTTTTCTGCTAGTCCTAAGCCTAGATTAAAGCATGAAGGAAAATCGCGCAATCTCTATCTGATTCCAACGAAATCTAAGTACGCAAGCGAATTGGCGAGGCTTGGCGCTTTAGAAATCAGATTTCTAAAAACGGATTTTGAAATCGATTTTGAAATCTGAAATCGGATAAATATCAGTTTGCGTTCAAAACCAAAAACGCCCATGCCTATTCTGTAATGTCTTGACAGGCAACCACAGACAACATGTCACTGTCAAAGACAAAAGTAGTGCTGCACGTTTCGAGTCGATTTTCTTAAGAATCAATGCAACACTGAAACGATTCTGTGATATTTTGATCCATTATTAAATGGATTTAAAAGTAGAAGCATTTTTTCAAAGATATCAGTTGATTAATGACGAAAGAATAGAGAATTTCAATATTTTGTTAAAAATAAAACCAACTTTTTATTAGACATTTTCGATCGTATTTTGCTAAACGATATATTTCAATGATAGTCGAATGGAAACGTTCTACTATTCCTGTTGAATTGGGGTTATTAGGCGTACCGATGTGTAAGTGTATGTTGTACATTATCATTAATTCCTTTAGTAGTTCATTATTAAATTCGCTGCCCGGATCGCAACTAACCTTTTTGGGGGTTCCATACATTGAAAAATATTTAATAAGTGCACGTATTACTTCGGGTGTAGATCTATTCGATATTTCTATTGCTTGTGCTAATTTACTGACGAATCAAACGAGCCCAAACTCGACCGGGTTGTGTCGTTTTATCACGGAGTTCCTATGGCCACCTTCCAGCTTCATCATCAGACCCCGGTTACTATCTAAGATCAAAGTACTCGTCAAGACGAATTAAATGAGCCCATACTTGATGTGGTAGTGTCGTTTTATTGCCGGGTTCCAATGGCCACACCTTCTAGCTCCATCATCAGATCAGCTCCATGTCATAGTAATATTAAAATGTTCCCCAGTGACGACATGCATGCAAAATTTCAGCTCAATCGGAACTCGGGAAGTGGATCAAATTTAGCTTTCAAGTTGTGATGACAAACACACAAGTGAAACTAAATGAAAGCTTGTAATAATAAAAAGCTTGTAATAATAACAAACACAAAATTTTCCGACCACTGATTTATTTATTTTAATTCGTCTGACAGGTTTAGGTCTATTTTTAGCTTAATTCTAAGACTCCTTATCCTACCAATATTTTGTGATTTTAATGAAATAATGAAACACTAAATCATTTGATACAATTAGGTTCAATTTTTAGACAGTTTTTTTTTGCTTAATTGTAAAAATCCTTATCCAAGCAATTTTTTGTGAAATTAAAAAAATTGTGAAAGAAATAATGAAACATTAATTAATCTGAGAGAATCCAGGACGACAATTTTTTTTAACTTAATTCTAAGAATCCTTATCCCAGGAAATATTTTGTGTATAGGGTGACTTAGCCGGTTTGAAAAAAATAGTGCGCGCGTTATTTTTGCAAGGTATAAGGCAGTTTATCGTTTTATAAATATAAATTGCTGTTCTGTGTATGAGAGATGAGCTGAATTGGTGTTATTTTAATAAAAATCGCAGTAGTATTAGGTTATTTACATTTAAATTTAATGGCCGGGTAACTAGATATAAATTTTGGAGGACTATCTACTTCTCTTCTCGGGGGACCGAAAACTAGAAGAAAATCCTTTACATTTAATTGATTATGTTGAATACTACATACATAAGGATTTTTTTGAAAATAAAACTATTTTTGCACAAAGTATAACCTCTTTTCATTCGAGCGTTTAGATTTTGGTCGCATGTTGTCGAGCTAATTACGTGGTAATAACACTTTTTAGTCATCTAGTTTTCGACGGCCGAAAATAAGAGATTTAATATTTACTTTTCGGCCTAAGCTAATTATGTGGCCGTAAGCTAATAATTTGAAAACCGATTCTCGGAAAACTAGCAAAAATAACGGCCAGGAACTGACACGAAAACGAAAACCGAAACTGAAAACCGGTGAAATCGCTATTTTCAAAACTTTTTATTTTTTTGAATTTTATTATGATATTTACAAGTAAAAGATCTACAAATATTAAAACCACATTATCTTTCGAGCTCAAAAATGTTGAAGAAACTAATCTGTGACTTTATAATTAAAGAAAAAAATTACCAAAAAGTCAGACGTTTGCTTAACTGGCCGAAAACCTGCTAAGTCACCCTATAAAAATAATGAAAGTGACCGTTTAAATGTTATTGTTAATAATTATCTTATGTTAAGATTATTATATACAATAATTGACATTTTCTTAGTCCTCTAAATAAAGCAATTTTGCTTAGTTTCTAATTTATAATATTTTTCTGCTTTGTAGCAGAGAAGAGTATCTTATACGTACAATACATGTGGCGTTAAATGCCGCACACAAACATCAATCAAGTTCACTCAACTGTTTAGTGCAAAATAAAAGTATTTTTGAGTTTTGTCCTAGACAAGAGTATAAGCGTTGGTTTAATTTAGATCACAACGAACACTTCATTATTACAAACTACAATAAATATAATACCCATGTATAAGAGGGACTAATTAATGTTCACAGTATCAAAAAACCTACGTTACACATACAAAGTTTTATAATGACCTTCATAATTTTATTAAGAGTGCACAACTGCACACGCATAATAAATTTATGAATAGGTACAACACTAGTGTGAAGATGCTTAGCAAATATCACTTCTTAATTACTAACTTATATTAAAATGATCTCGCTTTCTGGCATACGAACCGAGTTTCACAAATTTCGTCACCAGGAGCTCCACATCTGTAATGATTATAATGAGAAAAATAAATTAATATTGATGGCAACTGTAGGCTTCTTCTATAATCCCTGTGTAAATTCATTCATCGTCAGTGTTGCCATAACTTTACGCAGTGATTATAATAAAGGACTTTTTAGATACCTGACTTTTTAGGCACCCCATTTTACAATTAATGTTTATATCGATACGTAGCATCACAGAATACGGTTCATTCATGCAGTATTAATAAGCTAAGCTTTATCATCCTCATCTGCCTAGCCTTTTCCCAACTATGTTGGGGTCGGCTTCCAGTCTAACCGGATGCAGCTGAATACCAGTACTTTACGTGGAGCGACTGCCTATGTGACCTCCACAACCTAGTAACTGTTGTCAGACTTTCAAGCTTCTGACGACTCGTAACGATTGTCAATGATCCATGTATGACAGCCAGGACCTACAGCTTAACGTGCGTACCGAGGCACGGAATGATGTCAGTAATGTCTAAAACAAACTTTAGAAGCTAGCTTTAAGCTTTGCTTCGCTTAGGATTTGTTTTGTTTTTTTAGCTTTATATGGGATGTAAAAAGACGAAAGGTTGTTGGGCCTTCTGTTTACGGAGATATTATAACTAAAACCAGTTTTAAATGTTATCACTAAACTCCCCTATACCGTCGCATGCACCCAAAAGTACAATGTTGTGAGCACTACCATGAAGAGTGATTTTCTTTACCTAAAATGAAGTCGTTTCACCGCAAATTTTTTGCACAAAGTCACCTAGATTAATGAGTAGTATGGGTAGTTAGCGGATATGTGATGCGTCTTATTATGGCGGTTCACTTAAACGGCGTAGAGAAATTTTATAAACTCTCATCGTAGCTTTCTTTAAAATTATAAGTATAAAATGAGCACGCTTAAATAATTAAAATGAATTTATTTAAATTATAATAACAACTAGCTTCTGTTTTGGACTTTGCCCGCGTGGAAGTCAAGTATAGCACAAAACAGGTTCGCACCCGTCTATAATGGAGCTTTCTATAACTGAAAGGGTGGGTAGGTGTCTCTCAAATTCCCGAACCTATTTTTGTAATAGGATAGGATAGATATGTAGGTACATAGTTCAAAAGACGGCACGGCTGCAACGCAGAGAATAATTTGAAATCCAAGTTGTGGCTTTAAATCGTGTGCGCTAAAATAATATTTATAATGACAAAATAAAAAAGGTGTCGCTGATGGCGCGCTGGCTGTTAACGATTGAATTGTTCGAGATGATATCGTCGGCGTGTCGATGTCGGAGCGGCGCTGCTGATGAATATTAAACAGACCTAACCAACATACGAAACAAAGAAATTATTTGCCAAATTGTAATTTAATTACCTTTATTCGAATATTCTTGCTTTGGGAAGTTAGAGGGCAGAGGAAGCCGGAACAAAAATTAGGAACTATCAGTTTCTAAATTTTTTTCCGGCTCTTCAGTAGTCGGATCTGTTGGACTTGTAGCTCCGGGAGAACTCTCCTCGGGCATTTCTTCTATTACGATTACCAAGTTATCCGATGTCGTGGTTGATTCCTCGACGCCTGTTCCGGTGGTAACTTGGATGTCCGGAATGTCAAATTTTAATTTTTCCTCTGGCTCGTCCTCCTCTTTTGGTTCTTTCTTCACTTTTACTTTTTCGGAGGTTCCAGGTTTTGCTTCGTCTTCCGTCTTTTTGTGATCTGTGTTTTATTGAAATAAATTATTTATAGATGCGTCATTTCGACGGCATACCGGTGCTCACATTGATGGTGCGGCGATGTATCTATGCGGCGGTGTGCCGTAGCAATATCTTCCCAGTTGATCGCAGACGCCAGGCTCATGTCTACCTACTCACTTTCTGGATCATTCGATCTATTATTAGTTGGTTACAAAGCATAATCAATGATTGCTACATGTTGCGGTTTAAGATGGGTGTGAAAATAAGTATTATTTGTATTTGTATTTTATATTAATAGAATTATTATTGTTATAAGTAGTTAACTGTAAATCAGGGTGGAATTTGATGTGGACATAGTTAAATGTGGAATCGGAAATATCGTACCACAAGCATGGCATGTGCTAGAGCCAGTTCTTAAAAATGACAATATCACGTGGTATTACACGATCCACATTCTTAGGAGGTTCCTGGTTCTCTAGAGCCATTAGCTTGGATTCTTTTTTCCGATACTGATGGGCTTTTATGATGGGACTTTTTAGCTTGAAAATATACTTATATTAACAATGACTATTATAGTCATCGTTGGCTGATTTTTAAATCTCTGCGCATCTTTTAGGGGGTGAAAATACCCAAGAATACGAACAACTTGAATTACGGAACCAAAACTGATGTTTCATACATTTTGATCGTGTTGTTGTGCAAATATAGGGAACAGTAACTTTTTTATAATTATGTTACAGTTGGTCCTTTTACAACACTTGTTCGTTTTCATGAACTACTAACCCATCACCCTCTAAAAGATGTGTAGTGAATAGAATTTTATGCAAAACGAAAGTTTTCTGGAGTATACAACATTTAGCTTCACCAGCGTCGATGCTGCAGCAAAAGTCGGAGCAACAACAAGCTTCACGACACCATGAGACTTCACTACAGATCTACAACAAGATGTTCAAAGGTTAAAGGATACAATAATAGACAGGAAAATAACTTTGGTCTCCAAAATGATAAGTGGTTTTGTTAACAGTACAGAAACCTTACACAACAATACATTAATTTTAGATGAACGTTTAAAAAGAATTGAGAGATTGGTAAAAAATATAATTACTAAAGAAGAAAATTCTATTTACTTACATTTTAGGAATGTTTAATATGTTTTAAGTAATTTTAGAACAATTAATATGCTTTTAAGTGAGATCGAAACGGCCTTAGCATTTAGTAAGGTGTCTGTACTGCATCGAGCGATTGTTAATTCTACCGAATTATTGCACATGTTGCAATCTATAGCCAAAACAGAAAATTTATTGTATGCTGTAAATGAAAATAATTTAGTTAAATTTGAAGATTGTTTTACTGTTAAAGCTTTTATTAAACAAAACCAGATTACGTTCATAATAGAGATTCCACTAATTGAAAACGATACTTACAGTTATTTTAAACTTTACTCTTTACCTATGTTTAACACAGATTTAAATAAGACCGTAATAGTAGTTCCTAAATATCCCTACCTTTTGGTGAAAGACTCAGATTACTTACCAGTCGTGAGAGCCTGTGCCCAGATTACAATAGATGACAAATTTTTATGTACCGATGACGATGTGTTGACCCATCCAGAACCATTTTGTGAAGAACAGCTGATGAAGTTCCATTCTAATACTAGTTCATGTGAGCAGCATACAGCAGACATTGAAGATTTAAAAGTTCAACGAATTGGCCGTGGAAGTTGGATTCTATATACAAAGAATAATATTATAGCAAGTAGAAAATGCTATGATGACGTCATGAGCCACGAGTCCCTACAAGGAACATACATAGTTACCCTTGACGATGATTGCAAAGTTAACATCGGGCACATACATCTACAGAATTACCAATTTTTCCTGACACGTCTGAATTATCCAATTGCTCCAATCATTACCCTACCAGAGTTGAAGTCAGAAAAACGTACTACACAGTGACAGTGCAGTGAATCTAAAAGGTATAAATCTCGATGAGTTGAAAGAATTGGCTCAAGTGGTGAAAATGAGCAAAGTGAAATACAGTGAAAATGACAGTTCGGTTAACACGAAAAATGTTAGTTTAGGCACAGTAATTTTATATGAAGTTTTAACTTTAGGATTTATTACCTTTCTTGTTTTTAGATATAATATAAAATTGTTCACCTGTCTGCGAAATCATCAGAATCTTAACAACCCTGATAATTTCGTTCTTGAGGAGGGAGGAGTTATGCAACCTGAACCGCAGCGCGTTATCACTGTGAGAGCTTAAAATGCACATTTGCAGTTTAGGGTGGCCCTTCTAGACCGTTCGATGCATTTTGTCAATTTAGCATTTTAAGTAGCGCTAAGTCCAACAATGTAACCGTTAGAGTTAGTTCATAGAAGGAATTATAAGAGAGCATGCGCTTCTGCTCACACGTAATTCACATCTTTTATTTAACGCTCCCAAAAACTTGACTACCTTGATGTTTCTTTAAAACTATAAGAACTATGTGCTTATGACCCAAGCTTTTTATGAGCCTCCAAAAGAAATGGGCTGAATCAGTAAGAAACAAAGTTATTAACTTCAGTTAATTGACAACGGATTGCAATTTTGAACAATGCGAGCATGCAAGAAGTGATACATAACCATAATCATCTCATTTACTCCTTACAGGTCTTTGGTTTGATTCCCACGCTGGGCAAAGTGTTAGGTACTGGGTTTTTCCATCAAGAATTTCTCCATAGCAGCCTCGGAGTCTGGACTTGTGCCAGGTTGATGGTAATAGGCTCGCTCCCTATTACATGGGACTAAAACAGAACTAGCATAATGTGTACCTAACCCTTTGGGGATTACAGGCATGATGTTATGTTATGAATTATTATATGTCCCAAAAATTATTCCCATCTCAGGATACTACATAGTATTTACAACAGCAAAGAAACCAGCAACTGTTACTACTAAATTGAGATACACTTGCATGTAACAGGTAGTGATTGCTGTAATTGATTTAAATGGACCAACATCAGTGAAATGCTTCATTTATGCTATAATAATATTATAATCCCTTCAGTAAAAGCTTTCCACTTTGCATTTATGATGCTCATGACAGCTAACAAATTGCATGATTGCTGATTATACTTCACATGATTTCATGGAGTACCCATACTTGCCATCAATATTATAAGGGTTTACAGAGAGATTCATCTACCTAGTGATAGTAATAAGGAAAACAAAGCCATTTATCTGTTCTTATAATTTTTTACTTAAATATAATTATTAAAGATTAAACTATGTTCTTATATACAATGTTATTTTTGAAGTCACTTTACATGAAACACACAATGATTATCCTATCTGCTAAAGAAACTAACTTGACATCCCACATGCAGATTAAAAACTTTTAGGTTCTGCCAAACCTGTAATCCATTCAACATGTATCCTGTCTGATAGGAGGGACAGCGGCTTAACGTCCAAGATCTAGTAGAACTTGGTTTTTAAAGCCACTGCCCCTAAGAATGATATCATTACTTAGAAGTTTATAAACCCACATTTTTTAAACAATTCCAATCACTTTCACCTTGACTCAAATATGACAGCCTGATGCAGATATTTACAAAAAGCGGAATATGCAAGCTGCTGCTGCTGCTGTGATGAGGGTTGATGAGCTTTTCTATTTTTTTTTTGTGCAATCAATTATCACAGCACATCTATTAATTTGCCATCATCTTCATATTTTTATCTTACAACAGTCCTTTGACAAGAATAGTATATGGCTTGCGATAATTATATTTTGATGGTTTAGAAGTATAAAGTAGATTCTACTTAGTAGAATAATAAACACATAGGAAACGGAGCCAGCTAAACTATGTGCCTAGTTCATGATAAAATGAAATTTTTAAAATTTGTGCAAGTGTGTAATGCTGTAATGTTTTAATATGATAAAAAGGTTTAACACAAAATCATTTTTCCTTCGATTCTTGCTCTCTAAGATGATTTAAGGCGTGGAACCACTGTGATGTGACCCGTGGAGAATTTGACATAGGTTTAATGATCGACATCGGCTGCGCATCGGACTAAGATGTACTGATTCCACTACCAACTGACTGAACCAGTTGAGAGCAATATCTGATTATTACAGTTGGTAGGATTAGTTTCTTTAGTTTCACTGCCTCGTTGGTTTTGTGGTCGCAAGCGCGACTGCTGTGCATGAGGTCTTGGGTTCGATTCCCAGGTCGGACGAAATGTTATTGGGTTTTACAATCAAGAATTTGTTGTTTCGGCCTTGTTAGGCATTCGGTCTTTGAAGAGACCGAGTCCGGTCCGGGTCCGGTCTGGACCTCTGTCTTCGACATTATCTTTATCTTCGTCTAAAATGACTTCTGGTTCTGACATGTTTTGGGGTGGCGCGGTACTGAAAGGATAAATTAATCCATACTTGAAGGAGTTTTTTTAATAGGTAGTAGATTAAAAATTCTAATACAACATACAACAATTAACCTAAACATAAAACCTAAGAGTTATTATAAAATATGTACAATTTATAAAAAAGACAGAAAGCAGGAACCTCCTAGGGCATCAAAAATTTGGTCCGCGTCGCCGTCAATGGGGCAAGTGCCCAAAAGGCTGAGAGCATTACCACGTTATATGGCAATGCCGATTCTTTTTTTAAACAAATTAGATTATTGATATCTTTTTCTGTCCAATATAACAAGAAAGAGACTAATGTAAAGAAGAGCTGTCAAATTTAGTCAATCTATACATTATTATAATTGACATCTTAAAACGTGTAGATTAAAAATACGGAAAAGTTCAAAGCAAAACTAATTTGACATCTCTAACTTAGTTCTTAAATATCACCGTCCTTTTCTTTCGCTGTATCTTAGTAAGAGATGTCAATTCTCTAAATTTAGTCTAGTTTTTGAACAAGGGAATTGGCACCAATGCCTATTCTTCTCCATAAACTACAACTGTCAATTCCTACATTGCGTAATCAACACTATTTCATACAAGATCCTGACAACCGTCAGGCAGTAGCCCAGCTTGAGCACCATGCAACTTCGTTCCTTTTCCAAAGATGTTATCTTACTCTCAAGTGACGATAGTTGATCAGAGACGGAGGTTAAGGATTTTTCCAACTCACCAGTTATATGTCCTTCCAACTTATCAAGGCGAGAGTTATTTGCGGATATCATTTCTCTCATCATTTCTTTTAGTTCATTTTTAAAGGTCTCCAGTTCATCACTAGTGATCTCAGTTTGGTGTTTCCTTTTATTTCGCTGAGTTACATTCAATTGGAGGGCTTCTTCTGCATACAGTTTCCTAATGTCAGACTCGGAGCGGGATGGAATGTTATGGCTTGGCGGCGTCCTCTTCAAGTTGTTCGACATTGCTTCAGTCAAAGGAGATTTAGGCGGTGTTTTATACATTATGCTGTATGTACAATATTATCCGCCGATCGGTGTTTCTAGAATGACGACTTGTGTGACGTATGCGCGAGCGCTAATTAGTTACTGACTCTGTTTCTGATTTATGTCGATCAGGTATTGCCAGTATTGTGAGATTCTCGTTTATCGCTATTCTATTTAAAATTCCAAAATGCTTTTTGATAAATTACAAAAAGTGCTGCCAATTGTTGGGTTCGAACACGAGGCCTAGAGGTTGAATGCGCGGTCAGGCGGCTTAGACCACCGAAGCTGATAGTTGGATTGTTGAATTTGTCGCTCTGTTGCTAATAGACAGTTTGACGTAATTAGTCGTGTGACATTGATCCGTTCAAAGGTCACACTTCGACACAGAGACAAAGAAACTTGAACGTTCACTTTTAAAACTTTGTACTAAGTTTTGTTTATATCTTCCGTAATAGTTTATGCACAGATCTAGTTTTTTCACTGTTTGTTTATTGTTTTATTTGGCACGTATTGAAGTAACTTTTAAGACGAATGCTGCACTTTTGACTAGTTTTCCGGAATAAAATCTTTACGAGCACAAGAAACACGTCAACTCAACACAGAGTTCGGGCGGGGGAGGAATGTACCTTTAATTCTGGCACAATTTCCAAGTTGTTAACGTGTAAATTAGGCCACTCAGGCTCATCCTTTTAATAAAAAGCTCGGCCTTGTCCACCACAGGGTCAAGGACACCAGACGTTTAGCATCTACTCCCCTTGATATCCTTGATAAATCCGCGGGCTTGCAATCCGTCGGAACATGTCACTATGCTGAAGTTGGTGTTCATTCTTTAATTTCAATAATACGGTTGCATACAAACGCCTTTAATTTATTGACATCGCTACAAATCCAACATTATACTACTGTTGAGTCACACCAGTGCACTAATTTATCTGGCTTGTACCGGAGTGAACCTATTACATATTTTGTGAGTTTAGCAGCGAGCAAGGCTGCGCACAATTCTAAGCCAGGTATGATATATATATATGGTTTATATGTTTAATCAAAAAAAAAAACAGCAATAAGTTGTACACCGGTCTCCATTATATCGACTGTACAACGTATTCCGGCTCTTCCTCGCTAGGGATGACCATAGTAGTACCATTTTTATTTTTTATTTTTTTCTCTTTCTTTCTCCTCTTTAGTTATTTGCGATCGGTCGTTAGACCATAAGCGAATATGGTGGAACAGCCACTGCTGCGCCTCCCACTTATAGAAGGTGGTTTCTCTTCAGCCTTTTTACCACCGCTGTCGGGTTTAAAAGTTCATTGACTAGTGGATTTGGATGCAAGGTTAGGCGTTCCCTGTGTTGAATTTTGCGCTGCTCGATTTCAGACTGTACCGAGGGCACTAGTAGATAATCATGGATTTCTTCATTTCTAGCAAACCAGGGCGCGTTTACAATAGCTCTTAGGATACCATATAGATAGGATAGGATACGTTTTGAACTCTTTGTAGGCAGAGTATGTTCAATTTGCTGGCGACTCCTCACAGTTCGACGTCCATATTGGCTTTAGAACAGAGTTGTAGATGAGGAGTTTGTTATCCACAGAAAGGACAGAGTTTTTTCCCATGAGCCAATATAAGTTGCGATACTTAAGGTTGATCTCGTCCCTTTTACGTTTGATGTGATGCTTCCATGTTAGGCGCCTATCTAAATGAAAGCCCAGATACTTAACACAGTCTGAGTGTGGGAGAATATCGGCACCAAGCCTTACAGGGGGGGTGTTTCCGTGCCTGAGCGTGAAAGTGATGTGGCTAGACTTCGATGCACTGGCGCGTATCCGCCACTTACAGAGCCATTTATGTGTCTTGTCCGACTGTTTTTGGAGTCTATTGCTGGCAATTTCTGGATTATCGTCAACTGTTAAATAAGCAATATTATCAGCATATGTTGCTACAGTTACGTCCGCCAAAGTGGGCAGATCCGATGTGAAAATGTTATACAACACTGGACCAAGGACAGACCCCTGGGGGACTCCGGCTTCAACGTCAAACAGTCTTGATCGGGCTTCGCCCTGTTTAACTTGGAAGCAGCGGTCAGATAAATACGACTGGATAAGCAGGAACATAGAGTGTGGGAGCTTTTCCTTCACTTTAGCCAGTAGACCTTTGTGCCAGACACGACCAGAGGCCTGTTGCACGTCAAGAAATGCCGCTGAGCAATACTTTTTACACTCGAAGGCTTGCCTGCAGATCTGGTAAATACGATGAACCTGTTCCACAGTTGAATGCGCTTTCCGAAAGCCAAACTGGTGTGATAGGACCACATCATTGATTTCCATGCATGGTTTTAGGCGATTGAGAAATATCCTCTCCCAAAGTTTCAAGAAGATAGGGGTTAAGCTTATCGGCCGATACGACGAGGCTTCATGTTCTGGTTTGCCTAGTTTGTGGACCATGACAATTTGAGACATTTTCCAGAGGGCAGGAAAGTGAGATGTTCGAAAGATTGTGTTGAACAAACTTGCCAGGAAGGTGATGCATTTTCTAGGAAGATTTTTAAGAATCGAAGGTGTGATCAGATCAAATCCTGGAGCTTTTCTATAGTTTAGTAATCTGATTTCCTGCGCTATTTCTTTAGGTGTTGTTGCTTTGATGGGCAAACACATCTGCAGATCTTGTTCTAATAAAGTGTCAATTTCACTCTCGTCGACAGTGCCGTTGTTGGGTTTGAATACGGTGTTCAGATGCATTGCAAAGACCTCAGCCTTCTCCGAGTCGGTTCTTGCCCAAGAAGCTTGTGATTTGATTGGTGGATAGCATTGTTGAGGCTTATCCAGGTTTTTGGTTGCCTTCCAGAGCGGATTCGCACCAACTCCTGAAGGAGACATCATCTGTAGGTTTGTTTTCAAGGTGGAGTTAATAGACTCCTGAATTATTGTCTTTAGCTCCTTCGCTGCTTTGTTGAAAATTTGTTTGTCAAAAAGATGACGGGATTGATGCCATATTCTTCTAAGTCGGCGCTTTTCTAGAATCTTCTGCGTGATAATTGATGGGTGGGGCGGGAAATTATGATGACCTCTGGGTCGAAGGGCTGAATTGATCCAAGCGGCTACTTGAATGGCATTAGTGATATATCTGCAGGCGTGGTCAATGTCATTTTGATTTTTAAGAGGTATAGTAGGTATAAAGTTTTCGTTAAGACGGGTTTTAAAACCGTCCCAGTCAGTACGGCTATTCGTTAGGTTTTATACGTATCTGCAGTTATTTGTGTCTTGGTGGACAGTAGATTGAGGAGAGAACAATGGGGCCGGCTCGATCCTCCAGTCGTACGGAAATGGCTTGCAAGTGCAGAGTAGAGAATGGTTCTATCAGAGAGTGTCTGAGGTTCGCACGAATTACCAGCGCTGCGCCGGCGTGTGCACTGCCATCAGGATGCGATGTGTGGTAGACAATGTAGTCTTTGATACGGAACGAGCTTCTGGACGTGGCATGCGACTCTGATATTAATACTGCGTCTAGATTGTTTACTTTTATTAAAGTTTCCAACTCTTGGATATTGGGACCCAATCCATTGATGTTTCATGCTGCAATTCGTATAGGCTTCATTTAAGGTGAAAGTTTAGAAATAACTGTAGTCAGCAAACCCAAGCAGCAAGTGTACTGATTTGTTGCAGGAGTAAGTCTATTTTCTCGTTTTGTTTGATTAGGAGTTGTTCCATAACATTTACGTTTTGTTGGGCGCTAACGTGACATGATGCAGCGATGTTGGCTTGTGGGAGATCTTTCGCACGTCCGGCGGCAACATCTGAGTATCTTAGTTCTGACTTGCGATAAATATTTTGTTGCGGAAGGGTGGAGCTGTCTGAAATTTGTTTGGGGTCGATTATCCCCGTCAAGTTGGAGTGGCCGGCTGAAGAATTTCTTAGTTTTGTTTTTCTTGAGAGAATTTCCTTATAAACTTGGCAACCTTTGTAATTTGCGGGGTGATCACAGGAACAAAGGGCACATTTGGCAGGCGAGTTTCTGTCTTTTTTGGGACAGTCTGAAGTTTTTTGGCCCTCCCCACATTTGACACATCTGTAGGGCCTCATGCAGTTGTTTTTGCAGTGACCATATTGCTGGCATCTTTGGCATTGCACTATAGTCTTAGTTTTGCGTGGGTCTTCAATTTGAATGCGTTGGTGATGAATATACTGGATATTTTTTAACTAGTTTGTTACTTGGACTAGGTTCTAGATTAACAAAAAATGTGGAGGTAAATTTTTTGTCTAGTCCGTAGCGGTGGTTGATGATTTCTCCTCTAACCTTGTTTCCAGATTTCTCTTGCTCCTGGATAGTGGCATCATGAGGAGTAGTGGGATGAAGGTCTTTTATCACTTTTCTGTAGCATTTCGTTTCTTTACGGGAAAAGGTATGTCCTATTAACCCTTTCTGTCGTATAAGGTCAATAACTTGCTTGTAATCATCGGTGGAATTGACCATTACGCGGAGGAGGGATTTTTTTCTTTTAATAAAAAAAAATATATATACACAAATTATTACACAGACACCTTTTTCATGCATTACATAAAATAAAAATAACTATAGACAATTAGATACTATACTTATATACAATAATATAAATAACTAGGCCTCTTCCTCTCTCCTAAATTTTTGCTGTGCCCGACAGGGCCCATTTTGATCTTTTACTGTATTATAAATGTGTGTAATAGGTTATTATGGAATGCAATAAAAATTGAGAATTGAGGTTTTTATTTATTATTTTGTACCGAAACTCTTCCGGGCGAATTACCGACTCAATTACTTTGGTAAGCTCGTTAAGATCATCAATTCCGTACAGATCAATGGGAGGGGGCTTGTTTAGCGGTTTCGGCCCAGTTAGACACAGTTCTGTCTTCTGTTAGGTCAACTGGCAGATTTGAGAACCGATTTTCTGACTCAATGGGTGGAGGCGAGTTGTCGCATATTTTTCTTTTCTTGGATGTAGGAACACGCTGCCATGGCGGAGGTTGTACTACATGAGTTGATTGTTGAGCGGCTGGCATATGATTTGAAGTTTCATCTGTGTCTTTATCATTGTTGAATAGGATGGATTTGTTGGAAGTACCACCTGACGCTAAAAATTTAGCGTCACATGTGTTCAATAAATTGCGGAGGGTATTCTCTTGAATCCTTGCCTTTCCTTCATTGATGACTAGAGTGCCCGGAAACATCTGAATTGAGTCGTGAATGTTGGAATGGCTGGCCTGTGGACCAGGCTCCTTCTTCTTCTTCATGTTATCTGGAACTTTCTCACCCTTCTTCTCATTTTTCTTTGGATTACCGGATGTACCCTCCAATGCTTCCACTACTAAAGATTAGGCAGACTAGGTAGGTGGCAATCAAGTATTGTTATAAGTAGTATATTATTGGGCATTCTATACCACTCGGCAAGTAGCTCGGCGAGTGCGCCTCGCTGCCGATAGTGGTATAGAATGCCCAATAATCGACACTCGACACGACTCTCCACTCGACCAATAAACTCGAACGAGACAGTTTGTTGCACCGTGTACTTGATTAGGAACGATTTACTCGACCAATGACTAGTATCTTCCAAATTATGGCGGGTCAGTATGAACAATCAACTATCAACTCGACTGTAGTGTATTACTGTACACGACCAATGATCATACGAGCTCGCTATCGCTCTGAAAGGTGGTACAGAATGCTCAATAATGAACGATCGACTCGATCACTGACCAGTAACGCAAAAGAGGTTGTGGTAAGTTTATAAATGTTAACGTTCTAAATACATTCACTCATTTTCAATTGATTCATTTCCGACAGTAATCATGAAATTTGTAAAACAACCGCAATCGCTGCATGTTAATACAGTTTGCGATGATGTTTGTAAGACTAGTTTTCGTCATGGAGAATTATTGCCTAACTCAGTACGGTGCGGTATTTGCGGTCCGTCCAATTGTGGAAAAACGAATTTATTAATTGGTCTTCTAATACACGAAAACGGATTAAGATTTGAAAATGTTTATGTTTACTCAAAAACTCTACACCAACCTAAGTAGATTTTTTTAGAAAGTGTTTTGCAACGGGTGCCTTGTACAGTCTTAGTGGGATTGTACATTGACAGAAGTTGTAGTTGTAGTGGATTGAGTGTGTTATAGATAAAGTCTCACAGAAAATATTTAAGTTTATTCCCGTAAGTCACAGTTAGGTTCTTGTTGGCAATTCTTACACGTTAGTTGGCGTGGTCGCCTAAATGCACACTGAATATAAAATATTCAATTCCAACATTGTGGTCGGCGTATTGACAAGTAAGCTAAATTAAAACTAGGGCAAATGTACGTAAATCGTACATATTCCCAACCCGAAAGTATAACACAAAAATTAAGTGAGAATTCCCAGTACATAGCAGTGGTACTTAAAATAAGTATAAAATGTATTGTATAAATGTAAACAAAGTAAAGTAGGAGTGACGTAAGTTGAAAATAAGAGTAAGAGTAAAGTAAACAATAGTAAAGTAAACAAAATTAAGTATTAAAATTAAATTCAACTTCTCGAGAGGTGACTGCAGAATCCCGCCCAGGCTTTGATCGAATAATATCTTTCGTTTCTTTGGCGCATAATATCTTAATTACATAATATAATAATTCGTTTCTTCGTTATCCACACAACGGCTACTATTACAATCACTGCCAAAAGAACGTAGTTTGCTATACAAGCGAAGTTATTCGGACTGCGTTGAATACAATTAGTCAATTGCTTTTCAGTTAGTTTCACGTAAGTATTTTTTTCGAGATTCACTGCTATGTATTTTGATGATGCATGGACAGTTGCGGTTGTTTCATTCTTTATTCTTAAGGGCAGAGGTAGGACGTGGTATACGATGAAATCTTCGTCACTTGCCAGTGGAATATGAATTTCGTACATAAAATAACTTTCAGTTACTCTAGCCTTCACGAAGAGTAATTTGTAGATGTCCTTTATATCATCTTGAATGTTGTCTACTGGCAAGGTTAATGTTTTCGGCAGTCTTCCAGAGATTAAAGTTAGTTGTCGTATTAAATGTGCTGGACTAAGCAAGTGAACATCCATCCGACCTTTGTATGTGTCGACTAAAGTCTTTCTTGTATGGTTTTCAAATTGGTCAGCAGTAAATGCGCAGTGAGCGACGCGGAGCTGAAGTAGCTAGTGGCCATGGCTATCTCAATTCCAGATTCGATTTCTGCTAATCTCAATTCAGTTCGATTCATGTAGTTGTTTAGAAGTGCAAATTGCCGATTCATGTTCGCTTCACTCTTCTTCAAGATATCGTTTTCGATCTCGACAATAGAAGTTTGGTTACGTATGAGTTTTAGGAGGTAATCTTCATTCTCTTGCACAGCTTGGATGTCCGAGTGATATTTTTCAGCAAAACCCTGATCGAGTATTCCGAACAGGTTGTTTGCTAAGTAGCCCACGCCGTCGATTAATCCTCGTTTGTTGCGCCCTGATAGATGTTTGTTTGGTGTCAGAAGTACATTGTTGTAGTACTTCAAAAGATCCATTTCATGAGCTAGCTGCTGACTTGTCGTTTCGCAATATCGAGGCTCCAGATTCTTGCACAAATCTTGAATCCCTTGTAAGTAGTTTTCAATGTCCCGAACGCTACTCCAGTATGTAGAAAGATTATAATACATAAGTAATCGCCACTCATCATGTATTAGTTGCACCTTCCCGATCGTGTCGTAGTAGATAGGTCGATCACTTCCCAGACTTGTAATCCGAACGCTTGACGACGATTCTTCTCTCACGTTGCCATTTGTTCCAGCAGGAAGGGCACATAGAAGTAGCAATGTGGTTAACATTGTGGTAAATGTTTTCTTTTCTGTATGTTGCTGACCTCGTTTCGATGACGAAATGTCTTGATTATTATTTGAATTGTTTATTTCTGTGTTGCAAGTTTCGATCGGTAACAGCGATAGTTTTGTAATGGGTCTTTTCAATATGCCAGCTTGTGTTTTTATAGTTGTGATACGAACTAGCCCTTTTTTTTTTCTGGCAACACTGCCCAAGTGAAATGTAAAAATTTTGATCCGTATTTTAAAATTAGTTTTAATTAATATTTAAGGTGTTATTTTATATCTATAAGTAATATAACTGCATAAAAAATCGGGATTATTGTTTTCCTGTGTATAAACTTAGTAAAAATCAGTGTTTGGTTATCCACCGTTACCGGTAACCTATTTCGATCAGCTGATGTCAACTTGCGGATTTGGACGGGGAGTATTGTTTACTTTTATTTCATAGTAGCCTTAAATTAGCACACAATTGTTATTTATACTTTGTAACACGCTCTCATTGAGTCCCTGCATAATTTATTTTGATAGATTTAGTAAGTACTGCACTGAGTCGTCATCACTTTGTTTTCATACAGAGTACTTAGTGCGGTCTATTTAAATAGCATTATTTGTTTTAGGACAACGTCATAACCATATTAAAGTGAATTTTCCCTTATTTGTATTGCATTGATGTAATACTTAAATTATTTATCTTAGTATTGATACTACAACCTACCCACAAAGGAAAAAGTAAAATCAAGTCAATTAGAGTTACTGCAATTTTACATTGAAATAAACACACAAATCGACTTCAAATCGGCAACCTTCCTCATTTAGCACTCATTTTTCTTAAAGAAACACTTACTTTCTCATTTTCCCTTTAAGTTAACACTCTTTCCCTACTTTTGTCTATTTACCTTGTTCTCACCGTTTCTTCAATTCTCATTCCAGTCATTATCCCTGGAACCATGTCTGTGATGACCCGTAAGGCTACTGCTCAGGTTATGGAAGTGAAATTGAGAACGGCCCTCGAAGAACTTAAGGCTACTAACACCCAATGCCAACAACTACTACAAGAGAGGGACGAAAGTGAAGAAGAAGTAAAGTCCATAATTGCTAAAAATACAAGCCTGAAGCGGGAGCTAGTGGACCTTCATCAACAATTCCTAGATGTTGTTGATGAACGGGACAAACTGCGGGTAGTCACCAACGGCTTCAACAACTGTAGTGATTTGTATGAGGAGGCTTTGTGTAAGGTTAGGGACTTAGAAGAGGAATTGATTCATGTGAATGTGCGAATTACCAGGTTGCAGAAAGAAAAAGAATGTTCTCAGGCTAAGGAAACTGATCATTTATACAATGAATTGATTAATAGTAATTGCAACCCTAATTACAATAGACCTCACTGAAGATTCATTAGTTAAATATAATAATAGTAACTACACAGTGAGTCATAACAAGATAAAAAAATATGCAAAATTTAATAAAATTATTAAAAAATGCAATAAATTTAGAAAACAACGAAAACACTTTTCCAACAATATTAAATTAAGGAAAGAACGTGTTTTTCTAATTAAAAAACTTAATAATTTCCAAATTAAATTAGAAGATAGTATAAACATTTATGAGGTAGACACTCAACAATTACAATCTCAAATTGAGATGCTTGAAATGTCGCTACACTCTCTTTCAATAAAATATGAGACATCTCAAAAACAAATAAAAGAACATATCCTTGCCACAAATGAATTAGTGGATATGTGTAACTTGAATACAGACAGAGTGGACCCGCTGCCTCTCAGCTCCATTCACTGTACCTTACAGACAGAATCTCATCTTCTGGCTGACCAGCCTGAGGTAACTGAAGACCTGTCACAGTCTGAAAGTGTCATGGAGTACCTCCCCAATGAAAAAATTACACCAGATACTATACATAGTACGTCTATTGTTTTGCAGAAAGTAAGCAGTTCCATCCCATGTAATGAAGTTTGTAACTGTCTCATCATGTTCTCAGATAGTTTAGGGAGAGGGCTAGGAAAGTTACTAAATAACAACCTGAGACATTCTTCTCTAAATTATTGTATGCCTGGTACTTCCTACAATGAAATAATGTCTACAGTAATAAGAAAGAAACATGATCCAAAATCAATTATTACTATATTAGTGGGAAATAGCATGAATGTTACAACAGAAGATATAACTGACAAGGTTACTGAAATTTTGAAAATTAATTGTCACAAAATAATACTGTGTGCTTTTCCTTACTTTGAGAACCTCTCAAAAAGGAAAAATAATTATATATATAAATTAAATAATCATCTTAATTTTCTAGTTAGTCACTATAGTGACAAGCTTCTATTTTTTGACACCAACAGTTTTGTTGAAAAATTAAGATCGACTAGGGATACAGCGTATCTGCCCATTAGTTTTAGACGTCAGATAGCTTGGCTATTAGCTTTTAATATTAACTCAGACATAATTAGTATGTCGAAGTCATCATCAAGGAGCACCTCATTATTTAGTAATATTACTAATGTAAAGGTGGTAAACACAAATAATAATTTAAACTAGCAAATAAGACAACAGAAGGTACCAGTAATAATTTAGTTAAACTTATCAACAAAAAGGTATCTTCTAGCAATCAATTATTAAATTGTAAAAAGGGGGTTAAGCATCATTCCTTAAAATTGTTTCATCAGAATATTCAAGGTTTTTCTTCCAAACAATTAGAAATTGAACTTTTTTTAGAAAAAACAATGTTCGACATTATTTGTTTAACTGAACATTGGTTAAAAGATTATGAAATGTTAATTAACTTTGAGAACTATAGTGTGGGCAGTTGTTTTAACCGGAAATCCATGCTGCGTGGTGGTTCACTAATCTTAATTAAAAATAATGTAAAATGTAAGCCCCGTAAAGACATAGTTGACTTATCAATAGAGCATATTATTGAATTGTCCAGTGTTGAGCTAGATAAGCATGTTATAGTGTGCGTTTACAGACCCCCAAATTATCAGAATTATTCTATATTTGAGACTATAATGGAAGATGTTTTGACTAAACTTGCAACTGGTAATAAATCAGTAATAATCTGTGGTGATTTTAATATTAATATTTTAGAAAATAACTCAAATAGCAGTAGATTTATTAGTCTCTTTAAATCATTCAATTTGTCAAATGTGTTTCTTGAACCTACACGAATAACGTCGACTACTGCTACATGTATTGATAATGTTTTTTGTTGCTGTGACTATTTAGATAAAGGCATAGTAAATTATCTTCCTTCGGATCACAGCGGACTAACCGTCACTTTCGAGTGCAACACACCATTACAAAAAGTGCAGATACAATCGAGACCAATAACATCTGGTAATTTAAATAAATTTAATAACATTTTAATTAGTAAATTATGTGTCCAGGGTTTTAATATGAATAATGGTAATATTTTGTATGAAGAATTCTGTTCAGTAGTGCATACAGAGTTTAATAATATTTTTAAGAAAAAAACCAAACCAATTATTCATGTTATCATGGCTAGTAGCAATCCTCTGGCACTTTTTCAAACACCTTGCTGAAAACCGGCAAAACCGAAACAGGTCTGTAATTATTGGTGTCCTTGCTATCTCCGGATTTGAAGGGCGGTATAACTTTGCTGTACTTCATTAAATCCGGGAATATCCCTTGGTCTACGCACAGATTAAATATTAAAGCTAAATAGGGTGCTATTGTCTCAATAATAGATTTACAGACATTAGTAGACATGCCCCACAGATCTTCGGTAGCCTTGATCTTAAGCTGTTTAAAAGCCTTTAAAACGACCACAGGGTTAATGTGTTTAAATTTAAATTCATTAGGACAGGCTGTAACATTCACTCTTAGTAAGTCAATAGCAAGTGAGGGTGAGGAATCTAAGATTTCAGTAGTTTTAATTGGAATACTAGTAAAGAATTCTGCAAATTCCTGAGCAACATCGATATTACTGCTTATGACACCTTGGGCAGTCTCAAGAGTGTAATCAGTATTATGTCGTTTGTTCCTATTTGTTTCGTTATTGATGATTTTCCAAACTGTTTTTATTTTATTTTCTGCCGATTTAACTTTGTTGCTAATGCACAAGGATTTAGCTGCTTTACACGCATTTTTAAAAATTTTTGAATAGGTTGCAACATGCTTATTAAAAGTTTCAGTATTTATGTAAGGCTTAAGGCCATACAGCTCAAAAAGTTTATCCCTGCTTTTCCTAATACCTTTAGTCGCCCAGTCGCTAAATAAAAACTTAGGGCAAATAGTTTTGGATTTTTTCTTAAAAATATTATTAAACTCTGTATGCACTACTGAACAGAATTCTTCATACAAAATATTACCATTATTCATATTAAAACCCTGGACACATAATTTACTAATTAAAATGTTATTAAATTTATTTAAATTACCAGATGTTATTGGTCTCGATTGTATCTGCACTTTTTGTAATGGTGTGTTGCACTCGAAAGTGACGGTTAGTCCGCTGTGATCCGAAGGAAGATAATTTACTATGCCTTTATCTAAATAGTCACAGCAACAAAAAACATTATCAATACATGTAGCAGTAGTCGACGTTATTCGTGTAGGTTCAAGAAACACATTTGACAAATTGAATGATTTAAAGAGACTAATAAATCTACTGCTATTTGAGTGATCCATCGGCAGCCGGCTGCCAAGTTAAATTGGGCTGATTAAAGTCTCCTACAATAACAAACTTGTCAGCAGAATGTTTAAGTACAATATCAGCTAAGTTTTCTGAGAAATTGCCCAACTGGACTGCTAAAGAGTTACCTACATTCTGGGAACAGATGTAGACAGTGCATATGTGCATCTTGTACGAGATTCTGGGTTTTTTCCGCACTAGTGTTAACGTAACCCACATGTCCTCAGCACTGGAGCACCACTCATAGCGAGCATCCGCTACAATTCCCCGCTTAACTGCAATTAAGACACCTCCTCCCATAACTTGATTAGTGCTGGCGTAGTCACGATCCCTTCTCCATACCAGGTATCTATCATCAAAGATTTCAGAGTCGGATATCCCGTCAATTAACCAGGTCTCAGTCAGGCAGATAACATCGAAACTATTCATACATACATTTCTATAGAAATCTCGTGTTTTTGTTCGCAGTCCACGCACGTTTTGATAGTAAAGGCTAAGGGACGCCATCGTAAACTATTATTAACGAAAGCGTAACATAAACACAATAAGTATAAGGCACATTCAATTTGTAAAACCGGCTATTAATCCTGAGTGTTAGGTTAATTACCATGGCTAAGGAAATTAGGACTTTAACGGCAAACGAATAAGTTGCAATTAGCGAGTAAATGCAATGGTAAGTAACATAAAAACCAAAATTGGCGCAAAAAACTCGGTATGATAAAAACAAGTAAATTAAAGCTTTAAACATTAAAGAATAGCTATTAAAATCGTAATATGCAAAAGGTGCGAAACAGTTGTCACCAAGCGATAAGCGAACAAAAGGCTGGTGAGAATGGAATGCGTATAAAAAACAAGAACACGTGTTTCTCAAACTAAATGAGCAGATGTAAACAACTAACTTGCCGGAGTGTTGAATCGATATACTTAAAATAAAAACTTCATCAGATCCTGTTCTGATTTAATGTGATGTTTCGGAGAGGTGGTATTTTTGCGTAGCATTATTTTACACCCTCTGACCCAGACATGTTCAAACCCGCGTTCCTTGGCTCTGGCTTTGGTCTTATTTAAAAGGATTTTGTTCTCAAACGTTAAGTGATCGTTAATGTAGATCCTGTTCTCGCCTTTCAATCCCAGGTCGCTGGCATTCAGGGTCTTATGCTTCTTCGCGGCCGCTACGAAATCATTTTTTAAGTAGCTGTTATGAACTGAACAAATTATGTTTTTGTTATGCTTGTCATTACGCATCGGTACTCTTGCGATATAATTGATCTGGTCTTTAGGGATGTGACAGTTAATGGTATCGCCGATCTTGGTCATCAAGGAAAAAAGGTTTTCATCATTGGAAATCGGCACTCCTTTGATCTCGATATTATTTATACGGGATCTTTGCTCACTCTCGCATTGCTGATTCTCAAGCTTCTCCACGCGAACCTGTAGAACAGAAATCTGTTCTTTAACCTTCCCCAAAGTCTTAACTTCTAGCTCCAGGGTCGAAACCTTGCATGTCATGGCCTTCAACTCATCAGTGACTGATTCCATAGAACACTTGATTTCAGAGAATTCCGACCTGATCGCTTTAAATTCCATGAGTTCAGACTGAATTGCTTTTATGCTTTCAACCAACGCTGGCAATGCTTCCATCTGGGTTGATAGTCGCTTGAGCTCCGTTAGAATGGTTTCCGAGTCTGCGGGTGAAGGATTAGGGATACCAATACGAGGACTGGCTGCCGCTGATGACTTGCAGCTGGCACATTTCCAAGTTGTTCTGCGGTCTCCAAGCTTTCTCCATCCAACTTCCGTTATACCGGCGCAGGGGAAGTCGAACTGTCCCTGGCAAAGCGTACACGTGACGCCATCTCTAGCTTCAACATCACAGCCCTTGCACTTAAACATTTTTATTTATTTATGCAATTAGACACAAGTTTGAGAAACGCAGTCAACTCGTTAGAATTATTTGTTCGCGGAGTAAAAGAAACGTCTTTAAACGCGCGCGTTCGGTTAGCTGTCTACTGCCTGACTGAATGACTGAGCTTTGGGAATGTATTGAAAAACCCAACAACGAACCAATTGACCCGAAAAAGGACATTAAAGCAAAGTCCAAAATCATTTTACTTGTCGATAGTATCAACTTCGTACATATCCAAGAGGCAGAAACAGCAAAAGAAGTGTGGGAAAACCTGTCCCGTGCTTTCGACGACTCGGGGCTTACACGCAGAGTTGGCCTACTACGTGATCTCTGTACAACTACACTCTCTGGTTGCCAAAATATAGATGAATATGTGAGCAAGATAATGTCTACACCGCACAAGCTCCGAAATATAGGATTCAGCGTTGATGATGAGTGGCTTGGAACACTTTTACTCTCCGGGTTACCTGAACATTATAAACCTATGATCCTCGCTATAGAAAGCTCAGGTATGAAAATAAGCGCAGACTCTGTTAAATCTAAATTGCTCCAAGAAGTAAAATCTGAAAACAATAACTCTGCTTTTACATCTGCTCATGGTTCTCAAACCAAGAATGTGCAAAAGAAGTTCAACAAAGGTCCTAGATGTTTTCAGTGTAATAAATATGGACACAAGAGTCCAGACTGCAGGACAAAACCAAAAGAAAAAGTTGCTAAATCAAATAGTTCATATGCTGCCGCTTTTGTCACTCCGTTTGACAACAACAGCTCTGCATGGTACATTGATTCTGGAGCAACCATGCACATGACAAGACATCAAAATCTTCTTCAAAATGAACACTCACCACCTATAGAGTTAATCAAAGTTGCTAATAATAAAACACTTTCTGTAAGTAGCTCTGGTGATGTGACCTTGAACACATTGAATGGAGAAAATCAGTCAAACACAATTTTATTTACAAATGTCTTGTATGTACCCGAACTTGCAGTGAATTTAATATCTGTACATCAAATTACAGAAAAAGGTGGTCAAGTTAAATTTGATTCTACAGGCTGTGTTATACTGAACAAACAAAATGTTATTGTAGCAACAGCAACAAAAGTTAACAACATGTACCGGCTTAACATGAATACTGATTATGCATGCATGTCTGATGTTAAACAAGATGATATATTTTTATGGCACCAACGGATGGGTCATCTGAACTTTGACACTTTGAAGAAATTGAAAGAATGTCCTGAAGGATTAACATTATCTGATAAACAAATGAACAATGTAACTTGTATAACTTGTAAGGAGGGCAAGCAAACAAGATTGCCTTTCAAGAGTCAAGGATCACAATCCTCAAAGCTATTGGAACTGGTGCATTCTGACTTATGTGGTCCCATGGAAACACAGTCACTAGGAGGGGCTAAATACTTTTTAACATTTCTGGATGATTATTCCAAAAAGGTATTTGTTTACATTTTGAACAACAAAACTGAGGTATTGTCAAAATTCAAAGAGTTCAAAACAGAAGTTGAAAATCAAACTGAATGTAAACTCAAATGTATTTGGACTGACAATGGCCTAGAATATGACAACAAACCGTTCTCTGACTTCCTAATAAGTGCTGGAATAAGACATCAAACATCAACACCTTATACTCCAGAACAAAATGGAGCTGCAGAGAGGCTAAATAGGACTCTAGTCGAGAGAGCAAAGTGTATGATACTGAATGCTGGCTTGGCGAAGTTTTTCTGGGCTGAGGCTATAAAAACTGCTGCATATATCATAAACAGATCTCCAACTAAATCCTTATCATTTAAAACCCCTGAAGAGGTTTGGTCTGGTCGCAAACCAAATATATGTCATATGAAAGTGTTTGGATGTGAAGCTATGGTGCACCTGCCAAAAGTAAAACGCAAAAAGTGGGATCCGAAAGCACAAAAGATGATCTTTATTGGCTATTGCGAGAACACAAAAGGATACAGGTTCATAGTACCAAATACTAGAACTGTTATAAAGAGTAGGGATGCTGTATTTCTTGAATCCACTGTGAAGAGAAACTATGCCGCTCTGGAATTGTCTGAAACAGAAAATGAAACATTAGATATACAACACAAAACTAATGAAGAAAGTATAATGTCAAATGAGTCCAATGAAGAAAGCAGAAACAAATCTTATAGCTCAGATAGCTCATATAATACTGTTAAAAATAACTCAGATTCAGATGAATACTTACCAGATGTTAAGATTGATACTCCCTCTCGAAGCAACATAACGTTGAGACCTAGAAATAAAAATAAAGAACAAACTTACCTTTGCTATGATGAATGCTTAGTATCTGAGCAAGTCCCTGACACATACAAGGAAGCTATTAGTTGTGAGAATGCTGAAAAATGGAAAAAGTCTATTGAAGAGGAACTTGAAGCCCATAGAAGAAATGGTACATGGATATTGGTAAACAAACCTGAAAATACAAACATAATTGGCTCTAAATGGGTTTTCAGAGTCAAAGATCAACCAACGGGTCCCCGCTTCAAGTCCAGACTATGTGCAAAGGGCTATGCACAAACAAAAGGTATAGACTACAAAGAAACATTTTCACCAACTGTCAGGTATGATTCAATACGTATATTATTATCTCTAGCTGCTCAAAATGGTTATGAAATTCTTCAACTTGATATTAAGACAGCTTTTCTGTACGGGGAACTGGAAGAGAACATCTATATGTATCCCCCTGAAGGTCTAATATATGAACCAAATAAAGTATGTAAATTGATAAAGTCACTGTATGGTCTTAAACAAGCACCACGGTGCTGGAACACTACATTCAATTCTGTACTTCAGAAATTTGGTTTCATAAACAGTAAAGCAGATCAATGTGTCTATGTCGCGAATGTCAAAGGAACAAAGTGTTATCTCTGTATATATGTTGATGACGGGCTTCTATTTTCCAAGTCAAAGTCTGTTCTGCAATCTGTAATAAATGATTTAAAAACAATATTTGATATGACTATATGCCCACCTGGAAATTTTGTTGGAATGGACATTCAAGTTTCTGACAAATATATCTTTATACATTAATCTAAATATATTAAACAGTTATTAAATAAATTTAATATGGGAAATGCCAACCCCAACAGCGTTCCAGTTGATCCTCATTCAAAGCTTGAGAAAAGTGAGCACCAGTCTGATAAGAATCTTCCTTACCGAGAAGCAGTTGGTTCTCTGATGCATGTCGCCATAGTAAGTCGACCTGACATAATGTTCGCTGTAAGCTTGGTGAGTAGATTTTTGAACTGCTATAATGAATCACACTGGACAGCTGTTAAGAAAATTATGAAGTATCTCAAAGATACTGTCAATCTTGGTCTATGTTACCTATCAGCATCGAAATCTTTAGAGCTAATTGGCTACAGTGATGCTGATTATGCCAATGACATCACAACCAGAAGGTCAACGACTGGATACATATTCATTAAAAATGGAGCTGCCGTGACGTGGTCCAGTCAAAGGCAACACACTGTCGCTCTATCGACAACAGAAGCTGAATTTATGGCAGCTTGTGCTGCCACCAAAGAAGCTATTTGGATTAAACAATTGTTATGTGACCTCGGTGAATTAAAGCAACAAACAGTAGTACTAAATATAGACAATCAAAGTGCAATAAGTGTTATTAAAAATATAAACTTTCACAAGAGGTGCAAACATATAGATACTAAATATCATTTTATCAAAGAAAAGTACTATGCCAAAGTTATTGATCTAAAATATGTTTCAACAAACAATCAACTTGCTGATTTTTTAACTAAGGCTTTACCTAGAGATAAATTTCAATATCTGAGAGATGAAATTGGAATGTTATCTGTTGATATATTAAGTAATCTTTAATTTAAAAGTTAGTTGATGTGTTTACTATGTTATTGTTGTAATTAATTAAGTACATGGAAGGCTTAAATTTGGCAGGAGTGTTGAATTAATATTTAAATGTCCCGCCTTTCCATAATTTTTCTTTCATAGTATTACATACTCTGTGGTGTATTTTTTCTTCTTAATAAATTCTCTATGATTCTGTGGTACAACAACGAGTGTTATATTTTATTACAATTCCTTTATTTAATAATAAAGTTATCAGGGTCCGTTCCTCTTTTTAGTATATATAAACGATTTACCTCATTTACTAGAAAACCAACCACAAATGGTGTTATTTGCTGATGATACTTCACTCATTTTTAGAGTAAATAGACAAGCACAGCACCTTGACGACGTAAATAACGCTATGCTTAAGGTTCACAATTGGTTTACTGTTAATAATTTAGTGTTAAATGAGAAAAAAACGAAATGTATAAGATTCGCTTTACCTAATGTTAGAGGGAGTAAATGTAACGTTATATTGAACAAGGACATGCTAGAATTCGTTGAGAAGACAGTTTTTCTAGGGATTACGCTCGATTCAAAGCTGCAGTGGAGTCCCCACTTAACATCTCTTGCAGGGCGGTTAAGTTCAGCCGCTTACGCTGTCAGAAAAATTAGACAATTAACAGACGTGGATACTGCGAGACTAGTTTATTTTAGTTATTTTCATAGCATCATGTCTTACGGTATTTTGCTTTGGGGACGAGCTGCAGATATAAATTCTATCTTTGTTCTGCAAAAGAGGGCTGTCAGAGCCATCTATAATCTTGGCAGACGCGAGTCTCTAAGAGAATTGTTTAAAAAAATTAACATCATGACGGCACCTTGTCAATATATATATGAAAACATTATGCATGTTCGAAAAAATCTTCATCTTTTTAAGAAAATTAGTGATAGACATGATTTTAATACTAGAAATAGGAACAAATTAGATCAACCAAGTTTCAGATTGTCGAAAGTAAGCACTTCTTTTATGGGGTACTGTGTAAAATGCTATAATAAAATACCAGTCGGTATTCTCCAACTAAATGAGAGAAAATTTAAGACATGCATAAAACGCACACTATGTAATCAAGCATATTATAAGTTAGATGATTATATCACGGACAAAAATGCTTGGCTAAATGCTAGTCTTGCTTCACAGCCACTCGGGCTCACTAAATAGGATTGTTTTTTAAGAGAATGATGTTTCTTACCCTTTTTTTTATGTCGACCTGAATAACTTTTACTGTTATCAGTACGATTACTTTTTATTTTATTTTTACATATCACAGTCATCCAACGAATAAGTACACTGAAAGTGTTAGTATTGTATAATTTAATATCATTTATTTCAATTTTGTAAATGTGAGTACCATGGAGCATTTTTTATTTATTAAGTTACGATGTGTTTTGACTTAATAAGCATGGCAGTTGAGAGCTTGTCATGCTCACTCAAATATCTCGCTGATGGTGGCGCGTGTGTTGGATCATTTGGCTCCCTCCATAATGGTTGAGCTAGGTGGTGCTGATCCATGCGTCATGCTCGTGAACGAGTGCTGTCAGTTGGGATTGGTCATCTCTTAACTGCTATTGCTTTAATTTCTTTATATTTTTTTTACTACTATTTTATATTCATCTTCATTGTGATCACATATAGAATCGACAAGAATAATGTAACCAAGATTTTGTAATAACCTAATTTAAAAGAGTGCCGTGGAGTTTCTTGCTCGTTCTTCTCCATAGAGGCCTACCTCCGTGTTGGAACGAGCAACTAGCTTCAACTTTCGGACTAACTGAGCGACTTTTTGACAATTCAAAAGTGCCTGTAAATGGTCTAATTGAAATAAATGTTTTGACTTTGACTTTGCCCATCGCGGCCAGGATGAACTTCGATCACACGACCTAGTGCCCACTTTCCTGGAGGCAGATTGTTTTCTTTCACCAGGACAATGTCATCATTTTTGATATTAGGTGAAGGTTTCAACCACTTGCTTCGGGCTTGTAGTGATGTTAAATAGTCACTGGACCAATGCTTCCAGAATTGGTGGAACATATTTTTCGTTAACTGCCATCTTCGACGTAGGTCTAAGTTGCGATCATCTTCATAGCTAGATAGTGGTAGTGTCATTGTCGAACTACCGGTCAGAAAGTGTCCAGGAGTTAAGTAGTTGAAGAATTCGTCTGGATCTTCGGTCATAGGACATAGTGGTCGTGAATTCATGCATGCCTCTATTTTCGTTAACAGTGTCGAAAACTCTTCATAGGTGAGTTTTTGTTCCCCTAAGACCCGACGGAGATGATGTTTCATTGAACGAACCGCGGCTTCCCATAATCCTCCAGCGGTGGGCCAAGCCGGAGCATTAAAGTGCCACTCTACTCTCATTTGACTCATCTAAACTTGTAAAACAAGTGTACTTCGCCCTCTGTCAGTCGTTGCTTTCGTATTGCATCACTGTTTGGGGTGGCACTACAGCTACTCACATAAAGCGCCTAGAAATCGCTCAACGTGCTGTACTTAAGGTAAGCACTTTTCGTCCATACTTGTACCCTACAACCCAACTCTATAAAGACTGTGAAGTACTCACAGTTAGACAACTGTTTATTCTGGCCCTAATATTGAGGCGACATCAGGAATTGCCTTTTAATGCCCAAAACAATTCACAGCGACGTAAAAATAGGGTTTGTGAATATCCAAAACAGTTTCACACTGCGTTCATCAGGAAGTTCTTTTGCTCATTAGGTCCTTTTTTGTATAATAAGATTAATAATATTGTTACTATCTATCCCCTAAATAAACACCAATGCAAAAAAAACTGTTGAAGCTTGGTTACTAACTTTGGGATATAAGGATACGGAGGAGCTTTTAGCGGTTCTACGCTAACTTAAATGTTTACTCAATTAGCTATATAAACAATAAAATATAAACAATAAAATATGTAATACAATAAAATATAACACAATAAAATAGTTAATATACAATTGTAGCTGGATAAGTCTTTGTTTTAACTAAAAGTAGTATTCATAAGTCAGATAAGTAAACAATACACACCCTCTCACACTCACAGACGTACACTACACGCATACACAAAGAGAGGCACTCTCACACACCATTTATTTCACATTTATTTCTTTTTCATTTTCTGTAAATTAGTATAAGCTAGTTTAAACTATGATATTACGGGGAGTGGCGCCGCATGCTGAAATACAGGTCCTAACCTAGTTTGGCAGCGGATGCTATTATATTTATATAAATAATTGTTATCTACTAGCTAATAATTACGACAAAACTTGTAACTTTTCTTTTTTGTGGAAATAAAATTATTATTATTATTATTATCTTGTTAAAGAAATCGGAGGCAGTTCTTTACTGAATGCTTCATACTCGCTATTTAGCATTTTCGAGGCCCCTATAAAGTTGGTTCCGCAATCAGAATAAATATGGGTTGGCGTTCCTCGTCTTGCGCACATTCTTTGAAAAGCGCCTAACCGCTTACTTGTTTATAGTCGCGGGGGGGGCGGGGCGGTCGGCTGTTCAAGCGGTGTCGGGTTTCGCGCGCTTATCGCTCGCTTATAATGAATCATCTGTTTACCGACCCGTAAACATCTTTGAGACCGCTTATGTTATGTTTTTTATGTAGTTCGATAATAGGGCTTTAGGATTAAACAAAGATGTAAGTTAATAATAGCAACAGTATTTATTTTTCATACACACAAACATTAAATGCTCACTTTTTCGTATCATGTGCCACAAAACTGTGTGAGAGCGATAGCCTATACATTTTATTTTATTGATCTAATGGTAATAATGTACCCTACCATATAAAACAAACACAATACAATTATTACGATTGCAGCTTAAGTTATAGATAGTTAAAGTTTGACAAAAATTTTCGCCCGCGAAAAATTTTCAAAGGTATCAAAAAGCATAAAATGTTACTGAATTAGGATAGCTACTACATAAATATGTATATTTTTAGAAAGCCTATTTAATCTACGTTAACTAACGTAAAACATATTTTTAAATAAACTTATCTTCAAGAACATATCTACATAAATACTGACATGCAGCTTCGCATGCAAAAAAGTATGTTTAGGTTAAAACCTCTTTTTGTTAAAAAAAAAGTAATGGCCGTTTTTTACGATTGCATGAATGGTTGTCAAATTTTACTCCCTTTCAAACGAGGTTTAACACAAGTATCTACAACGTAAACAAAAAATCTATTGATAAAAAAAAGACAATTGGCGCCAAACGCCATTCGAGAGTAGCAAAAACAGGGCCGACGCGCGGCGGTACACACGGGGGGGTTTTTGCGCTCGAACCGATCCAGTACATTATGATAATTATTGTGGTTATAAAGTTAAGTTTTACTAACATTTTGTTCGTAAATTAACCTAAATAAATTAAATTAAGGTTGGTCCCGTAGTAAAAGTTGTTCTTACTGACCCCTTTTCGGGTAAATTTTCAATGAAACAGTAAAAAAAAAAAAGTTGTGATCAATTAATTACGAACATTCCATTATTAACAAGCCAAAATTAAATATTCGCAACAAAAAATCAAATAGAATAAAAATTAAGGTAAAAATAAAGTAAAGTATAAAACCATAAAAAAATATTCACCGTACCGAACAACCCGTGTGCGCCGATCCTCACTACAAAAAATGACAAGATGGCGGCTATGACGCCATTGTTCATTCAAAATCGAAGACACAAAGTTTGTTTTTGTTTTGTATGAACTCAAATGAGACTAATCAATCATGATTATTATATCAAAATAATCGTAATGAAATGCTTTACTTATATTTTTACAGTAAGCAGGTGCAGTAACAAAACAAAACTTCAAAAAACGGTAATATTTTCGATAAAAGTTCAATTTGAACGACCGACGTCGTATTTTATTACGAAAAATGTATGATTAATGCTTACCGTATTACATACACACACCTCACAGTGTTCCTAGACACGTAACTAAACACGATTTTACCGTTCTTGATGCGTCCGATACACTATTTTACCTCAAAAACTCTAAATAGTATACCACCTGAGCTCACGGAAAACAACAAGAGGTCATTCAACTTTGAATGAGAATTTCTCGCAATCTAATAACCGAAAACTAGTGCCACCTTCGGCAAAAATACGTATTATTTATCAGAGAAAAGGACAAAACATACGTTTAAACGAGTAAATGTAAAGGTTAGAACGAAATAGACATAATTTCGACATGCACCCATTGGACACTAAAGTACCCGCGAAACAAGCAACGGTCCCTTAATCGTGGGTCATTTAGTACCCAGCAAACAATCTACCGGCTGGTTTCAGTAGTCAAATCTGAAACTAGTTCAATGTGAACCGCTTTTGTTGCCAAGCAAACAAAGATTGCAATATAACCTTTTGCGGTTTTGACTCCTCTCCCTTTGTTCACTTTGACATCCACATGACCCGTGTAATCAACTCCTGTATGAGTGAAGGGCCGGGATGGTGTTACACGTTGTGATGGGAGGTCGGCCATAAGTTGGTAGTTTTCAGTTTGTTTAAATCGGTGGCAGCGCACACAGCGACGTAGATATGTCTTCACTGCTCTATTTCCTCCTACAATCCAGTATTGTTGGCGAATGTAGGCGAGCGTGAGTCTCGGACCCCCATGTTAAGTTGCAGAATGAGCTTGTTCTATGAATAATTGTGTTAATCTACCATTTCTTGATAGAATAACAGGATTTTTCATTCCAAGTGGTAAATTCGTTTTGTTCAAGCGGCCGCCAACCCGCATAATCCCGTCTTCGTCTATGAAGGGATGCAATTTGCATATGCAACTTTTGTTGGTCAAAGGCAGATTTTTTGAGAGCAAGTCGTATTCTGTTTCAAATTCCTGTCTTTGTACATTTCTTATTATTATGATTGTTGCTTTTTCTAGTTCATGCGTTAGTAGATACTTGGGCAACGCAAGATTGCTGGCGTTGCAGTTCTTCAATGTTGTGAAATTATTCCGTGCAATTGTTTTGAATAGCATAATCCAAGCAATGACTCGGGTCACGCGAGTCAATGAACTGTGATTATTTAATAAATCGTTGACTTTGTTTTCCGTTTGTTTTGTAGCTGCTTCAATATGTTCTTTTTGCGCCGTAGTTGCAAATATATAATTGAGTGAATCGTCTTGTTTTTTTTTCAGTAAATGTATGCAGCATCTCAGGGCCTTTCCACCATATTTGAGCATTCAAGAGCTGCTTCGGGGATAACCCTCTAGTTGCGCAATCTGCGGGATTGTTTTTCGATTCGATGTTTGACCAATGAGCCGGCGATATCACTTCTCTGATCTTGATGACTCTGTTTTCTATATATTTCTCCCGTTTGGAAGGTTCTCCTTGAAGCCATGCCAGCACCACCAGCCAGCACCACTTGGGAGTCGCACCAAGCCCATACACGGATAGTATGTTCATTGAGTGTCTCCAAAACTTTTTTAATAAGCTGCGCCAGTAGTAAAGCACCCGCTAGCTCAAGTCGTGGAAGTGATAGTTTTTGTGCGAGTGGAGCGACTTTAGTTTTAGCTGCAAGCAGGCTCAGTACAGGCAGCCCCAGCTCATTAATAACACGCGTATAGATGACGCATGAGTAAGCCTTTTCACTTGCATCGCAAAATACAAGTATTTCGATGTTGTTTGTTATACCACCGATCCATCTATTTATTTTTACAGTCTTTAGTTCTTGTAGTTGATTTTCCAGTTTAAGCCAATCTTCTTGTATGGATGTAGGTAACGGTTCATCCCATTCAAGGTTTTCCGTCCAGACACGCTGAAATATAAGTTTTGCGCTTATTGTGACAGGCGAAAACCATCCTAGTGGATCGTAGAGTTGAGAAATTTGCGAGAGTAGAGCTCGCTTAGTTAGTCCCTTCTTACAATTTTGTTTCAGATTCCAGTTAAAGGTGAACATGTCAGATGTAGAGTTCCAACCAAGTCCAAGTGTTTTCATGGAATCCACATGCTTAAAGTCGAAGTTAGTGCTTGAAATCTGATCTTTGCGTAACGTTTCTAACAGCTGGTCGCTATTACTCGACCACTTCCGTAAGTTCATTCCGGCTCTGTGCAGTAACAGGATCAATTCATTTTGTAGTTTCTTAGCGGCTTCTAGTGAATTGTGCCCACTAATCAAATCGTCGACGTAAAACGCATTCAACAGTGTTTTTGCTGCGTCAGGGTGTGAGGTTGGGATTTGGAGACAAGTAAAACCAATGAATGCTGATCTAATACTAAACGTTTATTCAAGGTTCTTCAGTATATAGGCTTACACACTAGCATAATATGCACTTACATCACTACATCTCCCTCGGTAAGGGAAAATAAAATAATTAACTATATTATTTTATTTTTATCTTATTGCTTAAGTTATATATGTTATTATTATTATTATTATTTTTTTCGAGTACATGGACAGAATATATTATGATTACATGCATTCATTGTAGTAATATTATTAATTACATAACTTTTTTTTTTTTAATAACGGATAACATACAGAACAATACAATTATGATTAGTTACATGATTTTACATTAGATTATATATTTTTTTTTTTTTCACTACAATATGCGTATTAACTATTATACAGTTTGGTACGGTTCTTATGTACTACATCAATTTTGTTATTCTTTAATATTTCCACATTAGGTGGCATGTCTTTAATCACAATATAAGGACCTGAATAAATATTGGCAAATTTATTACCTGTCGAGTTCTTAACTAAGATTAAGTCGTTCTTTTTGTATACGATTGGGTTAATTCTTTGATCGTATTTTATTTTTCTAGATGTTTTTGATTGTATCAAATTATCACGAGCTTCTTTAGTGGATACTTGTAGTCTATATTTTAGCTGTAAAGGATAATCGTCAATATTATAAAGTGGTTCCACGGCCTTGGTTACATTACTGGGTAAGTTACATTTTTTACCGTATACTAACTCAAAAGGTGAGTATTTAGTTTCGGTGTGAACTGATGTGTTATAGCTGAAACACCAATAAGGTAACCAAGTACTCCACGATTCCGGGTGATTATCTGTTTGGATTCTCAGGAATGCACCTAAATGCTTATGTGTGTTCTCGAGTGAGCCTATGCTCTCGTGGTGATAAGCAGTAGCGTTAATTTTGTTTATATGAAGTAATTTACAAGTTTCTGTCATTGTTTCAGACATACATTCTGCACCCCTATCAGTCGCTATTTCTCTAGGAATTCCATGTCGTAAAATGAAATTATTTACAAATTCTTTAGCAACCTCACTTCTTTTTGTTTTTAAAGGATATGCCTCCACGTATTTTGTTAATTCGCATTGAAGCGTTAATATATATGAGTTACCTTGTATGTCCCTATCTAACGGACCTACAACGTCCATAAATATTTTCTCAAATGCAGCGTGCGCTGTTGAGGTTATAGTCATGGGTTCCTTAATATGGACCGAATATTTTTGCTTTTGGCATTTTTCACATCTTTTTATGAAATCAGTGACATCGCGTTCGAGACCTGCCCAATAATAGTACTTTTTTATGTTATTGACCATCCGTCTGATACCTGCGTGGCCACTTGTAGGTAACAGATGGAAGTCGTTTAGAATGACTCTAATTTCATCTTTATCCTGTATTCGTATTACGTCATCTAATATGCATAATCTTGGACCTAACCACGGGCTACTTTGCTTTATTTCTTGTGCTATTAATTTTATAAACATACTATTTTGTTTATTTTTAAGAATATATATTTCGTCAATTTTTAATTTTCCACAAAATGTTTCCAGTTCTCTCACAAAAGCGCCTGGCGTCGATTGTGATTGAGGTTCTGGTTTTATGTATATTACCATATTTTTCGGTACGTATACAAATAATTGACTTTCTTCTACTATCACGTTTTCCTTTCTTAATTTATTTATAGTTTTATTACATGTTAATGTAAGTTCAGTTGACATTTTCGGCTTACTATGAGTTTCCACGACGTTTGGCTGATCAGACCATCCATCAGTAGTAACCATAGTATCTGAATTGTCTTGTCTCGTACATAACTTCTTTTTCTGTGCCCGCGTAAGTACATTTAAAACACATTCATGCATCTCTTTCAAATCCTTTGATGTTATTGTTATTCGTGACAATGCATCTGCAGCTGCATTATCCGATCCTTTCACGTATTCCACATAGAAATCATAGTCTTCTAACAAAATCCGAAACTTCATTAATCTACTGGATGGGTCTTTAATATTAAATAAATATATTAGTGATTTATGGTCGGTTAGGACCTTAAACTTACGACCGTACAGGTATGGCCTAAAGTGTTTTATGGCCCAGACAATGGCAAGTAATTCTTTTTCTATTGTCGGATACATTTTTTCGGCCTTGTTAAGTGTTCTGCTGGCGTATGCGACGGGTTTTCCGTTTTGATTGGCTAACACGGCTCCTATTGCATAACCCGAAGTATCTGTTTGCAAGGTGAACACGTTGTCAGATGAAAAATTGGGATATTGAAGTATTGGAGGGTTCATTAATAATTGTTTTAAAAGATCGAATGACTGTTGACAGTCGTCTGTCCATTGGAATTTAGTATTTTTCTTTGAAAGCTATCGTACTATCGTAGAAGTTAATACCGCTAAATTCCTTGGAGTGACGATTGACAGTAAATTAAACTGGAAGGAACACATTGCGGCTCTGTGCAAAAAAGTGAGTAGCTCGGCGTATGCCTTACATAAACTGACTGCAGTGCTTAAAGTCGATTCGCTACTTACCGCATACCATGGCTTAGTTGCATCACACCTTAGGTATGGAATAATCTTCTGGGGCAACTCGACCAACAAGGAAATTGTTTTTAAAGCCCAAAAACAATGTATTAGGGCGATTTTTAAGTTAGCTACAACCGAAAGCTGCAAACCCTACTTTATTAACTACAGAATACTAACACTGCCCTCGCTATATATATTGGAAGTGGTCATGTTTGTGAAACATAACCAACATCGCTTCCCACGCATATCAGAAGGAAGTAGCCGTAGCAGACGCGATGACACTATTCTTCGTGTACCCCAGTTAAAAACCGCATTAATGCAAAAGAGCATTTTTTGTATGGCCCCCATAATTTATAATAAACTACCGAAAGTGTGGAAAGAACTTAATGTCCATAGATTAAAAATGAAGCTAAAACGACACTTACAAGGGAAAGCATACTATGACATACGCGACTTTCTAAATGATAAAATTATTGAAATATGAATGACCTATTAAATTTATGTCGTGAATGAATTTAATTATGCTATATTGAATTGAATCAGATTATAATTATACTATATTGAATTGAATTGCATTGTATTATATTATATTGAACTGTTGTGTAAGTTTGACTACTTTATATATTTGTACGCCTTATAGGCCAAACGTGACAGCTCATTTATAAAGTGCCACCTTGCATGCTATACTGTATGTACACTCATGTTTGCACAAATAAAAATTCTTATCTTATCTTATCTTATCTTATCTTAAAGATTATTTAAGGGTTGTGCTATTGCTGCAAATTTATTAATAAATTTCCTATAGTAATTAGCGAAAGCGACAAATCGCTTTACCTCGTCCGAGTTTTTTGGTACTGGGTAATTTTTAACTACATTCAATTTTTCGGGGTCCGGTTGTACACCGTCTGACGATATTACGTGACCTAAGTATAACATCTCTTTTCGGAGGAAATCACATTTTATGGGGTTTAATTTTAAGTTAGTTTTTCGCAATCGGTCAAACACGTCTATTAAGTTTTTAGTAGCTGAATTTAAACATTTCCCATAAACCACTACGGCCACTGCCATATTCATCATTCTTGAGAAAGAATTTGGGCTCGTTTTTAGACCCATTGGCATCCTGGTCATTTGGTACTGACCGGAACAAAAGGCCGTGTATTTTCTACTGTGTTTATCGAGATTTACGTTATAAAATCCTTGATATAAATCTAGATTACCTACACTTACACACATTCAACTTAAGGCTTCTTTTATATACTGCGACACCCCTGACATTGTCTTCAGTTGCAACCATTGTTACCACAAATATGTGTCTCATTTATGTGAGAATGCTGGTATCCATAACACAAGTTAGATCTTTCTTTGGATACCAGAGTTCATACAAAGACTACTGATAACACTAATGGTTAATTAATTATAATATTTTATTATTGTATACGCAAGGTGTTGTTTGTAAGTGTTTGATTGTGTTACTATTTTTTGTTTTAATAAAAATCTTATCTTATCTTAGATGTGTGAAATAGATACAACCGGAAAGAGAATCAAGGATGTCCGTTATATTTGGCAGTGGGAATTTGTCGTCTTTAATAGCGTTATTTAATTTCCTATAATCTATAACTAAACGAAATGTCTTTTGTCCCGTGGTATCAATTTTTTTTGGTACTAGAAGTACTGGGCTTGACCATTCGCTTGAACAGGGTTCTATAATGTTTTGTGATAACATGTTTTTTATTTGTTTCTCAATTTCGGGTTTCTGAGAATGTGGCAATCTGTATGGTTTCATATAGATGGGACTAGCATGTTCTTTTAAATGTATTTTGTGATTGTAAATAGGTGTAGTTTTTAATGTATCCCCTGGCAAATAAAATATGTCAGCATATTTAGCACACACGTTTTGAACCGCAATCTTTTCTTCTAAGTTCAAATGTTTTAAGTTGAGGTTTGATAACAAAGTTTTTACACGATCGGCGCCTTGTGTGCAACTATCAAATGAACATAAATTGTATTCGCTTAACTTATGTATACTTGGCTTAATTTCAGTTAAGGTTACAGTTTTTTCAGTCGTATTTAGTATTCTAATAGGGATCTTGCCATTGACCGGTGAGACTATAGTACTAGCCATAAATACAACGTGGCGCTACCACGGTGACATTAATTTAACACACGTATAGGGTTACGCATTTTTGTTTTATATAAAAAAGAAAAAACCATAAAACGTTATTAATTAATGAGTTATTTCAAATTTTAGAAAATAGCATCTTGGAGCAACCTGTATTTAAAGAACTCTAGCCCAGCGGTCATTTGCCGGGGTCACGGATACTAGCATCGTATCAATGAAATTAAAACGAATAAGCAATACTAAAAAGATGAAACAAATGCAAAGAGTAGGCTAATTGAAGGAAAGAGAGATCCCTTTGTCGGCGAGTATCGTAGGCGACGCAGACGCAGGCGTCGGGTGTCGTCGTCCCTTCCCCCGCAACCCGCGGATCCTTTTAATTTTTTAGTGCTCGTCGGACCCATGCCCTTGACACACTTATTGATGTGATTACTCGTGCGCATAATAATCGTATTTATTTTCGTGAATGTTTCCGCGAAAAAGACGCTTGCTCATTTTATTTATTTATTTTTGTGTAATTAGGATAATTGTTAGATCATGGTACTGCGATAAAGACGCTTTGCTTTGTTTTCGTTAGTTTTCTTTCTTATTACGATAGGTACTTACATCTTTGGCAATAAGGACGTTTTTATTTGTGTTATTAGTGCTTGTGTAAACCTGTGATCGTGATGGCAAATACTCATCCTAACTACACGGCAGCTCCACCTACTATTGTAGAAGCTCTTTAGCGCATCCGCGAAAACCAGCCAGTGGATCCTAGGTCTCAACGCCCATATCAACCGTCTACACATTAAGACCCAATCCAATAAAATGAAAATGTGCTACATTATTTTCAAAATCAGCCCAAAACTAGCCTTCGTCAGAATGAGGGAAATGGCTAGGGGACAATTTATTTTCAAAAGTGCGGGAGAACATGAAGCGCCCTTTAGCCCTTTGTAGGTATCCGCCAACAAGGTGGTCTCCTTGAAAATTTAAAACACTTAAAGACTATTAACACGTTCGTTGCATTACGAGATCTATCAGATCTCTTGCAGGACTTTTGTATTGTGCGTTGAACATAATCGTGTTGTTTCACTCCTTGCGGGAGGATCTAACGTGTAAAGTTCTTTAATTATAAGTAGGACAAATATACATATTTGCTTCCTACTTAAAGCTGAATTCAAGGACATTAAAAAAGAAATTAGAGATGGATTAGGTCCCTAACGCACAGTACTGTAATTATTTTCATTCCTTGCGTTAGGAGATGTGTCGGTACTCGTGGAATCGTACGCCTCGTAGACGCAAGAGAGGGAAGGTTGTTGTTTTAGTGCTATCCTAGCATCGACATGGGAGGTCGCGCGCACGTTTGCGAAATAACACTCGCGTATATACCTACGTGTTGATTATCATTTTTGTTATACAATGAGTGCTTTTAAAAGAAAAAAGTGTAAAAAATCTATTTATTTTGGTGAGATTTAAATTACGACGCACATTAAACAGCATTGACGCTTCTAAAAAAATTAAACGAATTGTTACCATTTGCGCGCAATGCAAGCAATCAATGTGCTTACCATGTTTTAATGAAAAACACTTTAATAAAACTTTTTCAATCGACAACTGAGATATTATTTTATTCCCATCACTACTTACTACACATATTGAACTATCTTCGGTTGCGGTACGAGATACAATCGATATCATATTTTTTTTTGTTATTGGTAGTTTATTCAAATGTCATAACTGCGTGCGAACCTAGCAAAATATAAAGCAATAGGCTATCTTTCACCCACAAAATCTTCAAAATATATTTGATTGCTTTTTTGGAAGATATAAATTATTTTCAAAACTGTATCTTTAGGAGACTGATTAGGTCTCAAACGCACCAAAAGGTAGGTTAGTTTCGAGATCTTTTAGGTCTCCAAAGCACCAGCTGAAAGTTCTTTGAAAGTGATGGCGCAGGTAACGTGTTAAATAAAAGTGAATTTGATTAGTGATGATGGTGATAATAACAAACAGTAATAAGAGAAGGTGATATGTGATTAACTACGCTCGGTTTCTTTGTTATTATTATGTCGTCAAATTACAATCGGACCGATCTCAAGTACCAGGCGCAAGCGTGGTTGCCAGCGCGCAAAGCGAGACGTTGCCGCTTCGAGTAAACGTAATTCAACCAGGTGATAGTATTCTAATTTCATGAATGAATTTTTGTACAGAGTGATCCTAATTTTGGTTACTTTTTTATTATTTAGTTTGTTCGAAAAAAGATTTTTTTCAATTTACATATTTCTATAACCTGTCCTATTGAATATGATTTATGGACACTAGCCCTATTCGTGTGTTAAATTAATGTCACCATGGTAGCGCCACGTTGTATACCCTCAGACAACTCTTTCGCACAGACCACACATTCTTCATTCATATTTGTATCTAAATAATGGATTGATTCAGACCTAGATGGTATATTAAACATATGTTTAAGCTGGTTATTTAACTTTAAAACTATCTTGTTGTTAAACGAAGTATAAAGAGTCATTTCTTTACTTTGTAAGTCTATACACGATCCAAACTTGTTTAAGAAATCATATCCAATGATGCCATCCGCCTTACATGGCAACGAATCAAAAACATAAAACTTGTGACTAAAACAATATGTCTGAGTTGTCAATTTTATACACGCGTAGCCTATTGCCTGTACTTTGCCTCCAATCCCGTTTATAGTTGTCGTCCATTTATGGATAGGAATGTTATGTTTAATAATGTACTCTTGTTTAATAGCTGAAATCGATGCTCCCGTATCGATTAGCCATGAATAAGCTGCACCGTCTATGGATAAAGTGGCTAATAGCGAATTATTATATGAATATATAAAGTTATTTTTAGCCTCGAAAAAACTGCTGGTTGTTTTCCTCTCCGACGTTTTCCGGTCGAACTTGGGGCTCCGAGTTCCCGGTTATAACTTGTATCTGTCCGCCTCTTTGTTGTTGCCTACCACGGCTATAATTTTGATAGGACCTACCTCGATATCCTCGTGCTGTTGAACGACCTCGATATGATGTGTCGGTCCAACCTCGAGTGGAACCCCTCTGCTGGTAGCGACCTCCCCGATGGGTATTCCTCGGCCGTGAGGTGGAACGCATATCTCTCTGATTACCTCTGTAATTGCTAACAAAATACCTGTTTGGTTTCCGCATTGTCAAAATATCATTTTGGTTTACAGTTGACGAAATGTCTGCGTCCACAGCCGCCTGTATTGCATCGTTCAAACAACTTTAATTTCTTGCAGCTATTATTGTGCTTAACCTACGGTTTCGTAGTCCGTCAGCAAAGCGCTTTATAGCGAGCTTTTTGTTAACGCGTTTTAATACATCGTAACTGTCTTCGTGGCCTTCGGACTGCGAAATCGTGAGGTCAACGAATAAGTTTGAAATTTCTTGACCATAGTCAGATATGGATTTTTCGCTTTGTTTTACCGATTGTAGTTTACTGGATAATGCTATGAATGATTTTTTAGGTAGTAGGTGCAACTTCATATCTCTCAGTAATTCAGATACCTTATTATATTTTTTAGATAGTTTTAATTTTGCAGATTGCGATAACCGACTTTTTAATACGAATTCTATTAAATTACTTTTCGAAGCATCCTCTAGAACAGAATCGTAATATTCGATACCATCAATTAATTGCATAGTGGTTAATTCTGTGTCATTTATGACTGGTAATAAATTTAGCGCAATTTTTAAGTCAAATTTCGCCATTGTGACACAATCTATTGGCTTAATCTTACACAAATCAGCAATTTCTGAATACAACTTTTCTATATTTTCGCTAAACTGATTTATTAATTTAACTTCATATTCCTTTTTCGTCTGTAGTATCCTACTTATTTCTTCTAAAAATTTCGTATACTGCTGGTATAGAGTTTTAGCTTCACTCAACTTTTTCTCACATATGTTTCCTTGGCGCATAGAGGGACCAATTTTTATTAAATAAACTCTTATCTTTATGAGTTCTTCGCAAATAGTTTTTAAAATTTCTGCCATTAAATGAACATAACTCTATAAAATTAGATATAGTGAACATAACTCTATAACATTAGTATACTAAATATAATACATACCAAACTTCTCCGATACATACTGCGTAACTTAGTGTCCATAACGTAACTTTTATAACCGTACCGCACTTTGTCGAGACCGTATTACATTTATTTATTTATTTATTAAACTTTATGCACATGTAAAAAATACACTGTACAAAGGCGGACTTAATGCCTTAGGCATTTTCTACCAGTCTACCTTAGGGTGATGCAGAGACAAAAACAAAGTAGGTGCACAGATACAGAAAATACATACATACAAAAAAAAATATATATAAATATATATATATATATATATAAAATGGGGAGAGAAATAAAATACATAGATGTTGAAGTACAACAAATTAAGTGTGGGACGAGTCTGCCAACTTCTTTTGTAAGTGTTCGCGAGCTTTTACCTTGAACGTGAACCGATTGGTGGCCATCCTGATATTCAGAGGGAGTGCGTTCCATAAGAAAACCGCCTGGACAGGAAAAGAGGATTTCAGAAAACCAGAGCGGTGGGAAGGACATCGCAGAAGACGATTATTGGAGGAACGAAGGTTCTTGCTGTGCGCAGAGCATAAATATTGAAAGTGAGAAGTCAGATAAGAAGGAGAACTAGGTTTGTCTAGGAGAGAAAATAAGGTTGTTAAAGCCCTTAACGCTCTGCGCTGTCTGATGGGTAACCATTTTAAGAGTGACCGATGCGCGGACACGTGGTCATACTTACGGAGATTAAAAACGAATCGAATGCAGTTGTTAAGAAGTCGGTCTAATTTATTGAGGAGATCTGCATTCAGGTCATAGTAACACACATCAAAAGTCAAAAAAGTCAAAAGTCAAAACATTTATTTCAATTAGACCATTTACAGGCACTTTTGAATTGTCAAAGAGTCGGTCAGTTAGTCCGAAAGTTGAAGCTAGTTGCTCGTTCCAAAACGGAGGTAGGCCTCTATGGAGAAGAACGAGCAAGAAACTCCACGGCACTCTTTTAAATTAGGTTATTACAAAATCTTGGTTACATTATTCTTGTCGATTCTATATGTGATCACAATGGAGATGAATAAGTATAAAATGGTAGTAAAAAAAAGCCATAGCAGTTAAGAGATGACCAATCCCAACTGACAGCACTCGTTCACGAGCATGACGCATGGATCAGCACCACCTAGCTCAACCATTATGGAGGGAGCCAAATGATCCAACACACGCGCCACCATCAGCGAGACATTTGAGTGAGCATGACAAGCTCTCAACTGCCATGCTTATTAAGTCAAAACACATAGTAAAGTTACTATAAATAAAAATGCTCCATGGTACTCACATTTACAAAATTGAAATAAATGATATTAAATTATACAATACTAACACTTTCAGTGTACTTATTCGATGGATGACTTTGATATGTAAAAAATAAAATAAAAAGTAATCGTACTGATAACAGTAAAAGTTATTCAGGTCGACATAAAAAAAGGGTAAGAAACATAATTCTCTTAAGAAAAAAAAAAAAAAAAAAATCCTATTAAGTGAGCCCGAGTGGCTGTGGAGCAGGACTAGCATTTAGCCAAGCATTTTTGTCCGTGATATAATCATCTAACTTATAATATGCTTGATTACATAGTGTGCGTTTTATGCATGTCTTAAATTTTCTCTCATTTAGTTGGAGAATATCGACTGGTATTTTATTATAGCATTTTACACAGTACCCCATAAAAGAAGTGCTTACTTTCGAAAATCTGAAACTTGGTTGATCTAATTTGTTCCTATTTCTAGTATTAAAATCATGTCTATCACTAATTTTCTTAAAAAGATGAAGATTTTTTCGAACATGCATAATGTTTTCATATATATATTGACAAGGTACCGTCATGATGTTAATTTTTTTGAACAATTCCCTTAGAGACTCGCGTCTGCCAAGATTATAGATGGCTCTGACAGCCCTCTTTTGCAGAACAAAGATAGAATTTATATCTGCAGCTCGTCCCCAAAGCAAAATACCGTAAGACATGATGCTATGAAAATAACTAAAATAAACTAGTCTCGCGGTATCCACGTCTGTTAATTGTCTAATTTTTCTGACAGCGTAAGCGGCTGAACTTAACCGCCCTGCAAGAGATGTTAAGTGGGGACTCCACTGCAGCTTTGAATCGAGCGTAATCCCTAGAAAAACTGTCTTCTCAACGAATTCTAGCATGTCCTTGTTCAATATAACGTTACATTTACTCCCTCTAACATTAGGTAAAGCGAATCTTATACATTTCGTTTTTTTCTCATTTAACACTAAATTATTAACAGTAAACCAATTGTGAATCTTAAGCATAGCGTTATTTACGTCGTCAAGGTGCTGTGCTTGTCTATTTACTCTAAAAATGAGTGAAGTATCATCAGCAAATAACACCATTTGTGGTTGGTTTTCTAGTAAATGAGGTAAATCGTTTATATATACTAAAAAGAGGAACGGACCCAATATTGAACCCTGCGGAACGCCCATCTTTACTTTTAAGCTTGATGAATTTACACCGTTTATTTGAACTTGCTGTAGTCTATCATTCAAATACGATTTTACTAAGTTAAGTGCTAGATCACCGAGACCGTAATGCTCAAGCTTTAGGAGCAGTGTTTCGTGATTCACGCAATCGAACGCTTTAGAGAGGTCGCAAAAAATGCCAACGGCATCCTGTGAGTCCTCCCATGCATTAAAGATGTGCTTAATTAAAGTAACACCGGCGTCAGTAGTACAACGTCCTCTGGTGAAACCATATTGTTGATCGTGTAGGATGTTGTTACAGTTAAAATGATTGAGCATTTGATTGAGCATCACTTTTTCAAACACCTTGCTGAAAACCGGCAAAACCGAAACAGGTCTGTAATTATTGGTGTCCTTGCTATCTCCGGATTTGAAGAGCGGTATAACTTTGCTGTACTTCATTAAATCCGGGAATATCCCTTGGTCTACGCACAGATTAAATATTAAAGCTAAATAGGGTGCTATTGTCTCAATAATAGATTTACAGACATTAGTAGACATGCCCCACAGATCTTCGGTAGCCTTGATCTTAAGCTGTTTAAAAGCCTTTAAAACGACCACAGGGTTAATGTGTTTAAATTTAAATTCATTAGGACAGACTGTAACATTCCCTCTTAGTAAGTCAATAGCAAGTGAGGGTGAGGAATCTAAGATTTCAGTAGTTTTAATTGGAATACTAGTAAAGAATTCTGCAAATTCCTGAGCAACATCGATATTACTGCTTATGACACCTTGGGCAGTCTCAAGAGTGTAATCAGTATTATGTCTTTTGCTCCTATTTGTTTCGTTATTGATGATTTTCCAAACTGTTTTTATTTTATTTTCTGCCGATTTAACTTTGTTGCTAATGCACAAGGATTTAGCTGCATTACACGCATTTTTAAAAATTTTTGAGTAGGTAGCAACATGCTTATTAAAAGTTTCAGTATTTATGTAAGGCTTAAGGCCATACAGCTCAAAAAGTCTATCCCTGCTTTTCCTAATACCTTTAGTCGCCCAGTCGCTAAATAAAAACTTAGGGCAAATAGTTTTGGATTTTTTCTTAAAAATATTATTAAACTCTGTATGCACTACTGAACAGAATTCTTCATACAAAGTATTACCATTATTCATATTAAAACCCTGGACACATAATTTACTAATTAAAATGTTATTAAATTTATTTAAATTACGAGATGTTATTGGTCTCGATTGTATCTGCACTTTTTGTAATGGTGTGTTGCACTCGAAAGTGACGGTTAGTCCGCTGTGATCCGAAGGAAGATAATTAACTATGCCTTTATCTAAGTAGTCGCAGCAACAAAAAACATTATCAATACATGTAGCAGTAGTCGAAGTTATTCGTGTTGGTTCAAGAAACACATTTGACAAATTGAATGATTTAAAGAGACTAATAAATCTACTGCTATTTGAATTATTTTCTAAAATATTAATATTAAAATCACCACAGATTATTACTGATTTATTACCAGTAGCAAGTTTAGTCAAAACATCTTCCATTATAGTTTCAAATATAGAATAATTCTGATAATTTGGGGGTCTGTAAACGCACACTATAATATGCTTATCTAGCTCAACACTGGACAATTCAATAATATGTTCAATTGATAGTTCAACTATGTCTTTACGGGGTTTAGATTTGATACTATTTTTAATTAAGATTAGTGAACCACCACGCAGCATGGATTTGCGGTTAAAACAACTACTCACATTATAGTTCTCAAAGTTAATTAACATTTCATAATCTTTTAACCAATGTTCGGTTAAACAAATAATGTCGAACATTGTCTTTTCTAAAAAAAGTTCAATTTCTAATTGTTTAGAAGAAAAACCTTGAATATTCTGATGAAATAGTTTTAAGGAATGATGTTTAACCCCCCTTTTACAATTTAATAAGTGATTGCTAGAAGATACTTTGTTGTTAATAAATTTAACTATATTGTTATTAGTACCTTCTGTTGTCTTACATTCTAGTTTAAAATATTTGTGCGTACCACGTTTACATTAGTATTATTACTAAATATTGTGGTGCATATAGTGGAAGACTTCGACATACTACTTATGTCTGAGTTAATATTTAAAGCTAATAGCCAAGCTATCCGACGTCTAAAACTAATGGGCAGATACGCTGTATCCCTAGTCGATTTCAATTTTTCAACAAAACTGTTGGTGTCAAAAAATAAAAGTTTGTCACTATGGTGATTAACCAAAAATTGCATATGGTTATTTAATAAATGTATGTTATTATTTTGCCTCTTTGAGAGGTTTACAAAGTACGGAAAAGCACACAGTATTATTTTCCGACACTCAATTTTCAAAATTTCAGTGATCCTATTAGTTAAATCGTCTTTTGTAACATTAGTACTATTTCCTACTAATATAGAAATAATTGAATTAGGATCATATTCTTTCCTTAGTACGGTAGACATAAGTTCATTATAAGCTGTACCAGGCATGCAATAATTTACAGAAGAATGCATCAGGTTGTTGTTTAAGTGGTCTGTTTCTCTTGCCTGAGTACATACTTTTTCCTTTTGCAACTTTGTAATTCGTGCATTTGCATGAATTAGTTCTTCTTCCAAGTCCCTAACCTTACACAACGCCTCCTCATACAAATTGCTACAATTATTGAACCCGTCGGTGACCACCCGCAGTTTGTCCCGTTCATCGACAACATCCAGGAATTGCTGATGAAGGTCCACTAGCTCCCGCTTCAGGCTTGTATTTTTGTCAATGATTGACTTGACTTCCTCCTCACAGTCATCCCTCTCCTGTAGCAGTTGTTGGCATTGGATGTTTGAAGCCTTAAGTTCTTCGAGGGCCGTTCTTAATTTAACCTCCATAACCTGAGCAGTAGCCTTACGGGTCATCACTGACATGGTTACAGGAATAGTTACTGAAATTAGAATAAAAGAAACGGTGAGAACTAATCGAATAGACAAAAGTAGGAAAGGTGTGTGAAATGAAAGAAAATAAGTGAAAATACAATAAGATAGCTAGTGTTTATATGTGGAGAAGAAGTGAGGCAGGATGCTGATTGATGATCAACAACTATGTTAACTTGAAATGCAAAGTTACAATAATTAAATAAAGTTAACTAATTTCACTTTTCCCTTTGTGGGTACCTAGTACTTATGTTATGATAAAAGTTTAAACTATTATATCAATACTACAATGTAAATTAGGTAAACTGTATTGATCAGTATACTCCTACAACAGTTAACGTTTTTAAGATAGGTTCCAAGTTTCCTCTCCTGTGTGAAGACAAATGATGAAGACTTAGTGGAGTACCTACCAATTAAATTAAAACAAATTCTACTGGAACTCAATGAGAGTGTGTTACTAACTTAAGTGACAATAATTGTGTGCTAAATTATGACTATTATAAAATAAAAGTAAACAATACTCCCCGATTAAATCCGCAGGTTGACATCAGCTGTTCGAAATAGGTTACCGGTAACGGTGGATAACCAAACACTCAAGTTTTACTTTGTTTTTTTACGGGAAAACAATAATCCCGGTTTATTATGCACTTATATTTGTTATAGATATAAAATTACACCTTAATTTTACTTAAATATTAATTAAAACAAATTTTAAAATACGGATTAAAAATTTGACATGTCACTCGGGCAGTGTTGCCACAAAAAAAAAAAAAAAAAGAAAAAAAAAAAAAAAAAAAAAAGAAAAAAAAAAAAAAAAAATCACCATAATCGAGTAGGGGAAAGATCAGGGACTGTACTAGCATTGCCTTTATGTGTGATGGAAGAACATTTTTCAATCTATAAAGCGCCCGCAACGTCCCGGTGACTCTCTTGCTCACATTGGCGACCTGCTTACGCCAGCTCAGGCAAGTGTCAACATGCAAACCCAGATTTTTGACGTCGGAGCTAAACGGAATGATTGTGCCATCAAATGTAACCGGCGGCAACACTAAGCCATTAAGCCTTCTCAAGCTAGTGGCGCTCCCTATAATGATAGCCTGACACTTGGCCGGGTTGACCGCTACTCCGAAACGATCAGACCAATCTTTCACTGTTGCTAAATTCCGGTTTAGCTCCTCAATTGCGTCGGATAATTTGTCAACACCTGCCTGACTGTATAGCTGCAAATCATCAGCGTAAAGATGATACGCACACTGAAGCTCGGTAGTAATAAGATCTATAAAAATAGAGAAAAGAAGTGGAGATAAAATACCGCCTTGAGGGACGCCAACATTAAGATCACGCCAGCTGGAAAAAGAGTTTCCCGCCAGAACTGACTGCTGTCGCCCCCCGAAGATAGGAAGAAAACCAATTCAAAACCTCAGGAGAGACCATTAGATAGGAGAGGATGGATAAAAGGACTTCATGACTGACGGTATTAAAAGCATTGGAGAAATCAATCAATACTAGAACGGAAACTTTACTGTCTTCCATTCCCCGCCTTATATCGTCAGTCACTTTGAGGAGAGCTGTGACGGTACTGTGGCCGGGCCTGAAACCAGATTGGAATGGACTAATGAGGACATTACGGTGAATGAAGTGGGAGAATTGTTTATGGACACAGGCCTCAAGAACTTTGGACAAAAAGGGAAGGATAGTAATTGGTCGAAAGTGACTGGGAAGGGTGGGATTGGGAATTTTAGCTAGTGGTCGAACATGGGCTTTCCGCCACAGCGAAGGGAAATCACCGGGGAAGAGGGAGAAGTTAACGATGTGGGAGATTGCAGGGAGGAGCTGGTCAAGAGCCGTCACGATCATGTGGCGACTAATGTTATCACAGCCCACGGCTTTTGATTTAATGGAGAGGATAATCTTTTTGATCTCACCCTGATCGACTGGCATGAAGGCAAAGGGGGCAATATTGGGTCGCGTCAGACCATCAAGATAGTTAATGGTGTGGCATTTGGTTAGACTGTCAAGGGTGGGAACAGTGGCGAAATGGCGATTTAGATCGTCCAAACCAAATGTAATAGAAAGGTCTGAATGCTGCGATCTACCGATACCTAGTGTTCGAAGGAACTCCCAAATATCGGCAGGAGAAGAGGAAGTAACATTATCAAGAATGTGACGGCGTTTAGCGTTGCGTATCATCTGGTTACAACGGTTGCGAGCAGTTTTGAAGAGGGTCCAGTTATCCTCCGAACGATCCTTCTTATATTTCCGGAATGCGCGGTCCCTGCGTCTCATTGCCATCCGAACTCCCCGATTCATCCAAGGCGCCGGCGGGCGCTTCAGTTTGATTTTTCTGTTGGGAGCATGAGCATCATACAATTTGACTACAGCTGAATTAAAAAGACGCACTTTGTCATCAACTGCAGTGGCATCCTCCAACGGTGTCCAGTCGATATTAGCAGCATCTTGTACAAGCTTTTCAATGTTCATACGCGCAAAGGCACGCCTGTACTGGAATATAGGTTTGGGTTTAGGAGGTTTAAGGATGTAGGATAGGAAAATTAGGTCATGATGGGAAAAGCCAGCAGCAATGTGTTGACCATGTGAGGAGACAAGGGAAGGATTAGAGACGAGGATTAGATCGAGCCAGGTATCACCGATAGTGTTGTGATGAGTGGGTTGAAGAGGCAACACGTGCAAACTGGCTGACTCGACCAGATGTAGGAGTTTACAGGACCGAGGGGAATTGTGGGCAAGGAGGTTGGTGTTGAAATCCCCCATGACAATGTGATGTGCATACTCCGAACCCAAAGACTCTAGGACCGATTCGAATTCGGTGAAGTAATCAAGGGTAGGGGGACAATACACAACTCCAATAACGGCTTTAGCACCTTTAACACAAACCTCAAGAAAAAGAAACTCTGCCGAACTATTAGAGGAAGAAGCGAGGATTCTAAAAGGAAAATCAGCACGAAGATAGATTGCTACACCCCCCCCTCTCTTACCGATTCGATCATTCCGGAGAAGAACGAACCCTGGGAGAGAGTAGGTAGTGGATGGGGGTTCAGGCTTAAGCCAGGTCTCTGAGATCAGGACGGCATGGACGTTGTTGTTCGTAAATGTATCATACAATTCGTTGAAGTGGCTTGGAACACTTTGGGCATTAATGTGGCAAACGTTAAACAGCCGGTCAAGGTTTTGATTGAAATTTTGACGCAAAAGATCGCCAAGGGTGTCTGTGATGGAACAAAAACTATCATCATCAGAAGTGGCAGCAGATTCGTTGGCAGAGAAAAAAGACTCATTATCAAAAATACTTGTCATAAATACGAGTATAAAAGAATATAATAAATACCACAAAATATAATAAAATAATAAAATAAAAATAAAGAAAACTGAACTAAAATAAAAACACTGATAATATAAAATAACTGCACGAAACTCTAGTACGGCGCTTGCATCTCTGCACCACCCGCCAGCTAACATCATCTTAATAAAATAACACCGTAACAACAAGTAAATTAGATTAATAAAAACATTACGAAATAAAACAACTATCGCATAAACAATAAAAAGGTGGTCAAGGAGTAAGAACAAACTAACATTAAAATGGTATACGGAACGCACCTCAAAAGTCTTTGATACAACATCAACCTTTTGTGAACGTATCCGATCTTAAAAAAACGTCGTTCAAACAGTATGATTTCAAAATTGACAGTCATGACACTTCGCGTGAGCAACGTAATAATAAAGAGAAAAAAAGATAACTTGTTGGAGGTAAACCGATTATTGTATGTGAAACTTGTAGAATGATATAATGATAACAGAGACTTGTGATGAAGTAAGAAAAAAAAAAAAAAGAACAGAGACTAATAACATTAATTAACTATAACCATAATATCAAAAAGCAGCTAAAGATGACAATTTTTAAGGTAAGTTAATACTAGTGATCGAATGAATCGGTACCTATACTGCCAACAAGTAACAGCAAATTCATACCATCATTAACGCTTGTTTTCCAGGCCATCTCCAGAAGTATGGACCTTGGGGTACTTCACCAGCAGCGGATTCAGTTCTTCGATTGATGTGATCTTATGTTTGCTTCCATCGGAAGCTTTAATGACGATGACGCCATCCTGAGTCCAGCACGACCGCATATTGAAGTGTAGACGCGCTTTCCCAAAGATAGATTGTCGGGTCTTTGTCAGGAACTCCTTAACAGAGATAGAAGAACCCTTCAGCCCAGTCTTCGCTCTCCACACCGCAGACCTGTCATCATAGCTGGAGAACTTGACGAGGATGGGCCTATGGTGATCTTTATTGGCTACACCTAGTCTGTGGCAAACCTTTATCGAGGATGCATTAACAGTCTTGAGAGCCAGCTTCTTATTTAGCACCTCCAAGACGACCGTGCTGCTGACCTCCCCATCAACCTCAGGTATACCTTGGAAGATCAGTGCCTTTCTCCGCTGCCTGGTCTCCAACATGTCAATCTGACCAGCGCACTCGCTGATCTGTTTTCGTAGCAAGCTCAGCATGCTGAAGATCAGCTCTCTGAAGGCGCGAAACTCTTCAGCTACCCTCGCCACGGTGTCCTTGGCAGGTCCGGCACACTGAATCTGCGCTTCTAGTTCGCTCATCTTCCGGGTGAAATTTTCCTCCAGGGTCTTCTGGGCAGATAGGATCTCGCTGAATTGAGACATTGTAGATTGTGACCCAGTTGTGTTCAGTGATAGTGATGAACAGTGAAGTGAAATGATGAGCTGGCAGGTGGTGTTAAATTATGGCTTAAGCCACATAAATGTCGGGCACGCCGCAATCGCGGCTATAAGACCCCTCTTTGAGGAGTGGCTGGAGAGGCGCTACGGCGTCCTCACCTACCGCCTGACGCAGGTCCTCACCGGACACGGTTGTTTCGGGAGGTTCCTGTGTCGGATAGGGCGGGAGGAAACGCCCGGGTGTCACCACTGTGTGGATCGCCCGGAGGACACGGTGGAGCATACGGTGCAGGACTGCCCCGCTTGGGCAGAGCACCGCCGTGTCCTCACGGAGGCGATAGGCGGCGGCGACCTCTCGCGTCCGGACCTGGTTCAGGCCATGCTCCGGGGCGAGAGGGAATGGGATGCAGTCACCTCCTTCTGCGAAGCTGTAATGCTAGCGAAGGAGGAGGCGGGCCGCGTGAGGGAGAGAACCACCTCACGCCCCAGCCGCCGCGGGAGACGCCCAGGGCGTCGGACGTCGCGAGGCGACATCCGGCCACCGTAGGCGCGGGCTTGCGGACGGCGAGTAATGGGTAGCTCGCCGTCCGATCAAGGACCAGGCCCGGGTCGACGGCGCGTTCTGTTCGCGCGCGCCTCAAAGAGCTGTCAGCACAGGGACGGGGCCCCCAACGGGGCCAACGCCTGCCGGGGTTGCGGGACGTCTTAACAGGATACCGTGGCCCCGGAACGTAAAGGGCAACAGAAGGAACAGGGTGGTTTTTTAGTCAGTAAAAGTCTGACAGTCCCTTCCGCCCCACCCAGGGCGGAAGGAGTCATTTGATGATTTTTACCACCTCAAAAAAAAAAAAAAAAAAAAAAAAAAAAAGCCACATAAATGTGCTGCAAACGTGAGTACACGTTGTATAGAGGATATACACTTATAATTTATGTAAATATACTGATAATTATAAGAATTTGTATTTTAAATATTAAATTAGCACTAGAGATACGTCGTGTCTTTTCTTGCACCTACCCTCGAAAAAACATGATTTTACATGATTTTTTTTTCGCGCACTTCCTTTAATTTTCCGCGCACTTCCACTTTTTTTTTTTTTTTTTTTTAACACTTCACCAATTAGTTATTTATTTATCGCACTCGTTATTACCACGCGTACATTCTCTGCCGTATTCTTGTTCTGCTGGTGCACGATGTCCTCTAAAAATGCTGGCATACCTCCTGAGTACTATATCATTAGCATGTCTCTCCACCATCCGTCGATGACATCTTCGGTACATACGATATACCACGATGAGCCCACCAAGAGCTAGCAACAAGGCAATTGCAATTAGAACAATGTTTGTAGTGCTGGCATGGTACATTAACTGGTCAACTTGAGCGGAGTTTCTCCCTGCAGCAGCATTCTGCGCAATCACCACCTGCTCCTTATTGTTTTGCGAGTTGCACATTTTGTTGCACTTTCTCTTCACTCGAACACGTTAGTTTATAGCTAAAGCAATAAATGATATGTGACTTTATCTTAATTATTTAAACGTTCACTGTGACAATTAATTACTTGTTTAGATAGCGCTTTCCTTAAAAGGGGCACGGTACCGAGGCGCGAGTGCGAATCCGAGATGGCAGGGTCGCCATGTGAAGATGGGATTTGGAGACAAGTAAAACCAATGAATGCTGATCTAATACTAAACGTTTATTCAAGGTTCTTCAGTATATAGGCTTACACACTAGCATAATATGCACTTACATCACTACAAGGGTATAGGTGCCCGTCGTCTGTTGCTAGCTGTTGTAATGATAGCATAGCTAACCACGGAGCACATTTAGTTCCATATGTTACAGTTTTTAACGCGTATTCTTGCAGTTTTCCGTTGGAAGAGTTTCGCCATATGATTTTCTGAAGGTTTTGTTGATCTTCAGCTATCCATATGCATCTATACATTTTTTCTATGTCAGCCGTAAAGGCGTATTTGTATGTTCTCCATTTAAGTATAAGAGCCTGATTGTCTTTTTGTAGGTTAGGCCCCTTTTCCATGAGGCTGTTCAAACTTTTGCCACTTGACGTCTTATTTGAGGCGTTGAAAACTACCCTTAGTTTGGTGGTGGTTGAGTGATCACGTAGTACGCCATGGTGTGGCAGATAACAATCATTCTTACTTTCCTCACTCTGTAACGTTACTGGCTTCATGTGTTGTAGGTCCACATATTCGGCAATAAAGTTCTTATACATATTGTAAAGTTGTTGGATTTTGGCTAGCTTTTTCTCTTGATGTAAAAATTGCGCAATAGCAGCTGACTTGGATTTGCCAAGATCTTTTTCCCAACCCTGTAGCATCGGCATTTTGACTACATCTTTCCCATCAGAACATCGCTTTGTAGTTGCCTTGTAGAATTCTTCACATTGGTCGTTTTGATTGACGTCCGCAGTGTTTTGGATTATGTCTTCGCTCTCCCAATATTTAGACAATTCTGTCGTGTCAATCAAACTTATATGACAGTTGAATGTCTTCAGTTTCCCGCATAAAATCTAACCGAGATGAGTATGCTGGGCTATTGGTGAGTGACACTCGCCTTTGAGAACTCCGTCTAAGATGATATCTGCGTAAACGTCGGCTCCTAGTAACAGGTCAATTGAGCTGGAGACATTGTAGTCTGGATCAGCAAGTTTAAAATTTTGCAGATGTGTCCACTTTGCTTGTTCGAAATTACGATGAGGTAAATTGTTCGTTAAGTTTTGAAGTACTAATGGTTGCATGCCGAATGTGTAGTCTGAATGTATGGATTGACATTCGAGATGCAGGAGTCCTTTGCAGTTTCTCGATGTAGATCCTACTCCGGCTATAGCAGCATTGAATTTCGAGCGAGGCAAACGAAGTAGTTGAGCAGCATTTTCCGTTATTAAGTTTACTTGCGATCCTTGATCTAACAGACCCCGCAGTTGTACGTAAGTTCCGTTCGCTGACCTTATCTTGACTTGCACAGTCGTTAAGAGAACTTCTGTGTTATTAGTTGATAAGTGATGAGCCCCTTGTTGTGTCGATGTTGATGGGCGCGCGCTATTGTTGTTATCTCCGTTGTTTGAAATAGAGTCCGAGTCGTTGATCTTTTTCATGTGCAATAATGTATGATGTTTTAAATTGCATTCTCTGCACGTTTTCCAAGAAGTGCAATTAGCGTTGCCGTGGCTGTATAGACAATTTTTGCAAAGTTTAAGTTTTGTAACAGTTTTGTTTCTTTGCTGAATATCCATTTTAATAAATTTATCACATTGCATCAGCACGTGATCGCTGTCGCAAAGTGGACATTGTCCGTATGACGCATGAAACGTTTTCGATGACTCTTTGTTATGTTCAGCAAATGTTGAATTCTTTCCGTAACTTTGCGAATTATTGGATGTTAATGTTTGTTATTCAGCCAGCTCTTGTTATTTGGTCTTTGGAAAGGTTTACCAGCTCCTTGTTTTTGAGAAGTTGGAGAGTCCTTTACCCAGGTTTTTACAGTTTCATAAGCAAGGAACGTCCTTTCCAAAAATGACAGGTATTCTTGTAGGTTTGGTAACTCTCTGTTGTTCTGTATTTCCTTTGAATACTCGTTGAATGTTGCTGTATCCAATTTCTGTGACATATAGTAAACAATGATCGGCCCCCAACTGGATGCTTCAACACCCATATTGGAGAGTCCATTCATGCTTTCTGTTATGACGTTATGCATTCCTTTCAAGTTGTTTGCATTGGGTTGCTGTATAGTGGATAACTGTTGCATAGTATTCATGAAAGAAGTAAATTGTAGTCGGCGGTTGTCGTAGCGATGCGACAGTATGTCCCAACATGATTCGTAGTTCTCTGCGCTGATTGACAGATGCTGCACCAGGCGCTCGGCTTCACTTTTAAGTTTCGATTTCAGATGTTGCATTTCCTGCGTTTTCGGGATGCTGGGGTTGTTATGAATGGTTTCAAGGAAGATATCCTTGAACGAAATCCACTGTATGTAGTTGCCTGCGAATTCCGGAATATCAATTCTTGGTGCAGAATTTTGGTACTGAATGTTTGAAAAAATGTTACTGTTGAGTTTTCTTTTCAAACTCTCGTATTTCTCTTCAAACTCTTCGAACTTGTTATCGTAGTTTTCTTTAATGCTAGCCCCTTTCAGTTCAGTGTCTAGTTCCCAATGTATCTTGTCTATGGGATCCCATTTCGCCTTCAGGTTTGAAAGATGTTCTTCAAACTCCCATTTCTCAGTTATTAACGAAATGTTTATTTTAGACATAGCTCTACTCAGTGCCTTAAAGTTGCGTTCTTGTTTATTCATGAGTTGTTTTAGTTTGTCGTCGGCTTCTTCAACCAACATCCCAGTTAGATCAAAGTCTATATGTTGCTGTTCTCGTTGAAAACTTCTCAATTTCATCATATTCCTCTAATAGACTCGTACATTTGCTAAGTTTTTTCGTAAATGTCGTTGGTAAAGTATGGAATATTTTTGCTTTCGATCGTTTCCAAAAGTATGTTATGTTGTTCGTCAAAGACTACCCATAGTTTTTCTAGGTTCTTTAGACGCTTTTCCACGTAATCTGGAGTTTTTCTTGTTACACTGTCTTTTTTATAGTTGCTGCAGAGGGTTTTTATTTCCTCAAACGTGGCGACTTGTTTGTTCAGTAGTTCCATGGTGGTAGCGGAGAAGATAGTAGTTGATTGCGTACCTTAGATAAGTTGCAGGTTATTCTTAAGGAAATGGTTCAGCTCAGGACACGAAGACGTAGACAGCACTCTTGTAGTTTCTTGCTTCAAGTGTTCTTCGGTATCCTTTGAACTATTGTTATTAGACCCAAGGAGTTCCTGTATCTGCTGTGACACTCGACTTCTCAATTTGATCTGCTTATGGGAGGCCAGTCAAACCGATTCGCTATCGCAGTTGAAAGACATAGTAAACACCCTGGATCCGTCTCGAAGGACCATAAAATGTACAGTCTTAGTGGGATTGTACATTGACAGAAGTTGTAGTTGTAGTGGATTGAGTGTTAAAGATAAAGTCTCACCGAAAATATTTAAGTTTATTCCCGTAAGTCACAGTTAGGTTCTTGTTGGCAATTCTCACACGTTGGCGTGGTCGCCTAAATGCACACTGAATATAAAATATTCAATTCCAACATGTGGTCGGCGTATTGACAAGTAAGCTAAATTAAAACTAGGGCAAATGTACGTAAATCGTACAGCCTGGTGTTTCCCTCCAGAAATATCAGGGTAATGAGGAAGTACTAAGCGTTCAGGACGCAAAACCCAACTCCGTGATTATTTTTGATGATGTTGCTTGTGAAAATCAAAGTAACATGCGTGATTATTTAAAATGAAAACAAAAATTTCCCTATAAAACTTTTATTTAAATAAAAAAACACATCAAAAATAGTTTTAACATCAGTCTTAGTATTTTAATAAACAAATTTAAATCACTAGCTACACTTTTGAGCACACTAAAGACCGTCGGCGTAGTTGGCTTTGTAGTAGGTAACTTAGTAGTAACAGTTTTTTGTATGGTTGACTTATAATAAACTTTATTCTTAATTAAACGATGGCAGCGTTACAACAATTTCACAGTCTATGTTATTTAGTCTTAGTTTAATTCGACTAGGATTAGAGGAACCAGAATAAAAATAATCATAGGTTATTAAATCTTAGGTAATCATCACAAAAACTTAAACAAAAGAGAAAATTAGACTTAAAAAAAAAAAACATAAAGAGTACTTCTAAATAAAATTGAAATATAGGTAACAATCATAAACATGTAAACAGTTTCAAAACAGTCAAATCAAAGTCAAGTGGGTTTTATATACCTAAAATAACCTAAAAAAAAAAAAAACAATTAAAGGCTTTCATAAAAGCTTCTATAATACTGAGGAATTAGATTTTTTTCAAATAAACTATAAACCCGTTCTTTTTTTGTTCAGATATTTTTATTTTCTCACTATAAAGTTGTTCAAGAGCAATGTTTTCTAAAACGGGTTTGCTTCGACGATTTGCAGAGAACAACTTTACCTCTTTAAAATCAGTTTCAGAGTAAGATGTTTTATAAAAAAAATTAGTCTTTGTTTTCTGCTGACACTTTAATTACCTTCATTTCACTTCACTCAGTGACGACTCGTATACTAGCTGGAGCAGACGCATTATCAGTTTTATTTAAATGGTGAATTTCGGTGCCATACAAAACCTAACCTTGCCACTAAGACAAAAAACTCATTTTCGTCACACACTCGTTTGTTTTTAAATAATTAAGTACGGTCGCAGTGCGCGTGTCGCGAGAGTGCGAGTGAGATTTATCAATATCTCCTTAACCTTGTGTGCAAAGTGTTAAAAAAACAAAACTATCATGTATTGCACCCCCAAAAGTCACATCCACATGCAAGATGTTTAGATCGGCATAATTAATCTGAAATAAGCATAAAGATATATTAATTTTTTTGTAGTACCATAAGTACCTTTTACTTACATTAAAAAAGTAACTAGGTACCTACTTATTATCCGAAACATCATGAATTCATTAAGCTTTTGTTGGTGTATGGTTACTCACCATAGCTCATTAAAACATAGAATTATAAACTGTAAACAAACCTTTAGCCTTGGTTGGTTGGTTATTACCGCTGGAACGAACGACGGACGTAAATAAGGAGCTAAGTCACTTAGCAAAATATTTATTTAATCCACAGAAAGTCTGTAAATATCAATGAAATCACGATCACACGATATCGTTTTAAACTTTCTTAGTTGTTTCGCCTGTCGAGCTTTCTCTACCACGTCACTTTTCTTTGCTTCTTCTTATAAAATGTAGCTTTACAATTCACCGAGCTGCCGTTTTTTCAATTAATTAAACGTTAAAAAATTATAAAACTTTAAATGAACTAACTAAATCCTTAGAGTTAAACAAATATATTGAGAGATACGCGCAGAAATCGTAGCTTTTGGATTTGACAGATGAAATCGAGGCTGTAGGCAAGGCTGTAAGCGTCGTCGACGCTGTTTTTTCTTAGAGAATACCAAAATGTATGAAGAACTGTCAAATCTGCCCTCCCAAGCCCTCCGTGAGTAGTTCAACTCACAGCCGTCGCAGCCTTGAGCGCTAGTGTAGTTACTAGCAGCTTAGTGAATACCATTCTGTTGATTCGTCGCTGAGACAGCGCTGCGCGCATGGCTGTGTGCTTAGAGAATAGCACTGCTGGTCAAGGAGAACGATGACTCACCTACGATTGCGATTTGTTCTTATGACGATATTTGTAATAAGTTTAGGTCGAATAATTCGTCCTAATACGCTGTTGGTACTTATTACGAAACGATCACTTTATTATGTAATAGACCCGTATAGAAATAGAAATAACACCTGTTTGAATGTTTGTTTGTCATATTTTCTAGTAAACAGCTGTGTGTTCACTTTGCTTTTGCTTATATTCTTCTATTTTAAATATTTTCTTGTCATAGTAATATCTGTCCTACGTAACAATAATATCTGGCTAAATGTTTATTGTTCATGTTTTATTTTTTCTACAAACAACTGTGTGCTTAATTTACTTAAGACTACAATTCACTGTTTACAATATTTCCTTACGTCGTTTCGTTTAACCTTTTAACCGCCTACGTCGGATTAATCCGACAAATATTTTCGGGTCCATTTCGCCAGAGTCGGATATTTACGACCAAAATATCACTGCACGTTTAATCAGCTTTTTTGTTTAATTACGCTGTATTCTATCAAAAATATGTTTATATTAGGTAAATAGTTAACTAAGTAATCATTTACAGTTTAACCCTTCTTTGCATGATTTTTGCTATTTTTTTAAAATAAATCAGGGTGATGTAATTAATGCTCTAGATTTAAAGGAAAAATATTTAAAAAAATCCTAATGTAAATAAAAATATGTATTATGTAAAAAACAATATGATGGAAATTTACATCATCATGCATTGTCACATATTTGGCTCAGTACTAAATAAATAAAAAAATATTGTTTACTCAATCTTCTTTATTCTTTATGATAATTTAAAAAACAATTATTATTTTTATTTAAGCACAAATTGACGCCACATTTACTACACGAAATTGTGGAATAGCCTTTACATTTGGGAAATTTGCACCGGAGTGACCCACCTACTGTTGGCCAATGTTCAGCACCATCTTTTCTTATGTCTTTTGGAGGTGGTGGTGCTGGAGAACCTTTTCTTTTTTTTTTATAGTAATTCCTCTTCTAGTGAACTGGTACTAGGAAGACCTCTTTTAGCGTCTTTGGTGGGTCCTCTGTTGCATAGCACAAAGGCCAATTCATTTCTGAATTGGCCTATTGTAAGTAGACTCTTTTTGGGTTCACCTCTTTCTTGAGCATTTTTTTTATATATAATCCAAGAGTTTACAATAGCTAGATCTAATAAATGATAAAATATACGCAAGTACCACTTTTTAGACCTTATTGTTATATGGTTTCTGCCCAAAAAGCTATCCAAGAGATCTACTCCTCCCATATGTTTATTGTACTCTTGGACAATAAACGGGCAAGTAATCAATTTTTCCTTTTATTGTCCTGTCATATCTATTGACTTTAGTTACAGGCATTGCTCCAGCATAAGAAGATAGCAGGGTTACTATTTTATTATCTTTCCAAGCCACACAACTCAAATCTATACCATCATGCACAGACACTCTTTCCTCAAAACCACCTCTGGGCACAGATTTTTTCATGAAGTTTTTCTTCTCTGGAAGTTTATTATTTGGAATCCTGTTTTGTTGCACAGTTCCCACTGTGTGAATGCCTGATTTAGCTAAAAAAACTACCAATGGCAAAGATGTATAAAAATTATCAAAGTATATGATATGGTTTTGCTTTCTTGGCACTCCTCGAAGTAAACGAACTACAACATTTCCTGTTGAACCAAGATCTGGTTCATCTGTGAGCTTTTCTGTATTCTCTTGTCCAGAATATACCTCAAACTTGTGGGCATATCCCATCAAATCACAGAGAACATATAATTTGAAGCCCCATTTATGGAACCAGGTCCGGTAGAACCTGTTGCGTCTTCATCTGCAGTGCTGTTATCCAATGTGCCGCAACCAGCTGTACTACTGCCTGCTGAGCCTCCTATTTCACGTGAGTTACCTGTAAAAGGAAGAGGACGAGGAGCTAGGACGGAACGTGGATCTGGAACCGGACGTAAATTTGGAACAGGACGAGGAGCTGGAACAGGAACGGGACGTGGAGCTAGGAAGAGGCTAGGAAGTGGCGCTGGACATGAAGACGGCGATTCATCCGAAGATAATACGCCACCAGAATCAGAAGCAGAGTCATAACGATAAATAAAACGACGATAAATTAAATAATCTTAACAACTTATCTACTGACATTGATTTAATAACCGTGGCTAATTCATCTACTTGTTTCATTGATGAATGCAAAAACTTAATCTCATCCGCTGAAAAATCTCTGACAATGATTACTCAGAATATTAGAAGCATTAATTGCAACATGCCTGGTATGGTTACTCTCTTGGCTAGATCCTGTGTTGAATGGGATCTTGTAGTGTTAACGGAGTGCTGGCTAACAGGTGTCCATAACCCACCGACATTGGATGAATATACATATTATTCAACGGCTAACAACCGAACACAAAATGAAGGGATAGTTGTTTATATTAAAAAGGGTATTCAAGCATGTGTGAAGGAGCTTTCTATCATGGACTGTAATAGCTTATTAATAACAGCTGGAAAACATACTGGAATTTTAGCTATCTACCGGTCGCCCAGTGTTAGGAATGTGGATAATTTCTTGGAAAGTTTACATAGTGTATTGTCTACTTTTGCGTCTAAATATAAAAACTTTATCCTAACGGGTGATATTAATATTGACATCTCTGAAACAGCATTGGACACACGCAAACACAACTATTTAAATCTTATGGCTTCTCATGGTATGCTTCCAGCTCACCTACTTCCTACACACTCTAAATCATGCATTGACCATATCCTACTCAAAACCAATTTTCCAGCATCATGTTTGGTTGCTGAAACTTCGTTGACTGATCATTACAGTGTCATCCTTTCTATTGATATGTCTATTCCTACCATATGTCAAACAAAGACCATAAAGCGAACTGACTATGCTTCACTTGATGAGGTAATCGCGAGTATTGACTTTGCGCCTCTCTATTCATTAAATGACGTAAATGATGTTGTAGCTACCTTCACTGGTTCTCTAAATAATGCTATTGAGTCATGCACAAAAGTTGTAACTCTGGCAAGAAGAAAGAGAATCTTAAAGCCTTGGATAACTCCAGGTCTTTTGAAATGCATGAGAAACAGGGATAAATTGCACCTTAAATCGAAAAAATCACCTAAGAATATGACATTAAAGCTAACTTATACGAGATATAGGAACTTTTGTAATAATTTATTAGGAAAACTGAAAATAGAATATGAGAGGGAGGAAATTGTAAACGCAGGAACTAATTCCAAAAAGCTTTGGAATGTCATAAAAAAAGTCACCAACTCTACCCAATCAAGAGAAGTTGCTTCTGAACTGGTATCACCTAGTGATCCTCAGCATTCTGTTGACACTATAAATTCATTCTTTGCAAATGTTGGAAAATCATTGGCTGAAAAGCAATTACCACTAAAATCGACGTCAAAATCTCTGATCCTTCATACTCATAATTGTCCCCATTCTTTTGTATTACTTCCAGCAGATGAATATGAGATAAACACTCTAATACTAAACCTAAAAGTAAATTGTGCTGCTGGACGCGACAACATATCGGCAGCTGTTCTCTCCCGTTATAGACCTATATTAGTTACCCCACTGACCTTTATCTGTAACTTAGCGTTTCAAACTGGATCCTTCCCTCAAGCTTTTAAAATATCACAAATCCTACCTATACATAAGTCGGGTGACAGGGATTGTGTCAATAACTATAGACCTATCTCTATACTGCCTACTTTGTCAAAGATTTTAGAGAAACTCATGAATAAAAGACTGCTAAATTATCTAGAGAAATTCAATCTACTCTCAAATTCTCAATACGGTTTTAGAGGTAATAAATCCACTAGCGATGCTGTTCATGAAGTCACAGACTATGTTGTCAACAACATTGATAATAAAAACAAAGTTCTGGCTATATTCCTCGATTTGGCTAAGGCATTTGACACAGTCTCTGTCCCCAGACTGCTTAGTAAGCTTGAGGGAATGGGAATTAGGGGATTACAGCTTAACCTTTTCACCGACTATCTTTCTAATAGATTCCAGTGTGTGAAAATTGGCGACTGGATAAGTGGCGATCTTCCCATTACTTATGGAGTTCCTCAAGGAAGTGTCCTTGGACCTACTTTATTTCTCATTTATATTAATGATCTCTGTGACCTTGAACTCCAGAATGGGAAGATTGTTGCTTTTGCAGATGACACGGCCCTCGTTTTTAAAGACACCTCATGGAACAAAACATTCCAACATGCTCAGTCTGGCTTTGATGCAGTTCACCAGTGGCTCAGATCTAACCTCCTATCGCTAAATGTCGAAAAAACCAAATTTATAAAGTTCTCTCTCCGTAATGTCCCACGAACGCTGAATAATTATTCTGATTCTATTATCGCACACTCCCAGAATTGTTGTGTTACACCCTGTGTCTGCCCTCTGCTTGAGCAAACGAATACCATCAAATATCTTGGCGTCCTAATTGATAGTAGACTTAACTTTGCTCCACACATAGACCTCGTTTCTTCCAGGATTCGCAAGCTAATATACACATTCAAAAAACTCAGAAATATAGCTAATCCAAAGCTGCTGAAAACAATTTATTCTGCCCTATGCCAATCGCTTCTGATCTATTGTATAACATGCTGGGGCGGTGCATGCAAAACAATCATTTTGAAGCTTGAGCGTGCACAAAGAGCGCTGCTTAAAGTAAGTGCTTGTCTCCCATTCTTTCATCCTACTTCCCATCTCTACCAAACCTGCGAAGTATTAACAGTGAGACAGCTTTACGTACTTCACACTGTTGTCAGAATGCATGGTCTTATGAAGTATAACCCTTCAGCTTTTCTCCAGAAACGTAGAAAGCATACAGTTTGCATTTATAAACCTTGTAATACTCGTTTTGCACAGAGATTCTTTAATTTCATAGGCGGCCTTCTGTATAATAAAATAAATGTAATCTTAAAAATATATCCCCTAACTAAACAAAAATGTAAAAAAACAGTCACGAAATGGCTCATGACACTTGATTATATCAACACGGAACTAATCCTTAATATTCAAAAGTAGAATTATGCGACCGGATAATACCAAATTTGCGTTTTGCTCATTTTCATTTTGGATTCACAAACCTCTATATCACTATCACACGTCATACTCAATCATTCACTCACATTCACACTCGAACACTTACACAACCACACTCTCACTCACACACACACACACCCTCACCCTCTCACGCAGCAAACTTATTACCACTAATCTGGCAAGTACAATATACAACATATAAAATCTTACTTACTCACCTTAATTTTGTTAGTTAATTTTCTATCTGAATTAAATTTTAAGTTAAAAATTCCTGTAGTTTGGCCTAACTTAATAGTTTCATAAGTGCTGTAAATGTATTTTTTCTGGTTTAGCTTTTATATTATAATTTATGCATGGAAGAGCACTGACTTCTGAGATACAGGTTTTACCTAGTTTGGAAGTCAGGAGTTCACTTAGTTTAGCTGCCTAATTTGGTTTGTTATATAAATGTTTTTACTAGTTCTTAGTACCATTTCTGTATTAGGCTGTATTTTTGGTCCAAATAAACGTTATTATTATTATTGTTATTAGTCAGAAGCAAGTGATTCTGACAAAGATGAAGAAGCGTGGAAAAAAACCTCGTGGACTGATATTAGGCCACAGCTTGAGTCTTTTGATTGTGTTCCAATGACTCCGACACGCGTGTTACCATCTAATGCCAGGCCTATCCGATATTTTGAAAAATTTTTTACTCAAGAAGTTTTTGAATTGATTATTACAGAGACTAACCGATATGCGAGTCAAAACAATGTAATAGGCTGGACCATACTAGACATAAAAGAATTGAAGGCTTTCCTAGGTATCTTGATTATTATGGGATACAATATTTTACCTACTTTCGAATTGTATTGGTCATCGGATCCCGAATTTAGAGTTGACGAAATAGCTTCCACCATGACATTCCGAAGATTCAAGCAAATTTTACGTTGCTTGCATCTAAATGATAATTCTAAACAACCTGCCAGATTTAGCCCCGAGTATGACAAGCTATTCAAAATTCGACCATTATTGACGGTTATCAACACCGCTTTTCAAGAAAATGCTCACAACTCTTCATCCCAGTCAATAGATGAATCAATGATTCTTTTCAAAGGAAGGTCTTCATTGAAGCAGTACATGCCTATGAAGCCGATAAAAAGGGGTTTCAAGGTGTGGTGCCGCTGTGACAGTACAACTGGTTATCTCTACGAGTTTGAGATATATACCGGAAGGGATGGTGACAGAGTAGAAGACAATTTAGGAGGAAAAGTGGTCACGAAGTTAACAGAAAAATTGAAAGGAATGGCGACAGTGCATGTTACGTTTGAAATTTTTTTTTGCAGTTATGATGTCATGAATTATTTACATGTAAATGGTATTTCTGCGAGCGGTACTGTACGCAGGCAAAGAGCAGACCTACCGAAACTTGTAAAAAGTAAAAGAAAACTAAAACTAACAAAAGGGCAGTACAAATGGAGAGTGAAGGAGAACGTGGCATTTGTAATCTGGAAAGATACAAAAGAAGTTTTATTTATGACGAATGCTTTCCATCCGAAGGACAATGACACATCTCTATCCAGGAAACAAAAGGACGGTTCTAAGACAGATGTAGTGTGTCCTGCAGTAGTGAAGGAGTACACAAAAAGAATGGGTGGAGTAGATCACTTTGATCACATCAAAGGGACATACTCAGTTGGGCGAAAAAGCAAACGGTGGTGGCTTCGCATATTTTATTTTATTTTTGATGCCTCCATCACAAATTCATTTTTGCTCCAGGGAAAGAATGCGAATGCAACCAAATTGTCCAACCTGGAGTATCGTATAGCTCTAGCCAGAGGACTTATTGGTTGTTTTTCTTCTCGAAAACGTCGTGCTGATGTCAACTACGTCGTAAGAAAAAAAGTTGCTGTATCTGAAAGTTACCAAAAGGCAATTCACATTGTTGCACCAGAAATTCGCTTTTCCAATGTTGGTGATCACATGCCAAATGATATACCGTCGTATCAAAGATGCCGATATTGCAGCACTAAAGCGAAGGATAAGCGATCTAAGATCAAGTGCAGCAAATGTGGAGTGCCTTTATGCATAACACCATGCTTTTCGAATTTTCATAAAGAAATGTAATTTTCTTTTATTTTTGTTTCTATTTTCTTATTGGTATTCAGTTGTGTGATTTTAATAAAGGTATTATGATGATGATTTATGTTGTTTTTTTAGTTTCTTGAAAACGAAAAACCTCTATTTCATTACTCTCAAACAGGTAGAGGGAATATTCTTACCACCAATTAAAAAAAAAAGCTGAAAAAAAATTATATATCAATTTTTATTTTAGGTATCTTATGTAACACAAATCCGAAAACCAAATCTTTCTATCCCATCTAGATCCTTATAACCGTTAAAGGGTTAAAACAGTTACAAATACAAAAAAAGGAGAACTGTAAAAAAAAAATCAATAGAATTCAAAGAGATCTTTAAATTTGATCCAGTGGCACTGGTAGCACTTTAAACATGTAGGTAGGTATATAATCAATCATAGTATATCTAACCCTTACAGCAAGTAGGTAGGTACCTATACATATAGGAACAGTGAATGACTTCATTCATCATTTTCATTAAAAAAATAATCTAAATAAGATGCTGGAGCAGTGATATCATTGTATCGAAGTAAGATCTGGCCTGTTTTAATTGATATGTACCTAGAGCAAACCGCTTAAGGTCAGTAATTGTGAGTCGTGGGAATCTATCCAAATGAGGATGATTGCCATCAATTGTTTGGAAGCTAGCTCTCCTTCTGTTAACATTTTCTTGCTCTACATATGTTGCCAGATGGTTTACTAGAAAAAGTCTACTTTTAGCTATTGTAACATATTCCAAAGCCTCCGTGGGTCATCTATGGCAACATGAAACTTATTTAATAGGCATAAGGCACAACAAATCCTAAAATCATCATTGAGGTGCATAGCAGCTCTATTATTGAATACATGACGGAATAGTCTATAGTCTCTTTTTATCCTACCATTGACTATTTCTACAACCCAGCGACATATGGTTACTAGACGAGACCGATTATTGCAGGTTTATCATCTGGAGGCAAATCAGGATTACTAAACAGTCCTTCTGGAATAATCTTATTTCGAGAAGCAACATCTTGTACAGTAAGATGATTAAATCCTAAGTGCAAGGGGACAAAATCACTCATTAACCCTTTGACCGCCAATCACTTGTATACAAGTTCGAGATTTTCGTGCCCTCAGCGCCACTACTTGATTAGAAGTAATCATAGTATAAAATAAATTTACGACTTTTACAAGACCTTTTGTTTTATTTTTATGGAAAATTGCCCTGTTATAAGCCATATTTTTTACCTTTTTACACATAATAAGGTCTTGTTTGTTTTATATTCAATAGAAACAAAAACACCAGAAAATATTTTAATGCCCCCAACGCCAAGTACTTGATATAAAGTAAGCCAGTGATGGGACACGATGAAGACCTCGCTATATTTCATCTCGTCGAAACGATCATTAATACTATTATTGCAAGAAAATGACGTGAATAAATAATATTTTATGAATATTGTACACTATAAACTACGTTTTATTCACCTTAATCAAGAATAAATAGGTTTTCTAATCATTGTCGATAGTGAAACACCGTTTGAAAAACCCATCCTTACATAGTGGCTAGTTTTCAGTGCGCACAGCGCCAAGTACTTGTATAGAAGTAAATCTGTGACGTCATAAGCGGACGGGTTTCAAGGTCATAGTGACTTTGTGCATTTTAGTGTAGTGCAATGTTTACATCTTGCGTTGGCGCACGTGTAACACGTAAAAAATGAGTGACAGTGAATATGACGAATTATTGCGAATTTTACAAGGTGTGGAGCCTGAATCAGAATTTGATTTATCACACACAGACAGTAAATCGGAAGAATCTGATTCTGAGGTAAGTTTAAATGTAATATATAAAATTCTCGTGTCACAGTTTTCGTTGCCATACTCCTCCGAAACGGCTTGACCGATTCTTATGAAATTTTGTGTGCATATTGGGTATGTCTGAGAATCGGACAACATCTTATTTTCATCGCACTAAATGAAAAAAAAAAATTGGCAAAACAACGTTTGCCGGGCCAGCTAGTAAATTATATTATTGTATCTTAATCTTGTTCTCCATGTAAGTATCGATTTCTAAAGAAAAGTGTTAGGTATAGGTAGATATATTATGTCATTTAGATTATATACTACCTATTAGGTAGGATCTTCAGTACCTAATACCTAAGTATCCTTTATCGATTTAATGTGTTTAAATGTGATTCCAGTTTACAAAATGGTAACTCAATATTCAACGCGAAATCGTATAACTACGGAACCCTAAAAACGTAGCGATCTACCTGTAGATCTTTAGACTAGTAGGTACTTACCTAGATTTGTCAGCAAAATTTTATTTATGAGTAGGTACATATTTTTTTCCTAAATATTAAGAAATCACGCTTCGAACTGGAATGACACGTAAACACATTCAATAGACAAAATTTAAGTAAGTGAAAATTGTGTCAATTTCGAGCGAGCAAAGAACGCGTCCTATTTTCCAAATTAGGTAAGAATTAGTTTATTGAAAAGAAACAGCGCAAAAAAGTTGTTGACAATAAATAACAATAACCAATAACTCAGTTATTGTTATATCGCCGGCGCCGCGTAAGTAGGTATTCATTTTACGAGAATCTAAAAGGTACATACCTACTTCTTCAGCTTATCTTATCTTATCTAGCGGCTGTATTTATGTGTTATTTGAGCGACGCGACGAGCGCCACACAGATCAAAGCTAGTACAACCCGTGCGCATTAACATGGCACCTGGCTCGAATGAATGACGTTTAAAGAACTGAGAGCAAAAAAAAAATTAATTGTAAGTATTTTAGTTTTTTTGAATATCAACATTTATTTTGCGCTAAGTAGTTTCTCATAACATACTTACTACTTTACGATGCTTTAAACGTGACAATAAAAGCTATTTAGACACAATTTTGTTCTTGCCATATTTATTTGTTTGTTTGGGCTTGAATGAGATAATATTATTCTCGCATGCATAATTAGGATACGTGCAACGGTAACAGTGATGCTAACGCTACTGATCTCGCACGACGAGAGCGGGGCCCCGCGCGGGTAAGCGGGAGGAGGGTTGTTTTCGAACCAGGTGCCATGTTAATGCGCACGGGTTGCAGGTAGGTAATTTTTACAAGCTGACGAAAGCATACGCAATATGTACCTACCTACCTACGACGCGATTTCGCGATACGCGTATTCGCGCAATTAAAACTGTGTAGAACGTTCACGTTATTTGACAAAGGTATTTCAGATACAGTGTTATAAATTCACATAATAAATAATTTAATGTAAGTGTATGTTAATGCGACGGGCATTTTATGTGTTAGGTACCACAAAACTCAACGGATGCGCGCACACCGCCTCTCGGCGCGACGGCTGTCGGTCCGTTGCAGTGAACCGCGTCATTTCCTAGAAGTGTGTTGACGACGACGGACGCGCGCACTCTTTTACATACATACCTTGTGCTGCTTTTAGATATGGAGTTTTGTACTATTAAGTACTTAATACTAGCATCTGATTCGATATAATCTTAACTAGTGGCATGCTGAGAGCTATTTAAAACGAAAATGATAATTTACTTATATCTTTAGGTAACATTTCAATTAGGTAAGTATATAGAATTTGAAGAATTTATTATTTATTTTACTTATTTCCAGTCACCAACTAGCAACACTGTAGTACCGCAGACACCACGATCAACCACCGTACCGCAAGGAACAAGCTCAACCACAGTGCAGCAAAACCAGCAAACGTGGTCATCGGATTCATTCACACCAATCACAGAAACGTTTCGTGAATTCTCTTCTGGGCTAAATATTAATTTTACGCCGGGTAATAATTCAGAATTGGATATATTTGAATATTTTTTAGATACACATATAGTAACGCAAATTGTAAATCATATAAATCAATTTCACAATTATTTTATGCTCAACTCGCCTTTGTCTAGCAGTTCAAGATTGCAAAGATGGCATGATGTTACCCCACCAGAATTTTACATTTTTATTGCTGTTGTTATGTTAATGACCAGAAATAATCATCTAAGAATAGAAGAGCACTGGTCTTCAGATTTGCTTCTGTTGGCACCTATATTTGGCACCCTTATGTCCAGAAATCGATTTTGCAGCATTTTAAGCATGTTACATTTTAATAATCCAATACAAAGGAACACTAATTCGAGATTAGAAAAAATTGAACTGATAATCAATCACGCCCGCCAAAAATATAAAAGTTTATTAACGCCCTACAGAAATCTATGCGTGGATGAAAGTATAGTACCATTCAAAGGGAGATTGTCTATAAAACAATATCTCCCAAAAAAAAGGAACCGATTTGGGATCAAATTGTTTGTCCTTTGTGATGTGACCACAGGCATAATAATAGATTTTATAGTCTATTGTGGTGCAACGAGTGAAATCACGGATCCGGCTAATTTGGGTGTGGGGGGTGCAGTAGTTGTTACGTTGATAAAAGATTTCTTTGAGTCTTATCGACATTTGTATGTCGATAACTGGTTCACGAGTCCAAAATTATTTAAATATTTATATGAAAATAAAATTTATGCATGCGGTACTGTTAGACCATCTAGAACGGGAATGCCTTCAATGTCTCAAAAATTGAAACAGGGAGAAATTATTTCCAAATCCAATCCACCACTAACGGTGATAAAGTGGCGCGACAAAAAAGACATACATGTACTAAGCACTATTCACAGCAAAAGAATGTTGCCGTCCATGAAGGAAGACCGCCGCACTGGTTTGCCGGTGATGAAACCAGAGGCCGTGCTGGACTACTCGAAAAATATGGGCAGCGTAGATACAGCTGATATGATGCTGAGCTCTGTGCAAAGCATACGAAAAACTTGCAAATGGTATAAAAAGCTTTTTTTTCATGTCGTAGATATGCATTTTTTAAATGCTTTCTATACATATAAAATCGTGACAGATATGTCGTCAGCGCATGTAGCAAATTTTCAATTAAATCTCATTAGGCAAATAATCGAAAAATATAATCCTTTATTATTAACCCACCCACAAGTACCTCGGAGCAACAAGATTAATCCTAGAATGCTACCCGGGAATGCCGTGGAACACATGCCCCAAATTACACAGCTTTATAGAAACTGCAAAGAATGCTATAAGCAAAAGCGTAGAAAACAAACAAGATACTTATGCCCTATTTGTAATGTGTACTTGTGTGCCGCACCATGCTTCCACAACTATCACTCAAAGTAGGTAATTAAATGTAGTTAGTACCGAAGTTACTCAATTCCAAAGATTTTTAAATTTCAGCTCAAAACCGATCTGTGATTTTAGAATGTAACGTAAGTAATGTAAAATTAGTAGTTTGTGTGAATGATACTGATCTGTGATTTAAAATTAAAAAAAGTAAGTTTTTTATGGTACCTAAATGTCAATTAGTAATTAGTTATATCTGTGAATGAAACTAATCTGTGATTTTATACTAAGCATTGTAAAATTAGAAAAGTAAGTTTTCCTAAATGTCAATTAGTAATTAGTTAAATTCGTGAATGAAACTGATCTGTGATTTTAGACTAAGCATTGTAAAATTAGAAAAGTAAGTTTTCCTAAATGTCAATTAGTAATTAGTTAAATCTGTGAATGAAACTGATCTGTGATTTGAGACTAAGCATTGTAAAATTTGAAATGCAAGTTTTTTTTATGGTACCTTAATGTCAATTAGTAATTAGTTATATCTTTGAATGAAACTGATCTGTGATTTTAGATTAAATACTGCGAAATGAGCCAGGTTTCTTATTTATCCTTATACTTGGCAAAGATATTTTGTCTTGTTATCTTTTACTTTTTCATATTACAATTTTTTACTTACAGGAAAAAATAATAAAAGAATGCTGTGTTTATATTTTTGCTTTTATTATACAAGGTTTCAATAGAAAATCTGTCAAAATGTTAGTTATTCTACCAATTTAATGCTATAGGGTTATTATGACGATTGAAAAATAGACCCTAAATAATAAACATTTAAGTCCTTAAAAAAAAAAATAGTAATAGCAATCACAGATTTAAATAAAGTCGGATTTTTAATTAAGATTTGAATTGTCAAAATACCAAAGCTATTAATAATAATTTAATCAAATACAGATATTTAATTGTCTACTTAATCCTACAAAAAACAAAGGAAAGTTGTCAATGTGATATTTGTGTACTTATTATTCGTATCCTCAATTAACATAATCCGACTTTATATTTATTATAATTTGACTAGACAAAGTTACACTAGTCTAAATAAAAATGATTTACTTAATCCTTAGCTTAGTTTTATTCATTTCTTTGTCAGTACACACGATGAAATGACGATGATGAAAAATGTTTTTCTAGTCTTTTACTTTTTTAAATTCTAAAGGCCTCTACACACCAATCGCTGTCACCGGCAGCTTTACCCGGCGGGTTACGCCGCCGGGCTTGTTTTGCGTCATATTCACTAGCTTAGTTGGCTACAAAACCCACCGGGTGAAACCAGCGGTTGTGGTGTGTAGGGGCCTTTGTAAACCCCTAAGAGCTCATACTAGTAGTTACTAGTACTCATACTACTAGCGTCGACGGATGCAGTTACCTCTGCCGTTGGGAACATGCCGCTCGTGTGTATGAGCTCTAATTGTACTATGCTGAAGGCCACAGCATTCCCTAAGACGATCACAAATAAAAGGATAAAATCAACTTGTGATATAGACAAATGATATTTTTGGACACCTGGTATAACACACTAGCAGCTAATTAGCTAATCATCTTAAAATATGTGCCCTGGCTAAAATATTGCAAGTTTTATTCTCCCTTATTTTTCAGTACCTCGAGAATTTTTTGCATGATTACATATCTTTGATCAACATCGAACCTTAATAATTCATTCGATACCAACTGTCCGAAATAATTGCTTCCATGGACATCCGTGACAGTGGGTACTGGATCCTTTTTCATTTCTACTGCTTCTGTGCATGTACCACTTTCCTTGAATTTTGTTTCTTTTTGAGTAGATTCATCATAAAAAGTTTGTGAACTATCAGAATTCCGAAATAGGTCGTCGTCAATTTCTGTTTCAGGAATGTACTTCCTTTTTCTATTAGTTTCTAAAAACAAGAAAACTCATTGCTAGTATTTTGCGACAACATTAAAAAAAGATCTGTAACATCTGCGTAAAACAGTCACTTACCCTCCATTTTAATTAAAAAAAAAACGTCGAAAACCACGTATCAAGCTTCTATTGTTGTAAACTGAGTTGAGGTTATGCACGTGTAACTCGACCACAGTGAATATAAAAATGAAAAATACCATAGACATCTAGACATCCTTATGCCAGAAAGGATTTTGACGTGCCTCGAGCGCCAATCACTTGATATGAAGTAGAAGGATTACATTTGGAGACAAATAGGGATGTACCTTTTAGAACACACGTCTAATAAATTTACAATTCTTTTCTTTTATTATGGGAAATATATCCAGGTTTTCATATTGATTTTTTAATGAAATAAAACAAAATATGAAAATACGGTATCAGTTTTTATTTAGCTTCGTAAATTGGTGAATAAACATTAATTTCAACTTATAATATTATTTGTCGATAGAAAATTTATCCCATCCCTACGTTTTACTATAGATACGTTATACATTTGTTGCGTGGCGCTGGAGGAGACATCGCGTATTATATAGTTGGGCGTCCAAAAGGTTAAACAATTTCTTGCTTTTGCTTTACATCCACCGTTCTAAAGTGGTTCGAGGTTTATTAAAAAGAGTAGCCAACCTTTCATTACTGTCACCAGTTCTTAGCTTAACTAAATATATGCACAAGGCTATAGAAGCATTTGGTACCTGTTCTGCTAGATTTGGGATACTGTTAAGTAAATCATAAAACTGGTCAGCATTGAATCCAAGCCAATAATGACATAAATATGGAGGCATCATCCTAATATTTGAAAAATCAAATCTGTTATTAGCTGCTCGCTGCATCATAGTCATAATATTATCAAATTGACTACCAGTAAAATCCCTCAATTGGGAGGTTAATTCATTCCAAGAACCGTGATCCAAGTGGTGACGACAAACACGTGCACCAGATGGTACATAGAATTTATAATGATACAATAGGTTAGGTTAGGTTAGGTTAGCTGGGCTGTTTCCGCACTTAGCCTCTTTATTGGGCCATTGTACGTATGAAAAGGATATCCTTGAGGAGTTACTCCAACCATCCCAGATCCTCCCAGAATGCCAGCAGTCTTTTCAGACTATTGCAGGCTTCGGGGAGCGATGCCGGCGATTGGAGAGTCCGTGCCCGTTGATCTGCCACGCTTCTGCACTCCAAGAGCACGTGCTGTGGTGTTTCTTCCGCCTCCATGCATCCTCTGCACACAGGGCTAATAATGATACAATAATAAATCTTTTATAGCACATGGTACAAGTAGACGTTCATTTTCAAAACAATTAACGAATATGCAGTGGCCAGATGTGTTTGCAGCACGTCTATACATATAAAGATGATGTGATTTTTGGTGCCGCTAATTGAACTGCTACTGGTCTTGAAGATGGAAGAGGAGGTGGCTCAGGAATATTGAAATCATCACTTGACACAGCATGTGCTACAGTAGGACGATTTGAATCATGCTGCTGTTGCCTCTGTACTTCTCTCGTAGCTGATCTCCAACATGCAGCACATACACGTACCATTCTGGATACCTAAAAAAATAAGGTGCTTAAATATTTTTTCTGTTAGCCCAAGTAGACAGATTCTGTATTAGACACTCCATATTCTCAATAAGATACTAATAAATATTTACCAAGTGCTGTGGAACCAGTCTCATTAAAATGTTTCTTTCTTGTCGATCATGTCGCACAGGGTATGTTCTTGGTGCTCGTAAAATAGAATTTCCACAAGGAAAGCAGATTCTTCTATGTCCAAGAGCGGGCGAAGGCATAGCACTTCCTTCGCTCATTGTGTTAGCTCTATTTTGAAGCAGTCCAAAACACTCGGAACAAATTATACTTCCTGGAGACAGCTGTGATCAAAAAAAATATTTGAAATGAAATATAATAAAAAAGGTCAATAGAATATAGTATAATAGAATGAGCAAAGGAATGTCACAATCACCGACTTCAAGCCCAACTGAATCGGCCGCACAACATAATTATATTTTGTGCTTACAGCACGGAGTGCTTCCAACTTCAGCATTGTGACATTGATTTTATGCTATCATTTGTCTATAGTTTTTAATATGTAATTTATAAAAAGCAAAAATTAAAATATAAAAACGAGAGAATGGCTGGGTAGGTTTAAACTGTCTGAGAAATCAAGAAATAGACTGATAGGTATGAAAACGTCAATAGAATGTGCTTACCTGAGTAGGAGTTATCCATGACTGTAACACATTGATCATCTGAGTAGTAGCTTGTTCCAAAGAATACCTGCGTTGGTTTCTTAGGATTGCAAAAAAACAGTTGGTACACCGGTTTCGCCGGTCGATTGTTCTTGTTGTCGGTACCTCACGCGAAGTGGTCGACATTTTCAGCAGTCGCTAAGTAGTACAGTACAGTACAACAAAATACGAATCACACACAAACTTCAAACAAAGTGAAAACTTCCTGGCGTAAAAACGTCCTGGCGTAAGATTCACAATTTCACATTAAAGTTAGCGATAGTGATTGAAAACAAGAAATAAACAAATAGTTACAATGAATATCACAATTACTGTGGAGAGTAGGACTCGATCAACACAAAAAAAAACTGTAATATTGAAATCGCAATGAACAAACTTAGCATGCACCACGCGCAATTGACATTGGACTTTTTGACAATGACAATTCAATTTGAGACACCAACACCAATGTTGCCACTTTAGATTTTAAATGAAAATCAATTACTCGAATAAATACACTCGACACATAATTATTTCAAATGACTGATTTAGTTCTATAATCATTAATTTATTAAAAAGGTTCGATTTATATCAAACCGAAGCAAGATAATTAAAAAACTATACAATCATTCATATGTATCGTTAGCCAACAAAGTGAAATTGCTTTTAAAAGTTTTAAAAGCAAATAATACGACTACTGTGTGTGTGAAATACTAATTATTTCACACCACAGTAGTATCATCTCGCTTTATTATTTATAAAAACCCCGCGATTTACCTTTCCAATGACTTTACATTTACAACGTGGCGCTACCATGGTGACATTAATTTAACACGAATAGGGCTAGTGTCCACTAATCATTTTCAATAGGACAGGTTATAGAAATACGTAAATTGAAAAAATTTTTTTTTCGAACAAACTAAATAATAAAAAAGTAACCAAAATTGGGATCACTCTGTACAAAAATTCATTCATGAAATTAGAATACTATCACCTGGGATGAATTACGTTTACTCGAAGCGGCAACGTCTCGCTTTGCGCGCTGGCAACCACGCTTGCGCCTGGTACTTGCAGTCTTGAGATCGGTCCGATTATAATTTGACGACATAATAATAACAAAGAAACCGAGCGTAGTTAATCACATATCACTTTCTCTTATTACTGTTAGTTATTATCACCATCATCACTAATCAAATTCACTTTTATTTAATAGTCTTTAAGTGTTTTGAATTTTCAATGAGACCACCTTGTTGGCGGATACCTACAAAGGGCTAAAGGGCGCTTGACGTTCTCCCGCACTTTTGACAATAAATTGTCCCTTACAGCCATTTCCCTCATTCTGACGAAGGCTAGTTTTGGGCTGATTTTGAAAATAATGTAGCACATTTTCATTTTATTGGATTGGGTCTTAACGTGTAGGCGATTGATATGGGCGATGAGACCTAGGATCCACTGGCTGGTTTTCGCGGATGCGTTAAAGAGCTTCTACAATAGTAAGTGAAGCTGCCGTGTAGTTAGGATGAGTATTTGCCATCACGATCACAGGTTTACACAAGCACTAATAACACAAATAAAAACGTCCTTAATGCCAAATATGTAAGTACCTATCGTAATAAGTGTTAGATACGGAAGTGACAGGGGCAGTGGATCGTCAATCAAACTCGCTAGTCTGTTGCACACTAATATATTCAATAAGTAACCCTCAAGGCGCGGCCGGCGGGGAGGTGCGGGGCGCAGCCCGCACTCCTGCGCTCGGCATACACAACATCCCTTCCCCATAAGCTAGGACATACTTTTAATCTATTTCCTACTACTAAACTTATTCTATAGTTAAATCTGTTGGTTCGTTATCATCATCGTCGCTGCCGTACTGACCCGCTGTAGGTGTCGTGAAGATCGGACTAATTGCCTGTCGCCTTAGAGATCTAGCGGCTGCTCGCGGAGGAGTCACCAGAGTACTTGGCATCGTTGTCCTTTCTCCCCCTTCTAGCTGCGTTATTGGCTCGGGGTGAGAAGTGTTAAGTGGCTCCACATCAGGCACCACATCTGGGTTCCAGTCTTGGTTGTCGCTCGGAAGTGTGTGTAGTGATTTCCTTATTTGATCCATGTGCCTCGTGACTTCACATCCTAAATGTGGCACGTAGATTCTGTACATAATATTGCCGATTTTCTTTCTAATGATTCCTTGTATCCAACAGATTTTTTTATTATTAATATTTTTGGTTATCCATACTTTATCATTTTCTTTAAAGTCTAACCTGTGTTTCCCTCGGTAGTACTTAGCCTGTAAGGACTGATTGTGTGCGACGGTTTGCGTTAGTTCTGTGGACGAAGGTGACGGCGCGATAGGGTTCAATAAATCTAGGCGTGAGCGCAACGCACGCCCGAATACTATCTCCGCGGGTGATTTGTCAGTGGTACTATTTTTAGAGTTCCTATAGTCAAATAAAAATTTTGCAATTTTCTCGTGTATATTCTTCTTATTGCAGCCCTCCAAAATGATAGTTTTAAACCCTTTTTTTACTATTTTCACGAAACTCTCGGCTTGTCCATTACTAGAGGGATGGTAAGCTGGAGATAAGACGTGCTCTATGCCGTTAAGTCTACAAAAGTCTTGAAATTCTGTTGATGTGAAAGAAGTGCCGTTATCACTCACCAACGTGTGCGGAACCCCGAACCGCGACATAAAATCGCAAAGTTTACTTATAACCGCCTTTGAATTATGAGTTGTGGACATATCGTAGCATTCTACCCATTTACTATAAGCGTCGACGATAACCAACAACATATAATTATTAAACGGGCCCAAGAAATCAATGTGAATTCGGTAGAAAGGGTACGGCGGCAGTGACCAAGGCGCAAGAGGGGCGTGTGGCGGTGCGGGGCGCAGCGCACAGCACACGCTGCAAGCGGCCGCTGCTCGCTCCAGTGTCGCGTCCACGCCAGGAAACCACAGTCGCCTGCGAGCCTCTGCCTTCATCTTGACTACCCCGAAATGTGAACTATGCAGTTCCCTACACACGTTCTCTTGTAGGGACGATGGAATAACGACTTTATGCCCGCGCATTAAGATTCCATTTTCATACGACAGCTGTGTTCTACAATTAAAGAATGGTTTTAAACCATCGTCTTGAACTTTCCTAGGCCAACCATTTAAAATGTAACCCTTAACAGTAGCTAGGTGAGTGTCGCGAGCCGTCTCGTGACGCAAGTCTTTTATTGTTACCGGTAAGTCACCGTCCACTACGAAATTCACGTAGGCCGCACGATCCTCGCACTCCGCGAGCTCGTCGGGCGCCTTCGCGCCGTCCTCCCCTTCCCCGCACGCCCGTGATAAATAGTCCGCGCTGTTAAGCTTGCTACTGATATACTCAATGGTATAATTATACGCTGCTAAAAATATGGCATATCTCTGCAAGCGATTAGCAGACACTTCGGGAATGCCTTTATTCGGCCCAAATATAGCCAAGAGGGGTTTGTGATCTGTTCGTAGTACGAAGGGTTCGGACCGACCATATAGGTATTGGTGGAACCGTCTTACCCCAAAGATGATCGCAGTTGCTTCCTTTTGGATCTGTGCGTAATTTCTCTCCGCCGACGACAGCGTTCGCGACGCATAAGATAATGGCCTTTCTAACCCTACTTCATCCATTTGGGATAGTACAGCACCTAACCCTGACGGCGACGCATCTACGGTTAATACTAACTTAGCCGTCGGGTCGAAATGTGCTAATGTGTTATCGGACGCGAGTATGTTTTTTATTCGGACGAACGCGTCATCGTGTTTACGAGTCCACTCCCACTTAGTATTTTTATTTAACAAATTATATAATGGACATAATACGGACGACGCGTCCGGCACGAAGTTCCGATAGTAATTAGTGAGGCCCAGAAACGATTGCAGCTGTGACACATTTGTTGGCTTAGGCGCTTGTAAAATAGCTTTGACTTTATCGGGTGACTTCCTAACTCCATTTTTGTCTATTACGTGCCCTAGATACGAAATCTCATTTTTATAAAATTCACATTTACTTATTTGAACCGTTAATTCAGCATCATCTAAGCGTTGTAAGACCGCGATGAGTCTCTGCCTGTGCTGGTCTTTATTTGTCCCCGTTATGAGGATATCATCTAGTAGAAAAATGATTCCGTCAATTCCCGAGAGCAAGCATTCCATTGCGCGCTGGAAAATGGCTGGTGCGCTGGACAACCCAAACACCAATCGAGTGTAATTAAAAAGACCGCGATGAGTATTAATGCACGTTAACCTCTGAGATTCTTTGTTTAATAAAAATTGGTTGTAAGCCATAGATAAATCTATTTTACTAAACTGTACGCCCCCGTGCAATTTGGCTAATAAATCGGTTACCGTCGGCAAAGGATATTGATCGATTATCAACTGTTTATTGATTGTGACAGAGTAATCGGCACACAATCTGATGCTACCGCTTTTTTTTAAAACCGGCACAATAGGCGACGCGTATTCTGAGTGTTCTACTGGCTCTAAAATACCCAGTGACAATAATCGGTCAAGTTCTTTGTCTATTTTTTCTTTAAGCGCGTAAGGTACTGGCCTCGCTTTAAAAAAAATAGGCTTTACATCGGGTTTTAACTGTAAATTTATTTTATACTTGTTAAACGACCCCAGATTGCCCGAGAAGACCTTAGGGAACATGTTTATGAGTTGTTTATCAATATTAGTGCTAGACTCGCATACCGCCTGTGCTTTCTCGAACACGGCGTTCACGCGCGATGGCGCTAATTCCAGGTCGAACTCACGAATGAAGTCGCGGCCTAGTAGCGGCGGTCCGGCCGCGTGCACGACGTACACATTCAGAGTATGTGTACGCCCAAGATATGATATAGGTAATAAAACAACTCCGACCGTCTCAATATTTTGCCCTGTATAACTGAATAACCTTTTGTTGGTGACTGATAACGGCAATTGTTTAAATTTCGACTCGTAGGTATTTTTAGAGATTACACTTACTGCTGAACCACTATCGATTTCGAACTCTAAAGCTAGGCCACTGATCATCACACGCTCCGTCATAGGTTTCCCTCTCACGCACCGAATATTATAAAAACACTCACCGTCGTCGTCTCCGTCGTCCACAGTACCTTCGTCTACGTATTTCACTTTACCCTCACTAGGGCACATTTTACGCAAATGGCCTTTATTGTTACACTTTTTACATTTATACTTTTTGTAACGACACTGATTAGAACTATGATTTGTAAAACCGCACACACTGCACTTTTCCTTTTTGGAGATGTTGAACACGCCGTCGGGGCCTGCGCCGGCGCCGCTGGCGCCTGGTGCTGCCTGCGACGAGGCCTGGCGCGCACAGCGCACGCTCTCTGCCAAGTCGATGGCCTTCGCGAGGGTCAGCTCCCGCTGGTCCTGTACGAAAAGTTTGTCCCGTTCGTGTCCTGGTGCCATGCCCATGATGAATTTGTCCAGCAAGGCCTCCTCCAAATTCTTGAATGCACAGTGAGTTGCCAACCCTCTAATCCTGGCTGCCCATTGAGTGTGCAATTCACCTGGTCGCTGTGTTGCCGAATAGAATACTGATTTCTCTGCAAACCCAAACCTTTTTGGTGTGAAGTGGTCGTCGAGGATTTCCACTATCGCTTCGTAACTCAATTCTTCAACCTTTCTGGGTAGCGCCAGGTCACAAGCAAGCTTGAACGTAGATTCACTCAGGGATGTTAACAATATCGCCCTTCTTTTGATTGTGGCCTTGTCCGTTTCTGAGGTTATGTCGTTTGCGATGAACCACTGGTTTAATCGCAATTTGAAACTATTCCACTCCTGTGACAGGTGGTCGAAGGTGGAAAGAACGCCATAAGTCGCAACCGTAGACATTTTAAAAAAAAATGTGAGTCCGTTCGTCGCCACGTGTTAGATACGGAAGTGACAGGGGCAGTGGATCGTCAATCAAACTCGCTAGTCTGTTGCACACTAATATATTCAATAAGTAACCCGCAAGGCGCGGCCGGCGGGGAGGTGCGGGGCGCAGCCCGCACTCCTGCGCTCGGCATACACAACAATAAGAAAGAAAAGTAACGAAAACAAAGCAAAGCATCTTTATCGCAGTACCATGATCTAACAATTATCCTAATTACACAGAAATAAATAAATAAAATAAGCAAGCGTCTTTTTCGCGGAAACATTCACAAAAATAAATACGACGTTATTATGCGCACGAGTATTCACATCAATAAGTGTGTCAAGGGCATGGGTCCGACGAGCACTAGAAAATAAAAAGGATCCGCGGCTTGCGGGGGAGGGGACGACGACACCCGACGCCTGCGTCGCCTACGATACTCGCCGACAAAGGGATCTCTCTTTCCTTCAATTAGCCTACTCTTTGCATTTGTTTCATCTTTTTAGTATTGCTTATTCGTTTTAATTTCATTGATAGGATGCTAGTATCCGTGACCCCGGCAAATGACCGCTGGGCTAGAGTTCTTTAAATACAGGTTGCTCCAAGATGCTATTTTCTAAAATTTGAAATAACTCAATAATTGACAATATTTCATATTTTTAACCTGCACGTATTATTACGTTATATAAAAGTAAATCCCAATCTAGGGCACCCGTATTTTTCCGTTTTTCGAAAGTATGTACTTTTCATTCATAATTTTAACTTTGAAATTCAGCGTATTCTAAAAAGACGTAAGCGCCAAATGACGTCATACTTACGGTGGAATGGCGATATTACCTTTGCTTTACTGTCAGTCGTCAAAAAAATATAATTTTTATAATACATGTCAGTTGTCGTACGTTGTCATTGTCACTCTGTAAGCTTGTCAAACTCGCTGGCGCCTATGTTGTTTACGTTTGTTTTCAATTAAATTCGTTTTATTTTCAAGTGTTATTATCCTCATTCTGTTTTTATCAGTCACCATGAAAGTTTCAGAAGGATTTCTAGTTGCTGATAGCAGAAACTTGCCGAAAGTAGATTATTTAATGCTATTGCAATATATGCACGAAAATGAATGCTACAATGTTGCAGAAACACGTAGTGCCAAGGCCTTACTAGCATCACGGGAAGCATATGTTGACACAGCTGTAGGATATGTCGAAGTTAAGCGAGAAGGAAACACATGCACTGTTAAATGTAGGGTAACACCCGAACATAAAGTCAAATCTAAGTTATATCAGGTTACAGCTGTAATCCATGAATCTGCCGAGAAGATTATCGCAGTAGAATGCAACGACTGTGCAGCTTCTGCAGGAGGATGTAAACACGCTATATGCTTTGCTATTTGGCTCATAAAACGGACAGACGAACCTTCAACTACATCAACTACGTGTTATTGGAGTATACCAAAACTTGCTGGAGCTGTAAGTAACCAGAAGTTCGTCTTAGCAAAGAATATCGGCAAAATGAAAAGAATACCAGATAATGTAGACATGAGCATCAATATTTCTATGTTCTCCGAAGAATGTAAGAGGCGCAAAGTTACTACAGAAATGATTTTAAATTACTGTGGGAATCATCAGTCCCAGTTAAATGACTTTAGTGTTTTTAATTTAGTATTGCAGTTTGTACATGTAGTAGATGATCACTGCTACAACAATTTTAAATCTTTTTCTGCAACAACTATTACTATAGATGTTGTTGAAGCTATTGCTGAAGCTACAAAAGCACAAGCAGATTCTAAACTGTGGCATTCTATGCGTCAAGGGAGAGTCACGGGCTCCCGGATCTATGACGCTATTCACTGTAAAACAGAGAATGGTGCTTTAGTGCAAAGCATTTTAGGGGGTTACAAGGTGCCAGAAACAAAGGCTATCAAAAGAGGCAAGGCATTAGAAAAAGAGGTACTCAAAGAATTAGAAAAAGAATTTGGGCCAATACAACAGACAGGATTGATTTTAATATCCCCTATCATTGGAGTTTCACCTGATGCTATTTGTACGGACTTTGTTATTGAAATAAAATGCCCTATGAGTGACAAAACCATGAAAAATTATGTGAAAGACAGTGAACTGTATGAAAAATATAAAGCTCAAATAATGGTACAAATGCATGCTGAAAAAAAAATTAAAGGACTGTTTTGTATCGCTGATCCTAGTTTTGAACAGACCAAACTTCTACACAAGTACTGGGTGGAGTATGATAAAACTTATGTGGAAGGTTTATTAGATGCCGCTGAAGAATTTTGGAAACAATTTATTTTCAAAACTGTTTTACAAAGTGCAAAATAAAAATCAATATAGTATGTACATATGTCTTTTATTCATTTTTTATAATAGGACTGTGAAGGTTTATCAACCCGCATGTCACAGTAACTGCATCATCTGCATGTTGAATTAATTTATTGTTTATTACAGAGTGTGGTTTCAAAAATTTTAATAGCCTTACTCTCCTTATTACCCTCTCAACATGGATACGCAGACTGGCAATTACCTTGCTTTTGATAGCATCCTGCTTTGTCAATTTTTGATCTTTTGAAACACTGGGTGGCCGAAGAAGAATATTCTGGTTTCTACTCAGTAAAGCATCAACATGTTTAAATCCTCTGTCTGCCAATACAGTACAATTTGGTGGCAGCACATCCAGAAAGCCACTGTTTTCTACTATATTAGCATCAGATATACGACCCCCAAAACCAACAGATACAAAGTTGACAAAACCATCAGGTGTTATAGAAATTTAGTATTTTAAAGTATTCGCATTTTTATACTGAGACCATGTTAGAGACTGGTAAATAGGATTTGACGGCTTTTCAATTTCTATCTCGAAACAGTCAATAATGCAAAACACATTTGAATATTCCTTATTGCTTTTAACGGAGGCTGGCAAGTTTCTTTTGACATCATATACACAAGGAGAAAAAATTAATAGTTCGAAAAACTTAGACAAAATACACAAAGTCCTAAAAAATATTCTTCATAATGTGGTCAATGACACCTCAAACATATCTGAGATTTGGTAGAAAGGGGTATTATTTTTAATTTTATACAAAGTTATTATTATATTAAAGGATTTCACATCCAGATTACTTTCTAAATAGTTAATCAACCAATAATAATTCTTTGGTAAGCCTATGTAATTATGTGGTTTTTTTTAATAAGGTCAAGCATAAAGCTTCTTCCCTGTATTATAGTTTTAAAGTGGATTTCCGATGAGACTTCTGACATTTCAGCAGAGGTAGAACTTCCTTGTGTTGAAGGTAACACCACTTCTTCAATCTCATCATCTTCTTCAAACAATGGTTTTGATGTCTTCTTCTTGTAAATGGCACAATAAGTAGTTCGATCAGATGTTCTTGGCTTCACTTGTACTCCTTTGCTGGCTTTTGTAATGAATGGATTTCTAGAAAGTGTGTCCATATTAATTTGCATAAATGATGTAGAAGTTGTTGAAGATGTGCTGGGTTTAGGTTCAATAATTTCTTGATGATCAGTTGAAAGTGATATTCTGGCAAGAGACTGTGGTAGCCGAGACTTCAACTTTGGCCTCACTTTCATTGTTATCCAATACTGGTTCTCCATATCTTCCTCCAACTAAAAGTTAAATTTATATATCATATACATGCTCCAAAAAAAACCTTCATCATTAGTTAAAATCATTATGTTATCAAAATATACATATATCCATAGTTTGCAAAATAATACCTACCCAGTGAAAAATGATAAATAATTAGGACAAACAAGTAATGGAATAAAATTTTAAACAAGATAAACACCACATGTTCAGAGCATTGTGTTGTGGTTTACAAAATACATTGTAATTTAGGTACTTACATTGAGGTGATCTTCGCATACATATATAACGCGTTTAGGACATGATATACCCACAGCATTACACCACTCTTGTTTAGCTGAGCTAGGCACCGCAAAAAATACTTTTTGAGTATCTCTAGAATTGTTTTTGCAGGGTGGTACAAAACAATATTTTGGTTCCTTCATTGGCGTATATGTTTCAATGGGTTCCATTTTATTGGCGAAATATCAATGAAATTTTATAATATTAATAGCAAGCAGCGTGTTGAGTTATATAAAGAATATTGTTTGTTTTTATAAATGTACTACAGTCATGTCAATGTCATTAGACATTGACATGACTTGTTTGATAATGACATTATGTTTTCATCATAAACATTGAAATGCATAGGCAAAAGTAACTAGCTCATTCCACCGTTCATGTGACGTCATAACAGGTTTTTTGATTTTGTTATTTTTTCTTAGAAATTAAGAAATCAAAAAATATAAAAAATATGTATTTGAACTCAGGATACGAAAATCAAGAAATGGTATTTTTGTTTCACGGTCGTGTCAGTTTTGAAATATTGTCAATTAATAAGGTTTTATGGTTTTTTCTTTTTTATATAAAACAAAAATGCGTAACCCTATACGTGTGTTAAATTAATGTCACCATGGTAGCGCCACGTTGTATATTAATTTGTAATCGAATACAAAAAAAATCGATTAGAGTTGTCAATATATTTACTTATTTTGATTATGGCAACACTTTAACGTAAGAATGGCCGGCAGTAGGTTATTCATTTTGTCAAATCAATTACATAACTTATTAAGTTTACAAAATAAACCCCTATACAAAATTGGCATTCTAATTGCAGAATGACTTCAAAAATAAAGAAAACAATTGTAATATATTTTTTATCTTGATGCATGAGAAAAACCAGTACCATTGATGGTCATGATTCTTTAGGTGAATTACTAACATTATTTTTAGAAAATTGTATTGATGTGCAACGCCCAAGACGACAAAATCCGACATGAGGGACGGGACATATGTCCCGTCCCTCATGTCGGATTGACTTCCATCGTTAACCTTCCTTCCATAGACAATAACATATTTTTATAATCATAGACTACAACAAAAATGAAGAATTTTTATTTTTAGACCTTGGATCATTTGTGTTCGTATATCTCGCCAAACTCTTCTCTGGACTGATTTTATTGTGAGTAGCCTAAGTACTAATTAATAAATCGTTCAAATTTTTAAACACTTTTTGTTTTACTGGCTTGCGAAAAATGCCGAATAATTTCGTAAGGTAAGTAGTATTCAAGTAGGTAGGTACCTATATCTCCACCAAGCTAAGTTCACCCCTCGCTGGAATGCGGCGTGTACCCGTGTACCTATTTATAATATAATGTTAAAAACAAAAAATGCAAAGTAAAATCTAACAAACATTTGCTTACTTTTTTAAAGTAATAGCGAATTCTTTTTTGCAGCTCGTACCTAAGCGTCAGTGTGATGTAATGACGCGAGGTGCCATCTAAGCTTGGTGAGATGTAGTTGTTAGTTAACCACGCTCGCAAATGCAAATGTCGTTATTAAAACGAAATATCGACATCGCAAAGTTAAATAAGTATTGCACATCCCTCTTTCTTGTAGGTATTTTATTCGATTCAATGTGCCGGGCGCTGGGGGCACGCCAACTGTATTGAAGTCGGGCGGTTAGAAGGTTAATATACGATATTAAAATCAGTGCGATTTTACAATCTAGTCCTGATGATAATCCCTTCATTGTTGCTTGAGATTTTTTATAGTTACTCTGTCGATTACATCTGCTTTGTCATGTTTTTTACCGAGAACGTGCCGCGTGAGCTTTCAGCGTTGGTTTGTCTTAAGTATAATGGTTTACGAAGTAATGGTTATTTTATTTTATTTTTATTCTTTTGTTGTACAAATGTGAGGATTTGTGAATGTCAAAGTTATGTATGACTCGCATGTTTTAGGTATGCTTATGAGTTTCAAAGTTAACATATTCTTCGCTTTGTTTTATTTCCTTGTACCCTCGAATTTTAAAAATGTCTAATGATAATAAAATATCGGTCTATTATCAAAACTGTCGAGGAATCAGGACTTAATTTAATACCCTATATTTAAATATCATGTCGCATACATATGACGTTATTATCTTGACCGAGAACTGGTTGACGCTTGACATATCTGATAACGAATTTATAGACCAACGCTACTTGGTGTTTAGATGCGATCGTAACCGTTTATTTACCAACAAGAAGGATGGCGGCGGTGTCCTTATAGCCGTTTCTAAAGAACTAAATCCCTCCTGCATTTCATTTTTGCCCCCGTTAACTTTTCACGAGCATGTGATTGTTAAAGTTCCTTCGAAAAGCAATAAATATCATATAATTTGTGCTACTTACATACCCCCTAATCCCTTAATTTCCCATAGTCGACTTTTACGACCTGCGCGGAATGATAAGCAGCTGATACATTCTATGTTTTTCTTTTGCTCCTAGATCAGCGTAGAAGACCTTTTATTTAAATTTTAAATTTTATTTATTTATTTAGATTTTATTTAAAAGTCATTACATTTTTTTACTCTGTCATATCCATTACATTAACTTCTTCCCAAGATTCGACAATTTCCTGTGGGCTTGCTGATGGTCTGACAGTTTCAATTTCAATCCTACTACAGGCATGTACATTATTAAGTACCCTGGCTGGGCCAAGTCCGATGGGATTGGATGTTCTAAAGGGACGCCAAGTCCCCTTGCCTGCATGGCTCGCCAAATGCTTTTTTATGTACTCCACATTTGACTTGATACGTAATATGTCCTGCTGGGATTTGCGCGCAATTTTATTTGCTTGCGTTTTTAATTTATTGTGCTCCCTCGTTAAATCTAGTTTCTGACTTTTAAAGGCCAGGAGCAGGTCCATCTGCTCTCTGGTCTTTCCACAAACGCAATCCACCGGTTCTGCGCCTCGGCTAGAGGAAACCACATTCTGAGCTGGTCGATTAGACTGAGTCGACGGCCCCTGGTCGCGAGCGGCAGGCTGAGGCCGAATCGGAGGCCGAGCCGACGGTCCAATTAGCATACCCGTGTGAGGCCTACGCTCGATTTCGTCAGCATCATTACGATTTGAATTTTAAGACTGCTATCCTATCAGAGTAAGATATGAATTCCTATATATTGATTTTCCATTTTTAGCTACTAAAAATCCTACCCCGTAAAGTCCTCCACTCTGTCCGTTATAATAAAATATGGCGTTCCCTCTCTCTATTGCATCTTCGCCGCTTCTTCTAACTTCCGGTAAGCCAACAATATCCCAATTGACCTCTGTCAGTGCATTTTTCAGTTCGAGCAGACGTTCTTCAGATTTCAGAGTACGGATGTTATAGGTTATGACGTTAAGCAGTTTATCGGTATCCGTTTTGTTATTTGCCGTGGTCGTTGAACGGGGGATCGATCTCACCCGAGGTTTCTTAGCACCCCTGGCTCCAGGGCTATCCTGCCCACCGTCATCAGCAGCTACACCACTGGAGCCGCCGGGCATTTGGGGCCTTTTATTCTTCTTCGTCATATTCATGTTTTTGGAGGGGTTTAGACTTTTAACCCACCACGCTTGTCTAATGCGGATCGATGGGTGAACAGTGAACCTGCTTACTCGGTTCGTGGGTGCCGCAGTTAACATTAATGTTCTCCATCACCACCCAAAATTGACGCCCTGTTCTTACGCCAATTACCCAACTTAAGCCATCTGCATACTGTGGCAGTTCGCATGCCCTGGGTGGGGCGGAAGGGACTGTCAGACTTTCACTGACTAAAAAACCACCCTGTTCCTTCTGTTGCCCTTTACGTTCCGGGGCCACGGTATCCTGTTAAGACGTTCCGCAACCCCGGCAGGCGTTGGCCCCGTTGGGGGCCCCGTCCCTGTGCTGACAGCTCTTTGAGGCGCGCGCGAACAGAACGCGCCGTCGACCCGGGCTTGATCCTTGATCGGACGGCGAGCTACCCATTACTCGCCGTCCGCAAGCCCGCGCCTACGGTGGCCGGATGTCGCCTCGCGACGTCTATCCTGCACCGTATGCTCCACCGTGTCCTCCGGGCGATCCACACAGTGGTGACACCCGGGCGTTTCCTCCCGCCCTATCCGACACAGGAACCTCCCGAAACAACCGTGTCCGGTGAGGACTTGCGTCAGGCGGTAGGTGAGGACGCCGTAGCGCCTCTCCAACCACTCCTTAAAGAGGGGTCTTACCGCCGCGATTGCGGCGTGCCCGAGTTCGCATGCCCTAAGTTGGTGGTTGTTACTAAGATATAAAGTAAAAGGATTCCCTTTCTGCCACACCTGAGCTGGTCGATTACTGAGTCGACGGCCCCTGGTCGCGAGCGGCAGGCTGAGGCCGAATCGGAGGCCGAGCCGACGGTCTAATTAACATACCCGGGTGAGGCCTACGCTCGATGTCGTCAGCATCATTACCTCTACCAATATTATTGTTTCCGACATTCTCCATCCATCTGTCGCAGATGTCGCGATTTCAGATGAAGCTTAACACCGAATCCGATTCTTCTCTCAACAGCTGCCTAAACTCTGCTCGTAGGCGCAGGTAGTGCGCCGTTGCGGAAATTGCCTGAATGTTGAGTTGTCCGACGACGCATCAGCGGCCTGAACAAACAGCTTTGTTGCGAGGTCCCCACTCCTCCTCTCCAACAGCTTGCCCGCCTTGTCCAAAATACTGGCGGCGGCGTCCCCGGAGCCATGCTGCTGGTAAAGGCACGCGGACTCGATGACCATGTCGTAGAGTTCGTCAGGTGTTGATATCTCCTTGGACACCAGTACTGCGTTTTCCATGGACTTTGCGGCACGGAAGAGGGAATTGCACTTCTTGAAGCACTCCGCAGCCTTGACATGGCACGCCTTCGAGTTTTCCATGTCTCTAGCAATACGGAAGCATTGCGCCGCCGGGCTGTATTCATCGGCAGCCGAATCAGTGTCTGGCTTCCAGCGGAACATGGTGGTCTTCAAAAATTCTAGGCAGATTTTACGTGCTCCTTCGCTTCTGACACTTTGGCCTGATTAAACGCCATCGTGAAAATTTAGAGAACAGACTAAAGTGAAAAAGTGTAGAGAAAAAAGAAAAAGACTAACGTTGAAAATCAATAAAAACCGGACAGTAAAAATCACAAACGTCGCTTCCGACCCGCCACTTGGGAATGAATGACCATTTTACCACCTAAAAAAAAAAAAAATGGGGTATCGTTACAATCCTTGCATCGTTCCGAGTAACATAGGCTAGTACAAAATAAAAAGAAACCGGTGTGGTCACTTTAAAACTTAAATTAATACCAGCCTCATTTTTTTTTGTCGTGTTTTTTAATTTTTTAATTATAGTAGCTTGTTTGAGCTCACTTTTTAATTAAGCTTGTGGTGTCTAATAATTTTGAAACCTGTTTAGATTGAAAATTGATACACTCGAAATATTGTTTGAAAGTCGTTTTGTAAGTTACCAGTATACCAAATGGCTCTTTCAACTGTGTGTTCGGGGCGCTGCGCTGTGCCAAAATAAAGCCTGTTTTCTTATTATTAATAATTTATTTTAGAGATCATTGTAATATACACATTTGTGTTAATTTAATATAAAGAACTCCTTATTAAATACTAAGTGGGTACCTATTACGTTATAATATGAATGGGTATTGTACTTTATAATGTGAATTGGTACCTTACCTTATTAAATATAAGTCATTTTTTGAGCTAGATTTTAGTTCTGTAAATATTATTGAAATACGGGCCAATTACGGGATGTGTACCACTAGCAATACGCTGGGATGGTCAAATATGGTCCCGTGTAAACGGGACGTATAGTGACCCTAGCTATAGACTAATCTTTATAAGCCTATAAGGTCTTGGCTCTGCCTCTTTGGTCTAGTGGTTGCAAAGCGTGACTGCTGAGCATGGAGTCTTGGGTTCGATTCCCAGGTCAGGCAAAGTGTTATTGGGTTTTCCCATCAGAAATTTCTCAGTAGCAGCCTTGGAGTCTGGATTTGTGCCCGGTTGATGGCAATAGAGTCGCCCCCTATTACATGGGACTTGAATATAACTGGCGAAATATGGGTACGCCTCTGCCTAGCTGTTCGGGGATTACAGGCGTGTGATATTATGTTACGTAAAGCCTTGGTTTTCGGCGGGATTCTTCATTTATCGACTACTGTCGGGTAATTCCGGACCATTTTGGCTCTCTGGCGTCAAGGCGCGGCTGGTTGAAAAACCCATCGCGTACCCAAAACTAGAAAGATAATGGTGCCGATTCTCTTGTCACAAAATTCTCTAAACTAGACTAAAAATCACTAAAATTTAATTTAGTCCTGTCAAACGACGAAACTCATTCTGAAATTGGCTAAAGTGATGCAACTAAACTATACTACAGTTTGACATCTCTAAGATCGTTTAGTCTACTCAATTAGGTGAAAAAATTTTGATTGTCAAACTAAATCAGATTATTTATAATCGCGATTAAAAAGGTGTGAAATAAAATTAGTCATCATGAAATAAAATTTACAAAACATATTTCTCATAAAGCTCTTGAAAGTTTAGATGCTTGTGAGTTTGGAAAATGATTTATTATGGAAGCTTAGGTGGTGTAGCTGTTGTCAATTCGGAAGAAAGGTAAATATAATATGATTGTTATTATAATACAATACGAAATGCTTTTGCCCTGCCATGGGGCAGTATTGGGCTGGTATTATTATTGTGACTCTATATATCGCGGGACCCTGGGTTCCTGGGCCCTTCCAAGGCGTATGAGGGGCCTAAGGCAACTCGCAGAGGCTCCTTAGGCAACTTCAAATGTAATGGAGATACCAACTGCTAAAATACCCCTGTATGCACTATGCAAGTGTATCTAAAGAACAATCCCTAGTTGGTGCAGTGCTATTACACGATATGGAAACTAAAAATACTAGACTATGGGTATGGGATGCTAGTGACATGGTTACATGAAACTACGAAGTGACTATGACCCCTGCCTGAACAATGTTTGTAAACACGAATAAAATGGCAGGGGGTGACTTGCACACTCATTGAATTGGCCCCCTTAAGCAGTTACTTGCACATAGTCACAATGTGACAACATATTTTGAGGTGCTTGATTAGCGAAAATTATTCCACAGCTATCAGGAAAATCCCAGAAGTACGGTCAAGATTCTCTCTCCTAACACCTTCCTTTTCCTGGGCACATTAGCTCTTGCGGGTTTTCACTCAAACCCGCCAAAAGGCTTGCCCCCTATTACATGGGACTTAGACCTATCTGGTGAATTGTGAGTATACAACTCTGCCTATCCCTATATAATAGGTCATAAAGTGTATTTCATACTGCTAGGTGCACAAGGCAAAAAAAAATGAGGGACGAAGTTGGGGGCAGAGTATTATTATGTAATTCTACTTCTGCTTCAAAGTCAAAGTCAAAAACATTTATTTCAATTAGACCGATTACAGGCACTTTTGAATTGTCAAGGAGTCTGTCAGTTAGTCCGAAAATTGAAGCTAGTTGCTCGTTCCAAAACGGAGGTAGGCCTCTATGGAGAAGAACGAGCAAGAAACTCCACGGCACTCTTTTAAATTAGGTTTTTACAAAATTCTGGTTACATTATTCTTGTTGATTCTACATGTGAACACAATGAAGGTGAATATAAAACTGAAGTTAAATATAAATTAAAGATGTAAGCCAAAGCAGTTAAGAGATGACCAATCCCAACTGACAGCACCCGTTCACGAGCATGACGCATGGATCAGCACCACCTAGCTCAACCATTATGAAGGGAGCCAAATGATCCAACACACGCGCCACCATCAGCGAGACATTTGAGTGAGCATGAAAAGCTCTCAACTGCCATGCTCATTAAGCCAAAGCACATAGTAACTTAATAAACAAAAAGCTCCATGGTACTCACATTTACAGAATTGAAATAAATGATATTAACTTATACAACACTAACACTTCAGTGTACTTAATCGTTAGATGAACTGTGGTATGTAAAAAAGAAAAAGTAATAGTATTGATAACAAGACAAGTTATTCAGGTCAATAAAAAGGGAGTAAGAAACATAATTATCTTAAAAAAAAAAATTGTGAGCCCGAGTGGAGCAGGACTAGCATTAAGCCAAGCATTTTTATCTGTCATATAATCTTCTAACTTATAGTATGCTCGACTACATAGTGTGCGTTTAATGCATGTTTTAAATTTTCTCTCATTTAGTTGGAGAATATCCAGAGGTATTTTATTATAGCATTTAACACAGTACCCTTTAAAAGAAGTGCTTACTTTTATTATTAGTATTAAAATTATGCCTATCACTAATTTTCTTAAAAAGATGAAGGTTTTTCCGAACGTGCATGATGTTTTCATATATATATTGACAAGGTACCGTCATGATGTTAATTTTTTTAAACAATTCCCTTAGAGTATCTCGACTGCCAAGATTATAGATGGATCTGACGGCCCTCTTTTACAGGATAAAGATAGAATTTATATCTTCAGCCCGTCCCCAAAGCAAAATAGCGTAAGACATGATGCTATGAAAGTAACTAAAATAGACTAGTCTCGCGGTATCCACGTCTGTTAATTGACGGATTTTTCTGACAGCGTAAGCGGCTGAACTTAACCGCCCTGCAAGAGATGTTGAGTGGGGACCCCACTGCAGCTTAGAATCGAGCGTAATCCCCAGGAAAACTGTCTTTCGACGAATTCTAGTATACCCTTATTCAATATAACGTTACGTTCAGTACTTCTAACATTCGGTAAAGTGAATCTTATGCATTTCGTTTTTTTCTCATTTAACACTAAATTATTAATAGTAAACCAATTGTGAACCTTAAGCATGGCGTTATTTACGTCGTCAAGGTGTTGTGCTCGTCTATCTACTCTAAAAATTAGTTAGGTATCATCAGCAAACAACACCATTTGTGGTTGGTTTTCTAGTAAATGAGGTAAATCATTAATGTATACCAGAAAGAGGAATGGGCCCAGTATTGATCCCTGTGGAACCCCCATCTTTACTTTTAATCCTGATGAAGTAACACCGTTTACTTGAACTTGTTGTAGTCTATCATTCAAATACGATTTTACTAAGCTAAGTGCTAGTTCACCAAGTCCGTAATGCTCAAGCTTCAGCAACAGTGTTTCGTGATTTACGCAATCAAAAGCTTTAGAGAGGTCGCAAAAAAATGCCAATGGCATCCTGTGAGTCCTCCCATGCATTAAAGATGTGCTTAGTTAAAGTAACACCAGCGTCAGTAGTACAACGCCCTCTGGTGAAACCATACTGTTGATCGTGTAAGATGTTGTTACAGTTAAAATAATTGAGCATTTGATTTAGCATTACTTTTTCAAACACCTTGCTAAAAACCGGCAGAACCGAAACAGGTCTATAATTATTGGTGTCCTTGCTATCCCCGGATTTGAAGAGCGGTATGACTTTACTGTACTTCATTAAAGTCGGGAAAATCCCTTGGTCTATACACAAATTAAATATTAAAGCTAAATAGGGTGCTGATGTCTCAATAATAGATTTACAAACATTAGTAGACATGCCCCACAGATCTTCGGTAACCTTGATCTTAAGTTCTTTAAAAGCCTTCATAACGACCACAGGGTTTATATGTTTAAATTTAAATTCCTTAGGGCAGGCTGAAACATTCGCTCTTAGTAAGTCAATCGCAAGTGAGGGTGAGGAATCTAATGTTTCAGTGGTTTTGATTGGTAAAGAATGTTGCAAATTCCTGAGCCACATCGATATTACTGCTTATGAGACCTTGAGAAGTCTCCAGAGTGTAATCAGTATTATACCTTTTGTTTCTGTTTGTTTCATTATTGATAATTTTCCAAACCGTTTTTATTTTATTTTCTGCTGATTTAACCTTGTTATTAATGTATAAGGCCTTTGCTGCTTTACACGTATTTTTAAAAAAATTTGAGTAAGTAGCAACATACTTATTAAATGTTTCAGTGTTTTTATAAGGTTTAAGGCCATACAGCTCAAAAAGTCTTTCTCTACTTCTCCTGATACCTTTAGTCGCCCAGTCACTGAATAAAAACTTAGAGCAAACAGACTTAGTTTTTTTCTTAAAGATATTATTAAACTCTGTATGCACAACTGAAAAAAGTTCTTCATACAGAATACTACCGTGTAACGGTTTGTCCGCTGTGATCAGAGGGAAGATAATTTACTATGACTTTATCTAAGTAGTTGCAGCAGCAAAAGACATTATCAATACATGAAGCAGTAGTCGAGGTTATTCGTGTTGGTTCTAAAAACACATTTGACAGATTAAATGATTTAAAAAGATTTAATAACCTACTGCTATTTAAACTGTTTTCTAAAATATTAATATTAATAATAATAATAAACCTTTATTTCAGGCAACTAAAGCCCATAAAACACAAATACATAAATAAGTACAATAACTATAAACTAATACATATTAAAGTCACCACAGATTATTACTGATTTGTTACCAGTTGCAAGATTAGTCAAAACGTCTTCCATTACAGCCTCAAATATAGAGTAATTCTGATAATTTGGGGGTCTGTAAACGCACACTATAACATGCTTATCTAGCTCAACACTGGACAATTCAATGACATGTTCAATTGATAGTTCCACTATATCTTTACGGGGCTTACATTTTATACTATTTTTAATTAAAATTAGCGAGCCACCACGAAGCATGGATTTGCGGTTGAAACAACTGCCCACAGTATAATTATCATAGTTAATTAACGTTTCATAATCTTTTAACCAATGTTCAGTTAAACAAATAATTTCGAACCTTGTCTTTTCTAAAAACAGTTCAATTTCTAAATGCTTGGAAGAAAAACCTTGAATATTCTAATGAAATAATTTCAAGGAATGTTGCTTAGCCCCTTTTTTACAATTTGGTAAGTGATAGCTAGAAGATACTTTGTTGTTGATAAGTTTACCTATACTGTTATTGGTACCTTCTGTTGTCTTACTTACTAGTTTAAAAAAATATTTCTGCTTACCACCTTTACATTAGTATTATTACTAAATGAGTTGCTAATTATAGGTGACTTCGACATACTAATTATGTCTGAGTTAATATTAAAAGCTAATAGCCAAGCTATCTGACGTCTAAAATTAATGGGCAGATACACTGTATCCCTAGTCGATCTTAACTTTTCAACAAAACTGTTGGTGTCCAAAAACAAAAGCTTGTCACTATAGTGACTTACAAGGAAATGAATATGATTATTTAACCTATGTATGTAATTATTTTTCCTGTTTGATAGGTTCTCAAAATAAGGGAAAGCACACAGTATTATTTTTTGACAATTAATTTTCAAAATTTCAGTAACATAGTCAGTTATATCTTCTTTTGTTACATTTATGCTATTTCCTACTAATATTGTTATAATTGAATTAGGATCATATTCCCTGTTTATTACTGCAGACATAATGTCCTTGTAGGAAGTACCAGGCATACAATAATTTAAAACAGAATGTGTCAGGTTGTTGTTTAATAACTTTCCTATACCTTTCCCAAAACTATCAGAAAACATAATGGGACAGTAACAAACATCATTACAAGGCAGAGAACTACTTATCTTCTGCAAATCAAGAGATGAACCATGTATAATATCTGGTGTTACTATTTTATCCGGGAGGCACTCCATGACACTTCCAGACTGAGACAGGTCTCTCGTTACCTCAGGCTGGACAGCCGGAAGATGAGATTCCATCTCCAAGGTACAAAAAGTGGAGCTGAGAGGCAGAAGGTCCACTCTGTCTGTGTTTGAATTACACATATCCACTAATTCATTTGTAGCAAGGATATGTTCTTTTATTTGCTTTTGAGATGTTTCATATTTTATAGCAAGAGAATGTAGTGACTTTTCAAGCACCTCAATTTGTGATTGTAGGTGTTGAGTGTCTATCTCATAAATGTTAGTACTATCTTCTAATTTAATTTGAAAATTATTAAGTTTTTTAATAAGAAAAACACGTTCCTTCCTTAATTTAATATTATTGGAATAGTGTTTCTGCTGTTTCCTGAATTTATTACATTTATTAATAATTTTATTGAACTTTGCATATTTTTTTATTTTATTATGACTCACTGTGTAGCTACTATTATTATATTTAACTAATGAATCTTCAGTGAGGTCTATTGTTATTAGGGAATTTGGATTGCAATTACTATTAATCAATTCATTATATAAATGATCAGTTTCCTTAACCTGAGAACATTCTTTTTCTTTTTGCGACCTAGTAATTTGCATATTTGCATGAATTAATTCTTCCTCTAAGTCCCTAACCTTACATAAAGCCTTCTCATACAAATTACTACAGTTGTTGAACCCGTCGGTGACCACCCGCAGTTTGTCCCGTTCATCGACAACATCCATGAATTGTTGATGAAGGTCTATGAGCTCCCGCTTCAGGCTTGTGTTTTTGGCAACTATGGATGTTACTTCCTCTTCACTTTCGTCCCTCTCCTGTAGCAGTTGTTGGCATTGGATGTTAGAAGCCTTAAGTTCTTCGAGGGCCGTTCTCAATTTTACTTCCATAACCTGAGCAGTTGCCTTACGGGTCATCACAGACATGGTTCCAAGGATAGATGCTGGAATGAGAATTGAAGAGACGGTGAGAACTAGGTAAATAGACAGAAGTAGGGAAGGTGTGTTAAATGAAAGAAAAAATGAGAAAGTAAGTGTTTGTTTGTGGAGAATGAGTGACAAATGAGTATGGCTGCCGATTATAAATAGATTTAGTGATTAAATTAAATGTAAAGTTACAATGATTCAAATTAAATTGATTTTACTTTTTTCTTTGTGGGTAGTACCTATGCTAAGATAATGGTTAAAGTATTACAACAATATCACAATACAAATTAGGTAGTGATAAGTTACGTTATTGTTGTTATGAATTATCCTAAAGAAAATTACCGCTATTTTAATAAACCGCACTTAGATTCGTTCTCTGTATGAGAATCAAGTGATAAAGAATCAGTGCAGTACTAAGTCTATCAAAATAAATTATGTAGGGACTCAATGAGAGCGTGTTACTAAGTATGAATAATAATTGTGTGCTAATTTATGACTACAGAATAAAAGTAAACAACAATACTCCCCGTTTAAATCCGCAGGTTGACATCAGCTGTTCGAAATAGGTTACCGGTAACGGTGGATAACCAAACACTGATTTATACTTTGTTTATACACAGGAAAACACTAATCCCGCTTATTTATGCAGTTATATTCCTAATTGATATAAAATTACACCTTAATTTTACTTAAATATTAATTAAAACTAATTTTAAAATACGGATTACAATTTTTGCATGTCACTCGGGCAGTGTTGCCAACTTCAAACCCGTACCCGGCACCCATACCCGGGTGAGGCCTACGCTCGATGTCGTCAACATCATTACCTCTACCAATATTATTGTTTCCGACATTCTCCATCCATCTGTCGCAGATGTCGCGATTTCGGATGAAGCTTAACACCGAATCCGATTCTTCTCTCAACAGCTGCCTAAACTCTGCTCGTAGGCGCAGGTAGTGCGCCGTTGCGAAAAATTGCCTGAATTTTGAGTTGTCCGACGACGCATCAGCGGCCTGAACAAATAGCTTTGTTGCGAGGTCCCCACTCCTCCTCTCCAACAGCTTGCCCGCCTTGTCCAAAATACTGGCGGCGGCGTCCTCGCAGCCATGCTGCTGGTAGAGGCACGCGGACTCGATGGCCATGTCGTAGAGTTCGTCAGGTGTTGATATCTCCTTGGACACCAGTACTGCGTTTTCCATCGACTTTGCGACACGGAAGAGGGAATTGCACTTCTTGAAGCGCTCCGCAGCCTTGACATTACACGCCTTCGAGTTTTCCATGTCTCTAGCAATACGGAAGCGTTGCGCCGCCGGGCTGTATTCATCGGCAGCCGAATCAGTGTCTGGCTTCCAGCGGAACATGGTGGTCTTCAAAAAATTCTCGGCAGATTTTATGTGCTCGCTTCCGACCCGCCGCTTGGGAATGAATGACCATTTTACCACCTAAAAAAAATGGGGGATCGTTACAATCCTTGCATCGTTCCGAGTAACATAGGCGAGTACAAAATAAAAAGAAACCGGTGTGGTCACTTTAATACTTAAATTAATACCAGCCTCATTTTTTTTTGTCGTGTTTTTTAATTTTTTAATTATAGTAGCTTGTTTGAGCTCACTTTTTAATTAAGCTTGTGGTGTCTAATAATTTTGAAACCTGTTTAGATTGAAAATTGATACACTCGAAATATTGCTTGAAAGTCGTTTTGTAAGTTACCAGTATGCCAAATGGCTCTTTCGACTGTGTGTTCGGGGCGCTGTGCCAAAATAAAGCCTGTTTTCTTATTATTAATAATTTCTTTTAGAGATCATTGTACTATACACATTTGTGTTAATTTAATATAAAGAACTCCTTATTAAATACTAAGTAGGTACCTATTACGTTATAATATGAATGGGTATTGTACTTTATAATGTGAATTGGTACCTTACCTTATTAAATATAAGTCATTTTTTGAGCTAGATTTTAATTCTGTAAAGATCTCGTTTTCAATTCAAATTCCGAATTTTGTAAAAAAATATTATTGAAATACGGGCCAATTACGGTATGTGTACCACTAGCAATACGCTGGGATGGTCAAATATGGTCCCGTGTAAACAGGTGTATAGTGACCCTAGCTATAGACTAATCTTTATAAGCCTATAAGGTCTTGGCTCTGCCTCTTTGGTCTAGTGGTTGCAAAGCGCGACTGCTGAGCATGGAGTCTTGGGTTCGATTCCCAGGTCAGGCAAAGTGTTATTGGGTTTTCCCATCAGAAATTTCTCAGTAGCAACCTTGGAGTCTGGATTTGTGCCCGGTTGATGGCAATAGAGTCGCCCCCTATTACATGGGACTTGAATATAACTGGCGAAATATGGGTACGCCTCTGCCTAGCTCTTCGGGGATTACAGGCGTGTGATATTATGTTACGTAAAGCCTTGGTTTTCGGCGGGATTCTTCATTCATCGACTACTGTCGGGTAATTCCGGGCCATTTTGGCTCTCTGGCGTCAAGGCGCGGCTGGTTGAAAAACCCATCGCGTACCCAAAACTAGAAAGATAATGTTATCTGTTTGTATCTGAAAAAAAAAAACGAAAAATTTTAAGCGCCTGTCCCCTTAATAATAAACGTTTCTTAAATTGATAAGTAATAATCTGCTTATATTTCTCACGCTCTATGATGGTGCAGGTGACACATGTCAGCAAATCATCTATGGATGTCAGAATCCTATAATTATGTCAGTGACATTGGTGCCGATTCCCTTGTTTACAAACTAGACTAAGTTTAGAGAATTGACATCTCTCACTAACATACAGCGAAAAGAAAGGATGGTGACATTAAAGAACTAAGTTAGCGATGTCAAATAAGTTTTGCCTTGAACTTTTCCTTATTTTTAATCCATACGTTTTAAGATGTCAACTATAATTGTATGGGTGTGTCAGATTGACTAAATTTGACAGCTCTTATTTACATTAGTCTCTTTCTTGTTTTATTGGACAGAAAAATATGGTAATAGTCCTGTTTAGTTTAATTAGTGACCAAGGGAATCGGCACCATTATTTAATTTACTAGTTATTTACTTACTCATGCGTGATTCCATAATTTACGACTACGATATTAGTGTGCAGTTAAAATATTCAATCATGATTGTAAATCCCCTTAACGTTCAAGAGTGAAAAGCAACAGTTTCACAAATGTCACCGGCACCAACCCAGAGCGTGAGGAATATAGCCATATATTTTGACATTTAAGAATGTTTTAACTGTAACTTTAAGTTTTTTTTTTTAACTGCCCCATCGGTCTTTATCGGTTTCCAAGAAAACTTCAACTATCTCTTTTGTTGACTGTACAAAAAAAAAGAAACCTCTTTATTATCATTTTCCAGGTCTGCTTTTGGCACAAGAAGTGTACGAGGACAATGAGTAGCATGACCACGTTGATGTTTGTAAAACGATTTCAACGTCAGGGCAGAATATGGTTTACTTCCAGGTATAGAGGAAAGTAACTAAATATGGGCTACCATTTTGTTTTTGAACCAAAAATAAAAAACTATTTAAATAATAAACTTTTATTAATGTAATAGTAATCAGTCATACGTTTTTCCATCACACAGTAATAGTCTTATTGTTTTAATAATAAACTATTATTTCAAAAACAAACAAATAACGTAATTGCAAAAAAGTCACTAAATATGGACCAGACCCTCAAATATGGGCTATTAATACGCACCCAAGTATTTCTTAGGAAAATAACAATTATAAAACTTAATATCTAAGTGGAGATCAAAGAACGATGGTAACTTTAAGTAATTAACAGTTTTACTTGCAAAAATCACAAATCCATGTGTCAAATTCTGGCCCAGCACAATCATTATGTGCTCAAAGCTCACACATTAAGCATCTAACCCAGAGTTCTCCCCTTGTATTCTCTGAAAAAAGTTGCTGGCAGAACATACATTCTGCGTCTGCAGAATTAGGTACATCACTAAATATAGGATCAGGATCATTATCCGAATCCAAGGGTACATCCTCTTCATCTTCACTAGTATCAATGTCTTTATCATCTTTGCCTTTCTGGTTCTTCTTTTTCTTATTTTTGGGCTTCTTTTTCTGTGCTTTACCTGTCTTGTTTTTATTAGTTTTCTGTTCATTTGCTGTTTTCTTATTATTTTTTTCCATCAAGTCATTTTTATAAGGAGACGATGTTATAACACTAGCAACGGCAGCTTTCCTACCCCTATTGGATGTCTTTCTGATTTTTTTTGGTACAGGACTTATATCATAAGGAGATACTAAATTTAAGCTGCTACGATCGATTCTGGGAGAGGATTGTTCGGTAGGATGAGTATTTTCATTTACGTCTCCGGATGTGGATGCTTCTTCATTTTGATTCTCACATCTGAAAGTTGAGGTTGAAGGTCCTAACTGAAGCAAATTTTCTATTCTAGATCTTGGCTCTGATGCTGCAGTAGTAATCGTATTGTCATCATTAAGTGTAGAAGGTAAAGTCAAAGGTGAAAGAGGTAATCTGTCATTGTTATCCGACCTATCTTCAATATTAGATGTTTTTTCTTGGTGAATATCTGTGCATCCATCTTTCACAGCACTTTGTTCTGCTGCCATGAAATCAACGTCACTAAATATGTTTTTATTTAATGGCCAAAGACCTGTTACACGAAATCCGTTTGCTGCTATTTCCCCAGTTTGAACTTTCATGTAAGCTCTTCCGAATAGCTCCATCATATCAAAAGGACTCAGTGTTCTGTTGTTATTCCTATTCCAAATTCTTATTTCTTCACTATAGTAAACTTTTAATGGACCCATAAATGTTTTATCTAGTGGCTGCATCTTGTGTGTCGTGTGGGGTGGTAAAGATATAATGTCAACGTTATTGTCTCTGGCCAGGTCTATAACATCAATGTTCCTCGTATGGCTGAAGTGTCCATCTAAAATCAGTAAAACCCTGGATTCTGGAGTTGGATTCGTGTGTTTTATAAAGTGTTTGAACCAATCGGTAAATATATTCATTTGAATCCAGCCGGATGGATGAGCAATACCTTCAGCTCCAGGTGGACATCCTCTCATCAGTTGGGAGCTCATATTTTTTCGAGGAAATATAACAAATGGTGGGACAAAATGGCCAGTGGCATTCATGCACACTACAATTGTTACTAAAGAACCTCTTTCGGCTGAAGTTAGTGCAGCTATTTGTCTCTTTCCTCGGTGTCCAATTACTTGCGGAATTCTGCTTTGCACAACTGTTAAGCCGGATTCATCTACGTTGTAGATACGATTTGGAGAATATTTGTTTTTTTCGTAAATCTCGTCCAAAAGTTGAAAAAAATTATTGACATTGTCTTTATTAAACCCAAATGCTCGAGCAAACGACGTTCCTGTAGGCTTTCTAACAGAAAGTTTGTCTTTGTGTCGTTTTAAGAATAGTCTTAACCATGTTTTACCAGCTAATCCAGATTCTTGAAATGGATTGGGCAAATTGTTACGTTTTGCCAACATATATGCCATTCTACGAAGATCTGACCTTGTTAATCCATGAAACTTACTCTCCATCGTCAAAACATATTCAACTAACACGTTTTCCAACTGTGTACCTAACACTGTCTTTCTACCTAATTGAGTGGCAGCCGCTTCTTCAGGAGTAAGGTCAGTTTTGTGGGTTAAACGTTGCAAAGTTGTTCTTGATACATTGAACGTTTTTGCAGCTTTTAGGGTACCCATCTTCTTTTCACGAACCATTTTGATGGCTTTAACCATTTGTTCTTCATCCCAATCCTTTCTGAGATGCTTTGATTGTGTCGGTGCCATTCTAAAAATAAAATTGAGCATTATTAAAGACTACTCTAGCGCTGTATGTATCGATACTTAAATATGGGCTAGCCCATATTTAAGACCCCAAACATAGCCCATATTCAAAATTCATGATTAAGATAAATTTAACCTTGTATTTTTAAAATAACACGAAGCAAATAAATAAAACATCCAAAAACATGAAATTAAACTCATATCCTACTAATAACATAGATAGCCACTTTATTACACCCTTTTTTTATTAAAATAACAACATATATTTACGTACCTTACAAAATTTTGCGGCAGCAGCTGAGAGTCAACGTCCTACACTAGCGCCAACTCGCGTCGAACTGACGAGACAGAGTGATAGCGATCACGGGGCGAATGAAAGCGACAGAATATAGTCGCTCGTTGCGGGCTTGGGTTGTTTGTTTATGAGAAATGTTACTAGCCCATAATAAAACACTAGCCCACATTTAGTTACTTTCCTCTACCATGACGGTGAACAGCTTGACGAAAAGTGTGAATCTGAAACAAAATGGACGTCAGTTTTTTCCTTCAATTAAAATAAAATAAAAAATTAGCTGTAGCTTGAAGGAGATGGCAAAACGTGCCCCAGTTTTGTACCGAAATAAAAGAATATTACAGTCCAATTATTAAAAAAAGAAAATAGAAAAGTAAATAACTATTTACAATATCCACGCAGAAGTTAAAAAAAAATCATAAATAAAAATATTTTTCTCTTTAAAGGTCAAACTTTATTTTTATTTTACCACATGATCCCATATAAGTAGATCCTTAACGACCCCACACACCCTAGTGTGAGAGTTTCTAAACCGGCCTAAGGGCCTCAGACTTGGTTTGAGTGGAAAAATTGTTGTAATATTAATTGATTGTGATACCTATAGTCTGTAGTAAAACAAGATTAAATGGCTGTCATTAGTTATAATATAATACTTAAGAGTACAACACGTAATATCACAAAACCAACACATAATAACGTATATTAAAATTATTATAGACTGATTACGAAAAAAGTGTATCTTAGATATTTTAACCCTGTTTCCTATTAAAGAAGACTGATTGATTAATTTTTAATAATAAATATTTTGATTACCGATTCAATTCGTTTCACTGCACAATTAATTATTCTATACACCATACTAAATTTAAGTCAAAAACTGCTATGTCCTCAAGCAAATTGAATCGAATTTTATAAAATGTGTATAAGTTATGCTACTAATTATATTGTTAAAATGTCAAGAAAAATTATAGAAACCAACGGGATTTTCAGAATTTTGATTGCTAAATTAATATAGATATTATACACTTTTTTCTTCGTCCTGTAAACTATGAAAAAATGGACTTAGGAGGTTAACGAATTAGGCCGACGAAATATTAGATAAACATACTCAATTATCAGTATTTGATTTTAATAATGCATTTCCTGACAAATATGCATGCCATGTTATGTTGACCGACTATTAATACGGGTTACCTGCATGTACTTGTATCTATTGAAGGCGCCTCCTCAGGGAGGGTCGTAGAGAGTGAAATATTGTACATGCTACTTTCTTTCTTTACATAAACTTTCTCTGGTCACTTAGGGAATTGAAACTAGTACAGCAACGTGTATAATAAACGAAATATAGGTATAAGGTGTAATTTTGCAAACTCGTCAAATTTAAGGAGGTACACTATGCTAGTGATTCTTAATACGATATACATACTCACGCATTTTTCCCATGGGGGTAGGCAAAAACTACAGAGCGCCACCTGCTACGATCCTTGCATACTCCTTTCGCCTCGTTCTCGTTAATACATGTCGTCAGGTTCTTTTTTATCACAATAATCTACACGGATCAATTATTATTTTTATTTTTTTTGGCGATATTCGGTTTTGACCTAGCCTTCGCTAGGTTCAGGCAGGCTGTTGTTGTGCAATTTTATTCACAAGTTTATAGATATTCATAAATAATCTTTAAAATGTAAATATAAAAAACGTTCTTCTTTTAATCGAGTTCTTTTCGTCGGTTTAACATAACTGGCGAAATGTCGGTGTACCAACTAATGGGTTCATCTCTGCCTAATCCTTCGGGTATTACAAGCGTGATGTTATGTTAAATATTTCTTACTTAATACGGCTACATATCGATACCAGAAGTATCAATTAACGTAAGGGACATTTTGCCGAAAATGAGTTATATATGTCATTGGATTCAGAATTTTAAGCTCTATCGATTGGTATTATTGAAAAAATTATATCGTTAAAAAAAATCCCTTACAGTAAAACATTTTGGCCTGCGTAAAACGATTTATGACAAAAAAAATGATGTAACAGACGTTTACATTTTTTTTTATCTGAAAAATAAAGTAAGTACCAAAAATAAAATAAAAAAATAATAATTTACACCCTTACCTTAAACCTCAAATCAGTCGAATTAAATAATATGTCCCTCCAAGTCATTCCAACCATTTCAATTTCACCATTAAAATAGTTTTATTTACTAATAATTATCATCATACACCATTCCTAATTATTTATTCTTGTAATAATATAAATTTCCTAAATTAATATTCATAAAATATCATTCTTATTATTTTATTTATTCATCTTTCAGGAAATTCGTATTTTTTTTATCTGTCTTTCGTTTCCAGTGCATTCATTCAATCCATACTCTATCCATATTATAAATGCGAAAGTGTGTCTGTCTGTCTGTCTGTCTGTCTGACTGTTACCTCTTCACGCTTAAACCGCTGAATCGATGTTGATGAAATTTGGCATGGAGATAGTTTGAGATCCGAGGAAGGACATAGGATAGTTTTTATCCCGGAAATCACCCCCCAAGGCGGTGAAAAGGGGGTGGAAGTTTGTATGCAAGTACGATATAAACAAGTTCCACGCGGACGCTGTCTCGCTGTGACGCGAATCTGTGATAGCTAAGCTAAAACTGGTGTTAAAATGCTATAATTTTAGTAGATAATCTACAGTTACATCAAATTGCAACACTGTATAAATCCTTTACAATAGAATTTCGTATAATTTTCTATCGCTCTTGCTGCTTACACTATGCTTGACGGTTTACACATAAAATATTTGTAACGTAAGGCACAACTAAACATTTTTTTTAATGTAAGGGACATGGTATATTTTAAACCGCTGGATATTCCTAAATCTTGCGTTTATAGCATGAAAGAAGAGGAAATTCTAAGAAACTTTGATCTAGACACAATTAAAATTGGAGCAGACAGTAAAAAGTTATAGACAGATTTCAAAAAATAAAATCATTTATTGGCTCTCCTGAAAAACCGTGTTTTGTCCCTTACATTAATTGATACTTCTGGTATCGATATTACAACTAAAACATTTCCAAAAGTGCTTTTCGCGCTAGTAGTTGAAAACTGTAGTAAAATTCGAGCGGCGGAATTTGAGATTAGGCCAAACATCACAAATGGATGGGTTCCGGAACTTTGTTTTATGATATTCAGTGATCGCTGTTCCGATCCAGGTGAAATATGTATTCTGTTGGTTTTTTCTAGCTTCGGTAGAGTTTTGTGAGTGGATCACAGGAAAATTCTAGCTTTGGTAATAATATTTTTTTAACAATATACCTATACGGTAAAAAAAAGGTAAACACATGGTTGAAGTTTTTATAAAAATTGATAGATGTCAATGATTGAGGTTAGAGATTCTTTATTTATTCTAAAAGAACTTACATTGTTCACTTAGCGAATAAATATATAACTAGGGTAAAGCGTAGTCAGCGTAGCGCAGTGGGTGTTAGTTTTATTCTTAATGTAGGTAGGTAATAGGTATGTCGACATCTTGTACTTTCATTCGCATTTATAATAATTATAATAATAACAGTTCTAGATAATACTGACTGTTGGGGTGATAAATACCGAAAGTAGAATAGTTGGCGCGACATGCGTGTGATCTGGTCGTCGTCGTAAGAGGAAGTTCTTCAAGATGGCCGCCGCCAACGCAGGATGCGCGTCGCGTTCCCTCCGCGACGCATCGGTGACCTTTTGCATTAGTTCGTTCCAGCTCCGTTGCGAACATCCTCCCCCCCTTGGGGACATGTTCCCCAAGGAGCTCTTGGGAATCTGGTATTGAGAGTTTTGAGACGGGCCTATGAATGACGCCGTTCTCAGTCTTCACATCAACAACTCTGCATACGCCATCAGCTCCCGGGTACAGCTTGATGATGCGGCCCATGAGCCACTTCATGGGTGGCAGCTGGTCGTCTAAGATGAGGACCAGGTCGTCCAGACGAATATGGTCCTGTGCACGCTGCCACTTGACGCGTTGTTGTAGAGTGGATAAGTAGTCCTTTGTCCATCGGGACCAGAAGTGTTGTCTTAAGCGCTCAATCAGCTGGTATCGATTGATGCAGGTCTTTAGGATAACGGGTGAAGGAAGTGAGGTCAATGGTCGGCCCACAAGGAAGTGTCCCGGTGTAAGTTCTGACAGATCAGAAGGATCAGCAGACATAGAAGTCTTGGGCCGTGAATTCTTAATGGCCTCGATCTGTGCAAATAGAGTGTACAATTCTTCAAAGGTTAAACTAGGGTTACCCGCTATCCGTTTTAAGTGATATTTAGCTGTCTTGACTCCCGCTTCCCAGATACCGCCGAAATGCGGTGCATACGCAGGAGAGAACTTAAACGTTATACCCTCTTTGCTCGTGAAGTCGCTAACTGAACGTTCATTTTCCTTAAGCAGTCTGTTCAGCTCATTACAGGCTCCTACAATTTTTTTCCATTGTCACAGTATATGGTATGAGGTTTACCTCTTCGTGAAATGAATCTTCGCAAGCATAAAATGAAGGCATCACTACTCAGGTCGCTCACGACCTCCAAGTGCCCAGCTTTCGTGCTGAAACATACAAATACGCATAGATAGCACTTGGAGGTCTTAGCACCGCGACCCTTTCTATTCAGAATTAAAAAGGGTCCTGCAAAATCAGTGCCACAAGTCGCAAATGGTGGAGCAGGAGTTACACGAGATTCCGGTAGATTCCTCATAATGGGTTCTAAAGGCTTAGCTCTAAATCTCTGACAACGAACACACTTTCTGACAGTAGTCGCAGCTAGTACTTTCCCACCTGTAGGCCAAAATTGCTGTTCGAAAGAGATACCGCGCCCCCGGAACGCAAAGGGCACAAGAAGGAACATGGATGGGTTTTAGTCAGTAAAAGTCTGACACTCCCTCCCGCCCCGCCCAGGGCGGGGGAAGTCATTTGATGATTTCCCATCGGTAAAAAAAAAAAAAAGGCCAAAATTACTCGCGAATAGTATTTAACAGTTGCTGAGGGCCACAGTGTAGGAGACGAAGATGTTCTTGCTCAAATAAAAGTTTTGAGAAAGTGTGTTTGGAGTCTAGCAGTATGGGATGTCTTTTTTCATAAGGACAGTGAGATGCATTGTCGATCCTTCCACCGACACGCAAGACACCGTGTCGATCCAAAAATGGGTTCAAAGACAGAACACGTGACTTAGAATTTAGTTTGTCCAAAGTTTCAAGTGAGTGAATTTCCTTTGAAAAGCATTCTCTTGGTGACGCTTTAGCCAGGAGTACCAGTGAGTTATTTAACTCAGAACATTTGACATAGTGTGAATATTTAAACTTATTTTTATTTCAGGTAAAGTAGAAGGAGTGGATTTCGATTGGGGCCATTCATGTTCAGTCTTGGTTAGAAAGAAAGGACCATGCCACCAAAGAGTATTATCATGAAGAAGACGTGGTTGAATGCCCTTGGACGCCATATCGGCGGGATTATGTTCAGAAGGTACATGGCGCCATGTAGTTATGTCAGTTAATTCCCCAATCTGTTCAATCCGATTGCTTACATAAGTTTTAAGAGTTCTAGGTGGAGTGTGGTCGACCCTAGGACTATGGTCGAGTCCGTCCAAAATACTGAGCGTGCAATCTTGATTTGTAAAGTATGACATACTTTAGAGTATAGCTTTGCACCAAGTAAAGCGCCTAACAATTCCAGACGGGGAATTGTTTCCGATTTCAAAGGAGAAACCTTAGCTTTAGCACATAATAAGTTGCAGTTAACTTCGCCTAAACTGTTACTCGATTTGAGATAAACACATGCAGCATAGGCATTTTCCGAGGCATCGGTAAAGCAGTGAGCCTCTATGTAAATAGGAGAATTACAGAAAATGTATCTAGGTATCTGTATGTTAGCAAACTGTTGCGTTTCATTATAGAATTCTATCCATGAAGTTTGAATATCTTTCGGAACTTCATCATCCCAATTTAATTTAAGTAACCAGAGCTTTTGTAGTAAGATTTCATGAAAGTTGGTGCAGGCTGATTAGAGACCTAAGGGATCAAATATTTGACAAGAGTTCGACAATATAGAGGCTTTACTCGGCGGGTTCAGGAGGAAAGTGATTGGCAGCGCCATCTGTAACTATAAACATACAACTTTCCTGCGATGTATATAACTATAGATCTACTATCATTTCTGCTTTAAGCCTTGTTTTTAAGTTTTGTTAATTTATTTCTAAATCCCGTAATTTACTCATAGTCAATGTAAAAATACGTTTACTAATTTGACTGAGTAAATTACCTGCAGGATTAATAAATAAATTAACAAAACTTAACTGTATTCAAATAAGGCTGCAGAAAATAAAACCATAATTATGATAAAATAGTTTATTTCTCACCACAAAACAGTTACATGTATTAAACTATTTTCTACGATACAATTTTGGTTGTACATTAACCTTATATTTTGTCTAACATAAAATCACGTGTTTAATCGTCCTATGTCAACGAGTATATTTTTCCGAAAAATTCTCCCACCTTTGTAATTTTGCATGTGATGAAATTAAGTGCACATAACTTTTTTACAAGTTAGTTGAAAAAAAATCTCATACTGACACACTTTCTGTATAATTTATTAATATGATGTACGAATGTATCATTTAGAATAGATTACATTTAGATAGGAATCTCACAATTTTACGATTTCAGAGAAACTCCCAAATTTCATTTTTGCGTTATTACTTTTACTGAACAATTGGGTCTGTTATTTGTTATTTATAGTATTTTAATATCCTGATTGCATAGCTTTGTTTATTATTAATGCATTCTGGATAAATTCTTTTATATTCAAATCAGACTGATACTTCAGTAGAAGTTATAGAGTAAAAGTGAAATTTAGAGTTTGATTCTCTAAAATTGATAAATTGTTGGATTCATATTTATCTATACTAAGTAGTACATTCGTATGTAAGTATACAGAAAGTATTTCAGTCTGAGGAATTTTTCACAAACAGTAACAAACAACTTAAAAAATAACTAAGTACTTGTAAAAAAATGATAATAATATCACCTAATTTTATCAATGCCAAATTTCCTATGCGGGAGAATTTTGGGTAACATAAGCCCCGTTGATTGGACTATTTAGCACCCTCCTTTGACATTATTTTAATAATTGCATTGCATTGTTGGCACAATGCATTATTATAATAATATCAAAGTTTCCTCTTAAAACATCTATTATAAAATATTTTTGTGCTTTGCACTGCATTGCATCCTCATCGCTGTCTATATTTTTTTAGCCTGTTAAAATTTTATTTATATTTTTACAATAAGTGAACAAAAAAAATCGGCAAACTAAATTGATTAAAAAGTCTATTAATTTATCTTTGTGTTCAGAGCATGTCGTAAAATTAAAGTCTAAAAATAAAAGAATTATGGTTTTTATGTTTTCCCTTAGAAATTTATGTTTTAAATTATTAGATATTACTGTGTTTATTATATCTTGCATGTTCGATATTGATTCCAAAAATGCTGGGCTTGGGCTGGAAAGCCAGCGACGATTGGCAAATTCTCTTCTTTGTATGAAATCACTTTCAATTTCACTATAGAGATTACCCTTACAAACATCACAAGACCTAAATACTTTATTTTCCGTCTTTTTAAAAAAATATCCCTATACATACTGTAGGGGCCCCATTATTTGGGGCTGACTTTTTTCCTCTAAAGGTGTAAGGGTAATCTCATTAACAATGTCTAAAAACATATTATCACCAGTCGTCGTAGGTTCCCTATTTTTTGTAACGATGAGGGCATGTAGTGCATTGCATTGATCTTCTTCACAATTTCCTCCAGGGGCATGGACACCGGACAGGTTGAGGATTGACCAATAACGTTGATAAGGCTGACTCATATCTTTCAGGTGTTGGATTTGTGTTACGGCACCCGTGGCTTCTTATAGCCCCAAAGATATTTTCGATTGGGTCTTGGTTTAGGTGCCGCATCCATATAGAAGTAACGATGTGGTCAGTGGCTAACATTTTATCTAAAGCTTCTATGCCTTCCAGTGTCCATACCCAATTATTAATGGTAGGTACACTAGCAATTTTGTTTTTATCTGTGATAAATTTCATGGATTTTAAAACTTTTTTTGCTTCTCTCCAAAATTCGTGGTGTCTTGAATTTGGTGTTACAGGTCCCAGGAGTGGTTTTGAAAACCTATTTTTGACAAAGCTGCCATTTAATGAATCAAAAAGATCAAAAAGATTGTCAAAAAAAAGCAGCACATCTGCAGTCTCCTTGCATTCTTCTGGGAGGATTCCGTTATCTGTAAAACAATAACAATTCAATATTAGAATTTAAATCATTTATGCTTTAAGATTACTGTGCACATAATATACACTTATGTGTATAAAATTGTACATATAAACCTTGGTATGCTTTGGAATATGTGTTTGCATAGATGGTGTACCAATATACATTTTAAGTTACAGAGTAGCTGAACCCAGGTGATTGTAATACATAATTATGAATTAAAATCGAAATATTTAAATTCATGCATATATTTATTCTAATATTACACAAAAACATCTCTTGGTCTTACCTGCAAGGTATCCCATAGTAGAAGAGACAGATCTACTGAACACTTGACTGGCAAATTTTACTTTCATTTTCGTCCTCGTCGGATCAACATGGCTATCAGTCAACTTAGGCACTAATCGGATTCCTTTATATGCGGGATTTTCTTGATGCAATTGTTTTATGTGATCCCACTTCGCAGACTTTTCTCTATCTGTTGTATACATTAAATTCTTCTCTAATAGGTTGTTGCGTATACCTTTTAATAAATGCGGGGGATCATACAGTGGAACAATTTTTTTGTCATTAATTATAATTATTTTTGTATCTTCTCTGACTTCTTGTCCACTTCTCAGCATATGTACCCTGGTTTCCTTTAAAAGAAGATTTAAGGCATGTCTATTATTAGTGCCTTGGTCACACACTGTAGCCACTACATTGAACCCGGTTTCTTGTAGATTTTGGATTACGGTTTTAATTTGCAAAGCCAGCTCTGGGCCTTTAGTGGCCGCCTGTGAAAATGTATAAGCAACAGGTTGCTTATATTTTCTAATCAGACCCCTGATCATGAAAACCTGTGCATGGTCTGCAAAGTCTTGTTTTATTTATTTATTGAAACTTTATGCACATGTAAAAAATACACTGTACAAAGGCGGACTTAATGCCTTAGGCATTTTCTACCAGTCTACCTTAGGGTGATGCAAAGACAAAAACAAAGTAGGTGCACAGATACAGAAAATTACAGAGAATAAATTATAATAATAAATACATATATACATACATACAATATATATATATATATATATATATATATATATATATATATATATATATATATATATATATATATAAATAGTGGGGAGAGAGATAAAATACATAGATGAAGTACAACAAATTAATTGTGGGACGAGTCTGCCAACTTCTTATGTAAGTGTTAGCGAGCTTTAACCTTGAACGTGAACCGACTGGTGGCCATCCTGATATTCAGAGGGAGGGCATTCCATAAGAAAACCGCCTGGACAGGAAAAGAAGATTTAAGAAAACCAGAGCGGTGGGAAGGACATTGCAGAAGACGATTATTGGAGGAACGAAGGTTCTTGCTGTGCGCAGAGCATAAATATTGAAAGAGAGAAGTCAAATAAGAAGGAGAACTAGGTTTGTCTAGGAGAGAAAATAAGGTTGTTAAAGCCCTTAACGCTCTGCGCTGTCTGATGGGTAACCATTTTAAGAGTGACCGATGCGCGGACACATGGTCATACTTACGGAGATTAAAAACGAATTGAATGCAGTTGTTAAGAATTTATTGAGGAGATCTGCATTCAGGTCACAGTAACACATCACCATAATCGAGTAGGGGAAAGATCAGGGACTGTACTAGCATTGCATTGCTGCTGTGTTTTGTCTCGCGTCCATTGTTAACGAAACCTATCACCAAATCTTTTCTCTCATTATAAGTCAAGTTAGGTTTCAGAGACATTTCATCAAACATTAATATGCAGAGTCTGTCTGCTGGCTTCATTTTATTCGCTCTTTTTCTAAGTTGATCAAATATGTTATTATTAATACCAGGCTTTATGTTGGCTTGGTTCAAAAATGTAGTCAGTATTTGCTTTGAAGGCAAAACCAACATTCTTCGCAGAAGGCGATAGCCTTTGGGGCTTTGCTTCAGCATTGCTAAAGCTAATATTTTTTCTTCCGTTGAAAATCGTCTGCCTTTTTCTTTCTTTTTGTATTCTCTGAACTGCAACATGGTTAAAATTCTAGCAGCACTTGGCAAATTATTGACAGTATCTATGAAGTTGCTATTCTTCATAAAGTTTTTGGCTGCTTTTAACTGTAGGGATTGTTTTTGTTCAGGATCGCCCGAACGCCGTAAATGAAACACGTAGTATAAGGTCGGTTGAATCGACGGTGAGGAATCTTGTTGGAGCTTAGTCGCTTATTCTTCCGGGAGATGTTTTCTCTTTGACTGCTGGGATCGAACTGTGTCGGTTGAGAAAACACGCCCCTCTTTTATACAAGATTTTTAGTGCTGGCCAGCGGACCATTCCTCACCCCCGCTCATCATTTATTCATTATATCTTATAAAACAAGGGCCGTGAGCTGGCGAGTCCTATTACATTTTTTAGGTAGTTCTTAAATCTACTAAATAGAACTTACACCATGCCTCTGCGATGTCCCTTCGCGAAATGGCGTGAAGATGAAGGAGCGCGCATATATAAATGGCCCCGCCCCCCGCTTCACCACTATAAATATCGCGCGTGGCCCCGCCCACTCGCACACTCTTCGCTCGACGCTCGCCGCGAACGGACGTGCTGCGCTTCGCTCCGCGCCCGCTCTCGACTTCCCGCTACTTCTCGTTGCGCCCGCCGCGACGACTCCTGTAGTCAGCAGACTACAACCTATTCGATCGGAAGCCGCCTTTTTCAAGGCAGCGGACGATTAATTATTTCTTTAACCCGCGTGTTGTTGTGTTAGCTTCACTTGGCCCCTTCAGGGCTTAAATCCACAGTTTCGTGGTCCTCGGTGGATACCTTACGGTGCCAACGAAGCCGAGGGGGTGTTGCCCCAATCACACCCGCCGACCCCCTTCAGGGTGAGGCAGTCAATTGGAGTCGGGAGCTAGTGTCACGGCCTTGGGGGGTCTCCTAGTCGTGCCTAGTCTCTGGTTTCGTTCACAGCTACACACCTAGTGTCGGTTGGGCGTGTCTACACCCTTCGCACTAGACTGGTCAGGGCCCCGTTCGCACAATAAGACTGGCGACGGGTTTACAAGCTTAGGGCACACCAGTAGGTACTCACCTCCCTGCCTACACCCGGCAGGGAGGGTCACACATCCCCGGGCCTGTCCACCCGGGGAGCTAGGCAGTTAGGATACAGTTAGGTTCCCCCGCGAAAATTTCTCCCGCGATTCCCTCCCTCCCTCTTCGATGATGTCGGACGCAATTATCGTTGCGTTCGTCAAGGAGGTCCTCTTCAAGGACCCCGAATTCATTGCCAAGTATGGCAAAAAGTTTGCTGCTCTGCAGCAAAACTCTTCCCCGATCGAGGAAAGCATCGCTAGCTTTAGCGATGTACTCGACAGCCCCGCTTCCCCGCCGCCCGTTGACAAAGGAATTCCAGTGTCGGCACCATCAATGCCTTCACGGGACATTCCTTCATTATTGTCCATCGAGACAATAAATCCCTACGCGGAAGCACACAATGTGCCGACCGCCATTGTTCCCGCCGCCATTGTTCCCGCCGCCATTGTTTCGCAAACAATGGGCGCCTCGCAGCTGCGTGTCGCAGCTGCAAACCCCGACTCGTCCGAAAGCATGGACACCTCGGTCCCACGTGACCACCCTTCTGCCCCTGTCTCCGATTCTGAGGACTCCCTATCCTCCTCCGCTTCCTCCTCGGACGACGACTACCAAGTCGTCGGCAGCGGAGGCAAGAGGAAGAAGGGAAAGTCTCCCTCTCAGGCTACCAAAGCCAAAAAGGTCGTAGCAACGACCTCTCCCGCGTCCCTCCCGACCCCTAGTCCCACCGTCAACGCTGTCTCGACTTCCGAGTCCAGCCGCCCCCCTAGCCCCCTCACTCCCAACCCCGCCTTAGCTTCGAAGAAGAAGCTCAAACCCCCGCCGCCCTTGTTCATTCAAGACAAGGCCAAATGGACGGAGGTCTCCAAGTGGTGTAATGATCGCAAGATCACTTACACCAACGCCCGCACTACCCTGCAGGGCATTAAAGTCCAAGTTCCCACGGCAAAAGACCACAGGGAACTAACCAGCCTACTGAAGGTGAGGAACGTCTCGTTCCACACCTATTCCCTCCCCGAGGAAGCGCCCACCCGAGTGGTGATCCGGCGCATCCCAAAAGAGATCCCAGTTGAGGACATCCTCAACGACCTCCACTCCCAAAAGGTCCCCGTCTCGGCAGTCCATCGCCTGCACAAAGCGAGGGGCGGCCCCGCCTTCGACACCGTCCTGGTCGTCTGTGACCCCACAGAAGGCCATCACCCCATCTTCAAGGTGAAGTCAATTTGCTCCCTTTCTGGCATCTCCATAGAGAAGCCCTACAAGGCCAACGTAGTCGGCCAATGTCACCGTTGCCAACTGTATGGCCACGTACAGCGCAACTGTTTCGCGACCCCGAGATGCGTTAAGTGTCTGGGGGAGCACGGCACTGCCGATTGCCCACGCCCAAAGGAGCGTGAGCTATGTACAGAACCGCCTAGCTGCGTACTATGTGGCCAGTCAGGACACCCGGCTAACTACCGCGGCTGTCCCAAGGCCCCTAAATCCTCTTCTCCCAAGTTGGTAAAGCGTGCAAACGCCCGCCAGCAAAGGGAAAGCCCATCTGTGAAGGTTCCCTCCTCACAGATGCCCGAGCGTCTCAGCCCTCAGAGGCCCTCCCCCTGGAACACGCTCAACCACCAGAGAGCCTTTCCAGCACTGGCCACCCCACAGCCAGCCCCTATCTCAGCGCCGCCGGCCCCTGCCGCCCCTGCTCCTCAATCCGCCCCCAAAAAGATTCCTCCCACAAAGGCTGCCCCTGTAGCCCCAGCCGCGCCCTCTCCCGCCCGCACCGGCCCCGTGGCCGCTATCCCCAACGCTGAACACGTCCAAATCTTATCGGACGCCTTCAGCATCTACGTTAACCCGGACGCCGTAACTATGGCTCAGGAAATCATTGCTTGCAATGCTGACCTTACAGCCATAGGGAAAGTGTTCGACGCGTACCCCGCAATTACGCGTGTCCTAGAAAAGCTTTACCGTCCTAAACCATAATGGATAGTAAAAAGCTTTGTAGTACCAAACCCCGTTCCCTCAAGTTAGGCTTCTTCAACGCAAATGGCATCAATGGTCAGCGGGATGAGATCGCCACCTTCCTCCGCGATCATCATCTCGACATACTCCTAGTACAGGAGACATTCCTGAAGCCCCGCCATCGTGACCCGAGAATTGCAAACTATCGGTTAGTTCGCAACGATAGGTCTCGCTGTCACAAGGGCGGCACCCTCATATATTACAGAAAGGAACTGTACTGCATCCCTATGGACCCTCCCCCCCTCTCTCGCCTCGAGGTCTCACTCTGTCGGCTCGGCATGACTGGTCATCAGCCGATTACCATTATCTCTGCCTACATCCCTCCTTCGTCCTCAGAGGACCCAACTCTGCTCACCAACGATCTCTCCGCTCTTCTTGGCCTGAGTGACTCCGTTATACTAGCGGGCGATCTCAACGCCAAACACCCCGCCTGGAACTGCAACACGACCTCTACCAGAGGTAAAATCGTGTTCAACCTCTGTGCCACCCTCAACTTTGACGTCATCGCTCCGATGACTCCCACTCACTTCCCCCACGACCCAAATCACCTCCCCGACATCCTCGATGTAGCGCTCCTCAAGAATGTAAATCTCCGTTTGCATTCTATTGAAGCGCTCCCCGAGCTCGACTCCGACCACCGTCCGGTCATCATGGAACTAGCTCCTCGCTCAGGTCCCTATGATCCCAGCCAACCCCCCCCGACCCAAGTGATAACCGACTGGAGGAAAGTAAGCGAAAGCTTAAAGTCCGTCACGTCGCCTCACCTGGACGCTATCCCCGACCACATCGTTTCAGTCGCAGACACGACGGGCGCGATCAACTCCTTCACGGAACACGTACAATCCGTCCTGAACGATTGTTCAAGGGAGGTTCCGGTGGTGAACGATCACCGCTGGAAACTACCGGACGATGTGCGTGCTCTGATGACCGAGAAGAACGCGGCCATCCGTGCGTATAGCGCTTTCCCCTGTGACGCGAACAAAGCTCACATGCGATCTCTACAGCGTGCTGTAAAGAACCGCATAGATGAGTGGCGTAACGCTAGCTGGGAAAAGACGCTTAGCGAACTGGAGCCCACCCACCTAGCCTTCTGGGAGCTACAGAGGAGGCTACGCTCCACCAGAGAGGCCGCCATGCCTCCTCTCACTCGCCCCGACAAAACCGTCGCTTTCGACAACGACGAAAAGGCTGAATGTCTAGCCGACAGTCTTGAGGCCCAATGCACCCCGAGCACTCAACCTGTAGACGAAGCTCACCTTTCCAGGGTTGACGCCGAAGTCGAACGTAGAGCTGCTATTCCACCCGTCGAAGACCCCGACGACCCACTGCCCTCCGTCACCCCCGACGAGGTGCAGGACATCATCAAAAACCTCAGACCCCGGAAAGCCCCTGGGTCTGACGGAATCACGAACAGGGTTTTCAAACTCCTCCCTGCCCCTCTCATAATGCTTATGACTGCCATCTTCAATGGCGCCATGAGCAACAACATCTTCCCCGGGACGTGGAAAGAAGCCACCGTCATTGGCATTCCCAAACCCGGCAAACCCAAGTCGGAGCCTTCGAGCTATCGACCCATCAGTCTACTCAACGTTCTCGGCAAAATCTACGAGAGGCTTATTTATAAACGCCTCAAAGATTATGTCGAAGCAAAGAGCCTCATCCCGGACGAACAATTCGGATTTCGTTCCCACCATTGTTGCGTCCAACAAGTCCACCGCATCGTCGAGCACATAAGCGTTGGCTTTCAACGTGGCTCTCTGACGGGCGCCCTCTTCTTCGACATAGCGAAAGCTTTCGATAAAGTCTGGCACAATGGCTTAATATACAAGCTCTACCAGATCGGAGTGCCTGACCGCCTCGTTCTCATCATACGAGACTTTCTGTCAAATCGTACCTTTCGCTATCGCATTGAAGGTGCGCTCTCCTCTCCCCACCCCATACGCGCCGGAGTCCCTCAAGGCTCCGTCCTATCCCCGCTTCTGTTCACGCTGTTCACCAGCGACATCCCAAAAAATAGCAAGACCCATCTGGCCCTATTCGCTGACGATACGGCTATTTATTACACCGGTCGCAGCCCAGCCTCCATCGCCCGCACTCTCCAAATCGCCGCAAGCGCCCTAGGCGCTTGGTTCCGGAAATGGAGAATCGAGGTCAACCCTGACAAGAGCCAAGCGGTCCTCTTCTCTAAACCGCGCTCATCCCTCACCCCCCCTAGTCCCATCACCATGTACGGCAAGCCGATCCCTTGGGAAAAGCGAGCCAAATACCTCGGTGTGATCCTCGACCACCACCTCACTTTCGGAGAGCACATTAAGGCGGTTCGTTCGCGCGCCGCTTTCGCTCTCGGTAGGCTTCACCCCATGCTAAATGCACGCAGCAAGTTGTCACTCAAGTGCAAATTGCGCATCTTCACGGCGTGCATTCGTCCCATCATGACCTACGCCTGTGCCGTATTCGCACACGCAAAGGCATACCGTCTCCATAGGATGCAAACCCTACAAAACCGTTTCTTGCGTAAGGCCACGGGAGCCCCGTACTACCTTCGCAACGAGAATCTCCATCTCGATCTGAGAATCCCCACCATCCAGCAGTTCATGAAACGCACCGCCAAGCGCTTCTTCGACACTGCTGAAAAACACCCCAATCCCCTGATCGCATCGGCCGCCCGATACACCCCCTCCCGTATTAGTAAGACTCGCCGACCGAGACATACTTTGACCATCCCCGACGATGCCATTACTCTCCTCCAGGAGAGTAACAAAGAAACCAGTACATTACGAAAGTACAAACACAGACCGCCGTCATTCCGCCCTCGCCGCCGAGGTCCGTCGCGACGTCCCTGTTCATCTCCGCCCCGTCCCTTGCTCGTGCCAGCCCGCGCCGCTGAGCCTGTAGCTTTAAATTCGTCCCAAAATAATACTGACCAGATCCAGCCTGTCCCTTTGCTGCCCTCCCCCAGCGACGCCCTAAGCCGAGGCCCGTACCCCACAGGGGGTGCCCTTAGCGTGTAGTCGCTTAGATTGTAAGTTATATTAAGCCCTGGCTGGAGGCCTTAAATTCATTTAAGGCACCACAGGAAAGCCCGGTTAAGCAGCCGACAACCTCATAGGTTGACCTGCGAGGTGCAATACCGAAAAAAAAAAAAAAAAAAAAACGCCCACTCGCTCAGTCTATTTGCGGACATCGCAGAGGCAAGTTGCTAACAAAACACTAACTTATGACTAAGTATACGTTATCACCTTATTTCTAAATATAATTATACAAAAACAATCAACAAAACTCACAATAATCTACGTAAACTTGAAATAATCAACAATAAACTATGAATTTACTAAGTAACACAATTATACTCATTAAACAGTCTAAATCAGAAGCTAAACAATAAAAAACATGTATAAAAACTCTAATTTTACATAGAAACATAACATAGATTCGTAAAACGTGAAATAGAAATCACAAAACGTAATTATCGACTTGAAAACTTATATCGAAATCGTAAACACACAATTATCATTGTTCATTATCTAGCACGCGCCACAACTTGCGCCCCCGAACGAGTTTACCTCTGGGGTCGTGCACATTCTCCCGCCGTCGCCACGCTGCGACTCTGTTGGCAGCACGACTATCTTCTTTGTAGGTCGGCGCAGGACGTGGCCGCTGCTGGTTGTTACATCCACTACTCGGACTTCCCCGTCGGCGCCTGGATACAGTTTGCTTATTCGTCCTCGTGGCCAGGTGTTGCGTGGTAAGTTGCCATCGCATATCACGACGAGGTCTCCCACCTTGGGCTGGGTTCCAGTGCTGGTCGGCTCCCGCCGGTGCTGGAGTAGGGGCATGTACTCTCGTACCCATCTTCTCCAAAAGATGTCTGCTAGTGCTTGGGCTCGTTTCCACTGTTGTCGAGCTGTCACATCTTTCATGTCGAAGTGTCCTGGCACTGGCACATGAGGGTTGGGCCCGATGAGTATGTGGTTCGGAGTTAATGCTTCTGGTTCTAGGGGATCCACTGAGACGTGTGTGAGAGGGCGTGAGTTTACCGTGTTCTCAACTTCTGTTAGCAGCGTCATCAGTGTCTCGTCGCTCGGGTATCGCTCGTTCAGAGTGATCTTCAGTGCCTCTTTCACAGAGCGTACCATTCGCTCCCACGTTCCTCCCATGAATGGAGCTGCTGGAGGAATGTATTTCCACGTGATGTGATGGCACGTTGTTTCGTGTTCAAACGCTTCTAGTGCTGCCGCGCCGAGTTCTTTTTCAGCTGCTTTGAAGCAGGTGGCGTTGTCGCTCCATATCTCTTTGGGGCAGCCTCTTCTTGCGATGAATCTTCTTAGGGCCGATATGGCTGAGTCGGCACTTAGTGAGTGTGCGACTTCAATGTGGATTGCTCTGGAGGTCATGCACGTGAAGAGGGCGCCATATCTCTTCTCATGATGGCGCGCGACTGTCACTTCTATTGGGCCGAAGTAGTCAAGTCCCGTGAAGGTGAAGGGTCTTGCGTGGTGAGCGAGGCGCGCTGGTGGTAGGTTTCCCGTCAGCGGGCTCGCTGGCTTCATCTTCCGGATGCGGCATTGCAGACAGTTCTTCAGTGCGTGTCTTACAGCTGGGCGTATTTTCAGGATCCATAGCCGTTGTCTCAACTCGTTCACGACCATTTCCACACCTCCGTGGTGGAGCTTCTCGTGGACGTGGGCTATGTACAGACGGGTGTATGTCTGTTTGCCTTCCAATATAGGAGGATTGGAAGCGTCTTCTGTTATTTCTTGGGCCGCTGTTATTCTTCCTCTCAGGCGTGCGATGCCTTCGGCGTCAATATATACGTTGAGATGACTCAGGCGATCGTGGTTGCCGGGTGTGTCTCCTTTTGTGATGCGGGCTATTTCTTTCTCAAAACTCTCCTTCTGTGATGCTCGTACCCACAGCTGTTCGGCTTTCATTAGGTGCGAAGCGGGCAGCTTGATGTAGCGGCGAGTGTTCTGAGGTGCATCTTTCTTCTGTTGTGCGAGTGGATTCTTCTTGACTGCTCGCCAGTCAGGGTCTTTGGCAGCTGTCTTCTGCGTGCGTTTTCTGGTAGCTGCGACTATATCTTTCTTGGGCTTGCACAGGTCTATGAACTGTAGGACTCTGGCTGTTGCCCTTATAAGTCGGATCCACTTCGAGAATCTTTCGATCTTCGGGAGGGAGTCTCTGCTGTCGTCTTCTTGTTGGCACAAATGACACGTCTCTCTTTCTTCTCCTGTGTCGTAATCGACCACGCTCTCTTCTTTGGGCCACTGTGACTCTGGTAGTTTCAGGAATGAAGGGCCCTGAAACCATCTGTGAGTGGCATCGAAGTTGTCTGGCGTGTTTCTTGTCGCGTCGTCTGCCACGTTCTCCTTGGAAGGAAGCCACCTCCATTCGTCTTTCCTGGTGGTCTCTTCTATCTCAGCCAGTCGATGTGCCACGAAGGATTTGTAGACTCGTGGCTCTGACCTGATCCACACTAGAGCGGTGCGTGAATCACTCCAGTAGGTCTTGCTGATCACTTGAAAGTCGTGTTCTTCTAACACCGTTTGTGCGAGGCGTGCTCCTAATAAGGCTGCTTGTAGTTCGAGTCTTGGTATGGACACCGGTTTGAGTGGTGTGACGCGACTCTTGGCAGCTGCTAGTGATACGTGGACACTGCCATCTGGGCGTTTTGTTCTCCAGTATACTGCAGCGGCGTACGCTTCTTCGCTTGCGTCGACAAAGGTGTGTAGCTGACACTCGGTGCTCTGCTCGTAGTTGTAGCATCGTGGTATCCTCAGCTGTTTGATAGTGCTGAGCAACGTGATCCAATTCTTCCATCTGTCTTCTAGCGCCGTTGGCAATGGCTCATCCCAGTCAGTCTTGTAGCGCCAGGTGTCTTGGAATATTCTCTTGGCTGGTGTGGTGACTGGAGAGATTAACCCCAGAGGGTCGAACAGTGCCATTATTATGCTCAAGGCTTCTCTTTTTGTGGGTGAGCGTTTGTTTTCTTCGACTTCTGGGGGTATCTTCATGGTGTGAGTGTTGAACCCTATGTAGTCTTCTTTGACGTGCCAGAGTAGGCCAAGTGTCTTCTCAGTTTCTTTGCCTCCCAGGCTCACTGTCGTGGAGTTATTTTCTTCAGGAAGGCCAAACTCTTCTAGTGTTCTGGCGTCGTTGGATGTCCACCCACTTAGCACAAAGCCAGCTTGTTTGTGGATGAAGTCGACTGCTTTCGTTATCTCACGAGCTTCTTCTATAGTGGCGAAACTCTGCAGATAGTCATCCATATAGTGATTCTTCTGTATCGCTGTTGCAGCTTCTGGGTAGTCAGTTGCAAATTCACTCGCATTCTTGTTCTTTATGTACAGTGCGGTGCATGGAGATGATGTGGCTCCAAAAATGACGGATGTCATCCTGTATTCGTCTGGTCTGCCCTCCCGCCGTGCGCCTCTCCATAGGAATCGTAAGGCGTCTCTGTCTTCTTGTCTGATCTTCACTTGCATGAACATCTCCTTGATGTCCCCGCTGACAGCGTATGCATGTTGTCGGAACCTCATTATTACTCCGGGTAGGGATTGGAGTAAGTCTGGTCCCGAGTGCAGCATGTCATTCAGGCACATGCCATGGGCTTTGGCTGATGCATCATGGACGAGTCGCGGTGGCTTGTGAGGCTTCGCTGGATTGACGACTGGGAAGTGGGGCAGATACCAGGTCTTGCCTTCTGGTGCTGGAACAGGTGCTCGCTCGGCGTAACCCGACTGGAACAGATTGTCTATCCTCTCTTGATATTTCTGTTTGAGGTCTTCATCTTTATCCAGTCTCTTCTCTAGTGAGTGTAGACGTCGTTCAGCTTCTTTATAATTGTTGGGTATTTGAAGATCTTTTTCTTTCCACAGCAGGCCGGTTTCGTATCGCCCATCTGGTAGTCTGTTGCTGGTCTCCTGCAGTATTTGAATAGCTTTCTGCTCAGGATCTTCTTTAGGTCTCTTCGGCTCGATACATAGGGATTCGAGCTTGAAGTAATTCTTGACTTGATCTTCTATAGTTGGCTCTTCTTTCTGCTGGAGTCTGCCGCAGAACGCTACTTTTGCTGTGAGCGAACTGTGACAGCCATGTAGAACCCAACCGAGTTGCGTGTAGGATGCAACTGGCTGGTTGCGACGACCGGTGCGGAGCTTTCTTGACACGATAAGATGCCAATTATCTTGTCCAATTAACAACTTGGGTGAAGCGCGCTCGTAGGTGATCTGATCTTTGATGTCAATCAGATGTTCGCAGTCTTCCAGGTGACGATCGTACACTGTTTCTGGTGTGAAGTTCAGTCTCTCGACGGTGCGCGCCGCTTCTATCTCATACTCTTCATCGGCGTATTTTCCTCTGATGCTGAGACTGACGATCTTGCTGCTGTCGTGTCTCACTTCGTTGCCGATGCCCTGTATCCACATAGTATTTTCAGGTCCATCGGATCCGATGACGTCAGCGATGGATGCGTCCAGCAGAGTGACTGTGCTTCCTTCATCCAGTAGTGCATAAGTCTCGATGCTGGTGTATGGCCCCTTTAGGATAACGGGCGCTATCTTCAAGTATGCACGTCGACGATCGCCTGGTTTGGCTGTTGATGTGACTTCTACTGCAGGCGTAGCGGTTTCTTTCTTCGTTGAGTCACTGCTGGTACCATCTCGTTCTTTGTCGTGGTGCAGCAGCTTATGATGTCTCATGGTGCACCCATGTCTTCCACACGGCGGAGCTTTGCATTGAATTCTTCTATGTTTGCTCCGAAGACAGCGGTAGCATATGTTGTTCTTCTTCGCGACCTCCCATCTTGAGTTCGTATCGAGTGCCGAGTATTGCTTGCACTCAGTTAACTTGTGGTCTTGTTTGCATTGAGGACACTGATCATCTGACGCGGACCTCTTCCCTGTAGTGAAGGTGCGTTCTATCTTCCTATTTCTTCTGTCTCTTCCTGAAGCTTCATCGGTGACCACTTCAGGCAGGGCGTAGGCGCCGCACTTGTCTGCTTCTTCGTTTAGGAAAGCGGACATTTTCTTCAGCTCAGGTATGTCTTCTTTCTTCGTAGCCGCGTAGTCGTACCACTTGCTTTTCAGTATAGGAGTTAACTTTTCAGCGATTGTTCGCGCCATTTCAGGGCTATGCAGATATTGAGTTCTTCTTAGTGCTTCAATAGTGCCCACTATGTTTGCTACTCGTCCGGCGAAGATGCATAAGTCTCGCGGGTTATCGGTGACACGATGCAATGTCTTCAGCTTTTCCATCTCTACGTGGATAAGCGCTTCAGGTCTTCCGAATCTTCTCTCCAAGGCTTCTATGACCAGTACTGGGTGCGGTTGGCTTAAGAGGAGGCAGCCAACAGCTTCCTTTGCGTTCCCACGCAGGCTTCGACGAATGCGTGCAATATTCTCATTCTGCGTGAAGTACTTCGAAGTTTCTTCAAACGTTGTCTTGAAGCAAAGCCAGTCTGCACAACTTCCATTGAAGATAGGAAGCTCTTGAATGTATTTCGGCGGCTCCCTGGTACCCCTCACTGCTTGAGAGAGTGCTGCGGCGAGTGTCGACACGTCTATCAAGGGCTGACTTGTCTTCTGAACATCTTCTTGTTTCTTCTTGTCTTCTTGCGTCGGCTGCGGTGGGTTCGCATCAGTGTCTTTAAGCCATGTACTAATGCGGACCGACGCCAGTTCATCTTCTAGGTCATCTTCTTCTTCTTCTGAAGAATCCGCTTCTGCTTGAAGGCGTTGGACCTTCAGTTCCTGGAGTTCGGCTTCTGCTTGAATCTGCGCTTGTTTGAGCCTTAATTCTGCCAGTCGTTCCTTTGCCTCTAATTCGGCGAATCGTTTCTTTCGTGAAACTGCGGAGCGGCGTGATCTCGACTCCGTCGGTTTCAATGTGCGCTGCGAGGTCTGATCCTTCTGGGACGCAGCACTGGTTCCATCGGTCTCCGTCGACGTGGTCCCTTCGGCGGTCGTTGAAGTACTATTCCCGCTACTTGTTCCTGATTCGGTGGCGGTCTTCGACGCACTACTAGTTGAAGGGTTCCCCGTAGAGGCCTCTTCTACGGCCTTAAGTGCACTGAGCTCTTCCTGACGTCGTTTCGCTTGTTCACCATCCTTACTGCGTGTTAACACCATCTTCCTGTCGCAGGGCAGCGATCCGGCTCGAAGGACCAATAATGTTCAGGATCGCCCGAACGCCGTAAATGAAACACGTAGTATAAGGTCGGTTGAATCGACGGTGAGGAATCTTGTTGGAGCTTAGTCGCTTATTCTTCCGGGAGATGTTTTCTCTTTGACTGCTGGGATCGAACTGTGTCGGTTGAGAAAACACGCCCCTCTTTTATACAAGATTTTTAGTGCTGGCCAGCGGACCATTCCTCACCCCCGCTCATCATTTATTCATTATATCTTATAAAACAAGGGCCGTGAGCTGGCGAGTCCTATTACATTTTTTAGGTAGTTCTTAAATCTACTAAATAGAACTTACACCATGCCTCTGCGATGTCCCTTCGCGAAATGGCGTGAAGATGAAGGAGCGCGCATATATAAATGGCCCCGCCCCCCGCTTCACCACTATAAATATCGCGGGTGGCCCCGCCCACTCGCTCAGTCTATTTGCGGACATCGCAGAGGCAAGTTGCTAACAAAACACTAACTTATGACTAAGTATACGTTATCACCTTATTTCTAAATATAATTATACAAAAACAATCAACAAAACTCACAATAATCTACGTAAACTTGAAATAATCAACAATAAACTATGAATTTACTAAGTAACACAATTATACTCATTAAACAGTCTAAATCAGAAGCTAAACAATAAAAAACATGTATAAAAACTCTAATTTTACATAGAAACATAACATAGATTCGTAAAACGTGAAATAGAAATCACAAAACGTAATTATCGACTTGAAAACTTATATCGAAATCGTAAACACACAATTATCATTGTTCATTATCTAGCACGCGCCACAACTTGCGCCCCCGAACGAGTTTACCTCTGGGGTCGTGCACAGTTTTTGTGCTCTGTTCCGGCATTTAGATAATTTAATCCTAATGTTTACCAATTTTTGGTATAAGTTTTGCTCCTTTTTGGTCATTTTGACATGAGTAACTACTTTTTTAGCAGTGTTTGGACCTGCAAATAAAATGAAGCTTTTAAAAACAAGCTGCCTTAGCTATTATTATATTAAAAGAATTAATTCAACAGAAGTACTTTCCAGCAGATCAAATGTGATAAACACTGCTGTGCCCCATGGCTTCAACGGTTCTTAAGAGTTGTAGAGTGAAAGATAAAGGCAGTGGGCATGAACCTAGTACTCCATCTTCAGGGTTCTATTTTTTTTTTTCTTTAAATTTAAGTGAGGGCCACTCACCATATTTATCCTGCAATTTGTATTCTTGTATTTCAAGATTCTCAAAAGTTGTATCAGGTTCAACAGTGGCTGGAATACAAAAGTTATAAATTAAGTTTATAGTTTTAAAACTATATACTTGTAGGGTTCATCCTACCACATAGTTTATTTATATTTATTACATAAACCCACACAAATCAACACAACATAAACACAGCCACACTATTATTATCATTCAGGTTTATTGATAACACTACTCATTCATTCACGGCATCTATAATGTTTACATTATACTGTCGGATGATGTTGAGGGACCATGCCCACGATCACGCGGGACTAGCGTGATAGTGACGTACTCACGTACCTGCGCGCCCGCGCCAGGGAGCTAGCGGCGGCGACACGCGCGCCGCGAGCTTAGAGGTCAGTCGGTCAACGACCTCGCCGCTAACTACTGCGCCCGCGCTTGCGCTAATTACTTTGGCGAATATCGTCCCTTCGAATCTCGAGGATTGTTATTGTTACAGTATTGTTACATGGACTTGTTATTTGTGTATGTACTGTGATTGTGTTTACTGTGTGTCTACTGTCCCTATACTCCTTTTGTGCTCCTGTATTTATTGTGTTGTGGTACGGACATTATATTACCTACGTAAGTGGATATTGACTTTTATTACACCTTACCGAACGTACCACTCCGTACAACGTACCCTACGCGTACCAAATACTATACTACTAATTACTTATAAATGTTATAATATGATGGTTATAATATGTTTTTGCTGCTGATATAAAGCAAAACAATTGTCATAACATTATTAATTAGCAGCAAAAATTTGCAATTAGCAAACTTGTAGTAAGAAAAAATTGGATTATATATATATATATCAACCTTGTGCTGGTGCTTCATTTTCTTTCAATGGTTTTTGGGAATCTTGTAGAGATAATGGTCCTGAAACAAGAATAATAGGACAAATTGTTATAACTGAATATATGTTGCTGATGCGTGAAATAATTATGCATCAAATATATATATATATAACCGCTATAATTCTATGTGTACATAGAATTATTTATATTTATAGAATTATTTTTAGAGCAGTTTGAACATTAAAAACGTTGAACGTTGAACGTTGGTGAAATGTTGAACTGAGAGAGGAAACTGTTTAATGCAGAAAGAAAATCATTAATAGAAAAATTTACATGTTTATCTTCAATATTGTGTTTATTAGTAAAAGCACAACCATCTGATGGTTGAGGAATGTTAAAATCTTTAATAATAGCATTGTGAGCTTCTTTATTATAACCTGGTACTGATTTGGGAGGGGAACGTGGTTTGAAGAAGACAGTCTTTTTATAACTTGTTGACGTTTTATTATGTAAAGACAATGATGGAGTATCAGGCAAGTTTTTGGGTGGTGGGAATAAGAGTGTGTCTGCATAGGATTTTGACACTGGAGGATGGATTTTTGCTGCTTCAGCATATGATACAGCGCTTTGCACCATATATGTCTTAATTAATTTTTGCCTAGAAAATTCTGGGCAACACTTATTTGTTGCAAAGTTTTACCCAGAGCAAAGGTAGCAAGATGCGTTTTCTGGATCAGTTTCACAACTGTCTCCAGTGTGTCCTTGACCACATTTATAACAATTAGGTTTCGACCTACATTGGAGCCTTGTGTGTCCAAAACGGCAGCAGTTGAAACACTGTATCGTGGGGAAAATATATAGCTCAACAGGTAATGCATTGTAACACATAAAAATTCTTTTAGGTAAAATCTGCCCATCGAAAGTAACCACAATGGATTGGGAAGGTTTCCATATGGTACTACCATCCACAACAGTTTTAAAGTTAAGACGCCTCACCTTTAAAATTGGCCCGCAACCAATTGGTACCGAAATATTCTCAATAATCTCCTCCGGAGACCATTCCGCAGGAACTCCACGCACTAAGCCCATTCTGGTTACGTTAAAAGTGGGTATGTAAGCTTTATAATTAAATTTCTCAAGACTAGTACTGTTAGTAAAAGAATTTGCGTCCAGGAAATTAGAGAAAGAAATACTTATTTTGTTACGCCCGATTTTCTTGACACTGCCGTTGATAATGTTCTGGAATGCATTTTGTTTTAAAAACTTTCCAAATGTGATGGGATGCAGTGTGGTTCCATCGTTTTCAGAAACAGAATTTTTTGAAATATGAATTACGAATGGCGCGATGTCTGACTTCTCGTAAAGTTTTCGTCCAATTTGAGCGGGAACTGAAGGAGCAGGAGTAACCGGTATGTTAGCAGTGGTGGGTGTAATTTGTTCAGCGCTTATGATCGAGTTAACAGAGATTGGTGTTATATATTCCGTGCTTATGGTCGAGTCTATACAACCACAACCCGAAGAATCGGATCCGTGGCCTTTGCGGGTACGACGACGTTTGTTGCAGTGTTTGCACACATGCACACGACTTCTTTTTAAAGATTTGGTCGTAGAAGACCCATCCGTATCCATTCCTGATTCGTTGGATATGGTAACATAGCTGCCTACCGGGGGGACAAAGCCCCCCGGATCGGGCGGATCGTTCATTGTCACCTACGTATTTATTTAGTAAAAACACTTACCCCTACTGAAAAATATAATACACCACTAAATTTAAACAAAATATAAAGAAACTACAACACTAAAACTACGACTACTGATACTATAATACAGTAAAAATAAGAAAAGTTCAAAAAGGACGCGTCCACCAAGTTTGAAGTTTCCCGCGCTTCCTTAAATTCGTTTGACCTCAAGTTTGTTTGACAGTTGACTGACGCAGTGTTGCAAAAGTGAAAATTTTAAAATCGGTAAAATTGCCGTTTAAAAATCGGGAAAAATCGGGAGATTTTTATTCGAAATAAAAGAAAGTCAGATTAACACAATAATAATTATAATAACTGTTTCTTTTACGCGTAAAGTGAGGGTAGTAGAAATAATAATTGACATGTAACCTTGAAAACTAGACGTGATGGATACCACATACGTTTGGAACATTTAATATATGACTCATTACATTACCATTTACCTATTCATTCTACCTAACAGTTAGGTTACCAAAATCTCGTAACGCAATGTAGTCAATAATAAGTTATTTTTTTTTAATTTTTTTTTTTTATATTATCTTAATACCTACCTTCTTTCTGAGAACATTTTCTCATAATTATTTAATTATTTAAATTTAAATTATAACAATTTTGATTGTTTTCTTCCACAAATCTTTTATGTGTGGAGAAGCCCTACCATTGATTCAATGGAAAGTTTATTCCTCTGTTTAGTATTTATCTAAATATATGAAAACAATGTTTGCAGATGAGTGTGACAAACTCATAACTTTAAATACAAAATAACAAATATTTTCAAAAATGGGTGAAACATCACCACATTTCATACTGCTCATGCTTGATCAAAATTAATCAGTTTTTTTCACTAAACACTTAAGTAAACAAGTGACTGAACGGAACGATAACTATGTAAAGAAGCAAGTATCTCTATCAATCATTTGCTCAAAACAAATCAGGCACCTTCAGTGAATTCTGTTTTAAGGTATTTCAGAGTAATTTGCTAACCATAGACACTGTACTGTTAAATTCAAACGTTGTGCAAAAAATTTTGGGGATACCCCGTGCATTGGTTGTGTTAGCAGGTTTATTTTAGTGTTTTCTTATTAGAAAATTACCTTTCACATTATTTTGTTTGAAACTACAGTAAATCGGGAGACTGGGTCGCTAAATCGGGATATCGGGAGACAATAGCCGAAATCAGTAGATCTCCCGATAAATCGGGAACTTTTGCAACACTGGACTGACGCGCAATGTTTTTTTTCTGGCTCGCACGGGTCACAATGTTGGCATTATTGTTCTAGTTGACAATGACATGACAACACTACGATCACGATCAGTGCGTTCATAAATAAGGTAATCTTGGATTTAAGAATGAAAAATTGGAAAAATTAATTAAAAATATAACAAAACTATTTTGTATTTTATAAATAATAGATATTTATATAAAGTATTTCAAATAAAATAAAAAATACATTTAGTAAAAAAGTATTTCAAATATAAAATAGAAATAGGTATTTTGCATTTTGTATTTGCATTTCAAATAATTCACATCTCTGTTGTTTAGATCCGGTTTTAGAGTTTAAATTACATTAAAACTTGTGGCAGTTTTTATAATTCATTTTAAAATTAACCCTTAAACCTTATTTTAAAATATTAAAATAAAATTGGTAATTAAATTAATTCAATGATGAAAAAATAAAACTACCAAAAAGTTTTTTTTTTCTAATGGTAACATTTAGCATCCACCCACCATAAGGATTATAATGATTCAAGAATAAAATAGTCACTTCGTCACTACAGCTGTAATAAACGGAAACCTTATTTTCAATTTAGTCGGTTAGCAGCAACAAGCGACATCTGTATCTACAAACGGGATATACATGGTTTTATAATACAACAAAATTAAAAAGGCATACATAGCAGGACTTGTGGACTAGATGACGGTGCTCTTTCAATTTGGTATCATTATTTTCGCCCAGTTGCATCATTGCATGGTACAATTTTCTAAGATTGTACAGCCTGCTTGTACTGTATTGGATTTTTATTATAAATAATAACTTCTGGTCAATGACTGCTTAATTGGTTGTCCGCGCAGTGGTAAGTTATTAAGTGTACTTATGTTTTATTTTTTTTCTATTTTACTAGTTATTTTAGTGTGAAAATATTCAGAGGCAAATCAACAGCTTCCCCGACTTGCCTTATCATACCTTACCTTACCGTGCTTAGTATCTACTAGCATCGACCGTATCTTCAAAATATCTTAAGTTAAAGGTACGGTCCAAATTTCTCCAACCAAACATTAGCGATTTGTTGACGCGAGCATCGCTTAAGAAAGATTAAGGGATGAATGATTTTAAAGCTAGTTCTATATATATAACAATAAGTCAATTTACGTTTTTCATCTGTAGACACTACTTTTACACCTTTTTTTTATCTAGACAATCCAACTGCTTAACAACGGCTTCCTGTCTTAGTTGAAGCTCTTTCCTATTTAACCATAACAATGATCAATGAATCAATGCTACATAATTGTTCCATATTGACATTTCATCTTTTAGTGTTGACATACACACACTTCCCAAAATAATGATAATGTCCACATAAAAATATAATTAACATCTATTAAATTACTTACAGAGGTGCCAATGCATCTGTTCCCAAATGCTGTTAAATTTCCTGAGTAATATAAGACTTGGGTCAGTCTTGTTGGTGGGAAACTTAAAAATCATCTGATTTTGATTATTACAAAGAAAAGAGAATTTGTGTTATACATATACTTTAGCGTCAGACACAGAAACCGAAATAATTGCTTGAGTGCATTAGCAGTCCTAATGCTTCTTTTGCCTGGTAAGGCCTTTGATTTAACTCCGTAACATTAATTCATATAAACCTTTGCTATGATATTATTTCTTTGGTAGCGGCCATAATTGATAAATTGTAATTTTAACTGTTTACAATTTTGTGTAGGGACATAATAGGTGAGTATAATGTTGCATTCCCTCACAAAGGGAGATCTGATTCTGAGCATTAGGAATGTGATTAGACAATTATGTTATGTTCGATAATTATAGTGAAGGTAGCTACCCTACCTACCTATTTGTACCTATTAATTTAGATTTTTTTGATTTGGAAAATTATATTGGTTTGGTAGTTTTGTGGATCAATCTTAGGCCTAACAACAGCATACTAATTTCTATTTTACATACCTACAATACCATGACCATTGATAATTAAAATTATCACAAACTAATGTAAAAAATTGACAATGTATATGTAAACAAAAATAAATTAACAGTTTATTGAACAAATCAAATATAAAGCCGGGTATTCATTAGGCAACATTTGTTGATAAACTGTTTACACAAATTTATCACCAAGTTTACTGTAAACACTGTTTCAGAAACTTTGTTGCTAGGATGTCGCCCAAGGAAGTATTTATGCTTTGTGCTTCTTACATAATAATAGTAATAATAAATCATAAGTGCTGTATCTATAAGTGCTAATAGAAAAAAAGACGAAAAGGTGGTGGATTCCAAACTATTTCTTAAAATAGAAGTTACAAGCACACACTTGTCAAATTCAATTCTGCAGCAATGTTGCCAGTGTTGCCAACAGATAAACTAGCTCCCCACCAGATTCTACTTCAAAAACCACCAGAAAACCACTAACAAAAAACGGCCCTACTTCATTCACACTGGAATTTCCACTAAACAAAGGAAACAGGGAATTCTGGGCCGAAGTTGTAATGAGATATAATTTAAGAAGCGTTATAATTTTTGTACAAAAAATTAGTCTCAATATTTACAATCCAGAAGACGAAAAAAATAGCTTTTCATTAATAAAATAAGTTATTCAATACAATAATCGATAAATGTACCTAAATAAAAATAGTTTACATTTAAAAATATGAGTTGGCCGACTATCGAACAACTAAATTGCATTATTTCATAATTAAATCGGCTAATTTCGAGGTTGAAAATGCGGAAAATGAAGGCTCTATTTGCTTTATTAATAAAAAGATGCAGGTAGTGTTTAGTAATTGAAACTTAATTCTACTAAGCCAGTTATGCCACTAGAAAAATCCACTAGCCACTAAAAGCAATTTTTCGCCACTAAAAGGGGGGTGGAAACCACCACTTTTAGTGGAAAATCCACTAAGTTGGCAACACTGAATGTTGCCTGTTAATAAACAATCAAATCATAATGTATAAGGATGTAAACAAAATAAATGGTACCTATTTTTTTGTTATATAATATGTATAATATATATTTACAGGGCAGTTACAAAGTCCAGAAACCGTGGAACCAGCTTCAACCTCTAACCTACCATTCATATGAATGGTACCGCTAGATATTACAGGTGAAATCAATTTATTTTTAACAACAATACATACTTATTTATAAAGTTTAAACATATAATTCTTCTGTATGTGTCAATTAACTCACTCCTGAATGGATTGACTGATTTGGATAAATTTTTATGTGTATAATTGAGTGTGTCCCTAGATGGTTTTAAGTTTCACTAATGTTTTACCAAAACACCATTGACAAATTTTCAGTTGACAAACAATGTTTCGTATACTATTTATTTAACAAACAACTTATTTCGCAAAAGTTTTATTTTATAAACACTCGCTTTACAAACATTTATTTGGCAAATGCTTCTATTTACGAATGCTTTAGATGAAGATGATATTTAATCATTTAAACATTTTTCATTTCATATTTAGATCCTTTTGCAAAAATGACGTCTATACTAAATATCATTTATGACACAATTTATAAACCAGTCACATAGGGATCATGATGGTATTGTTTTGCATAATTTTACTGAACAACCTCCCTTTAACTATTATTGCAGTAATATAGGTACAGTAGATGTGAATAATTTCTTTCCAAATAATATTGTCGTTTCTGGCAATCGCCGGCCGCTGCCGCGGCACCGCTCGCTTCGTTCGCACGGCTCGTGTGTAGGGGAGTCACAGTTTTAACCTAACCTATCCTTTTTTAAAAAAATAATTAACCTAATATAAATAATATCTTTTTTTTCTTTCTTCATTATTCCATATGTAAAACGTTTTTATTCCAAAAGTGGTTTTATAAGATAAAATTAAATAAAAATGAATTATTTGTCAATTATATGTTATCAAAGCAAAAGTTTATAGCATATATTTTTGTTTAGAATAAGAATAAAATTTATTGGCTTATAGTTACAATATATAAGATATCTTATTTAAAGAACTTAACATTATGTAACTATATATTAGAAATCATGCGTAAATTGTACGGTGGTCCCCAAACTAGGCGGCGCGGCGCGGCGCCTGTATCTTGGGGGCCAGAGTTGCGTTAGCTTAGGTCAAAAATCAAGAAATTTGACAATATACAGAGAAGTAAAATTTATATAATAAATGAAAAAGTTAAAAGTTAAAAAAATGTGAAAACACAAAATAAAAACAAAATATTATAAACAATGTGTTGTAGTGTATACATGTGGTTGTGGTGTGTGAGTGTGATGGCGAGATAAGGTGTGTGTTATAATGAGGTGAGGTGTGAGTGTGATGTTGAAATGGTGTGCTAGTGAGATTGTGACTGTTGTGAGTGTGATTTATGTGTGAGGAGTTAAATATATATATATATATATATAACTCCTCTCATATACTCCTCATATATATTTATATTTAATTTAGTAATGCCTCGGTTTCATTGTGTGACAGGGAGAGAAGCTAACTTTTTGTGATTCTTTAACATGAATGGTAGGTTTATGGTGGTGGATCTTTGATATCACAGTACTTACTTGTTTTATTGTATACATGTATGTGTGTGTAAGTATGAGGGGCAGCGTCTGGCGAGAAGACTGTTTGCAATAGAAATAGGGACATGTGGAATACGTTTTATGAGTAGGTGTTGGTAGTAAGCTCTGTTTTTTATGGTTTCGTGAACATGTAGGGTGGCACTGAGAAAATATAACTGACGTACTCGGTGGACTGGAAACTCATCGAATAGCAGATCTGTCGGGAACCGAAATGATTTTTTGAGCATCACTCTGATGAAGGCTCTTTGAGCCTTTTCGATTTTGATGAAAGAGCTTTTTCCAGCTCCGCCCCAGACGGATATTCCATACTGGAGTACCGATTGACAGAGACCGAACAATATATTGTTCGGAGAATTTGAATCGGTGTGCAGTCTCGTAATTTTTTTCATAACATTAATGAGTTTCCTGACGCGACCCGCAAGCAAGTGAATGTGAGGTTTAATTTAAATGACAAAGGCGAATGACAACCAATGGGCCCCTTATTTTTGGTGCCATGTCAAGACTATTTATTTCTCAAAAATTAAGTCGTATTTTTACATGCTCGCGTTTTTTTTTAACAACATTTCTTTTACCCTTGCATTGGGAAACATAATTAATTTACGTCTATTGATTTTATGCCAGTTCCACTATTAAAACTTAACCTAAATGTTGCCAGACGACAAACTATATAAGTTAAATAATTGTAATCGATAGTAAATATCGATATTTTATTAATCCGCCGACGAAAATGACCAGAGACACTGCAATGCAATAGCTATAATCCGGTCGTAATACTAAGCTAATAGTACAGTCTCATTTAACTGATTAGGCGCGAGTGTTCAAATAAAATAGAAAAAAAAAACTAAATAAAGAAAACACGAAGGAATTATAATCTGAAAGAGTATATTTTACCCACAGACATTATTGTGGTTAGGTCATAGGTTAGTAACCCCATACATACCTATAAAGCGTTTTTAGCGTTTATAATTATCTTTTCAGTTATGTAAATTAATTATTTATAAATCGATTACCAAAATATTTTATATGGTCACACCGAGACGGATCTATTTGTCAAATCAATGTGTCAATCGATTAAATTGTTTCGTGCCGTTAGTTTTGCGTTGAGTTGAATTTATTCCTCCGTATTTACTTCTGTTCGTTAAAATTTGAAGTAGAGATGGGTCGTCGACGTATTTTGCGTCAACGAAACTAGACCGTTGAATTTCGTTTATCGACTAGTCGATCAACTAGTTGAATTCGTCGACTAGTTAACTTGGTAAACGTTGTGACGAAGTCTACGGCGGCGGCACGACGGACCGGTGACGTACGCTGTAGACTAGTCTCCCGCGTGCTGTAGGTACCTATTAATAATATTAATAGGTTTTGCATTGCGAAACTACGTAACTACTAAATTTGAACTTTAATTACGCTTTTACTTAAAGTTCAAATTGGTTTGCTCAATTATTTTATTTCATCGGACGAATGTATCGACTACGTTCTCGCGTCGTCGGTCGTCACGTTCCGAGTTTCCGTTTAAGCGTCTGAGCCGTCTACGGATTCAACTAGTCCATCCAGTATCGGTGAACCGTCGATTCGTTCACAGTACCTCGACGGTCGAATTAACTAGTTCGTTCATTCAACGCCCATCGCTAATTTGAAGCTGACGAGTTGAGCGTTACGTTCCTCCAGTGTATTTGTTTTGAGATATTGGACTCCTGTTTTAGTGATAAGTGAACAAATTGACTCTATTTAGTATAAGTGAGATTTGGACTCTTTTTTCCTCCTAATAAATGTCTACACCTGGTAGCGTCCTGGCGAACCGCCCTCACTCTCGCCGGTGTGTCAATTGCTCCCTCCGTTTGGCGCCTAATCTTCGTAAACGTCAAATCGAAGAATTAGATGAACCAATGCTTATCCTTCTGAGATCCTGGGTAACACCTACACCGGTAAGTTTATAATGTACCATTTACGCGATTTATATGATCATTTAGCATGTGTGCAAGTGATCATCGTCAACTTTAAATCTCTATTATTTCCACTCTAACAGAAATGAACATCCAACAAAACAGCTACCTAAGACTTGTATTCAGGCAGTAAACCTTCAATTGGTTTTAAAACAGTTTTATTATTAGTGTGTTATAAAGCTTTGCATTTACCATTACTTTTCTTAGTGTGTCCTAAGTTTATTAAGCCATTATGCACACAATACAGTGGACCCCGGTAATCCGGCCCCTGTCTTATCCGCCGACCCCCTGTAATTCGACATCCCTGTTGAATGTAGGAACACAAACATTATTTTGATTACATATTTTAGTATGTACATTTTTTTATTCACAATTATTTCCATATGTAAAGCTTAGATATTATTTTTTGTAAGTTATATAGTATTTATATAACTTATAAAATATAAAAGTATTTATCTCAGAGCTATCCTCTGGATAGAACTTTTAATTGTTCCCTTGTAATCATAATGACAAACAAAGTCAAAGTAAAAACATTAATTTCAATTAGACAATTTACAGGCACTTTTGAATTATCAAGAAAGCGGTCAGTTAGTTAGACAGTTGAAGCTAGTTGCTTGTTCCTAAACGGAGGTAGGCCTCTATGGAGAAGAATGAGCAAGAAACTCCATGGCACTCTTTTCAATTGGGTTTTACAAAATCCTGGTTACATTATTCTTGTTGCTATTATAATATAATCTAACATTTGTGTTAAAACTATTTTGCAATGGATTTTAGATCTGTGAGAAAACCTAGGCTATTGTAATAAGCACATGAATAAATGTATGTTTTACCTACTTAGGAATTCACTGTTTTTTTTTCTTTTACCTTTTCAGATATTGTCTGATGATATCCTGTGTGTTGAATGTTATTTATTATTACAAAACCGGACCTCATCAAACACAACTCTCACACTTATATCCCCTGCTCTTGGACACCTCAACATATGTTTTGCATGCAGCATGTCTATTGCAACACGCAGAACTCACAGGGTTAGTCAAGACTGTCCTCATAGGAACATTATACTAAGATGGACACCAGCTCATTATATAAGTGTTTTTATCTTGGCAGAATTACTGTGATTTAACAAATTGTACAAAATATATTGTATAAATATAATATTTTCTTATTTTAGGTCTTGCGCTTGGAACGAGTTTGTCGTGCTTGTTGGGAGGCTGCATCAAGACAAATACAGAGCCAGGCGGTTGATGTTGACAGACCCACCGTGGAGTCTGCGCCAACGACTGATAGCATCGCAGATGCTGTGATTCCTGTACCACCTCCACTGCCGGTTCCACCACCTCATGAACAACAATTGCCAGAACACTGAACGTCTTTTAGTACCAGGCACTATAAAGGAAGTTTTGCTTTTACATCGTAAAGTATATATTCCCTTTACTGCAAGAATCTGCAGATATCATTTGAATAGCAATCGTTGGGATGAACTAGAAGCCCTATATTCCGATTTTACTGGATTCCAAGTAGATGATATTTGCTCAAAACTTGAAAAAGCTACTGAGAGACAGTTAGACTTTAATGATATAAACTCAATGGATTCTTCTTTATGTCATTATTGGTTAGGACTTACTGCAGAGCAGTTCAATGACCTCCTAAATTGTACCCCCATGTTATATGATCACTTTCCAAATCCTTCAATGGCTCTCTGTATATTTTTAGTAAAACTTAGAACAGGTGATAGTAATTAAAGACTGTCTACTCTTTTTAAAATGCCAAGATCCACTTTGGAAAGAAAAATGAATATTGCAAGAAATTGTTTAAATGAACAGTTTGTTTCTAGACATATAGGAATAAATCACACATCTATCCAAAATGTAGCATCACGGAATAGAATCATACCAGAGGGTTTTTTTTGGAAATGCCAACATGGCTTCAAATGTGAAACCTGCCATTGTTATATGTGATGGCACATATGTTTATGTACAAAGCAGCAGTAACTATTCGTATCAAAAAAGGACGTATAGTCTGCATAAATATGCCAATCTTGTAAAGCCATTCTTATTTGTTTGCTGTGATGGCTATATTTTAGAGTGCGTGGGGCCATATGAAGCCATAAAAAATGATTCATCATTATGAGTGCCTTATTTACTTCTGAAAATGGCCCCATGCGCTCATTTTTTAGACCCGGTGATGTATTTATTTTGGACAAAGGATTTAGAGATGTGATTCCTGAGTTAGAAAGTTATAATTATAAAACTCATATGCCTGAGTCATTATCGGAAAACGAAAATCAATTAACCACCCACCAGGCTAATAAATCTAGATGTGTAACAATGTGCCGGTGGGTGGTAGAAGTTGTAAATGGGAGAATCAAAAGAGATTTTAAACTATTTTGCCAGGAATATTTTAATAGAGCGTCAAGTCACCTTATGACTGATTTCAAAATAGCTTGTTCCCTTTTGAATAAGTTCCACCCTACGATTGATGATAGACCCGATGCTGTGGAGTACCTAAATATTGCTCTGTCGAGATTAAATACTATAAATTATTTATCGGAATTTATTCAAAGGGAACATATAAATAGAAGACGTACGATTTTCCAAAGCATAAACAGCAGTGCTCCCCATCTAAATAACTTTCCAAGATTATCATTAATCGAATTAAGAAGATTTGCTTTAGGATCTTACCAATTAAAACAGGCAAGATCCTATTATGGGGAGCATGTGCGGGCGAATGGTACCTATAGAATAGAAATAGGTAATGATTTAATAAAAGAAGATTTGCCCTTAATATTAGGTCAAAACAATTATCTTGTTAGGGCCAGAATTAAATCGAGACATGTGAGCAGCAGGATTTATTATACGTATTTATTGATAAGTAAAGAGCAACATAGGGCAAATTCTTTAGAGAGTATCATTGCCTATTATTGTAGTTGCTTAGTGGGAAATCGTACAGTAGGGTGCTGCGCTCACACTATGACCGTATTGTGGTATTTAAGCTGGGGTCGTTTTAATGATATTAGTGCCCCAGCGCTATTTCTAGATTATATTTTTGCCGAAGAATAAATATTTGCGTACTATTTTACTTTTTTTTTTCTTAAAGTAAGCAGCCATAGAATAGCTTACTTTAATAAAACCTGCTATATAATTAAGCCCCTTCCTACACAAACTACAAATCATGGTTGGCATACTGAACTCACTAAGAAACGGGGTAGTAATCTTTCCATATTCTATATCTAGCAAGAGAAGTTAAATATGTAAGTAGGTACCTAGTGTTTTCTTGATTGAGAAATCAATATTAATCCTTACCATAATATTATTTTATTTCCAAATATATTTTAAACAAAAAGAAGTATTGTGTTATAACCTCAATTTCAGCACCCGAAAAAGTAAGATTTCTCTGAAACCGGAGTAAAACATTCAAATTCGATTTCAGGATATGAAAAGGTAATTCTAGATCTACAAAGCAAAGTTAAAACCACCGTGACACGCGAATTTTTAATAGGGGCCCAAATGTCCTTTTCGTCTATTGTTATACCTAGATATCTGAAGGAGGAAATGCGGTCTATAGGTGTACATGTACAATTTGTGAGTGGTGGGAGGTGATCGTTGCAGCATGTGTGGAACTTGAGTGTTAAGTGATGAGGAGGAGTTTTGTTTTTTTCAAGTTAAGAATAAGTAGGTTCCTACTGAGAGTCGGAGAAGATGATACACCTGTTCCCAAGATCTAGTATGGAATAGGATTGCCATGTCGTCTGCATAAGAAATAATTTCAGCATCGGAGTGGAGCGTTAGAAGTTTATTGGCAGTAGCCCGATAGAGTAATCACCTGCTTTAACTAGTTGCTGGCGATTTAATAAGTAGCTTTGAAACCATTGAAGCGCATTTCCTCGTATGCCAATTCCTTCTAATTTAGACAGGAGCAGCTCGATCGATACTGTGTCGAACGCCTTGGCTAAGTCTAGAAATATTGCCATGACGTGTTCACCCTTTTCGACGCAAGAAGCTACGGAGTTAGTTAGCAGTATAACGGCGTCTTCAGTTGATTTCCCTCTTATAGCTTATTAGCTTCCAGGAAATTTACTGTTCTCTGGTAATTCTTTAGGACCGCTTTTATGCATGGGTCGAACGTAAGCAACCTTCCAACAGTCAGGAAAATTACCATTTTCCAAACTCAAGTTAAAAATATGAGTAAGAGGTTTTAATAAAGTTTTTTTTAAGCATTACAATAAGTCTTACACTAATATCATCTAATCCGGCGGCGCTGTCTATATTAAGTTGGTCTATAAGTTTTTCAACTTCGTCTTTGTCTGTTGGGTGAAAGAAAAAAGAATGTGAAGGAGTGTCAGGTGGTTTATATCTGCTTGCGAGAGAAGCTTGGGACTCTGATAATCGCGTTAGTATGAGGTCAGAAAGATGTTTGCCCAGGGAAGTAAAATAAGCGTTACACTTATCGAGTGAATCTACAGGGTCCTGTGCATTAGATATTAGCTGAGAGGAATCACTTTTTTGAGAGTTTGGGTTGTAAATAGATTTGATAGTGTTCCAGAGCTTTTACGGGGTATCTTTGTTTTTGATAATGAGTTCATTGTTATACTTAATTGTTTCGAAGTCTGTGAAGTAAGTTGTTACAAAATTTAAAAATTATTTGCAAAGTTTTTGTAACAAAATAGCATTTTGTTAAGTGAATTCTTTGCCAAACTTGTTGTTGTAGAATGATGAAAATAAATGACAAATCGTGTTTTTGCCAATCGTTGGTTGTAAGGTAAAAATTAGTAAATTTTTTTTTGTGAAATGACAGAGCACTGTCAGGACAGCTAGTTTTGTGTAGGATTCATGTTTTGATCATTTCAAAAGTGAGAGAATTTACACGAGAAATATATAGCAATGCATAGATATTATGTATAAATACTTAATAATATTTTTTTTTATTATTACATATAAACACATACGAGGTATGTTCACGAAGTAAGTGTACTGGATTTTTATCTTTTTTTAAACAAAGAGTATTTGAAAAAAAAATAACAGGATGATACACTTGTTGACTATTTTTCCACATAATCACCATACCGTTTAGTGCGTGTGGTAAGCTTTCTTAGCCCTCCTCGAAAAATTCTCCCGCCAGCTCCTTCTCCCACTTCAGAACCTCTTTCTGCCCCCTTTTTTTTCGGTTAAAAACTAAATTCCCCACATGTGTACATTCAGCGAGGTGCAAGGATGAAAATCTGAAGGCACCAAGTCAGGGGAATACTGTGGTGGTGCTGTGTATGGTTCATAACATCTTAATCAAATGCGTCCAAGAGCGCCTTGGTGGCTTAGGCTGTGCGAGGACGGGCGTTGTCGTGCACGAAAACCATACTCCTTTTATTTTGAAAGCTCATTTTGGGGTTTTTTAGAGTCTTACAATATCGTTGTGCATTAATAGTCTCCCCCCGACACAGATATTAAGCTATGATGATGCCTATCGATCTCAAAGCAGTAAAGCAGAGATTTTACCCAGAAATTGTGTTTTTTAACGTTTTGGCGCATGTGAGTTGCTGTTTGACTGCTGATCGCCACTGAACGACTGTTTTTTTTTTATTCAGGGGTATAATGAGTCACCCACGTTTCATCTCCAATCACAAGTTTCATAAAAAAAAAAAAACAATAAGTGTTATTTCTTCCTTGATTGCGATGCAGATTACAGCACGCGGCGCGCACTTGTCGGTAAATTTTTTCGACATCTTTCACGCAACCGGACACTACAACGTGAGTCTATGTGCTATCGTGTTTCTGCGATGCACGCTCTATCAGAAGATCCCCCTACCAAAAAGTGTTGCCATCCCTCAAAAAACATAAAACCACAGCCCGTTATGGTCACAGTACACTTTGTGAACATGCCTCGTATTAATATTAATATAAATAAATATTTTTCAAACTTATAATAGGTAACCTTTGTGAACACACCCAAAGTAGAGGAGTAATACCTAGTGTAAGGTAACTTTTTTTTTTTTATTATTGATGTAGAATATAATTTTGGTTTTGTACATTTGCAGGGAAATTTGCAGAATCAACTTCAACAGAATACCAGCAAATTGCTACTATTCCTCATCTGAACCAGCAACTGCAGGTATAATTTAGTCTTATATCTTTACATTTCTCAGTTTCCCGGGGTCCTGAACCTTTTCACAGTTATTGGTGAAAACTATTATGATACATATATGGAAATCAAAGAAATAAGGCCTATAGTTTTGGATGGCTTAAGCGGATTGGTTGCCAAAAACCATGGAGACAATGCCTGTTATTATTAATATCTATACTAATACTAATATACTAATAATATTATAAAGAGGTAAAATTTGTTTGTAAGTTTGTTTGTAGGGGGTAATCTCCGGAAGTAGTGAAACGATTTTAAAAATTGTTTCACTGGTAGAAAGCTACATTATTTGTGAGTGCAGCGGGTCAGCTAGTTATTAATAAAAATAACAACAACACCTAACAACACCTTAAAGAATAGTTAGATAACAATCGTGCATTATTACAATAATAGCCTGCTTTTATTGACGTACTAGCTGACGTACGCGCTCTGGCTAGTGAGCCTCTGCGAGCGCTCAGCGCTAGACTCCCTATCCCTTGTTGCAGAGACATGCTGCCTTAAATCACTGAGACGCTGCGCACGTTCAGCGCTAGATGCCCGAGCACGGGCCTACGACGTTCTCTTTGGTTAGTAAGCCGCTGTGAACGCTCAGAGCTAGATTCCCCAGCGCGTGCTTGCGAAATATTTTCTCTATTCCTCATGAGGCGCTGATGCTTTTCAAGAGCAGACTCTTCCGTACGGCGTACTCGGGCTGCTTTGGGATGTCTGACGGGAAAGTTGTGATTTTCTTTTAGGCATGATAAACAATCGCTGAAACTGTCCGATATCCCAAAAACAGAAGTACCATGGGTAAATAGATAAAACGTCCGTACAAAGCATGTTCTAATGTGGTTCGTGAATGGACGGCGGCATTTTGCGATTTAGTAATTTTATATTTTCTTCGAAACTATTTAACCAATTGACATACTGTTTCGGGCAAATCGTATCTCTATGATGTTCTTGTGATGATAATAATATTTTTTTCGATAAGGTTTAATATTTTGTTGTTTAAAAAATCGTCCAAAGGTAAGTACGTCGAAAAATACTTTTTTTAACACATAAAAGCTACTATATCTGCTAAAATATAAAAGATAGAAATATGGTGTCGCGGACTTTTTTGTAGAACTATTATAGGCGGACCAGGTTGCCATACATTGTTTTCAATTATATACAACTGTTAAGGCAGCGCATGCAAAAAACTTTGTTGTAAGAGTTATTTTTTCCGCCTGGCTAGACAAAAATCGAGTTAGTTCGGCTATTATGCATGATATCTTTATAATTTATAGCCTATAGCAATCACGAATAATGTAGCTTTCTACCAGTGAAACAATTTTTAAAATCGGTTCACTACTTCCGGAGATTACCCCCTACAAACAAACTTACAAACAAATTTTACCTCTTTATAATGTTATATTATATATTATGTACACATACATACACATACATAACATCACGCCTGTAATCCCCGAAGGGTTAGGCAGAGGTGTACCCATTAGTACACCCACATTTCGCCAGTTATGTTTTTAGTCCCATGTAATAGGGGGCGAGCCTATTGCCATCAACCGGGCACAAATCCAGACTCCGAGGCTGCAACTGAAAAATTCCTGATAGAAAAACCCAATAACACTTTGCCCGACCTGGGAATCGAACCCAAGATCTCATGCACAGCAGTCGCGCTTGCGACCACTAGACCAACGAGGCAGTATTATTATGTATTATATATATTATTATATTTTATATAAGTATATTATATTATATAAGTATATTAGTATAGATAGATTAGTATAGATCACGTTTTATAAATTACAGATTTATCTAAACACACTTCATCAAATCGTGTGAGTGGAGTGCAATTACCAGGTGTAGAAGAGCAAAGGTACTTATTTTATTATTTGCTGCTGTGGTCTATGACCATTTGTGTGTTGCATTTCATTGAGAGCCAGCTACCAAACCTTGTTGTTAAATAAATACCTGTTGAAGGTTTAACATTTGGCTTGATAAATTACAACCTATGCCCCAAGTCAGTCTGTATTTAGTTCCATCTCGGTTTAAAGGGTCTTTGCCCAGCAAGTTGACGGCACGATCGGCGCTGTGATTTAGTGATTGGCTACCACGTTGCATGTTATGGTTTTATTGAAAGCCATTGACACAATTAACGAATTAATTGTTTTGAAAAAAGTGGTATCATTGGTTGGGGTCAAATAAATAGTATTTGGGTCAATGGACTTATTCGTCATGTCAATAAAAAAAAAAAAAAAAAAAAAAAAATGTTGGCTATCGTTTTTGGATGTGTGTTAGTTTGTTGGTCGAGTTTTATTTCCTTTATGTCTTGTGAAATGTTTGTGTCACAACTGTTACTTTTGATTAATTTCCAGGCAGCTTTACATCTGTTACTGGATTGGGATAGATATCGAGTGTTTTCTACTTTTTGTGCTTAAAACATGCAACGTTTTAAGGCTGAGGTATATTTGTTATAGGCATTTTTATGTTGGTTTTTGTTTGATCTCGACATACGATATCTTTGGTATAAGCGGCGTTTGTTAACACAACATTTTTTTAATCGCCGCGGGAGACGCCCAGGGCGTCGGACGTCGCGAGGCGACATCCGGCCACCGTAGGCGCGGGCTTGCGGACGGCGAGTAATGGGTAGCTCGCCGTCCGATCAAGGACCAAGCCCGGGTCGGCGGCGCGTTCTGTTCGCGCGCGCCTCAAAGAGCTGTCAGCACAGGGACGGGGCCCCCAACGGGGCCAACGCCTGCCGGGGTTGCGGGACGTCTTAACAGGATACCGTGGCCCCGGAACGTAAAGGGCAACAGAAGGAACAGGGTGGTTTTTTAGTCAGTAAAAGTCTGACAGTCCCTTCCGCCCCACCCAGGGCGGAAGGAGTCATTTGATAACATTTTTTTAATACCTTTAGTCATCCATTTTTGTTTTATTAAATGTAAACAAATAATAACAAAAAATAATACAAAACTAAAATAACTACTAAGCCCCTCAATTGTAATTTTTACTTTAATTTTAAAGAAGGATAGATTATAAAATAAGGTTAAAATGTCGTGAAAGCAATTAAATGCGGTATTAGTGTCTTCCGTTTCATATATTTCTGGAAAAGACAACGATGGAAGGCAGTTCACAATCTTTTTGATATTTTCTTGACCGCAGTCGCGTCTTTGTTCAAACCAAAATGATTGTTTCATATTCGTCGTGGCTACCTTTGCATCAAAAGATATAGTCGTGGTCAGACATTGTAAGATAGTGTATTTGGGTTTTTGCGTTTGGGTATATTGCTCACAATTAAGTCGATACAGGAGAAATTTAAATGAATGAAATGAAATAATTTATTTGCTATGAATGTAGGTACAAAATATGCTGATAAGTAAGAGAAGGATCCAGTACATTCTACCGTGAGGCATGCAAACATTTTTTATAGTGGTAATAATTAAGAAATAATCTTAAATAGTTAATCAATAAAAATATGAATCATTCAATTTGTAAGTTCATTCAGTGGTAAACTATGTCAATATTAAGTTAATAATTTGTCCAAAATGTAATGAAATTTGAAAACTAAAATCGCAAGGAAAATTATTGTATATAAATAAATAGTCACATTGATTTGTCATTCAAAAATTCATCAATAGTATAGTAACATTTTTCAAGTAGTAATTTATTTAATTTACTTTTAAATATTTGTTGTGTGCAATTTTTTATATCATCAGGTATTTTATTGTATATCACCGGTCCCATATGCATAATATTCTTTTTCAGCAGTGCTGTTTTAAAATTGCCTGTATGTAAAAGATTTTCATATTGCGATCTTATTAATGTAGGCCTTGTTGAGTGATCAATATTTGAACAAAATAAATTTCGATTACTTTTCACAAACAGTCCCACTTCCAAAATATAGAGCGATGGAAAGCTTAGTATGTTAAGAGATTTAAACATAGGAACGCAACTGTCTGTTGAAGTTATTCCAGTCACAATATCTAATGAAATATTTTTGGGCTCTGAAAATCCTTTCTCTCTCACTGCAGTTACCCCAAAAAACTACTCCGTATCTTAAAACAGAAGCCACGAGACCATGATAGGCTATATTAATTGTGTCAGTGCTAACTTTTTTGTCAAATTATATAAAATGTAGGCAGATTTGCTTAGTTTCTTGCAGATCTCCTCGGCCTGTGGTTTCCATGTCAGTTGATTGTCAATTAATAAACCTAGAAATTTTGCAACATTTGTATTGTCTACTCTTTGTCCATTGTATACGATAGTCATACTGTCTGGACGTAAACGCTGGTAAAAATGCATTACTTTTGTTTTTTCAAATTGATAATTAAATTATTGATAGAAAGCCAATTTATTATATTTTTTAATGTGTCATTAATATCTGTTTCATATTCTGCTTTTTTTGTACGTTTAACTATAGCCGTGCTGTCGTCAGCAAATAATACCATTGGCTGTTGAATTTGTCTAGGTAGGTCATTTATGTAGAGCAAAAATAGTAAGGGTCCGACAACAGTACCTTGCGGTACTCCGAATTTGACTTCCCTACAATCTGATAAGTATTTATATTGAATTTTACTTTTGGTACATATCCTAGTGATTTCTGTCTGTTGTTTGCGTTTGCTTAGGTAAGATTCAATAAGTCTTAAGACGTTTCCTCTAATACCGTACCAGAAGAATGTCATGTTTAACGAAGTCAAAGGCTTTAGTCATATCAGTATAGATTGCACAAACTGGTGTTTTGTTGTCGATATTAATCATTATGTTATGTAGCAAGTCGAAAATAGCCATGTTAATATTTTTATTTTTTTAATTAAGAAAGATGTTATAGATTCATAGATCAGTTTTTCGAGTATTTTAGAAAATACAGAAGTAAGAGCTACCGGTCTATAATTTGACATTTCTTCTTTACTGTCTTTTTTGTGTATAGGTATAATAATCGTAGTTTTTAAGGTATCTGGAAATGTGCCATCACTTATGCATAGGTTCATTATATGGCTTAAGGGAGAAGCTATTACATCTGCAACTAATTTTACCACATTGGTTACTATTTCATCATATCTGACACTTTTTTATTTTTTAATGTTTTGATAACTCTCACGATATCTTCAGGTAAAACAGGGAACATAAATATTGAGTGTGGATTGTTATCTATGCCAGTAATTTCGTTTATGGTATTGTCATTACTTAGGTTTTGTATTTGATCAATAAAAAAATTATTAAAGCAATCGGCCATTTTCTTAGGATTATTGATAACAGTTTTTTCTTTCTTAATTTGTAGTATAGGTTCTGCAGTTCGATTACTACCTTTTATTATTTGCCAAGAGGCTTTAGATTTGCTCTGAGAATTTTTTATTATGTGATTGTTTTGCGCTTTTTGCATGAGCTTAATATTTTTTTTTAATGTTTTCGAATATTGTTTGAATGCACTTTTGGTTTGTTCTGAAGGTGTTTGCCTATATTTCCATAGCAGCAGTCTTTGCTTTTTACTGCAAATTCTTATACCTTTTGATACCCACTTTATTTTTCTAAAGGGTTTTATATTAATTAGTTTTACTGGAAAACATAAATCATAAATTAAGCGAAATTGCGCTAAAAAAATGTTATATGCCTCATTAGGATTGTTAGAATCGTATACCTCTATAAAAGATAAGCTTTTTAGGTGTTTCGTAAACTTGGTCAAATTAACTTTAGCCATGTCCCTTTTTTTTATTCGCCATGAATTAATTATGCAGGTTTTATTTACGTGTATTTTTAGCAATTGAGCTGAGTGGTCCGATAGAGCAAAGTCTATTACCTCGCTATAACACTTTTTACGACAGTTGTGCGCAAAATTATCAATACAAGATAAGCTCCCTGGTCTAGTTGGTTGTCTAATTTCTAACTTGAGATTGTGATTGAGAAGTAAGATTTCAAAGTCCAAAGTGTTCTATCTATCTTGTTTCTGTTTTTTTTTCTTGAATCTATTTTGTTTCAAAATATCTATGTTGAAATCCCCACATAGCAAAATCTTTCTGTTACTTTTACTACATATTTTCTTTAACAAGGTCTCTAAGCTATTACAGAATAAGTTGAAATTTGACATCGTTGGCTTCCTATATAAACAAATTATAACTAAGTTTGGTTTGGGTAACTCGATTGCACAGCATTCTATAATTCCTGTGAAAAAAATGTCTATTCATTTTTTTTATCTCTGTCAATACATTAAATTCGTAACAAGTTTTGACTAAAATGCATGTTCTTCGCTTATGTTCTTTTCTTGTGTATGCTGCGGCAAGTTTGTAATTCGGAATGTTAATTAGTCCCTCTTGTCCAGAAATTACAAAATTTTCTTGTGGGCTTGGTAATGGTGGTTATTAGTAATATTAAAGTTCTTCAGAATAGATTCTAATTCTTTAAAATGCGTTACGTCACGATTCTGAATCGCAATGTCAAGAGTATCCGCGACTTAATGACCTCCGCTAGTATATTTAATTTTTGAATGTTCCAGCGCGACCTTAAGATCGAGAACCTGGATGACTTGGCAGCCCGCCTGGCGGCCACCATGTTCGCGCGCGCGGACAAATCTGCCTGGGCGCATCTCAACGAGATCGCCCCCTGGCAAATTCGCCCGCCCGACAAAAGACCTCTGCCGCGCGACCTGCTGCCGGACACAGTCTCCTCCCCCCCGGACTTGATCTCACGAGTGGGCCGCCTACACCTACACGCGGCCCTCTCACTCGGTGACACTCCACACGCAGTACACACACCCGGCGTGCGTTGTGTGCCAAGTTAATATAGGCATGACGCACACCGACCAGCATACATGCACAGACTCCACAACATGGATGTCACGCGATGCGGGCGCGGCGCGGACGCGTCCTGTAGTCGTACTCACTAGGCGGCGTCACACAGTTCAATACCGCCCTTACACACACTTCGGCCCCCTCGTTTGAACGTAACCGGCTAGACCTGGAAGCGGGAAGGCAGGGGACCACTATATGCCATCTGTGGGCGCGCCCTCAAAGTCGGCACTCCCGTCGCTGGTCGTCTCCCGCTGGACCTCCCCCAGGTAACTGGGGGTCTCATCCGGCGGAGGCGGACCGCCGGGGTGCCGTGAAACAGGCGGCGTTGTGCGGACACAACGCCGCCGGCGCTCCCACAGATACACGTAGCAACTACACAAAAAGGCAATACACCCTACGAGGCTAGTGCCTAAAGGGCACCCCAATCCGCGGCCCGTGGCTAGGTATAGCTTTCCCGGGCAGGGGACTTCGCCGCGATCCCGCTTGCCGCGCCCCCGGAAGGGATCGCAGCGAACACCAGGTTTTTTTAATGAACTAGTTGTGCATCTGTGGGCTACGTCCTCCTCGGAATAGTCATATAGGACACTACTACAAAATTGCGAACTAAGTTTTAGACACTGTCTAGATATTTTTCGTCTAGAAGACCCCGACTTCCCTCCTACGTCCCTTCTGGGAAAACGTGGTTGAGAATTCGTCCTGTATAATTATTTTGTCTGCTGTGTACGTAGACAATACATACTTGTCGAAACAACCTGGACTCCTTTGTGCCGGCAACGGTGACGACATCATCTACAGAATGGATTTCTGTCATTACTTCCAATACCTAGTATAACAATGTCGTGATTTGTCATCTTTTTCACTTCCTAGTCGAAGTTATCTAAGACTTGAGTACTGGTTGCATATGGTTTTGGTTTTGATGTTCCCGAAACGGGAGTAGATGTTGTTCCGTAAGTTATTATCTCTCCGTGTTGTTATTTCTTGAGCAATTTGTTGGTCACCTAAAATTAATATGCCAGGTTTGGTCATGTTTATTTATCTATTACATATAATAAAACTGTAGAAAAGTCGTTTTTGTACATAAAAAAAATAGCCAGGGTGTTAAAGGACAACCCATTTCCAGCATTTTTAGAATTTTTGTCTGTTTATTTGTTCGGGCATCACGTGAAATGGTTATGGGCACTTGGTCTCACAACTTCACATAACTTTTATACACAACAACATGTGCGTAAATTAAAGTCACATTAAGTTTTTTGTTTCATCCTAATCGTTTCACACCTGAAGAAAGAAAGAAAGAGTTCACACCTTATAAAAAAATGAAAATTAATAAAATTAGTGTTTTCGAAATAAAATATTTAAACAGCGCCATCTATCGAACTTAGACTGCACTATAATAATATCTAGAGATCAACTGCGTGCAGTATTGAGTATTGTTGTCTGCATTTGTGTGTACTCCACGTATGAGTTAATGTTGCTCGAAATAAATGTATTTTTTTTATTTTTTTTATTATTATTGAATATAGATATGCGACAGATGGTTATATTCGTTGTGCGTGTGACGTCATTTTCTGAATCGCGGTGAAAGAATATCTTTCGCCCATGTCTGCAGACATCTTTGAGTTTTGTAGGTGTCTTTAAAGTTCTGTCTTTAAAAAGGTCTTGCTTGACTTTGATAGTATACGAAATCGTTCGTTAATTCGTTTTATCTTTCAAAAAGTTTTGGTTAGATTCAGTCTTAATTTTGAAGTGCGAAGTAAATAATAACTTGCAATTTGATTCAAGTACTTTTATCGACTTCGTAGTTTGAAATTTGATTAGTCTTCATTCTCATTTTAAAAGTTTATGTTGCAGTAAATTGTTGATTTATTTGGTTCAATATTTTATTTGTTTGGTTCAGTTTTTTTAATGCCTTGAAAAAAATCACTACTACAAAATTGCGTACTAAGTTTTAGACAATGTCTGGATATTTTTGGTCTAGAAGACCCCGATTTCCCTCCTACGTCCCTTCTGGGAAAAGGTGGTTGAGAATTCGTCCTGTATAATTATTTTGTCTGCTGTGTAAGTAGAAAATACATACTTGTCGAAACAACCTGGACTCCTTTGTGCCGGCAACGGTGACGACATCATCTACAGTATGGGTTTCTGTCATTACTTCCAATACCTAGTATAACACTTCCTCGTCGAAGTTATCTAAGACTTGTGTACTGGTTGCAGATGGTTTTGGTTTTGATGTTCCCGAAACGGAGTAGATGTTGTTCCGTAAGTTATTATTTCTCCGTGTTGTTATTTCTAGAGCAATTTGTTGGTCACCTAAAATTAATATGCCAGGTTTGGTCATGTTTATTTATCTATTACATATAATAAAACTGTAGAAAAGTCGTTTTTGTACATAAAAAAATAGCCAGGGTCTTAAAGGACAACCCATTTCCAGCATTTTTATAATTTTTGTCTGTTTATTTGTTCAGGCATCACGTGAAATGGTTATGGGCACTTGGTCTCACAACTTCACGTAACTTTTATACACAACAACATGTGCGTAAATTAAAGTCACATTATGTTTTTTGTTTCATCCTAATCGTTTCACACCTGAAGAAAGAAAGAAAGAGTTCGCACCTTATAAAAAAATGAAAATTAATAAAATTAGTGTTTTCGAAATAAAATATTTTAACAGCGCCGTCTATCGAACTTAGACTGCACTATAATAATATATAAAGATCAACTGCGTGCAGTATTGAGTATTGTTGTCTGCATTTGTGTGTACTCCACGTATGAGTTAATGTTGCTCGAAATAAATGTATTTTATTTTTTTATTTTTATTATTATTGAATATAGATATGCGACAGATGGTTATATTCGTTGTGCGTGTGACGTCATTTTCTGAATCGCGGTGAAAGAATATCTTTCGCCCATGTCTGCAGACACCTTTGAGTTTTGTAGGTGTCTTTAAAGTTCTGTCTTTAAAAAGGTCTTGCTTGACTTTGATAGTATACGAAATCGTTCGTTAATTCGTTTTATCTTTCAAAAAGTTTTGGTTAGATTCAGTCTTAATTTTGAAGTGCGAAGTAAATAATAACTTGCAATTTGATTCAAGTACTTTTATCGACTTCGTAGTTTGAAATTTGATTAGTCTTCATTCTCATTTTAAAAGTTTATGTTGCAGTAAATTGTTGATTTATTTGGTTCAATATTTTATTTGTTTGGTTCAGTTTTTTTAATGCCTTGAAAAAAATCACTACTACAAAATTGCGTACTAAGTTTTAGACAATGTCTGGATATTTTTGGTCTAGAAGACCCCGATTTCCCTCCTACGTCCCTTCTGGGAAAAGGTGGTTGAGAATTCGTCCTGTATAATTATTTTGTCTGCTGTGTACGTAGACAATACATACTTGTCGAAACAACCTGGACTCCTTTGTGCCGGCAACGGTGACGACATCATCTACAGAATGGATTTCTGTCATTACTTCCAATACCTAGTATAACAATGTCGTGATTTGTCATCTTTTTCACTTCCTAGTCGAAGTTATCTAAGACTTGAGTACTGGTTGCATATGGTTTTGGTTTTGATGTTCCCGAAACGGGAGTAGATGTTGTTCCGTAAGTTATTATCTCTCCGTGTTGTTATTTCTTGAGCAATTTGTTGGTCACCTAAAATTAATATGCCAGGTTTGGTCATGTTTATTTATCTATTACATATAATAAAACTGTAGAAAAGTCGTTTTTGTACATAAAAAAAATAGCCAGGGTGTTAAAGGACAACCCATTTCCAGCATTTTTAGAATTTTTGTCTGTTTATTTGTTCGGGCATCACGTGAAATGGTTATGGGCACTTGGTCTCACAACTTCACATAACTTTTATACACAACAACATGTGCGTAAATTAAAGTCACATTAAGTTTTTTGTTTCATCCTAATCGTTTCACACCTGAAGAAAGAAAGAAAGAGTTCACACCTTATAAAAAAATGAAAATTAATAAAATTAGTGTTTTCGAAATAAAATATTTAAACAGCGCCATCTATCGAACTTAGACTGCACTATAATAATATCTAGAGATCAACTGCGTGCAGTATTGAGTATTGTTGTCTGCATTTGTGTGTACTCCACGTATGAGTTAATGTTGCTCGAAATAAATGTATTTTTTTTATTTTTTTTATTATTATTGAATATAGATATGCGACAGATGGTTATATTCGTTGTGCGTGTGACGTCATTTTCTGAATCGCGGTGAAAGAATATCTTTCGCCCATGTCTGCAGACATCTTTGAGTTTTGTAGGTGTCTTTAAAGTTCTGTCTTTAAAAAGGTCTTGCTTGACTTTGATAGTATACGAAATCGTTCGTTAATTCGTTTTATCTTTCAAAAAGTTTTGGTTAGATTCAGTCTTAATTTTGAAGTGCGAAGTAAATAATAACTTGCAATTTGATTCAAGTACTTTTATCGACTTCGTAGTTTGAAATTTGATTAGTCTTCATTCTCATTTTAAAAGTTTATGTTGCAGTAAATTGTTGATTTATTTGGTTCAATATTTTATTTGTTTGGTTCAGTTTTTTTAATGCCTTGAAAAAAATCACTACTACAAAATTGCGTACTAAGTTTTAGACAATGTCTGGATATTTTTGGTCTAGAAGACCCCGATTTCCCTCCTACGTCCCTTCTGGGAAAAGGTGGTTGAGAATTCGTCCTGTATAATTATTTTGTCTGCTGTGTAAGTAGAAAATACATACTTGTCGAAACAACCTGGACTCCTTTGTGCCGGCAACGGTGACGACATCATCTACAGTATGGGTTTCTGTCATTACTTCCAATACCTAGTATAACACTTCCTCGTCGAAGTTATCTAAGACTTGTGTACTGGTTGCAGATGGTTTTGGTTTTGATGTTCCCGAAACGGAGTAGATGTTGTTCCGTAAGTTATTATTTCTCCGTGTTGTTATTTCTAGAGCAATTTGTTGGTCACCTAAAATTAATATGCCAGGTTTGGTCATGTTTATTTATCTATTACATATAATAAAACTGTAGAAAAGTCGTTTTTGTACATAAAAAAATAGCCAGGGTCTTAAAGGACAACCCATTTCCAGCATTTTTATAATTTTTGTCTGTTTATTTGTTCAGGCATCACGTGAAATGGTTATGGGCACTTGGTCTCACAACTTCACGTAACTTTTATACACAACAACATGTGCGTAAATTAAAGTCACATTATGTTTTTTGTTTCATCCTAATCGTTTCACACCTGAAGAAAGAAAGAAAGAGTTCGCACCTTATAAAAAAATGAAAATTAATAAAATTAGTGTTTTCGAAATAAAATATTTTAACAGCGCCGTCTATCGAACTTAGACTGCACTATAATAATATATAAAGATCAACTGCGTGCAGTATTGAGTATTGTTGTCTGCATTTGTGTGTACTCCACGTATGAGTTAATGTTGCTCGAAATAAATGTATTTTATTTTTTTATTTTTATTATTATTGAATATAGATATTCGACAGATGGTTAGATTCGTTGTGCGTGTGACGTCATTTTCTGAATCGTGGTGAAAGAATATCTTTCGCCCATTTCTGCAGACATCTTTGAGTTTTGTAGGTGTCTTTAAAGTTCTGTCTTTAAAAAGGTCTTGCTTGACTTTGATAGTATACGAAATCGTTCGTTAATTCGTTTTATCTTTCAAAAAGTTTTGGTTAGATTCAGTCTTAATTTTGAAGTGCGAAGTAAATAATAACTTGCAATTTGATTCAAGTACTTTTATCGACTTCGTAGTTTGAAATTTGATTAGTCTTCATTCTTCTTTAAAAGTTTATGTTGCAGTAAATTGTTGATTTATTTGGTTTAATATTTTATTTGTTTGGTTCAGTTTTTTTTAATGCCTTGAAAAAAATCACTACTACAAAATTGCGAACTAAGTTTTAGACAATGTCTGGATATTTTTGGTCTAGAAGACCCCGATTTCCCTCCTACGTCCCTTCTGGGAAAAGGTGGTTGAGAATTCGTCCTGTATAATTATTTTGTCTGCTGTGTACGTAGAAAATACATACTTGTCGAAACAACCTGGACTCCTTTGTGCCGGCAACGGTGACGACATCATCTACAGTATGGATTTCTGTCATTACTTCCAATACCTAGTATAACACTTCCTCGTCGAAGTTATCTAAGACTTGTGTACTGGTTGCATATGGTTTTGGTTTTGATGTTCCCGAAACGGAGTAGATGTTGTTCCGTAAGTTATTATTTCTCCGTGTTGTTATTTCTAGAGCAATTTGTTGGTCACCTAAAATTAATATGCCAGGTTTGGTCATGTTTATTTATCCATCACATTAATAAAACTAGAAAAGTCGTTTTTGTACATAAAAAAAATAGCCAGGGTGTTAAAGGACAACCCATTTCCAGCATTTTTTGAATTTTTGTCTGTTTATTTGTTCGGGCATCACATGCAATGGATATGGGCACTTGGTCTCACAACTTCACGTAACTTTTATACACAACAACATGTGCGTAAATTAAAGTCACATTATGTTTTTTGTTTCATCCTAATCGTTTCACACCTGAAGAAAGAAAGAAAGAGTTCGCACCTTATAAAAAAATGAAAATTAATAAAATTAGTGTTTTCGAAATAAAATATTTAAACAGCGCCATCTATCGAACTTAGACTGCACTATAATAATGTCTAGAGATCAACTGCGTGCAGTATTGAGTATTGTTGTCTGCATTTGTGTGTACTCCACGTATGAGTTAATGTTGCTCGAAATAAATGTATTTTATTTTTTTATTTTTATTATTATTGAATATAGATATTCGACAGATGGTTATATTCGTTGTGCGTGTGACGTCATTTTCTGAATCGCGTTGAATTAATAGCGCCCTGCACACGTACAGTCTGGACCGCGCATCTTGGACTGCCTTTCAAACAGCAGTTAGATCTGTACGGTTTGGACTGCGGATCAAACTGTTGTGCTAATTACGATTAAAAATGCATTCACGGTTTGGATTGCCGACGAAACTTACATAATCTAGACAAACGTTCCGAACTGTGCGTGTAAATTGATTTTCAAGAGTTTGGACTGCAGTTTGGACTGGCGCGTGGAACGTTATAGCTTTTAAAAGTTTTTTACACAGTAGTAAGAAAAATGGACGATCGGTTGGTCATCGCGTTAGCTGGATTTGTAGTAAGCTTAAACAGCCGAAAAAAACGACGAGTGTGGGTAAAGGAATACAGACAAAGATATGGACATTTACCGATGTTAAGGGAATTACGACAGTGTCATCCGGAAGATTTTAAAAATTACCTAAGAATGGACAGTGACGATTTTGATTGTTTATTAGCACTGATACGTCCCAAATTAACTAAGCAAGATACAGTTATGAGAAAATGTATAACAGCAGAAGAACGATTGGTTGCCACGTTAAGGTTTTTAGCGACCGGACGGTCCTATGAAGATCTTAAATTTAGTACAGGCGTGTCTACATCGGCGTTAAGTAAATTAATACCGGAAACGTGTAGAGTAATTTATGAAACGCTTCGGGAAGATTATATGAGGGTAAGTAAAACATTTTGTAAATCAGTTATACATATACTTATATAATTTTTAGAAAATGTATAACAGCAGAAGAACGATTGGTTGCCACGTTAAGGTTTTTAGCGACCGGACGGTCCTATGAAGATCTTAAATTTAGTACAGGCGTGTCTACATCGGCGTTAAGTAAATTAATACCGGAAACGTGTAGAGTAATTTATGAAACGCTTCGGGAAGATTATATGAGGGTAAGTAAAACATTTTGTAAATCAGTTATACATATACTTATATAATTTTTAACAGTCACAACAATCACAGTTCAATCAGTCAAAATTTAATAATTAGTTATTATAATTAGTTAAAATTCTTATAGTAATAACACTGAGATTCATCTACGAGAGTTACATCAGTGTTTTGGGATAAATAATTTTTATCAGTCACAACAATCACAGTTCAATCAGTCAAAATTTAATAATTAGTTAAAATTCTTATAGTAATAAACACTGAGATTCATCTACGAGAGTTACATCAGTGTTTTGGGATAAATAATTTTTATCAGTCACAACAATCACAGTACAATCAGTTAAAATGAATAATTAGAAATTATAATTAGTTAAAATTCTTATAGTAATCTCTTAATAAACACTGAGATTCATCTACGAGAGTTACATCAGTGTTTTGGGATAAATAATTTTTATCAGTCACAACAATCACAGTACAATCAGTTAAAATGAATAATTAGAAATTATAATTAGTTAAAATTCTTATAGTAATCTCTTAATAAACACTGAGATTCATCTACGAGAGTTACATCAGTGTTTTGGGATAAATAATTTTTATCAGTCACAACAATCACAGTACAATCAGTTAAAATGAATAATTAGAAATTATAATTAGTTAAAATTCTTATAGTAATCTCTTAATAAACACTGAGATTCATCTACGAGAGTTACATCAGTGTTTTGGGATAAATAATTTTTATCAGTCACAACAATCACAGTACAATCAGTTAAAATTAATAATTAGTTAAAATTCTTATAGTAATCTCTTATTACACACTGAGATTCATCTAGAAGAGTTACATCAGTGTTTAGGGTTTCCAATGTAGGTTGAAGAGACGAATGTTGAGCAGCGTCCGTGTGTACAGAAGTAGATGATGATGGTGAAGATAAAATAACAGTTTTATTGCACTGCTTATCACAAATATCAGTTGGATCAGTTAATTGATTTAGTATACCCCTGCGTAAAACTGAATGTATAATTGTTTCAGCATGTAAGGCTTGAATACTATTCATTTTCTCCAATTTTTTGGAAATGGTTATGGCCAAGGCATCATATTCTGTCACTTCCTTTTTTTTTAATGCTTCTGTACATACAGTCATGAATTTAATTTGAGTATCTATCACACTTGGTTTGGTTTTCCTCTTCATACCTCTTGAGGCTGATCCTAAAGATGAAGATGATTCCTGAAACAATACAATTTAAAATAAAAGTTGACGAAACATAATTTTATTGGTTTTTTTTTTCGGTTTCCTACGAGCAAAGAAGAATGGTTGGAAATTGCTAAAGGCTTTCAAAATCAGTGGAATTTCATTAATTGTGGTGGAGCTCTCGACGGAAAGCATATTCGAATTGTACCACCTGCAAATTCTGGTGCAAAATATTATAATTACAAAAACTTTTACAGCATGGTTTTATTAGCTTTGGTCAATTCAAACTACGAGTTCATTTTTGTAGATATTGGTAAAAACGGCAGAATGTCAGATGGAGGTGTCCTCGAACACACGGAATTTTACAAAAAAATGATAAGAAATCAATTAGAACTACCCGACAAAAGTGAGAACGTTAACAATTTAAACTATGTTTTCATTGGTGATGAAGGTTTTGCTCTCAAAGAAAATCTCTTAACGCCCTATGCACAAAGAGAACTTGATCATGACAGACGGATTTATAATTATAGACTCTCGCGCGCTCGCAATGTTGTCGAAAATGCATTCGGTATAATAGCCTCTAGATTCCAGATATTACGTACACCCATTAACATGAAACCCGAAAACATATGTTACATAGTACTAGCAATATGTAGCATCCACAATTTTCTAAGAAAGAGAAGTAATATGTACCTGTCGGCAACGACAGTAGACAGAGAAAGTATTGAATCTGGACGCGTTAGTGAAGGAGACTGGCGAAGAGACAACTTCGACCTAACTAGATTGGGCAGACCTTCAGTCAGGAATGTCTCAACTTTGGCTAAACAGAGCAGAGATGAATACAAAACATATTTTAATTCAATAGGTCGTGTGCCTTGGCAAGAAATTATGATTAACGCTGGTAGAGCATAACTTTATTCAGTGTACCTATAGGTTTATGGACGTAAGTTGAGCGCTGATTAAAGAGGCAGAAACAATTGCGCGCAGTGACCGATCAAGTTGCCGCTACCTATACATTATTTTTTTTTATCTGTGCAGTAAAAAATTTACAATATATTGTGTTTTTATTTACCACTTACCTCTACAATTGTGTGGTCAGAGTTTGGCAGTGACGTTATATTCGTAGGCTGCTGAGATGTTGGTATGTCGTCGTTGGTATAATGTTGTGGGGATGGTGTGTGGTTTCCAAAATAGTCTAATGTTTCAGCTGTAGACTCGTCCGTCGGCATGTTAGACACGCTTGGGGTTGGTAGTTCTTGGTCTTTTGTGAACAAAAGTAAATCAAAGTACCAAAGAGTCGGTTTATAAACATCTTCTTGGGAGCTTCCACTTTTGTTCCGTGTCTCCGTTACTTTCTTCAATTCTTTGCGAAATGCACCTCTTAAATTCTGTATTTTTTTGCTGACGAAATCGCGATCAGCTGAAACAAAACCTACTGACTTGCAAAAATCAACGAGCTCGTCATATGCTTTGTTTCTCATATTCCTGTTAGTATACTCCTTACTTTTTATCTTCCAGAGACACGGATGTTCACGGTACAAACGAATGAACCCTGTGATAGCTTCGACGCTCCAAACCGCCATTTTTGTAATTTACGTTTATACGTGATGCGCGCGTAAAACTGTGAGACATGCACTCGCGTCGAGGTGCCAGATCGGACTGTTAGATCCGCACATCTACACGTACAGTTCGGAGCGAGGGATGGAACGGCGCGTGGTGTTTCCCGCGGTCCGAACTGTACGTGTGCAGGGCGCTAATATCTTTCGCCCATGTCTGCAGACATGTTTGAGTTTTGTAGGTGTCTTTAAAGTTCTGTCTTTAACCCTTAGCCACCTAACGTGTATTCTAGTAACACATCCACCTAACGTCGGTCATGGCTAAAAAAATTGCTACAAATCAAAACTACATCATGTTCTTCAGTTGTTTTTATGTCAAATTGTTGTAATAAACTCTTCAAATTAACACTTTTTACTTTTTACCGACTTCACAAAAAGGAGGAGGTACTATGTTCGGATGTTTGTATGTTTTTTTTTTGTATATTTGTTCATCAAATACTCCGCCAATCGTTGACGGATTTTCAAAATTCTTTTTTCGTTCGAAAGTAGATAGTTCTGAGGTGGTCCCACTGTCATGAAGTTAGGATCTGATGATGGGATCTTAGAGAAATCGAGGGCAACCCTCAAATTTTATATGCACACTTATTGTTTTTCGTATATTTTATGAAGTATCTTGTGTATTTGCGTATGGTTGTCCCCATCTCAGGTTGCTGGGCTGATGATGGAAGGTACAACTCCTTAACAGTAAGAAGTTACTCGAACAGGCAAGGACTGTTTTAGTAAATTGTTTTGATGTTTGATATGGGCATTTGCCACATTTGGTCTCATGATCACCAAGTCATGACCTGATGCTGCAGTCCTCGACAACTAACAGCAGATATATCGTGTTTAGGCTCATTGAAAAGGGCTTGATGTGTGGATAAACGTACTGTTAATGAGGAACACCGAAGTACAGAGACCTGATGCTGAAGCCAGGAGCATCAGAAAAAGAAACAAACCTTGAAATTACAGCACCGTAGTCGTGTTTGGGCTCATTTTAAACAGAACTAAATTTTAAGTTCAATGCAATGTTGACATAAGTCTGGCTTGATGCTGCAGCCAGGATTATCAGCATCTAGTCTAAAAACTAATAAATACTTCTTAACCTTTTGAACGCCAGAGCGTAAACACATCGGCGCCCCTTCTACGCCAAGCCACAAATTCAGTACAAAAACCTACAAAAAAAAAATAGTGATTCCAACATCTTAACGAAAAGTTATCGATAACCAATGAATCCGTGCTTTTCGTTCTATATTTTTTAAATAAATATTATTCGTTGCATTGGTCTTTTATTTAACTTGACCCTATTTGGTATCATACTATCATTAAACAGCAGTTACTAAGTTCTAAGCAACCTAAAAGCAAACATTAGAACTACAAACGAATAAATCAATAATAAGGTACATCACTAATCTGGTTCGTGACGTCATCCGCCGACGTGAAGACACGTCTCTGGCGTGGCTGGCACGACTTTTGACAACTTTCTCGCATGCGAGTAGGGATGTGATCATGTGATATTGTGGTACATAAAAAATAATAATATTTTATTATTTAAAACAATTTAATCATTTTACATATAATTATTAGTCGGATTCTTCGAAACTTGGCAAACTTATGTCATCCAAGTCCTTTTGCTGTCTTACTTTTCTTATTACGTTCAGTATATTGACATATGTGACTGACCGTTTTTCTTCTGGCACTCGATCCAATTCAAAAGCGACCAGTCTTGCGAACGCCGCATTTCGTGGGTCGCTAGGTCCTGGTTGGGCAAAATCCAACGGAGGTAAATTAGAAACGTCACACCTTAATTCATTTGCGTCCCATACGCTCCGTTGATAAGTGTTTGCACTCGTTATATCTTCTGCAGAAACTTGTATTTTTATAGTTTTCGTTGTCGTTTCTTCATTTGAAGATGCCTTCCTTTTGCGACTTAGGTCACTTATTATGCTTGGTGAGGAAGGTCCAGCTATATCCTCAGGAGAAGACATAATTATCACTTTTATAAACTTAACAAACTTTTTAACTTGTCGTAACTTGTAATTACGGCAACTACCTACTTTATGATTACTCTATGATCAAAACTTTTCTAGTATTCTATCTTTTTTAGTGTTGCCAACCAAAATGAAAAAAATATAATGAACGAATGAAATCACTACATAATATAATTTATGGAAAGGATCTGCTGCAGATGTAAGCTAGTATGCAATAAGTTTCATTCAATTAAGATTTTCCTGAATCTGAAATTAAACTAGTTAGTAAACGAAAAAAAAAAATACAAGTAAATAATCAGTCTTTTAATTGTGTTATTCTCGGAATTACTAATAATATTATTTAAAAAAATAAAGCATCAGTAGTGAGTGCTAATCTCTATGGATACTGTTTTGTGCCAGCACGACCTCAGCGTCGAAACTAGTCACAGGTAATCAAAACACTTAAGGTGATAACGTCAGGGTAGCCCGCGAAATTCAAATTTTCTTTGTTTTTTTGTAATTTGCCGGTCAGTGTTAGGATATATATTAACCAAAATATGATTCGCGATCGTAACACGTATGCCTTTATATGATTATAACATTAGAATCTTCAAAACAACCTTCTTAACCCAATGATGGTCCGATTCATAATATTTTCATGAATCGGACTATCATTGGGCTTAAGGGTTGTATTTATGATTTTAATTCTTTAAATGCGTACGTGTTACGCTCGCGAATCATATTTTGGTTAATAAATAGACTGACATTGTCCGGCAAATTACAAAAAACGTAGAAAATTTGAATTTCGCGGGCTACAACTGAGTCTTCACCTTAATATTATACTGTAATATTGTAAATTATACAGGGTGTAACACCAACGCGAAAACGCTTACCACATACTCAGTCCATAATAATTCTGAACCCCACATAATAAATTTAACAGGTTGACTGCCACTTGCAAAAATTGAAGGTCACCGGGAGGCCAAATATATTTTTTTGTTTGATCGACTTTAAAGTGATTATATAAGATTGTAATTATACTTAATTATCTATACAATATTTTACAGTATTTTAAATGAGGAGGGCAACTACACCGCACCGGTGCGTGCTAGGCACTGGGAATGAAATTTTCATTCTCAGTGCCAAAGAACGCACGGGTGCGGGTTATGAATTTATTACGTTTTTATGGTTAATTAGGAATAATACGCTTTTATTTATTTAAATGTGGTTTATATTAGATACTTCTTGCATTTTTGTAATGAAATAAACTGCAAAATCAACATTAATTTAGAGAAAAGTAAAACAAATAAATATTTTCTAATTGAACTTTACTTAGAAATGGCATTACACTTTGGCATCAATGTGAATAAAATATCTTATAAAACAAAAACAATCAGAGAAAAACGCAGAAATTATCAATCAACAATGTCATATTTAAAAAAGTTATAAAACCATGAATTATAACATTTACAGAGGAAGTTCTGAGTGGTAATTTTCAAAACATTCCACACAAAGTCCAGGTTTGTCAGGACAGGTGTCACAATACCAAGGAGAGTCAGTACACTTTTTATTCTTGGTGCACTGACGGCATGTCTTTCGTTTGAGACGCCCATTTGAAGTAGTTTCAGTGGCTTTCTTTATTTTATGAGTTTGGGTATTTGAAGGTCTATTTCCTGGTACATTTTCGGGCAGCAGAGCATTTATGACATTCATGCGATAATCATAGAGAGACATTTTACGTTGCCCTGAATATTTATTGTACATCTTCATTGAATTCAAGAAAAGTAATTGGAATGTGTGGATGGCTAATTTCAGATACCAGCGTAAAGTTTTTCTTTCGCAAGGATAGTACGCTAGAAGCTGATCTTGCATGTCTACTCCTGACATGTAATCGTTATATTTCGAGATAGCTTCTGGCTTTTGAGTAACTTGGCCACGTTTATTTTGGACTGGAACCATTCTGTCTTTATACTGGGTAGTAATATACGTCACAACGCGTTTATCTTTCCACACGCCAACATGCACTCCTTCACGAAACATTGAGATATTTTCTCCTTTCTTAATATTTTTTTTCCTGATTTCCTGAGGATTTTCTTTCAAGTCTTTACGTAGAGTGCCCGTACAATAGGTGTTGTGATCAAGCAGCTTCTTCGCCAAACCAAAACTATTATAAAAGTTGTCCATGTACAATTCGTGGCCATTATTTAGTTTTCCCTGAAGCAGCTCCATGACAACTTTCTCAGCGTGACCCTTCCCAGATACGTCTGTATCTTTTCCACCTGCATAAACACGGAACTTCAATACCAATCCATCTGGTTCAGTTAGCATATATAACTTTATGCCGTATTTGTGGCGTTTATTTTTGATGAACTGCCGAAAACTCAGTCGCCCTCTCCATAGCACCATACTTTCATCCAGAGATAATTGTGCTGCAGGATAATAACATTCAGTCATTTTGTTGTTGAAGTAATCAATGACACTTCTAACCTTGAACATTGGATCCTCACTTTCTTCCTCTGAGGTAAAATGCAAACATCTCAGTATGAGGAGAAATCTGTTTCTGCTCATTTGTTTCCCAAAAATTGGAATTGAAAACAGCCTATCTTTTTTCCAGTAATCCTGTAAACGACTGAGAGGGATAGTTCCCATGTGGAACAGCAAACCAAGGAAAATTTTCAGCTCGCAGACAGTGACCTGTTTCCATCCAGAAATCCTGGCAAAATCTCTACTTCGTCTGCTTGAAACTTCCTGATTATGTCTACTTTTCAACCTCTGTGCCTGTGCATTTGTCTCAGTACAAATCATCGTCAAAAAATCTTCAGTAAAAAAAAAATTAAAATAATCAATAGGATTTGCTCCTGCAATTTCACCATAAAATTCGTTTGATTTTGTAAAATAAATTTCTCTCATCTCGCCAGTTGTAGTCCATTCAGCGGTTGAGCCTACTGCAGAGGGTTGGTTCAGCTGGGCTTGACCTTGAGTGTCTGATACAGATGGTGAGTTTGGCTGCAGGTCTTGATCCTGAGCTGTAGGTGACACTAATTGACGTGCTGGAGAGCGTAATTCGATATCTAAGGGGTGCTCCTCACCTTCACTCTCTGATGCTGACTCCTCGTCACCAGGCTGATAATCGTCTTCAGAATTATCAGAAAACAATACCTCTTCTATATCACTGTCGTGCATAATAGAAAACAATTGTTTTCGCTGCCTTTTAGGCCTAGAAGGGCCTTCTTCGCAATCCATTTTACTTGATATTTATTTCTGCATAAACACTCAACCGTCAAACATACGAAAAAACCAAAAACACGTTACGAAAATTTAAAATTTCAAGCGCAGTTCCGCTTCAAACACAACGTTCTTGGCCCAGTGCCGGCGCCAAACTGAGTGTATGAATCTACTAAGGCGCGAGACCGCACCGGTGCGTGGTCGGCCTCTCGCATGGACACCCCTCCCCGCACCGGTGCGGGGGTGGCAGCGAACTTGTTAAAAAAAAAACAGCTTTTCCCTACAAAACTGCAAAACAACATTTATGGTCAAAATTTATGGGACAGCTGTTTTTTTTTAAATTGCTGACGACAATTTTCTGTTGTTCGGGTTGATGGACTGAGTATGTGGTAAGCGTTTTCGCATCGGTGTCCCTTACATCCTATATGACGACAGTTTTTATAATTGAGTAGATAAGTATACAAACATCATTAGTCTTAAAATATCACAATAAAGTCAACAACTCTTCAAAATTATAATACTTAAAACGGTTTTAATAATAATTATAATATGCACCTACGTAATTGTTAATTAGTCTTAAAATATCACAGCAAAATCAAAAACTCTTCAAAATTATAATAATTAAAACAAAGGTTTTTATAATATAATATTTACTTACGTAATTGGTCTTTAAATATCACAGCTAATCAACAAAACATTGGTAAATATAAAATGTAACATTGATATAAACATACAATTTTGTAATATACCTACAAACTTAAAATAAAAATATAATAAAAGTATTGAAAAAATTGTCATTTATAAATAAAAAAATCATATGAAAAAAATCAACACCATTATTTAAATTAACAGTGATATTTTACAAATGTACTTTTTACTACAAAAAGTACATTGGTCAATTATCACTCGAGTGATATTTTTCAAAACATGGCGCAGCACACAAATAGACCTTGCATATTTTACAAGCGTACTTTGTTTCTTTTCTTTTTTTTATAACTGCGCATTGTCTACAACGTCGGTATTTGCCCATAAGGGTCGGCATGTGATCATTGTTATTTTTCGACAGTATACGAAGTGGGTTATGACTACTGCTTATGGACTGAGGTAGTGTATTGTGACTATGAAAATTTTCTATAATTTGGCGAATAAGAGACAGATGAAATTTTGCAAAATGTAAATTTGGCATGTTATTTATTTTTGGCAATAGGCTCGCCCCCTATTACATGGGACTAAAAACATAACTGGCGAAATGTGGGTGTGCTAATGGGTGCGCCTCTGCCTAGCCCTTCGGGGATTGCAGGCGTGATGTTATGTTATGTTTATGTTATTTATTTCCTTATAACAGAAAAAAGAATTTAATACGTGCATATCAATTATGTGGAGAAACAACTTTTTATACCATTTTATGGTTTTTCTTATGCACTGTATTGAAGACAGTAACATGTCAGCCGTATCAACGCTTCCCATATTTTTGGAATAGTCCAAAACTGCTTGTGGCTTCATAACTGGTAGCCCCGTCGCTCTATCCTCTTTCAACGATGGCGCCATGATATCACTATGAATTGTTGACAAAATAAATATATCTTTTTTGTCTCGCCATTTTAGAGCTGTCATTGGAGGACAATATTTAGCTTGGATTTCACCACGCTTAATAGTATTATTAAAGCGTGGCATACCGACTCTGTTTTTTTTTACAGTACCACACGCGTATATATTATTCCTGTGCAGGTAATCCAACAATACCGGGCTAGTGTACCAGTTGTCAACATATAAATGACAGTTTGAACCGAAAAAATCCCTAATTAAAGTTGAAACAACAGCGCCTCCGACACCTAAATTACAAGGATCTATTATTTCAGTAGCTGCGCCACAGTAAACAATAAAATCTATGATAATGCCGGTTTGTACATCACACATTACAAATAACTTTATTCCAAAACGATTCCTTTTCTTTGGCAAATATTGCCTTATTGATAATCGCCCCTTGAAGGGAACGATGCTCTCGTCTATGCACAGATTTTTATAGGGTGTCATAAGCTTTTTATACTTTTCCCTAGCGTGATTAATGCAAGTGTCGACTTTTGATAATACGTTAGTCTCTTCACTATGCCGAGAAAAATGTAGCATGCTTAGAATTGTGCAAAAGCGATTTCTAGGCATTAGTTTGGAAAAAATCGGCGATGATAACAACACATCCGTACTCCAGTGCTCTTCTAAAGTCAAATGTCGATTTCGAGTCATTAACATTAATAAAGCAAAAAATATGTACAATTCTGGAATGAATACATCGTGCCACCGTTGTAGGCGAGAATGCATACGAAGGTCTACGTTTAGTACAAAGCGTGAGTGAAATAAATTTGTCATATCTACAATGAACGACATAAAGTCTAAATCTAAAATTTTTTGAAATATATCGAATTCAGTAATATTTTCTGTTACTTCTAAATGGAGACCTGACGTAAACTCATCAAAGCTAGTTAATGCAGGCACGTGTGGTACTGAAGTCCACTGGTAGGACGGCTCCGTTTGTCTTCGACGGGGGTCACGGCGGGATGTTGATGCTGATGCAGATGTCGAGGCCCAATTGTTGTCAGGTGTTTCTTGAGTAGTGTGAGATGTTGAGGGCAAAACAGGTGAGTCATTGACTTGTTCTTGACGATCTGTGATAGACTGTAAACAAAAGCGAAGTGCTTATTACTATTTACGACGACAGAGGCACATAATATAATATTTTGGCTAAATTTATTTACAAACAGGTACTTATACTTGTTATAGTTATCGCTCATTACAAGCTCTCTAGTCCAACTCAATAAATAACTATTATAACATGATTAAAATAAAAATAATAAAACGTGTCAGCTGCCTCCCCACGGCTTAGGTAGCGGTTTCTGTGTTACAATAAACATATACCTACTAAAATGTACATACCTACCATATCAGATGTGTTTGAAACAAGCAATAGTTAAACTTAGTTTTTGTAATTTTTTTGAGTTGACAGTATTCATTGTTCTAAATGAAAAAAAAAATACATGCATATTCCCCTTTTTACTGTGCCTTAGGTGCCGGTTTCATATTTATTAGTGTACCTACCTATAATACTTACTTTGTATAAGTATACCTACTTTTTTTAGCTAAATTCGAAATGGAATTAAAAGAGAAAATATACAAAATAAATGTAAGTAGGTATAATAATTTGTATCGTTAAAAGTAATAGACGGAACCATTTACCTTTTTAATATTTTATATTCGCTTTTGTTTTCCTAACGCATCATTTAATATTAAACAAAAACTACGTACCTATCTATATATGAAAAGTTTGATCATAAATAAAACTTACCTCTAAATCGTCCTCGTATAGAGATATTGCTTCGGAAAATTCGTCATCCTCTTCTACATTTCCTAACACACGAAGGAGTTCTTCAGTAGTCATTTGACTGTCAGCCATTTTTAATATAGCCTCGCACAATAATAATGCTTCAAATTTTAATATTACCACCGATCATAATAATAAATGTAGTAAAGCACTAGCAGACTCCCGTAGCGCTAATGACGTCACCGCATGACGTCCATTCCCGTCTGTGGCGTACAGGTAACTGTCTATGAGCTCTTACATAGGGATGCGCGAGAGTGGACAGTAAACTATCGATTTAAGGATATCAATTATAAGTTCTTTTCCACATTTTTTTAAATATTATACATTAGGAATATTCAGATACGAATATTTGTCAGTAAAAAGTAATTGTCAAAGTAATAGTAAGCTACTTTCAATAAAATATTTCATAAATTTGGAATATAAGTTACCTTACCTACCCATCACTAGCTGACGTGTCTTGACGTCTGTGGCGTGGGGAAATACACAATTTTACGGATTTCGATTAGCAATATTTGACGATTGTTTTTTCTTGTGAATTCAAATAATGAATATATCTTTGTGTCAATTTACAATATTTCACTAAAGTAGTTTGAAATAATAGGAAAAAGAAACACAGAAAACTTAATTTAGTATATTTATTTTGTATTTAAAAAATGTCGTTTTCTTGACGTCTATAGACGTCGGTGGCGTGTTTGGCACGATTTCGTTAGACGTCTATAAACGTCCGTGGCGTTCAAAAGGTTAAAGTGAAATTCTTTTGCGAGTTTTTCTTTTGTATAATTATCCTAACAAAGGTTACCGGGGGAGTCTCATTGCTCAACCGCTCTCGTACAACACCGAGTCGATGTTCACGCTGTTTACACGACTCGTCACTCAATCGTTCTTGAATACGATAGAGTCGACAGATCCTATTATTTGGCGACTCTTGTTATAATTGAGAAGACCTGTTATTTCTCATCTGAGATAACCTAGCGCCACGCTAACTCTGATTCTTGGGAACGGAACAGAGCGCTCCGTTCGCGACACCTAGTTAATCGTTACTTATTTGCAGTATTAGTTTCTTTAATTATGTTTGCCCTCATGCGGGCGGCCCCTTTAGTTGGTCTGCCCATAGTGATTCTTAACAAAGGCAAAAATTATAATTACACAAAAAATGGAAAAATAAAAAACCTTTTTAAGAAAAAAATTAACCGACTTCAAAAAAAAGCAGAGTACTACTGTACTAAAAACTAAACCAAAAAACACTTCTGCAATAAAAAGCAAAAAATAAACTGGACTAGATATTTAATCCAAAAGAATGATCAGAAAAGTATTATAATGGGTGTCTAATTTTTTACACTATATTCGTTTTTCAAATCAATGCTAGCTCTTAACTTAAATAAATAAAATACTATTATAATTATGGGCTAAGTACTTACTCATCTGTTTGAAGTCGGTAAAAATGTATTGACATTTTCTTCATCATTAAATGATAAGACGAACATGTTGAGTGGTTCTTTACTCTTCCAGCTCAATTTGTTGTCTACTTAAATTTTCAGACCTTGTGTTGTTAGGTCGTCTTTGATTTGATCAGGTTGGTTCTTACCAACCATTCTGCATTCTTCTTACAATGCAGCTTCTTTACAACAACTTTGCGGAGTCTCCTAATACAGGCATTTTTTGCTTAAAAAGAGGCTCCAATCTCATTTTTTTTTGTATTAGTATGGTTACCAAATAAAGTTTTATTATTATTATTAACTCTGATTGGTCTAGCCTGCTTATTCTCGTACGAATGCTAATGATAATCTTTTTCTGTTAAAAGCCCGGTAAATACTCTATATGAGTCCTTTGTTTTGGCGTTAACTTTCACACAATCACCATTTAACATTTTTGCGGTAAATGTTTTATAGCTTCAGTTAGAGTCAAAGAACGTTTGGTAGTTCGTAACTCCGTCTATTATAATTGGCGGTGGCGAGGGCACTGTTTTAACGGTAGTCTCTTTCTCAGTTTTCCGGTGACTTTCATGTTGGGCGCGTGTTCCGGGTTGTTATTTTGGAGAGTGCGAGGTGTTAAGCTTCCTCTTCTTCCTGCTCTTGGCTTTAATGCACCCTGTCTCTTTGGCGAGTTCATCCTCATCTGTGCAGTATTCAAAGTCACTTTTAGTACGCTGGGAAAATGATATTGTCTGGCTGTCCTGTTTTTGTAAGGGTTCTTTGGGTTATTTTTTTTCTTTCAAGCCACTTAATTCTCCATGGAGGGCTTGTACTTGGTCCTGCAAGCTATGAATGTGTTCATTAAGATTATGTACCATTTGCTGCAGATTTTCTCTATCAGTTTTCTCCTGGATGTAACAGTCATACACCGTTTTTCCAGGTCAGTTTTTATCTTAATTGACTGTGAAGCCATTATTTAATTTTAAAGCGAGTTTACACCTATACAATAAATTATTATAAACACTTCATGATTTCGTCACTTGTAACTAGGTCGTAGCACAGACCGCAATAGGTCGACGGAGGTACACCGTGACGACGGTGTTGTGCTGCGTCTGCAGAATACTCGTAACTAGAGCACGCGCGCGCGATCCGTACGTTCGTTCGCTATTGCAGTTAAACAATACTCTTCTCTTCTCTTCTTATCTTATGGTGGCGGAAACTTTGATAATTGCTGGTAAACGTTAGCATGCCCCCGTAAGCACAATGGTTTGTAGTTTGATGAGCAGTATGCGGTTGGTTTATACATTGTAATTACGAAGTAGAGGAACTACTTGCGCGGTCAAAACGAAAAAGTGATAAATTAATGTCACTTCGTTGCTTGCCAGTGGGTAATGGAGGTATATGTATGTTCCAACCTTTAAAGCGTCCGGATGATGTTATGGCACACAGAAGGTATCTCACAGTAACCATAATGTACGTTGGTTTTTAATAATAGTTCTTCTTAACTATATGTTCCTATCAACTCTAAAATTTCAACCATGCCCAAATGAAGTAGCTTTGGTAAGACAATCCATCACATGTAACAAAATGCAAAATGAAAGTATTCGAAAAATCCACTGGAATTGTTCACGTGGAATCATCCAGCTAGATCGGTACATATACCTAGAGCCAGGAAAAATACGGTATTTATACATGAACCCATTGCTCTTTAAAAGCAGTCATCAAATTAATAATAACGGCGGGATGTTCCTGGAGCACCCAATAACACAGTACCCACATCAAGATCCTCAAACTCTGAAAAATCAAACTTTTCAGAGAGCGCAGAGTATTTCTTAGAAGTTTCAGTCTTAAAATCGTGCGTAAAAGTCAGTACAACGATTTTTTTCGGCATTGCAACAAGAACCATATGCCCGTAATTCTTTTCTATAGCATCAACTTGCAGGATGGACACATGCAAACTACTGCGGGTAGTCTATTTTCTGGTTTCATAAAGTAATATTGTTTCATTGGTTTGGTTTAGTCAAAATGTTGAACTCTCTATCTGAGCTTGGAGAATGATAAATTCGGAATACTCCCCAGTACGACCCTACGAAGTACACATCTGCGTTGCCTTTAATGACTTTTATATCTTTCAAAGAGCTGTCTGGGGCCCTCATGTGCTGTAACTCGTACATCCATTGAAAGTAGACGCGCCAATCCATTTGGGCTAATAGCCGGTACTGGTACAGCTGGTGGACTAAGTTAGAAAACGGGCTCAATTTAGCTTTAATGACGAAATTACTTCCCACATATGCTAATATTTGCCTTTCTAAGGTGAGGACATTGAAATGTATCCAATGGACATAATGCGATCAGTGAGTCTGCCCAAAAATTTTACCTCCAAAGTTTGGGTGCGCAAGTCACAGAGGAGTATCTCATCCAGGAAGCTCACAAAGTATAACTCAAGATCTACGAGAGAAAACTGTTTCACGTTGTTATAGGTCAGCGCAGGGAGTTCGTGAGACTTCCGAGTTGCGAGTTTTTACATTACGTGCATATGCAACGTAGTACTCCATATAACAATACGGTGTTCGTTTTCGGCGTACTTTGAATAATCCCATCAAGGGTGGCAGATGCCACAGTGATAATGTTTCAATGTCGAATAATTAATAGACCCTAATCCTTCTTGAAGAATCCCTATGATGCTTGGAAGTTGCGTATTTCTGCGAGAGGCGAGCATGATGTAGCATTTAGGTAGTCGCGCTCCTCTGTGGTTGTCTTCAACAGCCTCCACGTAGACAGTGAACGGTACAGACCAATCCAGGTAAGTCCAGGCTTCGCCTTCCTCCGAGCGACCTGATGGACTTTAGTGCCACATTTCTTCGTTCTTGAATAGGTTGTCGATAACGGCGCACCACATCGAATTAACCTCAGCACTCTCAATAAGTGTGTAGTGTGTACCTGTTTCTTACCCAATAAAGGTTCGTTTGTTAATTCGTTTTTCTTTTGTCAATCAAATACAGAATAGAAACGAGTAATTTAATTTTTTTAATATTAAAATGATAACATTACTTGGATCCCACGCATACTTCACTTTGCGCGTGTGCATATGGTCGAGTGTGTGCATATCTTCAGGAGCGTTGAGGCTCAGAATGTAAACTTCACAAAATGTCTCCTGGTACCAAAATGTCAACTTCCCATAATGTCCCATTCCCAAAATGTCTCTTTCCCAAAATGTCTCTTTCCCAAAATGTCTTTTTCCCAAAATGTCTTTTTCCCAAAATGTCCCTTTCCCAAAATGTCACCCATTCTTAGAATTAAGCGTTATAACCCAACTAAAAAATAAAAAACAATATAATAATCAATTTTTTTATTTTAATTACTTTGTGGTATCAACTCTTTCGTCAATTTTTTATTAGAAAAGGAATTTGAAATGAAATATAGTTATATATTATCAACATATTATAAAAAACAATAAAAAATAACTTTAATTAGAACTAATACGTTCAAGTACACAGTAATTCAATAGGATTTCAATAGTCAGATACAGACTGATAATTAATCGTTAACTTATTATCAAACACATACATACATAACATCACGCCTGTAATCCCCGAAGGGTTAGGCAGAGGTGTACCCATTAGTACACCCACATTTCGCCAGTTATTTTATTAACTTGGTTATAGACATGACTGCTAAGAAATAGGTAGTTACGTTGCGACGAGCGACTCTTTGTAGGGAAGGAGGGACAGACAGTGTGTTTTCGACGTTGGGAACTGAATTTGGAAGGTTCGTAGGGAATTTGAGAATGCTTGGTTAACAGAAGGTTAAGAATAAATAATTTTCTTACAGAGAGAACAGTGCATGTGTTATAAAGATCGGAGGTAGGGACACGGTAAGGTAACCGCCAACCAACCTTTAACACTTTCATTACCACTACGATTTTCGCGATGTTGTCCCGGATGCCGCCTACATTTTACGTTGGACTCGCTGGGCGAGTCGCTGGGCGAGTCGCCGGCGCTGTAACACGAATTGAATCGACTCGCCACGCGAGTTCAGTGGCATAGCGTTAGGGTGAAAACAATGTTTTGTTATTTTTGTGGCCGTGACAGTGTACGTTACGTGTTTAACGCAATTAAAAAGTGTTTAACTAACATACGGTGTAATTTAACATATAAAAATGGCAAGAAACACTATAGATAAAAGAAAAGGTAAGTTTGTTTCGTAATTTATGCAGTGACTGTCAATCTTATAAATAGTGGTTATTGTTGAGGTTATATTTTAAATATCTAATATTGTTTTTATAAACAGGAGGTTTTCAATTCGACTAAATAAAAACCAATTTTACCCGGAAACATTTTGATACGGGCTTTTTAAGAATATAGTTTAAAAAACAGTACAGTTTTAAAATGTTTACTGTGAAGTTTCGAATAACGTTTAAATATGTAATGATTATTCAATTTGTTATATTATAATGTTTTAAGTAAAATTACATTTTGATTACGTTCGAAATTTATTAAGAAGTGTCTGGTATGTTTTTAGTGCAATTTGTGCCAGAAACGGAGTCTTACGACGACGATTTAACTCAGATGGAGGAGGAGATACCAAGAAAGCGACAATGCATAGAAGGTAACTTATTAATTTAACCAAATTTAAAAAATAAGGAGGTTCTCAGTTTAAGGCTGACCCCACATTTGGCGTGCGCGATCCTCGGGCGTGCGAGTAGCGCGAGCGCGCTGCGTGAGCGTCGGGTGTTGCCGCCGTGTGACGTGCATGCACACAGTAACAGTAACGCATCGACGTGTGCTAACACGGCACTGGCCAAAGCGGGCGGCAGGGATAGCGGGCGAAGGGGTAAGAACGCGACTCGAGCGTCGCGCGCACCCTGCATGCACGTCACACGGCGGCAACACCCGACGCTCACGCAGCGCGCGCGCGGCGCTCGCGCTACTCGCACGCCCGAGGATCGCGCACGCCAAATGTGGGGTCAGCCTAACTAGTATGTAAGTTTTTCCGAGATTATCTTTTATTTGGGTAAACCTATTTTGATGGAATTTTCATTTAATTAACTTTAACCAGTTTCAAACATTTAATGTAATTTCGACTAAAAACTGGTTGCATTCATAGTTCATATTCGTTTCAGATCATTCTGATAAAGAAGACGACTCTATGGCGCTGTTTGAAAATAATTCTCAAGACTGGGATGACAACAATATTAAGTATCAGACACGTGACATTTCAACAAATACGACAAACTTAAATCTTACTGAAAGCAGCACTCAAACTAATAATACTAATAATTCAAATTATATAGAGAGGGCCAACGAAGGTTTTGGCATTTTTATTGGACGTGAAATTCAAAATGTGCCTATTTTTAAAAGGCGTTTTATTATGTATCAGATAATTAAACTGATTGAAAACAATTCACAAAATATTTAAGGTCTGATAACTGGCACTAAAAATTATAGAATGACTGAACCTCAATTATGAAAGACTGTTAGTAAATAGTTTATTAATATGTTGATTAGTTACATAAATTATTTGATCTACAAGTCTGAGTTAGTCTAAGGGCTGTGTTAATGAAAAATAAATCTATAATATTATGTTTGTTAAGTTGAAATTCGTTAGGTAAATAAAACATTAAATTAATCGAAACTCGTTTTTTATTACACAACTTATATAGTAAACAATTAAACAATTTAAATCAACTCAACAAATCAACTCAAAATAATCAACAACTTTTTAGGCAACACTCTTGTATTTATTCTTAATAACTATGATACGGTCTAAAACACTCAATACACAATCCAGGCTGACCAGGGCAATCTTCGCATGCAAATATGGTTTGCACCCTTTTTTTTAATGTGCGCCAACATTGATTGCAGCGCCTTCGCTTTGTTTTGCCGTGGGTATCTTTTGTTAGTTTCATAATACAATGAACTTTATTTTTTAAAGGCATTTGTAATTCGGAAGGCAAATGAGGTTCTACAATTGATTTAATTACACTTAAGCGGAAATCGTACAATGTTAATTTTTTTGAACTGCATTTATTATATAAAAAAAAGGAGTTGACCAATAGAATTTGCATGACATGTAAAATTACTTTTTTATACCATCGTATAGATTTGTGCTCGCATGAATAATACGAGAGCATTTGGTCATGACGATCGATTGCTTTCATACTTTTATTATATTTGATAACCATTTGAGGCTTTAATTTTAATGTACCCCGTCGATTTCGCGTGTGTTCTAAATTTCCATTATATTTACTTGATATGACCCTAATTTCTCTTTGGTCTTTCCATTTTAACACACATATATTATTCTTGTGAACAATACATAATTCGCCTTTTTTTAATTTACTTAATTCGATTTCTCTAGGGTTATTTTTCCTCTTCTGTCGAAGCGTACCTGTGCAAAAGGTTTTACTAGCATACAATTTTTCGACTAAACTGACGCTTGTATAAAAGTTGTCTATGAATAAATGGTGTCCTACATTTATAAAATTTGAAAGCAGATGGTTAACTACTTTTTGCACATGATTTTTGCCGCCTACAAGATAATCAGATGCACCGCCATATAAATGTAATTTCATAATAACCCCGAGCTGGTCAGCCAGTGCGTAGAACTTTAGGCCGTATTTATGACGCTTCCCCTTCATATACTGTCTAAATGTTAATCGCCCCCTCCATAACATCATTGATTCGTCAATTGTTATTTTTTGTGTTGGGTAATATAGAGATATCATTTTTTCATTAAAGTAGTCGATAATATTTTTTACTTTATCATAACTACACGTCACTTGTCCCACATACACACATAGCATTCGTAAAATTAATATGAATCGATTCCTTGACATTGCCTTTCTAAATATCGTTTGATTAAAATACTCATCGTTTTTCCAGTAATCATTGAAGCGATTTAGTTTTACAAATCCCATATGAAATATGAGACCAAAAAAAAGTTTCAGTTCTTGACATGTTACAGGCTTCCAAGATATTTTTCTGCTTTTTCTACCCGCTGCCGACGTTTTCTCATTTTCTCCATATTCATTGGAACAGTCTTTAAGTAATTCCAACAGCTGGGATGTGCATAATGTGTCGAAATATTGAATGGGCTCATCACCAACATCTTCTTTCAGTCCGGGGGACTTCACAAATGGGAATTCGTTGGAGTTTTGTGGGTTTCCGGGCATCCATGCTTCATCAGGCGCAACATAGTTTTGTTGAGTATCTTCTTCGACAAATTCGAAATCAAAGTCACCATCATTATCGGTCTCCAATTCATCTATTACGTTTTCCGACAATATTCCAAATAATTCGGAATCTGTGATTGGATATTGAGGTGAATGAATACGTAAATTTGTGTCTTCTCTGTTTGGTTCTTCATTGAATGAATCCATCATCCTGAGTGTCTCTTCTATATGGAGCGTGTTCCAAGCGGGGTCTTCCCAGGAATGAGAAGTTCCAGGTACGGGGTTCTCGTAAGGATCCATATTGCCTTGGACAAAAAATTACTATTTTACTATTTCTTTAATTAATGATTCTACTTTAATACATATTTTCAACATTAAAATACAAATCAATGAATCCCTTTGGCTTTTATAAAAGGAAATGCAGGGATAAAAATTTGGAAAGCTTTGAATGTCATATTTATTCATACCGATTGATTTAAGTTTCTAGCTTAAAAACGAAACATCCATACGAACTTTCAATCACAATAATTTTAATAGACAGACTCACGGATAGACAGATCTACTTTCGCATTAATATTATGTATTAGTATGGATAAATACAAGGACTATTAGAAATATATTTAATTCAAGGAGATATTTAGAATGAGAATCTAACATTCTAATAAACTAAACTTTTTATATAATAAATAAACACAAATAGAGAGTACTTACAGATTTTCAGAAGTCAAGCTGCGGCTACTTTTGATCCTTATTTCCAGCCCACCACAAAACACATTAATAAAAACACAAGAATCTCAAAGTCCAGTAAACGCTTGCCAGGGGTTAAAACAGTAGGTACTTCAACAGGTCCAGTAATCGAAAGCCAGGTCACAAAGATAGATAACAGATAAACGCGTGCGATGAGGAAAGGGTCGTTCATAACACTAAAATTTAAATAAAATTTACAAAGCTCGCTCACACTTAAAGACATATCGGAACTCTCGCTCGCACTCCTAGGATTGTGTGTAACAATAAGAAAGGAATTTGTTGAAAGTATAGTTTATAGAAAATGGGCTTATGATTTCACAAAATGAAACCCAATAGGTTCAATGAAATGTTTATTTGCAAGTGCATTCCTAGAAGATTGGCCAATGAGAGCTTCGCAAAAAACAATGTTATCAGTGCTTTTATTGCTTACTAACCAGCACGTTCATGTTAAAAAATACTGGTGCCTTTTGTTTTGCCGGCTATTTTTTAACAATACGAAGGGATCCTCTTTCAATTATAACTCTTAAAGTAATAGACCGAGAGTTGAATTTAAAGAGCAATACTTACAACAATGGTTACTTAAACAGTTCCTCTGACTCACAAGAGCAATGATAACAAAATTGGTACGAGTATAATAAATATAAAATAGCTCATAGACAACTATTTGCACATTATATTCCACAAATCACTTACATAATCCTTATTACTTTGACATAAGTTCGATAATTGCGTGTTAGTATGTGAATTGGTTGGGAATGCTTTTCATAATAATAACTATGCAATTTATTATCCTTATTGTGTTTACATAAGGTCGGCAATTGCGTGATAAAGTAGCGTGTAAGGTAAAATTTGCCTATATAATAACACCAAATTCGAGCCCCTACAAGATGTAGAACACAATCCGCCGTTGTTTTACGAGTGAATGTGACTTTTGGTAAAATGAAAATAAAAGTATCAACCGTACATATAGATATTTCATTAATAAAAGTTTGAGAATCTATGTCAGTGAACTCGCCTAGCGAGTTCAAGGCATTGCAGAATAGTTTATTTTCTTTCGATTATAAACTGGGTCTGCACACCCGGCCCACCACGTAATTCTTTAGATTAGGGTATATTTAGTCTTCAGTATCATTTTAACCAGAAAATACACATGCATTTTGGAAAAAAATAGCAAACACATTGAACTCGACGGGCGAGTCTACGGCGCTGGAATAAAATTTACGTGGACTCTCCGGGCGAGTCGGTGGCACTGAACGTGTTAAGAGTGCTCTCTGCGCGCGTTCCAGTTTCACGTATGTACACATAATAATGTTTCCGTGATATGTGTCGGGACTTTATTTTCCCTCTTATAAGGGTCTTTTGTCCACTACTTCCTCTAAGGCTATAATCATTTTCATTGATAATTGGCCCCTATTTACCTCTATTCTGTATTCGCCATGGGGACGTACATGTTCGCCGTAATAAGATCGAGTTTTTTTTTTTTGGTATGTCCCCAAGGCGAACAGAATTAAATCACTATATTCCAATGTTGGAAAACATGAAAGATTATTTTGGTCAGCACATATATTTTCAAACTGGGCTGATCGTCTATTCATATTAAGAGCCTCTACCATGTTTGCCAGATTATTTGCTAACTCCATTCTTTCTCGAATTATTTCCAATTTTGTGTGGAATAAATATTGTTCTCAAAACGAACACCAAATCTGTTCAACAATGCTGCAGCTATTTGAAAATTCTCCATCATATGTGGTAAAGACCGATGAAAATATTCTTGTCTCAACAGTTTAAAATCTCTTTTAAAATGACCATTGACGGCCTCTACCACCCACCTGCAAATTGTTACGCAGCGGCTTCTATTTGCTTGAACAGTTGTTAATTGATGCTGGTCTTCTAATAATGATTCTGGCATATGAGCCATTCCGTGAAAAACTGTACCGTTACTAAAGGGACAAAATGGACAATTTAAAAAATTTATTTTTTAGTTTTTGTTGTGAATCGAAGCGGCATTTATCAAAGTTTAAGAAAAATATATAGTTTATAACTAAATGCTTCACAGTTTAAAAAAAAACGGACTTTCAAACATGATCCATGACAAGCACTATCCATTTAGTAACGATCATTAATGTAATATTTTATCAGCAATGTGAACTATCTTTAACAAATTCTTAACAATGTTTAGTTAAAATACATATAATCTTTTTGAAATCGATTTCGTTTACCCTATTTGAAATATATTTTTAGCTTTAAATCATATATTAAAATATTTTCGTCACGTTTTAGGCCAGTGCGACTTATATTTTTAACTTTGTAGTTAATTTGGCTGCTTGAAAATGATTCAAACTATTTTAAATGAAAATGAGTATCATATTCTATTATATTTCATCCCAAAAGAAACCATTACTAGTAACAAAATCCACTTTACAGCCTACACTTCGGAATATAAAATTGTGACAGTGACTTAGTAGGAAATGTCATCGTGACTAAATTGAAACATAAGCGGAGTTCACACAAGTTTAATAATCAAAAACATTAATTTAATAGTGAAATGCCGTACGATATTCCTTATTCTCTATTAATATATTGTTATATTTTATAAAAAAATAACTATATTTTAATAGAACTGAATAAAAATAGGACTGAATATCCACGTGAATGCTTATACTTATGGCACATTTGGCAGAAGATCAGGTTACATCAGGTTTTATAGAATTATTTAAACTTAGGGACTAAACACGTGACATGAAAGTTAAACATAACATTGCAATATGATATCTCTTATTCTAATTATAATATTTGGTAACTTACTTCTTATACACGAAATCAGGGTTTGAATTAAAAAAAATAGTAATTATTAATCATACTACATATTCTTAAACTATTTAAGTCTTATAAAAATATTCCTAATCAGACTTTTGGGTACAGCAGGTACACAGTTTCTACACGCCTTTACTATCTTCTTAACATATAAAATAAAGTTGTGTTACTTGACACTATTTATAACTCAAGAACGGCAGCTTAGAACCAGGAGACAGACATAGGATACCTTTTATCTTTTTTTTGTATTTATCCCGTTTCCGTGGGACGTGACATATAGGGTACAAGTAGAAATAGAGTAGGAGTACGGTAGCGGTAGTGTAGGAGTAAGGTAGGGATAGGGTGGGGGTAGTTTAGGGTAGGGGTAGAGGTAGGGTAGGAGTAGGATATTAGTAGTGTAGGGTTTGGGTAGGGTAGGGGTTGGTTTGGGTAGGGTAGGGGTTGGTTTGGGTAGGGTAGGAGTTGGTTTGGGTATGGATAGGGTAGGGGTAGGAAGGGTATCGATAGTGTAGAGGTAGAAGTAGGTAGGTAGGGTAGGGGTGGGATACCACGCCAACGCAGTCGTGGCGGGTCAGCTAGTTTCTTGTAAAATAGCTGGATTATAGCATTCAGTTTTTACAAAATTAATCTTTTAGACAATTTACACATATATCCCCCCTAAGGGGATCCCCTTAAACCTATTTTAAACATAAATAAAATGAGTAGTAAGGGTTAAAACCCTAGTAAGGGTTAAAACATGGAATCCGGTCACAAGTGATCACTTGTGACCGGATTCCATGTTTTAACCCTTTTTTTAGGTAAGTACGTAATATCCTCCAAAATTTTGATTCGTTTACTTGAAGGAATAGCTTTATCGGTACCAATTGTGTATTTTTGTTGAATCTTAAAGTTTGTAGTGTTTTTGTTTTCAGATTTTTTGGGCGAATTAGGAGCAAGATCACGATTAGGAGCTTCAGCCAGGTAAGTTACTTGTTTTTTTGTGTTTTCAGAGACATCAAAAGATATGATTTGAGGAATTTCGCGGTCATGAGACAAAGGATCGTCATTAGATGTTGTTTCAGTCATTAAAGACTCCAGTTTATAATTTTTGGGTGTGTCAGAAGCAAGGTCACAGCTCGGAGTTTCAGAGAAGTAAATATCAGTTGTAAGGTCCTCAGAGATAGGAATTTGGGAATGAAAGTCGACATTGAAATTATGAATAATAGAGTCAATGTCAGTTGTTGTCACAGGCTGAATACTTTCAGTTGCAGACTTATCGAACTCTGGGACCCAGTTGAGGCTGATATTTTGGGCAATTTCACTTAACTGTTCCTCGAGTGGTGCCGTGTCAAAATCATTAGTAAGTATACCCATCAATTGAGATGGTTCTTTTGAAATAAGGGGCTGTACAGAACATTCTTCAGCAAATTCAATAAAATCAGTCATTGGTGTGGTATTAATCATTTCTCGTGCAGTGTTTTCAAAATGGATATCAAAATTATCAAGAACATCAATGGAAATATGTGGATCATATGAATGGCGCAATATTGAACTAGAACCCGAGTTTGGTTTTTCCCGAAAGCAATGTTTGATTGGGCTGAGGCAGGTGCACTGACCTCGCTTACAAAAACAACTTAACTGCCGGTAAAAAATTTCGTTTTGCACTTTTGATATTATTTGGTGAATTTGCATGGTTCCTACAATAGCCTTTAAATTACTTGGCACCAAAGTTTTAATATTGTCAATATCACAGTTATTTATGAGAAATGGCTTTACTGACTTCATGCACGTTTTTAAATTGTTAAATGCATCAGTGGCATTGACAATATCGTACCCATAGTAAACACGCCTATCTAATGCTCTTTTTGTGGCACCCCCAATGCCATCGGCTACCCCTTTTCCATGCCCACTTTCTGAAAAAGACCACGTCGTAAGAGAAAGGTTCAGTTTTGTGGTAAAGAGGTTAAGCAAGAAGAAATTTTTTTTTTGCCGGTATTGGCTGCTCGGGCCGTCCGAAAAAAAATGGATAACTGATAATTCTGGACACATTTGTTTGGTTAACTTAATAATTGGAATAAGGTGTGCCCAAATGGCGTGGGGTTCATGGCAGTTGCTGTCTGATAATGTCACAAAAGATTGACATCGTGTGCGCGTGTAAATCATACCAGTATGAAGGGTTATAGAATTTTTTGATCCACCGAAATGCAATGCTTGAATTTCTTCTGACAACTTACAGTCGTAGTTTTCCGAAAAATCCATTAAAATTGCGCATTCACATGGTTTCAAATTTTCAACACACATTCTATACTGACGCTGTTGCTCTTGGAAGTTAAAAAAATGCTTTTTGAATAAAGGCAATTGTTTTTCATACGCGCCTATTAATTCATGTAACGTTCCTGTAATTTTTACTTTTTTTGTTACATTGGCTGTCATGTCTTCATTGTTTTTTTTATAAGTTTTTTTTGCGCGCTCCCACTGCCACCATTCGACTTCAGTGTAGTTATTATTAGCTTCGATACTATTATTTTTATTTTTACATTTATTACACAAACTGTACATACAATTAAAAGACTTTATGTCGCAAGAAGTTAATTCCATAATGTCTTTGGTGCCCTTGAATGGAAAACCTGGAATTGTATATTTTTTCAGAGCTGTTAATACATTTTCAAAATTGCTATGTTTCACACATAGACACGTGTCTCGCGAAGCACGTGTCGGCGATAACACATAGTATGGTTTATATTTACAAAATGTTGATAAACTATATTTTCCTCCTTCCTTTTTATATATTTGGTATAGGTTAATCAAAGTATCGGTTAAATAACGTATTTGCATCTTTTTCTTGTATTTTGTTTTACACTCACGTTTCCCGGATGTAGATCTGCTAATTTCATCCCGGTTGTAAAAAACTTCCATATCTTCTTCTATCTTCTTGCTTGAGCTTACATTATTTTTCTTGTTGCTAGTAAGTCTAATGCTACCTTTAAGACCTAAACATTTTGACACTAGTGCCTTTGATCCTCTTTTTTCGAGAACAGTGTTGGACATACCAATTGAACGCAGTATCTTTTTTTCTTCATGTGTTTTACATTCTTTATATTTCTCGCCTAATGATATTTCTAGTAGTTCATGCCTCATTTTTAGTTTATTATTCTCCTCCGCTTTTATATTGATTTCTTTCTGGTATTTTTCTTTGGTTCGACTTAAAGTTTTACGTAAGTTCGCATTGAGGGTTCTTAGTTTTTTCAATTGCTTTAAAACAGTTTTGTACTTATTAGCTAAGTTATTATATTTCCTTTTATAGTCAACAGTTCTTTGATTTTTACTTGTTGAAGGTACGGGTACCTCTATGGCTTGTTTTTTGGCATTCCTTTGCTTTTTTTTCTGTTCTCTCCAAATTTTCCTTCGCTCCTCTTTTTCCCGGTCGCTCAACTCCCTTATTTTTTTTTGGCTCTTCTTAACTCGTTCTATTTGTTTCTTTCTTTGTTCCTCATATTTTTCTTTATTTTGTTTCAGATTTTCACGGTATCGTTTAGCCCGTTCAGCAGGTGTTAGTGCCATCGTATAAAAAATAAACTGGAACAACAAGAAATATAATTTATAAACTTCTCATCAATGACTATCACAATGTCCACCGATACACGGCTTTGACTTTAGAGCCATGCATGTCAGCCATGCAAGTTGGTCAGACTTCCGGTTAAGCTATACTTTTGCCGTGGATGACTTGGGAAGTCTGGCCAACCCTTACATAATCTAGCGAGAGTCTTTCCTTAACAAAATAATCAGCCTTGATCAAAATAAGCAAATATTGTCATTGCGACTTTAAGTTCCGTCGTGCATGCAAACCATTCTTCAAAATCATTAAAATAATTGTTAGTCACAACACAACTTACGATATAACAAATTCAAATGAAACACTTAATTTTCCTTAAATAAACTGAATGTGTGTTGTACCTACCAACTTACATATTGATTTTGCAAAGTTTCCATTTATAACGAGTAGCAAAATTCGCATTCATCGGTTGGATAGTGATCGTATAGACAAGAGTTGCAAAAAGTACACCAAATGTATGGCGATTTCAATAAAATCTCAATATCTTGTCTATTCATAGCTAAAGAGAATTGTATCAATCGTGAACCTTCCGCGGCAACTGTGTTTTTGCATACAAAACACTTTTTGGCCAAAATAAAATGGGTTTTTTTCCAAGGCCATTGAAGTCCATCATCATAGCATTTTATAAGATCATTAATAGATAAAACTTTGTCAATATCCACCAAGATTCCCATTATTAATAAGTTCGCGTTGTTATTCTGAAAGGTAAAAATCGTTATTGACTATTATTTATTAAATTAAATGCTTATGGTTTTTCTAGTTATACCTACAATAATGTAAGCCAAACTGTTCCATAAATAAAACGATAGTAAATGTTAACTAAGTAGTCAAAAGATAGACCATCTATTAGATTAATACAACATGTAACAAAAACCCTGTTGTTCCTTTTAGGGACGTATACTATTACCTACAAGCACAACATTTACGAAATTATAATTTAATAAAGAACAACATTGGCTAGTCGAGAGGTGAAAATCAATTAACTACTAAAAACGACACATTCAAAGAAATTTTTAGAGTAAGTAAGTAAGTAATTTACAAGTAAGTACCTACATCTTTATTTCGATAAATAACTACAAGTTCGGCGGCTTTCTTTGATGCGACAACAAAAGATGCCGCCAAAACTACCGCCACCGCGCCGCCCCGCCGCCCGCCGCCCTGCGAATCACTTCCTTAGTCTCTCGCGCAGCTTACTTCCGAACGGATGTTATTTTTGAGCTACCTACGTAGTGAGTGACTTGTTTTTTTTACGTTAACGTTGACCTGTTGACTATGTCTTATTCTAACGTAGAATATTTTATGTTGATGTGTCTTGGGAAAAGTGACTGAGTGATGAACTTGACGAATTAGGCCTCCATATCGTGCGTCGTATATGATTCCAATAAGACGGCGCGCCGTCACACTTCTTCCGCCCTGAAAGAAGCTATTTACATTCTGGAGAGAGAGATGGATTGGTCGCGGTGGACCCGTTAATTGGCCCGCAAGATCACCTGGATTTGACCCCTTTAGATTATTTCCTCTGAGGTACTGTCAAGCAACAGGTGTTCAAAAAAACGTGGCCGTCAAGTAGACATAATAAATCAAAATAATATGACAGACAACTTTGTTTTTTTGAATGTAGTGAAATGTTAAATGTAGTTTCAATAATTATCAATAAAAAGGTGCGTAAAATTACCTGGTAAAGCCACTTTTTCAAAGATTTATTCGTTAAAGTGATAAACAACAGCTGATAAGGTCACGAACTTGTGTAGAAAAATAGGCAGATAAGCGGCGGCGGTGCAAAGGCGCAGCGGCACCGATCAAAGAAAGTGGCGGGAATCGTTCTATCTTTTTCTGGTTTCGCGTCATCGCTTCATTCATACAGAATTGCAGAGGTAAGAAACCAGTTTATCATTACAAATGTTAATAAATAAATATTTTATTTACAGTTTTTTATAAATGGCTTGCTTTATTACGTATGTATACCGATCCTTAAAACGTAGGTAGAAGGAACAACAGGGTTTTCGTTACATGTTGTATAATTTAGCAGAAACACATAACTCCATCTTAGTCGTTGTTGGTAAAACATGCACCATGTAAACTTAGCCTTATGTGTCCATTTCGTCACAATTATTGTTCCGCTAATATGTCACGACACTAAATGGACGTGACGAACTCCGCTTGCTAATAATAATGACGACAACACTCAATATTCTTTGTTCTTTTAGAGGAAATCATTATTTCACGACATACACACATTATTAGGCATAATTCGCAAATAAAAATAATGTTTAAAGAACTTACCGGTATCACTTTATTGCTGTAACTATAGTGGACTTCTTAATCGACTACGTGTTAACAACACGGCTTTCGTCACCGATAACTGCGTCACAACTGCACGATGGGTAGAACAAAATGGCTGATCTACTTCAATAATGTTACCATAATAATAAAATAACTTGTTTTGGTAGTTTTTTAAAACGGAAAGCAAATAAAACAGTAGTGACTAAATTGGAATGTCCACCTTGGTGCTATTTTGATTATCATTTAATCTCATGAATTTTGTTGTAATACAATAAGATTTATGAGTAAAATAAATGTTATAATTAAGAAAAAGCAGTATTCTTTAAAAGCTCCCAAAAAACGCTGAAGTATGTATAAAAAACCATGAACTTCGTTTAGTTAAAGTTACGGACAGGAGGTGTGACACGCTAAAATGTTCCTTTTTGCTTCTTATTTTTAATTTTAAATCGGGTAAATTAACAACAATTGACTCCATTGTATATATTTTTTTAAAGGTAATGATCTATACTGTACATGAAAAAAAAAAATGCATTCTATAGAGTATGAGATAGTCTTGTAAACTGTTTGTAAAATTTTGTGACAGTTATTTTTCCTTACGTTCAATTTTTTACGGATTGGCTCATATATGTTTTATAGCCACATGCCTCTAACAGACTTATACTGTCCCTAAAACCTCTATCTAAGATAAACACATCATCACGTTGAAAATACTCCCTTAAAGCAGAACCATCACAAAACAAATTATTCATGATATCAGCATCAGAAGTTGTTGCTTTGTAAGGGCCATAACAATCAAGAATATATCCATCACAAGCGACAAACAAAAAAGGTTTTAAAAGATTTCTATATTTATGGAGCGAGTATGTTTGTTTCTGGAATGAGTAATTCGAGCTTTTATGCACATAAATATAGGTTCCATCACATATGACAATACTGTTTGTTCCATTTCCATAAAGTCCGTTTGGTATGATCAAACTATGTTGGAGTAATTCTTCCCTGGGTAAATTATTAATCCCAAGATTCCTTGGGACAAAATCTTTGAGAAGTATCTCCCTTATTTTGTCCATTAAAACTTCTAATGTTCTACGGGGAACATTCACCAAAGTCGCAATTCTTTCATCTGAATCCCCTGTTCGGAGTTTTAGTAAAAATACTAAAAGACCTAATGTGCCTCTATGAGTATCTCTTATTCGAGGTACTTCATCAAGTAATAAATTAAAGTTATGTTTTGAACGTCCTATTCAGTACTCAAATATTCTGTCATCCATTTCTTCTATATTTTCAAAATCAATTGATGGATTGAAAGCATTTACAAAAGAAAAAACATGCTGTATCTGCTGAACAGTAAATGTTGTGTAACTGTTTTGGGAGTCAAATAATGTATCCCACATATTGGCCATCAAATGGTCATTACAAATACGGGCTTCCTTAGGTAGATAATATTTGTAGTCACTTAGGATTATGGCTCTTAATTTATCTGAAATACTGTGCAATGTAGTGCTTTCACAGTTTGGAAATACACAGTGATGATTAGTGTTGGCAGCTCTTCTGTAATCGGGTAATGTTACTTGATCAATTGAGTGTGTTGCTTGTTCGGACTGTGACACCTGGGGCTCCTCCAACACTTGGGGCTCCTCCAACACTTGGGGCTCCTCCAACACTTGGGGCTCCTCCAACACTTGGGGCTCCTCCAACACTTGGGGCTCCTCCAACACTTGGGGCTCCTCCAACACTTGGGGCTCCTCCAAAACTTGGGGCTCCTCCAACACTTGGGGCTCATCCTCCGGTGGTGATGCACTCAACTGGGATTTTGTAGCATCAACAGTAGACATGCGACGAGCTTCTCTTTGTACCCGAAGCCAGCAAGTATGGCATACAACATCATCCTGTGAAATCTGAAAAAATATACAATTCTTTTTAATCATCAATATACTTGAAATGTATTGTTTTATAAATAAATAAAAAAAGAAATTCTGGAAATTGACGAGTTATATTATACAATGCAAATTAATTTGACCAACTTCTAAAAAATAACTTTATAATCATTCATGTACCTCTCGTGGTGCTACTCTGCTTTCTATAATACCAATCATGGATTGTTGCAGTTGAGATGGATTGCTTCTTAATATTTTATCACTCCGTCTTCTTAAAGTCGATAATCCACATAAAAGACACACATTAGTGTGGCCTTGGTGACTTGATCCAGCTTGTTGATCTGTATTGCCAGAAACATCTTGATGCAAATTCTCATTTACTGCAAACATTACTAGATCTCTGCATGCTTCACAAACAACATCTTCTTGTAAAACCTGTCAAAAACATAAATTGTATTGTAGGTACTGCCTCTGCCTATCCAGATCTTCTTAGGTAACTTCCAATATAGAAAAGATAGGTACTTACAACTCGTGGGAATACCCAGCTGCAGAGTAAGCCAGCAACTCTCGGGTCGAGTGCTAAGACTTGATATCGGCGCAGTGTGTTCACGCATATATTGCAGTTTACACATAAAATGCGCGTGCGACGATAACCTCTATCGTAATCTGCCATTGTTATTGTTCCGGGTTTACAACAAAAATCCAATTCACTGGGCACAATCGGAGTACAGTAAGATTAGCTTGTGGTCACGTAAAAGCAATATCGGAGTCCTAAGGGCACGCACTAGTCACACAAGGCAGTATCAATCAGTCCATAAACAGTCCAGGTCGGGTAAAATAAATAGAAAGCCAATTATAAACACAAAACACAACCGAGATGAAAAACGCGGAAGGATTCTGTAATGTCTTGACAAGCAACCACAGACAACATGTCACTGTCAAAGATAAAAGTAGTGCTGCACGTTTCGAGTCGATTTTCTTAAGAATCAATGCAACACTGAAACGATTCTGTGATATTTTGATCCATTATTAAATGGATTTAAAAGTAGAAGCATTTTTTCAAAGATATCAGTTGATTAATGACGAAAGAATAGAGAATTTCAATATTTTGTTAAAAATAAAACCAACTTTTTATTAGGCATTTTCGATCGTATTTTGCTAAACGATATATTTCAATGATAGTCGAATGGAAACGTTCTACTATTCCTGTTGAATTGGAGTTATTAGGCGTACCGATGTGTAAGTGTATGTTGTACATTATCATTAATTCCTTTAGTAGTTCATTATTAAATTCGCTGCCCGGATCGCAACTAACCTTTTTGGGGGTTCCATACATTGAAAAATATTTAATAAGTGCACGTATTACTTCGGGTGTAGATCTATTCGATATTTCTATTGCTTGTGCTAATTTACTGACGAATCAAACGAGCCCAAACTCGACCGGGTTGTGTCGTTTTATCACGGAGTTCCTATGGCCACCTTCCAGCTTCATCATCAGACCCCGGTTACTATCTAAGATCAAAGTACTCGTCAAGATGAATTAAATGAGCCCATACTTGATGTGGTAGTGTCGTTTTATTACCGGGTTCCAATGGCCACACCTTCTAGCTCCATCATCAAATCAGCTCCATGTCATAGTAATATTAAAATGTTCCCCAGTGACGACATACATGCAAAATTTCAGCTCAATCGGAACTCGGGAAGTGGATCAAATTTAGCTTTCAAGTTGTGATGACAAACACACAAGTGAAACTAAATGAAAGCTTGTAATAATAAAAAGCTTGTAATAATAACAAACACAAAATTTTCCGACCACTGATTTATTTATTTTAATTCGTCTGACAGGTTTAGGTCTATTTTTAGCTTAATTCTAAGACTCCTTATCCTACCAATATTTTGTGATTTTAATGAAATAATGAAACACTAAATCATTTGATACAATTAGGTTCAATTTTTAGACAGTTTTTTTTTGCTTAATTGTAAAAATCCTTATCCAAGCAATTTTTTGTGAAATTAAAAAAATTGTGAAAGAAATAATGAAACATTAATTAATCTGAGAGAATCCAGGCCGACAATTTTTTTTAGCTTATTTCTAAGAATCCTTATCCCAGGAAATATTTTGTGTATAGGGTGACTTAGCCGGTTTGAAAAAAATAGTGCGCGCGTTATTTTTGCAAGGTATAAGGCAGTTTATCGTTTTATAAATATAAATTGCTGTTCTGTGTATGAGAGATTAGCTGAATTGGTGTTATTTTAATAAAAATCGCAGTAGTATTAGGTTATTTACATTTAAATTTAATGGCCGGGTAACTAGATATAATTTTTTGAGGACTATCTACTTCTCTTCTCGGGGGACCGAAAACTAGAAGAAAATCCTTTACATTTAATTGATTATGTTGAATACTACATACATAAGGATTTTTTTGAAAATAAAACTATTTTTGCACAAAGTATAACCTCTTTTCATTCGAGCGTTTAGATTTTGGTCGCATGTTGTCGAGCTAATTACGTGGTAATAACACTTTTTAGTCATCTAGTTTTCGACGGCCGAAAATAAGAGATTTAATATTTACTTTTCGGCCTAAGCTAATTATGTGGCCGTAAGCTAATAATTTGAAAACCGATTCTCGGAAAACTAGCAAAAATAACGGCCAGGAACTGACACGAAAACGAAAACCGAAACTGAAAACCGGCGAAATCGCTATTTTCAAACCTTTTTATTTTTTTGAATTTTATTATGATATTTACAAGTAAAAGATCTACAAATATTAAAACCACATTTTCTTTCGAGCTCAAAAATGTTGAAGAAACTAATCTGTGACTTTATAATTAAAGAAAAAAATTACCAAAAAGTCAGACGTTTGCTTAACTGGCCGAAAACCTGCTAAGTCACCCTATAAAAATAATGAAAGTGACCGTTTAAATGTTATTGTTAATAATTATCTTATGTTAAGATTATTATATACAATAATTGACATTTTCTTAGTCCTCTAAATAAAGCAATTTTGCTTAGTTTCTAATTTATAATATTTTTCTGCTTTGTAGCAGAGAAGAGTATCTTATACGTACAATACATGTGGCGTTAAATGCCGCACACAAACATCAAATCAAATCAAACTTTATTTGTGAACATAGGTATTACAATATGGGTCTTATACAATTTAGTCGAGCTCTATGTCCTACCAATGAAATCGGTGTACAAATCTATTCATTATTATTATTATTTTTTGTTATTAATACTAGGTCTGAATTTATACAATAAAAAGTCAATTTCGAGTAAATAATGTCAATTAAATCACAAGACGAACAATATTCCACTTTATCATAATACAAATAATGTCAAATATTAACGGTACTGTTATTAGGCAATTAATCAATTATAATTTATTGTTATATACATGTCAAAGGTAAATTGTGTTAAATGGTTATTAATGTCATATTTTATCATTTAAAAATTCTTCTATGGAGTAGTACGTCTTATCTAATAAAAATAAATACAATTTGCTTTTGAAATTGCGGATATTATCATCACTCCTTATACATTTTGGTAATTTATTATAGACCTTTGGTGCCATTACAAAAATACTATTTCCATATAGCGCAGTTCTAGACCCAACTGTTTGTAGCCGATCACAACGGCGCTGACTAGTTACTCGAGCAAATTTATGCAAATTATTTTTGACGAACATAGACGTTTCATATAAGTACAGCGAGGGCATCGTTAATATTTTTGTATTTTTAAAAAACGGTTTGCAGCTTTCTGTTGTCTTTAAGTTGTAGATAGCTCTAATGCACCTCTTTTGGCACTTAAACACCATTTCTTTACCCGTGGCATTCCCCCAAAAAATTATTCCGTATCTTAATGTTGAGGCTACTAAACCGTGATAAGCCGTTAAAACTGTTGCTCGATTAGCCGTTTTGCTTAACACATGCAAAGCATAGGAATGTTGGTTTAGCTTACTGCATACTTTGTCAATATGTGAGTTCCATTTTAAAGAGTTTTCTATGTTTAGTCCAAGAAATTTAGTCACATTTGTTTCATTAATAATTTTGTTCTTGAATTTAATATTTAAATCTAGATTGCAATTAATTCTTTGCTGGAACTTCATTAAAACTGTTTTGTCAAGATTTATAACCAAATTATTATTTTGTAGCCAATTCACAACTGATAGTTGTGTAGAATTGATCTCAGGCTCTATTTTACTCACGTCGTCACAATTGAAAAGTAAAGTGCTGTCATCTGCAAACATTGTCATAGGATATGATGATGCTGTAGGAAAGTCGTTAATATAAACAATAAATAGGAGTGGCCCCAGTACACTACCTTGTGGTACTCCATAATTTACCGTTCTCAGGTTAGATTTATAGGTTATTACGGTTTTTTTAGAAATTCTACTGATTGTCGTTATTTGCTGCCTATTACAGAGATAAGATTCTATTAAGTTTGATATATTTCCCCTGATGCCATACGCGTTAAGTTTACTTATTAGTGTTTTATGGTCTACGCGATCAAAAGCTTTTGACATGTCCATATAAAGCGCCAGCGTTGGTAGTCTCTTATCCACTCTGCCGGTAACCATATGTAAGAAATCGTAGATGGCCATGTCAATAGATCTATTTTTCCTAAAACCTTTCTGGTTATCAACAAAAAGGGAGTTTTTCTCAAAGTATACGGTAAGTTGAGAATATATTGCTTTCTCAAATATTTTTGAGAAAATCGGTACCAGCGCAATGGGTCTGTAGCAGGACATATCTTCTCTGTTGTCTTTCTTGAAGAGTGGTTTTATAATTGTAATTTTTAATTCTTCTGGAAAGTGACCATGACATATGCACAAATTAATAATATGATTCAACACAGAAGCAATTATTGTGGATACCTGTTTGATAATGCTTGTACTTATATCATCATACCCAGTGCTAGATGTATTCTTTAGCGACATAATAATTTTGTGAATTTCTAGCGGTGTTGTAGGTGACATAAATATAGAACTAATTTTACTGTTTATTTTATGTTTATTTTTATAAATGCCTGAATTAGTAACTGGTTTCACTTGATCCACAAAATAATTATTAAAAGCTTGTGCTATTTCAATAGGATTACTTAAGATTTTGTCATTTGATTTAATTTTTACTATGGATTCCTCTGGTAAATTATGTTTATTCTCGTTCTTATTTATCACCCTCCATGTTGCTTTACATAGATTTTGAGCGGAATGTATGAGACGATTGTTATGGGCTCTCTGTGTTAGATTTATAACTTTTTTAAGCCGATTGGAAAGATTTTTAAAGTTTGTTTTATTTTGCTTATTTGGTAACGACCGGTATTTCCACAGCAATTCTCTTTTTCTCTTGCTGCAAATCCTAATGCCACGACTAATCCATTTTGCTTTTTCTTTAGTCGATACCCGTATTTTTATACTTGGAAAGCATAAATCATAAAGCAACTTAAACAGATCATAAAATAATTTGAATGCCTTAGCGGGATCCGTTTCCTCGTATACGTCAGAAAAAGTGATAGCTTTGATGTTGTCTATGAATTTTTGAACATTTTGTTTTGAGTAATCTCGTTTAGTTGAGAACCAGTAATTTAATATGCATGTTCGTCTAACTGGACATCGTAAAATTTGGGCCGTATGATCGGATACTGCTAGCTCTATGATTTCTCCATTTGATCCTCTTACATTGTGAATAATGTTATCTATGCAAGTACCACTGCCTAGTCTGGTTGGAACTTTTATTTCGAACTTGAGATTGTAACCCGCCATAAGGTACTTGAATTGATCTGAATATGCAGTCTTTTTTAAAAGATCAATGTTGAAATCGCCACATAGTATAAGTTTTTTGTTTGTGCGCAATGAAAGAGAATCCAAGAGAATATCAAGGTTATTGAAAAATACCTCAAGTTTACTCTTTATGTCTCCGCTATGTGGGCTCCGATAGACACACATCACAATGACGTTGTGGTCAGTGAGTTCTACTGCACAACATTCAATTATATTAGAAATACAGTACCTTTCCACGGACTCCAATGGTCTATACTTAATTCCGTTTCGTATCATTATACATGTGCCACCGTGTCTGGATTTCCGAGTGAAATGCGCAGCAAGTGTAAAATTAGGAATATGTAACAAGTTGACATCAGACAATATCATATTGTGCTCCGAAAATCGAATCGAAGAATTGGGAATCGAAGGATGGGGATCACTTTCTAAGTTCTGTGTTGTTGTATTATTTAGTTCTTCCAATGAAGTATTAATTATTTCTTGTTTTTTCGAATACAGCTGTGATTTCCTTTTCTTCTTTTGTGACTCTGTTTGAGTTACTGTTTGGCTAGATTTATCTACCAAGTTATTTTTTATTGGAGTCGATGTTAGTCTATGCACTTGAGGTTTTGTATTTGAGACCTTTCGTTTTGAACATGGCGTGGAGCACTTGGCCTTTCCTGTACCAACTTTCTTATATAATTCTATAACGCGATTAGATTTCTCTAGATCTGACTTTAATTTTTCGTTTTCGCTAAGCAAATTGTCAATTTCTTGATTCGCGCTTTGCAACTCAACTCGTAACCCATTGATCTCTTCCTGTAGTTTAGTAATGGATTCATTGTCCTGCAGTGAAGTATCAGGCATACTCATTACTGTGGCATCAAATAATGACGTCTCTGAGAGCGACGTAGACAGGACGGGTATTTTTCTAAGTGTAATATTTTCGTCCGTCATACTTGTAACTTTTCCACCAAAAGCTAATTATTTTTTTACTGTGGTATCATTTATTGCCTACTTGTTGCGAGTAGCGGTACTTTTTAGTTTGCCTATTCGCCACTTGTGGTTTTTTGGCGCTAGTTGTCATACATTGAAGATGGGATCAAAGTCCAGTTTTCAAAATATTTTTCGTAACTGTGATTAAGTTTGTTATTTTATTGGTTTAATTCACTGGAGTTAATAAAAGTGTCACTCAACGCATTTATTTATTGCGGATATATACGGATTAATGATTTTTTGAAAGATGAAATCACCAATTCGTTGTTTATCACTGATTATAGTTCCCTTATAATACTAATGTCATAATTGTTATTTCACTGGGTCTAAATTGTCACAAACAATATCACTGCATCAAAATACTCATTACACCACTTTGCACCACTTTTTATTTAATTTAAGTGTAAGAATGAATTATTTACAAATTATAATAACGCGGAGATGTAAACAGTTAGAATGTTGCCAACCTTTTCAATAACAATCGCAGACTCCTCTCCTCAATCAAGTTCACTCAACTGTTTAGTGCAAAATATAAGTATTTTTGAGTTTTGTCCTAGACAAGAGTATAAGCGTTGGTTTAATTTAGATCACAACGAACACTTCATTATTACAAACTACAATAAATATAATACCCATGTATAAGAGGGACTAATTAATGTTCACAGTATCAAAAAACCTACGTTACACATACAAAGTTTTATAATGACCTTCATAATTTTATTAAGAGTGCACAACTGCACACGCATAATAAATTTATGAATAGGTACAACACTAGTGTGAAGATGCTTAGCAAATATCACTTCTTAATTACTAACTTATATTAAAATGATCTCGCTTTCTGGCATACGAACCGAGTTTCACAAATTTCGTCACCAGGAGCTCCACATCTGTAATGATTATAATGAGAAAAATAAATTAATATTGATGGCAACTGTAGGCTTCTTCTATAATCCCTGTGTAAATTCATTCATCGTCAGTGTTGCCATAACTTTACGCAGTGATTATAATAAAGGACTTTTTGGATACCTGACTTTTTAGGCACCCCATTTTACAATTAATGTTTATATCGATACGTAGCATCACAGAATACGGTTCATTCATGCAGTATTAATAAGCTAAGCTTTATCATCCTCATCTGCCTAGCCTTTTCCCAACTATGTTGGGGTCGGCTTCCAGTCTAACCGGATGCAGCTGAATACCAGTACTTTACGTGGAGCGACTGCCTATCTGACCTCCACAACCTAGTAACTGTTGTCAGACTTTCAAGCTTCTGACGACTCGTAACGATTGTCAATGATCCATGTATGACAGCCAGGACCTACAGCTTAACGTGCGTACCGAGGCACGGAATGATGTCAGTAATGTCTAAAACAAACTTTAGAAGCTAGCTTTAAGCTTTGCTTCGCTTAGGATTTGTTTTGTTTTTTTAGCTTTAGGTATATGGGATGTAAAAAGACGAAAGGTTGTTGGGCCTTCTGTTTACGGAGATATTATAACTAAAACCAGTTTTAAATGTTATCACTAAACTCCCCTATACCGTCGCATGCACCCAAAAGTACAATGTTGTGAGCACTACCATGAAGAGTGATTTTCTTTACCTAAAATGAAGTCGTTTCACCGCAATTTTTTTGCACAAAGTCACCTAGATTAATGAGTAGTATGGGTAGTTAGCGGATATCTGATGCGTCTTATTAGAGCTCTTGTAGACGTCCGTTTTTTTCACCGGATAACGGACCGTCAATAAACGGCTATCCTTGTATACATATTTTTTTTATCGGATGGATGGACTGCCGTCTATATGCGTTAGTTTTGAACTGGTAGTCAGAGATTACACACGTGTGAAATGTCGAATAATAAGAAAAAAAAACTCGTATTGGCCTACTATTTGTACAAGAAGAAACAAAAAGAAATAGAAAAACGTAAAAGGTCATCGTGGGTGCATCCTATATTATTGGAAAGGGAAAAATATGGTGCATTTCAAACTCTTTTTACGAAGTTGGAAGAAGATGAAACTAAATTTTACAATTATTTTCGGATGAAGAAAGAAACCTTTCAACTATTATTAACAGCCATATATGATAAAATAAGACACGAGGATACTGACATGCGTCAATCTATTTCCCCGGCAGAGAGATTAGCTGTTACACTAAGGTATGTTAAAGACATTGATATATATGTACTACTAGATTACGCATGCAGTACACTCACTTTGTTCAACTCAGGTGTACTGCATGCCGTACACCTGACATTAGTGTGGTTTTGGGGATTACCTGTATTAATTCAAACAAAATTTAGTAGATAGTAATAGTTTTATTATACTCAAAAAAGAAATTAAGGAGTTTCAGAAAAATCGAAATCGTAATTAGGCGATGTGATTGAACTTAATTCAGTAATAATTGAAGATTGGGAATCATCTTGCTGCATGAGTTCTTGAGGCGTCCTGGATGTGGATGGAATGACTTGTGTTGGCTGATATTCATAAGGCATCCTGAATGTCGATGGAATGGGTTGTGTTGGTTGATATTCGTGTATCCTGTAGTCGGGTGTAGCCGTAGTGTAGCCTCGATTAATATTGTAATTGTAATTTTGCTGCTGCATGGACGCTTGATTTCTCCGAGTTAAATTTCTCATAACTTTAATGACTTCATATTGGAATTTAACATAATCGTCGTCACTATACTTGTCTACAATTGGAGCAATACCTTTGAAAAAACACATACTCTTACTCTTGTCTTCATCTTCAACTGATTTAATTAAAGTAAGCATTTGTCGATCAACTTCGCTACAGTCTGTCTTTCTCTTCTTGCTTGTTTTTGTTCTATCGGTAGTATTGGCTGGTGCGGTAGGGTCATTATTGGTTTGTGAGTCAGTTTCTTTGTTGTGAGGTTGTGTGATGTTTTTTTCTGATGTAATACTTGCTTCCGTTGTTCGGCGAGTCACAATTTTACACAAAAAGAGCATTTGATCGTAGAATTTATATTTTCGTAGACTTTTTGCACCAGAGCCGGATTTACATTCCTTAACTTTTTTGTGATATTTCATCCAGTTATCTCTTGCATTGTTCCATTTTTTTATGATATCTTTGCCTAAAAAAGAAAAAATTGTTACAGATATTTAGCTGCAGGGAACACGTTTAGTGATCTACATTACAGTTTCAGAATGGGTATAAAAACTATCAGCTGTATTGTACAAGAAGTATTTGAAGCATTGTGGGAAACCCTTTCTCCAATTTATATGAAACTACCATCGGAAGACGAATGGTTAACAATAGTAAAAAATTTCGAGACGAATGCAAATTTTCCTCATTGCTTGGGAGCCATTGACGGCAAACATATTCGAATCATCAAGCCAGAAGAAAGTGGATCAATGTTTTTCAACTACAAGCACTATTTCTCAATAGTATTAATGGCTGTCGTAGACACAAACTATAATTTTGTTTTTATTGATGTTGGAGCCTACGGCAAAGAATGCGATTCAGCAGTATTTAAAGAAACAGAATTTTGGAAAAGAATAGTAGGCGATAAATTACATATTCCTCGACCTAAGCAGTTGCCAGGTGCAGGCAGTGAGTTACCTTATGTATTTGTTGCTGATGAAGCTTTCGCTTTACATCAACACGTACTTCGTCCTTACGGTGGGCATCAACTTGACTCAATAAAAAAAATTTTCAATTATCGTCTCACAAGAGCGCGACGCTACGTCGAATGCGCATTTGGTATTTTATCCAATAAATGGAGGATTTTGCATAGGCCATTAAATGTTTCAACAGATACTGCTGTTAACATTGTAAAAACATGCTGCTTATTACAAAACATAATTCATAAAGTAGAGGGTATTGCTAATAATGCTACTGACAATGCTAGTTCACACATGATGCCTACTCTATGCCATTTGCCTCGTTCCCATTCAACACGAGGTAATGTAACAGCAAATATAATTCGTAACAAATATGCAGAGTATTTCATGTCACCAGTAGGGCGTGTACCATGGCAAAATCAATATGCATAAAAATAATGAAAATAAAATGTTACTTACCAAAATCATTTTTTTCTTTCTCGGACATCGTTTCAAAACCTTCATTTAACGCAAGACAAATTTCTCTCCAAGCGGTAAAACTCGACTGTCTATTTTTGTAGCACTCTTGGGTTTTATCCCACAGTACAGGCCTATTTTCAACCAAACTTATTAACAATTCCATGTCAATATCACCCATTTTTAAAAGAACGCAGGTAGACGGCACTCAATTAACAGAAAACAGGCAATACGTCCGGCAGCGTCAACACGCACCAATACACTGGCGTGGATGACCGCCCTTTCTTACACCGGACCGGTGTCCGTCGCGCCGAGGGGAAGCGGTGGTGCACCCGGCGTAAATTGTTCGCCGGACCGATGTCCGGTGCATGTACACACATTCATTATAATTCATACACCACCGCGAATCCGGCAAAAAACACGGTCCGTTATCCGGTGAAAAAAACGGACGTCTACAAGCGCCCTTATGGCGGTTCACTTAAACGGCGTAGAGAAATTTAATAAACTCTCATCGTAGCTTTCTTTAAAATTATAAGTATAAAATGAGCACGCTTAAATAATTAAAATGAATTTATTTAAATTATAATAACAACTAGCTTCTGTTTTGGACTTTGCCCGCGTGGAAGTCAAGTATAGCACAAAACAGCTTCGCACCCGTCTATAATGGAGCTTTCTATAACTGAAAGGGTGGGTAGGTGTCTCTCAAATTCCCGAACCTATTTTTGTAATAGGATAGGATAGATATGTAGGTACATAGTTCAAAAGACGGCACGGCTGCAACGCAGAGAATAATTTGAAATCCAAGTTGTGGCTTTAAATCGTGTGCGCTAAAATAATATTTATAATGACAAAATAAAAAAGGTGTCGCTGATGGCGCGCTGGCTGTTAACGATTGAATTGTTCGAGATGATATCGTCGGCGTGTCGATGTCGGAGCGGCGCTGCTGATGAATATTAAACAGACCTAACCAACATACGAAACAAAGAAATTATTTGCCAAATTGTAATTTAATTACCTTTATTCGAATATTCTTGCTTTGGGAAGTTAGAGGGCAGAGGAAGCCGGAACAAAAATTAGGAACTATCAGTTTCTAAATTTTTTTCCGGCTCTTCAGTAGTCGGATCTGTTGGACTTGTAGCTCCGGGAGAACTCTCCTCGGGCATTTCTTCTATTACGATTACCAAGTTATCCGATGTCGTGGTTGATTCCTCGACGCCTGTTCCGGTGGTAACTTGGATGTCCGGAATGTCAAATTTTAATTTTTTCTCTGGCTCGTCCTCCTCTTTTGGTTCTTTCTTCACTTTTACTTTTTCGGAGGTTCCAGGTTTTGCTTTGTCTTCCGTCTTTTTGTGATCTGTGTTTTATTGAAATAAATTATTTATAGATGCGTCATTTCGACGGCATACCGGTGCTCACATTGATGGTGCGGCGATGTATCTATGCGGCGGTGTGCCGTAGCAATATCTTCCCAGTTGATCGCAGACGCCAGGCTCATGTCTACCTACTCACTTTCTGGATCATTCGATCTATTATTAGTTGGTTACAAAGCATAATCAATGATTGCTACATGTTGCGGTTTAAGATGGGTGTGAAAATAAGTATTATTTGTATTTTATATTAATAGAATTATTATTGTTATAAGTAGTTAACTGTAAATCAGGGTGGAATTTGATGTGGACATAGTTAAATGTGGAATCGGAAATATCGTACCACAAGCATGGCATGTGCTAGAGCCAGTTCTTAAAAATGACAATATCACGTGGTATTACACGATCCACATTCTTAGGAGGTTCCTGGTTCTCTAGAGCCATTAGCTTGGATTCTTTTTTCCGATACTGATGGGCTTTTATGATGGGACTTTTTAGCTTGAAAATATACTTATATTAACAATGACTATTATAGTCATCGTTGGCTGATTTTTAAATCTCTGCGCATCTTTTAGGGGGTGAAAATACCCAAGAATACGAACAACTTGAATTACGGAACCAAAACTGATGTTTCATACATTTTGATCGTGTTGTTGTGCAAATATAGGGAACAGTAACTTTTTTATAATTATGTTACAGTTGGTCCTTTTACAACACTTGTTCGTTTTCATGAACTACTAACCCATCACCCTCTAAAAGATGTGTAGTGAATAGAATTTTATGCAAAACGAAAGTTTTCTGGAGTATACAACATTTAGCTTCACCAGCGTCGATGCTGCAGCAAAAGTCGGAGCAACAACAAGCTTCACGACACCATGAGACTTCACTACAGATCTACAACAAGATGTTCAAAGGTTAAAGGATACAATAATAGACAGGAAAATAACTTTGGTCTCCAAAATGATAAGTGGTTTTGTTAACAGTACAGAAACCTTACACAACAATACATTAATTTTAGATGAACGTTTAAAAAGAATTGAGAGATTGGTAAAAAATATAATTACTAAAGAAGAAAATTCTATTTACTTACATTTTAGGAATGTTTAATATGTTTTTAAGTAATTTTAGAACAATTAATATGCTTTTAAGTGAGATCGAAACGGCCTTAGCATTTAGTAAGGTGTCTGTACTGCATCGAGCGATTGTTAATTCTACCGAATTATTGCACATGTTGCAATCTATAGCCAAAACAGAAAATTTATTGTATGCTGTAAATGAAAATAATTTAGTTAAATTTGAAGATTGTTTTACTGTTAAAGCTTTTATTAAACAAAACCAGATTACGTTCATAATAGAGATTCCACTAATTGAAAACGATACTTACAGTTATTTTAAACTTTACTCTTTACCTATGTTTAACACAGATTTAAATAAGACCGTAATAGTAGTTCCTAAATATCCCTACCTTTTGGTGAAAGACTCAGATTACTTACCAGTCGTGAGAGCCTGTGCCCAGATTACAATAGATGACAAATTTTTATGTACCGATGACGATGTGTTGACCCATCCAGAACCATTTTGTGAAGAACAGCTGATGAAGTTCCATTCTAATACTAGTTCATGTGAGCAGCATACAGCAGACATTGAAGATTTAAAAGTTCAACGAATTGGCCGTGGAAGTTGGATTCTATATACAAAGAATAATATTATAGCAAGTAGAAAATGCTATGATGACGTCATGAGCCACGAGTCCCTACAAGGAACATACATAGTTACCCTTGACGATGATTGCAAAGTTAACATCGGGCACATACATCTACAGAATTACCAATTTTTCCTGACACGTCTGAATTATCCAATTGCTCCAATCATTACCCTACCAGAGTTGAAGTCAGAAAAACGTACTACACAGTGACAGTGCAGTGAATCTAAAAGGTATAAATCTCGATGAGTTGAAAGAATTGGCTCAAGTGGTGAAAATGAGCAAAGTGAAATACAGTGAAAATGACAGTTCGGTTAACACGAAAAATGTTAGTTTAGGCACAGTAATTTTATATGAAGTTTTAACTTTAGGATTTATTACCTTTCTTGTTTTTAGATATAATATAAAATTGTTCACCTGTCTGCGAAATCATCAGAATCTTAACAACCCTGATAATTTCGTTCTTGAGGAGGGAGGAGTTATGCAACCTGAACCGCAGCGCGTTATCACTGTGAGAGCTTAAAATGCACATTTGCAGTTTAGGGTGGCCCTTCTAGACCGTTCGATGCATTTTGTCAATTTAGCATTTTAAGTAGCGCTAAGTCCAACAATGTAACCGTTAGAGTTAGTTCATAGAAGGAATTATAAGAGAGCATGCGCTTCTGCTCACACGTAATTCACATCTTTTATTTAACGCTCCCAAAAACTTGACTACCTTGATGTTTCTTTAAAACTATAAGAACTATGTGCTTATGACCCAAGCTTTTTATGAGCCTCCAAAAGAAATGGGCTGAATCAGTAAGAAACAAAGTTATTAACTTCAGTTAATTGACAACGGATTGCAATTTTGAACAATGCGAGCATGCAAGAAGTGATACATAACCATAATCATCTCATTTACTCCTTACAGGTCTTTGGTTTGATTCCCACGCTGGGCAAAGTGTTAGGTACTGGGTTTTTCCATCAAGAATTTCTCCATAGCAGCCTCGGAGTCTGGACTTGTGCCAGGTTGATGGTAATAGGCTCGCCCCCTATTACATGGGACTAAAACAGAACTAGCATAATGTGTACCTAACCCTTTGGGGATTACAGGCATGATGTTATGTTATGAATTATTATATGTCCCAAAAATTATTCCCATCTCAGGATACTACATAGTATTTACAACAGCAAAGAAACCAGCAACTGTTACTACTAAATTGAGATACACTTGCATGAAATGCTTCATTTATGCTATAATAATGTTATAATCCCTTCAGTAAAAGCTTTCCACTTTGCATTTATGATGCTCATGACAGCTAACAAATTGCATGATTGCTGATTATACTTCACATGATTTCATGGAGTACCCATACTTGCCATCAATATTATAAGGGTTTACAGAGAGATTCATCTACCTAGTGATAGTAATAAGGAAAACAAAGCCATTTATCTGTTCTTATAATTTTTTACTTAAATATAATTATTAAAGATTAAACTATGTTCTAATATACAATGTTATTTTTGAAGTCACTTTACATGAAACACACAATGATTATCCTATCTGCTAAAGAAACTAACTTGACATCCAACATGCAGATTAAAAACTTTTAGGTTCTGCCAAACCAGTAATCCATTCAACATGTATCCTGTCTGATAGGAGGGACAGCGGCTTAACGTCCAAGATCTAGTAGAACTTGGTTTTTAAAGCCACTGCCCCTAAGAATGATATCATTACTTAGAAGTTTATAAACCCACATTTTTTAAACAATTCCAATCACTTTCACCTTGACTCAAATATGACAGCCTGATGCAGATATTTACAAAAAGCGGAATATGCAAGCTGCTGCTGCTGCTGTGATGAGGGTTGATGAGCTTTTCTATTTTTTTTTTGTGCAATCAATTATCACAGCACATCTATTAATTTGCCATCATCTTCATATTTTTATCTTACAACAGTCCTTTGACAAGAATAGTATATGGCTTGCGATAATTATATTTTGATGGTTTAGAAGTATAAAGTAGATTCTACTTAGTAGAATAATAAACACATAGGAAACGGAGCCAGCTAAACTATGTGCCTAGTTCATGATAAAATGAAATTTTTAAAATTTGTGCAAGTGTGTAATGCTGTAATGTTTTAATATGATAAAAAGGTTTAACACAAAATCATTTTTCCTTCGATTCTTGCTCTCTAAGATGATTTAAGGCGTGGAACCACTGTGATGTGACCCGTGGAGAATTTGACATAGGTTTAATGATCGACATCGGCTGCGCATCGGACTAAGATGTACTGATTCCACTACCAACTGACTGAACCAGTTGAGAGCAATATCTGATTATTACAGTTGGTAGGATTAGTTTCTTTAGTTTCACTGCCTCGTTGGTTTTGTGGTCGCAAGCGCGACTGCTGTGCATGAGGTCTTGGGTTCGATTCCCAGGTCGGACGAAATGTTATTGGGTTTTACAATCAAGAATTTGTTGTTTCGGCCTTGTTAGGCATTCGGTCTTTGAAGAGACCGAGTCCGGTCCGGGTCCGGTCTGGACCTCTGTCTTCGACATTATCTTTATCTTCGTCTAAAATGACTTCTGGTTCTGACATGTTTTGGGGTGGCGCGGTACTGAAAGGATAAATTAATCCATACTTGAAGGAGTTTTTTTAATAGGTAGTAGATTAAAAATTCTAATACAACATACAACAATTAACCTAAACATAAAACCTAAGAGTTATTATAAAATATGTACAATTTATAAAAAAGACAGAAAGCAGGAACCTCCTAGGGCATCAAAAATTTGGTCCGCGTCGCCGTCAATGGGGCAAGTGCCCAAAAGGCTGAGAGCATTACCACGTTATATGGCAATGCCGATTCTTTTTTTAAACAAATTAGATTATTGATATCTTTTTCTGTCCAATATAACAAGAAAGAGACTAATGTAAAGAAGAGCTGTCAAATTTAGTCAATCTATACATTATTATAATTGACATCTTAAAACGTGTAGATTAAAAATACGGAAAAGTTCAAAGCAAAACTAATTTGACATCTCTAACTTAGTTCTTAAATATCACCGTCCTTTTCTTTCGCTGTATCTTAGTAAGAGATGTCAATTCTCTAAATTTAGTCTAGTTTTTGAACAAGGGAATTGGCACCAATGCCTATTCTTCTCCATAAACTACAACTGTCAATTCCTACATTGCGTAATCAACACTATTTCATACAAGATCCTGACAACCGTCAGGCAGTAGCCCAGCTTGAGCACCATGCAACTTCGTTCCTTTTCCAAAGATGTTATCTTACTCTCAAGTGACGATAGTTGATCAGAGACGGAGGTTAAGGATTTTTCCAACTCACCAGTTATATGTCCTTCCAACTTATCAAGGCGAGAGTTATTTGCGGATATCATTTCTCTCATCATTTCTTTTAGTTCATTTTTAAAGGTCTCCAGTTCATCACTAGTGATCTCAGTTTGGTGTTTCCTTTTATTTCGCTGAGTTACATTCAATTGGAGGGCTTCTTCTGCATACAGTTTCCTAATGTCAGACTCGGAGCGGGATGGAATGTTATGGCTTGGCGGCGTCCTCTTCAAGTTGTTCGACATTGCTTCAGTCAAAGGAGATTTAGGCGGTGTTTTATACATTATGCTGTATGTACAATATTATCCGCCGATCGGTGTTTCTAGAATGACGACTTGTGTGACGTATGCGCGAGCGCTAATTAGTTACTGACTCTGTTTCTGATTTATGTCGATCAGGTATTGCCAGTATTGTGAGATTCTCGTTTATCGCTATTCTATTTAAAATTCCAAAATGCTTTTTGATAAATTACAAAAAGTGCTGCCAATTGTTGGGTTCGAACACGAGGCCTAGAGGTTGAATGCGCGGTCAGGCGGCTTAGACCACCGAAGCTGATAGTTGGATTGTTGAATTTGTCGCTCTGTTGCTAATAGACAGTTTGACGTAATTAGTCGTGTGACATTGATCCGTTCAAAGGTCACACTTCGACACAGAGACAAAGAAACTTGAACGTTCACTTTTAAAACTTTGTACTAAGTTTTGTTTATATCTTCCGTAATAGTTTATGCACAGATCTAGTTTTTTCACTGTTTGTTTATTGTTTTATTTGGCACGTATTGAAGTAACTTTTAAGACGAATGCTGCACTTTTGACTAGTTTTCCGGAATAAAATCTTTACGAGCACAAGAAACACGTCAACTCAACACAGAGTTCGGGCGGGGGAGGAATGTACCTTTAATTCTGGCACAATTTCCAAGTTGTTAACGTGTAAATTAGGCCACTCAGGCTCATCCTTTTAATAAAAAGCTCGGCCTTGTCCACCACAGGGTCAAGGACACCAGACGTTTAGCATCTACTCCCCTTGATATCCTTGATAAATCCGCGGGCTTGCAATCCGTCGGAACATGTCACTATGCTGAAGTTGGTGTTCATTCTTTAATTTCAATAATACGGTTGCATACAAACGCCTTTAATTTATTGACATCGCTACAAATCCAACATTATACTACTGTTGAGTCACACCAGTGCACTAATTTATCTGGCTTGTACCGGAGTGAACCTATTACATATTTTGTGAGTTTAGCAGCGAGCAAGGCTGCGCACAATTCTAAGCCAGGTATGATATATATACAACGTGAAATGTAAACCGTTGCAAAGCTGCAGCGAAATGACTTTGTTTTGGTAGTACAATCGATTAGTAAATATCTTTACTATGAAAATATAAAAATGGCAGATTCACAATTGTGAAAAGCGAAACTCGAAAATGAACGCAATCAAATAGTAGTACCTAGTCAAACGCAGCGGCCGAGACCCGAGCGGCTGACGGCGCGGGCGCCAGAACACTGGGTCGTTAACCCTTGCGCTTATCAACAGCTGATTTTCTGATCTTTAGTTAATTTAATGTAACACAACACCCAAAAAGTTATTCCAATTCTCCCTTCATACTTTTACAGGCTTAAGACTGTCAAAAATACTTTTTATTACCTACAACTTTACTTACTGAACACGAAAACAAAATAACAAGTTAAACAAAGACAATAAAGTAAGTATTTTAGTCGTATTTAAAAAGTTGGAATCAACTTATTTACAATGATTTTAATCACCTAACCTATTTCTGAATTTTCACTATTCACAAAGTACTTACCTACACTTCGCGGTATCGAAGCAAGTGTTCGAAGTGTAAGCCACTACATTCCACACACAAACGAGCACTTTTAAATAAATTCTTTTAGTTTTAATAATGGGTCTCACTCAAAATTAGAAAAATCGTAATTTCAATCCATTTTTCACTTATTTAACCTACAAGTACAACGTCCGCAAGACAACTGAGCGTCGAGTGCGCGACACTGCGCGGCACGGCGCGGCATTTTTTGATCTGTAGCGGCGAATGAAGAGAGTGTAAGCTAAGCGCTCTAGTTTATACCGTATCACAAGGCACGAGAGCTTATTTTTCTCTGAACATTTATGATTTATTGCTTTTTACTTTGTCGGTAGCGCATGAGTTTTGAATGATACCTACGTTAGGACGTAGGTATCATTTCGTTGGCTACGTTGCGTTTGTGTGCGTGACAGTGTAACTATTGTTACTCACGCTTTCGAGTTTATGAATATTTTTTTTAATATTTTAAAATAAAAATATTTTTATTTTTTAAGTTTAACTCTACGTTCCATTAGTACTACTGAGGGCGAATCGTTCTGCCGCGTTTTTGCAACGGTTTACATTTCAGGGTGTATATGGTTTATATGTTTAATCAAAAAAAAAAACAGCAATAAGTTGTACACCGGTCTCCATTATATCGACTGTACAACGTATTCCGGCTCTTCCTCGCTAGGGATGACCATAGTAGTACCATTTTTATTTTTTATTTTTTTCTCTTTCTTTCTCCTCTTTAGTTATTTGCGATCGGTCGTTAGACCATAAGCGAATATGGTGGAACAGCCACTGCTGCGCCTCCCACTTATAGAAGGTGGTTTCTCTTCAGCCTTTTTACCACCGCTGTCGGGTTTAAAAGTTCATTGACTAGTGGATTTGGATGCAAGGTTAGGCGTTCCCTGTGTTGAATTTTGCGCTGCTCGATTTCAGACTGTACCGAGGGCACTAGTAGATAATCATGGATTTCTTCATTTCTAGCAAACCAGGGCGCGTTTACAATAGCTCTTAGGATACCATATAGATAGGATAGGATACGTTTTGAACTCTTTGTAGGCAGAGTATGTTCGATTTGCTGGCGACTCCTCACAGTTCGACGTCCATATTGGCTTTAGAACAGAGTTGTAGATGAGGAGTTTGTTATCCACAGAAAGGACAGAGTTTTTTCCCATGAGCCAATATAAGTTGCGATACTTAAGGTTGATCTCGTCCCTTTTACGTTTGATGTGATGCTTCCATGTTAGGCGCCTATCTAAATGAAAGCCCAGATACTTAACACAGTCTGAGTGTGGGAGAATATCGGCACCAAGCCTTACAGGGGGGGTGTTTCCGTGCCTGAGCGTGAAAGTGATGTGGCTAGACTTCGATGCACTGGCGCGTATCCGCCACTTACAGAGCCATTTATGTGTCTTGTCCGACTGTTTTTGGAGTCTATTGCTGGCAATTTCTGGATTATCGTCAACTGTTAAATAAGCAATATTATCAGCATATGTTGCTACAGTTACGTCCGCCAAAGTGGGCAGATCCGATGTGAAAATGTTATACAACACTGGACCAAGGACAGACCCCTGGGGGACTCCGGCTTCAACGTCAAACAGTCTTGATCGGGCTTCGCCCTGTTTAACTTGGAAGCAGCGGTCAGATAAATACGACTGGATAAGCAGGAACATAGAGTGTGGGAGCTTTTCCTTCACTTTAGCCAGTAGACCTTTGTGCCAGACACGACCAGAGGCCTGTTGCACGTCAAGAAATGCCGCTGAGCAATACTTTTTACACTCGAAGGCTTGCCTGCAGATCTGGTAAATACGATGAACCTGTTCCACAGTTGAATGCGCTTTCCGAAAGCCAAACTGGTGTGATAGGACCACATCATTGATTTCCATGCATGGTTTTAGGCGATTGAGAAATATCCTCTCCCAAAGTTTCAAGAAGATAGGGGTTAAGCTTATCGGCCGATACGACGAGGCTTCATGTTCTGGTTTGCCTAGTTTGTGGACCATGACAATTTGAGACATTTTCCAGAGGGCAGGAAAGTGAGATGTTCGAAAGATTGTGTTGAACAAACTTGCCAGGAAGGTGATGCATTTTCTAGGAAGATTTTTAAGAATCGAAGGTGTGATCAGATCAAATCCTGGAGCTTTTCTATAGTTTAGTAATCTGATTTCCTGCGCTATTTCTTTAGGTGTTGTTGCTTTGATGGGCAAACACATCTGCAGATCTTGTTCTAATAAAGTGTCAATTTCACTCTCGTCGACAGTGCCGTTGTTGGGTTTGAATACGGTGTTCAGATGCATTGCAAAGACCTCAGCCTTCTCCGAGTCGGTTCTTGCCCAAGAAGCTTGTGATTTGATTGGTGGATAGCATTGTTGAGGCTTATCCAGGTTTTTGGTTGCCTTCCAGAGCGGATTCGCACCAACTCCTGAAGGAGACATCATCTGTAGGTTTGTTTTCAAGGTGGAGTTAATAGACTCCTGAATTATTGTCTTTAGCTCCTTCGCTGCTTTGTTGAAAATTTGTTTGTCAAAAAGATGACGGGATTGATGCCATATTCTTCTAAGTCGGCGCTTTTCTAGAATCTTCTGCGTGATAATTGATGGGTGGGGCGGGAAATTATGATGACCTCTGGGTCGAAGGGCTGAATTGATCCAAGCGGCTACTTGAATGGCATTAGTGATATATCTGCAGGCGTGGTCAATGTCATTTTGATTTTTAAGAGGTATAGTAGGTATAAAGTTTTCGTTAAGACGGGTTTTAAAACCGTCCCAGTCAGTACGGCTATTCGTTAGGTTTTATACGTATCTGCAGTTATTTGTGTCTTGGTGGACAGTAGATTGAGGAGAGAACAATGGGGCCGGCTCGATCCTCCAGTCGTACGGAAATGGCTTGCAAGTGCAGAGTAGAGAATGGTTCTATCAGAGAGTGTCTGAGGTTCGCACGAATTACCAGCGCTGCGCCGGCGTGTGCACTGCCATCAGGATGCGATGTGTGGTAGACAATGTAGTCTTTGATACGGAACGAGCTTCTGGACGTGGCATGCGACTCTGATATTAATACTGCGTCTAGATTGTTTACTTTTATTAAAGTTTCCAACTCTTGGATATTGGGACCCAATCCATTGATGTTTCATGCTGCAATTCGTATAGGCTTCATTTAAGGTGAAAGTTTAGAAATAACTGTAGTCAGCAAACCCAAGCAGCAAGTGTACTGATTTGTTGCAGGAGTAAGTCTATTTTCTCGTTTTGTTTGATTAGGAGTTGTTCCATAACATTTACGTTTTGTTGGGCGCTAACGTGACATGATGCAGCGATGTTGGCTTGTGGGAGATCTTTCGCACGTCCGGCGGCAACATCTGAGTATCTTAGTTCTGACTTGCGATAAATATTTTGTTGCGGAAGGGTGGAGCTGTCTGAAATTTGTTTGGGGTCGATTATCCCCGTCAAGTTGGAGTGGCCGGCTGAAGAATTTCTTAGTTTTGTTTTTCTTGAGAGAATTTCCTTATAAACTTGGCAACCTTTGTAATTTGCGGGGTGATCACAGGAACAAAGGGCACATTTGGCAGGCGAGTTTCTGTCTTTTTTGGGACAGTCTGAAGTTTTTTGGCCCTCCCCACATTTGACACATCTGTAGGGCCTCATGCAGTTGTTTTTGCAGTGACCATATTGCTGGCATCTTTGGCATTGCACTATAGTCTTAGTTTTGCGTGGGTCTTCAATTTGAATGCGTTGGTGATGAATATACTGGATATTTTTTAACTAGTTTGTTACTTGGACTAGGTTCTAGATTAACAAAAAATGTGGAGGTAAATTTTTTGTCTAGTCCGTAGCGGTGGTTGATGATTTCTCCTCTAACCTTGTTTCCAGATTTCTCTAGCTCCTGGATAGTGGCATCATGAGGAGTAGTGGGATGAAGGTCTTTTATCACTTTTCTGTAGCATTTCGTTTCTTTACGGGAAAAGGTATGTCCTATTAACCCTTTCTGTCGTATAAGGTCAATAACTTGCTTGTAATCATCGGTGGAATTGACCATTACGCGGAGGAGGGATTTTTTTCTTTTAATAAAAAAAAATATATATACACAAATTATTACACAGACACCTTTTTCATGCATTACATAAAATAAAAATAACTATAGACAATTAGATACTATACTTATATACAATAATATAAATAACTAGGCCTCTTCCTCTCTCCTAAATTTTTGCTGTGCCCGACAGGGCCCATTTTGATCTTTTACTGTATTATAAATGTGTGTAATAGGTTATTATGGAATGCAATAAAAATTGAGAATTGAGGTTTTTATTTATTATTTTGTACCGAAACTCTTCCGGGCGAATTACCGACTCAATTACTTTGGTAAGCTCGTTAAGATCATCAATTCCGTACAGATCAATGGGAGGGGGCTTGTTTAGCGGTTTCGGCCCAGTTAGACACAGTTCTGTCTTCTGTTAGGTCAACTGGCAGATTTGAGAACCGATTTTCTGACTCAATGGGTGGAGGCGAGTTGTCGCATATTTTTCTTTTCTTGGATGTAGGAACACGCTGCCATGGCGGAGGTTGTACTACATGAGTTGATTGTTGAGCGGCTGGCATATGATTTGAAGTTTCATCTGTGTCTTTATCATTGTTGAATAGGATGGATTTGTTGGAAGTACCACCTGACGCTAAAAATTTAGCGTCACATGTGTTCAATAAATTGCGGAGGGTATTCTCTTGAATCCTTGCCTTTCCTTCATTGATGACTAGAGTGCCCGGAAACATCTGAATTGAGTCGTGAATGTTGGAATGGCTGGCCTGTGGACCAGGCTCCTTCTTCTTCTTCATGTTATCTGGAACTTTCTCACCCTTCTTCTCATTTTTCTTTGGATTACCGGATGTACCCTCCAATGCTTCCACTACTAAAGATTAGGCAGACTAGGTAGGTGGCAATCAAGTATTGTTATAAGTAGTATATTATTGGGCATTCTATACCACTCGGCAAGTAGCTCGGCGAATGCGCGGTCAGGCGGCTTAAGCCACTAGACCACCGAAGCTGATAGTTGGATTGTTGAATTTGTCGCTCTGTTGCTAATAGACAGTTTGACGTAATTAGTCGTGTGACATTGATCCGTTCAAAGGTCACACTTCGACACAGAGACAAAGAAACTTGAACGTTCAGTATGAACAATCAACTATCAACTCGACTGTAGTGTATTACTGTACACGACCAATGATATCACAAATCTTGAATCCCTTGTAAGTAGTTTTCAATGTCCCGAACGCTACTCCAGTATGTAGAAAGATTATAATACATAAGTAATCGCCACTCATCATGTATTAGTTGCACCTTCCCGATCGTGTCGTAGTAGATAGGTCGATCACTTCCCAGACTTGTAATCCGAACGCTTGACGACGATTCTTCTCTCACGTTGCCATTTGTTCCAGCAGGAAGGGCACATAGAAGTAGCAATGTGGTTAACATTGTGGTAAATGTTTTCTTTTCTGTATGTTGCTGACCTCGTTTCGATGACGAAATGTCTTGATTATTATTTGAATTGTTTATTTCTGTGTTGCAAGTTTCGATCGGTAACAGCGATAGTTTTGTAATGGGTCTTTTCAATATGCCAGCTTGTGTTTTTATAGTTGTGATACGAACTAGCCCTTTTTTTTTTTCTGGCAACACTGCCCAAGTGAAATGTAAAAATTTTGATCCGTATTTTAAAATTAGTTTTAATTAATATTTAAGGTGTTATTTTATATCTATAAGTAATATAACTGCATAAAAAATCGGGATTATTGTTTTCCTGTGTATAAACTTAGTAAAAATCAGTGTTTGGTTATCCACCGTTACCGGTAACCTATTTCGATCAGCTGATGTCAACTTGCGGATTTGGACGGGGACTATTGTTTACTTTTATTTCATAGTAGCCTTAAATTAGCACACAATTGTTATTTATACTTTGTAACACGCTCTCATTGAGTCCCTGCATAATTTATTTTGATAGATTTAGTAAGTACTGCACTGAGTCGTCATCACTTTGTTTTCATACAGAGTACTTAGTGCGGTCTATTTAAATAGCATTATTTGTTTTAGGACAACGTCATAACCATATTAAAGTGAATTTTCCCTTATTTGTATTGCATTGATGTAATACTTAAATTATTTATCTTAGTATTGATACTACAACCTACCCACAAAGGAAAAAGTAAAATCAAGTCAATTAGAGTTACTGCAATTTTACATTGAAATAAACACACAAATCGACTTCAAATCGGCAACCTTCCTCATTTAGCACTCATTTTTCTTAAAGAAACACTTACTTTCTCATTTTCCCTTTAAGTTAACACTCTTTCCCTACTTTTGTCTATTTACCTTGTTCTCACCGTTTCTTCAATTCTCATTCCAGTCATTATCCCTGGAACCATGTCTGTGATGACCCGTAAGGCTACTGCTCAGGTTATGGAAGTGAAATTGAGAACGGCCCTCGAAGAACTTAAGGCTACTAACACCCAATGCCAACAACTACTACAAGAGAGGGACGAAAGTGAAGAAGAAGTAAAGTCCATAATTGCTAAAAATACAAGCCTGAAGCGGGAGCTAGTGGACCTTCATCAACAATTCCTAGATGTTGTTGATGAACGGGACAAACTGCGGGTAGTCACCAACGGCTTCAACAACTGTAGTGATTTGTATGAGGAGGCTTTGTGTAAGGTTAGGGACTTAGAAGAGGAATTGATTCATGCGAATGTGCGAATTACCAGGTTGCAGAAAGAAAAAGAATGTTCTCAGGCTAAGGAAACTGATCATTTATACAATGAATTGATTAATAGTAATTGCAACCCTAATTACAATAGACCTCACTGAAGATTCATTAGTTAAATATAATAATAGTAACTACACAGTGAGTCATAACAAGATAAAAAAATATGCAAAGTTTAATAAAATTATTAAAAAATGCAATAAATTTAGAAAACAACGAAAACACTTTTCCAACAATATTAAATTAAGGAAAGAACGTGTTTTTCTAATTAAAAAACTTAATAATTTCCAAATTAAATTAGAAGATAGTATAAACATTTATGAGGTAGACACTCAACAATTACAATCTCAAATTGAGATGCTTGAAATGTCGCTACACTCTCTTTCAATAAAATATGAGACATCTCAAAAACAAATAAAAGAACATATCCTTGCCACAAATGAATTAGTGGATATGTGTAACTTGAATACAGACAGAGTGGACCCGCTGCCTCTCAGCTCCATTCACTGTACCTTGCAGACAGAATCTCATCTTCTGGCTGACCAGCCTGAGGTAACTGAAGACCTGTCACAGTCTGAAAGTGTCATGGAGTACCTCCCCAATGAAAAAATTACACCAGATACTATACATAGTACGTCTATTGTTTTGCAGAAAGTAAGCAGTTCCATCCCATGTAATGAAGTTTGTAACTGTCCCATCATGTTCTCAGATAGTTTAGGGAGAGGGCTAGGAAAGTTACTAAATAACAACCTGAGACATTCTTCTCTAAATTATTGTATGCCTGGTACTTCCTACAATGAAATAATGTCTACAGTAATAAGAAAGAAACATGATCCAAAATCAATTATTACTATATTAGTGGGAAATAGCATGAATGTTACAACAGAAGATATAACTGACAAGGTTACTGAAATTTTGAAAATTAATTGTCACAAAATAATACTGTGTGCTTTTCCTTACTTTGAGAACCTCTCAAAAAGGAAAAATAATTATATATATAAATTAAATAATCATCTTAATTTTCTAGTTAGTCACTATAGTGACAAGCTTCTATTTTTTGACACCAACAGTTTTGTTGAAAAATTAAGATCGACTAGGGATACAGCGTATCTGCCCATTAGTTTTAGACGTCAGATAGCTTGGCTATTAGCTTTTAATATTAACTCAGACATAATTAGTATGTCGAAGTCATCATCAAGGAGCACCTCATTATTTAGTAATATTACTAATGTAAAGGTGGTAAACACAAATAATAATTTAAACTAGCAAATAAGACAACAGAAGGTACCAGTAATAATTTAGTTAAACTTATCAACAAAAAGGTATCTTCTAGCAATCAATTATTAAATTGTAAAAAGGGGGTTAAGCATCATTCCTTAAAATTGTTTCATCAGAATATTCAAGGTTTTTCTTCCAAACAATTAGAAATTGAACTTTTTTTAGAAAAAACAATGTTCGACATTATTTGTTTAACTGAACATTGGTTAAAAGATTATGAAATGTTAATTAACTTTGAGAACTATAGTGTGGGCAGTTGTTTTAACCGGAAATCCATGCTGCGTGGTGGTTCACTAATCTTAATTAAAAATAATGTAAAATGTAAGCCCCGTAAAGACATAGTTGACTTATCAATAGAGCATATTATTGAATTGTCCAGTGTTGAGCTAGATAAGCATGTTATAGTGTGCGTTTACAGACCCCCAAATTATCAGAATTATTCTATATTTGAGACTATAATGGAAGATGTTTTGACTAAACTTGCAACTGGTAATAAATCAGTAATAATCTGTGGTGATTTTAATATTAATATTTTAGAAAATAACTCAAATAGCAGTAGATTTATTAGTCTCTTTAAATCATTCAATTTGTCAAATGTGTTTCTTGAACCTACACGAATAACGTCGACTACTGCTACATGTATTGATAATGTTTTTTGTTGCTGTGACTATTTAGATAAAGGCATAGTAAATTATCTTCCTTCGGATCACAGCGGACTAACCGTCACTTTCGAGTGCAACACACCATTACAAAAAGTGCAGATACAATCGAGACCAATAACATCTGGTAATTTCAATAAATTTAATAACATTTTAATTAGTAAATTATGTGTCCAGGGTTTTAATATGAATAATGGTAATATTTTGTATGAAGAATTCTGTTCAGTAGTGCATACAGAGTTTAATAATATTTTTAAGAAAAAATCCAAAACTATTTGCCCTAAGTTTTTATTTAGCGACTGGGCGACTAAAGGTATTAGGAAAAGCAGGGATAGACTTTTTGAGCTGTATGGCCTTAAGCCTTACATAAATACTGAAACTTTTAATAAGCATGTTGCAACCTATTCAAACATTTTTAAAAATGCGTGTAAAGCAGCTAAATCCTTGTGCATTAGCAACAAAGTTAAATCGGCAGAAAATAAAATAAAAACAGTTTGGAAAATCATCAATAACGAAACAAATAGGAACAAACGACATAATACTGATTACACTCTTGAGACTGCCCAAGGTGTCATAAGCAGTAATATCGATGTTGCTCAGGAATTTGCAGAATTCTTTACTAGTATTCCAATTAAAACTACTGAAATCTTAGATTCCTCACCCTCACTTGCTATTGACTTACTAAGAGTGAATGTTACAGCCTGTACTAAGGTTCTGACGCAGAATGCCAACTTCTCAAAATGTCAACACGTCGCAAAACGCCAACTTCGCAGAATGCCAACTTCGCAGAATGCCAACTTCGCATAATGCCAACTTCTCAAAACGCCAACTTCGCAGAACGTCAACTTCGCAGAATGCCAACTTCTCATAATGTCAACTTTTCAAAAAGTCAATATTTTCGTGTAATTAAAAATGTATAGAATTAAATTAAGTATTTTCCAATAAAAACTAATCATTTTTTATATAATCAGTCTGTATTAATCAACATAAGGGAAAAAGAATACACAAACAATGTAATCAACTAAAAATCACAATCTAAGTACGGTGAAACATAATTATAAATTTAAATTTAACAATTAATATAAAAAGAAAACAATTGTAGTCGCTAATAATAAAATCATCTTTTTGATTTCCGTATAAGTATACTGACTCCATCGTAAAACTTCAAATCTTAGAACATAATTTCTGCCGAATCACGCAATACGTACTGTATTCGTATCGAATTATTGTAATTGTTATTTACCCACACGTTTCCTTGTGTGACAAATAATTCAAGTCTATACTTTTTAAATCTACCCACTTCGGAAAAATAGTTGTTATATGTGTTGCAAGTGTATTAAAATAAGATTTATTCTATAAAACAGTGACTACAACTGTTTAGTTTTTAATATTTGATGAATTTAGATAGATGTATTTTTCCATTATTTTGATTTTATTCGTTGATTACGTAATTGTTTGCGTATTCATGTTTTTATGTTAATTAATATAGACGGCTTATTATTAAGTAATGATTATTTATATTAGAAAATACTAAATTCAATTCTATAATTTTTTTATTACACGAAAATATTGACTTTTTGAAAAGTTGACATTATGAGAAGTTGGCATTCTGCGAAGTTGACGTTCTGCGAAGTTGGCGTTTTGAGAAGTTGGCATTATGCGAAGTTGGCATTCTGCGTCAGAACCGTCCTAATGAATTTAAATTTAAACACATTAACCCTGTGGTCGTTTTAAAGGCTTTTAAACAGCTTAAGATCAAGGCTACCGAAGATCTGTGGGGCATGTCTACTAATGTCTGTAAATCTATTATTGAGACAATAGCACCCTATTTAGCTTTAATATTTAATCTGTGCGTAGACCAAGGGATATTCCCGGATTTAATGAAGTACAGCAAAGTTATACCGCTCTTCAAATCCGGAGATAGCAAGGACACCAATAATTACAGACCTGTTTCGGTTTTGCCGGTTTTCAGCAAGGTGTTTGAAAAAGTGATGCTCAATCATTTTAACTGTAACAACATCCTACACGATCAACAATATGGTTTCACCAGAGGACGTTGTACTACTGACGCCGGTGTTACTTTAATTAAGCACATCTTTAATGCATGGGAGGACTCACAGGATGCTGTTGGCATTTTCTGCGACCTCTCTAAAGCGTTCGATTGCGTGAATCACGAAACACTGCTCCTAAAGCTTGAGCATTACGGTCTCGGTGATCTAGCACTTAACTTAGTAAAATCGTATTTGAATGATAGACTACAGCAAGTTCAAATAAACGGTGTAAATTCATCAAGCTTAAAAGTAAAGATGGGCGTTCCGCAGGGTTCAATATTGGGTCTGTTGAATTAATATTTAAATGTCCCGCCTTTCCATAATTTTTCTTTCATAGTATTATATACTCTGTGGTGTATTTTTTCTTCTTAATAAATTCTCTATGATTCTGTGGTACAACAACGAGTGTTATATTTTATTACAATTCCTTTATTTAATAATAAAGTTATCAGGTTATGGGCCCAGTAAAGCCAAAGTTGTAAAGAAAAGTGTTTGCAAAGTCAATTATACAAAAACTCGTAATATAAACAGTTTCGTGCCGGCGAATTGGTACCGACATAACCTAAAAGCGTGGTTCAGTTGTTTTAACAAATCGTCAAGTCCATATAAAAACCAATTATTCATGTTATCAAGGCTAGTAGCAATCCTCTGGCACTTATAGAAAAACTAACAGGCCGAGAAAACTACAGTACCTGGCGGTTTGCTGTTAAAACATATCTTCAACATGAAGAGCTTTGGGAATGTATTGAAAAACCCAACAACGAACCAATTGACCCGAAAAAGGACATTAAAGCAAAGTCCAAAATCATTTTACTTGTCGATAGTATCAACTTCGTACATATCCAAGAGGCAGAAACAGCAAAAGAAGTGTGGGAAAACCTGTCCCGTGCTTTCGACGACTCGGGGCTTACACGCAGAGTTGGCCTACTACGTGATCTCTGTACAACTACACTCTCTGGTTGCCAAAATATAGATGAATATGTGAGCAAGATAATGTCTACACCGCACAAGCTCCGAAATATAGGATTCAGCGTTGATGATGAGTGGCTTGGAACACTTTTACTCTCCGGGTTACCTGAACATTATAAACCTATGATCCTCGCTATACTCTGTTAAATCTAAATTGCTCCAAGAAGTAAAATCTGAAAACAATAACTCTGCTTTTACATCTGCTCATGGTTCTCAAACCAAGAATGTGCAAAAGAAGTTCAACAAAGGTCCTAGATGTTTTCAGTGTAATAAATATGGACACAAGAGTCCAGACTGCAGGACAAAACCAAAAGAAAAAGTTGCTAAATCAAATAGTTCATATGCTGCCGCTTTTGTCACTCCGTTTGACAACAACAGCTCTGCATGGTACATTGATTCTGGAGCAACCATGCACATGACAAGACATCAAAATCTTCTTCAAAATGAACACTCACCACCTATAGAGTTAATCAAAGTTGCTAATAATAAAACACTTTCTGTAAGTAGCTCTGGTGATGTGACCTTGAACACATTGAATGGAGAAAATCAGTCAAACACAATTTTATTTACAAATGTCTTGTATGTACCCGAACTTGCAGTGAATTTAATATCTGTACATCAAATTACAGAAAAAGGTGGTCAAGTTAAATTTGATTCTACAGGCTGTGTTATACTGAACAAACAAAATGTTATTATAGCAACAGCAACAAAAGTTAACAACATGTACCGGCTTAACATGAATACTGATTATGCATGCATGTCTGATGTTAAACAAGATGATATATTTTTATGGCACCAACGGATGGGTCATCTGAACTTTGACACTTTGAAGAAATTGAAAGAATGTTCTGAAGGATTAACATTATCTGATAAACAAATGAACAATGTAACTTGTATAACTTGTAAGGAGGGCAAGCAAACAAGATTGCCTTTCAAGAGTCAAGGATCACAATCCTCAAAGCTATTGGAACTGGTGCATTCTGACTTATGTGGTCCCATGGAAACACAGTCACTAGGAGGGGCTAAATACTTTTTAACATTTCTGGATGATTATTCCAAAAAGGTATTTGTTTACATTTTGAACAACAAAACTGAGGTAGGTATTGTCAAAATTCAAAGAGTTCAAAACAGAAGTTGAAAATCAAACTGAATGTAAACTCAAATGTATTTGGACTGACAATGGCCTAGAATATGACAACAAACCGTTCTCTGACTTCCTAATAAGTGCTGGAATAAGACATCAAACATCAACACCTTATACTCCAGAACAAAATGGAGCTGCAGAGAGGCTAAATAGGACTCTAGTCGAGAGAGCAAAGTGTATGATACTGAATGCTGGCTTGGCGAAGTTTTTCTGGGCTGAGGCTATAAAAACTGCTGCATATATCATAAACAGATCTCCAACTAAATCCTTATCATTTAAAACCCCTGAAGAGGTTTGGTCTGGTCCCAAACCAAATATATGTCATATGAAAGTGTTTGGATGTGAAGCTATGGTGCACCTGCCAAAAGTAAAACGCAAAAAGTGGGATCCGAAAGCACAAAAGATGATCTTTATTGGCTATTGCGAGAACACAAAAGGATACAGGTTCATAGTACCAAATACTAGAACATCTCAAAAGCAAATAAAAGAACATATCCTTGCTACAAATGAATTAGTGGATATGTGTAATTCAAACACAGACAGAGTGGACCTTCTGCCTCTCAGCTCCACTTTTTGTACCTTGGAGATGGAATCTCATCTTCCGGCTGTCCAGCCTAAGGTCATGAGAGACCTGTCTCAGTCTGGAAGTGTCATGGAGTGCCTCCCGGATAAAATAGTAACACCAGATATTATACATGGTTCATCTCTTGATTTGCAGAAGATCAGTAGTTCTCTGCCTTGTAATGATGTTTGTTACTGTCCCATTATGTTTTCTGATAGTTTTGGGAAAGGTATAGGAAAGTTATTAAACAACCACCTGACACATTCTGTTTTAAATTATTGTATGCCTGGTACTTCCTACAAGGACAATATGTCTGCAGTAATAAACAGGGAATATGATCCTAATTCAATTATAACAATATTAGTAGGAAATAGCATAAATGTAACAAAAGAAGATATAACTGACTATGTCACTGAAATGTTGAAAATTAATTGTCAAAAAATAATACTGTGTGCTTTCCCTTATTTTGAGAACCTATCAAACAGGAAAAATAATTACATACATAGGTTAAATAATCATATTCATTTCCTTGTAAGTCACTATAGTGACAAGCTTTTGTTTTTGGACACCAACAGTTTTGTTGAAAAGTTAAGATCGACTAGGGATACAGTGTATCTGCCCATTAGTTTTAGACGTCAGATAGCTTGGCTATTAGCTTTTAATATTAACTCAGACATAATTAGTATGTCGAAGTCACCTATAATTAGCACCTCATTTAGTAATAATACTAATGTAAAGGTGGTAAGCAGAAATATTTTTTTAAACTAGTAAGTAAGACAACAGAAGGTACCAATAACAGTATAGATAAACTTATCAACAACAAAGTATCTTCTAGCTATCACTTACCAAATTGTAAAAAAGGGGCTAAGCAACATTCCTTGAAATTATTTCATCAGAATATTCAAGGTTTTTCTTCCAAGCATTTAGAAATTGAACTGTTTTTAGAAAAGACAAGGTTCGATATTATTTGTATAACTGAACATTGGTTAAAAGATTATGAAACGTTAATTAACTATGATAATTATACTGTGGGCAGTTGTTTCAACCGCAAATCCATGCTTCGTGGTGGCTCGCTAATTTTAATTAAAAATAGTGTAAAATGTAAGCCCCGTAAAGATATAGTGGAACTATCAATTGAACATGTCATTGAATTGTCCAGTGTTGAGCTAGATAAGCATGTTATAGTGTGCGTTTACAGACCCCCAAATTATCAGAATTACTCACTATTTGAGGCTGTAATGGAAGACGTTTTGACTAATCTTGCAACTGGTAACAAATCAGTAATAATCTGTGGTGACTTTAATATTAATATTTTAGAAAACAATTCAAATAGCAGTAGGTTATTAAATCTTTTTAAATCATTTAATCTGTCAAATGTGTTTTTAGAACCAACACGAATAACCTCGACTACTGCTACATGTATTGATAATGTCTTTTGCTGCTGCAACTACTTAGATAAAGCCATAGTAAATTATCTTCCCTCTGATCACAGCGGACAAACCGTTACGTTTGAGTACAGCACACCAACACAAAAAATGCAAATACAGTCAAGACCAATAACATCTGGTAATTTAAATAAATTTAATAGCACTTTAATTAATAAGTTAGGTGTTCAGGACTATAACATGAACAACGGTAGTATTCTGTATGAAGAATTTTTTTCAGTTGTGCATACAGAGTTTAATAATATCTTTAAGAAAAAAACTAAGTCTGTTTGCCCTAAGTTTTTATTCAGTGACTGGGCGACTAAAGGTATCAGGAGAAGTAGAGAAAGACTTTTTGAGCTGTATGGCCTTAAACCTTATAAAAACACTGAAACATTTAATAAGTATGTTGCTTCTTACTCAAAAATTTTTAAAAATACGTGTAAGGCAGCAAAGGCCTTATACATTAGTAACAAGGTTAAATCAGTAGAAAATAAAATAAAAACGGTTTGGAAAATTATCAATAATGAAACAAATAGAAACAAAAGGTATAATACTGATTACACTCTGGAGACTTCTCAAGGTCTCATAAGCAGTAATATCGATGTGGCTCAGGAGTTTGCAACATTCTTTACCAATATTCCAATGAAAACCACTGAAACTTTAGATTCCTCACCCTCACTTGCGATTGACTTACTAAGAGCGAATGTTTCAGCCTGCCCTAAGGAATTTAAATTTAAACATATAAACCCGGTGGTCGTTATGAAGGCTTTTAAAGAACTTAAGATCAAGGTTACCGAAGATCTGTGGGGCATGTCTACTAATGTTTGTAAATCTATTATTGAGACATCAGCACCCTATTTAGCTTTAATATTTAATTTGTGTATAGACCAAGGGATTTTCCCGACTTTAATGAAGTACAGTAAAGTCATACCGCTCTTCAAATCCGGGGATAGCAAGGACACTAATAATTATAGACCTGTTTCGGTTCTGCCGGTTTTTAGCAAGGTGTTTGAAAAAGTAATGCTAAATCAAATGCTCAATTATTTTAACTGTAACAACATCTTACACGATCAACAGTATGGTTTCACCAGAGGGCGTTGTACTACTGACGCTGGTGTTACTTTAATTAAGCACATCTTTAATGCATGGGAGGACTCACAGGATGCCATTGGCATCTTTTGCGACCTCTCTAAAGCTTTTGATAGCGTAAATCACGAAACACTGTTGCTGAAGCTTGAGCATTACGGACTTGGTGAACTAGCACTTAGCTTAGTAAAATCGTATTTGAATGATAGACAACAACAAGTTCAAGTAAACGGTGTTACTTCATCAGGATTAAAAGTAAAGATGGGGGTTCCACAGGGATCAATACTGGGCCCATTCCTCTTTCTGGTATACATTAATGATTTACCTCATTTACTAGAAAACCAACCACAAATGGTGTTATTTGCTGATGATACCTCACTAATTTTTAGAGTAGATAGACGAGCACAACACCTTGACGACGTAAATAACGCCATGCTTAAGGTTCACAATTGGTTTACTATTAATAATTTAGTGTTAAATGAGAAAAAAACGAAATGCATAAGATTCACTTTACCGAATGTTATAAGTACTGAACGTAACGTTATATTGAATAAGGATATACTTGAATTCGTCGAAAAGACAGTTTTCCTGGGGATTACGCTCGATTCTAAGCTGCAGTGGGGTCCCCACTTAACATCTCTTGCAGGGCGGTTAAGTTCAGCCGCTTACGCTGTCAGAAAAATACGTCAATTAACAGACGTGGATACCGCGAGACTAGTCTATTTTAGTTACTTTCATAGCATCATGTCTTACGGTATTTTGCTTTGGGGACGGGCTGCAGATATAAATTCTATCTTTATCCTGCAAAAGAGGGCCGTCAGAGCCATCTATAATCTTGGCAGTCGAGATACTCTAAGGGAATTGTTTAAAAAAATTAACATCATGACGGTACCTTGTCAATATATATATGAAAACATCATGCACGTTCGGAAAAACCTTCAACTTTTTAAGAAAATTAGTGATAGACATAATTTTAATACTAGAAATAGGAACAAATTAGATCAACCAAGTTTCAGATTGTCAAAAGTAAGCACTTCTTTTATGGGGTACTGTGTTAAATGCTATAATAAAATACCTCTGGATATTCTCCAACTAAATGAGAGAAAGTTTAAAACATGCATTAAACGCACACTATGTAGTCGAGCATACTATAAGTTAGAAGATTATATGACAGATAAAAATGCTTGGCTTAATGCTAGTCCTGCTCCACTCGGGCTCACTAATTAGTTTTTTTTTTTTAAGATAATGATGTTTCTTACCCCCTTTTTATTGACCTGAATAACTTGTTTCGTTATCAATACTATTACTTTTTCTTTTTTACATACCACAGTTCATCTAACGATGAAGTACACTGAAGTGTTAGTGTTGTACAATTTAATATCATTTATTTCAATTCTGTAAATGTGAGTACCTTGGAGCTTTTCGTTTATTAAGTTACTATGTGCTTTGGCTTAATGAGCATGGCAGTTGAGAGCTTGTCATGCTCACTCAAATGTCTCGCTGATGGTGGCGCGTGTGTTGGATCATTTGGCTCCCTCCATAATGGTTGAGCTAGGTGGTGCTGATCCATGCGTCATGCTCGTGAACGGGTGCTGTCAGTTGAGATTGGTCATCTCTTAACTGCTATAGCTTACATCTTTAATTTATATTTAACTTCAGTTTTATATTCACCTTCATTGTGTTCACATGTAGAATCAACAAGAATAATGTAACCAGGATTTTGTAAAAACCTAATTTAAAAGAGTGCCGTGGAGTTTCTTGCTCGTTCTTCTCCATAGAGGCCTACCTCCGTTTTGGAACGAGCAACTAGCTTCAATTTTCGGACTAACTGACAGACTCCTTGACAATTCAAAAGTGCCTGTAATCGGTCTAATTGAAATAAATGTTTTTGACTTTGACTTTGACTTTGAACTGTTATAAAGAGTAGGGATGCTGTATTTCTTGAATCCACTGTGAAGAGAAACTATGCCGCTCTGGAATTGTCTGAAACAGAAAATGAAACATTAGATATACAACACAAAACTAATGAAGAAAGTATAATGTCAAATGAGTCCAATGAAGAAAGCAGAAACAAATCTTATAGCTCAGATAGCTCATATAATACTGTTAAAAATAACTCAGATTCAGATGAATACTTACCAGATGTTAAGATTGATACTCCCTCTCGAAGCAACATAACGTTGAGACCTAGAAATAAAAATAAAGAACAAACTTACCTTTGCTATGATGAATGCTTAGTATCTGAGCAAGTCCCTGACACATACAAGGAAGCTATTAGTTGTGAGAATGCTGAAAAATGGAAAAAGTCTATTGAAGAGGAACTTGAAGCCCATAGAAGAAATGGTACATGGATATTGGTAAACAAACCTGAAAATACAAACATAATTGGCTCTAAATGGGTTTTCAGAGTCAAAGATCAACCAACGGGTCCCCGCTTCAAGTCCAGACTATGTGCAAAGGGCTATGCACAAACAAAAGGTATAGACTACAAAGAAACATTTTCACCAACTGTCAGGTATGATTCAATACGTATATTATTATCTCTAGCTGCTCAAAATGGTTATGAAATTCTTCAACTTGATATTAAGACAGCTTTTCTGTACGGGGAACTGGAAGAGAACATCTATATGTATCCCCCTGAAGGTCTAATATATGAACCAAATAAAGTATGTAAATTGATAAAGTCACTGTATGGTCTTAAACAAGCACCACGGTGCTGGAACACTACATTCAATTCTGTACTTCAGAAATTTGGTTTCATAAACAGTAAAGCAGATCAATGTGTCTATGTCGCGAATGTCAAAGGAACAAAGTGTTATCTCTGTATATATGTTGATGACGGGCTTCTATTTTCCAAGTCAAAGTCTGTTCTGCAATCTGTAATAAATGATTTAAAAACAATATTTGATATGACTATATGCCCACCTGGAAATTTTGTTGGAATGGACATTCAAGTTTCTGACAAATATATCTTTATACATTAATCTAAATATATTAAACAGTTATTAAATAAATTTAATATGGGAAATGCCAACCCCAACAGCGTTCCAGTTGATCCTCATTCAAAGCTTGAGAAAAGTGAGCACCAGTCTGATAAGAATCTTCCTTACCGAGAAGCAGTTGGTTCTCTGATGCATGTCGCCATAGTAAGTCGACCTGACATAATGTTCGCTGTAAGCTTGGTGAGTAGATTTTTGAACTGCTATAATGAATCACACTGGACAGCTGTTAAGAAAATTATGAAGTATCTCAAAGATACTGTCAATCTTGGTCTATGTTACCTATCAGCATCGAAATCTTTAGAGCTAATTGGCTACAGTGATGCTGATTATGCCAATGACATCACAACCAGAAGGTCAACGACTGGATACATATTCATTAAAAATGGAGCTGCCGTGACGTGGTCCAGTCAAAGGCAACACACTGTCGCTCTATCGACAACAGAAGCTGAATTTATGGCAGCTTGTGCTGCCACCAAAGAAGCTATTTGGATTAAACAATTGTTATGTGACCTCGGTGAATTAAAGCAACAAACAGTAGTACTAAATATAGACAATCAAAGTGCAATAAGTGTTATTAAAAATATAAACTTTCACAAGAGGTGCAAACATATAGATACTAAATATCATTTTATCAAAGAAAAGTACTATGCCAAAGTTATTGATCTAAAATATGTTTCAACAAACAATCAACTTGCTGATTTTTTAACTAAGGCTTTACCTAGAGATAAATTTCAATATCTGAGAGATGAAATTGGAATGTTATCTGTTGATATATTAAGTAATCTTTAATTTAAAAGTTAGTTGATGTGTTTACTATGTTATTGTTGTAATTAATTAAGTACATGGAAGGCTTAAATTTGGCAGGAGTGTTGAATTAATATTTAAATGTCCCGCCTTTCCATAATTTTTCTTTCATAGTATTACATACTCTGTGGTGTATTTTTTCTTCTTAATAAATTCTCTATGATTCTGTGGTACAACAACGAGTGTTATATTTTATTACAATTCCTTTATTTAATAATAAAGTTATCAGGGTCCGTTCCTCTTTTTAGTATATATAAACGATTTACCTCATTTACTAGAAAACCAACCACAAATGGTGTTATTTGCTGATGATACTTCACTCATTTTTAGAGTAAATAGACAAGCACAGCACCTTGACGACGTAAATAACGCTATGCTTAAGGTTCACAATTGGTTTACTGTTAATAATTTAGTGTTAAATGAGAAAAAAACGAAATGTATAAGATTCGCTTTACCTAATGTTAGAGGGAGTAAATGTAACGTTATATTGAACAAGGACATGCTAGAATTCGTTGAGAAGACAGTTTTTCTAGGGATTACGCTCGATTCAAAGCTGCAGTGGAGTCCCCACTTAACATCTCTTGCAGGGCGGTTAAGTTCAGCCGCTTACGCTGTCAGAAAAATTAGACAATTAACAGACGTGGATACTGCGAGACTAGTTTATTTTAGTTATTTTCATAGCATCATGTCTTACGGTATTTTGCTTTGGGGACGAGCTGCAGATATAAATTCTATCTTTGTTCTGCAAAAGAGGGCTGTCAGAGCCATCTATAATCTTGGCAGACGCGAGTCTCTAAGAGAATTGTTTAAAAAAATTAACATCATGACGGCACCTTGTCAATATATATATGAAAACATTATGCATGTTCGAAAAAATCTTCATCTTTTTAAGAAAATTAGTGATAGACATGATTTTAATACTAGAAATAGGAACAAATTAGATCAACCAAGTTTCAGATTGTCGAAAGTAAGCACTTCTTTTTTGGGGTACTGTGTAAAATGCTATAATAAAATACCAGTCGGTATTCTCCAACTAAATGAGAGAAAATTTAAGACATGCATAAAACGCACACTATGTAATCAAGCATATTATAAGTTAGATGATTATATCACGGACAAAAATGCTTGGCTAAATGCTAGTCTTGCTTCACAGCCACTCGGGCTCACTAAATAGGATTGTTTTTTAAGAGAATGATGTTTCTTACCCTTTTTTTTATGTCGACCTGAATAACTTTTACTGTTATCAGTACGATTACTTTTTATTTTATTTTTACATATCACAGTCATCCAACGAATAAGTACACTGAAAGTGTTAGTATTGTATAATTTAATATCATTTATTTCAATTTTGTAAATGTGAGTACCATGGAGCATTTTTTATTTATTAAGTTACGATGTGTTTTGACTTAATAAGCATGGCAGTTGAGAGCTTGTCATGCTCACTCAAATATCTCGCTGATGGTGGCGCGTGTGTTGGATCATTTGGCTCCCTCCATAATGGTTGAGCTAGGTGGTGCTGATCCATGCGTCATGCTCGTGAACGAGTGCTGTCAGTTGGGATTGGTCATCTCTTAACTGCTATTGCTTTAATTTCTTTATATTTTTTTTTACTACTATTTTATATTCATCTTCATTGTGATCACATATAGAATCGACAAGAATAATGTAACCAAGATTTTGTAATAACCTAATTTAAAAGAGTGCCGTGGAGTTTCTTGCTCGTTCTTCTCCATAGAGGCCTACCTCCGTTTTGGAACGAGCAACTAGCTTCAACTTTCGGACTAACTGACCGACTTTTTGACAATTCAAAAGTGCCTGTAAATGGTCTAATTGAAATAAATGTTTTGACTTTGACTTTGCCCATCGCGGCCAGGATGAACTTCGATCACACGACCTAGTGCCCACTTTCCTGGAGGCAGATTGTTTTCTTTCACCAGGACAATGTCATCATTTTTGATATTAGGTGAAGGTTTCAACCACTTGCTTCGGGCTTGTAGTGATGTTAAATAGTCACTGGACCAATGCTTCCAGAATTGGTGGAACATATTTTTCGTTAACTGCCATCTTCGACGTAGGTCTAAGTTGCGATCATCTTCATAGCTAGATAGTGGTAGTGTCATTGTCGAACTACCGGTCAGAAAGTGTCCAGGAGTTAAGTAGTTGAAGAATTCGTCTGGATCTTCGGTCATAGGACATAGTGGTCGTGAATTCATGCATGCCTCTATTTTCGTTAACAGTGTCGAAAACTCTTCATAGGTGAGTTTTTGTTCCCCTAAGACCCGACGGAGATGATGTTTCATTGAACGAACCGCGGCTTCCCATAATCCTCCAGCGGTGGGCCAAGCCGGAGCATTAAAGTGCCACTCTACTCTCATTTGACTCATCTAAACTTGTAAAACAAGTGTACTTCGCCCTCTGTCAGTCGTTGCTTTCGTATTGCATCACTGTTTGGGGTGGCACTACAGCTACTCACATAAAGCGCCTAGAAATCGCTCAACGTGCTGTACTTAAGGTAAGCACTTTTCGTCCATACTTGTACCCTACAACCCAACTCTATAAAGACTGTGAAGTACTCACAGTTAGACAACTGTTTATTCTGGCCCTAATATTGAGGCGACATCAGGAATTGCCTTTTAATGCCCAAAACAATTCACAGCGACGTAAAAATAGGGTTTGTGAATATCCAAAACAGTTTCACACTGCGTTCATCAGGAAGTTCTTTTGCTCATTAGGTCCTTTTTTGTATAATAAGATTAATAATATTGTTACTATCTATCCCCTAAATAAACACCAATGCAAAAAAAACTGTTGAAGCTTGGTTACTAACTTTGGGATATAAGGATACGGAGGAGCTTTTAGCGGTTCTACGCTAACTTAAATGTTTACTCAATTAGCTATATAAACAATAAAATATAAACAATAAAATATGTAATACAATAAAATATAACACAATAAAATAGTTAATATACAATTGTAGCTGGATAAGTCTTTGTTTTAACTAAAAGTAGTATTCATAAGTCAGATAAGTAAACAATACACACCCTCTCACACTCACAGACGTACACTACACGCATACACAAAGAGAGGCACTCTCACACACCATTTATTTCACATTTATTTCTTTTTCATTTTCTGTAAATTAGTATAAGCTAGTTTAAACTATGATATTACGGGGAGTGGCGCCGCATGCTGAAATACAGGTCCTAACCTAGTTTGGCAGCGGATGCTATTATATTTATATAAATAATTGTTATCTACTAGCTAATAATTACGACAAAACTTGTAACTTTTCTTTTTTGTGGAAATAAAATTATTATTATTATTATTATCTTGTTAAAGAAATCGGAGGCAGTTCTTTACTGAATGCTTCATACTCGCTATTTAGCATTTTCGAGGCCCCTATAAAGTTGGTTCCGCAATCAGAATAAATATGGGTTGGCGTTCCTCGTCTTGCGCACATTCTTTGAAAAGCGCCTAACCGCTTACTTGTTTATAGTCGCGGGGGGGGCGGGGCGGTCGGCTGTTCAAGCGGTGTCGGGTTTCGCGCGCTTATCGCTCGCTTATAATGAATCATCTGTTTACCGACCCGTAAACATCTTTGAGACCGCTTATGTTATGTTTTTTATGTAGTTCGATAATAGGGCTTTAGGATTAAACAAAGATGTAAGTTAATAATAGCAACAGTATTTATTTTTCATACACACAAACATTAAATGCTCACTTTTTCGTATCATGTGCCACAAAACTGTGTGAGAGCGATAGCCTATACATTTTATTTTATTGATCTAATGGTAATAATGTACCCTACCATATAAAACAAACACAATACAATTATTACGATTGCAGCTTAAGTTATAGATAGTTAAAGTTTGACAAAAATTTTCGCCCGCGAAAAATTTTCAAAGGTATCAAAAAGCATAAAATGTTACTGAATTAGGATAGCTACTACATAAATATGTATATTTTTAGAAAGCCTATTTAATCTACGTTAACTAACGTAAAACATATTTTTAAATAAACTTATCTTCAAGAACATATCTACATAAATACTGACATGCAGCTTCGCATGCAAAAAAGTATGTTTAGGTTAAAACCTCTTTTTGTTAAAAAAAAAGTAATGGCCGTTTTTTACGATTGCATGAATGGTTGTCAAATTTTACTCCCTTTCAAACGAGGTTTAACACAAGTATCTACAACGTAAACAAAAAATCTATTGATAAAAAAAAGACAATTGGCGCCAAACGCCATTCGAGAGTAGCAAAAACAGGGCCGACGCGCGGCGGTACACACGGGGGGGTTTTTGCGCTCGAACCGATCCAGTACATTATGATAATTATTGTGGTTATAAAGTTAAGTTTTACTAACATTTTGTTCGTAAATTAACCTAAATAAATTAAATTAAGGTTGGTCCCGTAGTAAAAGTTGTTCTTACTGACCCCTTTTCGGGTAAATTTTCAATGAAACAGTAAAAAAAAAAAAGTTGTGATCAATTAATTACGAACATTCCATTATTAACAAGCCAAAATTAAATATTCGCAACAAAAAATCAAATAGAATAAAAATTAAGGTAAAAATAAAGTAAAGTATAAAACCATAAAAAAATATTCACCGTACCGAACAACCCGTGTGCGCCGATCCTCACTACAAAAAATGACAAGATGGCGGCTATGACGCCATTGTTCATTCAAAATCGAAGACACAAAGTTTGTTTTTGTTTTGTATGAACTCAAATGAGACTAATCAATCATGATTATTATATCAAAATAATCGTAATGAAATGCTTTACTTATATTTTTACAGTAAGCAGGTGCAGTAACAAAACAAAACTTCAAAAAACGGTAATATTTTCGATAAAAGTTCAATTTGAACGACCGACGTCGTATTTTATTACGAAAAATGTATGATTAATGCTTACCGTATTACATACACACACCTCACAGTGTTCCTAGACACGTAACTAAACACGATTTTACCGTTCTTGATGCGTCCGATACACTATTTTACCTCAAAAACTCTAAATAGTATACCACCTGAGCTCACGGAAAACAACAAGAGGTCATTCAACTTTGAATGAGAATTTCTCGCAATCTAATAACCGAAAACTAGTGCCACCTTCGGCAAAAATACGTATTATTTATCAGAGAAAAGGACAAAACATACGTTTAAACGAGTAAATGTAAAGGTTAGAACGAAATAGACATAATTTCGACATGCACCCATTGGACACTAAAGTACCCGCGAAACAAGCAACGGTCCCTTAATCGTGGGTCATTTAGTACCCAGCAAACAATCTACCGGACCAGTAGTCAAATCTGAAACTAGTTCAATGTGAACCGCTTTTGTTGCCAAGCAAACAAAGATTGCAATATAACCTTTTGCGGTTTTGACTCCTCTCCCTTTGTTCACTTTGACATCCACATGACCCGTGTAATCAACTCCTGTATGAGTGAAGGGCCGGGATGGTGTTACACGTTGTGATGGGAGGTCGGCCATAAGTTGGTAGTTTTCAGTTTGTTTAAATCGGTGGCAGCGCACACAGCGACGTAGATATGTCTTCACTGCTCTATTTCCTCCTACAATCCAGTATTGTTGGCGAATGTAGGCGAGCGTGAGTCTCGGACCCCCATGTTAAGTTGCAGAATGAGCTTGTTCTATGAATAATTGTGTTAATCTACCATTTCTTGATAGAATAACAGGATTTTTCATTCCAAGTGGTAAATTCGTTTTGTTCAAGCGGCCGCCAACCCGCATAATCCCGTCTTCGTCTATGAAGGGATGCAATTTGCATATGCAACTTTTGTTGGTCAAAGGCAGATTTTTTGAGAGCAAGTCGTATTCTGTTTCAAATTCCTGTCTTTGTACATTTCTTATTATTATGATTGTTGCTTTTTCTAGTTCATGCGTTAGTAGATACTTGGGCAACGCAAGATTGCTGGCGTTGCAGTTCTTCAATGTTGTGAAATTATTCCGTGCAATTGTTTTGAATAGCATAATCCAAGCAATGACTCGGGTCACGCGAGTCAATGAACTGTGATTATTTAATAAATCGTTGACTTTGTTTTCCGTTTGTTTTGTAGCTGCTTCAATATGTTCTTTTTGCGCCGTAGTTGCAAATATATAATTGAGTGAATCGTCTTGTTTTTTTTTCAGTAAATGTATGCAGCATCTCAGGGCCTTTCCACCATATTTGAGCATTCAAGAGCTGCTTCGGGGATAACCCTCTAGTTGCGCAATCTGCGGGATTGTTTTTCGATTCGATGTTTGACCAATGAGCCGGCGATATCACTTCTCTGATCTTGATGACTCTGTTTTCTATATATTTCTCCCGTTTGGAAGGTTCTCCTTGAAGCCATGCCAGCACCACCAGCCAGCACCACTTGGGAGTCGCACCAAGCCCATACACGGATAGTATGTTCATTGAGTGTCTCCAAAACTTTTTTAATAAGCTGCGCCAGTAGTAAAGCACCCGCTAGCTCAAGTCGTGGAAGTGATAGTTTTTGTGCGAGTGGAGCGACTTTAGTTTTAGCTGCAAGCAGGCTCAGTACAGGCAGCCCCAGCTCATTAATAACACGCGTATAGATGACGCATGAGTAAGCCTTTTCACTTGCATCGCAAAATACAAGTATTTCGATGTTGTTTGTTATACCACCGATCCATCTATTTATTTTTACAGTCTTTAGTTCTTGTAGTTGATTTTCCAGTTTAAGCCAATCTTCTTGTATGGATGTAGGTAACGGTTCATCCCATTCAAGGTTTTCCGTCCAGACACGCTGAAATATAAGTTTTGCGCTTATTGTGACAGGCGAAAACCATCCTAGTGGATCGTAGAGTTGAGAAATTTGCGAGAGTAGAGCTCGCTTAGTTAGTCCCTTCTTACAATTTTGTTTCAGATTCCAGTTAAAGGTGAACATGTCAGATGTAGAGTTCCAACCAAGTCCAAGTGTTTTCATGGAATCCACATGCTTAAAGTCGAAGTTAGTGCTTGAAATCTGATCTTTGCGTAACGTTTCTAACAGCTGGTCGCTATTACTCGACCACTTCCGTAAGTTCATTCCGGCTCTGTGCAGTAACAGGATCAATTCATTTTGTAGTTTCTTAGCGGCTTCTAGTGAATTGTGCCCACTAATCAAATCGTCGACGTAAAACGCATTCAACAGTGTTTTTGCTGCGTCAGGGTGTGAGGTTGGGATTTGGAGACAAGTAAAACCAATGAATGCTGATCTAATACTAAACGTTTATTCAAGGTTCTTCAGTATATAGGCTTACACACTAGCATAATATGCACTTACATCACTACATCTCCCTCGGTAAGGGAAAATAAAATAATTAACTATATTATTTTATTTTTATCTTATTGCTTAAGTTATATATGTTATTATTATTATTATTATTTTTTTCGAGTACATGGACAGAATATATTATGATTACATGCATTCATTGTAGTAATATTATTAATTACATAACTTTTTTTTTTTTAATAACGGATAACATACAGAACAATACAATTATGATTAGTTACATGATTTTACATTAGATTATATATTTTTTTTTTTTTCACTACAATATGCGTATTAACTATTATACAGTTTGGTACGGTTCTTATGTACTACATCAATTTTGTTATTCTTTAATATTTCCACATTAGGTGGCATGTCTTTAATCACAATATAAGGACCTGAATAAATATTGGCAAATTTATTACCTGTCGAGTTCTTAACTAAGATTAAGTCGTTCTTTTTGTATACGATTGGGTTAATTCTTTGATCGTATTTTATTTTTCTAGATGTTTTTGATTGTATCAAATTATCACGAGCTTCTTTAGTGGATACTTGTAGTCTATATTTTAGCTGTAAAGGATAATCGTCAATATTATAAAGTGGTTCCACGGCCTTGGTTACATTACTGGGTAAGTTACATTTTTTACCGTATACTAACTCAAAAGGTGAGTATTTAGTTTCGGTGTGAACTGATGTGTTATAGCTGAAACACCAATAAGGTAACCAAGTACTCCACGATTCCGGGTGATTATCTGTTTGGATTCTCAGGAATGCACCTAAATGCTTATGTGTGTTCTCGAGTGAGCCTATGCTCTCGTGGTGATAAGCAGTAGCGTTAATTTTGTTTATATGAAGTAATTTACAAGTTTCTGTCATTGTTTCAGACATACATTCTGCACCCCTATCAGTCGCTATTTCTCTAGGAATTCCATGTCGTAAAATGAAATTATTTACAAATTCTTTAGCAATTTCCTCACTTCTTTTTGTTTTTAAAGGATATGCCTCCACGTATTTTGTTAATTCGCATTGAAGCGTTAATATATATGAGTTACCTTGTATGTCCCTATCTAACGGACCTACAACGTCCATAAATATTTTCTCAAATGCAGCGTGCGCTGTTGAGGTTATAGTCATGGGTTCCTTAATATGGACCGAATATTTTTGCTTTTGGCATTTTTCACATCTTTTTATGAAATCAGTGACATCGCGTTCGAGACCTGCCCAATAATAGTACTTTTTTATGTTATTGACCATCCGTCTGATACCTGCGTGGCCACTTGTAGGTAACAGATGGAAGTCGTTTAGAATGACTCTAATTTCATCTTTATCCTGTATTCGTATTACGTCATCTAATATGCATAATCTTGGACCTAACCACGGGCTACTTTGCTTTATTTCTTGTGCTATTAATTTTATAAACATACTATTTTGTTTATTTTTAAGAAAATATATTTCGTCAATTTTTAATTTTCCACAAAATGTTTCCAGTTCTCTCACAAAAGCGCCTGGCGTCGATTGTGATTGAGGTTCTGGTTTTATGTATATTACCATATTTTTCGGTACGTATACAAATAATTGACTTTCTTCTACTATCACGTTTTCCTTTCTTAATTTATTTATAGTTTTATTACATGTTAATGTAAGTTCAGTTGACATTTTCGGCTTACTATGAGTTTCCACGACGTTTGGCTGATCAGACCATCCATCAGTAGTAACCATAGTATCTGAATTGTCTTGTCTCGTACATAACTTCTTTTTCTGTGCCCGCGTAAGTACATTTAAAACACATTCATGCATCTCTTTCAAATCCTTTGATGTTATTGTTATTCGTGACAATGCATCTGCAGCTGCATTATCCGATCCTTTCACGTATTCCACATAGAAATCATAGTCTTCTAACAAAATCCGAAACTTCATTAATCTACTGGACGGGTCTTTAATATTAAATAAATATATTAGTGATTTATGGTCGGTTAGGACCTTAAACTTACGACCGTACAGGTATGGCCTAAAGTGTTTTATGGCCCAGACAATGGCAAGTAATTCTTTTTCTATTGTCGGATACATTTTTTCGGCCTTGTTAAGTGTTCTGCTGGCGTATGCGACGGGTTTTCCGTTTTGATTGGCTAACACGGCTCCTATTGCATAACCCGAAGTATCTGTTTGCAAGGTGAACACGTTGTCAGATGAAAAATTGGGATATTGAAGTATTGGAGGGTTCATTAATAATTGTTTTAAAAGATCGAATGACTGTTGACAGTCGTCTGTCCATTGGAATTTAGTATTTTTCTTTGAAAGCTATCGTACTATCGTAGAAGTTAATACCGCTAAATTCCTTGGAGTGACGATTGACAGTAAATTAAACTGGAAGGAACACATTGCGGCTCTGTGCAAAAAAGTGAGTAGCTCGGCGTATGCCTTACATAAACTGACTGCAGTGCTTAAAGTCGATTCGCTACTTACCGCATACCATGGCTTAGTTGCATCACACCTTAGGTATGGAATAATCTTCTGGGGCAACTCGACCAACAAGGAAATTGTTTTTAAAGCCCAAAAACAATGTATTAGGGCGATTTTTAAGTTAGCTACAACCGAAAGCTGCAAACCCTACTTTATTAACTACAGAATACTAACACTGCCCTCGCTATATATATTGGAAGTGGTCATGTTTGTGAAACATAACCAACATCGCTTCCCACGCATATCAGAAGGAAGTAGCCGTAGCAGACGCGATGACACTATTCTTCGTGTACCCCAGTTAAAAACCGCATTAATGCAAAAGAGCATTTTTTGTATGGCCCCCATAATTTATAATAAACTACCGAAAGTGTGGAAAGAACTTAATGTCCATAGATTAAAAATGAAGCTAAAACGACACTTACAAGGGAAAGCATACTATGACATACGCGACTTTCTAAATGATAAAATTATTGAAATATGAATGACCTATTAAATTTATGTCGTGAATGAATTTAATTATGCTATATTGAATTGAATCAGATTATAATTATACTATATTGAATTGAATTGCATTGTATTATATTATATTGAACTGTTGTGTAAGTTTGACTACTTTATATATTTGTACGCCTTATAGGCCAAACGTGACAGCTCATTTATAAAGTGCCACCTTGCATGCTATACTGTATGTACACTCATGTTTGCACAAATAAAAATTCTTATCTTATCTTATCTTATCTTATCTTAAAGATTATTTAAGGGTTGTGCTATTGCTGCAAATTTATTAATAAATTTCCTATAGTAATTAGCGAAAGCGACAAATCGCTTTACCTCGTCCGAGTTTTTTGGTACTGGGTAATTTTTAACTACATTCAATTTTTCGGGGTCCGGTTGTACACCGTCTGACGATATTACGTGACCTAAGTATAACATCTCTTTTCGGAGGAAATCACATTTTATGGGGTTTAATTTTAAGTTAGTTTTTCGCAATCGGTCAAACACGTCTATTAAGTTTTTAGTAGCTGAATTTAAACATTTCCCATAAACCACTACGGCCACTGCCATATTCATCATTCTTGAGAAAGAATTTGGGCTCGTTTTTAGACCCATTGGCATCCTGGGCACCTACCGCCATCTCTTATAACAATATTATTTTAATATTACTTTGTAATTTCTGTTGTTGCATTTTCAACTTTCGGCGCTGATCCGAGCGTTGAAAATCCAACAGTGTGGAAGGCAAAGTAATGTTAGAATAATATTGTTTTAAGAGCTTGTGGTTGGCCCCCTGGTCATTTGGTACTGACCGGAACAAAAGGCCGTGTATTTTCTACTGTGTTTATCGAGATTTACGTTATAAAATCCTTGATATAAATCTAGATTACCTACACTTACACACATTCAACTTAAGGCTTCTTTTATATACTGCGACACCCCTGACATTGTCTTCAGTTGCAACCATTGTTACCACAAATATGTGTCTCATTTATGTGAGAATGCTGGTATCCATAACACAAGTTAGATCTTTCTTTGGATACCAGAGTTCATACAAAGACTACTGATAACACTAATGGTTAATTAATTATAATATTTTATTATTGTATACGCAAGGTGTTGTTTGTAAGTGTTTGATTGTGTTACTATTTTTTGTTTTAATAAAAATCTTATCTTATCTTAGATGTGTGAAATAGATACAACCGGAAAGAGAATCAAGGATGTCCGTTATATTTGGCAGTGGGAATTTGTCGTCTTTAATAGCGTTATTTAATTTCCTATAATCTATAACTAAACGAAATGTCTTTTGTCCCGTGGTATCAATTTTTTTTGGTACTAGAAGTACTGGGCTTGACCATTCGCTTGAACAGGGTTCTATAATGTTTTGTGATAACATGTTTTTTATTTGTTTCTCAATTTCGGGTTTCTGAGAATGTGGCAATCTGTATGGTTTCATATAGATGGGACTAGCATGTTCTTTTAAATGTATTTTGTGATTGTAAATAGGTGTAGTTTTTAATGTATCCCCTGGCAAATAAAATATGTCAGCATATTTAGCACACACGTTTTGAACCGCAATCTTTTCTTCTAAGTTCAAATGTTTTAAGTTGAGGTTTGATAACAAAGTTTTTACACGATCGGCGCCTTGTGTGCAACTATCAAATGAACATAAATTGTATTCGCTTAACTTATGTATACTTGGCTTAATTTCAGTTAAGGTTACAGTTTTTTCAGTCGTATTTAGTATTCTAATAGGGATCTTGCCATTGACCGGTGAGACTATAGTACTAGCCATAAATACAACGTGGCGCTACCACGGTGACATTAATTTAACACACGTATAGGGTTACGCATTTTTGTTTTATATAAAAAAGAAAAAACCATAAAACGTTATTAATTAATGAGTTATTTCAAATTTTAGAAAATAGCATCTTGGAGCAACCTGTATTTAAAGAACTCTAGCCCAGCGGTCATTTGCCGGGGTCACGGATACTAGCATCGTATCAATGAAATTAAAACGAATAAGCAATACTAAAAAGATGAAACAAATGCAAAGAGTAGGCTAATTGAAGGAAAGAGAGATCCCTTTGTCGGCGAGTATCGTAGGCGACGCAGACGCAGGCGTCGGGTGTCGTCGTCCCTTCCCCCGCAACCCGCGGATCCTTTTAATTTTTTAGTGCTCGTCGGACCCATGCCCTTGACACACTTATTGATGTGATTACTCGTGCGCATAATAATCGTATTTATTTTCGTGAATGTTTCCGCGAAAAAGACGCTTGCTCATTTTATTTATTTATTTTTGTGTAATTAGGATAATTGTTAGATCATGGTACTGCGATAAAGACGCTTTGCTTTGTTTTCGTTAGTTTTCTTTCTTATTACGATAGGTACTTACATCTTTGGCAATAAGGACGTTTTTATTTGTGTTATTAGTGCTTGTGTAAACCTGTGATCGTGATGGCAAATACTCATCCTAACTACACGGCAGCTCCACCTACTATTGTAGAAGCTCTTTAGCGCATCCGCGAAAACCAGCCAGTGGATCCTAGGTCTCAACGCCCATATCAACCGTCTACACATTAAGACCCAATCCAATAAAATGAAAATGTGCTACATTATTTTCAAAATCAGCCCAAAACTAGCCTTCGTCAGAATGAGGGAAATGGCTAGGGGACAATTTATTTTCAAAAGTGCGGGAGAACATGAAGCGCCCTTTAGCCCTTTGTAGGTATCCGCCAACAAGGTGGTCTCCTTGAAAATTTAAAACACTTAAAGACTATTAACACGTTCGTTGCATTACGAGATCTATCAGATCTCTTGCAGGACTTTTGTATTGTGCGTTGAACATAATCGTGTTGTTTCACTCCTTGCGGGAGGATCTAACGTGTAAAGTTCTTTAATTATAAGTAGGACAAATATACATATTTGCTTCCTACTTAAAGCTGAATTCAAGGACATTAAAAAAGAAATTAGAGATGGATTAGGTCCCTAACGCACAGTACTGTAATTATTTTCATTCCTTGCGTTAGGAGATGTGTCGGTACTCGTGGAATCGTACGCCTCGTAGACGCAAGAGAGGGAAGGTTGTTGTTTTAGTGCTATCCTAGCATCGACATGGGAGGTCGCGCGCACGTTTGCGAAATAACACTCGCGTATATACCTACGTGTTGATTATCATTTTTGTTATACAATGAGTGCTTTTAAAAGAAAAAAGTGTAAAAAATCTATTTATTTTGGTGAGATTTAAATTACGACGCACATTAAACAGCATTGACGCTTCTAAAAAAATTAAACGAATTGTTACCATTTGCGCGCAATGCAAGCAATCAATGTGCTTACCATGTTTTAATGAAAAACACTTTAATAAAACTTTTTCAATCGACAACTGAGATATTATTTTATTCCCATCACTACTTACTACACATATTGAACTATCTTCGGTTGCGGTACGAGATACAATCGATATCATATTTTTTTTTGTTATTGGTAGTTTATTCAAATGTCATAACTGCGTGCGAACCTAGCAAAATATAAAGCAATAGGCTATCTTTCACCCACAAAATCTTCAAAATATATTTGATTGCTTTTTTGGAAGATATAAATTATTTTCAAAACTGTATCTTTAGGAGACTGATTAGGTCTCAAACGCACCAAAAGGTAGGTTAGTTTCGAGATCTTTTAGGTCTCCAAAGCACCAGCTGAAAGTTCTTTGAAAGTGATGGCGCAGGTAACGTGTTAAATAAAAGTGAATTTGATTAGTGATGATGGTGATAATAACAAACAGTAATAAGAGAAGGTGATATGTGATTAACTACGCTCGGTTTCTTTGTTATTATTATGTCGTCAAATTACAATCGGACCGATCTCAAGTACCAGGCGCAAGCGTGGTTGCCAGCGCGCAAAGCGAGACGTTGCCGCTTCGAGTAAACGTAATTCAACCAGGTGATAGTATTCTAATTTCATGAATGAATTTTTGTACAGAGTGATCCTAATTTTGGTTACTTTTTTATTATTTAGTTTGTTCGAAAAAAGATTTTTTTCAATTTACATATTTCTATAACCTGTCCTATTGAATATGATTTATGGACACTAGCCCTATTCGTGTGTTAAATTAATGTCACCATGGTAGCGCCACGTTGTATACCCTCAGACAACTCTTTCGCACAGACCACACATTCTTCATTCATATTTGTATCTAAATAATGGATTGATTCAGACCTAGATGGTATATTAAACATATGTTTAAGCTGGTTATTTAACTTTAAAACTATCTTGTTGTTAAACGAAGTATAAAGAGTCATTTCTTTACTTTGTAAGTCTATACACGATCCAAACTTGTTTAAGAAATCATATCCAATGATGCCATCCGCCTTACATGGCAACGAATCAAAAACATAAAACTTGTGACTAAAACAATATGTCTGAGTTGTTAATTTTATACACGCGTAGCCTATTGCCTGTACTTTGCCTCCAATCCCGTTTATAGTTGTCGTCCATTTATGGATAGGAATGTTATGTTTAATAATGTACTCTTGTTTAATAGCTGAAATCGATGCTCCCGTATCGATTAGCCATGAATAAGCTGCACCGTCTATGGATAAAGTGGCTAATAGCGAATTATTATATGAATATATAAAGTTATTTTTAGCCTCGAAAAAACTGCTGGTTGTTTTCCTCTCCGACGTTTTCCGGTCGAACTTGGGGCTCCGAGTTCCCGGTTATAACTTGTATCTGTCCGCCTCTTTGTTGTTGCCTACCACGGCTATAATTTTGATAGGACCTACCTCGATATCCTCGTGCTGTTGAACGACCTCGATATGATGTGTCGGTCCAACCTCGAGTGGAACCCCTCTGCTGGTAGCGACCTCCCCGATGGGTATTCCTCGGCCGTGAGGTGGAACGCATATCTCTCTGATTACCTCTGTAATTGCTAACAAAATACCTGTTTGGTTTCCGCATTGTCAAAATATCATTTTGGTTTACAGTTGACGAAATGTCTGCGTCCACAGCCGCCTGTATTGCATCGTTCAAACAACTTTAATTTCTTGCAGCTATTATTGTGCTTAACCTACGGTTTCGTAGTCCGTCAGCAAAGCGCTTTATAGCGAGCTTTTTGTTAACGCGTTTTAATACATCGTAACTGTCTTCGTGGCCTTCGGACTGCGAAATCGTGAGGTCAACGAATAAGTTTGAAATTTCTTGACCATAGTCAGATATGGATTTTTCGCTTTGTTTTACCGATTGTAGTTTACTGGATAATGCTATGAATGATTTTTTAGGTAGTAGGTGCAACTTCATATCTCTCAGTAATTCAGATACCTTATTATATTTTTTAGATAGTTTTAATTTTGCAGATTGCGATAACCGACTTTTTAATACGAATTCTATTAAATTACTTTTCGAAGCATCCTCTAGAACAGAATCGTAATATTCGATACCATCAATTAATTGCATAGTGGTTAATTCTGTGTCATTTATGACTGGTAATAAATTTAGCGCAATTTTTAAGTCAAATTTCGCCATTGTGACACAATCTATTGGCTTAATCTTACACAAATCAGCAATTTCTGAATACAACTTTTCTATATTTTCGCTAAACTGATTTATTAATTTAACTTCATTATTCCTTTTTCGTCTGTAGTATCCTACTTATTTCTTCTAAAAATTTCGTATACTGCTGGTATAGAGTTTTAGCTTCACTCAACTTTTTCTCACATATGTTTCCTTGGCGCATAGAGGGACCAATTTTTATTAAATAAACTCTTATCTTTATGAGTTCTTCGCAAATAGTTTTTAAAATTTCTGCCATTAAATGAACATAACTCTATAAAATTAGATATAGTGAACATAACTCTATAACATTAGTATACTAAATATAATACATACCAAACTTCTCCGATACATACTGCGTAACTTAGTGTCCATAACGTAACTTTTATAACCGTACCGCACTTTGTCGAGACCGTATTACATTTATTTATTTATTTATTAAACTTTATGCACATGTAAAAAATACACTGTACAAAGGCGGACTTAATGCCTTAGGCATTTTCTACCAGTCTACCTTAGGGTGATGCAGAGACAAAAACAAAGTAGGTGCACAGATACAGAAAATACATACATACAAAAAAAAATATATATAAATATATATATATATATATATATAAAATGGGGAGAGAAATAAAATACATAGATGTTGAAGTACAACAAATTAAGTGTGGGACGAGTCTGCCAACTTCTTTTGTAAGTGTTCGCGAGCTTTTACCTTGAACGTGAACCGATTGGTGGCCATCCTGATATTCAGAGGGAGTGCGTTCCATAAGAAAACCGCCTGGACAGGAAAAGAGGATTTCAGAAAACCAGAGCGGTGGGAAGGACATCGCAGAAGACGATTATTGGAGGAACGAAGGTTCTTGCTGTGCGCAGAGCATAAATATTGAAAGTGAGAAGTCAGATAAGAAGGAGAACTAGGTTTGTCTAGGAGAGAAAATAAGGTTGTTAAAGCCCTTAACGCTCTGCGCTGTCTGATGGGTAACCATTTTAAGAGTGACCGATGCGCGGACACGTGGTCATACTTACGGAGATTAAAAACGAATCGAATGCAGTTGTTAAGAAGTCGGTCTAATTTATTGAGGAGATCTGCATTCAGGTCATAGTAACACACATCAAAAGTCAAAAAAGTCAAAAGTCAAAACATTTATTTCAATTAGACCATTTACAGGCACTTTTGAATTGTCAAAGAGTCGGTCAGTTAGTCCGAAAGTTGAAGCTAGTTGCTCGTTCCAAAACGGAGGTAGGCCTCTATGGAGAAGAACGAGCAAGAAACTCCACGGCACTCTTTTAAATTAGGTTATTACAAAATCTTGGTTACATTATTCTTGTCGATTCTATATGTGATCACAATGGAGATGAATAAGTATAAAATGGTAGTAAAAAAAAGCCATAGCAGTTAAGAGATGACCAATCCCAACTGACAGCACTCGTTCACGAGCATGACGCATGGATCAGCACCACCTAGCTCAACCATTATGGAGGGAGCCAAATGATCCAACACACGCGCCACCATCAGCGAGACATTTGAGTGAGCATGACAAGCTCTCAACTGCCATGCTTATTAAGTCAAAACACATAGTAAAGTTACTATAAATAAAAATGCTCCATGGTACTCACATTTACAAAATTGAAATAAATGATATTAAATTATACAATACTAACACTTTCAGTGTACTTATTCGATGGATGACTTTGATATGTAAAAAATAAAATAAAAAGTAATCGTACTGATAACAGTAAAAGTTATTCAGGTCGACATAAAAAAAGGGTAAGAAACATAATTCTCTTAAGAAAAAAAAAAAAAAAAAATCCTATTAAGTGAGCCCGAGTGGCTGTGGAGCAGGACTAGCATTTAGCCAAGCATTTTTGTCCGTGATATAATCATCTAACTTATAATATGCTTGATTACATAGTGTGCGTTTTATGCATGTCTTAAATTTTCTCTCATTTAGTTGGAGAATATCGACTGGTATTTTATTATAGCATTTTACACAGTACCCCATAAAAGAAGTGCTTACTTTCGAAAATCTGAAACTTGGTTGATCTAATTTGTTCCTATTTCTAGTATTAAAATCATGTCTATCACTAATTTTCTTAAAAAGATGAAGATTTTTTCGAACATGCATAATGTTTTCATATATATATTGACAAGGTACCGTCATGATGTTAATTTTTTTGAACAATTCCCTTAGAGACTCGCGTCTGCCAAGATTATAGATGGCTCTGACAGCCCTCTTTTGCAGAACAAAGATAGAATTTATATCTGCAGCTCGTCCCCAAAGCAAAATACCGTAAGACATGATGCTATGAAAATAACTAAAATAAACTAGTCTCGCGGTATCCACGTCTGTTAATTGTCTAATTTTTCTGACAGCGTAAGCGGCTGAACTTAACCGCCCTGCAAGAGATGTTAAGTGGGGACTCCACTGCAGCTTTGAATCGAGCGTAATCCCTAGAAAAACTGTCTTCTCAACGAATTCTAGCATGTCCTTGTTCAATATAACGTTACATTTACTCCCTCTAACATTAGGTAAAGCGAATCTTATACATTTCGTTTTTTTCTCATTTAACACTAAATTATTAACAGTAAACCAATTGTGAATCTTAAGCATAGCGTTATTTACGTCGTCAAGGTGCTGTGCTTGTCTATTTACTCTAAAAATGAGTGAAGTATCATCAGCAAATAACACCATTTGTGGTTGGTTTTCTAGTAAATGAGGTAAATCGTTTATATATACTAAAAAGAGGAACGGACCCAATATTGAACCCTGCGGAACGCCCATCTTTACTTTTAAGCTTGATGAATTTACACCGTTTATTTGAACTTGCTGTAGTCTATCATTCAAATACGATTTTACTAAGTTAAGTGCTAGATCACCGAGACCGTAATGCTCAAGCTTTAGGAGCAGTGTTTCGTGATTCACGCAATCGAACGCTTTAGAGAGGTCGCAAAAAATGCCAACGGCATCCTGTGAGTCCTCCCATGCATTAAAGATGTGCTTAATTAAAGTAACACCGGCGTCAGTAGTACAACGTCCTCTGGTGAAACCATATTGTTGATCGTGTAGGATGTTGTTACAGTTAAAATGATTGAGCATTTGATTGAGCATCACTTTTTCAAACACCTTGCTGAAAACCGGCAAAACCGAAACAGGTCTGTAATTATTGGTGTCCTTGCTATCTCCGGATTTGAAGAGCGGTATAACTTTGCTGTACTTCATTAAATCCGGGAATATCCCTTGGTCTACGCACAGATTAAATATTAAAGCTAAATAGGGTGCTATTGTCTCAATAATAGATTTACAGACATTAGTAGACATGCCCCACAGATCTTCGGTAGCCTTGATCTTAAGCTGTTTAAAAGCCTTTAAAACGACCACAGGGTTAATGTGTTTAAATTTAAATTCATTAGGACAGACTGTAACATTCCCTCTTAGTAAGTCAATAGCAAGTGAGGGTGAGGAATCTAAGATTTCAGTAGTTTTAATTGGAATACTAGTAAAGAATTCTGCAAATTCCTGAGCAACATCGATATTACTGCTTATGACACCTTGGGCAGTCTCAAGAGTGTAATCAGTATTATGTCTTTTGCTCCTATTTGTTTCGTTATTGATGATTTTCCAAACTGTTTTTATTTTATTTTCTGCCGATTTAACTTTGTTGCTAATGCACAAGGATTTAGCTGCATTACACGCATTTTTAAAAATTTTTGAGTAGGTAGCAACATGCTTATTAAAAGTTTCAGTATTTATGTAAGGCTTAAGGCCATACAGCTCAAAAAGTCTATCCCTGCTTTTCCTAATACCTTTAGTCGCCCAGTCGCTAAATAAAAACTTAGGGCAAATAGTTTTGGATTTTTTCTTAAAAATATTATTAAACTCTGTATGCACTACTGAACAGAATTCTTCATACAAAGTATTACCATTATTCATATTAAAACCCTGGACACATAATTTACTAATTAAAATGTTATTAAATTTATTTAAATTACGAGATGTTATTGGTCTCGATTGTATCTGCACTTTTTGTAATGGTGTGTTGCACTCGAAAGTGACGGTTAGTCCGCTGTGATCCGAAGGAAGATAATTAACTATGCCTTTATCTAAGTAGTCGCAGCAACAAAAAACATTATCAATACATGTAGCAGTAGTCGAAGTTATTCGTGTTGGTTCAAGAAACACATTTGACAAATTGAATGATTTAAAGAGACTAATAAATCTACTGCTATTTGAATTATTTTCTAAAATATTAATATTAAAATCACCACAGATTATTACTGATTTATTACCAGTAGCAAGTTTAGTCAAAACATCTTCCATTATAGTTTCAAATATAGAATAATTCTGATAATTTGGGGGTCTGTAAACGCACACTATAATATGCTTATCTAGCTCAACACTGGACAATTCAATAATATGTTCAATTGATAGTTCAACTATGTCTTTACGGGGTTTAGATTTGATACTATTTTTAATTAAGATTAGTGAACCACCACGCAGCATGGATTTGCGGTTAAAACAACTACTCACATTATAGTTCTCAAAGTTAATTAACATTTCATAATCTTTTAACCAATGTTCGGTTAAACAAATAATGTCGAACATTGTCTTTTCTAAAAAAAGTTCAATTTCTAATTGTTTAGAAGAAAAACCTTGAATATTCTGATGAAATAGTTTTAAGGAATGATGTTTAACCCCCCTTTTACAATTTAATAAGTGATTGCTAGAAGATACTTTGTTGTTAATAAATTTAACTATATTGTTATTAGTACCTTCTGTTGTCTTACATTCTAGTTTAAAATATTTGTGCGTACCACATTTACATTAGTATTATTACTAAATATTGTGGTGCATATAGTGGAAGACTTCGACATACTACTTATGTCTGAGTTAATATTTAAAGCTAATAGCCAAGCTATCCGACGTCTAAAACTAATGGGCAGATACGCTGTATCCCTAGTCGATTTCAATTTTTCAACAAAACTGTTGGTGTCAAAAAATAAAAGTTTGTCACTATGGTGATTAACCAAAAATTGCATATGGTTATTTAATAAATGTATGTTATTATTTTGCCTCTTTGAGAGGTTTACAAAGTACGGAAAAGCACACAGTATTATTTTCCGACACTCAATTTTCAAAATTTCAGTGATCCTATTAGTTAAATCGTCTTTTGTAACATTAGTACTATTTCCTACTAATATAGAAATAATTGAATTAGGATCATATTCTTTCCTTAGTACGGTAGACATAAGTTCATTATAAGCTGTACCAGGCATGCAATAATTTACAGAAGAATGCATCAGGTTGTTGTTTAAGTGGTCTGTTTCTCTTGCCTGAGTACATACTTTTTCCTTTTGCAACTTTGTAATTCGTGCATTTGCATGAATTAGTTCTTCTTCCAAGTCCCTAACCTTACACAACGCCTCCTCATACAAATTGCTACAATTATTGAACCCGTCGGTGACCACCCGCAGTTTGTCCCGTTCATCGACAACATCCAGGAATTGCTGATGAAGGTCCACTAGCTCCCGCTTCAGGCTTGTATTTTTGTCAATGATTGACTTGACTTCCTCCTCACAGTCATCCCTCTCCTGTAGCAGTTGTTGGCATTGGATGTTTGAAGCCTTAAGTTCTTCGAGGGCCGTTCTTAATTTAACCTCCATAACCTGAGCAGTAGCCTTACGGGTCATCACTGACATGGTTACAGGAATAGTTACTGAAATTAGAATAAAAGAAACGGTGAGAACTAATCGAATAGACAAAAGTAGGAAAGGTGTGTGAAATGAAAGAAAATAAGTGAAAATACAATAAGATAGCTAGTGTTTATATGTGGAGAAGAAGTGAGGCAGGATGCTGATTGATGATCAACAACTATGTTAACTTGAAATGCAAAGTTACAATAATTAAATAAAGTTAACTAATTTCACTTTTCCCTTTGTGGGTACCTAGTACTTATGTTATGATAAAAGTTTAAACTATTATATCAATACTACAATGTAAATTAGGTAAACTGTATTGATCAGTATACTCCTACAACAGTTAACGTTTTTAAGATAGGTTCCAAGTTTCCTCTCCTGTGTGAAGACAAATGATGAAGACTTAGTGGAGTACCTACCAATTAAATTAAAACAAATTCTACTGGAACTCAATGAGAGTGTGTTACTAACTTAAGTGACAATAATTGTGTGCTAAATTATGACTATTATAAAATAAAAGTAAACAATACTCCCCGATTAAATCCGCAGGTTGACATCAGCTGTTCGAAATAGGTTACCGGTAACGGTGGATAACCAAACACTCAAGTTTTACTTTGTTTTTTTACGGGAAAACAATAATCCCGGTTTATTATGCACTTATATTTGTTATAGATATAAAATTACACCTTAATTTTACTTAAATATTAATTAAAACAAATTTTAAAATACGGATTAAAAATTTGACATGTCACTCGGGCAGTGTTGCCACAAAAAAAAAAAAAAAGAAAAAAAAAAAAAAAAAAAAAAAGAAAAAAAAAAAAAAAAAAAACACCATAATCGAGTAGGGGAAAGATCAGGGACTGTACTAGCATTGCCTTTATGTGTGATGGAAGAACATTTTTCAATCTATAAAGCGCCCGCAACGTCCCGGTGACTCTCTTGCTCACATTGGCGACCTGCTTACGCCAGCTCAGGCAAGTGTCAACATGCAAACCCAGATTTTTGACGTCGGAGCTAAACGGAATGATTGTGCCATCAAATGTAACCGGCGGCAACACTAAGCCATTAAGCCTTCTCAAGCTAGTGGCGCTCCCTATAATGATAGCCTGACACTTGGCCGGGTTGACCGCTACTCCGAAACGATCAGACCAATCTTTCACTGTTGCTAAATTCCGGTTTAGCTCCTCAATTGCGTCGGATAATTTGTCAACACCTGCCTGACTGTATAGCTGCAAATCATCAGCGTAAAGATGATACGCACACTGAAGCTCGGTAGTAATAAGATCTATAAAAATAGAGAAAAGAAGTGGAGATAAAATACCGCCTTGAGGGACGCCAACATTAAGATCACGCCAGCTGGAAAAAGAGTTTCCCGCCAGAACTGACTGCTGTCGCCCCCCGAAGATAGGAAGAAAACCAATTCAAAACCTCAGGAGAGACCATTAGATAGGAGAGGATGGATAAAAGGACTTCATGACTGACGGTATTGAAAGCATTGGAGAAATCAATCAATACTAGAACGGAAACTTTACTGTCTTCCATTCCCCGCCTTATATCGTCAGTCACTTTGAGGAGAGCTGTGACGGTACTGTGGCCGGGCCTGAAACCAGATTGGAATGGACTAATGAGGACATTACGGTGAATGAAGTGGGAGAATTGTTTATGGACACAGGCCTCAAGAACTTTGGACAAAAAGGGAAGGATAGTAATTGGTCGAAAGTGACTGGGAAGGGTGGGATTGGGAATTTTAGCTAGTGGTCGAACATGGGCTTTCCGCCACAGCGAAGGGAAATCACCGGGGAAGAGGGAGAAGTTAACGATGTGGGAGATTGCAGGGAGGAGCTGGTCAAGAGCCGTCACGATCATGTGGCGACTAATGTTATCACAGCCCACGGCTTTTGATTTAATGGAGAGGATAATCTTTTTGATCTCACCCTGATCGACTGGCATGAAGGCAAAGGGGGCAATATTGGGTCGCGTCAGACCATCAAGATAGTTAATGGTGTGGCATTTGGTTAGACTATCAAGGGTGGGAACAGTGGCGAAATGGCGATTTAGATCGTCCAAACCAAATGTAATAGAAAGGTCTGAATGCTGCGATCTACCGATACCTAGTGTTCGAAGGAACTCCCAAATATCGGCAGGAGAAGAGGAAGTAACATTATCAAGAATGTGACGGCGTTTAGCGTTGCGTATCATCTGGTTACAACGGTTGCGAGCAGTTTTGAAGAGGGTCCAGTTATCCTCCGAACGATCCTTCTTATATTTCCGGAATGCGCGGTCCCTGCGTCTCATTGCCATCCGAACTCCCCGATTCATCCAAGGCGCCGGCGGGCGCTTCAGTTTGATTTTTCTGTTGGGAGCATGAGCATCATACAATTTGACTACAGCTGAATTAAAAAGACGCACTTTGTCATCAACTGCAGTGGCATCCTCCAACGGTGTCCAGTCGATATTAGCAGCATCTTGTACAAGCTTTTCAATGTTCATACGCGCAAAGGCACGCCTGTACTGGAATATAGGTTTGGGTTTAGGAGGTTTAAGGATGTAGGATAGGAAAATTAGGTCATGATGGGAAAAGCCAGCAGCAATGTGTTGACCATGTGAGGAGACAAGGGAAGGATTAGAGACGAGGATTAGATCGAGCCAGGTATCACCGATAGTGTTGTGATGAGTGGGTTGAAGAGGCAACACGTGCAAACTGGCTGACTCGACCAGATGTAGGAGTTTACAGGACCGAGGGGAATTGTGGGCAAGGAGGTTGGTGTTGAAATCCCCCATGACAATGTGATGTGCATACTCCGAACCCAAAGACTCTAGGACCGATTCGAATTCGGTGAAGTAATCAAGGGTAGGGGGACAATACACAACTCCAATAACGGCTTTAGCACCTTTAACACAAACCTCAAGAAAAAGAAACTCTGCCGAACTATTAGAGGAAGAAGCGAGGATTCTAAAAGGAAAATCAGCACGAAGATAGATTGCTACACCCCCCCCTCTCTTACCGATTCGATCATTCCGGAGAAGAACGAACCCTGGGAGAGAGTAGGTAGTGGATGGGGGTTCAGGCTTAAGCCAGGTCTCTGAGATCAGGACGGCATGGACGTTGTTGTTCGTAAATGTATCATACAATTCGTTGAAGTGGCTTGGAACACTTTGGGCATTAATGTGGCAAACGTTAAACAGCCGGTCAAGGTTTTGATTGAAATTTTGACGCAAAAGATCGCCAAGGGTGTCTGTGATGGAACAAAAACTATCATCATCAGAAGTGGCAGCAGATTCGTTGGCAGAGAAAAAAGACTCATTATCAAAAATACTTGTCATAAATACGAGTATAAAAGAATATAATAAATACCACAAAATATAATAAAATAATAAAATAAAAATAAAGAAAACTGAACTAAAATAAAAACACTGATAATATAAAATAACTGCACGAAACTCTAGTACGGCGCTTGCATCTCTGCACCACCCGCCAGCTAACATCATCTTAATAAAATAACACCGTAACAACAAGTAAATTAGATTAATAAAAACATTACGAAATAAAACAACTATCGCATAAACAATAAAAAGGTGGTCAAGGAGTAAGAACAAACTAACATTAAAATGGTATACGGAACGCACCTCAAAAGTCTTTGATACAACATCAACCTTTTGTGAACGTAAAAAAACGGCTTATCTTAAAAAAACGTCGTTCAAACAGTATGATTTCAAAATTGACAGTCATGACACTTCGCGTGAGCAACGTAATAATAAAGAGAAAAAAAGATAACTTGTTGGAGGTAAACCGATTATTGTATGTGAAACTTGTAGAATGATATAATGATAACAGAGACTTGTGATGAAGTAAGAAAAAAAAAAAAAGAACAGAGACTAATAACATTAATTAACTATAACCATAATATCAAAAAGCAGCTAAAGATGACAATTTTTAAGGTAAGTTAATACTAGTGATCGAATGAATCGGTACCTATACTGCCAACAAGTAACAGCAAATTCATACCATCATTAACGCTTGTTTTCCAGGCCATCTCCAGAAGTATGGACCTTGGGGTACTTCACCAGCAGCGGATTCAGTTCTTCGATTGATGTGATCTTATGTTTGCTTCCATCGGAAGCTTTAATGACGATGACGCCATCCTGAGTCCAGCACGACCGCATATTGAAGTGTAGACGCGCTTTCCCAAAGATAGATTGTCGGGTCTTTGTCAGGAACTCCTTAACAGAGATAGAAGAACCCTTCAGCCCAGTCTTCGCTCTCCACACCGCAGACCTGTCATCATAGCTGGAGAACTTGACGAGGATGGGCCTATGGTGATCTTTATTGGCTACACCTAGTCTGTGGCAAACCTTTATCGAGGATGCATTAACAGTCTTGAGAGCCAGCTTCTTATTTAGCACCTCCAAGACGACCGTGCTGCTGACCTCCCCATCAACCTCAGGTATACCTTGGAAGATCAGTGCCTTTCTCCGCTGCCTGGTCTCCAACATGTCAATCTGACCAGCGCACTCGCTGATCTGTTTTCGTAGCAAGCTCAGCATGCTGAAGATCAGCTCTCTGAAGGCGCGAAACTCTTCAGCTACCCTCGCCACGGTGTCCTTGGCAGGTCCGGCACACTGAATCTGCGCTTCTAGTTCGCTCATCTTCCGGGTGAAATTTTCCTCCAGGGTCTTCTGGGCAGATAGGATCTCGCTGAATTGAGACATTGTAGATTGTGACCCAGTTGTGTTCAGTGATAGTGATGAACAGTGAAGTGAAATGATGAGCTGGCAGGTGGTGTTAAATTATGGCTTAAGCCACATAAATGTCGGGCACGCCGCAATCGCGGCTATAAGACCCCTCTTTGAGGAGTGGCTGGAGAGGCGCTACGGCGTCCTCACCTACCGCCTGACGCAGGTCCTCACCGGACACGGTTGTTTCGGGAGGTTCCTGTGTCGGATAGGGCGGGAGGAAACGCCCGGGTGTCACCACTGTGTGGATCGCCCGGAGGACACGGTGGAGCATACGGTGCAGGACTGCCCCGCTTGGGCAGAGCACCGCCGTGTCCTCACGGAGGCGATAGGCGGCGGCGACCTCTCGCGTCCGGACCTGGTTCAGGCCATGCTCCGGGGCGAGAGGGAATGGGATGCAGTCACCTCCTTCTGCGAAGCTGTAATGCTAGCGAAGGAGGAGGCGGGCCGCGTGAGGGAGAGAACCACCTCACGCCCCAGCCGCCGCGGGAGACGCCCAGGGCGTCGGACGTCGCGAGGCGACATCCGGCCACCGTAGGCGCGGGCTTGCGGACGGCGAGTAATGGGTAGCTCGCCGTCCGATCAAGGACCAGGCCCGGGTCGACGGCGCGTTCTGTTCGCGCGCGCCTCAAAGAGCTGTCAGCACAGGGACGGGGCCCCCAACGGGGCCAACGCCTGCCGGGGTTGCGGGACGTCTTAACAGGATACCGTGGCCCCGGAACGTAAAGGGCAACAGAAGGAACAGGGTGGTTTTTTAGTCAGTAAAAGTCTGACAGTCCCTTCCGCCCCACCCAGGGCGGAAGGAGTCATTTGATGATTTTTACCACCTCAAAAAAAAAAAAAAAAAAAAAAAAAAAAAAAAAAAAAAAAAAAAAAAGCCACATAAATGTGCTGCAAACGTGAGTACACGTTGTATAGAGGATATACACTTATAATTTATGTAAATATACTGATAATTATAAGAATTTGTATTTTAAATATTAAATTAGCACTAGAGATACGTCGTGTCTTTTCTTGCACCTACCCTCGAAAAAACATGATTTTACATGATTTTTTTTTCGCGCACTTCCTTTAATTTTCCGCGCACTTCCACTTTTTTTTTTTTTTTTTTTTAACACTTCACCAATTAGTTATTTATTTATCGCACTCGTTATTACCACGCGTACATTCTCTGCCGTATTCTTGTTCTGCTGGTGCACGATGTCCTCTAAAAATGCTGGCATACCTCCTGAGTACTATATCATTAGCATGTCTCTCCACCATCCGTCGATGACATCTTCGGTACATACGATATACCACGATGAGCCCACCAAGAGCTAGCAACAAGGCAATTGCAATTAGAACAATGTTTGTAGTGCTGGCATGGTACATTAACTGGTCAACTTGAGCGGAGTTTCTCCCTGCAGCAGCATTCTGCGCAATCACCACCTGCTCCTTATTGTTTTGCGAGTTGCACATTTTGTTGCACTTTCTCTTCACTCGAACACGTTAGTTTATAGCTAAAGCAATAAATGATATGTGACTTTATCTTAATTATTTAAACGTTCACTGTGACAATTAATTACTTGTTTAGATAGCGCTTTCCTTAAAAGGGGCACGGTACCGAGGCGCGAGTGCGAATCCGAGATGGCAGGGTCGCCATGTGAAGATGGGATTTGGAGACAAGTAAAACCAATGAATGCTGATCTAATACTAAACGTTTATTCAAGGTTCTTCAGTATATAGGCTTACACACTAGCATAATATGCACTTACATCACTACAAGGGTATAGGTGCCCGTCGTCTGTTGCTAGCTGTTGTAATGATAGCATAGCTAACCACGGAGCACATTTAGTTCCATATGTTACAGTTTTTAACGCGTATTCTTGCAGTTTTCCGTTGGAAGAGTTTCGCCATATGATTTTCTGAAGGTTTTGTTGATCTTCAGCTATCCATATGCATCTATACATTTTTTCTATGTCAGCCGTAAAGGCGTATTTGTATGTTCTCCATTTAAGTATAAGAGCCTGATTGTCTTTTTGTAGGTTAGGCCCCTTTTCCATGAGGCTGTTCAAACTTTTGCCACTTGACGTCTTATTTGAGGCGTTGAAAACTACCCTTAGTTTGGTGGTGGTTGAGTGATCACGTAGTACGCCATGGTGTGGCAGATAACAATCATTCTTACTTTCCTCACTCTGTAACGTTACTGGCTTCATGTGTTGTAGGTCCACATATTCGGCAATAAAGTTCTTATACATATTGTAAAGTTGTTGGATTTTGGCTAGCTTTTTCTCTTGATGTAAAAATTGCGCAATAGCAGCTGACTTGGATTTGCCAAGATCTTTTTCCCAACCCTGTAGCATCGGCATTTTGACTACATCTTTCCCATCAGAACATCGCTTTGTAGTTGCCTTGTAGAATTCTTCACATTGGTCGTTTTGATTGACGTCCGCAGTGTTTTGGATTATGTCTTCGCTCTCCCAATATTTAGACAATTCTGTCGTGTCAATCAAACTTATATGACAGTTGAATGTCTTCAGTTTCCCGCATAAAATCTAACCGAGATGAGTATGCTGGGCTATTGGTGAGTGACACTCGCCTTTGAGAACTCCGTCTAAGATGATATCTGCGTAAACGTCGGCTCCTAGTAACAGGTCAATTGAGCTGGAGACATTGTAGTCTGGATCAGCAAGTTTAAAATTTTGCAGATGTGTCCACTTTGCTTGTTCGAAATTACGATGAGGTAAATTGTTCGTTAAGTTTTGAAGTACTAATGGTTGCATGCCGAATGTGTAGTCTGAATGTATGGATTGACATTCGAGATGCAGGAGTCCTTTGCAGTTTCTCGATGTAGATCCTACTCCGGCTATAGCAGCATTGAATTTCGAGCGAGGCAAACGAAGTAGTTGAGCAGCATTTTCCGTTATTAAGTTTACTTGCGATCCTTGATCTAACAGACCCCGCAGTTGTACGTAAGTTCCGTTCGCTGACCTTATCTTGACTTGCACAGTCGTTAAGAGAACTTCTGTGTTATTAGTTGATAAGTGATGAGCCCCTTGTTGTGTCGATGTTGATGGGCGCGCGCTATTGTTGTTATCTCCGTTGTTTGAAATAGAGTCCGAGTCGTTGATCTTTTTCATGTGCAATAATGTATGATGTTTTAAATTGCATTCTCTGCACGTTTTCCAAGAAGTGCAATTAGCGTTGCCGTGGCTGTATAGACAATTTTTGCAAAGTTTAAGTTTTGTAACAGTTTTGTTTCTTTGCTGAATATCCATTTTAATAAATTTATCACATTGCATCAGCACGTGATCGCTGTCGCAAAGTGGACATTGTCCGTATGACGCATGAAACGTTTTCGATGACTCTTTGTTATGTTCAGCAAATGTTGAATTCTTTCCGTAACTTTGCGAATTATTGGATGTTAATGTTTGTTATTCAGCCAGCTCTTGTTATTTGGTCTTTGGAAAGGTTTACCAGCTCCTTGTTTTTGAGAAGTTGGAGAGTCCTTTACCCAGGTTTTTACAGTTTCATAAGCAAGGAACGTCCTTTCCAAAAATGACAGGTATTCTTGTAGGTTTGGTAACTCTCTGTTGTTCTGTATTTCCTTTGAATACTCGTTGAATGTTGCTGTATCCAATTTCTGTGACATATAGTAAACAATGATCGGCCCCCAACTGGATGCTTCAACACCCATATTGGAGAGTCCATTCATGCTTTCTGTTATGACGTTATGCATTCCTTTCAAGTTGTTTGCATTGGGTTGCTGTATAGTGGATAACTGTTGCATAGTATTCATGAAAGAAGTAAATTGTAGTCGGCGGTTGTCGTAGCGATGCGACAGTATGTCCCAACATGATTCGTAGTTCTCTGCGCTGATTGACAGATGCTGCACCAGGCGCTCGGCTTCACTTTTAAGTTTCGATTTCAGATGTTGCATTTCCTGCGTTTTCGGGATGCTGGGGTTGTTATGAATGGTTTCAAGGAAGATATCCTTGAACGAAATCCACTGTATGTAGTTGCCTGCGAATTCCGGAATATCAATTCTTGGTGCAGAATTTTGGTACTGAATGTTTGAAAAAATGTTACTGTTGAGTTTTCTTTTCAAACTCTCGTATTTCTCTTCAAACTCTTCGAACTTGTTATCGTAGTTTTCTTTAATGCTAGCCCCTTTCAGTTCAGTGTCTAGTTCCCAATGTATCTTGTCTATGGGATCCCATTTCGCCTTCAGGTTTGAAAGATGTTCTTCAAACTCCCATTTCTCAGTTATTAACGAAATGTTTATTTTAGACATAGCTCTACTCAGTGCCTTAAAGTTGCGTTCTTGTTTATTCATGAGTTGTTTTAGTTTGTCGTCGGCTTCTTCAACCAACATCCCAGTTAGATCAAAGTCTATATGTTGCTGTTCTCGTTGAAAACTTCTCAATTTCATCATATTCCTCTAATAGACTCGTACATTTGCTAAGTTTTTTCGTAAATGTCGTTGGTAAAGTATGGAATATTTTTGCTTTCGATCGTTTCCAAAAGTATGTTATGTTGTTCGTCAAAGACTACCCATAGTTTTTCTAGGTTCTTTAGACGCTTTTCCACGTAATCTGGAGTTTTTCTTGTTACACTGTCTTTTTTATAGTTGCTGCAGAGGGTTTTTATTTCCTCAAACGTGGCGACTTGTTTGTTCAGTAGTTCCATGGTGGTAGCGGAGAAGATAGTAGTTGATTGCGTACCTTAGATAAGTTGCAGGTTATTCTTAAGGAAATGGTTCAGCTCAGGACACGAAGACGTAGACAGCACTCTTGTAGTTTCTTGCTTCAAGTGTTCTTCGGTATCCTTTGAACTATTGTTATTAGACCCAAGGAGTTCCTGTATCTGCTGTGACACTCGACTTCTCAATTTGATCTGCTTATGGGAGGCCAGTCAAACCGATTCGCTATCGCAGTTGAAAGACATAGTAAACACCCTGGATCCGTCTCGAAGGACCATAAAATGTACAGTCTTAGTGGGATTGTACATTGACAGAAGTTGTAGTTGTAGTGGATTGAGTGTTAAAGATAAAGTCTCACCGAAAATATTTAAGTTTATTCCCGTAAGTCACAGTTAGGTTCTTGTTGGCAATTCTCACACGTTGGCGTGGTCGCCTAAATGCACACTGAATATAAAATATTCAATTCCAACATGTGGTCGGCGTATTGACAAGTAAGCTAAATTAAAACTAGGGCAAATGTACGTAAATCGTACAGCCTGGTGTTTCCCTCCAGAAATATCAGGGTAATGAGGAAGTACTAAGCGTTCAGGACGCAAAACCCAACTCCGTGATTATTTTTGATGATGTTGCTTGTGAAAATCAAAGTAACATGCGTGATTATTTAAAATGAAAACAAAAATTTCCCTATAAAACTTTTATTTAAATAAAAAAACACATCAAAAATAGTTTTAACATCAGTCTTAGTATTTTAATAAACAAATTTAAATCACTAGCTACACTTTTGAGCACACTAAAGACCGTCGGCGTAGTTGGCTTTGTAGTAGGTAACTTAGTAGTAACAGTTTTTTGTATGGTTGACTTATAATAAACTTTATTCTTAATTAAACGATGGCAGCGTTACAACAATTTCACAGTCTATGTTATTTAGTCTTAGTTTAATTCGACTAGGATTAGAGGAACCAGAATAAAAATAATCATAGGTTATTAAATCTTAGGTAATCATCACAAAAACTTAAACAAAAGAGAAAATTAGACTTAAAAAAAAAAAACATAAAGAGTACTTCTAAATAAAATTGAAATATAGGTAACAATCATAAACATGTAAACAGTTTCAAAACAGTCAAATCAAAGTCAAGTGGGTTTTATATACCTAAAATAACCTAAAAAAAAAAAAAACAATTAAAGGCTTTCATAAAAGCTTCTATAATACTGAGGAATTAGATTTTTTTCAAATAAACTATAAACCCGTTCTTTTTTTGTTCAGATATTTTTATTTTCTCACTATAAAGTTGTTCAAGAGCAATGTTTTCTAAAACGGGTTTGCTTCGACGATTTGCAGAGAACAACTTTACCTCTTTAAAATCAGTTTCAGAGTAAGATGTTTTATAAAAAAAATTAGTCTTTGTTTTCTGCTGACACTTTAATTACCTTCATTTCACTTCACTCAGTGACGACTCGTATACTAGCTGGAGCAGACGCATTATCAGTTTTATTTAAATGGTGAATTTCGGTGCCATACAAAACCTAACCTTGCCACTAAGACAAAAAACTCATTTTCGTCACACACTCGTTTGTTTTTAAATAATTAAGTACGGTCGCAGTGCGCGTGTCGCGAGAGTGCGAGTGAGATTTATCAATATCTCCTTAACCTTGTGTGCAAAGTGTTAAAAAAACAAAACTATCATGTATTGCACCCCCAAAAGTCACATCCACATGCAAGATGAAATTTGCACCGGAGTGACCCACCTACTGTTGGCCAATGTTCAGCACCATCTTTTCTTATGTCTTTTGGAGGTGGTGGTGCTGGAGAACCTTTTCTTTTTTTTTTATAGTAATTCCTCTTCTAGTGAACTGGTACTAGGAAGACCTCTTTTAGCGTCTTTGGTGGGTCCTCTGTTGCATAGCACAAAGGCCAATTCATTTCTGAATTGGCCCATTGTAAGTAGACTCTTTTTGGGTTCACCTCTTTCTTGAGCATTTTTTTTATATATAATCCAAGAGTTTACAATAGCTAGATCTAATAAATGATAAAATATACGCAAGTACCACTTTTTAGACCTTATTGTTATATGGTTTCTGCTCAAAAAGCTATCCAAGAGATCTACTCCTCCCATATGTTTATTGTACTCTTGGACAATAAACGGGCAAGTAATCAATTTTTCCTTTTATTGTCCTGTCATATCTATTGACTTTAGTTACAGGCAATGCTCCAGCATAAGAAGATAGCAGGGTTACTATTTTATTATCTTTCCAAGCCACACAACTCAAATCTATACCATCATGCACAGACACTCTTTCCTCAAAACCACCTCTGGGCACAGATTTTTTCATGAAGTTTTTCTTCTCTGGAAGTTTATTATTTGGAATCCTGTTTTGTTGCACAGTTCCCACTGTGTGAATGCCTGATTTAGCTAAAAAAACTACCAATGGCAAAGATGTATAAAAATTATCAAAGTATATGATATGGTTTTGCTTTCTTGGCACTCCTCGAAGTAAACGAACTACAACATTTCCTGTTGAACCAAGATCTGGTTCATCTGTGAGCTTTTCTGTATTCTCTTGTCCAGAATATACCTCAAACTTGTGGGCATATCCCATCAAATCACAGAGAACATATAATTTGAAGCCCCATTTATGGAACCAGGTCCGGTAGAACCTGTTGCGTCTTCATCTGCAGTGCTGTTATCCAATGTGCCGCAACCAGCTGTACTACTGCCTGCTGAGCCTCCTATTTCACGTGAGTTACCTGTAAAAGGAAGAGGACGAGGAGCTAGGACGGAACGTGGATCTGGAACCGGACGTAAATTTGGAACAGGACGAGGAGCTGGAACAGGAACGGGACGTGGAGCTAGGAAGAGGCTAGGAAGTGGCGCTGGACATGAAGACGGCGATTCATCCGAAGATAATACGCCACCAGAATCAGAAGCAGATTCAGAAGCAAGTGATTCTGACAAAGATGAAGAAGCGTGGAAAAAAACCTCGTGGACTGATATTAGGCCACAGCTTGAGTCTTTTGATTGTGTTCCAATGACTCCGACACGCGTGTTACCATCTAATGCCAGGCCTATCCGATATTTTGAAAAAATTTTTACTCAAGAAGTTTTTGAATTGATTATTACAGAGACTAACCGATATGCGAGTCAAAACAATGTAATAGGCTGGACCATACTAGACATAAAAGAATTGAAGGCTTTCCTAGGTATCTTGATTATTATGGGATACAATATTTTACCTACTTTCGAATTGTATTGGTCATCGGATCCCGAATTTAGAGTTGACGAAATAGCTTCCACCATGACATTCCGAAGATTCAAGCAAATTTTACGTTGCTTGCATCTAAATAATAATTCTAAACAACCTGCCAGATTTAGCCCCGAGTATGACAAGCTATTCAAAATTCGACCATTATTGACGGTTATCAACACCGCTTTTCAAGAAAATGCTCACAACTCTTCATCCCAGTCAATAGATGAATCAATGATTCTTTTCAAAGGAAGGTCTTCATTGAAGCAGTACATGCCTATGAAGCCGATAAAAAGGGGTTTCAAGGTGTGGTGCCGCTGTGACAGTACAACTGGTTATCTCTACGAGTTTGAGATATATACCGGAAGGGATGGTGACAGAGTAGAAGACAATTTAGGAGGAAAAGTGGTCACGAAGTTAACAGAAAAATTGAAAGGAATGGCGACAGTGCATGTTACGTTTGAAAATTTTTTTTGCAGTTATGATGTCATGAATTATTTACATGTAAATGGTATTTCTGCGAGCGGTACTGTACGCAGGCAAAGAGCAGACCTACCGAAACTTGTAAAAAGTAAAAGAAAACTAAAACTAACAAAAGGGCAGTACAAATGGAGAGTGAAGGAGAACGTGGCATTTGTAATCTGGAAAGATACAAAAGAAGTTTTATTTATGACGAATGCTTTCCATCCGAAGGACAATGAAACATCTCTATCCAGGAAACAAAAGGACGGTTCTAAGACAGATGTAGTGTGTCCTGCAGTAGTGAAGGAGTACACAAAAAGAATGGGTGGAGTAGATCACTTTGATCACATCAAAGGGACATACTCAGTTGGGCGAAAAAGCAAACGGTGGTGGCTTCGCATATTTTATTTTATTTTTGATGCCTCCAACACAAATTCATTTTTGCTCCAGGGAAAGAATGCGAATGCAACCAAATTGTCCAACCTGGAGTATCGTATAGCTCTAGCCAGAGGACTTATTGGTTGTTTTTCTTCCCGAAAACGTCGTGCTGATGTCAACTACGTCGTAAGAAAAAAAGTTGCTGTATCTGAAAGTTATCAAAAGGCAATTCACATTGTTGCACCAGAAATTCGCTTTTCCAATGTTGGTGATCACATGCCAAATGATATACCGTCGTATCAAAGATGCCGATATTGCAGCACTAAAGCGAAGGATAAGCGATCTAAGATCAAGTGCAGCAAATGTGGAGTGCCTTTATGCATAACACCATGCTTTTCGAATTTTCATAAAGAAATGTAATTTTCTTTTATTTTTGTTTCTATTTTCTTATTGGTATTCAGTTGTGTGATTTTAATAAAGGTATTATGATGATGATTTATGTTGTTTTTTGTTTCTTGAAAACGAAAAACCTCTATTTCATTACTCTCAAACAGGTAGAGGGAATATTCTTACCACCAATTAAAAAAAAAAGCTGAAAAAAAATTATATATCAATTTTTATTTTAGGTATCTTATGTAACACAAATCCGAAAACCAAATCTTTCTATCCCATCTAGATCCTTATAACCGTTAAAGGGTTAAAACAGTTACAAATACAAAAAAAGGAGAACTGTAAAAAAAAAATCAATAGAATTCAAAGAGATCTTTAAATTTGATCCAGTGGCACTGGTAGCACTTTAAACATGTAGGTAGGTATATAATCAATCATAGTATATCTAACCCTTACAGCAAGTAGGTAGGTACCTATACATATAGGAACAGTGAATGACTTCATTCATCATTTTCATTAAAAAAATAATCTAAATAAGATGCTGGAGCAGTGATATCATTGTATCGAGCCCAACTCAAAAACCGCACCACTGTCAATATGTGAGCACAGCAGCCAACAGTTCGCTTACCAACAAGGCAGTTGCAACAATAACCTACTATGGCTTGTAATGTATTTGCTACAACATCGTCTCTGCTTATTAATAAATATGTGTAATATGTACGACTGTTCACATGCCTGGATTTAATCCTACCTCTTAACAAATAATTATTTAGGCCTAAAATCAGAGGAATATCCTCATCAATTTCAGTATTCACTTCCACTGAATATATTCCAGACTGACGAACATGTTCCCCGAAGTAAGATCTGGCCTGTTTTAATTGATATGTACCTAGAGCAAACCGCTTAAGGTCAGTAATTGTGAGTCGTGGGAATCTATCCAAATGAGGATGATTGCCATCAATTGTTTGGAAGCTAGCTCTCCTTCTGTTAACATTTTCTTGCTCTACATATGTTGCCAGATGGTTTACTAGAAAAAGTCTACTTTTAGCTATTGTAACATATTCCAAAGCCTCCGGTGGGTCATCTATGGCAACATGAAACTTATTTAATAGGCATAAGGCACAACAAATCCTAAAATCATCATTGAGGTGCATAGCAGCTCTATTATTGAATACATGACGGAATAGTCTATAGTCTCTTTTTATCCTACCATTGACTATTTCTACAACCCAGCGACACATGGTTACTAGACGAGACCGATTATTGCAGGTTTATCATCTGGAGGCAAATCAGGATTACTAAACAGTCCTTCTGGAATAATCTTATTTCGAGAAGCAACATCTTGTACAGTAAGATGATTAAATCCTAAGTGCAAGGGGACAAAATCACTCATTAAACAATTTCTTGCTTTTGCTTTACATCCACCGTTCTAAAGTGGTTCGAGGTTTATTAAAAAGAGTAGCCAACCTTTCATTACTGTCACCAGTTCTTAGCTTAACTAAATATATGCACAAGGCTATAGAAGCATTTGGTACCTGTTCTGCTAGATTTGGGATACTGTTAAGTAAATCATAAAACTGGTCAGCATTGAATCCAAGCCAATAATGACATAAATATGGAGGCATCATCCTAATATTTGAAAAATCAAATCTGTTATTAGCTGCTCGCTGCATCATAGTCATAATATTATCAAATTGACTACCAGTAAAATCCCTCAATTGGGAGGTTAATTCATTCCAAGAACCGTGATCCAAGTGGTGACGACAAACACGTGCACCAGATGGTACATAGAATTTATAATGATACAATAATAAATCTTTTATAGCACATGGTACAAGTAGACGTTCATTTTCAAAACAATTAACGAATATGCAGTGGCCAGATGTGTTTGCAGCACGTCTATACATATAAAGATGATGTGATTTTTGGTGCCGCTAATTGAACTGCTACTGGTCTTGAAGATGGAAGAGGAGGTGGCTCAGGAATATTGAAATCATCACTTGACACAGCATGTGCTACAGTAGGACGATTTGAATCATGCTGCTGTTGCCTCTGTACTTCTCTCGTAGCTGATCTCCAACATGCAGCACATACACGTTCCATTCTGGATACCTAAAAAAATAAGGTGCTTAAATATTTTTTCTGTTAGCCCAAGTAGACAGATTCTGTATTAGACACTCCATATTCTCAATAAGATACTAATAAATATTTACCAAGTGCTGTGGAACCAGTCTCATTAAAATGTTTGTTTCTTGTCGATCATGTCGCACAGGGTATGTTCTTGGTGCTCGTAAAATAGAATTTCCACAAGGAAAGCAGATTCTTCTATGTCCAAGAGCGGGCAAAGGCATAGCACTTCCTTCGCTCATTGTGTTAGCTCTATTTTGAAGCAGTCCAAAACACTCGGAACAAATTATACTTCCTGGAGACAGCTGTGATCAAAAAAAATATTTGAAATGAAATATAATAAAAAAGGTCATTAGAATATAGTATAATAGAATGAGCAAAGGAATGTCACAATCACCGACTTCAAGCCCAACTGAATCGGCCGCACAACATAATTATATTTTGTGCTTACAGCACGGAGTGCTTCCAACTTCAGCATTGTAACATTGATTTTATGCTATCATTTGTCTATAGTTTTTAATATGTAATTTATAAAAAGCAAAAATTAAAATATAAAAACGAGAGAATGACTGGGTAGGTTTAAACTGTCTGAGAAATCAAGAAATAGACTGATAGGTATGAAAACGTCAATAGAATGTGCTTACCTGAGTAGGAGTTATCCATGACTGTAACACATTGATCATCTGAGTAGTAGCTTGTTCCAAAGAATACCTGCGTTGGTTTCTTAGGATTGCAAAAAAACAGTTGGTACACCGGTTTCGCCGGTCGATTGTTCTTGTTGTCGGTACCTCACGCGAAGTGGTCGACATTTTCAGCAGTCGCTAAGTAGTACAGTACAGTACAACAAAATACGAATCACACACAAACTTCAAACAAAGTGAAAACTTCCTGGCGTAAAAACGTCCTGGCGTAAGATTCACAATTTCACATTAAAGTTAGCGATAGTGATTGAAAACAAGAAATAAACAAATAGTTACAATGAATATCACAATTACTGTGGAGAGTAGGACTCGATCAACACAAAAAAAAACTGTAATATTGAAATCGCAATGAACAAACTTAGCATGCACCACGCGCAATTGACATTGGACTTTTTGACAATGACAATTCAATTTGAGACACCAACACCAATGTTGCCACTTTAGATTTTAAATGAAAATCAATTACTCGAATAAATACACTCGACACATAATTATTTCAAATGACTGATTTAGTTCTATAATCATTAATTTATTAAAAAGGTTCGATTTATATCAAACCGAAGCAAGATAATTAAAAAAAAAAAACTATACAATCATTCATATGTATCGTTAGCCAACAAAGTGAAATTGCTTTTAAAAGTTTTGAAAGCAAATAATACGACTACTGTGTGTGTGAAATACTAATTATTTCACACCACAGTAGTATCATCTCGCTTTATTATTTATAAAAACCCCGCGATTTACCTTTCCAATGACTTTACATTTACAACGTGGCGCTACCATGGTGACATTAATTTAACACGAATAGGGCTAGTGTCCACTAATCATTTTCAATAGGACAGGTTATAGAAATACGTAAATTGAAAAAATTTTTTTTTCGAACAAACTAAATAATAAAAAAGTAACCAAAATTGGGATCACTCTGTACAAAAATTCATTCATGAAATTAGAATACTATCACCTGGGTTGAATTACGTTTACTCGAAGCGGCAACGTCTCGCTTTGCGCGCTGGCAACCACGCTTGCGCCTGGTACTTGCAGTCTTGAGATCGGTCCGATTATAATTTGACGACATAATAATAACAAAGAAACCGAGCGTAGTTAATCACATATCACTTTCTCTTATTACTGTTAGTTATTATCACCATCATCACTAATCAAATTCACTTTTATTTAATAGTCTTTAAGTGTTTTGAATTTTCAATGAGACCACCTTGTTGGCGGATACCTACAAAGGGCTAAAGGGCGCTTGACGTTCTCCCGCACTTTTGACAATAAATTGTCCCTTACAGCCATTTCCCTCATTCTGACGAAGGCTAGTTTTGGGCTGATTTTGAAAATAATGTAGCACATTTTCATTTTATTGGATTGGGTCTTAACGTGTAGGCGATTGATATGGGCGATGAGACCTAGGATCCACTGGCTGGTTTTCGCGGATGCGTTAAAGAGCTTCTACAATAGTAAGTGAAGCTGCCGTGTAGTTAGGATGAGTATTTGCCATCACGATCACAGGTTTACACAAGCACTAATAACACAAATAAAAACGTCCTTAATGCCAAATATGTAAGTACCTATCGTAATAAGAAAGAAAAGTAACGAAAACAAAGCAAAGCAGCTTTATCGCAGTACCATGATCTAACAATTATCCTAATTACACAGAAATAAATAAATAAAATAAGCAAGCGTCTTTTTCGCGGAAACATTCACAAAAATAAATACGACGTTATTATGCGCACGAGTATTCACATCAATAAGTGTGTCAAGGGCATGGGTCCGACGAGCACTAGAAAATAAAAAGGATCCGCGGCTTGCGGGGGAGGGGACGACGACACCCGACGCCTGCGTCGCCTACGATACTCGCCGACAAAGGGATCTCTCTTTCCTTCAATTAGCCTACTCTTTGCATTTGTTTCATCTTTTTAGTATTGCTTATTCGTTTTAATTTCATTGATAGGATGCTAGTATCCGTGACCCCGGCAAATGACCGCTGGGCTAGAGTTCTTTAAATACAGGTTGCTCCAAGATGCTATTTTCTAAAATTTGAAATAACTCAATAATTGACAATATTTCATATTTTTAACCTGCACGTATTATTACGTTATATAAAAGTAAATCCCAATCTAGGGCACCCGTATTTTTCCGTTTTTCGAAAGTATGTACTTTTCATTCATAATTTTAACTTTGAAATTCAGCGTATTCTAAAAAGACGTAAGCGCCAAATGACGTCATACTTACGGTGGAATGGCGATATTACCTTTGCTTTACTGTCAGTCGTCAAAAAAATATAATTTTTATAATACATGTCAGTTGTCGTACGTTGTCATTGTCACTCTGTAAGCTTGTCAAACTCGCTGGCGCCTATGTTGTTTACGTTTGTTTTCAATTAAATTCGTTTTATTTTCAAGTGTTATTATCCTCATTCTGTTTTTATCAGTCACCATGAAAGTTTCAGAAGGATTTCTAGTTGCTGATAGCAGAAACTTGCCGAAAGTAGATTATTTAATGCTATTGCAATATATGCACGAAAATGAATGCTACAATGTTGCAGAAACACGTAGTGCCAAGGCCTTACTAGCATCACGGGAAGCATATGTTGACACAGCTGTAGGATATGTCGAAGTTAAGCGAGAAGGAAACACATGCACTGTTAAATGTAGGGTAACACCCGAACATAAAGTCAAATCTAAGTTATATCAGGTTACAGCTGTAATCCATGAATCTGCCGAGAAGATTATCGCAGTAGAATGCAACGACTGTGCAGCTTCTGCAGGAGGATGTAAACACGCTATATGCTTTGCTATTTGGCTCATAAAACGGACAGACGAACCTTCAACTACATCAACTACGTGTTATTGGAGTATACCAAAACTTGCTGGAGCTGTAAGTAACCAGAAGTTCGTCTTAGCAAAGAATATCGGCAAAATGAAAAGAATACCAGATAATGTAGACATGAGCATCAATATTTCTATGTTCTCCGAAGAATGTAAGAGGCGCAAAGTTACTACAGAAATGATTTTAAATTACTGTGGGAATCATCAGTCCCAGTTAAATGACTTTAGTGTTTTTAATTTAGTATTGCAGTTTGTACACGTAGTAGATGATCACTGCTACAACAATTTTAAATCTTTTTCTGCAACAACTATTACTATAGATGTTGTTGAAGCTATTGCTGAAGCTACAAAAGCACAAGCAGATTCTAAACTGTGGCATTCTATGCGTCAAGGGAGAGTCACGGGCTCCCGGATCTATGACGCTATTCACTGTAAAACAGAGAATGGTGCTTTAGTGCAAAGCATTTTAGGGGGTTACAAGGTGCCAGAAACAAAGGCTATCAAAAGAGGCAAGGCATTAGAAAAAGAGGTACTCAAAGAATTAGAAAAAGAATTTGGGCCAATACAACAGACAGGATTGATTTTAATATCCCCTATCATTGGAGTTTCACCTGATGCTATTTGTACGGACTTTGTTATTGAAATAAAATGCCCTATGAGTGACAAAACCATGAAAAATTATGTGAAAGACAGTGAACTGTATGAAAAATATAAAGCTCAAATAATGGTACAAATGCATGCTGAAAAAAAAATTAAAGGACTGTTTTGTATCGCTGATCCTAGTTTTGAACAGACCAAACTTCTACACAAGTACTGGGTGGAGTATGATAAAACTTATGTGGAAGGTTTATTAGATGCCGCTGAAGAATTTTGGAAACAATTTATTTTCAAAACTGTTTTACAAAGTGCAAAATAAAAATCAATATAGTATGTACATATGTCTTTTATTCATTTTTTATAATAGGACTGTGAAGGTTTATCAACCCGCATGTCACAGTAACTGCATCATCTGCATGTTGAATTAATTTATTGTTTATTACAGAGTGTGGTTTCAAAAATTTTAATAGCCTTACTCTCCTTATTACCCTCTCAACATGGATACGCAGACTGGCAATTACCTTGCTTTTGATAGCATCCTGCTTTGTCAATTTTTGATCTTTTGAAACACTGGGTGGCCGAAGAAGAATATTCTGGTTTCTACTCAGTAAAGCATCAACATGTTTAAATCCTCTGTCTGCCAATACAGTACAATTTGGTGGCAGCACATCCAGAAAGCCACTGTTTTCTACTATATTAGCATCAGATATACGACCCCCAAAACCAACAGATACAAAGTTGACAAAACCATCAGGTGTTATAGAAATTTAGTATTTTAAAGTATTCGCATTTTTATACTGAGACCATGTTAGAGACTGGTAAATAGGATTTGACGGCTTTTCAATTTCTATCTCGAAACAGTCAATAATGCAAAACACATTTGAATATTCCTTATTGCTTTTAACGGAGGCTGGCAAGTTTCTTTTGACATCATATACACAAGGAGAAAAAATTAATAGTTCGAAAAACTTAGACAAAATACACAAAGTCCTAAAAAATATTCTTCATAATGTGGTCAATGACACCTCAAACATATCTGAGATTTGGTAGAAAGGGGTATTATTTTTAATTTTATACAAAGTTATTATTATATTAAAGGATTTCACATCCAGATTACTTTCTAAATAGTTAATCAACCAATAATAATTCTTTGGTAAGCCTATGTAATTATGTGGTTTTTTTTAATAAGGTCAAGCATAAAGCTTCTTCCCTGTATTATAGTTTTAAAGTGGATTTCCGATGAGACTTCTGACATTTCAGCAGAGGTAGAACTTCCTTGTGTTGAAGGTAACACCACTTCTTCAATCTCATCATCTTCTTCAAACAATGGTTTTGATGTCTTCTTCTTGTAAATGGCACAATAAGTAGTTCGATCAGATGTTCTTGGCTTCACTTGTACTCCTTTGCTGGCTTTTGTAATGAATGGATTTCTAGAAAGTGTGTCCATATTAATTTGCATAAATGATGTAGAAGTTGTTGAAGATGTGCTGGGTTTAGGTTCAATAATTTCTTGATGATCAGTTGAAAGTGATATTCTGGCAAGAGACTGTGGTAGCCGAGACTTCAACTTTGGCCTCACTTTCATTGTTATCCAATACTGGTTCTCCATATCTTCCTCCAACTAAAAGTTAAATTTATATATCATATACATGCTCCAAAAAAAACCTTCATCATTAGTTAAAATCATTATGTTATCAAAATATACATATATCCATAGTTTGCAAAATAATACCTACCCAGTGAAAAATGATAAATAATTAGGACAAACAAGTAATGGAATAAAATTTTAAACAAGATAAACACCACATGTTCAGAGCATTGTGTTGTGGTTTACAAAATACATTGTAATTTAGGTACTTACATTGAGGTGATCTTCGCATACATATATAACGCGTTTAGGACATGATATACCCACAGCATTACACCACTCTTGTTTAGCTGAGCTAGGCACCGCAAAAAATACTTTTTGAGTATCTCTAGAATTGTTTTTGCAGGGTGGTACAAAACAATATTTTGGTTCCTTCATTGGCGTATATGTTTCAATGGGTTCCATTTTATTGGCGAAATATCAATGAAATTTTATAATATTAATAGCAAGCAGCGTGTTGAGTTATATAAAGAATATTGTTTGTTTTTATAAATGTACTACAGTCATGTCAATGTCATTAGACATTGACATGACTTGTTTGATAATGACATTATGTTTTCATCATAAACATTGAAATGCATAGGCAAAAGTAACTAGCTCATTCCACCGTTCATGTGACGTCATAACAGGTTTTTTGATTTTGTTATTTTTTCTTAGAAATTAAGAAATCAAAAAATATAAAAAATATGTATTTGAACTCAGGATACGAAAATCAAGAAATGGTATTTTTGTTTCACGGTCGTGTCAGTTTTGAAATATTGTCAATTAATAAGGTTTTATGGTTTTTTCTTTTTTATATAAAACAAAAATGCGTAACCCTATACGTGTGTTAAATTAATGTCACCATGGTAGCGCCACGTTGTATATTAATTTGTAATCGAATACAAAAAAAATCGATTAGAGTTGTCAATATATTTACTTATTTTGATTATGGCAACACTTTAACGTAAGAATGGCCGGCAGTAGGTTATTCATTTTGTCAAATCAATTACATAACTTATTAAGTTTACAAAATAAACCCCTATACAAAATTGGCATTCTAATTGCAGAATGACTTCAAAAATAAAGAAAACAATTGTAATATATTTTTTATCTTTAGAAAATTTATATTTAGAAAATTGTATTGATGTGCAACGCCCAAGACGACAAAATCCGACATGAGGGACGGGACATATCGCATGCTTAATGGAACACTGACCCATTAGTCGATAGGTAAGAATCGAGTTACATACAGATACAGGCTTATGTTAACGCCATCTAACGTCTACAGTTTGCATTACGTTGAAGTTACGCGTTCTTGCCGCCCCAGCGATATATCCGTCTCTTTCACTTTTGTGGGATCTCTCGTTGTGTTTCCGCCGTATATCGACTCATGCCAGTTTGTGTCCAACGCTTGTGCAGTGAGGTTATTATTATTTTATTGAACGAAGACCCAATCGTTGTTGAGTGAGTTTACGACTAAATTCAAAGGTAAGTTTTATCAAATTGTCTAATTTTATATCGACAAATTAAGTTTTAGGTCAGTTTACTATTAATTTTAATAATATATTACGTGAAATATTCCGTTTTAGGTCAGTTTATCATTGAACGGTATTATAGTTTTTGAGGCCCATTACGAGTTTAGTCAGTTTACTATTAAAACCTATGCATTATTATAGGTAAAACTTTGGAACATTCAAATATAAGTCTGTTTACTACTAAAGGTTGTTGTTACTTAGGAGCCGAAATATTAGTTAAGTCTTTGTTTGAAGAAAAAAAGAAGTAATGTAATGCGTAATTTTTTAATTGCCTGTAAATATTGTATGTTAAGTCATTGTTAGTCTAAATACTGCGTACAATTTTTTATTTGTATTAGAGGCATAATATTACTATTTTATGTTTTAGGTTGATAATGTCATCCAATAGATCGAAAAAGATGATGGAGCTTGTTCAGGCTCGAAACCCAGCGACGCAAAATAAAGAACGTGAGTCGGTGCCATCAACTGAAGTGAAGGTAACAATTAGTAAAAAAACATTAAAAAAATAGGTTTGTGTATTTCTTAATCATTTCATTACTACTATATATGTTTTTTTTTGTTATAGTTGTTAGCTGATATAACAAACAAGCCCGAAAATCAGCGTTACTCAAACGTACAGGAATATTTTGACAAATCGGAATCGGCTTCAGTCAGCAATGAAAATCACCTTCATAAGACTACAGTCGTCCACGATTGCAGTGATGAGAGACATTCAAAATCTGAAAATAGCGATGTCGATTTAAGTGATCAAGATCCAACATACGAAGTTCCGTCTAAAAAACAAAGGCAAGTGCCAATATATCCAAGTCGATCAAAATCATCTGGGCGTTCCTCGTCTTCTTCATCTTCTTCATCCTCATCATCTTCAGAATCTTCCAGTGATAGTTCCGATACAGACTCTAGTGATGAACAGAACAAAACACAAGATAACATAGTTCAGGTAAGCGCAGAAAATCAATCAGAGCCAACAAACATAAATGAACCTGCAACAACAGAAATTTCATTATATCAAGAAATCAGAGAAAATACTACACTACAAGAAGAAAATACGAAGGGAAGGAAACGTAAAAGGAATGAAGGAAACTGGAAACAGAATAAAGCTAAAAGTCTAAGAAATGCTGGAAAGTCATACATTAACAAGAAAAATAAAGCAATTAAAGCTCGTTCTGTTCAACCACCCTGTGGTGATAAATGTAGGCTCAAGTGCTCTGAAAAAATAACTGTCGATCAAAGACAAACAATTTTTAATGTATATTGGAATCTCGGCCAGGTTAATGCTCAAAGATCGTTTATTATGTCTTGTATGACGAATATAACTCCAAGATATAAATATTCAAATGCTCGTAATCCAAGAAATTGCAATCAAGCATTCCATTTCTTAGTAGAAGGGCAATCGGTACGAGTCTGCAAAACATTTTTTATGAAAACCTTGGATATTTCTGATCGTGTTATACGTACTGTCAAAAGCAAAATAGATGAACATGGAGTTCTAGCTCAAGATCAGAGAGGACAGCACAGTAACCATGTAAGGGTTGATGAACAACTACTGAACGATATTAAAGAGTTTATAGATGCAATACCAAGAATTGAATCCCATTACGTTAGGCAGTATTCTACTCGTGAATACATTGATGGTGGGAAAACAATTTCAGATCTATTCAAGGACTTCAAAGAAAATCAAAATAAAAATAACAAAGCGACTGGTAGCTATTGCACATTTTATAAAGTATTTACACAAGATTATAATATATCTTTTTTCCGTCCCAGAAAAGATCAATGCGATTTATGTTTGCAATACAAGAACTCGACTCCTGAGCAAAAAGTATTGATTAAAGAATTGTACAAAGGTCATTTAGAAGAAAAAGTACTAAGCCGCCAAGCAAAATACAACGACCGCTGCCAAATAGATGATACAAATAAAGTTCTTGTGTTTGACCTGCAAGCTGTTCTGCAATCTCCTAGAGGAGATACCTCAGGCTTTTATTATAAATCTAAGTTAAATAGTTACAATTTTACAGTTACCATGTTAAATAAAAAAGTTGACGGCCAAATTAAAGACGCGTATGACGATGTACACTGTTTCTTCTGGAACGAAACCGACGCTAAACGCGGGGCCAACGAAATCGGATCTTGTTTATTAAAAGTTTTTGAAAAGCTCTCAGCGGAGTGTCCAAATGACAATGGATGTAATTTAATTCTTTATTCTGACAACTGTGCAGGTCAAAACAAAAACAAATTTATAGTAGCACTTTACCTGTATGCAGTCACGCATCTTAATATAAAATCCATAACGCATAAATTTTTTGTCAAAGGTCATACCCAAAACGAGGGTGACAATATTCACAGCCTGATAGAAAAAGAAATAACAAAAAATCTAAAATCTGGTCCAATATATTCCCCTCACCAATATGTAGCAATAATTAAAAACGCAAAGAAGTCTGGCAAGAAATTTTCTGTACACGAACTAACATTTGAATCCTTTTTAAACTTAAAAAAGCTTCAAGAAGATTGGGGTCTTAACTTTAATAAAACTAAAGATGGGAGAACTGTTTTATGGAATGATCTAAAGGTGATAAGAGTGAGCAAAGATACACCTTTTTCATTTTTCGTTAAAACCTCGTACAAAGAGAGCGAATACCAGGAAGTGAGCGTCAGAAATAAAAGGAAGAAAATGACTCCTCTGCGTGAAATTGTACCAACTAATGTCTACACACAAAGGCAGGAATTAAGTGAGAATAAAAAGAAAGATCTGAGAGAGCTATTATCAAAAAAATTGATTCCAAATTTTTATTCGGACTTTTATAACTCTATTATTTAATAGTGTACTTACTTAAACATGGTTGATAATATAACATTATTAATAATAATAACATTATTAATAATATTATAATAAATAACATGATTAATTACTGATTACATAAAGTTAATTAAAAAATATGGTTCCTAAGTTCCATTAATTATGTTTTAGAAGTTTTTATTTTATGTTTTATAGAGATTTAACTAAAGTTTATTATGAAAATGTTTTTTTTTTTAATAGGTTTGATCACCAAAGCGTGTTTATTATTTTTTAGAGAAAGTTTGAACTTTAGCTATTATGGTGTTTTTTTTAAATAATGGAGCCATTTTCCAGCTTCATTTTTATGTTGATTTATAGAACCTATAGATAAGACTGATTCAATACGTTATTTTTTTTATCTGCTACTTTGAAGCTTGCTGCAATAAAAGACTGAAGATTATATTTTTGTCTTTTAATTAATTTGAAACCTCTTATAATAAGTTTATTCACGGTCTGCTAATTTGAATAAAGTGACCCAATCTCTAAATATGTTTTCCTAAAATAATCTTATACAGACTAAATTCTGAATTAGTCATTATGAATAATAAATTATTTAGACTGAAACAGGCTTAAAACGTAATGGAACACTTGCATTAAAAAAAAATTGCTTTACTTTTTATAAAAAACTGTCATAATTTAGAATGTATTTTTAAACATTTTAAAAAAAGTTAGAAATTATTTTCAGTTTTTTCTTAGTCTTTATCTCATCAATAGTTAATCATAAACTTAAAATACACGCATTAGGTAATGATTAATTAATAAATCAGTTTTAATTTTATACATCAACAAGTAGGATAAGTCCTCACAGCAAGATCTTCTTTTGCGATTTCCCAAAAATCGTGTTTTTTGAGTTAAGTCAGTATTCCATTAAGCATGCGATATGTCCCGTCCCTCATGTCGGATTGACTTCCATCGTTAACCTTCCTTCCATAGACAATAACATATTTTTATAATCATAGACTACAACAAAAATGAAGAATTTTTATTTTTAGACCTTGGATCATTTGTGTTCGTATATCTCGCCAAACTCTTCTCTGGACTGATTTTATTGTGAATAGCCTAAGTACTAATTAATAAATCGTTCAAATTTTTAAACACTTTTTGTTTTACTGGCTTGCGAAAAATGCCGAATAATTTCGTAAGGTAAGTAGTATTCAAGTAGGTAGGTACCTATATCTCCACCAAGCTAAGTTCACCCCTCGCTGGAATGCGGCGTGTACCCGTGTACCTATTTATAATATAATGTTAAAAACAAAAAATGCAAAGTAAAATCTAACAAACATTTGTTTACTTTTTTAAAGTAATAGCGAATTCTTTTTTGCAGCTCGTACCTAAGCGTCAGTGTGATGTAATGACGCGAGGTGCCATCTAAGCTTGGTGAGATGTAGTTGTTAGTTAACCACGCTCGCAAATGCAAATGTCGTTATTAAAACGAAATATCGACATCGCAAAGTTAAATAAGTATTGCACATCCCTCTTTCTTGTAGGTATTTTATTCGATTCAATGTGCCGGGCGCTGGGGGCACGCCAACTGTATTGAAGTCGGGCGGTTAGAAGGTTAATATACGATATTAAAATCAGTGCGATTTTACAATCTAGTCCTGATGATAATCCCTTCATTGCTGCTTGAGATTTTTTATAGTTACTCTGTCGATTACATCTGCTTTGTCATGTTTTTTACCGAGAACGTGCCGCGTGAGCTTTCAGCGTTGGTTTGTCTTAAGTATAATGGTTTACGAAGTAATGGTTATTTTATTTTATTTTTATTCTTTTGTTGTACAAATGTGAGGATTTGTGAATGTCAAAGTTATGTATGACTCGCATGTTTTAGGTATGCTTATGAGTTTCAAAGTTAACATATTCTTCGCTTTGTTTTATTTCCTTGTACCCTCGAATTTTAAAAATGTCTAATGATAATAAAATATCGGTCTATTATCAAAACTGTCGAGGAATCAGGACTTAATTTAATACCCTATATTTAAATATCATGTCGCATACATATGACGTTACTATCTTGACCGAGACCTGGTTGACGCTTGACATATCTGATAACGAATTTATAGACCAACGCTACTTGGTGTTTAGATGCGATCGTAACCGTTTATTTACCAACAAGAAGGATGGCGGCGGTGTCCTTATAGCCGTTTCTAAAGAACTAAATCCCTCCTGCATTTCATTTTTGCCCCCGTTAACTTTTCACGAGCATGTGATTGTTAAAGTTCCTTCGAAAAGCAATAAATATCATATAATTTGTGCTACTTACATACCCCCTAATCCCTTAATTTCCCATAGTCGACTTTTACGACCTGCGCGGAATGATAAGCAGCTGATACATTCTATGGTTTTCTTTTGCTCCTAGATCAGCGTAGAAGACCTTTTATTTAAATTTTAAATTTTATTTATTTATTTAGATTTTATTTAAAAGTCATTACATTTTTTTACTCTGTCATATCCATTACATTAACTTCTTCCCAAGATTCAATTTCAAACAATTTCCTGTGGGCTTGCTGATGGTCTGACAGTTTCAATTTCAATCCTACTACAGGCATGTACATTATTAAGTACCCTGGCTGGGCCAAGTCCGATGGGATTGGATGTTCTAAAGGGACGCCAAGTCCCCTTGCCTGCATGGCTCGCCAAATGCTTTTTTATGTACTCCACATTTGACTTGATACGTAATATGTCCTGCTGGGATTTGCGCGCAATTTTATTTGCTTGCGTTTTTAATTTATTGTGCTCCCTCGTTAAATCTAGTTTCTGACTTTTAAAGGCCAGGAGCAGGTCCATCTGCTCTCTGGTCTTTCCACAAACGCAATCCACCGGTTCTGCGCCTCGGCTAGAGGAAACCACATTCTGAGCTGGTCGATTAGACTGAGTCGACGGCCCCTGGTCGCGAGCGGCAGGCTGAGGCCGAATCGGAGGCCGAGCCGACGGTCCAATTAGCATACCCGTGTGAGGCCTACGCTCGATGTCGTCAGCATCATTACGATTTGAATTTTAAGACTGCTATCCTATCAGAGTAAGATATGAATTCCTATATATTGATTTTCCATTTTTAGCTACTAAAAATCCTACCCCGTAAAGTCCTCCACTCTGTCCGTTATAATAAAATATGGCGTTCCCTCTCTCTATTGCATCTTCGCCGCTTCTTCTAACTTCCGGTAAGCCAACAATATCCCAATTGACCTCTGTCAGTGCATTTTTCAGTTCGAGCAGACGTTCTTCAGATTTCAGAGTACGGATGTTATAGGTTATGACGTTAAGCAGTTTATCGGTATCCGTTTTGTTATTTGCCGTGGTCGTTGAACGGGGGATCGATCTCACCCGAGGTTTCTTAGCACCCCTGGCTCCAGGGCTATCCTGCCCACCGTCATCAGCAGCTACACCACTGGAGCCGCCGGGCATTTGGGGCCTTTTATTCTTCTTCGTCATATTCATGTTTTTGGAGGGGTTTAGACTTTTAACCCACCACGCTTGTCTAATGCGGATCGATGGGTGAACAGTGAACCTGCTTACTCGGTTCGTGGGTGCCGCAGTTAACATTAATGTTCTCCATCACCACCCAAAATTGACGCCCTGTTCTTACGCCAATTACCCAACTTAAGCCATCTGCATACTGTGGCAGTTCGCATGCCCTGGGTGGGGCGGAAGGGACTGTCAGACTTTCACTGACTAAAAAACCACCCTGTTCCTTCTGTTGCCCTTTACGTTCCGGGGCCACGGTATCCTGTTAAGACGTTCCGCAACCCCGGCAGGCGTTGGCCCCGTTGGGGGCCCCGTCCCTGTGCTGACAGCTCTTTGAGGCGCGCGCGAACAGAACGCGCCGTCGACCCGGGCTTGATCCTTGATCGGACGGCGAGCTACCCATTACTCGCCGTCCGCAAGCCCGCGCCTACGGTGGCCGGATGTCGCCTCGCGACGTCTATCCTGCACCGTATGCTCCACCGTGTCCTCCGGGCGATCCACACAGTGGTGACACCCGGGCGTTTCCTCCCGCCCTATCCGACACAGGAACCTCCCGAAACAACCGTGTCCGGTGAGGACTTGCGTCAGGCGGTAGGTGAGGACGCCGTAGCGCCTCTCCAACCACTCCTTAAAGAGGGGTCTTACCGCCGCGATTGCGGCGTGCCCGAGTTCGCATGCCCTAAGTTGGTGGTTGTTACTAAGATATAAAGTAAAAGGATTCCCTTTCTGCCACACCTGAGCTGGTCGATTACTGAGTCGACGGCCCCTGGTCGCGAGCGGCAGGCTGAGGCCGAATCGGAGGCCGAGCCGACGGTCTAATTAACATACCCGGGTGAGGCCTACGCTCGATGTCGTCAGCATCATTACCTCTACCAATATTATTGTTTCCGACATTCTCCATCCATCTGTCGCAGATGTCGCGATTTCAGATGAAGCTTAACACCGAATCCGATTCTTCTCTCAACAGCTGCCTAAACTCTGCTCGTAGGCGCAGGTAGTGCGCCGTTGCGGAAATTGCCTGAATGTTGAGTTGTCCGACGATGCATCAGCGGCCTGAACAAACAGCTTTGTTGCGAGGTCCCCACTCCTCCTCTCCAACAGCTTGCCCGCCTTGTCCAAAATACTGGCGGCGGCGTCCCCGGAGCCATGCTGCTGGTAAAGGCACGCGGACTCGATGACCATGTCGTAGAGTTCGTCAGGTGTTGATATCTCCTTGGACACCAGTACTGCGTTTTCCATGGACTTTGCGGCACGGAAGAGGGAATTGCACTTCTTGAAGCACTCCGCAGCCTTGACATGGCACGCCTTCGAGTTTTCCATGTCTCTAGCAATACGGAAGCATTGCGCCGCCGGGCTGTATTCATCGGCAGCCGAATCAGTGTCTGGCTTCCAGCGGAACATGGTGGTCTTCAAAAATTCTAGGCAGATTTTACGTGCTCCTTCGCTTCTGACACTTTGGCCTGATTAAACGCCATCGTGAAAATTTAGAGAACAGACTAAAGTGAAAAAGTGTAGAGAAAAAAGAAAAAGACTAACGTTGAAAATCAATAAAAACCGGACAGTAAAAATCACAAACGTCGCTTCCGACCCGCCGCTTGGGAATGAATGACCATTTTACCACCTAAAAAAAAAAAAATGGGGTATCGTTACAATCCTTGCATCGTTCCGAGTAACATAGGCTAGTACAAAATAAAAAGAAACCGGTGTGGTCACTTTAAAACTTAAATTAATACCAGCCTCATTTTTTTTTGTCGTGTTTTTTAATTTTTTAATTATAGTAGCTTGTTTGAGCTCACTTTTTAATTAAGCTTGTGGTGTCTAATAATTTTGAAACCTGTTTAGATTGAAAATTGATACACTCGAAATATTGTTTGAAAGTCGTTTTGTAAGTTACCAGTATACCAAATGGCTCTTTCAACTGTGTGTTCGGGGCGCTGCGCGCTGTGCCAAAATAAAGCCTGTTTTCTTATTATTAATAATTTATTTTAGAGATCATTGTAATATACACATTTGTGTTAATTTAATATAAAGAACTCCTTATTAAATACTAAGTGGGTACCTATTACGTTATAATATGAATGGGTATTGTACTTTATAATGTGAATTGGTACCTTACCTTATTAAATATAAGTCATTTTTTGAGCTAGATTTTAGTTCTGTAAATATTATTGAAATACGGGCCAATTACGGGATGTGTACCACTAGCAATACGCTGGGATGGTCAAATATGGTCCCGTGTAAACGGGACGTATAGTGACCCTAGCTATAGACTAATCTTTATAAGCCTATAAGGTCTTGGCTCTGCCTCTTTGGTCTAGTGGTTGCAAAGCGTGACTGCTGAGCATGGAGTCTTGGGTTCGATTCCCAGGTCAGGCAAAGTGTTATTGGGTTTTCCCATCAGAAATTTCTCAGTAGCAGCCTTGGAGTCTGGATTTGTGCCCGGTTGATGGCAATAGAGTCGCCCCCTATTACATGGGACTTGAATATAACTGGCGAAATATGGGTACGCCTCTGCCTAGCTGTTCGGGGATTACAGGTAGTGATGGGATTCTACCCGGGTAAATTTCTTAAATGGGAATATTCCCGGCAATGTTCCCATTGAATCCACCCAATGGGTATTTATTCGGGTATTTATATTTTTATGATCAATTTATACATATTTCGCAAAAATCTATTTATGAAACTTAAGGTTTTCGAGTTTTCGATTTCTTTGTACAAAAATAACAACTATAAAATTGTGTTACACTGTTTTATTCAAGAAACGTTGTTATTTATTAATATAATATAACCATAATTCAATAATTAAACTAATCATTAATAAATAACTGATGCGCTTAACAGGTAGCTTTGTTTGAATGACCAAGCAGGTACACGCCGGCGGCGGTGCGTGGTGTTTTTTGATTGGTGCATTTCATTTGCCTGGTAAAACAGTAGACTCCAATACCGTGGCCACGTTTAGTATTCACTTGAGTATCGGAACTTGCGGACGTGCTTATATGTTAATTCTGGTGTTTTGTGTTGAAACTTGTATGCTGTGTATTTGGAATTTTCTTAAATTTAACCTGACAATTTTAGCAACGAATAACGGATTTTGAGTGTACATATTATTATTGTGGTATAGCTGTAAAATTTAGTGAGGCGATCGTATCGAATTTACGTAAGTACTTACATTTATCCTTTAAATATATTTTATTGATTGTATTTCTATCTCATAATTATTATGATTCTCTTTTCCTCTGATAGAAAAACATGCCATATTAGTAGCTAATTAATAAATAAATTTAAAAAAAAATATTATAAATAAAATTTAATAATTTGTTTTTTAAATTAATTTTTAAAATATTTCCTAAATATTATTAAAAACATTTAAAAATATTAATATTGATTAACTTTATTGTTATAGATATCATCATGCCGAAGCAGAAAAAACTAAAAGTTTGGAGACATTACCACAGCTTACCTGACAAATCAGTCAAATGCACATTTTGTTCAAAAATGTACCGAGTACCTAATGTAACCAAAATGGGTAATCACTTGATGAAGTGTCCCAAATGTCCGCTGGTTATAAGAAATGAGTTAACGGAAAGCTGTGAAGAAACATCGTTATTAGCATCAAATACATCGAACTCATCAACTACAGAAGAAGAAATAATTGAAAACTCAACACCGATCAGTGACGCTACTCCTTTTCTCGAATTTACAGAGGAAAAAAAACTACGGCTTACAAAATTGCTTTCAAAGGCAATTTATGTTACTGGCTCGCCTCTGTCTATGGTGGAACATCCTCTGTGGAGAGAGTTTTTTAAAGAACTACAGCCTCTGTTCGAACTACCAACACGGAAAGCTGTTTCCACAACACACTTAGAAACAATTTACAGTCAAATGGAACGAGAAATAACTGAAGAATTGAAGTCGACTGACAATTTACATCTTCAGTGCGATGGATGGAGTAACCGACGGAACGAGGGTATTATTAATTTTGTTATTGCGAAACCTGAACCCGTTTTTGTGAAAAGTTTAGCTACAACTGGCCATCGTCACACTGCCGAATACCTAAGTGAAGAAATTCAAATAGTAATGAGAACCTACGGAACGTATAAATTTGTGACTTTAATAGGAGATAACGCAAAAAACCTACAAAAAGCTTTTGATTTAGTAAAACTGCAACATCCGAACGTAATCACACTTAATTGCGTGGCGCACACATTGAATTTACTTTGTCATGATATAATGAAAGAAGATGCTATACAAGCCTTCATTTCAGTTGCCGTCGACGTAATCAAATGTATTAGAAAAAGTCAAATTCTGAGCGCGTTATTCAGGCAGATAATTGTAGAAAAAGGTTCTGGCGAGCAACTAAAATTGCCCAGCAAGACGCGTTGGGGCAGTTACCTTTATGCTGTGCGTAGTTTGCAAAATAGCAAGGCGGCTCTGCAATGTTTGGCAGTACATGAAGATGCAACAATGATCCCAGTTGATATTAAAGCAAATTTACTAGACGAAGAATTTTGGAAAATGATCGACGAAACTACTGCAATTTTAGAGCCAATAACAGATTACATATTTAAACTAGAAGGAAACGAAGCCTTGACTGAAGTCTTGACTGTATCTGCATTTTTTGTGTTGGTGTGCTGTACTCAAACGTAACGGTTTGTCCGCTGTGATCAGAGGGAAGATAATTTACTATGACTTTATCTAAGTAGTTGCAGCAGCAAAAGACATTATCAATACATGAAGCAGTAGTCGAGGTTATTCGTGTTGGTTCTAAAAACACATTTGACAGATTAAATGATTTAAAAAGATTTAATAACCTACTGCTATTTAAACTGTTTTCTAAAATATTAATATTAAAGTCACCACAGATTATTACTGATTTGTTACCAGTTGCAAGATTAGTCAAAACGTCTTCCATTACAGCCTCAAATATAGAGTAATTCTGATAATTTGGGGGTCTGTAAACGCACACTATAACATGCTTATCTAGCTCAACACTGGACAATTCAATGACATGTTCAATTGATAGTTCCACTATATCTTTACGGGGCTTACATTTTATACTATTTTTAATTAAAATTAGCGAGCCACCACGAAGCATGGATTTGCGGTTGAAACAACTGCCCACAGTATAATTATCATAGTTAATTAACGTTTCATAATCTTTTAACCAATGTTCAGTTATACAAATAATTTCGAACCTTGTCTTTTCTAAAAACAGTTCAATTTCTAAATGCTTGGAAGAAAAACCTTGAATATTCTAATGAAATAATTTCAAGGAATGTTGCTTAGCCCCTTTTTTACAATTTGGTAAGTGATAGCTAGAAGATACTTTGTTGTTGATAAGTTTACCTATACTGTTATTGGTACCTTCTGTTGTCTTACTTACTAGTTTAAAAAAATATTTCTGCTTACCACCTTTACATTAGTATTATTACTAAATGAGTTGCTAATTATAGGTGACTTCGACATACTAATTATGTCTGAGTTAATATTAAAAGCTAATAGCCAAGCTATCTGACGTCTAAAATTAATGGGCAGATACACTGTATCCCTAGTCGATCTTAACTTTTCAACAAAACTGTTGGTGTCCAAAAACAAAAGCTTGTCACTATAGTGACTTACAAGGAAATGAATATGATTATTTAACCTATGTATGTAATTATTTTTCCTGTTTGATAGGTTCTCAAAATAAGGGAAAGCACACAGTATTATTTTTTGACAATTAATTTTCAAAATTTCAGTAACATAGTCAGTTATATCTTCTTTTGTTACATTTATGCTATTTCCTACTAATATTGTTATAATTGAATTAGGATCATATTCCCTGTTTATTACTGCAGACATAATGTCCTTGTAGGAAGTACCAGGCATACAATAATTTAAAACAGAATGTGTCAGGTTGTTGTTTAATAACTTTCCTATACCTTTCCCAAAACTATCAGAAAACATAATGGGACAGTAACAAACATCATTACAAGGCAGAGAACTACTTATCTTCTGCAAATCAAGAGATGAACCATGTATAATATCTGGTGTTACTATTTTATCCGGGAGGCACTCCATGACACTTCCAGACTGAGACAGGTCTCTCGTTACCTCAGGCTGGACAGCCGGAAGATGAGATTCCATCTCCAAGGTACAAAAAGTGGAGCTGAGAGGCAGAAGGTCCACTCTGTCTGTGTTTGAATTACACATATCCACTAATTCATTTGTAGCAAGGATATGTTCTTTTATTTGCTTTTGAGATGTTTCATATTTTATAGCAAGAGAATGTAGTGACTTTTCAAGCACCTCAATTTGTATGTGTGTGTTTATTGTAGGTGTTGAGTGTCTATCTCATAAATGTTAGTACTATCTTCTAATTTAATTTGAAAATTATTAAGTTTTTTAATAAGAAAAACATGTTCCTTCCTTTATTTAATATTATTGGAATAGTGTTTCTGCTGTTTCCTGAATTTATTACATTTATTAATAATTTTATTGAACTTTGCATATTTTTTTATTTTATTATGACTCACTGTGTAGCTACTATTATTATATTTAACTAATGAATCTTCAGTGAGGTCTATTGTTATTAGGGAATTTGGATTGCAATTACTATTAATCAATTCATTATATAAATGATCAGTTTCCTTAACCTGAGAACATTCTTTTTCTTTTTGCGACCTAGTAATTTGCATATTTGCATGAATTAATTCTTCCTCTAAGTCCCTAACCTTACATAAAGCCTTCTCATACAAATTACTACAGTTGTTGAACCCGTCGGTGACCACCCGCAGTTTGTCCCGTTCATCGACAACATCCATGAATTGTTGATGAAGGTCTATGAGCTCCCGCTTCAGGCTTGTGTTTTTGGCAACTATGGATGTTACTTCCTCTTCACTTTCGTCCCTCTCCTGTAGCAGTTGTTGGCATTGGATGTTAGAAGCCTTAAGTTCTTCGAGGGCCGTTCTCAATTTTACTTCCATAACCTGAGCAGTTGCCTTACGGGTCATCACAGACATGGTTCCAAGGATAGATGCTGGAATGAGAATTGAAGAGACGGTGAGAAGTAGGTAAATAGACAGAAGTAGGGAAGGTGTGTTAAATGAAAGAAAAAATGAGAAAGTAAGTGTTTGTTTGTGGAGAATGAGTGACAAATGAGTATGGCTGCCGATTATAAATAGATTTAGTGATTAAATTAAATGTAAAGTTACAATGATTCAAATTAAATTGATTTTACTTTTTTCTTTGTGGGTAGTACCTATGCTAAGATAATGGTTAAAGTATTACAACAATATCACAATACAAATTAGGTAGTGATAAGTTACGTTATTGTTGTTATGAATTATCCTAAAGAAAATTACCGCTATTTTAATAAACCGCACTTAGATTCGTTCTCTGTATGAGAATCAAGTGATAAAGAATCAGTGCAGTACTAAGTCTATCAAAATAAATTATGTAGGGACTCAATGAGAGCGTGTTACTAAGTATGAATAATAATTGTGTGCTAATTTATGACTACAGAATAAAAGTAAACAACAATACTCCCCGTTTAAATCCGCAGGTTGACATCAGCTGTTCGAAATAGGTTACCGGTAACGGTGGATAACCAAACACTGATTTATACTTTGTTTATACACAGGAAAACACTAATCCCGCTTATTTATGCAGTTATATTCCTAATTGATATAAAATTACACCTTAATTTTACTTAAATATTAATTAAAACTAATTTTAAAATACGGATTACAATTTTTGCATGTCACTCGGGCAGTGTTGCCAACTTCAAACCCGTACCCGGCACCCATACCCGGGTGAGGCCTACGCTCGATGTCGTCAACATCATTACCTCTACCAATATTATTGTTTCCGACATTCTCCATCCATCTGTCGCAGATGTCGCGATTTCGGATGAAGCTTAACACCGAATCCGATTCTTCTCTCAACAGCTGCCTAAACTCTGCTCGTAGGCGCAGGTAGTGCGCCGTTGCGAAAAATTGCCTGAATTTTGAGTTGTCCGACGACGCATCAGCGGCCTGAACAAATAGCTTTGTTGCGAGGTCCCCACTCCTCCTCTCCAACAGCTTGCCCGCCTTGTCCAAAATACTGGCGGCGGCGTCCTCGCAGCCATGCTGCTGGTAGAGGCACGCGGACTCGATGGCCATGTCGTAGAGTTCGTCAGGTGTTGATATCTCCTTGGACACCAGTACTGCGTTTTCCATCGACTTTGCGACACGGAAGAGGGAATTGCACTTCTTGAAGCGCTCCGCAGCCTTGACATTACACGCCTTCGAGTTTTCCATGTCTCTAGCAATACGGAAGCGTTGCGCCGCCGGGCTGTATTCATCGGCAGCCGAATCAGTGTCTGGCTTCCAGCGGAACATGGTGGTCTTCAAAAAATTCTCGGCAGATTTTATGTGCTCGCTTCCGACCCGCCGCTTGGGAATGAATGACCATTTTACCACCTAAAAAAAATGGGGGATCGTTACAATCCTTGCATCGTTCCGAGTAACATAGGCGAGTACAAAATAAAAAGAAACCGGTGTGGTCACTTTAATACTTAAATTAATACCAGCCTCATTTTTTTTTGTCGTGTTTTTTAATTTTTTAATTATAGTAGCTTGTTTGAGCTCACTTTTTAATTAAGCTTGTGGTGTCTAATAATTTTGAAACCTGTTTAGATTGAAAATTGATACACTCGAAATATTGCTTGAAAGTCGTTTTGTAAGTTACCAGTATGCCAAATGGCTCTTTCGACTGTGTGTTCGGGGCGCTGTGCCAAAATAAAGCCTGTTTTCTTATTATTAATAATTTCTTTTATAGATCATTGTACTATACACATTTGTGTTAATTTAATATAAAGAACTCCTTATTAAATACTAAGTAGGTACCTATTACGTTATAATATGAATGGGTATTGTACTTTATAATGTGAATTGGTACCTTACCTTATTAAATATAAGTCATTTTTTTGAGCTAGATTTTAATTCTGTAAAGATCTCGTTTTCAATTCAAATTCCGAATTTTGTAAAAAAATATACGGTATGTGTACCACTAGCAATACGCTGGGATGGTCAAATATGGTCCCGTGTAAACAGGTGTATAGTGACCCTAGCTATAGACTAATCTTTATAAGCCTATAAGGTCTTGGCTCTGCCTCTTTGGTCTAGTGGTTGCAAAGCGCGACTGCTGAGCATGGAGTCTTGGGTTCGATTCCCAGGTCAGGCAAAGTGTTATTGGGTTTTCCCATCAGAAATTTCTCAGTAGCAACCTTGGAGTCTGGATTTGTGCCCGGTTGATGGCAATAGAGTCGCCCCCTATTACATGGGACTTGAATATAACTGGCGAAATATGGGTACGCCTCTGCCTAGCTCTTCGGGGATTACAGGCGTGTGATATTATGTTACGTAAAGCCTTGGTTTTCGGCGGGATTCTTCATTCATCGACTACTGTCGGGTAATTCCGGGCCATTTTGGCTCTCTGGCGTCAAGGCGCGGCTGGTTGAAAAACCCATCGCGTACCCAAAACTAGAAAGATAATATTATCTGTTTGTATCTGAAAAAAAAAACGAAAAATTTTAAGCGCCTGTCCCCTTAATAATAAACGTTTCTTAAATTGATAAGTAATAATCTGCTTATATTTCTCACGCTCTATGATGGTGCAGGTGACACATGTCAGCAAATCATCTATGGATGTCAGAATCCTATAATTATGTCAGTGACATTGGTGCCGATTCCCTTGTTTACAAACTAGACTAAGTTTAGAGAATTGACATCTCTCACTAACATACAGCGAAAAGAAAGGATGGTGACATTAAAGAACTAAGTTAGCGATGTCAAATAAGTTTTGCCGTGAACTTTTCCTTATTTTTAATCCATACGTTTTAAGATGTCAACTATAATTGTATGGGTGTGTCAGATTGACTAAATTTGACAGCTCTTATTTACATTAGTCTCTTTCTTGTTTTATTGGACAGAAAAATATGGTAATAGTCCTGTTTAGTTTAGTTAGTGACCAAGGGAATCGGCACCATTATTTAATTTACTAGTTATTTACTTACTCATGCGTGATTCCATAATTTACGACTACGATATTAGTGTGCAGTTAAAATATTCAATCATGATTGTAAATCCCCTTAACGTTCAAGAGTGAAAAGCAACAGTTTCACAAATGTCACCGGCACCAACCCAGAGCGTGAGGAATATAGCCATATATTTTGACATTTAAGAATGTTTTAACTGTAACTTTAAGTTTTTTTTTTTAACTGCCCCATCGGTCTTTATCGGTTTCGAAGAAAACTTCAACTATCTCTTTTGTTGACTGTACAAAAAAAAAGAAACCTCTTTATTATCATTTTCCAGGTCTGCTTTTGGCACAAGAAGTGTACGAGGACAATGAGTAGCATGACCACGTTGATGTTTGTAAAACGATTTCAACGTCAGGGCAGAATATGGTTTACTTCCAGGTATAGAGGAAAGTAACTAAATATGGGCTACCATTTTGTTTTTGAACCAAAAATAAAAAACTATTTAAATAATAAACTTTTATTAATGTAATAGTAATCAGTCATACGTTTTTCCATCACACAGTAATAGTCTTATTGTTTTAATAATAAACTATTATTTCAAAAACAAACAAATAACGTAATTGCAAAAAAGTCACTAAATATGGACCAGACCCTCAAATATGGGCTATTAATACGCACCCAAGTATTTCTTAGGAAAATAACAATTATAAAACTTAATATCTAAGTGGAGATCAAAGAACGATGGTAACTTTAAGTAATTAACAGTTTTACTTGCAAAAATCACAAATCCATGTGTCAAATTCTGGCCCAGCACAATCATTATGTGCTCAAAGCTCACACATTAAGCATCTAACCCAGAGTTCTCCCCTTGTATTCTCTGAAAAAAGTTGCTGGCAGAACATACATTCTGCGTCTGCAGAATTAGGTACATCACTAAATATAGGATCAGGATCAGTATCCGAATCCAAGGGTACATCCTCTTCATCTTCACTAGTATCAATGTCTTTATCATCTTTGCCTTTCTGGTTCTTCTTTTTCTTATTTTTGGGCTTCTTTTTCTGTGCTTTACCTGCCTTGTTTTATTAGTTTTCTGTTCATTTGCTGTTTTCTTATTATTTTTTTCCATCAAGTCATTTTTATAAGGAGACGATGTTATAACACTAGCAACGGCAGCTTTCCTACCCCTATTGGATGTCTTTCTGATTTTTTTTGGTACAGGACTTATATCATAAGGAGATACTAAATTTAAGCTGCTACGATCGATTCTGGGAGAGGATTGTTCGGTAGGATGAGTATTTTCATTTACGTCTCCGGATGTGGATGCTTCTTCATTTTGATTCTCACATCTGAAAGTTGAGGTTGAAGGTCCTAACTGAAGCAAATTTTCTATTCTAGATCTTGGCTCTGATGCTGCAGTAGTAATCGTATTGTCATCATTAAGTGTAGAAGGTAAAGTCAAAGGTGAAAGAGGTAATCTGTCATTGTTATCCGACCTATCTTCAATATTAGATGTTTTTTCTTGGTGAATATCTGTGCATCCATCTTTCACAGCACTTTGTTCTGCTGCCATGAAATCAACGTCACTAAATATGTTTTTATTTAATGGCCAAAGACCTGTTACACGAAATCCGTTTGCTGCTATTTCCCCAGTTTGAACTTTCATGTAAGCTCTTCCGAATAGCTCCATCATATCAAAAGGACTCAGTGTTCTGTTGTTATTTCTATTCCAAATTCTTATTTCTTCACTATAGTAAACTTTTAATGGACCCATAAATGTTTTATCTAGTGGCTGCATCTTGTGTGTCGTGTGGGGTGGTAAAGATATAATGTCAACGTTATTGTCTCTGGCCAGGTCTATAACATCAATGTTCCTCGTATGGCTGAAGTGTCCATCTAAAATCAGTAAAACCCTGGATTCTGGAGTTGGATTCGTGTGTTTTATAAAGTGTTTGAACCAATCGGTAAATATATTCATTTGAATCCAGCCGGATGGATGAGCAATACCTTCAGCTCCAGGTGGACATCCTCTCATCAGTTGGGAGCTCATATTTTTTCGAGGAAATATAACAAATGGTGGGACAAAATGGCCAGTGGCATTCATGCACACTACAATTGTTACTAAAGAACCTCTTTCGGCTGAAGTTAGTGCAGCTATTTGTCTCTTTCCTCGGTGTCCAATTACTTGCGGAATTCTGCTTTGCACAACTGTTAAGCCGGATTCATCTACGTTGTAGATACGATTTGGAGAATATTTGTTTTTTTCGTAAATCTCGTCCAAAAGTTGAAAAAAATTATTGACATTGTCTTTATTAAACCCAAATGCTCGAGCAAACGACGTTCCTGTAGGCTTTCTAACAGAAAGTTTGTCTTTGTGTCGTTTTAAGAATAGTCTTAACCATGTTTTACCAGCTAATCCAGATTCTTGAAATGGATTGGGCAAATTGTTACGTTTTGCCAACATATATGCCATTCTACGAAGATCTGACCTTGTTAATCCATGAAACTTACTCTCCATCGTCAAAACATATTCAACTAACACGTTTTCCAACTGTGTACCTAACACTGTCTTTCTACCTAATTGAGTGGCAGCCGCTTCTTCAGGAGTAAGGTCAGTTTTGTGGGTTAAACGTTGCAAAGTTGTTCTTGATACATTGAACGTTTTTGCAGCTTTTAGGGTACCCATCTTCTTTTCACGAACCATTTTGATGGCTTTAACCATTTGTTCTTCATCCCAATCCTTTCTGAGATGCTTTGATTGTGTCGGTGCCATTCTAAAAATAAAATTGAGCATTATTAAAGACTACTCTAGCGCTGTATGTATCGATACTTAAATATGGGCTAGCCCATATTTAAGACCCCAAACATAGCCCATATTCAAAATTCATGATTAAGATAAATTTAACCTTGTATTTTTAAAATAACACGAAGCAAATAAATAAAACATCCAAAAACATGAAATTAAACTCATATCCTACTAATAACATAGATAGCCACTTTATTACACCCTTTTTTTATTAAAATAACAACATATATTTACGTACCTTACAAAATTTTGCGGCAGCAGCTGAGAGTCAACGTCCTACACTAGCGCCAACTCGCGTCGAACTGACGAGACAGAGTGATAGCGATCACGGGGCGAATGAAAGCGACAGAATATAGTCGCTCGTTGCGGGCTTGGGTTGTTTGTTTATGAGAAATGTTACTAGCCCATAATAAAACACTAGCCCACATTTAGTTACTTTCCTCTACCATGACGGTGAACAGCTTGACGAAAAGTGTGAATCTGAAACAAAATGGACGTCAGTTTTTTCCTTCAATTAAAATAAAATAAAAAATTAGCTGTAGCTTGAAGGAGATGGCAAAACGTGCCCCAGTTTTGTACCGAAATAAAAGAATATTACAGTCCAATTATTAAAAAAAGAAAATAGAAAAGTAAATAACTATTTACAATATCCACGCAGAAGTTAAAAAAAAATCATAAATAAAAATATTTTTCTCTTTAAAGGTCAAACTTTATTTTTATTTTACCACATGATCCCATATAAGTAGATCCTTAACGACCCCACACACCCTAGTGTGAGAGTTTCTAAACCGGCCTAAGGGCCTCAGACTTGGTTTGAGTGGAAAAATTGTTGTAATATTAATTGATTGTGATACCTATAGTCTGTAGTAAAACAAGATTAAATGGCTGTCATTAGTTATAATATAATACTTAAGAGTACAACACGTAATATCACAAAACCAACACATAATAACGTATATTAAAATTATTATAGACTGATTACGAAAAAAGTGTATCTTAGATATTTTAACCCTGTTTCCTATTAAAGAAGACTGATTGATTAATTTTTAATAATAAATATTTTGATTACCGATTCAATTCGTTTCACTGCACAATTAATTATTCTATACACCATACTAAATTTAAGTCAAAAACTGCTATGTCCTCAAGCAAATTGAATCGAATTTTATAAAATGTGTATAAGTTATGCTACTAATTATATTGTTAAAATGTCAAGAAAAATTATAGAAACCAACGGGATTTTCAGAATTTTGATTGCTAAATTAATATAGATATTATACACTTTTTTCTTCGTCCTGTAAACTATGAAAAAATGGACTTAGGAGGTTAACGAATTAGGCCGACGAAATATTAGATAAACATACTCAATTATCAGTATTTGATTTTAATAATGCATTTCCTGACAAATATGCATGCCATGTTATGTTGACCGACTATTAATACGGGTTACCTGCATGTACTTGTATCTATTGAAGGCGCCTCCTCAGGGAGGGTCGTAGAGAGTGAAATATTGTACATGCTACTTTCTTTCTTTACATAAACTTTCTCTGGTCACTTAGGGAATTGAAACTAGTACAGCAACGTGTATAATAAACGAAATATAGGTATAAGGTGTAATTTTGCAAACTCGTCAAATTTAAGGAGGTACACTATGCTAGTGATTCTTAATACGATATACATACTCACGCATTTTTCCCATGGGGGTAGGCAAAAACTACAGAGCGCCACCTGCTACGATCCTTGCATACTCCTTTCGCCTCGTTCTCGTTAATACATGTCGTCAGGTTCTTTTTTATCACAATAATCTACACGGATCAATTATTATTTTTATTTTTTTTGGCGATATTCGGTTTTGACCTAGCCTTCGCTAGGTTCAGGCAGGCTGTTGTTGTGCAATTTTATTCACAAGTTTATAGATATTCATAAATAATCTTTAAAATGTAAATATAAAAAACGTTCTTCTTTTAATCGAGTTCTTTTCGTGGGTTTAACATAACTGGCGAAATGTCGGTGTACCAACTAATGGGTTCATCTCTGCCTAATCCTTCGGGTATTACAAGCGTGATGTTATGTTAAATATTTCTTACTTAATACGGCTACATATCGATACCAGAAGTATCAATTAACGTAAGGGACATTTTGCCGAAAATGAGTTATATATGTCATTGGATTCAGAATTTTAAGCTCTATCGATTGGTATTATTGAAAAAATTGTATCGTTAAAAAAATCCCTTACAGTAAAAAATTTTGGCCTGCGTAAAACGATTTATGACAAAAAAAATGATGTAACAGACGTTTACATTTTTTTTTATCTGAAAAATAAAGTAAGTACCAAAAAATAAAATAAAAAAATAATAATTTACACCCTTACCTTAAACCTCAAATCAGTCGAATTAAATAATATGTCCCTCCAAGTCATTCCAACCATTTCAATTTCACCATTAAAATAGTTTTATTTACTAATAATTATCATCATACACCATTCCTAATTATTTATTCTTGTAATAATATAAATTTCCTAAATTAATATTCATAAAATATCATTCTTATTATTTTATTTATTCATCTTTCAGGAAATTCGTATTTTTTTTATCTGTCTTTCGTTTCCAGTGCATTCATTCAATCCATACTCTATCCATATTATAAATGCGAAAGTGTGTCTGTCTGTCTGTCTGTCTGTCTGACTGTTACCTCTTCACGCTTAAACCGCTGAATCGATGTTGATGAAATTTGGCATGGAGATAGTTTGAGATCCGAGGAAGGACATAGGATAGTTTTTATCCCGGAAATCACCCCCCAAGGCGGTGAAAAGGGGGTGGAAGTTTGTATGCAAGTACGATATAAACAAGTTCCACGCGGACGCTGTCTCGCTGTGACGCGAATCTGTGATAGCTAAGCTAAAACTGGTGTTAAAATGCTATAATTTTAGTAGATAATCTACAGTTACATCAAATTGCAACACTGTATAAATCCTTTACAATAGAATTTCGTATAATTTTCTATTGCTCTTGCTGCTTACACTATGCTTGACGGTTTACACATAAAATATTTGTAACGTAAGGCACAACTAAACATTTTTTTTTAATGTAAGGGACATGGTATATTTTAAACCGCTGGATATTCCTAAATCTTGCGTTTATAGCATGAAAGAAGAGGAAATTCTAAGAAACTTTGATCTAGACACAATTAAAATTGGAGCAGACAGTAAAAAGTTATAGACAGATTTCAAAAAATAAAATCATTTATTGGCTCTCCTGAAAAACCGTGTTTTGTCCCTTACATTAATTGATACTTCTGGTATCGATATTACAACTAAAACATTTCCAAAAGTGCTTTTCGCGCTAGTAGTTGAAAACTGTAGTAAAATTCGAGCGGCGGAATTTGAGATTAGGCCAAACATCACAAATGGATGGGTTCCGGAACTTTGTTTTATGATATTCAGTGATCGCTGTTCCGATCCAGGTGAAATATGTATTCTGTTGGTTTTTTCTAGCTTCGGTAGAGTTTTGTGAGTGGATCACAGGAAAATTCTAGCTTTGGTAATAATATTTTTTTAACAATATACCTATACGGTAAAAAAAAGGTAAACACATGGTTGAAGTTTTTATAAAAATTGATAGATGTCAATGATTGAGGTTAGAGATTCTTTATTTATTCTAAAAGAACTTACATTGTTCACTTAGCGAATAAATATATAACTAGGGTAAAGCGTAGTCAGCGTAGCGCAGTGGGTGTTAGTTTTATTCTTAATGTAGGTAGGTAATAGGTATGTCGACATCTTGTACTTTCATTCGCATTTATAATAATTATAATAATAACAGTTCTAGATAATACTGACTGTTGGGGTGATAAATACCGAAAGTAGAATAGTTGGCGCGACATGCGTGTGATCTGGTCGTCGTCGTAAGAGGAAGTTCTTCAAGATGGCCGCCGCCAACGCAGGATGCGCGTCGCGTTCCCTCCGCGACGCATCGGTGACCTTTTGCATTAGTTCGTTCCAGCTCCGTTGCGAACATCCTCCCCCCCCTTGGGGACATGTTCCCCAAGGAGCTCTTGGGAATCTAGTATTGAGAGTTTTGAGACGGGCCTATGAATGACGCCGTTCTCAGTCTTCACATCAACAACTCTGCATACGCCATCAGCTCCCGGGTACAGCTTGATGATGCGGCCCATGAGCCACTTCATGGGTGGCAGCTGGTCGTCTAAGATGAGGACCAGGTCGTCCAGACGAATATGGTCCTGTGCACGCTGCCACTTGACGCGTTGTTGTAGAGTGGATAAGTAGTCCTTTGTCCATCGGGACCAGAAGTGTTGTCTTAAGCGCTCAATCAGCTGGTATCGATTGATGCAGGTCTTTAGGATAACGGGTGAAGGAAGTGAGGTCAATGGTCGGCCCACAAGGAAGTGTCCCGGTGTAAGTTCTGACAGATCAGAAGGATCAGCAGACATAGAAGTCTTGGGCCGTGAATTCTTAATGGCCTCGATCTGTGCAAATAGAGTGTACAATTCTTCAAAGGTTAAACTAGAGTTACCCGCTATCCGTTTTAAGTGATATTTAGCTGTCTTGACTCCCGCTTCCCAGATACCGCCGAAATGCGGTGCATACGCAGGAGAGAACTTAAACGTTATACCCTCTTTGCTCGTGAAGTCGCTAACTGAACGTTCATTTTCCTTAAGCAGTCTGTTCAGCTCATTACAGGCTCCTACAAATTTTTTCCATTGTCACAGTATATGGTATGAGGTTTACCTCTTCGTGAAATGAATCTTCGCAAGCATAAAATGAAGGCATCACTACTCAGGTCGCTCACGACCTCCAAGTGCCCAGCTTTCGTGCTGAAACATACAAATACGCATAGATAGCACTTGGAGGTCTTAGCACCGCGACCCTTTCTATTCAGAATTAAAAAGGGTCCTGCAAAATCAGTGCCACAAGTCGCAAATGGTGGAGCAGGAGTTACACGAGATTCCGGTAGATTCCTCATAATGGGTTCTAAAGGCTTAGCTCTAAATCTCTGACAACGAACACACTTTCTGACAGTAGTCGCAGCTAGTACTTTCCCACCTGTAGGCCAAAATTGCTGTTCGAAAGAGATACCGCGCCCCCGGAACGCAAAGGGCACAAGAAGGAACATGGATGGGTTTTAGTCAGTAAAAGTCTGACACTCCCTCCCGCCCCGCCCAGGGCGGGGGAAGTCATTTGATGATTTCCCATCGGTAAAAAAAAAAAAAGGCCAAAATTGCTCGCGAATAGTATTTAACAGTTGCTGAGGGCCACAGTGTAGGAGACGAAGATGTTCTTGCTCAAATAAAAGTTTTGAGAAAGTGTGTTTGGAGTCTAGCAGTATGGGATGTCTTTTTTCATAAGGACAGTGAGATGCATTGTCGATCCTTCCACCGACACGCAAGACACCGTGTCGATCCAAAAATGGGTTCAAAGACAGAACACGTGACTTAGAATTTAGTTTGTCCAAAGTTTCAAGTGAGTGAATTTCCTTTGAAAAGCATTCTCTTGGTGACGCTTTAGCCAGGAGTACCAGTGAGTTATTTAACTCAGAACATTTGACATAGTGTGAATATTTAAACTTATTTTTATTTCAGGTAAAGTAGAAGGAGTGGATTTCGATTGGGGCCATTCATGTTCAGTCTTGGTTAGAAAGAAAGGACCATGCCACCAAAGAGTATTATCATGAAGAAGACGTGGTTGAATGCCCTTGGACGCCATATCGGCGGGATTATGTTCAGAAGGTACATGGCGCCATGTAGTTATGTCAGTTAATTCCCCAATCTGTTCAATCCGATTGCTTACATAAGTTTTAAGAGTTCTAGGTGGAGTGTGGTCGACCCTAGGACTATGGTCGAGTCCGTCCAAAATACTGAGCGTGCAATCTTGATTTGTAAAGTATGACATACTTTAGAGTATAGCTTTGCACCAAGTAAAGCGCCTAACAATTCCAGACGGGGAATTGTTTCCGATTTCAAAGGAGAAACCTTAGCTTTAGCACATAATAAGTTGCAGTTAACTTCGCCTAAACTGTTACTCGATTTGAGATAAACACATGCAGCATAGGCATTTTCCGAGGCATCGGTAAAGCAGTGAGCCTCTATGTAAATAGGAGAATTACAGAAAATGTATCTAGGTATCTGAATGTTAGCAAACTGTTGCGTTTCATTATAGAATTCTATCCATGAAGTTTGAATATCTTTCGGAACTTCATCATCCCAATTTAATTTAAGTAACCAGAGCTTTTGTAGTAAGATTTCATGAAAGTTGGTGCAGGCTGATTAGAGACCTAAGGGATCAAATATTTGACAAGAGTTCGACAATATAGAGGCTTTACTCGGCGGGTTCAGGAGGAAAGTGATTGGCAGCGCCATCTGTAACTATAAACATACAACTTTCCTGCGATGTATATAACTATAGATCTACTATCATTTCTGCTTTAAGCCTTGTTTTTAAGTTTTGTTAATTTATTTCTAAATCCCGTAATTTACTCATAGTCAATGTAAAAATACGTTTACTAATTTGACTGAGTAAATTACCTGCAGGATTAATAAATAAATTAACAAAACTTAACTGTATTCAAATAAGGCTGCAGAAAATAAAACCATAATTATGATAAAATAGTTTATTTCTCACCACAAAACAGTTACATGTATTAAACTATTTTCTACGATACAATTTTGGTTGTACATTAACCTTATATTTTGTCTAACATAAAATCACGTGTTTAATCGTCCTATGTCAACGAGTATATTTTTCCGAAAAATTCTCCCACCTTTGTAATTTTGCATGTGATGAAATTAAGTGCACATAACTTTTTTACAAGTTAGTTGAAAAAAAAATCTCATACTGACACACTTTCTGTATAATTTATTAATATGATGTACGAATGTATCATTTAGAATAGATTACATTTAGATAGGAATCTCACAATTTTACGATTTCAGAGAAACTCCCAAATTTCATTTTTGCGTTATTACTTTTACTGAACAATTGGGTCTGTTATTTGTTATTTATAGTATTTTAATATCCTGATTGCATAGCTTTGTTTATTATTAATGCATTCTGGATAAATTCTTTTATATTCAAATCAGACTGATACTTCAGTAGAAGTTATAGAGTAAAAGTGAAATTTAGAGTTTGATTCTCTAAAATTGATAAATTGTTGGATTCATATTTATCTATACTAAGTAGTACATTCGTATGTAAGTATACAGAAAGTATTTCAGTCTGAGGAATTTTTCACAAACAGTAACAAACAACTTAAAAAATAACTAAGTACTTGTAAAAAAATGATAATAATATCACCTAATTTTATCAATGCCAAATTTCCTATGCGGGAGAATTTTGGGTAACATAAGCCCCGTTGATTGGACTATTTAGCACCCTCCTTTGACATTATTTTAATAATTGCATTGCATTGTTGGCACAATGCATTATTATAATAATATCAAAGTTTCCTCTTAAAACATCTATTATAAAATATTTTTGTGCTTTGCACTGCATTGCATCCTCATCGCTGTCTATATTTTTTTAGCCTGTTAAAATTTTATTTATATTTTTACAATAAGTGAACAAAAAAAATCGGCAAACTAAATTGATTAAAAAGTCTATTAATTTATCTTTGTGTTCAGAGCATGTCGTAAAATTAAAGTCTAAAAATAAAAGAATTATGGTTTTTATGTTTTCCCTTAGAAATTTATGTTTTAAATTATTAGATATTACTGTGTTTATTATATCTTGCATGTTCGATATTGATTCCAAAAATGCTGGGCTTGGGCTGGAAAGCCAGCGACGATTGGCAAATTCTCTTCTTTGTATGAAATCACTTTCAATTTCACTATAGAGATTACCCTTACAAACATCACAAGACCTAAATACTTTATTTTCCGTCTTTTTAAAAAAATATCCCGATACATACTGTAGGGGCCCCATTATTTGGGGCTGACTTTTTTCCTCTAAAGGTGTAAGGGTAATCTCATTAACAATGTCTAAAAACATATTATCACCAGTCGTCGTAGGTTCCCTATTTTTTGTAACGATGAGGGCATGTAGTGCATTGCATTGATCTTCTTCACAATTTCCTCCAGGGGCATGGACACCGGACAGGTTGAGGATTGACCAATAACGTTGATAAGGCTGACTCATATCTTTCAGGTGTTGGATTTGTGTTACGGCACCCGTGGCTTCTTATAGCCCCAAAGATATTTTCGATTGGGTCTTGGTTTAGGTGCCGCATCCATATAGAAGTAACGATGTGGTCAGTGGCTAACATTTTATCTAAAGCTTCTATGCCTTCCAGTGTCCATACCCAATTATTAATGGTAGGTACACTAGCAATTTTGTTTTTATCTGTGATAAATTTCATGGATTTTAAAACTTTTTTTGCTTCTCTCCAAAATTCGTGGTGTCTTGAATTTGGTGTTACAGGTCCCAGGAGTGGTTTTGAAAACCTATTTTTGACAAAGCTGCCATTTAATGAATCAAAAAGATTGTCAAAAAAAAGCAGCACATCTGCAGTCTCCTTGCATTCTTCTGGGAGGATTCCGTTATCTGTAAAACAATAACAATTCAATATTAGAATTTAAATCATTTATGCTTTAAGATTACTGTGCACATAATATACACTTATGTGTATAAAATTGTACATATAAACCTTGGTATGCTTTGGAATATGTGTTTGCATAGATGGTGTACCAATATACATTTTAAGTTACAGAGTAGCTGAACCCAGGTGATTGTAATACATAATTATGAATTAAAATCGAAATATTTAAATTCATGCATATATTTATTCTAATATTACACAAAAACATCTCTTGGTCTTACCTGCAAGGTATCCCATAGTAGAAGAGACAGATCTACTGAACACTTGACTGGCAAATTTTACTTTCATTTTCGTCCTCGTCGGATCAACATGGCTATCAGTCAACTTAGGCACTAATCGGATTCCTTTATATGCGGGATTTTCTTGATGCAATTGTTTTATGTGATCCCACTTCGCAGACTTTTCTCTATCTGTTGTATACATTAAATTCTTCTCTAATAGGTTGTTGCGTATACCTTTTAATAAATGCGGGGGATCATACAGTGGAACAATTTTTTTGTCATTAATTATAATTATTTTTGTATCTTCTCTGACTTCTTGTCCACTTCTCAGCATATGTACCCTGGTTTCCTTTAAAAGAAGATTTAAGGCATGTCTATTATTAGTGCCTTGGTCACACACTGTAGCCACTACATTGAACCCGGTTTCTTGTAGATTTTGGATTACGGTTTTAATTTGCAAAGCCAGCTCTGGGCCTTTAGTGGCCGCCTGTGAAAATGTATAAGCAACAGGTTGCTTATATTTTCTAATCAGACCCCTGATCATGAAAACCTGTGCATGGTCTGCAAAGTCTTGTTTTATTTATTTATTGAAACTTTATGCACATGTAAAAAATACACTGTACAAAGGCGGACTTAATGCCTTAGGCATTTTCTACCAGTCTACCTTAGGGTGATGCAAAGACAAAAACAAAGTAGGTGCACAGATACAGAAAATTACAGAGAATAAATTATAATAATAAATACATATATACATACATACAATATATATATATATATATATGGGGAGAGAGATAAAATACATAGATGAAGTACAACAAATTAATTGTGGGACGAGTCTGCCAACTTCTTATGTAAGTGTTAGCGAGCTTTAACCTTGAACGTGAACCGACTGGTGGCCATCCTGATATTCAGAGGGAGGGCATTCCATAAGAAAACCGCCTGGACAGGAAAAGAAGATTTAAGAAAACCAGAGCGGTGGGAAGGACATTGCAGAAGACGATTATTGGAGGAACGAAGGTTCTTGCTGTGCGCAGAGCATAAATATTGAAAGAGAGAAGTCAAATAAGAAGGAGAACTAGGTTTGTCTAGGAGAGAAAATAAGGTTGTTAAAGCCCTTAACGCTCTGCGCTGTCTGATGGGTAACCATTTTAAGAGTGACCGATGCGCGGACACATGGTCATACTTACGGAGATTAAAAACGAATTGAATGCAGTTGTTAAGAATTTATTGAGGAGATCTGCATTCAGGTCACAGTAACACATCACCATAATCGAGTAGGGGACTCAGGGACTGTACTAGCATTGCATTGCTGCTGTGTTTTGTCTCGCGTCCATTGTTAACGAAACCTATCACCAAATCTTTTCTCTCATTATAAGTCAAGTTAGGTTTCAGAGACATTTCATCAAACATTAATATGCAGAGTCTGTCTGCTGGCTTCATTTTATTCGCTCTTTTTCTAAGTTGATCAAATATGTTATTATTAATACCAGGCTTTATGTTGGCTTGGTTCAAAAATGTAGTACCGGTGGAAAAATCTAAGGGTAATTTATTGCGTAAAATTGTAGAAAAACTAGATAAAGAAGGTCCATGGTCTCCTTTATATCATGAGTTTAAAGCCAATAGATCGGTCGATCTTGCGTATATTGAAAACATTAAAGTAAATAATAAACATACCACCGGTATCGAAGAAACAACGGAAGTTCTACTTAATACTCTTATACCCGATGATTCAGCGTTCAACGACAACGATTACCACCAGCAGATCAGAGCGTGGGCTGCTGTGCCTCCTGAATCACCAGCGTCAGATCTACCATCCACTGACGAGTTCATAAATGTTATCAGGAGACTACCACTCAACAAATCATCGGGTGAAGATAAAATTTCAAATAGAATGATTATAGAAGCGTGTAAAACAGCGGGTGACGCGATCTTAACTGTTTATAATCGATGCATTGCAGAAGGCATTTTTCCTCGTATATGGCGACGTGGTTTTATAAGAATAATTCCGAAAAGCGGCGATAAGCCCCCGGACGATCCAAAGTCGTATCGACCTATAACCCTACTACCATCTTTGGGTAAACTTCTGGAGCGCCTTATCGTACCACGTTTGCTTCCAGATGGACCGAAATTTCATAACAATCAATTCGGTTTCACAATAGGAAAATCCACCGTCGACGCGGTGCTTTCTGTCCGGCAAACTGTAAATTTGTCAGAACATAAATACGTGCTTGGGATTTTCCTCGATATATCTGGAGCTTTTGATAACGCATGGTGGCCTATGCTACTACTTAAAATGAAAACTCGCGGCTGCTACAGAAACATCTATAATCTTGTTTGCTCTTACTTTATAAATGGCTCCGCGAAGCTCAAACTTGGACATCATTCCGCGTCGAAGTCACTAACCATGGGATGTCCTCAGGGTTCGGTTCTCGGTCCTTATTTATGGAATTTAGGTTTTGACGATTTTCTCGCGATTCCACTTCCATGCGGCTGTTCACTAACCGGTTACGCGGACGACGGCCTTCTGCTCATTCAGGCAAGTACTCGGGCTGGGCTTGAGAATTTGGCTGACACATGCCTACGTTTAATATCTCAGTGGGGTGTTCGAAACCGTTTGACCTTTGCACCGCAAAAAACCTATCAGCTTATTCTAAAAGGTAATCTTAAATCATGTCCTAGTATTAAATTTAATAACGTTTCAGTTAAACGTAAACAATCCGTGTGCTACCTTGGTCTGGTCTTAGAAAATAACTTTTCATTTATTGACCACATTAAAACAGTAGGAGAAAAAGCCAAAAAGAACTTTTATGCCTTAACGAGAATTTCTAAAGCTACCTGGGGTCTATCTTTCTTAACTCTAAAAACTATTTATGGGGCTACTTATCTAGGTTGTATGTGCTACGGTGCACCTGTTTGGGCCGATAGGGCCACCATAGGGGCGGTACGGCGTAAATTGCTTCAAAGTCAACGGTTAGCTTTAATATTTTTATGTAAAGCGTATAGGACCGTTAGTACTGAAGGCCTACCAGTACTTGCAGGTGTACTTCCAGTCGATCTCGAGGTGCAGCGACGTGCTGCAATGTACTATTCCGCACGAGAGACCATGGACACAAACTTTCTGACACAACGTGACCGTGCTAAGATCTCTAGATTATTTAAACCGCAGGCTGACGTCTGGGAGGAACTTTTAACCGAATGGCAATGTAGGTGGGATAATTCTATCAAGGGCCGGCACCTGTATCAGTTCTTTCCATCCGTTCGTGAGCGGTTGGCCAGAACATGGTTGGAGGTGGACCACTGTGTTACCCAATTTCTCACAGGTCATGGCAACTTTAAGAGTAAATTATTTTCTTTCAAGCTTGTTGCTACTCCTTTGTGTCAATGTTCTACATCTGACTGTGAATATGAACAATCTGCTCATCACATCTTATGGGAGTGTATTCTTTGGCAGAATGAACGCAATATTATGCTAGATAGTGTACAGGCTACATCCGGTGTTGTTTATTATGCGGACCTTGTAAAAACTAGAACTAATTTCCGTGCGTTCAAGCGTTTTTGCCATACCTATTACTGGAATCAAAAGTAACAGCTCACATTAGGACCCATTAATTTTGTAATAATTGCAATCCGTGGTGCTTGGCAATCTGGGCTTTTCCCAGTTGCAAACGTCCCTTTGTGCCTATTGGCCTAGTTCTGTTCTGTCTCCTGCTTGTATGGAGGGAAGTGGAAACTATTTTTTTTTCTTACTCCTCCGCTATTATTTTCTGATTAATTTCGTTGCGGGACCCAAGACAGTTAATCGTTTCTCTGGGACTCGTCGAGCTTCATTGCCTCGATGCTTTTCTGGTGGCCTCCACTGTTGATTCTGGCTTTCAGGAGTTGCAGTGGGTGGGAAAAGTGTGGCGGGCTTGTCCCAATTTAAAAAAAAAAAAAACCGCTATAATTCTATGTGTACATAGAATTATTTATATTTATAGAATTATTTTTAGAGCAGTTTGAACATTAAAAACGTTGAACGTTGAACGTTGGTGAAATGTTGAACTGAGAGAGGAAACTGTTTAATGCAGAAAGAAAATCATTAATAGAAAAATTTACATGTTTATCTTCAATATTGTGTTTATTAGTAAAAGCACAACCATCTGATGGTTGAGGAATGTTAAAATCTTTAATAATAGCATTGTGAGCTTCTTTATTATAACCTGGTACTGATTTGGGAGGGGAACGTGGTTTGAAGAAGACAGTCTTTTTATAACTTGTTGACGTTTTATTATGTAAAGACAATGATGGAGTATCAGGCAAGTTTTTGGGTGGTGGGAATAAGAGTGTGTCTGCATAGGATTTTGACACTGGAGGATGGATTTTTGCTGCTTCAGCATATGATACAGCGCTTTGCACCATATATGTCTTAATTAATTTTTGCCTAGAAAATTCTGGGCAACACTTATTTGTTGCAAAGTGGTACCCAGAGCAAAGGTAGCAAGATGCGTTTTCTGGATCAGTTTCACAACTGTCTCCAGTGTGTCCTTGACCACATTTATAACAATTAGGTTTCGACCTACATTGGAGCCTTGTGTGTCCAAAACGGCAGCAGTTGAAACACTGTATCGTGGGGAAAATATATAGCTCAACAGGTAATGCATTGTAACACATAAAAATTCTTTTAGGTAAAATCTGCCCATCGAAAGTAACCACAATGGATTGGGAAGGTTTCCATATGGTACTACCATCCACAACAGTTTTAAAGTTAAGACGCCTCACCTTTAAAATTGGCCCGCAACCAATTGGTACCGAAATATTCTCAATAATCTCCTCCGGAGACCATTCCGCAGGAACTCCACGCACTAAGCCCATTCTGGTTACGTTAAAAGTGGGTATGTAAGCTTTATAATTAAATTTCTCAAGACTAGTACTGTTAGTAAAAGAATTTGCGTCCAGGAAATTAGAGAAAGAAATACTTATTTTGTTACGCCCGATTTTCTTGACACTGCCGTTGATAATGTTCTGGAATGCATTTTGTTTTAAAAACTTTCCAAATGTGATGGGATGCAGTGTGGTTCCATCGTTTTCAGAAACAGAATTTTTTGAAATATGAATTACGAATGGCGCGATGTCTGACTTCTCGTAAAGTTTTCGTCCAATTTGAGCGGGAACTGAAGGAGCAGGAGTAACCGGTATGTTAGCAGTGGTGGGTGTAATTTGTTCAGCGCTTATGATCGAGTTAACAGAGATTGGTGTTATATATTCCGTGCTTATGGTCGAGTCTATACAACCACAACCCGAAGAATCGGATCCGTGGCCTTTGCGGGTACGACGACGTTTGTTGCAGTGTTTGCACACATGCACACGACTTCTTTTTAAAGATTTGGTCGTAGAAGACCCATCCGTATCCATTCCTGATTCGTTGGATATGGTAACATAGCTGCCTACCGGGGGGACAAAGCCCCCCGGATCGGGCGGATCGTTCATTGTCACCTACGTATTTATTTAGTAAAAACACTTACCCCTACTGAAAAATATAATACACCACTAAATTTAAACAAAATATAAAGAAACTACAACACTAAAACTACGACTACTGATACTATAATACAGTAAAAATAAGAAAAGTTCAAAAAGGACGCGTCCACCAAGTTTGAAGTTTCCCGCGCTTCCTTAAATTCGTTTGACCTCAAGTTTGTTTGACAGTTGACTGACGCAGTGTTGCAAAAGTGAAAATTTTAAAATCGGTAAAATTGCCGTTTAAAAATCGGGAAAAATCGGGAGATTTTTATTCGAAATAAAAGAAAGTCAGATTAACACAATAATAATTATAATAACTGTTTCTTTTACGCGTAAAGTGAGGGTAGTAGAAATAATAATTGACATGTAACCTTGAAAACTAGACGTGATGGATACCACATACGTTTGGAACATTTAATATATGACTCATTACATTACCATTTACCTATTCATTCTACCTAACAGTTAGGTTACCAAAATCTCGTAACGCAATGTAGTCAATAATAAGTTATTTTTTTTTAATTTTTTTTTTTATATTATCTTAATACCTACCTTCTTTCTGAGAACATTTTCTCATAATTATTTAATTATTTAAATTTAAATTATAACAATTTTGATTGTTTTCTTCCACAAATCTTTTATGTGTGGAGAAGCCCTACCATTGATTCAATGGAAAGTTTATTCCTCTGTTTAGTATTTATCTAAATATATGAAAACAATGTTTGCAGATGAGTGTGACAAACTCATAACTTTAAATACAAAATAACAAATATTTTCAAAAATGGGTGAAACATCACCACATTTCATACTGCTCATGCTTGATCAAAATTAATCAGTTTTTTTCACTAAACACTTAAGTAAACAAGTGACTGAACGGAACGATAACTATGTAAAGAAGCAAGTATCTCTATCAATCATTTGCTCAAAACAAATCAGGCACCTTCAGTGAATTCTGTTTTAAGGTATTTCAGAGTAATTTGCTAACCATAGACACTGTACTGTTAAATTCAAACGTTGTGCAAAAAATTTTGGGGATACCCCGTGCATTGGTTGTGTTAGCAGGTTTATTTTAGTGTTTTCTTATTAGAAAATTACCTTTCACATTATTTTGTTTGAAACTACAGTAAATCGGGAGACTGGGTCGCTAAATCGGGATATCGGGAGACAATAGCCGAAATCAGTAGATCTCCCGATAAATCGGGAACTTTTGCAACACTGGACTGACGCGCAATGTTTTTTTTCTGGCTCGCACGGGTCACAATGTTGGCATTATTGTTCTAGTTGACAATGACATGACAACACTACGATCACGATCAGTGCGTTCATAAATAAGGTAATCTTGGATTTAAGAATGAAAAATTGGAAAAATTAATTAAAAATATAACAAAACTATTTTGTATTTTATAAATAATAGATATTTATATAAAGTATTTCAAATAAAATAAAAAATACATTTAGTAAAAAAGTATTTCAAATATAAAATAGAAATAGGTATTTTGCATTTTGTATTTGCATTTCAAATAATTCACATCTCTGTTGTTTAGATCCGGTTTTAGAGTTTAAATTACATTAAAACTTGTGGCAGTTTTTATAATTCATTTTAAAATTAACCCTTAAACCTTATTTTAAAATATTAAAATAAAATTGGTAATTAAATTAATTCAATGATGAAAAAATAAAACTACCAAAAAGTTTTTTTTTTCTAATGGTAACATTTAGCATCCACCCACCATAAGGATTATAATGATTCAAGAATAAAATAGTCACTTCGTCACTACAGCTGTAATAAACGGAAACCTTATTTTCAATTTAGTCGGTTAGCAGCAACAAGCGACATCTGTATCTACAAACGGGATATACATGGTTTTATAATACAACAAAATTAAAAAGGCATACATAGCAGGACTTGTGGACTAGATGACGGTGCTCTTTCAATTTGGTATCATTATTTTCGCCCAGTTGCATCATTGCATGGTACAATTTTCTAAGATTGTACAGCCTGCTTGTACTGTATTGGATTTTTATTATAAATAATAACTTCTGGTCAATGACTGCTTAATTGGTTGTCCGCGCAGTGGTAAGTTATTAAGTGTACTTATGTTTTATTTTTTTTCTATTTTACTAGTTATTTTAGTGTGAAAATATTCAGAGGCAAATCAACAGCTTCCCCGACTTGCCTTATCATACCTTACCTTACCGTGCTTAGTATCTACTAGCATCGACCGTATCTTCAAAATATCTTAAGTTAAAGGTACGGTCCAAATTTCTCCAACCAAACATTAGCGATTTGTTGACGCGAGCATCGCTTAAGAAAGATTAAGGGATGAATGATTTTAAAGCTAGTTCTATATATATAACAATAAGTCAATTTACGTTTTTCATCTGTAGACACTACTTTTACACCTTTTTTTTATCTAGACAATCCAACTGCTTAACAACGGCTTCCTGTCTTAGTTGAAGCTCTTTCCTATTTAACCATAACAATGATCAATGAATCAATGCTACATAATTGTTCCATATTGACATTTCATCTTTTAGTGTTGACATACACACACTTCCCAAAATAATGATAATGTCCACATAAAAATATAATTAACATCTATTAAATTACTTACAGAGGTGCCAATGCATCTGTTCCCAAATGCTGTTAAATTTCCTGAGTAATATAAGACTTGGGTCAGTCTTGTTGGTGGGAAACTTAAAAATCATCTGATTTTGATTATTACAAAGAAAAGAGAATTTGTGTTATACATATACTTTAGCGTCAGACACAGAAACCGAAATAATTGCTTGAGTGCATTAGCAGTCCTAATGCTTCTTTTGCCTGGTAAGGCCTTTGATTTAACTCCGTAACATTAATTCATATAAACCTTTGCTATGATATTATTTCTTTGGTAGCGGCCATAATTGATAAATTGTAATTTTAACTGTTTACAATTTTGTGTAGGGACATAATAGGTGAGTATAATGTTGCATTCCCTCACAAAGGGAGATCTGATTCTGAGCATTAGAATTGTGATTAGACAATTATGTTATGTTCGATAATTATAGTGAAGGTAGCTACCCTACCTACCTATTTGTACCTATTAATTTAGATTTTTTTGATTTGGAAAATTATATTGGTTTGGTAGTTTTGTGGATCAATCTTAGGCCTAACAACAGCATACTAATTTCTATTTTACATACCTACAATACCATGACCATTGATAATTAAAATTATCACAAACTAATGTAAAAAATTGACAATGTATATGTAAACAAAAATAAATTAACAGTTTATTGAACAAATCAAATATAAAGCCGGGTATTCATTAGGCAACATTTGTTGATAAACTGTTTACACAAATTTATCACCAAGTTTACTGTAAACACTGTTTCAGAAACTTTGTTGCTAGGATGTCGCCCAAGGAAGTATTTATGCTTTGTGCTTCTTACATAATAATAGTAATAATAAATCATAAGTGCTGTATCTATAAGTGCTAATAGAAAAAAAGACGAAAAGGTGGTGGATTCCAAACTATTTCTTAAAATAGAAGTTACAAGCACACACTTGTCAAATTCAATTCTGCAGCAATGTTGCCAGTGTTGCCAACAGATAAACTAGCTCCCCACCAGATTCTACTTCAAAAACCACCAGAAAACCACTAACAAAAAACGGCCCTACTTCATTCACACTGGAATTTCCACTAAACAAAGGAAACAGGGAATTCTGGGCCGAAGTTGTAATGAGATATAATTTAAGAAGCGTTATAATTTTTGTACAAAAAATTAGTCTCAATATTTACAATCCAGAAGACGAAAAAAATAGCTTTTCATTAATAAAATAAGTTATTCAATACAATAATCGATAAATGTACCTAAATAAAAATAGTTTACATTTAAAAATATGAGTTGGCCGACTATCGAACAACTAAATTGCATTATTTCATAATTAAATCGGCTAATTTCGAGGTTGAAAATGCGGAAAATGAAGGCTCTATTTGCTTTATTAATAAAAAGATGCAGGTAGTGTTTAGTAATTGAAACTTAATTCTACTAAGCCAGTTATGCCACTAGAAAAATCCACTAGCCACTAAAAGCAATTTTTCGCCACTAAAAGGGGGGTGGAAACCACCACTTTTAGTGGAAAATCCACTAAGTTGGCAACACTGAATGTTGCCTGTTAATAAACAATCAAATCATAATGTATAAGGATGTAAACAAAATAAATGGTACCTATTTTTTTGTTATATAATATGTATAATATATATTTACAGGGCAGTTACAAAGTCCAGAAACCGTGGAACCAGCTTCAACCTCTAACCTACCATTCATATGAATGGTACCGCTAGATATTACAGGTGAAATCAATTTATTTTTAACAACAATACATACTTATTTATAAAGTTTAAACATATAATTCTTCTGTATGTGTCAATTAACTCACTCCTGAATGGATTGACTGATTTGGATAAATTTTTATGTGTATAATTGAGTGTGTCCCTAGATGGTTTTAAGTTTCACTAATGTTTTACCAAAACACCATTGACAAATTTTCAGTTGACAAACAATGTTTCGTATACTATTTATTTAACAAACAACTTATTTCGCAAAAGTTTTATTTTATAAACACTCGCTTTACAAACATTTATTTGGCAAATGCTTCTATTTACGAATGCTTTAGATGAAGATGATATTTAATCATTTAAACATTTTTCATTTCATATTTAGATCCTTTTGCAAAAATGACGTCTATACTAAATATCATTTATGACACAATTTATAAACCAGTCACATAGGGATCATGATGGTATTGTTTTGCATAATTTTACTGAACAACCTCCCTTTAACTATTATTGCAGTAATATAGGTACAGTAGATGTGAATGATTTCTTTCCAAATAATATTGTCGTTTCTGGCAATCGCCGGCCGCTGCCGCGGCACCGCTCGCTTCGTTCGCACGGCTCGTGTGTAGGGGAGTCACAGTTTTAACCTAACCTATCCTTTTTTAAAAAAATAATTAACCTAATATAAATAATATCTTTTTTTTCTTTCTTCATTATTCCATATGTAAAACGTTTTTATTCCAAAAGTGGTTTTATAAGATAAAATTAAATAAAAATGAATTATTTGTCAATTATATGTTATCAAAGCAAAAGTTTATAGCATATATTTTTGTTTAGAATAAGAATAAAATTTATTGGCTTATAGTTACAATATATAAGATATCTTATTTAAAGAACTTAACATTATGTAACTATATATTAGAAATCATGCGTAAATTGTACGGTGGTCCCCAAACTAGGCGGCGCGGCGCGGCGCCTGTATCTTGGGGGCCAGAGTTGCGTTAGCTTAGGTCAAAAATCAAGAAATTTGACAATATACAGAGAAGTAAAATTTATATAATAAATGAAAAAGTTAAAAGTTAAAAAAATGTGAAAACACAAAATAAAAACAAAATATTATAAACAATGTGTTGTAGTGTATACATGTGGTTGTGGTGTGTGAGTGTGATGGCGAGATAAGGTGTGTGTTATAATGAGGTGAGGTGTGAGTGTGATGTTGAAATGGTGTGCTAGTGAGATTGTGACTGTTGTGAGTGTGATTTATGTGTGAGGAGTTAAATATATATATATATATATATATAACTCCTCTCATATACTCCTCATATATATTTATATTTAATTTAGTAATGCCTCGGTTTCATTGTGTGACAGGGAGAGAAGCTAACTTTTTGTGATTCTTTTACATGAATGGTAGGTTTATGGTGGTGGATCTTTGATATCACAGTACTTACTTGTTTTATTGTATACATGTATGTGTGTGTAAGTATGAGGGGCAGCGTCTGGCGAGAAGACTGTTTGCAATAGAAATAGGGACATGTGGAATACGTTTTATGAGTAGGTGTTGGTAGTAAGCTCTGTTTTTTATGGTTTCGTGAACATGTAGGGTGGCACTGAGAAAATATAACTGACGTACTCGGAGGACTGGAAACTCATCGAATAGCAGATCTGTCGGGAACCGAAATGATTTTTTGAGCATCACTCTGATGAAGGCTCTTTGAGCCTTTTCGATTTTGATGAAAGAGCTTTTTCCAGCTCCGCCCCAGACGGATATTCCATACTGGAGTACCGATTGACAGAGACCGAACAATATATTGTTCGGAGAATTTGAATCGGTGTGCAGTCTCGTAATTTTTTTCATAACATTAATGAGTTTCCTGACGCGACCCGCAAGCAAGTGAATGTGAGGTTTAATTTAAATGACAAAGGCGAATGACAACCAATGGGCCCCTTATTTTTGGTGCCATGTCAAGACTATTTATTTCTCAAAAATTAAGTCGTATTTTTACATGCTCGCGTTTTTTTTTAACAACATTTCTTTTACCCTTGCATTGGGAAACATAATTAATTTACGTCTATTGATTTTATGCCAGTTCCACTATTAAAACTTAACCTAAATGTTGCCAGACGACAAACTATATAAGTTAAATAATTGTAATCGATAGTAAATATCGATATTTTATTAATCCGCCGACGAAAATGACCAGAGACACTGCAATGCAATAGCTATAATCCGGTCGTAATACTAAGCTAATAGTACAGTCTCATTTAACTGATTAGGCGCGAGGGTTCAAATAAAATAGAAAAAAAAACTAAATAAAGAAAACACGAAGGAATTATAATCTGAAAGAGTATATTTTACCCACAGACATTATTGTGGTTAGGTCATAGGTTAGTAACCCCATACATACCTATAAAGCGTTTTTAGCGTTTATAATTATCTTTTCAGTTATGTAAATTAATTATTTATAAATCGATTACCAAAATATTTTATATGGTCACACCGAGACGGATCTATCTGTCAAATCAATGTGTCAATCGATTAAATTGTTTCGTGCCGTTAGTTTTGCGTTGAGTTGAATTTATTCCTCCGTATTTACTTCTGTTCGTTAAAATTTGAAGTAGAGATGGGTCGTCGACGTATTTTGCGTCAACGAAACTAGACCGTTGAATTTCGTTTATCGACTAGTCGATCAACTAGTTGAATACGTCGACTAGTTAACTTGGTAAACGTTGTGACGAAGTCTACGGCGGCGGCACGACGGACCGGTGACGTACGCTGTAGACTAGTCTCCCGCGTGCTGTAGGTACCTATTAATAATATTAATAGGTTTTGCATTGCGAAACTACGTAACTACTAAATTTGAACTTTAATTACGCTTTTACTTAAAGTTCAAATTGGTTTGCTCAATTATTTTATTTCATCGGACGAATGTATCGACTACGTTCTCGCGTCGTCGGTCGTCACGTTCCGAGTTTCCGTTTAAGCGTCTGAGCCGTCTACGGATTCAACTAGTCCATCCAGTATCGGTGAACCGTCGATTCGTTCACAGTACCTCGACGGTCGAATTAACTAGTTCGTTCATTCAACGCCCATCGCTAATTTGAAGCTGACGAGTTGAGCGTTACGTTCCTCCAGTGTATTTGTTTTGAGATATTGGACTCCTGTTTTAGTGATAAGTGAACAAATTGACTCTATTTAGTATAAGTGAGATTTGGACTCTTTTTTCCTCCTAATAAATGTCTACACCTGGTAGAGTCCTGGCGAACCGCCCTCACTCTCGCCGGTGTGTCAATTGCTCCCTCCGTTTGGCGCCTAATCTTCGTAAACGTCAAATCGAAGAATTAGATGAACCAATGCTTATCCTTCTGAGATCCTGGGTAACACCTACACCGGTAAGTTTATAATGTACCATTTACGCGATTTATATGATCATTTAGCATGTGTGCAAGTGATCATCGTCAACTTTAAATCTCTATTATTTCCACTCTAACAGAAATGAACATCCAACAAAACAGCTACCTAAGACTTGTATTCAGGCAGTAAACCTTCAATTGGTTTTAAAACAGTTTTATTATTAGTGTGTTATAAAGCTTTGCATTTACCATTACTTTTCTTAGTGTGTCCTAAGTTTATTAAGCCATTATGCACACAATACAGTGGACCCCGGTAATCCGGCCCCTGTCTTATCCGCCGACCCCCTGTAATTCGACATCCCTGTTGAATGTAGGAACACAAACATTATTTTGATTACATATTTTAGTATGTACATTTTTTTATTCACAATTATTTCCATATGTAAAGCTTAGATATTATTTTTTGTAAGTTATATAGTATTTATATAACTTATAAAATATAAAAGTATTTATCTCAGAGCTATCCTCTGGATAGAACTTTTAATTGTTCCCTTGTAATCATAATGACAAACAAAGTCAAAGTAAAAACATTAATTTCAATTAGACAATTTACAGGCACTTTTGAATTATCAAGAAAGCGGTCAGTTAGTTAGACAGTTGAAGCTAGTTGCTTGTTCCTAAACGGAGGTAGGCCTCTATGGAGAAGAATGAGCAAGAAACTCCATGGCACTCTTTTCAATTGGGTTTTACAAAATCCTGGTTACATTATTCTTGTTGCTATTATAATATAATCTAACATTTGTGTTAAAACTATTTTGCAATGGATTTTAGATCTGTGAGAAAACCTAGGCTATTGTAATAAGCACATGAATAAATGTATGTTTTACCTACTTAGGAATTCACTGTTTTTTTTTCTTTTACCTTTTCAGATATTGTCTGATGATATCCTGTGTGTTGAATGTTATTTATTATTACAAAACCGGACCTCATCAAACACAACTCTCACACTTATATCCCCTGCTCTTGGACACCTCAACATATGTTTTGCATGCAGCATGTCTATTGCAACACGCAGAACTCACAGGGTTAGTCAAGACTGTCCTCATAGGAACATTATACTAAGATGGACACCAGCTCATTATATAAGTGTTTTTATCTTGGCAGAATTACTGTGATTTAACAAATTGTACAAAATATATTGTATAAATATAATATTTTCTTATTTTAGGTCTTGCGCTTGGAACGAGTTTGTCGTGCTTGTTGGGAGGCTGCATCAAGACAAATACAGAGCCAGGCGGTTGATGTTGACAGACCCACCGTGGAGTCTGCGCCAACGACTGATAGCATCGCAGATGCTGTGATTCCTGTACCACCTCCACTGCCGGTTCCACCACCTCATGAACAACAATTGCCAGAACACTGAACGTCTTTTAGTACCAGGCACTATAAAGGAAGTTTTGCTTTTACATCGTAAAGTATATATTCCCTTTACTGCAAGAATCTGCAGATATCATTTGAATAGCAATCGTTGGGATGAACTAGAAGCCCTATATTCCGATTTTACTGGATTCCAAGTAGATGATATTTGCTCAAAACTTGAAAAAGCTACTGAGAGACAGTTAGACTTTAATGATATAAACTCAATGGATTCTTCTTTATGCCATTATTGGTTAGGACTTACTGCAGAGCAGTTCAATGACCTCCTAAATTGTACCCCCATGTTATATGATCACTTTCCAAATCCTTCAATGGCTCTCTGTATATTTTTAGTAAAACTTAGAACAGGTGATAGTAATTAAAGACTGTCTACTCTTTTTAAAATGCCAAGATCCACTTTGGAAAGAAAAATGAATATTGCAAGAAATTGTTTAAATGAACAGTTTGTTTCTAGACATATAGGAATAAATCACACATCTATCCAAAATGTAGCATCACGGAATAGAATCATACCAGAGGGTTTTTTTTGGAAATGCCAACATGGCTTCAAATGTGAAACCTGCCATTGTTATATGTGATGGCACATATGTTTATGTACAAAGCAGCAGTAACTATTCGTATCAAAAAAGGACGTATAGTCTGCATAAATATGCCAATCTTGTAAAGCCATTCTTATTTGTTTGCTGTGATGGCTATATTTTAGAGTGCGTGGGGCCATATGAAGCCACAAAAAATGATTCATCATTATGAGTGCCTTATTTACTTCTGAAAATGGCCCCATGCGCTCATTTTTTAGACCCGGTGATGTATTTATTTTGGACAAAGGATTTAGAGATGTGATTCCTGAGTTAGAAAGTTATAATTATAAAACTCATATGCCTGAGTCATTATCGGAAAACGAAAATCAATTAACCACCCACCAGGCTAATAAATCTAGATGTGTAACAATGTGCCGGTGGGTGGTAGAAGTTGTAAATGGGAGAATCAAAAGAGATTTTAAACTATTTTGCCAGGAATATTTTAATAGAGCGTCAAGTCACCTTATGACTGATTTCAAAATAGCTTGTTCCCTTTTGAATAAGTTCCACCCTACGATTGATGATAGACCCGATGCTGTGGAGTACCTAAATATTGCTCTGTCGAGATTAAATACTATAAATTATTTATCGGAATTTATTCAAAGGGAACATATAAATAGAAGACGTACGATTTTCCAAAGCATAAACAGCAGTGCTCCCCATCTAAATAACTTTCCAAGATTATCATTAATCGAATTAAGAAGATTTGCTTTAGGATCTTACCAATTAAAACAGGCAAGATCCTATTATGGGGAGCATGTGCGGGCGAATGGTACCTATAGAATAGAAATAGGTAATGATTTAATAAAAGAAGATTTGCCCTTAATATTAGGTCAAAACAATTATCTTGTTAGGGCCAGAATTAAATCGAGACATGTGAGCAGCAGGATTTATTATACGTATTTATTGATAAGTAAAGAGCAACATAGGGCAAATTCTTTAGAGGGTATCATTGCCTATTATTGTAGTTGCTTAGTGGGAAATCGTACAGTAGGGTGCTGCGCTCACACTATGACCGTATTGTGGTATTTAAGCTGGGGTCGTTTTAATGATATTAGTGCCCCAGCGCTATTTCTAGATTATATTTTTGCCGAAGAATAAATATTTGCGTACTATTTTACTTTTTTTTTTCTTAAAGTAAGCAGCCATAGAATAGCTTACTTTAATAAAACCTGCTATATAATTAAGCCCCTTCCTACACAAACTACAAATCATGGTTGGCATACTGAACTCACTAAGAAACGGGGTAGTAATCTTTCCATATTCTATATCTAGCAAGAGAAGTTAAATATGTAAGTAGGTACCTAGTGTTTTCTTGATTGAGAAATCAATATTAATCCTTACCATAATATTATTTTATTTCCAAATATATTTTAAACAAAAAGAAGTATTGTGTTATAACCTCAATTTCAGCACCCGAAAAAGTAAGATTTCTCTGAAACCGGAGTAAAACATTCAAATTCGATTTCAGGATATGAAAAGGTAATTCTAGATCTACAAAGCAAAGTTAAAACCACCGTGACACGCGAATTTTTAATAGGGGCCCAAATGTCCTTTTCGTCTATTGTTATACCTAGATATCTGAAGGAGGAAATGCGGTCTATAGGTGTACATGTACAATTTGTGAGTGGTGGGAGGTGATCGTTGCAGCATGTGTGGAACTTGAGTGTTAAGTGATGAGGAGGAGTTTTGTTTTTTTCAAGTTAAGAGTAAGTAGGTTCCTACTGAGAGTCGGAGAAGATGATACTGGTTGACTGTTAGAGAATGCCTAAGGCATTAAGTCCGCCTTTGTACATTTGTTGCATAAAGTTTAAATAAATAAATAAATAAATAAATACACCTGTTCCCAAGATCTAGTATGGAATAGGATTGCCATGTCGTCTGCATAAGAAATAATTTCAGCATCGGAGTGGAGCGTTAGAAGTTTATTGGCAGTAGCCCGATAGAGTAATCACCTGCTTTAACTAGTTGCTGGCGATTTGATAAGTAGCTTTGAAACCATTGAAGCGCATTTCCTCGTATGCCAATTCCTTCTAATTTAGACAGGAGCAGCTCGATCGATACTGTGTCGAACGCCTTGGCTAAGTCTAGAAATATTGCCATGACGTGTTCACCCTTTTCGACGCAAGAAGCTACGGAGTTAGTTAGCAGTATAACGGCGTCTTCAGTTGATTTCCCTCTTATAGCTTATTAGCTTCCAGGAAATTTACTGTTCTCTGGTAATTCTTTAGGACCGCTTTTATGCATGGGTCGAACGTAAGCAACCTTCCAACAGTCAGGAAAATTACCATTTTCCAAACTCAAGTTAAAAATATGAGTAAGAGGTTTTAATAAAGTTTTTTTTAAGCATTACAATAAGTCTTACACTAATATCATCTAATCCGGCGGCGCTGTCTATATTAAGTTGGTCTATAAGTTTTTCAACTTCGTCTTTGTCTGTTGGGTGAAAGAAAAAAGAATGTGAAGGAGTGTCAGGTGGTTTATATCTGCTTGCGAGAGAAGCTTGGGACTCTGATAATCGCGTTAGTATGAGGTCAGAAAGATGTTTGCCCAGGGAAGTAAAATAAGCGTTACACTTATCGAGTGAATCTACAGGGTCCTGTGCATTAGATATTAGCTGAGAGGAATCACTTTTTTGAGAGTTTGGGTTGTAAATAGATATGATAGTGTTCCAGAGCTTTTACGGGTTATCTTTGTTTTTGATAATGAGTTCATTGTTATAATTGTTTCGAAGTCTGTGAAGTAAGTTGTTACAAAATTTAAAAATTATTTGCAAAGTTTTTGTAACAAAATAGCATTTTGTTAAGTGAATTCTTTGCCAAACTTGTTGTTGTAGAATGATGAAAATAAATGACAAATCGTGTTTTTGCCAATCGTTGGTTGTAAGGTAAAAATTAGTAAATTTTTTTTTGTGAAATGACAGAGCACTGTCAGGACAGCTAGTTTTGTGTAGGATTCATGTTTTGATCATTTCAAAAGTGAGAGAATTTACACGAGAAATATATAGCAATGCATAGATATTATGTATAAATACTTAATAATATTTTTTTTTATTATTACATATAAACACATACGAGGTATGTTCACGAAGTAAGTGTACTGGATTTTTATCTTTTTTTAAACAAAGAGTATTTGAAAAAAAAATAACAGGATGATACACTTGTTGACTATTTTTCCACATAATCACCATACCGTTTAGTGCGTGTGGTAAGCTTTCTTAGCCCTCCTCGAAAAATTCTCCCGCCAGCTCCTTCTCCCACTTCAGAACCTCTTTCTGCCCCCTTTTTTTTTCGGTTAAAAACTAAATTCCCCACATGTGTACATTCAGCGAGGTGCAAGGATGAAAATCTGAAGGCACCAAGTCAGGGGAATACTGTGGTGGTGCTGTGTATGGTTCATAACATCTTAATCAAATGCGTCCAAGAGCGCCTTGGTGGCTTAGGCTGTGCGAGGACGGGCGTTGTCGTGCACGAAAACCATACTCCTTTTATTTTGAAAGCTCATTTTGGGGTTTTTTAGAGTCTTACAATATCGTTGTGCATTAATAGTCTCCCCCCGACACAGATATTAAGCTATGATGATGCCTATCGATCTCAAAGCAGTAAAGCAGAGATTTTACCCAGAAATTGTGTTTTTTAACGTTTTGGCGCATGTGAGTTGCTGTTTGACTGCTGATCGCCACTGAACGACTGTTTTTTTTTATTCAGGGGTATAATGAGTCACCCACGTTTCATCTCCAATCACAAGTTTCATAAAAAAAAAAAAACAATAAGTGTTATTTCTTCCTTGATTGCGATGCAGATTACAGCACGCGGCGCGCACTTGTCGGTAAATTTTTTCGACATCTTTCACGCAACCGGACACTACAACGTGAGTCTATGTGCTATCGTGTTTCTGCGATGCACGCTCTATCAGAAGATCCCCCTACCAAAAAGTGTTGCCATCCCTCAAAAAACATAAAACCACAGCCCGTTATGGTCACAGTACACTTTGTGAACATGCCTCGTATTAATATTAATATAAATAAATATTTTTCAAACTTATAATAGGTAACCTTTGTGAACACACCCAAAGTAGAGGAGTAATACCTAGTGTAAGGTAACTTTTTTTTTTTTATTATTGATGTAGAATATAATTTTGGTTTTGTACATTTGCAGGGAAATTTGCAGAATCAACTTCAACAGAATACCAGCAAATTGCTACTAATTCCTCATCTGAACCAGCAACTGCAGGTATAATTTAGTCTTATATCTTTACATTTCTCAGTTTCCCGGGGTCCTGAACCTTTTCACAGTTATTGGTGAAAACTACTATGATACATATATGGAAATCAAAGAAATAAGGCCTATAGTTTTGGATGGCTTAAGCGGATTGGTTGCCAAAAACCATGGAGACAATGCCTGTTATTATTAATATCTATACTAATACTAATATACTAATAATATTATAAAGAGGTAAAATTTGTTTGTAAGTTTGTTTGTAGGGGGTAATCTCAGAACCACCTCACGCCCCAGCCGCCGCGGGAGACGCCCAGGGCGTCGGACGTCGCGAGGCGACATCCGGCCACCGTAGGCGCGGGCTTGCGGACGGCGAGTAATGGGTAGCTTGCCGTCCGATCAAGGACCAAGCCCGGGTCGACGGCGCGTTCTGTTCGCGCGCGCCTCAAAGTGCTGTCAGCACAGGGACGGGGCCCCCAACGGGGCCAACGCCTGCCGGGGTTGCGGGACGTCTTAACAGGATACCGTGGCCCCGGAACGTAAAGGGCAACAGAAGGAACAGGGTGGTTTTTTAGTCAGTAAAAGTCTGACAGTCCCTTCCGCCCCACCCAGGGCGGAAGGAGTCATTTGATGATTTTTACCACCGCAAAAAAAAAAAAAAAAAAAAAAAAAGGGGGTAATCTCCGGAAGTAGTGAACCGATTTTAAAAATTGTTTCACTGGTAGAAAGCTACATTATTTGTGAGTGCAGCGGGTCAGCTAGTTATTAATAAAAATAACAACAACACCTAACAACACCTTAAAGAATAGTTAGATAACAATCGTGCATTATTACAATAATAGCCTGCTTTTATTGACGTACTAGCTGACGTACGCGCTCTGGCTAGTGAGCCTCTGCGAGCGCTCAGCGCTAGACTCCCTATCCCTTGTTGCAGAGACATGCTGCCTTAAATCACTGAGACGCTGCGCACGTTCAGCGCTAGATGCCCGAGCACGGGCCTACGACGTTCTCTTTGGTTAGTAAGCCGCTGTGAACGCTCAGAGCTAGATTCCCCAGCGCGTGCTTGCGAAATATTTTCTCTATTCCTCATGAGGCGCTGATGCTTTTCAAGAGCAGACTCTTCCGTACGGCGTACTCGGGCTGCTTTGGGATGTCTGACGGGAAAGTTGTGATTTTCTTTTAGGCATGATAAACAATCGCTGAAACTGTCCGATATCCCAAAAACAGAAGTACCATGGGTAAATAGATAAAACGTCCGTACAAAGCATGTTCTAATGTGGTTCGTGAATGGACGGCGGCATTTTGCGATTTAGTAATTTTATATTTTCTTCGAAACTATTTAACCAATTGACATACTGTTTCGGGCAAATCGTATCTCTATGATGTTCTTGTGATGATAATAATATTTTTTTCGATAAGGTTTAATATTTTGTTGTTTAAAAAATCGTCCAAAGGTCAGTACGTCGAAAAATACTTTTTTTAACACATAAAAGCTACTATATCTGCTAAAATATAAAAGATAGAAATATGGTGTCGCGGACTTTTTTTGTAGAACTATTATAGGCGGACCAGGTTGCCATACATTGTTTTCAATTATATATAACTGTTAAGGCAGCGCATGCAAAAAACTTTGTTGTAAGAGTTATTTTTTCCGCCTGGCTAGACAAAAATCGAGTTAGTTCGGCTATTATGCATGATATCTTTATAATTTATAGCCTATAGCAATCACGAATAATGTAGCTTTCTACCAGTGAAACAATTTTTAAAATCGGTTCACTACTTCCGGAGATTACCCCCTACAAACAAACTTACAAACAAATTTTACCTCTTTATAATGTTATATTATATATTATGTACACATACATACACATACATAACATCACGCCTGTAATCCCCGAAGGGTTAGGCAGAGGTGTACCCATTAGTACACCCACATTTCGCCAGTTATGTTTTTAGTCCCATGTAATAGGGGGCGAGCCTATTGCCATCAACCGGGCACAAATCCAGACTCCGAGGCTGCAACTGAAAAATTCCTGATAGAAAAACCCAATAACACTTTGCCCGACCTGGGAATCGAACCCAAGATCTCATGCACAGCAGTCGCGCTTGCGACCACTAGACCAACGAGGCAGTATTATTATGTATTATATATATTATTATATTTTATATAAGTATAAGTATATTAGTATAGATAGATTAGTATAGATCACGTTTTATAAATTACAGATTTATCTAAACACACTTCATCAAATCGTGTGAGTGGAGTGCAATTACCAGGTGTAGAAGAGCAAAGGTACTTATTTTATTATTTGCTGCTGTGGTCTATGACCATTTGTGTGTTGCATTTCATTGAGAGCCAGCTACCAAACCTTGTTGTTAAATAAATACCTGTTGAAGGTTTAACATTTGGCTTGATAAATTACAACCTATGCCCCAAGTCAGTCTGTATTTAGTTCCATCTCGGTTTAAAGGGTCTTTGCCCAGCAAGTTGACGGCACGATCGGCGCTGTGATTTAGTGATTGGCTACCACGTTGCATGTTAAGGTTTTATTGAAAGCCATTGACACAATTAACGAATTAATTGTTTTGAAAAAAGTGGTATCATTGGTTGGGGTCAAATAAATAGTATTTGGGTCAATGGACTTATTCGTCATGTCAATAAAAAAAAAAAAAAAAAAAAAAAAAATGTTGGCTATCGTTTTTGGATGTGTGTTAGTTTGTTGGTCGAGTTTTATTTCCTTTATGTCTTGTGAAATGTTTGTGTCACAACTGTTACTTTTGATTAATTTCCAGGCAGCTTTACATCTGTTACTGGATTGGGATAGATATCGAGTGTTTTCTACTTTTTGTGCTTAAAACATGCAACGTTTTAAGGCTGAGGTATATTTGTTATAGGCATTTTTATGTTGGTTTTTGTTTGATCTCGACATACGATATCTTTGGTATAAGCGGCGTTTGTTAACACAACATTTTTTTAATCGCCGCGGGAGACGCCCAGGGCGTCGGACGTCGCGAGGCGACATCCGGCCACCGTAGGCGCGGGCTTGCGGACGGCGAGTAATGGGTAGCTCGCCGTCCGATCAAGGACCAAGCCCGGGTCGGCGGCGCGTTCTGTTCGCGCGCGCCTCAAAGAGCTGTCAGCACAGGGACGGGGCCCCCAACGGGGCCAACGCCTGCCGGGGTTGCGGGACGTCTTAACAGGATACCGTGGCCCCGGAACGTAAAGGGCAACAGAAGGAACAGGGTGGTTTTTTAGTCAGTAAAAGTCTGACAGTCCCTTCCGCCCCACCCAGGGCGGAAGGAGTCATTTGATAACATTTTTTTAATACCTTTAGTCATCCATTTTTGTTTTATTAAATGTAAACAAAAAATAATACAAAACTAAAATAACTACTAAGCCCCTCAATAGTAATTTTTACTTTAATTTTAAAGAAGGATAGATTATAAAATAAGGTTAAAATGTCGTGAAAGCAATTAAATGCGGTATTAGTGTCTTCCGTTTCATATATTTCTGGAAAAGACAACGATGGAAGGCAGTTCACAATCTTTTTGATATTTTCTTGACCGCAGTCGCGTCTTTGTTCAAACCAAAATGATTGTTTCATATTCGTCGTGGCTACCTTTGCATCAAAAGATATAGTCGTGGTCAGACATTGTAAGATAGTGTATTTGGGTTTTTGCGTTTGGGTATATTGCTCACAATTAAGTCGATACAGGAGAAATTTAAATGAATGAAATGAAATAATTTATTTGCTATGAATGTAGGTACAAAATATGCTGATAAGTAAGAGAAGGATCCAGTACATTCTACCGTGAGGCATGCAAACATTTTTTATAGTGGTAATAATTAAGAAATAATCTTAAATAGTTAATCAATAAAAATATGAATCATTCAATTTGTAAGTTCATTCAGTGGTAAACTATGTCAATATTAAGTTAATAATTTGTCCAAAATGTAATGAAATTTGAAAACTAAAATCGCAAGGAAAATTATTGTATATAAATAAATAGTCACATTGATTTGTCATTCAAAAATTCATCAATAGTATAGTAACATTTTTCAAGTAGTAATTTATTTAATTTACTTTTAAATATTTGTTGTGTGCAATTTTTTATATCATCAGGTATTTTATTGTATATCACCGGTCCCATATGCATAATATTCTTTTTCAGCAGTGCTGTTTTAAAATTGCCTGTATGTAAAAGATTTTCATATTGCGATCTTATTAATGTAGGCCTTGTTGAGTGATCAATATTTGAACAAAATAAATTTCGATTACTTTTCACAAACAGTCCCACTTCCAAAATATAGAGCGATGGAAAGCTTAGTATGTTAAGAGATTTAAACATAGGAACGCAACTGTCTGTTGAAGTTATTCCAGTCACAATATCTAATGAAATATTTTTGGGCTCTGAAAATCCTTTCTCTCTCACTGCAGTTACCCCAAAAAACTACTCCGTATCTTAAAACAGAAGCCACGAGACCATGATAGGCTATATTAATTGTGTCAGTGCTAACTTTTTTTGTCAAATTATATAAAATGTAGGCAGATTTGCTTAGTTTCTTGCAGATCTCCTCGGCCTGTGGTTTCCATGTCAGTTGATTGTCAATTAATAAACCTAGAAATTTTGCAACATTTGTATTGTCTACTCTTTGTCCATTGTATACGATAGTCATACTGTCTGGACGTAAACGCTGGTAAAAATGCATTACTTTTGTTTTTTCAAATTGATAATTAAATTATTGATAGAAAGCCAATTTATTATATTTTTTTATGTGTCATTAATATCTGTTTCATATTCTGCTTTTTTTGTACGTTTAACTATAGCCGTGCTGTCGTCAGCAAATAATACCATTGGCTGTTGAATTTGTCTAGGTAGGTCATTTATGTAGAGCAAAAATAGTAAGGGTCCGACAACAGTACCTTGCGGTACTCCGAATTTGACTTCCCTACAATCTGATAAGTATTTATATTGAATTTTACTTTTGGTACATATCCTAGTGATTTCTGTCTGTTGTTTGCGTTTGCTTAGGTAAGATTCAATAAGTCTTAAGACGTTTCCTCTAATACCGTACCAGAAGAATGTCATGTTTAACGAAGTCAAAGGCTTTAGTCATATCAGTATAGATTGCACAAACTGGTGTTTTGTTGTCGATATTAATCATTATGTTATGTAGCAAGTCGAAAATAGCCATGTTAATATTTTTATTTTTTTAATTAAGAAAGATGTTATAGATTCATAGATCAGTTTTTCGAGTATTTTAGAAAATACAGAAGTAAGAGCTACCGGTCTATAATTTGACATTTCTTCTTTACTGTCTTTTTTGTGTATAGGTATAATAATCGTAGTTTTTAAGGTATCTGGAAATGTGCCATCACTTATGCATAGGTTCATTATATGGCTTAAGGGAGAAGCTATTACATCTGCAACTAATTTTACCACATTGGTTACTATTTCATCATATCTGACACTTTTTTATTTTTTAATGTTTTGATAACTCTCACGATATCTTCAGGTAAAACAGGGAACATAAATATTGAGTGTGGATTGTTATCTATGCCAGTAATTTCGTTTATGGTATTGTCATTACTTAGGTTTTGTATTTGATCAATAAAAAAATTATTAAAGCAATCGGCCATTTTCTTAGGATTATTGATAACAGTTTTTTCTTTCTTAATTTGTAGTATAGGTTCTGCAGTTCGATTACTACCTTTTATTATTTGCCAAGAGGCTTTAGATTTGCTCTGAGAATTTTTTATTATGTGATTGTTTTGCGCTTTTTGCATGAGCTTAATATTTTTTTTTAATGTTTTCGAATATTGTTTGAATGCACTTTTGGTTTGTTCTGAAGGTGTTTGCCTATATTTCCATAGCAGCAGTCTTTGCTTTTTACTGCAAATTCTTATACCTTTTGATACCCACTTTATTTTTCTAAAGGGTTTTATATTAATTAGTTTTACTGGAAAACATAAATCATAAATTAAGCGAAATTGCGCTAAAAAAATGTTATATGCCTCATTAGGATTGTTAGAATCGTATACCTCTATAAAAGATAAGCTTTTTAGGTGTTTCGTAAACTTGGTCAAATTAACTTTAGCCATGTCCCTTTTTTTTATTCGCCATGAATTAATTATGCAGGTTTTATTTACGTGTATTTTTAGCAATTGAGCTGAGTGGTCCGATAGAGCAAAGTCTATTACCTCGCTATAACACTTTTTACGACAGTTGTGCGCAAAATTATCAATACAAGATAAGCTCCCTGGTCTAGTTGGTTGTCTAATTTCTAACTTGAGATTGTGATTGAGAAGTAAGATTTCAAAGTCCAAAGTGTTCTATCTATCTTGTTTCTGTTTTTTTTTCTTGAATCTATTTTGTTTCAAAATATCTATGTTGAAATCCCCACATAGCAAAATCTTTCTGTTACTTTTACTACATATTTTCTTTAACAAGGTCTCTAAGCTATTACAGAATAAGTTGAAATTTGACATCGTTGGCTTCCTATATAAACAAATTATAACTAAGTTTGGTTTGGGTAACTCGATTGCACAGCATTCTATAATTCCTGTGAAAAAAATGTCTATTCATTTTTTTTATCTCTGTCAATACATTAAATTCGTAACAAGTTTTGACTAAAATGCATGTTCTTCGCTTATGTTCTTTTCTTGTGTATGCTGCGGCAAGTTTGTAATTCGGAATGTTAATTAGTCCCTCTTGTCCAGAAATTACAAAATTTTCTTGTGGGCTTGGTAATGGTGGTTATTAGTAATATTAAAGTTCTTCAGAATAGATTCTAATTCTTTAAAATGCGTTACGTCACGATTCTGAATCGCAATGTCAAGAGTATCCGCGACTTAATGACCTCCGCTAGTATATTTAATTTTTGAATGTTCCAGCGCGACCTTAAGATCGAGAACCTGGATGACTTGGCAGCCCGCCTGGCGGCCACCATGTTCGCGCGCGCGGACAAATCTGCCTGGGCGCATCTCAACGAGATCGCCCCCTGGCAAATTCGCCCGCCCGACAAAAGACCTCTGCCGCGCGACCTGCTGCCGGACACAGTCTCCTCCCCCCCGGACTTGATCTCACGAGTGGGCCGCCTACACCTACACGCGGCCCTCTCACTCGGTGACACTCCACACGCAGTACACACACCCGGCGTGCGTTGTGTGCCAAGTTAATATAGGCATGACGCACACCGACCAGCATACATGCACAGACTCCACAACATGGATGTCACGCGATGCGGGCGCGGCGCGGACGCGTCCTGTAGTCGTACTCACTAGGCGGCGTCACACAGTTCAATACCGCCCTTACACACACTTCGGCCCCCTCGTTTGAACGTAACCGGCTAGACCTGGAAGCGGGAAGGCAGGGGACCACTATATGCCATCTGTGGGCGCGCCCTCAAAGTCGGCACTCCCGTCGCTGGTCGTCTCCCGCTGGACCTCCCCCAGGTAACTGGGGGTCTCATCCGGCGGAGGCGGACCGCCGGGGTGCCGTGAAACAGGCGGCGTTGTGCGGACACAACGCCGCCGGCGCTCCCACAGATACACGTAGCAACTACACAAAAAGGCAATACACCCTACGAGGCTAGTGCCTAAAGGGCACCCCAATCCGCGGCCCGTGGCTAGGTATAGCTTTCCCGGGCAGGGGACTTCGCCGCGATCCCGCTTGCCGCGCCCCCGGAAGGGATCGCAGCGAACACCAGGTTTTTTTAATGAACTAGTTGTGCATCTGTGGGCTACGTCCTCCTCGGAATAGTCATATAGGACACTACTACAAAATTGCGAACTAAGTTTTAGACACTGTCTAGATATTTTTCGTCTAGAAGACCCCGACTTCCCTCCTACGTCCCTTCTGGGAAAACGTGGTTGAGAATTCGTCCTGTATAATTATTTTGTCTGCTGTGTACGTAGACAATACATACTTGTCGAAACAACCTGGACTCCTTTGTGCCGGCAACGGTGACGACATCATCTACAGAATGGATTTCTGTCATTACTTCCAATACCTAGTATAACAATGTCGTGATTTGTCATCTTTTTCACTTCCTAGTCGAAGTTATCTAAGACTTGAGTACTGGTTGCATATGGTTTTGGTTTTGATGTTCCCGAAACGGGAGTAGATGTTGTTCCGTAAGTTATTATCTCTCCGTGTTGTTATTTCTTGAGCAATTTGTTGGTCACCTAAAATTAATATGCCAGGTTTGGTCATGTTTATTTATCTATTACATATAATAAAACTGTAGAAAAGTCGTTTTTGTACATAAAAAAAATAGCCAGGGTGTTAAAGGACAACCCATTTCCAGCATTTTTAGAATTTTTGTCTGTTTATTTGTTCGGGCATCACGTGAAATGGTTATGGGCACTTGGTCTCACAACTTCACATAACTTTTATACACAACAACATGTGCGTAAATTAAAGTCACATTAAGTTTTTTGTTTCATCCTAATCGTTTCACACCTGAAGAAAGAAAGAAAGAGTTCACACCTTATAAAAAAATGAAAATTAATAAAATTAGTGTTTTCGAAATAAAATATTTAAACAGCGCCATCTATCGAACTTAGACTGCACTATAATAATATCTAGAGATCAACTGCGTGCAGTATTGAGTATTGTTGTCTGCATTTGTGTGTACTCCACGTATGAGTTAATGTTGCTCGAAATAAATGTATTTTTTTTATTTTTTTTATTATTATTGAATATAGATATGCGACAGATGGTTATATTCGTTGTGCGTGTGACGTCATTTTCTGAATCGCGGTGAAAGAATATCTTTCGCCCATGTCTGCAGACATCTTTGAGTTTTGTAGGTGTCTTTAAAGTTCTGTCTTTAAAAAGGTCTTGCTTGACTTTGATAGTATACGAAATCGTTCGTTAATTCGTTTTATCTTTCAAAAAGTTTTGGTTAGATTCAGTCTTAATTTTGAAGTGCGAAGTAAATAATAACTTGCAATTTGATTCAAGTACTTTTATCGACTTCGTAGTTTGAAATTTGATTAGTCTTCATTCTCATTTTAAAAGTTTATGTTGCAGTAAATTGTTGATTTATTTGGTTCAATATTTTATTTGTTTGGTTCAGTTTTTTTAATGCCTTGAAAAAAATCACTACTACAAAATTGCGTACTAAGTTTTAGACAATGTCTGGATATTTTTGGTCTAGAAGACCCCGATTTCCCTCCTACGTCCCTTCTGGGAAAAGGTGGTTGAGAATTCGTCCTGTATAATTATTTTGTCTGCTGTGTAAGTAGAAAATACATACTTGTCGAAACAACCTGGACTCCTTTGTGCCGGCAACGGTGACGACATCATCTACAGTATGGGTTTCTGTCATTACTTCCAATACCTAGTATAACACTTCCTCGTCGAAGTTATCTAAGACTTGTGTACTGGTTGCAGATGGTTTTGGTTTTGATGTTCCCGAAACGGAGTAGATGTTGTTCCGTAAGTTATTATTTCTCCGTGTTGTTATTTCTAGAGCAATTTGTTGGTCACCTAAAATTAATATGCCAGGTTTGGTCATGTTTATTTATCTATTACATATAATAAAACTGTAGAAAAGTCGTTTTTGTACATAAAAAAATAGCCAGGGTCTTAAAGGACAACCCATTTCCAGCATTTTTATAATTTTTGTCTGTTTATTTGTTCAGGCATCACGTGAAATGGTTATGGGCACTTGGTCTCACAACTTCACGTAACTTTTATACACAACAACATGTGCGTAAATTAAAGTCACATTATGTTTTTTGTTTCATCCTAATCGTTTCACACCTGAAGAAAGAAAGAAAGAGTTCGCACCTTATAAAAAAATGAAAATTAATAAAATTAGTGTTTTCGAAATAAAATATTTTAACAGCGCCGTCTATCGAACTTAGACTGCACTATAATAATATATAAAGATCAACTGCGTGCAGTATTGAGTATTGTTGTCTGCATTTGTGTGTACTCCACGTATGAGTTAATGTTGCTCGAAATAAATGTATTTTATTTTTTTATTTTTATTATTATTGAATATAGATATGCGACAGATGGTTATATTCGTTGTGCGTGTGACGTCATTTTCTGAATCGCGGTGAAAGAATATCTTTCGCCCATGTCTGCAGACACCTTTGAGTTTTGTAGGTGTCTTTAAAGTTCTGTCTTTAAAAAGGTCTTGCTTGACTTTGATAGTATACGAAATCGTTCGTTAATTCGTTTTATCTTTCAAAAAGTTTTGGTTAGATTCAGTCTTAATTTTGAAGTGCGAAGTAAATAATAACTTGCAATTTGATTCAAGTACTTTTATCGACTTCGTAGTTTGAAATTTGATTAGTCTTCATTCTCATTTTAAAAGTTTATGTTGCAGTAAATTGTTGATTTATTTGGTTCAATATTTTATTTGTTTGGTTCAGTTTTTTTAATGCCTTGAAAAAAATCACTACTACAAAATTGCGTACTAAGTTTTAGACAATGTCTGGATATTTTTGGTCTAGAAGACCCCGATTTCCCTCCTACGTCCCTTCTGGGAAAAGGTGGTTGAGAATTCGTCCTGTATAATTATTTTGTCTGCTGTGTACGTAGACAATACATACTTGTCGAAACAACCTGGACTCCTTTGTGCCGGCAACGGTGACGACATCATCTACAGAATGGATTTCTGTCATTACTTCCAATACCTAGTATAACAATGTCGTGATTTGTCATCTTTTTCACTTCCTAGTCGAAGTTATCTAAGACTTGAGTACTGGTTGCATATGGTTTTGGTTTTGATGTTCCCGAAACGGGAGTAGATGTTGTTCCGTAAGTTATTATCTCTCCGTGTTGTTATTTCTTGAGCAATTTGTTGGTCACCTAAAATTAATATGCCAGGTTTGGTCATGTTTATTTATCTATTACATATAATAAAACTGTAGAAAAGTCGTTTTTGTACATAAAAAAAATAGCCAGGGTGTTAAAGGACAACCCATTTCCAGCATTTTTAGAATTTTTGTCTGTTTATTTGTTCGGGCATCACGTGAAATGGTTATGGGCACTTGGTCTCACAACTTCACATAACTTTTATACACAACAACATGTGCGTAAATTAAAGTCACATTAAGTTTTTTGTTTCATCCTAATCGTTTCACACCTGAAGAAAGAAAGAAAGAGTTCACACCTTATAAAAAAATGAAAATTAATAAAATTAGTGTTTTCGAAATAAAATATTTAAACAGCGCCATCTATCGAACTTAGACTGCACTATAATAATATCTAGAGATCAACTGCGTGCAGTATTGAGTATTGTTGTCTGCATTTGTGTGTACTCCACGTATGAGTTAATGTTGCTCGAAATAAATGTATTTTTTTTATTTTTTTTATTATTATTGAATATAGATATGCGACAGATGGTTATATTCGTTGTGCGTGTGACGTCATTTTCTGAATCGCGGTGAAAGAATATCTTTCGCCCATGTCTGCAGACACCTTTGAGTTTTGTAGGTGTCTTTAAAGTTCTGTCTTTAAAAAGGTCTTGCTTGACTTTGATAGTATACGAAATCGTTCGTTAATTCGTTTTATCTTTCAAAAAGTTTTGGTTAGATTCAGTCTTAATTTTGAAGTGCGAAGTAAATAATAACTTGCAATTTGATTCAAGTACTTTTATCGACTTCGTAGTTTGAAATTTGATTAGTCTTCATTCTCATTTTAAAAGTTTATGTTGCAGTAAATTGTTGATTTATTTGGTTCAATATTTTATTTGTTTGGTTCAGTTTTTTTAATGCCTTGAAAAAAATCACTACTACAAAATTGCGTACTAAGTTTTAGACAATGTCTGGATATTTTTGGTCTAGAAGACCCCGATTTCCCTCCTACGTCCCTTCTGGGAAAAGGTGGTTGAGAATTCGTCCTGTATAATTATTTTGTCTGCTGTGTAAGTAGAAAATACATACTTGTCGAAACAACCTGGACTCCTTTGTGCCGGCAACGGTGACGACATCATCTACAGTATGGGTTTCTGTCATTACTTCCAATACCTAGTATAACACTTCCTCGTCGAAGTTATCTAAGACTTGTGTACTGGTTGCAGATGGTTTTGGTTTTGATGTTCCCGAAACGGAGTAGATGTTGTTCCGTAAGTTATTATTTCTCCGTGTTGTTATTTCTAGAGCAATTTGTTGGTCACCTAAAATTAATATGCCAGGTTTGGTCATGTTTATTTATCTATTACATATAATAAAACTGTAGAAAAGTCGTTTTTGTACATAAAAAAATAGCCAGGGTCTTAAAGGACAACCCATTTCCAGCATTTTTATAATTTTTGTCTGTTTATTTGTTCAGGCATCACGTGAAATGGTTATGGGCACTTGGTCTCACAACTTCACGTAACTTTTATACACAACAACATGTGCGTAAATTAAAGTCACATTATGTTTTTTGTTTCATCCTAATCGTTTCACACCTGAAGAAAGAAAGAAAGAGTTCGCACCTTATAAAAAAATGAAAATTAATAAAATTAGTGTTTTCGAAATAAAATATTTTAACAGCGCCGTCTATCGAACTTAGACTGCACTATAATAATATATAAAGATCAACTGCGTGCAGTATTGAGTATTGTTGTCTGCATTTGTGTGTACTCCACGTATGAGTTAATGTTGCTCGAAATAAATGTATTTTATTTTTTTATTTTTATTATTATTGAATATAGATATTCGACAGATGGTTAGATTCGTTGTGCGTGTGACGTCATTTTCTGAATCGTGGTGAAAGAATATCTTTCGCCCATTTCTGCAGACATCTTTGAGTTTTGTAGGTGTCTTTAAAGTTCTGTCTTTAAAAAGGTCTTGCTTGACTTTGATAGTATACGAAATCGTTCGTTAATTCGTTTTATCTTTCAAAAAGTTTTGGTTAGATTCAGTCTTAATTTTGAAGTGCGAAGTAAATAATAACTTGCAATTTGATTCAAGTACTTTTATCGACTTCGTAGTTTGAAATTTGATTAGTCTTCATTCTTCTTTAAAAGTTTATGTTGCAGTAAATTGTTGATTTATTTGGTTTAATATTTTATTTGTTTGGTTCAGTTTTTTTTAATGCCTTGAAAAAAATCACTACTACAAAATTGCGAACTAAGTTTTAGACAATGTCTGGATATTTTTGGTCTAGAAGACCCCGATTTCCCTCCTACGTCCCTTCTGGGAAAAGGTGGTTGAGAATTCGTCCTGTATAATTATTTTGTCTGCTGTGTACGTAGAAAATACATACTTGTCGAAACAACCTGGACTCCTTTGTGCCGGCAACGGTGACGACATCATCTACAGTATGGATTTCTGTCATTACTTCCAATACCTAGTATAACACTTCCTCGTCGAAGTTATCTAAGACTTGTGTACTGGTTGCATATGGTTTTGGTTTTGATGTTCCCGAAACGGAGTAGATGTTGTTCCGTAAGTTATTATTTCTCCGTGTTGTTATTTCTAGAGCAATTTGTTGGTCACCTAAAATTAATATGCCAGGTTTGGTCATGTTTATTTATCCATCACATTAATAAAACTAGAAAAGTCGTTTTTGTACATAAAAAAAATAGCCAGGGTGTTAAAGGACAACCCATTTCCAGCATTTTTTGAATTTTTGTCTGTTTATTTGTTCGGGCATCACATGCAATGGATATGGGCACTTGGTCTCACAACTTCACGTAACTTTTATACACAACAACATGTGCGTAAATTAAAGTCACATTATGTTTTTTGTTTCATCCTAATCGTTTCACACCTGAAGAAAGAAAGAAAGAGTTCGCACCTTATAAAAAAATGAAAATTAATAAAATTAGTGTTTTCGAAATAAAATATTTAAACAGCGCCATCTATCGAACTTAGACTGCACTATAATAATGTCTAGAGATCAACTGCGTGCAGTATTGAGTATTGTTGTCTGCATTTGTGTGTACTCCACGTATGAGTTAATGTTGC